>CM028135.1:515612500-516862500 GCA_016271365.2 Neoceratodus forsteri | reverse complement strand
AGCACAGTGGCAGACAGAAATGAGTAGTGATATGTCTAGCTTTAAACCACGGGAGTGATCAATAACTGCTCAGAATAAAACATGGCATTTTGCAGTTATTAACTTGCAGTGAAAATAGTATTAGTTTCACAGCTAGTAATGTTAATTTCTCTGTAGTGTCCTCACAATGGCATGCAGTGGGTTATGTTTTAATTTGGGCATTCCAGAGGGCATCCAGAAATAAGCTTTCTATTCACTCTGGCGTGTAGCCAACATCATTGCCCTTATACTTGGACTCAACATCACTCCACCGCTGGACTTTAGGCAGCCCTGCAATACTCTAGAGTGAATAAAAAGCTTATTACTGAACTCCCTAGGGAATATTACCCATTGTGTGCATTTTTGTGTAATCCTGTTGAAATTAATGGTATTTTGCTGTGATAAAAAGGGGATACATAATGGGCTGCACTGGGATAACCACATTTATTCCCCCCTGTGAACTCAGGAGTGATGAAGCCATGAGTGTGTTATGAAGGTTTTAAGCTCACTGATTGGGATAAATATAGTCAACCCATTATGAACCATTTATGTTATCACCTCTCTAAACTTTTGGAACAGGTAGCATATGATCAGCTCGTGGATCATCGAAATGCCCACCATCTGTTGTCTGACTGTCAAAATGTGTTCCAGGCTGGCCACAGCACATCCTCTGCCTTGCTTTGTCTTACTGACTTTGTGTTTATGGCACTTGATAGAAGTGAACAGGTTGGCGCCTTGTATTTAGATTTGTCCAAGGCTTTTGACTTAAGTCAGTCATAATATACTCATAAATAAACTCGAGACTTCACTGGGAGTGTGCTGTACTGGTTCAGGGACTATTTGGTAGGCAGGCAATGACAGGATTAGAGTTGGTGATGCCTTTTAGTTTGCAAGGATTTTAAATATTGGGGTTCCACAGAATTTTATCTTGGGGCCATTGCTGTTTAGTCTTTTTGTTAATGATCTTCCCTATCCTTGTCAAGACACCAGAATATTAATATGTGCAGATGATGATGCTTTAGTCATGCATAGTCATTCTTTATCTGATTTCACTTATAGCCTTCAGTGTAACTTTCAATTTGTACAAAATTGGCTTTTGTGGAAAAAAAAAAACTATGTTTAAATGTGAAGAAATGAAGGCAATAGTTTTTGGGAACGATAAGAGGCTGAATGGCCCTAAGCTTGACCTTGTGTCCTGTGAGAATTAATCAATTGAAACTGTGTCTTCTTTTCATTATCTTGGGCTGACACTGAACAGTGCATCCACAAAAAACAGTGCTCACAGAACAGACTCAGTGCTAGACAAATAGAAATCCATGATAAGTAAAATGTCACCCCTGACGAAGAGGTATTAAACCTTGAAACGCTGGGCTGGTCAGTTGCTGGGTCTGGACCTGACTTTATTATTTTGCACATTGTGAGGTATTATACCTTTAATTCATGTAAAAACTTGCACAGTAAAATCTTCTCACTGTCATTCTGAGTGCTGGCTTTATTTCACTTGACACTGGACAGTGCCTTGTCCTTTGCAGACTATGTTAATCATTTGGTGAAATCGGCTAACATTCATTTGGGAGTATTCTACCATAATAGAATTAACATGACCCAGAAATTAAGGAACTTAGCAGTACAGAATCTTAGTCTCCTTTTAATTGACTGTTGACTAGTGATTTACACGTCTGCATCAGACGGGGTCCTCTCCAGGATTAGAATGCTTTACAATCGTATTGCTCATTTCATTCTTAATGCTGATGGCTCATAGATATGCATCACTGACATCTTTATGGTAAACTTGGATGGCTTCCTTAGATTTACAGGTTCAGTATTTTGTTTGTCTATTTACCTGGAAAATTAATAACAAGCTGGTTCCTCTTCCATGGCCTGACTTTTTGCCTAATCGTGATAATTTGTTGAAAATTCAACTGGTAATTTTATGAAATCTGTTTTTGGTCAAAGGGCTTTTTCTTTCTGGGTTGTCAAAAAATGGAATTCTGTTCCTCCTGAAATTGAATTGTGTGTGCTTTTTGTCTTTTAAGATACATTTTAGAATGTATTTGGCGAATGTTGCTGTATGTAATGGTTATGACTGATCTGTATATACAGAGTATGTTATCGTAGCATAATACCCATCCTATCAAGTCTTATTCCTTATATAATATATTGACAAGATGGACCCTAAGCTCCTTCTGTTATCAAAATACTATGTTATAACATAGTATCTTGATAACAGAAGGGGCTTAGGGACCATCTTGTCAACCCCTTCTGCCAAATGGTAGTGACTATACCCACTTTTATTAACACACATCCAAGCTTAGCAGCTGGAATATTAACCCATTCATGCTGTGTAACCCTCACTGTTATTCTCCACCAGGAATCTGTTTAGCCTTGCTTTGAAAATCACACATGACAATGTGCATTTAATAAATGATGGTGTATGACAGTGTGCGTTTAATAAAATGGGATGTATAGCAGTGTGCTGTGGAAATGAAGGGGGCGTGACATGTGAGTGGGTTTAATAAAGTAGGTTACTTAAGTCAGGCCACTACCTATTCAACTGCTTGCTAAACCCATACGTACCATGATGAGGCAGCCAAGAAGCATAACAGGCATTAAGATGATTACTAGCAGGTAATCAAAGAATGAAAATCTTGCTCTCACAGCATAATGCAAACAAGTCCTCTCTTTCTGTAACCAAGAGAAAATATTTGTTATCTGGTGTGGAAATGGCACCAGAATGTATGACATTTCATTTTGTTCAGTCCCTAGTGAGAATTTGGTAGTTAATCTGGATAATTTAACACTCATAGTAACATAGTTATCTAAGTTTTGAAGGACTCTAGGTTCATCATATCTGCCTACCCCCCCAACCCGTGTCATACTGGGATGAAATAATCATGCTGTGCAAACATGCACCAATTTATAGGAGTTCGCTACACAAGATGATTCCCTTGGTAAGCACAAATTTGTCCAGGTTTACCATAAGACCTGTACTGTCTTCATGTCCACTGTTTCTACTAGTAGACTGTTCTGTACATTACCACTGTCTGCGAAAACAGTCCCCCCTAACATTACCCTTGAATCCCCACTTTTCACCTGTAGGGCAGGTCCCCACTTCCTGTTGTAGTGTAGGACACTAGATCAAACATCTTCATCTACTCTGTCCTATTGCTACTCTTGATTTTACTAAGGAATTAAATCATGCCTTCTATGAGCCTCCTTTTCTCTAGGAGGAACATGTTAAAGGCCTTCAGTCTCTCTCCATCAATATCGCTGATCATTTTTGTTGTGTATGTGCACTAAAGGACCACAAGCCACAAAGGCCTGAGGAAAGATGGTAATTAGTTTATTTTCTAGAGCTTCCTCTAGGTAAACTTGCCCAAAGGTCAGCTCTTAAACTTCTGGGACAGGACAATCTTTATGGGTTATGGTCTTTATCTCACAAGAGAGGGGGCCAGTGCACTGAGGCAGACATTTGATGTCTTTATTAAACAGTTAAACTGGCAGCAGGGGAGTCTGAGGCTAGGGGAACCATGGTGATTGGAGAGAGGACAGGGGACCTAGCTGGTACTTCCCCTAATCTGGAGGCTTGTAGCAGCACAGTGGGCAAAAATACGGTTGAGGTTCAAACTGGACCAGGGGTAGGGACCAAGGAGGGAGAGCTCACAAAGCATGCAATCAGCATGAAAAAAAATGTTAAGAAGACTAGGGAAGAGAAAGGGAAAAAGACAAACAAAAAGCAAAAGGGGATCAGGAATTAGATGGAAGGGGGTTTGTCTTAATGCAAGGAGTCTGAGTAATAAAGTCAGTGAGCTCCAGACAATGATGACAGAGACTGAATTGGACATCATAGCCATCACAGAAACTTGAACCTAAAAAATAATGACTGGGACCTGATTGTCCCTCATTACGCAATGTTTAGGAGGGATAGAAGAAAAGGTAAAAGGAAGTGTATAGCCCTATATGTCAGGGAAGGCATCGAGGCTATGAAAGATGAATACATCAGGGGAAGTAATGGGGAAACAGAGTTGATGTGTATGTAGCTCACCCTCAGGCAAGAAACTACAGTTGGGGTGATCTATAGACCACCAGGAGAGGGAGAGGGAACATGGAGATGAACTAGGAAGGGGAGTGGCAAAGGGGGAGGTAGTGATGGTGGGTGATCTACAGACCACCAGGAGAAGGAGAAGAGAAGGAGAGGGAACATGGAGATGAACTAGGAAGGGGAGTGGCAAAGGGCGAGGTAGTGATGGTGGGTGATCTTAACCTGCCAGATGTTGATTGGGATGCTCTGGCTGACAGGAGCACTGCAAGTCAGGCCCTGCTGGATACATTCCAGGACTGTCTGCTGGTGTAGCTGGTTAAGGAACCCACCAGGTGGGCTGCCATTCTCGATGTGGTGCTCACCAACTAGGTAGGAGGTGTGCAAGTAGGGAAGCCATTAGGGTCCAATTACCATAACTCTGTTTGGTTTGAGCTGGCCCTTGGAACCAGAAAGCCCCAATCAAGGGCTGGGGGCTTTGATTTCAGAAGAGTGGACTTCAACAGGATGAGGGAGTTGGTCCATGACAACCTACTTGGGGTAGACAGCATCAGAGTTGGGGAGGAGAGATGGGGGGGGCAATTAAGGGGGACATTCCCGATGCATTAAATTTATACACAAGAATGGTAACCAAAAGAAAAAGGTATGAGACAGGCCAAAGAAAAAGGCCTTCACCAGGTACAAGGAAATACAGGGGGAGGAAGACTGGGAAGAATACCAGTTGTGAACCAAGGAAGCAAAGAGGGCGTTAGGGATGCAAAAGAAGACACTGAGCTACATATTGCAGAGGGGGTCAAGGATGGGGAAATGCAATTCTTCAGGTATATTAGAGAAAAAAGAAAGAAAGGAAGGAGAATTGTTAGACTACTAGAGAGAAGTAGGGTAACAGAGGAGGATGTGCAAAAGGCAGCTGATCTTAATAATTATTTTTGCTCTGTCTTCACAAGGGAAGACAGAGGGCCCCTGACCGAGAGTTTCATCAAGATGCCCATAAAGGGGGGGCGCGGCTAGCGGGCATAGATGGCAGATGCTTGCTAGTGTAGCTCCTCTGGACACCATCGATAAAACTGACTAAACAGCTACCTTATGCCTTTCTAATATATTAGAACAGCGTGCCTACATTGATTAACCATCATGGCATCAGGTAAACAGAAAAACAAGCAAGAAAAACTTTCTTTTAATGCCCATAACTCTTCCAGTTCGAGTGTGGTGGGATCACCTACTAACAGGCAGCGGGACCACGAGGTGGAAGGAGCTAATGATCATCAGATCCATGAAATGGAATCGCTCATCAAGACACTCGCTGGAGTTCCAACTATGCTCCTAACAATGCAGCAGGAGATGAAGGCTGGATTTGTTAATATAACCTTTCAATTAACTCACCTTCAGTCCATAGTAACCAGCCTTTCTGAGACATCAGCAACCCATGCGGCCCAGATATCTGAGTTGGAGCACCGTGTGGGAGAGCTGGAGGACACCTATGCAGGGGTCTCAGCTGAGCAAAACGGACTACTGTCCACCCTGTCTGAACTCAAGAAGTGCATCATTGACCAAGAAAACCGGTCCAGAAGATCAAATCTGCATATAATAGTAATCCTGGAAGGGACTGAAGGTCGAAACGCTAACCAAGGCCTGTAGCAATGGCTAGTGACACAAATGGACCTGCCGGAGGAGTACTCCGCCTTTGAAATTGAACGTGAGCACCGAGTAGGACCCTCGCCGAAGCCAGAATGTAGACCATGCCACTGCCTATTCAAATACCTGCGGTAAACCGACAAACAGAAAATGCTACAGAAAGCTAAACTACCAGGCCCCATTCAGTTTGGAAATGCAAAAGTGCATATTTATCAGGATTATTGCAGGGATTTGCAGAGCCGGCAGCAGCGTTTCAATACAGTTAAAAGCAGGCTGCATCAACTTGGCTGGTCATTTGCTTTTCTTTACCTGGCTAAGTTGCGAGTGGACAGGCCCGGTCAGAGCTCTCACTACTTTGCCTGCCCTAAAGCTGCGGAGAAATGGCTTGCAGTGGAGGAGACCTGGGGAGATGGGGTGCCAGATAACTAATTGTACAAGCCTAGAAAACACCAGAAAGTAAGTGCTGAAGCGTTATGATTTACACTTTTCTCTGGGGCTCTTATGTCCTCTGGACAATGGATGGGGGCTTTTCAGTTGTTGGTGGAAAGAGGCCAGATGTGCGGGCCGGAAGACCTGATACTTTACAGTAACCTGCAAGGCACTTATACCATGGCTCCATAGTATGGGTTTATTCTCCTGACCGTGTCTGGGGACTCGGGTGCCAGCGGGAGAACATGTGCCTGCTCAGCCAAAATCCTGCAGCTGTAACTTATTAACCCGTCATCCTGGTCAGAGCTTTTTGAAAGTGAAACATCGCTGTTATGGGAACTTACCTTATCCCAGTCACATTGGCCTAGAGGAGTCGACACCTGACCACACTTAGGGGTACGAGTATCAGCGTGGAAGAGCTAAGAGTATATCTAGAACACCAGAGCCCCCAATTTTGCTACCATTGAGTTGCAGACTTCATTGCACTGGGCTTTGTTACAGTCTTCTGGTGTATCTGTGCATCGTTTGAACAAATGTTTGTGTCCCTGAGATTACCATACTCCGACACACCGGTTGACTGTACCTTCTTATAAATTAGTGCTCACACCCTGCATGCTGTGTGGGGACTGGACCTATTGTTACTGTTATTGGTTGTTTATAAGTGATTGCTGCTGAAGCCACTTAACCTACTTTAATAATCGCTTCATTTGGAGTTTCCAACTTTGCATGCTGTTCTAAACCTAATTCATCGTCATGTAGCTGTCATAATATATAGATTTATACACCATTTGGTGTCCCACTGTCAATTTGTTTATGGTGGGTACATTAAACCACTACTGCCTGCTAATTGTAGTGGGAGTTCTGGCGGGCTTAGGTCTGTCCTGGGGGGGGGCATGTTATCCACGTTGGATCTGTTGGGGATGGAAATCCAGGATGCTTCCTGGTGGGATGGGTGGACTATGTTCAACAGGAGAGGGGGGGCTCTCAGGGAGGGAAAGGGGTTGTCTGCTTTGCTGTGGTGCACCTAGGAGGGCTCATGAGAGATTACACAGAGGGGGTGCCAATGACAGCTGAAAACTGGCACCGCTGCATGTGTAGCCTTGGCGTGATGCAAGTTTCCTGGGATGCTGTGAGTGATATGGGTTTTCGACGTTGGGTGTTTGAGAAGTTTTTGTTTGGGGGAAGAGGGGGCAAGTTGGGGCTTAAATGGGAAAAATGGATATAAAAGTGCAGACAATACATGTAGAGGATATAATTGGTGTTTATATCTTAGGTAAATATGGCTGACAATATCAACTGTGTGTCTTGGAATGCAAACGGGCTCAAGTCAGTTCTGAAGAGGAGGAGGGTCATGGGTGAGATACGTAGGGCAAAAATACACGTTGCCCTACTCCAAGAGACCCACTTTACACCCAGGGAAGTGCAAAAAAATGCAGAGTTTATGGGGGGTACATGGGTTTCCACCACCTTCTCCTCAAAAGCGCGGGGTGCCTCAATATGGATCTTGGGGGGCTTCCAGTTCAGATTACTGAACAGAAGGTTGATCAAGCTGGGAGGTATGCACTAGCAAAAATCAACATAATAGGGAAAGGTGTGTTCTTGGTGGGCTCGGTGTATGCCCCAAACATTGAGTGCCCGAGTTTCTTCGAAAAGCTTGCATTAGACATGGTTAGTTTGGATGGTCCTTGGATCTTGGGTGGGGATTATAACTGTGTTGTCAACAATTTAATGGACAGATCCAGTAGAATTCCAATGCCTAAGTCCCAGAATGCTAAGGCCCTAGAGGAACTGCAATGGGAGATAGGGCTGGTAGATGTATGGTGCCATGTCAATCCCACTGGGCGGGACTATAGCTTCTTTTCACATGCGCACCACACGTATGCTCATTTTGATAGAATCCTGGTTTCTGGATCTCTGTTGGTGGGAGTGGAGGATGCTATCTATTGCTCGATCCTCATATCGGATCATGTGATCCACTCAGTCACTTTTAAGGGGCCGGGGAATCTAGGACTGCAACAAACTGGAAACTGGACCCTCTCCTCTTAAAAGACCAGGAGTATATCCAATACATGACTCAGTGCATACAGGAATATCTCCACTTAAATATAAGGGACGATACGTCTCATGGAACTAGATGGGAGGCACTAAAAGCCTACATTGGGGCCAAACTATAGCCTTTGCCTCCCACAAACAAAAGGTGGCGATGCAGGACTTGATCACCCTGGGGGCCAAAATAGAAGCGTGTGAAGAAGCCGATAAACAGAACCCTACAGCTCCCCTTTACAATTGCCTTCAAAAGCTGAAGTGGAAATTTAACACCCTTTCAAGTGCTCAGATGGAATGTTCCATTTTGTTAACCAATGCAGGGACCTACTTCGATGGGGACAGAGAGGGGAAACTATTGGCTTGGCAGTTAAAGTGCAGGGAGTCTGAACGCAATGTGGGACAGATATGTACAGGGTGGGGGATACTAGTCCAGGGATCAGATGAGATTGGGAGGCCTTTGGTGAATTTTACTCACACCTATATACCTCAGAGCATAGTCCATGCCAAGAAGACTACAACTCACTCTTTGGGGGGATCCTTCTCAGCACAATCCCAGAGAGTGTGAGTAAAGACTTAGATAGCCCCTTGTCAAAACAGGAGATCCTGACTGCCCTTAAGGCCCTAAAAAGTGGTAAAACCCCTGGCCTAGATGGGTTGCCAATAGACTTTTTTAAAACATTCCAAGCCTACCTTTTAGACCCTCTGTTTGATATGATCCTAGAAGGCCTAAGTAAAGGTGAGCTATCCCCATCCATGCGGTCCGCCACGATCACAGTGCTGCCGAAGCTGGGCAAGGACCCTACTAAATGTGCCTCATATAGGCCAATTTCACTGCTTACAGCTGACTACAAAATAGTGGGCAAAGCCCTAGCTACTCGATTAGAGCCTGTGTTGTCCAGAGTTATCCACCAGGACCAATCCAGCTTTGTTAAAGGCAGGATGGGGAAACAAAACATCAGACGCACTCTGAATATTATTTACAGGTGGGGGGAAACTAAATGAGCTCATGGAGCAGCTGTGGTAGCGCTGGATGCTGAGAAGGCATTTGACCACGTGGAATGGGGGTATCTGTTTGAAGCTCTGTATAGAATTGGGGTAGGCCCGGTTTTCCATGCCTGGATAAAAGCACTTTACACCCACCCACAAGCCCAAGTTCTGGTTAATGGCATGCTTACAGCCCCGTTCTGTCTGGGTAGGGGCACCCGACAGGGTTGCCCATTGTCTCCTCTCCTCTATGTTCTTTTCCTGGAACCTTTGGGAGCAGCCTTGAGATCACATCCGGGCATCAGGGGATTTGTAGGGGGTGACAGACAACACAAAATAGCTATGTATGTAGATGATCAATTCCTATACTTGCAAAATCCTGCCCAGGATCTACCAGTGGTCCATGACCTTATGCAGACCTTTAGTCAGCTATCAGGACATCGAGTCAACTGGACCAAAATTGAGTAGCTCCCAGTGGGCCTACAGAATAGAGCCCAACTGATAGCAAACCTTGGTGGGTTACAAATGGTCTCAGGTCTTAAATATTTAGGTATACAGATCTCGGCGTCAGTGAGTTGGCTGTATGCCCTAAATTTTACTCCACTCTTAGTGAAACTCATGGAGGACTGTGAGTGCTGGACAGCCTTCCCCTATCCATAATGGGCAGAGTGGGAGTGGTCAAGATGGCCATTCTGCCAAGAGTACTTTACTTATATCAGTCACTCCCTATCAGAATCCCCCAGAAACACTTTAAACAAGTAGATGCCCTCATAATTAAGTTTATTTGGGGAAGGGGAAGAGTTAAAATCAAGTGCACAACCCTCCAGCTTCCCCCTTGCGAAGGTGGTGTGGGTCTACCAAATTTTTAAATTTACTATTGGGTGGCACAGCTTTCCTATTTACCCTCAGGGGCAACGGATGCGAGCTGCTCATGGTTGGGGTTAGAGGAAGACATGTTAAAAGGGACCCTCAGGAAAGAAACCCTGGCAGGTGAATTGGACGATTTCGGCGGGTGCCTAGTATCCAACCCCTTCACGAATATCTCATTGCAAATCTGGGTGAGAGCACATCAGAGTATCGGATATAGGGGTACAAGATCCCCCAACATGACCTTGTTGAATATTATGTGGGACAGAGCCCACCTCTCCTCTATAGTTATACAGCGTATATGGGCCTGGAGAAGACTGGGGTTGGTTGCAGTCAGTCAATTGTACAAGGGAGGAACTCTAAAAAACTTCAGGGCTCTGTGTGAGGAGTAGGGGATACAACCTGGGGACTTCTTCTTATACCTGAGACTACATCAAAAATGTGGGGAGTCACTGTCTCAGGAACACAGGTGGTCAGAGTCTTCGCCCTTGGAGGAGAAGCTATTTAGGCCACAGCCAGGGCAGGGGCCTCTTTCAGTTTATTATCGCACAATTCAGGGTCATCTTCAAAGCCTGTTATAAAACCACAGTAAGCACAGGTGGAGTAATGACCTGCTGTTACCAATAGTTTAACTTACTTGAGAACTGCTCTCGTAGCAATAAGCTTCGCTAAATACAGCTCAATTTCTTGAACAGGGCATACATGACCCCCGTGGGAATGCATGAAATGGATGAATCTAGGTCTGAGCTTTGCCCTAAATGCCAAGCTGCAAAAGCTGACTTCATTCACCTAGCATTAGCCTGCCCAAAAGTTGCCCCTTTCTGGCATGCAGTACATGAAGTCATGTGTGGAGTACTGGGTCACACACCCTCTAGGTCTCCTCTGGAGCTCCTGCTGGGTGCAGATCCTTCCTCCTCAATGCCTGCTTCACAGAGGCCCTTGCGGTCCTTGGCCCTTATAAATGCAAGGAGGACTATAGCCTAAGTATGGTTGTCTCTGACCCCCCCTTCTGTGACACAATGGCACACAACCTGAGAGCCTGTATGGCCCTAGAGAGAGCACAGCTGAGTGCTCAAGGGCAGATCTCTGAATTCCAAATCATTTGGAGCCCACTGCTTGAAGCAGTGAGTCAGGAGCCTTCCCCACCTGACCTCATACTTTCCAGTGAGCACCTTATAGCTCTAATTTGGGTAGACAAACCATTTGGCCCTCACAGGATACGCCTGCCCACTATCATTATCATTATATTATATTGTATGGTATTTTATATGATATTGGACACCCCTAGAGCTTATTGCTTTGTATGCCCTGTTACAAAAGGTCTTTGTAATATGACACTGGTATTACCACAGATATATATATATATATATATATGCCTTCTTATTGTATTCAATGCTCTACATATTATGCAGTGTAAAATGTATGGAATATCTGAATCAAACTGCAAGTGTATTAATGAGTATGATGTATGCACTTTTATTTACCAATAAAATATTTTGAAAAAAAAAAAAGGTGGACATAAAGTGGGAACCAGAGATGAGGCAGCCAGCTTTTACCAGCGAAAGGGTCCAGAAAGGGCTAGTAGCACAAAAGATAAATAAGACCCCAGAGCCTGATGGGATGCATCTGAGGGTACTCAAGGAACTGGCAGCGGAACTGGCTGAACCCTTAGTAGGGTTGTTCAACAGCTCATTAGAGACGGGGGTAGTTCTCAAAGACTGGAGGGTAACAGATATAGTTACACTCCATGAAGGAGGGGACAAGGAGCAAGCAGGGAACTAGAGATCTGTCAGTCTTACTGTACCTCTGTAACAGGTAAACAGATGGGGTCACTAGTCAAAGAGGACCTCGAGGACTACCTGGAGAGCAACGGTCTCCAGGATAGAAAACAGCATGAACTTGTGGCAGAAAGGTCTCATCAGACCAGCTAGTATTTTTCTTTGAGAAAAGCAGAATTACTGTGCAAAAGGAAATAAGTGCCAAAAATGACATTATTAAACTCACTAATATAAAGTACAACCCACAGCATGTAATGTAATAAGCCGCATCACTTCGTGGCACTGTGCCCCTTCCTCAAGAAACTATGTTTGAGTAGCTAATCCACACACCACTCTTAAATACCTCCACATAAAATAACATGACCTTCTTATTAAAGAAATACAGACTTATAAACTGCATGTGTGCATAACAGAATTAAACAGACCCCGGCCACATAAACTCTATACATTAATCGATTGGTCACGAAACCAAATTAGTTATTTAAGTAACAGCTGTAAACAGTGGATCTGCCAATTATTAGCAATCCACACAAAATCCCAAATGTTAGTCTGAGAAACTGAAAAGGTTTAAAAAGTGACCTAAAAGGTAAAGGAGGTAAACCACCACCTAAAGGTTTTGCAAAAAACAAAGTGTAAAAAAACAAAACAAATATAATTAAAAAGAAGCAATGGGGTGGGGGGGTTAGGAGACAAGAGGGGTTCAGTAAGTTTTGAGAAAAGAAAGTTGGGGGGTACAGTTAGAATGGAATGAAGCAATGGAAACACAACCAAGCATTTGTCAATGCCGAATCTTAGCTTGCTGGCATTAGCATTGGAAGTGCAGGAGTTAGACAGATGCAGAATAGGAATGGCAGTGAAGTATTGAAGTGACACCAACCCCACCCCCACCCTGCAGAGATGGGCAGGCATTGGGGTGTGCCTTTGGGTCATCACCCATAACGCTCACACCATTTCACCTCACCCTACACTGCAGACACTGACAGGAGTCGAGGTGTGTCTTGGGGTTTTCAAACTTTACACTCACCCCATTCCATAAAGAGATACGCTGAAATGGGTACAGTATAAGAGAATGGAGTGAACTTTGGGGCTGAAGAGTCAAAGGCACACCTCGATACCCGTCACTGGCTGCAGGGTGGGGATGGGGTGGAATGGCATGAGCATTACTGTTGACAATCCCAAGTCACACCCCTGATGCCTGTCAGTCCCTACAGTGCAGGATGTTATGGTCAGAAACCCTAATGCCCTGGGCGTTTCTTGGTATTTTCACTCCAGGTTTTCAGCATGGGCTTTTTATGACCCCTCCGCATGAACAGTGACACTATCAGTTCATTAGCCGAATGGAGATTTTGCACAGTGACTGTGCCATTTGGCACCACAGGTGCAAAAACACATTGTGAACAGGATGTAAAAAATGACAGCTGTACATTTCTTGCTTCAGTAACTGCTCAGCACATCTGTTGCATGGCCTGCTTATTGACATTTTATATCTTATTTATTTTATTTATTTATTTAGTTTTTGTTGACCAGGTAAGTGCACTAGACAAATCCTGCCTATTTTCAGGCACGACCCGGGGGAAGGGGATACAGATAAATGCCAACTGACCTTGAACCAGATTAAGCTGTTGGTGGTATTTTTAGTGAATGAGGGAAATTTAGCAGGACACCGGAAATTCCTTACTCATGGAGGCAGAGGGCGCTGTTGCGCTGTGGAAGACAGTGGCGTTAACAGTCTGTCCCAGACCATGGAGGAGGACGGTCAGTTTTATGGACTTACAGAGGCTTCTAAGGAGCCACGTGATGATAACTTTCCTTTGGCACAGAGTTTGGTTTCTGAAGTAATACCAGAGACCTGTTTGGATCAATCTGGCTTGATGGAGGCTGATGGGGATTTGCATCCTGAGGAACTTAGATTACAAGAAGAACTAGACGCAAAAATCCCAATTACTTGCTCTTATTTCTAATGCAGAACAAGAATATATTCAGAGCAAGTCCAGACTTGAAGAGGAAGAAAAAGGAAAAGGTCGGTCGCCAGTCCTTCACTTAATACTAGCAAACGTATATCTACCTGCATGGACTCCAGCTGTGCTGAAACAAGTCGATATTGTTGCTCAAAGACTCTGTGCAGGCTGCGGATGAAGCGGAGTGGTCACCGGAGGAAGCTCTACTCAGAGCAGGATGGATCTATTCGGGAAACCGTTGGACTCCTGATCCGTGGGTACGCTCGCCGGGTTCTCCGACTGGTTTGGGGGATGCGACTGGTCGCACTGATTTGCCGTCGCTGCATTCACCGAGCTACACTACTGACATGCAGATTGAGACAGAGGCGGGGATTTCTGGTGATGCGTTAGACGCGACGACAGCTTTGCCAAATATTCATGTCTCTGACCCTTCCGACAGCATCTCCCTACCTCAGGACTTTCAGGTACTTTCTCTAAACTCAGGTACTGCAATGATGAGGAGTGAGGGTCAAGTTTCGTCTGAGTTCTCTGATATGAACTCGGTGTCTGTCGCTGCAGTGAAAGAGCTGCCACCTGTACAAAACCAGGGGTTTTCAAAATCGTTTGCTGGTCTTTTTCATAAACCTGTGACGGCAGCAAAACGAAGGTTCCTAGTTCGTCTCCGCTATGTTGGAGAAGCACCTATAGTTCCAGATAGAGTATGGGTGGGGAAAACCCTAATTAAAGACAGCATGGGGTTTACTCCTGTAGATGTATATGCCTTTATCCACGCTCCAGGTGATAGGAACTATGACATTAGCTTTTGCTCGATGGCATTACTTGACAAATTTGGAAGCTGTATTATGAGCGCAAGCATCTGGGTTGATTGGTTTAATTTTGGCAATTCCTGTGACTAAACCTACTGTTAAAACTGTTACAATTTTATTTAGGAATGAGGGTGTTGATGTTTCAAATATTAAATTCTGGTTAGAAAAGCAATGTTCTACTGTGGAGCATCCAAACCAATAATTGATTTAAAATGGTTTCTGGAATGGGGTGGACTTTTAGGTCCAATTAAAACACACTGATAACGGCATTCAACATTTACCCAGCCCTTTTTTGGTAGGATAGAGGGATATTATTTTATGCTGGTCAACCTAAAAGCTGTTATAAATGTGAGTATTTATCGATTTGAATAACGATTGTACAGCTATCAAATGTTTTCTTTGGCTTATTGGGGCACTCTGCAGACCAGTGCACTGCACCCCTATCTGTAACTTATGTGGGGATACTGCTCATAGCTTCCAGGGATGTCCATGGGCGGCCCATAATTCGAATCTGTCTCTGAACATGACACACTTTTGTCACGAGCAAAAACCCCAGGGGCAGGGAGGTATGTCTTCCGCTCCTCCGGTTCGGCACAGGGGACGTGGAGGTAGTAGTGATTTGGTTTCTGGAGGTATGACGGTGAGTTTAGTCAAGAGGGTGCCCACTGTGGTTCCACCTTTACCTTCTCACACTATTGAGAATCCTACACTAGCTGCTACAGAGGTAGTTGGCGCTTCCTTTACTAATCCGCAGGTTTCACCTGCACAAGATCCGGTCCATTTGTCATTACCTCTTGATGAGGCTGGAGAGACAGGTTTTCTTACTGTAGGAGGTTCTCAGGCTGCTAATCCCACCTCTTCTAAAGAGGCTGGCTCAGATCAAAGGCAATCACAGCTAACTCTTTCTCCACTACCCTTACTAACAGATTTTCAGCCTTTTCCTCATGGGGAGAGCTGCTGGATAAGGAGAATCCTATAGAGGGAACTTCCCAGGTTTCTAGTCAGGCCCTATCTGAATTGATATTGCAACCCCGCTAGATCAGTCGGTACAGAAGCGTGTAACCAGGTTCATAGGAAACATTTAAACAAACCTCCTTGATTTCATGAACCTGAGGGTGACGTGTTTAAATGTTAACAGCATTAAATCGTTCTATAAACGAGGACGACTCTTCGGTATATTATGATTTGGAGTTTGATGTTTTATGCTACAGGACACTAGATTTCATACTTTAGCAGAAACATCTCAAGCTTCCAAGGATTGGTGGTGGGTACTGTGTGGTCGATAGGCTCGGAAGCCTGTTGTGGGGTAGGTTTTTGTTTTCGCTCACCGATGTACAGATTTTACGTCTAGTGGACATTGAACCTGGTAGAGCCTTACTGTTGGATGTGGTTATCAATACATTGTCTTGTAGATTGATTACCATTTATGGCCCACAATCCAAAGCTTTAAGGATTGATCTCTTAACTAAAATCCAACCGTACTTATTTACCAGTAGACAGATTTTTTTGGGGGGTGACTTTAATATAAACTTCCAAATCCAGGGGGAAAAGGGAAAACAATATTGTGATAAAAAATTTTTGAAATCTTTAGTTTTGCAAGCTGGTCTGAAAGACTTTCAAACCGATATGTCGAAGAGGTGAAAGCAACCTTTATAAAGGAAAGCTTTTTCTAGGATAGATTTTTTGGTTTTGAAGCACAATTTAGATATTTCAAAACGATTTATAATTCCCATAGAAACTTCTGATCACATGTTGATTGGGATTAGTATTGCATTACCCCCTGTTAGGGGACCAGGATTGGGGTTTTGGAGATTAAATGTCTCATTATTAGCAGATCCGAATATTTTGTCAGGCCTCAAGTCTCTGGTGGAAGATAAGGCCTCGACAATTTTTCTTTATGAGGATATGGGAGCATGGTGGGGAGATTTAAAAAATATTGTTATCCAATTCCTTCAGTTGCAGGGGAGGGTTCAGGCCAGAACGAAATATAGGGATTATCTAGCTTTAGACATAAACTGGGTGAATTGCTATCGAGTCAGAGTATGGGAGGGTTGGACCTTAGTGGAGAAATTAGTTTTATAAAACAGAAAATGAAATCTTTCCAATATGACAGGCTATGTTCTCTTCAACTGGAACAATCCTTTGGTACCATGTGGAAGGCAGAAAGTATTAATCCGTATGTTGGTTGCCAAAATAGACGGGAGAGAAAATTGATATCAGGCCTAATGACTCCCCAGGGTACTTTAGCTACCGATAATGTTTCCATTATGAATATTATTGTACAGCAAACAGATATGTTTGGTTCTCCAGTGGTACACTCACCATATACTACGCATTCACTTCATGCAGCAGCTCTACCTCAACTTTCACCAGATTTATGTGATGCTTTGACTGCCCCTTTTTCTAAGTCAGAATTGGATAGGGTGTTTAAAAATCTTCGAACGGGGATTTCACCTGGTTCAGATGGGTTACCTGCCAAATTGTATCATTTCTTATGGGAGATAATTCCACTAGAAATATTAGAAGTCTTTAGATTTTTTCAGAAGGAATGTTGTTTACCAAATCAAATGTATGAGGGCTTGTTGTTTTTTCTGTTTAAATCAGGTGATTCTACTAATTTGACTAATTGGAGGCCCCTCACTTTGCTGAATACTGATTTTAAAGTATTTGCTAAACTGTTGGGGAATAGACTGGCTTCAGTTATGGATGTACTGATTAACCCATCTCAATTTTGTTCCGTTCCAGGACGTAGTATCACGGATGCTTTATTACTGCTTAGGGAAATAGTGGAGGGTGATGGTAGACATCAGGCTGGGAGCGATCTAGGTTTTCTTGTCAGCCTAGACCAGGCCAAAGCATTAGATAGGGTGTCTCATCTATTTATGGATTGCCTATTGGCTTATGGAATCCCACAAGATTTGTGGACTGGCTGAAAATTTCCATATACGGCCTAGCTGCATGTAATCCCCTAAGAGAATGGCTGATGGGTCCGTACCCAGTACTTAGGGGGTGCGCTAAGGGTGTCCTTTGAGCCTACTCTTTATGTCTTTTTATTGACCCTGTCATGAGATTATTACAAAGGTCCCCAATATTTTGGGCATA
Source organism: Neoceratodus forsteri (assembly GCA_016271365.2). Classification (NCBI taxonomy): domain Eukaryota; kingdom Metazoa; phylum Chordata; order Ceratodontiformes; family Ceratodontidae; genus Neoceratodus; species Neoceratodus forsteri. The sequence goes on along the minus strand of CM028135.1, from coordinate 516,844,838 downwards.
TCGGGGCTTTTCATCAGCGGACAAAGTACTTGCATATGCTGATGATATGTGTTTGATTATTTAGGATCCACAGTCTCGCTCACTGCCTCGCTTAATTCAAGAGTGGGGAAATTTCAGGAGCCACCTTAAATATTGGGAAGACTAAATGTCTGACCTTAGCGGGTTTTCAAGAGGATTCTAGGATGGTTGGTGGTTGTGAGGTGGCTGCAGACCCTTGCAAAATTTTGGGTGTTTATTTTGGTGGCAAAGCAATGGCTGAGTACAATTGGTCTAGACTGTTATCAGTAGGAAATGACATGGTTAGTAGATGGAAAAATGGAAGGGGGAAAAAAAGGGTTTACTTGATTAAGTCCTTTCTGCCCCGATATTTATATATCTTAGTGCTGTTTTTCTGGAATCAAGAAATTCAGCCGCCTTTATCCAGACTGTTTTCACTTGTTTCTGGGGAGCAGATTGAACCGATCAAAAGATGGTACTCTACAAACAAGTCAAAGATATGTGTAAATATGCTGAACCCTATATTATTTTACTCACGATCTTTTTACATGAATTTAGTCCCTGATAATAAAAAATTCTACTAAACAATGGATTAAATTGGTTCTCCCGATACTCAAAGGAATTTTGTCAGAATGGGATAGGGATTATTTTTCCACAAGAATAAAGGCATCCTAGGCTTGTGAAGAGGTGGGAGGAGGTTTTTGATAGGGTAATTAAATGGATATTGGCTATTCAGTGGCCCAGACCTTTTCTAGACGGCATTTATATGATGAATTATTGATAACACAGTTTCAGGTCGACTTTTTCCCATTTTACTAGCGCCCAACAAAAGTTTATATCTGCGTGATATTACTGACCCGCATATCCTGAATCTATGTGGGATACAATTTGGTTAGTGTACACCAGAAAATCAATATTAAAGGGAATCAGAAACATAAATCACTTCAAGAGAGATATTGTCCTAGGGAAAGTTGTCCTAATGTTATAGAAACAATGGATCATTTATATTTTCCTGTCCGCTTATCATCCAATTCTGGGATGTTGTCAAAACAGATGGAAAATTGGGATACCTATACCTCCCGCCCCTACTCTGTTATTTTATGGCATTCCTAATTCCCATTTTGCTCAGAAGCACATTTGCATATTTAGGATTGTATGTGCTTTTTTTGTATACTGGATCTGGATATGTAGATGTACGCTTAGTTTTGCAACAACAGAATATCCCGCTTTGGAGCTGTATTTTATTATTGTAAAGGAATTTCAGTAGTGTTGATTACTGATTTCATTGTGATACTACAAATGAATTGGTTACAATGGTCTTCTTTCAGATTTTTTAAAAAAAAGGGGTGAGTGTTTTATCTCTTATACATTATTACACAGTCCAGTATTTGTTGACTTGAGTTATTTCTACTGTACTTAGATAGCCTTTTATTAGGAACTGTTACATTTTGCTTGGCATTATCAGGTTTTAGTATTTAGTTACTTTGGAGAGCATAAGTGTCACCTTCTGTTGAGTTTGAAATGTCTAAAGTGTCCAATGGAGCTGTTTATTTCACATTACAGTTGAATTTATTTATTTTTTTTTTTGGTCTATATGAATACCTGTGTAAATGCTTTTGATTTCAATAAAAAAAAAAAAAAAAAAATTCCCCTACTCTTTTCGATTAGTGCCATGGGATCTTTAACATCCACCTGAACTACCACCAATCCAGGCAGATGGGACCTCAGTTTAACGTCTCATCCGAAAGACGGCACCTCAGAAATGCAGCACCCCTCTCATGCTGCACTACAGTGTCAGTACTAGGATATTAACCCAAGTGCCAGATGTGGGAACTGAACCCACAGCCCTCTGATCTCCCGGCCTCAGAGGCGAGTGTGCTACCTACTGAGCCACTGACACTGCTATCTGCTATGCAATGTACTGCTGCTGTGGCTGTATGGCTGGGAGGGACCTGGGGTGGCGGTAGATGTCAAGATGAATCATTCAGAGACTTATAGGAGGGCAGTGGCCAAGGCCAACACAATGCTGGGATGCATTGCTAGCAGTATCACTCCAGAAGGAGGGAAGTGATACTCCCTCTGTATAACTGCTTGGTGAGGCTGCACCTCGAGTACTGCATGCAGTTTTGGAGGCCACACTTAAAGAGGGACATTGAACTCCTGGAGAGGGTCCAGAGGAAGGCAACAAAAATGATCTGGGGCTTGGGGGAGAGGACCAATGGGGAGAGGCTCCAAGAGCTAAATATGTACACATTGGAAGAGAGAAGGGGGGGGACATGATAGAGGTCTTCAAGTACATGAAGGGGTAAATAGGAGAGGCACAGTCATGGTGCTCTGAAGGAAGGAGGGGGCAACTAGAGGGCATGGGTGGAAGCTGGAGGGGGAGACTCAGGGGAGAAAGGAGGAGGTACTACTTCACTGAGAGGGTGGTAGAACCATGCAATGCGCTGCTCAGGGGGCTGGTGGAGGCAGAGACTGTGGATGGGTTCAAGAGGGGGTGGGACAGGTACAGGAGAAGGGTTGTAGAAGCAAAGTCCAATGAAGAGGGAATACCCTGGACTGGGATGGGAGAAGCCCAAGAAGGTGAGGGGGCAGCAAGGTCAGCTCCCAGGGTGGGGACTGACCAGATGAGCAGACACGAAAGCCCGCTAGGCCTATTCGGCTGGCATTTTTGTATGTTAATACAGTATGTTGGTATGCTTACTACACCAACATCATGAACCATAAAACAGATGACTGCCATAGCTAGGAAGGCAGTATAGCACAGTGGTTTAAGGGTCTTAACTGCAAATCTGGACATCTGGGTTTGAATCCCACAGCCCCCACTTGCATACTGAGTGACCCTGAGCAAATCATTTAACTTCCATGTACTCCCAGGTTGCCCCCGTAAACAAGCTTTCAGCTTAGTGTGCCACTCCTGGTAAACAATTGAAAGAAAAAAAATACAATATATTATTTTTCTTGCTTTATTTTGCTACTACAAGCTTTGACGAATACATACATCCTTATTTATAACTTATGTGTCTGTGACCTAGGCAAAACTACACTTAAAATCTCACACATAAATAAATAAAATATCAGAATAGCATTTATTTTAGTAGTATATCCTTCCATTTCAGGTGCCCATGACACTATGTATATATGTTTATATCTTTTAACTTCAAAACACTAAACCTATTCAAATGCAAAAAACACAAAACTTTCTTCTCTTCACACAATAGTGTTAAACTTTAGAACCCAGAATGGCCAAGAAACAATTTAGACTTCACACTTGCATGCCACTGTCATGCCCACTTCTCATGCAAACAACAATCAATTACAGAAACCCTTTCATTTCTTTGCTATGCACTCTTACATCAGAGAGAAATAATTGTTACAGAACTGCTAAAAAAACGAATTTATCAAGACTGGATTTCTGAATTAAAACCTGTCGTTTACAGTACCTATGTAAATAATAGTTTACTGGCTTCACACGATGCTACAAACATGACATTAACAAAATTTCTGTTTTACGTGGAAAACATCCAAATAATGAACTTGTCATACAGGATTTGTGACCTTCTGTCTGCATGTATCTGACAAAGGAAAAGGCACCTGCTTGATCCTTTGTTTTCTATTTTATTTTTATGCACAACTTGCCCATACTGTAATAGCCAAATATTGACATGTCTCAGAGTTAAAAAAAAATCATTATGTCTATGTGTGTGTGTGTGTTTGGGGGTGATATGCCTAGATGTAGTTTCAGGCACTACTTAATTACTTCCCTAGGCAGCTCTGATAGTTGTTCCAACATGATAGAACCACCTCATGCCCCTCCCACATGAATAAAAAAAGGTGGGGGTATATCTTTAGGGCTTTATGTGTGTGTGTGTGTGTGTGTGTGTGTGTGTGTTTGGGGGGGGATATGCCTAGATTCAGTTTCAGGCACTCCTTAATTACTTCTCCAGGCAGCTCTGATAGTCAGTTGTTCCAACATGATAGATCCACCTCATGCCCCTCCCACAAAAATGAAAGCATAGTGCATGCAACAGACCTTAGGAACATCACATTTCTTAATGTCAGCTCTGATCTGTTCAGTCTTACTTTTTTCCTGGCTCAGTTTATAATATCAGTAAAAAGAAAGTAGGGAAAAAAACACAGCCTTTTGCTTCAACAAGTAGCTGTTAATTGCAGCTGGTATATTTTAACATGTGCAAGACAACTCCACCCACAACTTCCCTAACACAGACAAATGGCATCAGCGCTCACTGATGTGTTAACATCCTGTTTATAGCGTCCCTGATAAAATAAAATAAAAACTACAGTTGAGATTTTTTTAATGTCAGCTCTGATCAGAATAGCTTTTAAAATCACCAATTGTTTTCTTGCTCAATGTTTTCTTCTCTCCTTTTACTGATAGTACAAAATGAGCCATACCTATTTCTTCCAATAATACATTAAAGAAAGCCCTAAGATATATATCACTGTTTTGCAAAATGTATCTCTTACAATGTTTTCTTATTTGCAAGACAGCATATATTTATCCTAACAAATCTGTCCTACTGCCACATTCAAAACACTATCCTCTACCTACTTGCCACATATAAACTCAATTATATTTAAAAAAAAATTCTAGGCACTTAACCATTATTCATTCCCCAGTCCCATTTACAACACTGCTACACTTGTATATAATACATACTTCTCAGACTTAAAAGAAAAAATACACTTTATCATCAAAGGTCTGTTTTTACCAAGTACTATGCCCACGATTAAAATAATTTAAATCAGAGTTTAATAAAAGGCAAAACAGATCACCCTTTTTATCAGTGTTCCTATTATCTGACAGGTAGGAGGAATGCACTTCATTTTTAAATTTCTAGCACCAGCTGAAATGTGTTCAAACCCACAGAACTACTTAAGAAATCAGAAAGAGAGACACATTTTATACCAAAAATATGTTTTTAGACTTGATGGACATCTGAAAATGAAAGCATAGGGCATGCAACAGACCTGAGGAACATCACATTTTTTTAATGTCAGCTCTGATCTGTTCAGTCTTACTTTTTTCCTGGCTCAGTTTATAATATCAGTAAAAAGAAAGTAGGGAAAAAAAAAACACCCAGCCTTTTGCTTCTACAAGTAGTTGTTAATGCAGCTGGTATTTTAATATGTGCAAGGCAACTCCACCCACTACTTCCCTAACACAGACAAATGGCATCAGTGCTCACTGACGTGTTAACATCCTTTTTATAGTGTCCCTGATAAAATAAAATAAAAAATACAGTTGATTTTTTTTAATATCAGCTCTGATCAGAATAGCTTTTAAAATCACCAATTGTTTTCATGTTCAATGTTTTCTTCTCTCCTTTTACTGATAGTACAAAATGAGTCATAGTTATTTCTTCCAACAATACATGAAAGAAAACCCTATGATATATATCACTGTTTTGTAAAATGTATCCCTTACGATTTTTTCTTATTTGCAAGACTGCATATATTTATCCTAACAAATCTGTCCTACTGCCACATTCAAAACACTATCCCCTACCTACTTGCCACATATAAACTCAATTATATATAAACAAAATTCTAGGCATTTAACCATTATTCATTCCCCAGTCCCATTTACTACACTTCTACACTTACATATTTATTTATTTTTTTTTTAGGTATTCGGATCATACCTTTGAGCTCAGAGCTCTTTTACAAAGTTTCCACATGAAACAGTGACAACGATGACAACAATAACAAACAGTTTATATACAATACTCGAATAGTAGATAGCTAGTATACAATAAGGTTACAATGCCATTCATAGTACCAATGGTGTTAGTACAGCATCAAGAACATTCAACTAGGGTAAAGGACAATGTTTGTATGTAGCGAAGGAGATAAAGAGGTGCGACAACTAGTGTGAGAGTCTGAGGAGGAGTCAAGGTGAGGGGGAGGAGAAACTTGGGTGGGGGGAGAGTGGGCAGCCAAAAGAAGTGGCTTTGTCTAGGAGGTCGGGAGGTAGTGGTAGTAGGTTGGTTATCAGGTTGATCCAGTGGGGGAAAAGGCATGGGGAGAGGAAGACAGAGGGATAGGGAAAGGGGAAGAGTGGGGGTAAAAGGAAGGGGAAGGAGAGTGTGGGTAAGTGGGCATTATGGGTGTTAGAGTCCTAGTGGCAGTCACAAACTGTCCTAGTAAGAAGGTGTTGCCTTAGGCCATTTTTGAATTGTGAGATGCATTGGGAATTTAGAATGTGCACTGGGATTTCATTGAGCCATTGGGGGGGCCTATAGCTGAGAGCATGCTGTCCCTGCACAGTTCGACGGAAAGGTATTAATAAGGCCCCCCTCATCCTGCCTCTGGTGGTATAGCTGGTAGCACTTGGTGTTAGGATGCTAGAAATGCATAGGGCATTTTACCCATTAGTGCCTTTTTTCCAAGGAGACATGTTTGGAATATAATCCTGTTCTTTAGTGGCAGCCAATTGGTCTGCTCGTATAAGGAGCAGGTGTGGATATTTCGATCTGCAGCCATTGTGAGCTACATGCCTTGTTGAGGCAATGTAAATCCTTTTAGTGCAGTGTCTGTTGCTGTGCCATAGACCACCAGTCCATAGTTGATGGTAGAAAGGATGAAGCTGGAGACTGAGAGATGGAGGGCCTCTGGAGTGAGATAATCGTTATGCCTATAGAGTACACCCAGCTTGGTGTTCACTGCCTTTACCACTATGTCAATGTGTTGGGTGAAGGTGAGGGAGTCATCAATGGTGACCCCCAGGTGTTTAAAGGAGTGAACTTGTTCTAGCAGCTCACTGACTTTATTGTCACACCCGTCTTTCCTGAATGTTTGATGTCCCGGGAGCATCACTTCATTGTCTTTTATCTTGCTTGACAGCCAGGTCTCTGTCAGACAGAGAATGTCAGGTACATGGTGGGACATCCACGTTTGGAGTAGGTCAAACTTTGCTGTGAAGCTACTGTGAGGCTACAGATGTTCAGTGCAGCTACTTTCAGGCCTTTACTCATGTTCCCCCTGTGTTTGACAGTGATGGTGGGCCCTTATTGGCTTGGATGTTACCTGTTAGAAGAAGAAGCATGAATACTATTTTCCTGGCTGAGAGGTTTATGCTAATGGTGGAGCGTATCTTGCGCCTCCAGCTCTTGCAATGGGGGAGGTGAGCGTTCACCAGGGTGATCTTTATGGGCATAAAAATGGTAATGTTGTTGATAACCATGGCAGGTGTCGGGGGCCCAGGGCTAGCAGGTTGGATGCATGTGGTGGAAAGCTAGAGCTCCCTCAACACAGTTGGCATTGGGGTGCCGCAGAGTCCATTTTTGTCAAGAGCAGGTTCTCACAGGGGTGGTAGTGGTCCAGCTTGGCATCTTTGGCCTGTAGCACCCACAGCAAATAGAAGAACTAGGAAGATGGAGTAATCCATAGTAGAGCAGAGGTGGAGGCACTTGGGTGGTCTAACAAGCACACCAGGAGGAGATAGCAAAGGAAAAATGCTGACAGTTAATTACATCCAGAGGAAATAATGAACTGTTGAGATCCAGGGTCACATAATATGTTATAATTCCTGAAAGGTGATAAACTGTGGCCTGGGCATAGGCAAGGTGGGAAATTATTTTGTCTGTATGTTTCCTTTGATCTTCAAAGTCCTCAGAGATAAGTACAATACCTTTGGTAGCAGGTCAAACAAAAATGTTGATTCAGTCACAGAATGTGTTAAAATTCCTTTGTTCTTTAAAGTCCAGCTGCTTTAGGAGTGGTCAGACGAAAATGTTGAAAATGTTGATTCAGTTGCAGGACCCAGCATCACCATGTTTGTAAGACTAGTTGCAAGACATATGCTTCCTTGGGGAGGCTTCAAGAAAGTTGATTTAAAATTAAAAAGCTGATACCTGATGATGCTGTTTTGCAGAAATTCCATCCAGGAGACTTTCACCGATGTTGTGTGCAAGAATGGCACAGGTATTCCAAGCAGAAAAACATGTAAATGAACAAAAACTAACCTACAGACACAGACAAGCACAGACAGCCATCCACCCAGACCCAGGAGGAGGAGGAGATAATACATACTTCTCAAACTTAAAAGAAAAAATACACTTTGTCATCAAAGTCTGTGCTTACTAAGTACTGTGCCCATGATTAAAATAATTTGAACCCCCTCCCCAAAAAATGTGCCCTCCCATGAAACTGCATGTCTAACTGTAAAGACAATAAAAAATATATTTACATACTAAAATGCCAGCAGAATAGGCCTAACGGTCTTTCGTGTCTGCTCGTTTGGTCAGCCCCACCCTGGGTGCTGACCTTGCTATCCCCCTCGCCTTCTCTGGCTTCTCCCTTCCCAGTTCCGGATATTCTTGCTGCATTGGATTTTGCTTCCAGAACCCTTCCCCTGTACCTGTCCCACCCCCTCTTGAACCCCTCCACTGTCTCTGCCTCCACCAGCCCCCTAGGCAGTGCATTCCATGGCTCCACCACCCTCTCAGTGAAGTAGCACCTCCTCCTTTCTCCCTGAATCTTCCCTCCAGCTTCCACCCATGCCTCTAGTGGCCCTTCCTCCTTCCTTCGAAACACCCTGACTGCTCCTCCCCTATTTACCCTCTTCATGTACCTGAAGACCTCTATCATGTCCCCAGTCTCTTCTCTCTTCCAATGTGTACATATTTAGCTCTTCGAGCCTCTCCTCATAGGTCCTGTCCCCCAAGCCCCAAATCATTTTGGTTGCCCTCCTCTGGACCCTCTCCAGGAGGTTAATGTCCCTCTTTAAGTGTGGCCTCCAAAACTGCACGCAGTACTCAAGGTGTGGCCTCACCAAGCAGTTATACAGAGGGAGTATCACTTCCCTCCTTCTGGAGGTGATCCCCCTAGCGATGCATCCCAGCATCCTGTTGGCCTTGGCTGCTGCCCTCCTACAAGTCTCAGAGTTGTTCATCTTGACATCCACCACCACCCCCAGGTCCCTCTCAGCCATCAAGACTTGTAGCATTCCCCGGGTGTACACTTGGCCTGGGTTTCTGGCCCCCAGGTGGAGTACCTTGCATTTCCCTGCATTGAACCTCAGCTTCCACTTTCTAGACCATCTTTCCAGAGCCTCCAGGTCCCCCTGTAGGGCCACCCTCCCCTCCTCCCCATCCACCACCGCCCCCAGTTTCGAGTCATCTGCAAAGAGACTCATCTCACTCCTGATTCTTGTCCTTATGTCAGATACGTAGGCGTTGAACAGAAGGGGCCCAAGGACTGATCCCTGTGGGACCCCACTAATGACCCTCCTTGGGGATGAGACTATCCCACCAACTACGACCCTCTGGGTCCGGTCCTGGAGCCAATTGCCTATCCATCTGATCATCTGGTTCCCCACCCCCATTTCTCCCAGCTTATCCAACAGGCCCACGTGAGGAACAGAGTCAAATGCCTTGCTGAAGTCCAGAAAGAGGACATCCACTGGTCTACCCAGGTCCAACGCACTTGTCACCCAGTCATAGAACTCCACCAGGTTTGTCTGACATGATTTCCCCGGGATGAACCCATGCTGTCTATCGTCCAGGCACCCTGACTTATCCAGGTCCCCCCCTAGCCTCTCCTTGACAATGCCCTCCATCACCTTGCCCACCACCGATGTCAGGCTGACAGGCCTGTAGTTCCCTGCCACCTCCCTTGATCCCCCTTGTGGATAGGCACTATATGCACCACCTTCCAGTCTTGGGGCACCCACCCTGTCCTCAGAGAGATGGTGAAAAGTTCACCAGGGGTTTCGCCAGGACATCTGCAAGTTCCTTCAGCACTCTGGGATGTAATTTATCCGGCCCCGGTGCTTTCTCCGTCTTAAGGGAGCTGAGGGCTTCCCTCACTCTCTCTGCTGTGATTTCCACTTCCGGTACCTCTTCTCCCTGCTTAGCCCTCCCCCACCTGCCAGTGATGCCTCCCCCTCTCCCCAGACCTGCCGATCGGTAAGGGTCCCCCCTCCTCAGTATCTCTGTCTCCTCCCATGTATGATGCAGCACCCCCATTTTCCCTGGTGAAAACTGAGGTGAAGTACTCATTTAGTACCTCAGCCTGCTCCCCCGGGTCTTGTGCCCATCTCTCCCCTGATTTAATCCTGCTAATCTGCCCCTTCACCCTTCGTCTTTCCCCAATGTATCTAAAGAACCCCTTAATCTGTCCCAAATATTGAGTTCACGCAGCGACCATGTCCATTGTGTGCCACAGGTGCGAAAACATGTTTCGGGCAGGATGTGAAAAATGAAAGCTGTACAGTTCATCAGGCGGTGTGCAAAAATGACAATGTTGAAAATTTGGAGTAAAAATATAAAAAATTGGTGAAGTTACGAGTGTGCGTAGAAACTGCGCAATGCACGCTGGTAACGCAGTCATTTTGAACTTTTTCTCCAGATTTGCTACATGGGATTTCTGGGACTCTCCTTATGAACACTGTCACTGTGATTTTCAATCTGTCCCACTGAGTTGATTTCACAGTGACTTTCGCCACTGTGCGCCACATGTGCAAAAACACATTTCAGGCCAGATGTGAAAAATGACAGGTGTACTGTATAAGGAGATGTGGAAAAATGGCAATGTTGAAATCTGGAGTGAAAATATTAAAAATTCTAGAAGTTATGAGCAGGCATGGGAACTGCGCAATGCACACTCGTAACACAGTAATTTTGGGGAATTTTTTTACCAAATTTGCAACATAGGCTTTTTGGGAGCCTACCTCACGAACAGTAACACTGTCGCTTTGTCAATCGGTCCCTGAAGGTGATTCCACGCAGTAACCACAAAATCTCCTTTCGGGACTGAATAACAACAAGACAGTGACTGAGTTCATGAGGTGGGGTACCAAGAAACCCATGTTGAAAATTTGGTGCTAAAAGCCACAAAAATGGCAGCGATATCCGCCTAAGTTGAAAAGCCCCCATTTATGCCATCATACAGTTTACCGGCATTTCTTCAGTTCGCAGTCGGCTTTGAAAAGTACAGATGTGTTCCCGCTCCACCGAAGATCATCGCACAAGGCTCCAGAAGGTAAGTATGGGGTGAGGGGGGTGTGGGTGCACAGAGGGTGGGTGCAGGTTGGGGAAGGGGGGCACCGCAGATTATGAGGGACCGCTTTCTGGTTTACAGGTTTTAAAAAAACAACTTTGCAGGGAGGTTTTCTTGTTTTACAGGTACATTTGACATGCTGGGGTGTGCTCCCAGCATGCCACCTTTATTTTTGGGGAGGGGTGACTGGAGCCAATGGGGATTGGGCACCCCATTGGCAAAGAAAAAGGGTGCCTGTTTAGGGGAGCCATGATGCCGAGGGGCTTGGGCACCCCCCTTGACAATCAAATTATGGGTGGACATTATGCCAATGGGGACTGGGTTCCCCCATCAGCAAATGCACTGGGGAAGGGCCATGCCAACAGGGGGATTGGATACCCCCATGTTGGCTTTCCTGGGACTGTGAGAGGTGGACAGTAACAGCTGCCATGTTTATTGAAATGTAACACTAGGCAAGGCACACACTGCAATGAGGGGGTGCTCCCTCATTGCAGTGGCGAAATCGTTTCAAGTTGGTGGCACGCTTTTGAGCTGCTATCACAGACAGCATGCTCATTTAGTGGTGCCACAGACACAAGCCCCTAAAAGCAGTGACGGCATTGGCCACAACATGGCCACACCTCCACAACCTGCTTCTCCAAAAAGCTGTCTCAACATGTTTCTTGCACATAAACAGAAAAAGGGAGGACCTATTAATGCAGTAAACTGGTAACTACAGAATACATTAAATTTTGATCGTACAAATGAGTTGCACATCAGGAAGGGAAGTCCACAATATATTTTGAATCTCAAGAATTAAACTCCTGATGCAACATATCTTGGCATTTGAGAATCAAATGTTTCAAAATAGAATGGATACCTTTAAATCAAATGTTGCCTAAAAGCTGTAATAAAGCAGAATATTTGAGTCAGTTTAAAAAATGCTGTTAGATCTAGATTTTCATTCATGCCAGTTGGTCTTAAAGACTGCATTTTAAAAACCCATTTGGATTCCTTCTGTAGCAGTAACTGCACTCTTTCACCTCTTTTAGACAGGGCTAGGACATGTTGTAGGATATCATATTGTAGACTCTCTGGATTCATGTGAAATTACTTAACGTGGGAACTTACTTTTTGTGTTTCCATTGCTTCGATCCATTCAAACTCTGGTCCTCCCCCCCCCCCAGCTTTCTTTTCTCCAAATTCACTGACGCCTGTCTCAAAAACCCACCTCCTCCCACTGCTGTTTTTTTTGTCTACTTTTTAATTATATTTGGTTTACTTATATTTGTTGTTTACAGAGCCTTTAGGTTGTGGTTTACTTGCTTTACCTTTTTGGTCACATTTTAAACCTTTTCAATATCCCAAACTAACTTTTGGGAATTTTGTATAGATTGCTAATAATTTGCAGATCCACTGTTTACAATTGCTACTTACAAAATGAATTTGGTTTAGTGACTAATTGGCTAATGTACACATTTTATGTGAATAGGGTCTGTTGAATTCCGTTATACATACTGTATATGTACTTTATAAGTCTGTACTTCTTTAATACGAAGGTCATCGGACTTTATATTGGGAGTTTTATTTATTTTATTTTTGTCTATTGAGAAATTCAGAGTACCTTTGAGCACAAGTGCTCATTTACAAAAGTTGCACATCAGTTGTACGGGCACAAAATGAGACAATACAAGTACTGTAAACAATTCCAGAGGAATGGACAGTAGTCAAATCAGGCACATATTAAATAAGACAGTAGCAAATTACACACATACATGTGCAAATAAAGGCATATCATATATTATTTAAGGTATTTAAGAGTTATGTGTGAATTGGCTCCTCAAGCATAGCTTCCTGAGAAAAAGACAGAGCACCCCATAGCGCTGAAGCTCATTGATTGTGAGTTTATTAACGTAATTTATTGCACTTATTTCCCTTTGCGCAGTGCTTTTGCTTTTCTTTGAGCTTGTTTACATTTTTACACTGCTGCAGGGCAAGGCTCTGGATTTCACAGTGTGTGGGTGTTTCTCTGTTCTGATTGTTTTGTTTGGCTTGGTGATGAGGGTATTGTATTGGACAGGGGACATGCGGTGGATTTACTCTGCTTCAAATTCAGCAAGACTTTTGATTCACTGCTTCACAAAAGATTGAGGAAGAAGAAGAAGATGGAGGATCTGGGTATGACATGGGGACATCATAAGATGGGTCAGAAATTGGTTGAAGGAAAGGCAGCAGAGGGTTGTGGTTAATGGTGTCAAATCATAAGAGAGGAAAGTCACAGGTGTGGTGCCACAGGCATCTGTCCTGGGTCCTGACCTCTAAAATCTGTTCATCAGCGACATTGGAGAAGGCACTGGGGGCAAGTTGTGTCTCTTCTCAGATGACATTAAGCTTTATGGGAGAGTAGATAGTGATGAGGGAATATGATAGAAACATTCAAGTATGTGAAGGGAATCAATAAAGTGAGGGGGGGCTTGTTCACAGGGAAGGTAGGTGCTAGAACTAGTGGACGTTGACTGAGGGTGGAGGGGAGTAGGTTCAAGGGGAACATGATGGGGCAATACTTTACTGAGAGTGTGGTGGCACCCTGGAACAGTCTGCTGGTGGAAGTGGTGGAGGCCCAAACATTGGAGGGATTCAAGAGGGCTTGGAACAATCACAAGGAATTGACTAGAGTACAGAGGGGGGAATTTATAGAGGAGGGGGCATGTAAAGAGAGGGCAAATGTGCAGACTCGATGGGCCAAGGAGGTCCTCTTCTGCTGACACATATCTATGAATCTGTGAATTAAAGACTACAGAGGTTGTCTAAGGTTTGGCAGTTGAAATTCAATACCCAAAAGTGCAAGGAGATGCACCTAGGGAACAAGAACCCCAGGACAGAATACTGGATGGGAGGGGTAAAGCTGAGCTTTATGGCTGAAGAAAGGGACCTAGGAGACATTATTAGTGACTCCCCCTAAACAATCAGGCTAGGGCAACCGGGCCTATAGTAAGGCAAATTGGATGCTGGGATATATTGGAAGGTGTACTGACAGTAGAATGTTGAGATGTATTGGAAGGGGGGTATTGATAGCAGAACAAAAGAGGTACTACTACCTCTTTATAGATCATTGGTGAGGCCATACCTGGAGTACTGTATTGAGTTCTGGAGTCCTTATCTCAGGAAAGATAAGGACAGGCTAGAGACAATACAATGAAGGGTGACCAGGATGATTCACAGCCAGCAGGACAAATCTTATGAGGATCAGCTCAAGGCATTGAACATGTACTCGTTGCAGACCAGACAAGAGAGGGGTGATTTGATAAACACCTTCAGGTTCCCAAAAGGAATTAACAAGATGAACTGTGAGGAATTATTTAGCATAAGTAACAGTTTAAGGACATGAGTGGAAACTGATGGGAGGGAGGTTTAAGAGGGATATGAGAAAGCTTTATTTTACAGAAAGAGTGGTGGAACCATGGAACAGTCTGCCAATGATTGTGGTGGGCACCAAAACCATAACTGATTTCAAGCACAGCTGGGACAGAGTGAAGGGTACAGTGGTTACTCAGGGTGGTAGCAGAAGGGAAGGGAACCAGGGGGTGGATAGTGAGGGCTATTACCTTGTATAGACAATAGTTCCCAAGGTTTGATAGGGAACTAGGGGCAGACTGGATGGACTTTTGGTCTTTTTCTGCCGTCATTATTTATGTTTCTAGTTTAGCAACTGAACTGGGGAGCATTGTCCAAGCGAAGAGTCTTATTTACTCCATAATAAGTGGAAATAGCATTCAGGTGTCTGATGGCATCGCTTTTTGTAGTGAGGTTCAATCGTGAAACATTATTATACTGTACCTAGAGTAGTAGTCTACGACTGCAAGGAATTTGTGGCTTTTAAGGTCAAACAGATCCACAGACACTTTTTGCCATGGTCTGACTGGAAATGTTGATGTAATGTAAAGCTCCACTGGAATGCTGTGGAGTTTGGAATTGATCATGCATTTGTTGATCAGGTTTGCCAGTCATGCATTAAGCCCTGGTCACCATACAGTCCAATGTGCTCTTCTGCAGTATTTTTTGATGCCTTGGTGTCCTTTGTGGAGTAGTTGCATAGTAGCAGCATGTAATAATGTAGGGAATAATACATGGGTGGGGGTGTATAACCAGAACTTGATACACACCCGAGAGATGTGATGCTAAATAAACTTTGAGAGCAAAGTTGGAGGGATTTATCCAAGCAACACACAGGGGATGTGTATAAAATTCTGTGTTACACACACCAACTCATATTTTGTTTTTTTAGTAATTACTGGTTTGCATTTTTAATTGGAATTGGGTTTACCTTGTACATAAATATACAGGTTTACATTCAGGAAGGTGATATTCAGACAGTATCGAGGAAAATGTAGCGCAGAGGTGCAAATTTTTTTGTAGTGTTTGAGTTGAAAGCAAGATTTGTGATTTGATTTAGTGATGAGAATCAGTTGTGAGACTATAATGGGCAGTTTTACAGCATGCACTTGGTTGGCAGATACAGATATTTACAACACAGTTATGTGTGTAATAAACAGGATAACCAGTAATTATATATATAGAATTATGCTTGAGAAGGTGTGTATAATGAGAATTTTATACATTCCCAAGGTGTGTGATGTTACATAAGCCCCAAGAGCGAAGCCCTCCTCCCCAAAATTACCCACTGTTACCCCATCTCATTCCTAGAGAAAAACTATGTGAAGTAAGGTTGAAAATATTTGTTGCTTCTTGTAGACAGCGTGACTGAATTTATTTATTTAGCCTTTGTTAACCAGATGGGCACACTAGACAAATTTATTTATTTAAACTTTGGTAACTGGGTAGGCCCACTGAGACAATAAAGTCCCTTTTTCAGGGGTAACCTGGAATTGGTTACATACAGTGGAAGAGTACATTTACACCAATTGAAAAACAAATTACATTAATAGTGCATGTACAAAAGCATAACAATTTACGTATATACAGGTGAAAAAAGTATTAGTTACATACAACAGATAATAAATTCGAATAAGGAAACCAAAAGGTGCTTTATAAATGCCTATTTTCAGGTACGACCTGGAAGAGTACAAAAGAACCATTACATTTAATCAGGAATTTCAGTTAAAGCAAGGCAGGATAAAATTGTAGGTATTGTAGAGCATAATAAATCTACCAAAAACAAACTACAACACAAAAAGATTAAATATAGCAATATTTAGCAGACTTCTACTTCCAAAATCAGGTTGCAGTGGTGATCCTGGGTGACAGCTGAAATGGGAGCTCATTACTTATAGAATGTAGATGTTGTCTAAAACAACAAGATTGCCGTGCTATGCTGAAGGTAACTTACTTGGTTTTAGTTGTCTTGCTGCAGTTGTCTTAGTCTACGTAGGGATCACTTGAGCATGCTTAACTTTTAAATCAACTATCAGTCAGTACAGGCTGTGAGAATGGAGAACAAACATGCTGTCTTTCTGCATAACAAATGGGACAGGATCTTATTCAACCCTGTTACAGTGCTGTCTTGAGATAGAGTTAAAGGATCTGTTCTATCCTCTCCTTTTCTGGCTAATGTCCATCTGATTGCTCAATCAAATTTTCTTGTGAAACCTAGGAACTGATCACTCCAACAGTCTCACAATTCCCACCACTCCTGCTATCTACCTGTCTTCACTTGCTGTTTCATTCCTTCCTTCTCCCTTGCTTATCTGTGGCTATTTGTGTAGAAGCTGGTCTCAAACAATCAGCCCAATATTACAGAAGTGCAGATTCTTCTTAGGATAGAAATCATTTATTCAAGTTGAACACATGAAAACAATACAGGAACACACCAAATATACACCCACAGTACTACCTCTATGTTTCAAGCCACACTGGCTCTTTTTCAAGAAGTGCATGAGTTCTTAGACTTGGTGTTTAAATAGCAGAAGATTTTTATGTAACCCCTAGGTAGTGCTATCCCAAGGGCTACTACCCCTGCCTGCTTGGCTAGTAGCAGGTTAAGGGGGACTGAGTTCTGAAATGGGTGCCTCCACCCGGAGGTCAGTGTTGGTAATGGTCAAGCTAACCTGGGCACAGCCCTCCGGGACACTGTAACCCCCCCCTTTCCCCTCTAGTGGCCTGAACACTGTACAATAATCACTTTCACAATAACCCTGGTACACTACACAAGTACCCACACTGTTTGCACTTACCACCAGGGCTGGTTCCTCTGGCTCGACCCTGGGGACCCCCTGTAAAACACAGTTATGCACAGCAAATGGCAACAGTACAGTACTCTGAGCACAAACTGGAACCACAGTCAGATTACATGCAGAAAAAGTTAGATCTGATTTATTCAGGGGACTTGAACAAGGAAGGGGCAAAATCAGGTTAATTAGCTTAAAGGTTATATCAATCAAGCAGTTATGCATGCGCTTTGAGTCTCCCCACACAGTCACACCTCTGGGTACCCAGGTGGAGAAGAGATGGGCTAGCCAGGACTGTTACCCAGGGTTGCAGCTGGTTGGGGCCCTGTGATGGAAAACACAACATGCACAGTACACAGTATTTGTAATCCGGAGCCAGAGGGCTCAGTTCATAAAAGAAATGAAACAACAAGACAATCAGATGACACACTCAGATTAAGCTGTTGTTGCAGGGAGCTACCCTGGTATTTACTCACGATACCCAAGACTGGGCACAGGCTGGACAAAAATCGAGACTGCAGGTGGTTGATCTGGAATGCCAGGAAAAGCAAGGCCCACATGAGTCGCAGAGGCATCGTTCCTGTTCAAGCGTGGAGTAGGAGGCTGATCCCTAGGCAGGTCTCTTGTCGATGGCTTCTCTGTGCAGTGGGTAGTCTGGCTGGGCCAGTCTAGCAAGGCCCAGACCGCATGGAGACAAATTCGGATGCAGTCCGTTTTGGGCTGGATACGGCTTCCAGCAAACAGAACACAGTTCACACAGTGGAGAAGTAACTCACAACCCACTAGCAGCTCATAGCACATTTACATGTACGGGAATTCCACTGTACCAAGCAAAGTACTCTCCAGTTACAATCGCAAAGTCTCTTCACACACCAGGAGCTTAGGGGTAGCTGGAACTCCTGACAGGCCGATCGCATTCAGTAAAATCTTCGGTCTTCTTCAGGTTGACCCTGGCCCACTTCAGTAATTTACTTTAGTCACACAAGCTTGGATTTAGTCCAAAATAATTCTCTTCTCTCCCTCTCAGGAGCAGCTAGCAGACATGCAAGCCAAAAACTCAGCCCTTTCACAGTTTTCCCATGTGAATCCACTCAGGATTGCTGCCCCAAATCACTTCAGTTCCTTGCTCTTCAGTTTCCAGCCTAGATCTAACTGAAAACTGCAAGCAGCCCGGGACTTCCCCAAGATCCAAAAGGTTTGGTTGGCTGACTTGGCTGTCAGTCAAGGCAAGAGCTCCCCTTTCAGTTGCAAAAAAGGCACAAAAAGTTCAAAACTACAATTCCTACAGATTTTGACTTCAGACAGCTCCTGCAGTCCGGCTACATTTTAGGTCCCACCAGAATTGATTGATCCAATTTGCATTCCAGGACCAAGATAGCGGAGACAAACAAAACAGTCCCTGCTATAAAGAAGGCAGGTTAGACAAACTACATTATCATTATCACTCTAAATGATTTTCAGCAAATAGTTACATCTTTCAACAGAGCTCCCTCTCAGATTACTTAGGCCGTAATCAGGCAGCCCTTAAAGAGATAGTACACAGAGGCTATACAGGCTCTGGTAATCACATTTAAACTGCTAAAATGTAGGACACCAGCCTGGCAGTGAGCATTTAGGCAAGCTCAAGGAAGACTTTTTGGGAACCCTCATTTGTAGTGGGGTTACACCCTTCCCTGCCTGGGAAAACTTGGCATCCACGTCAAGCCTGTACCATCATAACATTGAAAATGAAACATACACAAGACATTTATACCATTAGCATGCTATACAAGTACTATCTGATTCATCAATTGGCATAACTTGTCACTTTACTATACATTTCAATGTACTTCACTATATCATTTCCATTCTGACAATACATTATGCATATTTCACACAGGTAAATTGAACATTACTATACAGAATCATGTAATAACTTCTTGTACTTTAAACAATGCAAGAGGGGGCCCTTCCCTATCAGCTAACTTGAGGCTGGATGGGGCAGGGGCACCATGGTGAGAGGGCAAAACAAGTAACCTGGAATGGGCCGTCAAGCTCAATTTGGGCAGTAAGCTCTAAGAGACATAAACTCCTTTGTGGACTGCATTGAGAGGCAAATCCATTGGCCTCCTGGGGGAATTGCAACTGAAGCGCACCACTGGCTTGACAGCTCGGCCAGTCTTTCTGGGGTGAACAACCACAGTCTCTGTACTTTCAGCAGTGATCTTGGAGCTTTCATCACTTGTGAGGGGTGCCTGTGCATGAAGGGGAATGTCCAAGCTGGGAGCACTGTCAGCTCCTTGCTCTGTAGTCTCTGTTTCTACAACACCTGGCTCATTTTGAAGACATTCTGGCACTGAAGGGGGGTTGTCAGCACTCTCATAATGTTCCTCAAGTTCTGGCATGCCACCAGAAAGACTCATACCATCAACCTCTCCTTCAGGCAAATCATACAGTTCCATGATACACAAAGACTCAGCATCCTCAGACGTGATAATTTGAACTTCACCTTCAGGGAGCATTGGCTCCAAGGATGATGCCGGGGCGTTAGACAGTCCAGAAGGCCCAGCTTCATCCCTGTAATTCAACATAGGAAATCCATGAAACAACTGACTCAGCTCATATGAGGGGTAATAGGCATTATCACATTCACTGTCATCCGAGTTAGACTGGCAGACTCTGTCATTCTGGGCCTGCTGCGGGGGAAGTCTTAAATCGGCAACCACGGGGGCAGGCTGACTCTGTTTCTTTCTTGCAGCAGCATGAGTCACTGGTCGAGAGGAATCAATCTTGGTGGGTTCAGCCTCAATTATAACTTCACCAATAGGTAGCAAGTGGTTACAGTGCATGGTCTTGACAGCTTTGGAGTTATTCTCTAGGCGCACTTTGTACACTGGCAAATCATCCAACTTTCCAACTATGACATGAGGAAGATGGTGCCATCGATCAGCAATTTTGTGTTTACCATGCAATTCTAAATTTCACAACACACGGTCTCCGGGCCTAAGCTCTTGAGCCTTTACTTTTCTATCATGTCTCTCTTTGTTGGCTAGATTTCTTTTGGCGGCCATTGTATGGGCCAGTTGATAGGCATGGTTCAATTGAGCTTTAAGTTTTTGTACATATTACAGGTAATCTTCGGCTCGGACCCCATTGGGAGAAACCCCAAAACAGACGTTAACAGGCAGCTGGGCCGCTCTCCCGAACATGAGGCGGTAGGGAGAGAACCCGGTAACATCATTCTTCATGCAATACTATGCATGCACCAAGGTGCTAATCTGCTGGCTCCATTTATGCTTAGTTTTTGGGTGGAGGGTGCCTAGCATGTCTAGCAGGGTGCGGTTAAAGCGTTCTGGTTGAGGATCCCCCTGTGGGTGATAGGGGGTGGTTCTTGACTTTTGCACCCCCCATAGAGAGAGCATTTCTTTGATTAGCCGACTCTCAAAGTCCCAGCCCTGATCAGAGTGAATTCGTTGGGGGCACCGTAGTGGACGAAGACATTTTCCACTAGCACCTTGGCCAAAGTAGATGCTTTTTGATCTTTGGTGGGAAAAGCTTGTGCATACTGTGTTGTGAAATGGTCCGTAACCACTAACACATTGCCCATGTTTCACTGATCAGGCTCTAAACTCAAGAAGTCCATGCAGACTAGTTCCATTGGTGTGCTGGTAGTAATGTTGACAAGGGGGGAAGCCCTTTGAGGCAGGGTTTTTCTTCGCAGACAGTAACTACAAGTTCTTACATGGTGCTCAACATCAGTCCCCATCTTGGGCCAGTAGAATCGAGATCGTACTAGGTCAAGGGTCCGGCCGATACCGAGGTGGCCCATATGATTGTGGAGGGACCTCAGTAACAAATCTTTGAAGGCTGTGGGCAGGACCAATTGTTGTCTGTCTATTTGGCCACCTCAATCTATAGTCTGTCTATACAACAATTGATTAAGCAGCTTCAACCTGGGCCCTTCTTTAAGCAATAAAGCAGTTCGCAGATCAGAGGAACGCAACTTGGACACATCTTTTCCTGCATGAAGGGCGTCAAGTGCTGGCTGAATCATAGGATCTCAGGATTGAGCCCATTGAATGCTGTCATTGTCAAACTGAGGTAGTGCAATAATATCTAGAGCAGAAAAAGTGGCAATACGCAGCCGGTTGGCAGGTGTCAGAGGGGCCCAAGCAATCTGCTAAGCAGTCCGCTGTGTCCATAGACATCTATTCATTTCTATCAAACTTTTGGCACAATGCTTGGATGTCAGGTTCAGACAGCCTGACCCAGTCGCTCTTGGAAATGGGCCTCCGGGATAGGGCATCAGCATCAATATGATTCAGGCCCGGTCTGTATTATCATAATAATCATATGTTGACAATGCAGAAAGCCATTGGTGCCTCATGGCATCTAACTTAGCTGAAGTCTGTACATAGGTTAACAGGTTATTGTCAGTCCTCACCAATATTTTTGCCCCATAGAGGTAATCATGAAACTGGTCGATAATGACCCATTTTAACACAAGGAACTCCAACTTGTGCACAGGATAGTTTCGCTCTGATGGGGTCAATCTCCTACTTGTGAATGCCACTGGTCTCAAACCATCCTCATGGTCTTGATACAGTACAGCTCCTAGACCCTGCAGACTGGCGTCAGTATGCAGCACATAGGGTTTGGTGGAATCAGCATAAGCGAGGATGGGGGCATGGGTAAGCTGGTATATGACTTCGTGGAAAGCTGCTTCACAGTCAGGCATCCAATGGGACCCAAAAAGTTCACCTGGGCAGAAATATGCTTTGCCTGGTTCTTTGACGGCACCTTTTTTACGTCTGCAGTGGGCAGAGCCTGCAGACGTTTTTCATCAGGAAAGGACCTACGTCATGTTTTCCGTCTGCACAACAGTATTTCTTCTGTGGAGAGCCCAGCCCAAGTACTACGCTGACTGTATAAGGCATGGTAGTTGAACAGACCTATTTTTCTTGCCGCTTCATGTCTCCAGAGGTGCCCTCCCCCACAGAGTATGTTTAACCTGCCCAAACTCCGCCCCACACGGAGTTTACTATGGTTGTAGGCAAACCCTCCCACAGTCTCGCGCTGTACGCCTCCACCCCCTCCCCACACCCATCACAGGTGTGGCTATTTTTTCTTGTAACATTCCCCGATAGGATCTCCACACAAAACTAGTATAGGAGTGAGCTTTTTTATTATTGTTAGTCATAGCCCTGCTTATATTGGGTCAGACCTGATCCTCGGTCTCAGTCCTGCTCAGATCTAGTCAAAAACCTGACCGTTAGCCGCAACCCTGCTCATACCTGGTCAGATCTGAGAGTCAGTCTTAGCCCTGCTTATGTATCAAAAAACCTGAACGTCTGTCGAATCGGGTCAGACCTGATAGTCAGTCCCAGTCAGACTATAGTGATCAAACCTGACGTCGACCCCAGCCAAATTTATTTTGGGTCACATCTGACCATCAGTCTCAGCCCTGCTCATATTTGGTCACATCTGACATGATAGTCAGTCCCAGCCAGGTTTATAGCGGGTCAAACGTTGCTGTCAACACTACATAGATTCATATATGATCAAACCTGGTCATCGGTCTTAGCCCCATCAATATCAGGTCATCCTGACATAAGCTTTATTTGATCAGCACTTATCAACAAAGTAGGGGACTGGCCTGCAAACACCCCGACTGGGTATTTGGAGCTGGCTTACAGAACTCAGGCTGCGACCGGGGTCTCAGTGCCTCTTGTGTTTGTCTTCATGTTTTGGTAACATAATTTGCTGGTTGTATTGCCATTATTTAGCAAGACAGAAGGGACTGGACAAGCCCATGCGATGAATGACTATTTTGCAAGTATTCTTGGAGGCTTGAGAGTGAGGGCTCCAGTTCACAGTAGCTTGTTACCACCCTCCAGTGGTTCTACGCTCATTCTGTGAGCTGCTGGGTTGACAGCAATAGCAAAATGGAGAATCAGCAAACCACATTGTTTTGTTATTAAAAATCTGTTAAAATTTCATGTGCTAAAGGTGGAAGTAGTGTCTTACAGATATTTAAATATTCAGTTCCTATTTATGGCTGGGTCAACATGTGATGAGATGTAATTGAGAATATGCGGAAATTACTCAGATTATTTCTACCGTGTACAAAGGTGCCAAGTGAAATGCCACAAATGCAGTAAAAATAGTGAAATCACATTATCACTCCCCGAGTCCCCCAAGTGAACCTATCCTCCAGCCCCTAGCATTAGCCATTAACATAAAAACAAAAAATGTTAGATTTGCACATGGTGAGCATGTAGCTATGGGTCCCTGGGGCTCTGTCTTTTGTTAAAAAATGTTCCTATGATGCTGTAGCTACAGGGGCTCAGGTCAGAGTTATGGGGTCTCAGTCGGACAGCACAGGTTCAATACCAATAAAGCCAAGCACACTCTGTGTGACATTGAGCAAGTCATGTAACCCCACAGTGTTCTAGCCTGCCCTTGGTATGAATTTAAGAAAGGCCCCTCTGAAAACAAGATCTGGCATTTCATCTGGACTATATATCATGGGCAAAGACATTGTAGGAAAACAATAATACTGCTTATACATAACTGTAAGTGACACAGTACAATAACCAAACCACATCCTATGGAAACGCTTCATTTCTGGATTAGCACCATTAGCCGCTGTAAAAGATTTTGATGTGACACATGGGCAGGATCAGTTACTGTGTCACTCACAGCAAAGTAATACACAGCCTCGGCATCTTGAATCTCCACATCTGAAATATGTAAGAAACTAGAATGCAGTGACTTGTCAACTGAGATATTAAACCGTCCAGCGCTTTCGCCTCTAGAAGGATCAGATGCTAAACACTGACCTGTCCTGGGAGTTGACTGTACCAGAAAACAGCATAAGGTGCACTGAGGCTGTTATTGCAATAAAAAGTAGCGGTTCCTCCTTCCTTTGCATTTGCTTGATGGGTTTGAAGCACTTGAGAATTACCCTCACCTGTTTGGGTACATTAAGACCGCATTGTTAGGTTCTACATTTTGCTAATGAAAAGCATATATGTCAATGGTGAAAACCAGGAAAAATAAATATATAAGATGATATGTACTCTTTTTTTAAATGTTTAATAAAACAAGTAAAATGAAGATCTCGTAGCAAGGTGCAAAACTCGGAAATAAAGCCATTCCTTTCAAGAAATCCAAACTGTGGATTGTTATAGCTATCAGGGCACTATATTAGTGACACCCTAATGTTTCTCCTACTTGACATACAAACAGAAGATGAGTTTTTGTATGTAGTGAGTACTACCACAACTTATTTCACATACCATTGGCCACTGAACAGCAATCATCTGCTTCTGACTTTCAGCAACTATTAATTTAGGTTGGGTTCAACGCTGGTGCTCTACAGGTAAAATATTCTGTAACCCACAACTAAGCAATCCAGTCCCCTCGAATACTTGTTTGACATAGAAATTTTGACAGTCAGATACTTTATAAATTAATTAGAAAGGGTATGTTTGGGGGAGTGCACGTGTGCATTGGAGAATATAGCCGCTGTACCATCAATTAAAAAATTCTTATTAACGCTGGAGAAAAAGTCAACGATAACTGCTTCCATTGCTTGTACTGTGTGTTGGAAGCCTCTGTCTATCAACTGAGCAAGTCTGACAGAATTTAACTGCTGATTTTTTATTTTATACTGATTTGTAGTTTCTTCTCAGTTTAACTGTTACACCTTGTACTGAAAACAATGTATAAAGACATTCTGGTAGAAATGTTATACCAATCAGTGACAGCTCACATAAACACTATTACCACCCACCAATAAGTCAGTTTACATCATTAAAGCAAGCTTGGCTAAATTATACTGCTTATTTTTGTATTTTTTGTATCATTGTGATTTTCAGTTTCTCCTCAGTTTGGTCGTTTGAAGTTCGCACGCCACAACAATGTCACTGCAACAGATGCCATGACGGTAAAGGGGAAAGGGAATCCAAGGGATGCTACTACAGTGAATTAATCCAGTCCCCCCATTCACAACTCTGATCTCTCTGTCATTCTTTCAGTTTTAAATAACATTTAAAACAACATGCAGAACAGTCAAAGAAATCCAAAATGCCAATGCTATCAAGCTCACTGAAGCTGAGACCAGGACTAGGAACAGTGAAGATTCTGTCACATATTTGAAAGGACCCTTGGACTTTTTTAGGTGGCAGATTACTAAGCTATGGTCTAAAACAGATGGTTTAGAAAACCATGGCTGCCACAACAACTTGCTGTTAGTGGGGGTCTCAGAAAATGCTGAGGGAAATTACATATTTTTCTGCAGAACCTTGTGCGAATTAATTAAACTACAATTGGCTTGGTCCCTAAATTTGAAAGGGACCACAGATCCCTTGGACCCAAACCCAAACCAAATCAAAATCCAGACCAATCCTGATGTACTTCCTGAGATTCTCCACCAAAGAACACATTTTAAAATTGGCAAGGCAGCAAAAACTTTGCAGTGGAACAGACACAAACTTTACTTATTTCAAGATTTCTCCTCTGAAATTGTCCAGCGTTATGGGAATTTGACAATGATAGTTTTGCTCAGCAGAAACAGGGGATACTGTATTATTTATATATCCTGCTACATTTTGTATCTCTGCTAATGGGAAAATCTATCCTTTACAGATAGTGCCAAAGCTTGGGACTTAGTCAAAATACTTGGCCCAATATCACCACTCAGGGTTCAAACACAAAGCCTAACAGTCCCCACGCTCATGGGACAGGACTTCTTCTGCACAGGTGCTGGCATCCAAATCAGATTACAAGAACAGGCCTCAGATTCACTTGTCCAGTATTTCTCAAATAACAAATTTAAATCTGTACTCCTAAACCTCAAAGATTCTACAGTACCTGGATTCCAAGTGGCACACTATTTTGAGGAAGTGCAGATGTATAACTCAAAACAAAAGTAAGTTAATTAATAAAGCCTTTGAGAACCCATCAGCTAAGGTTAGAGCCAGACGCCTCAGCGTGGGCAGCAGGAAGTCACTGGACTCTTCTAGCTCCTCCCATAACAGTGACAACATCATCTCTGATCCATTCTCTATGGACACCAAGGCCTCTTGTATGCCTCCTGAAGTTCAAACACCCACCTGATGGAACGATTGCAGCATTCTATCTTTTTAAAGCGCGTGCACTAACCTTTGTATGTGATATTCCAATTCCCCTTCATTTTAGACCTGTGGATCCTTCATGATAGCCTGAGCCTTAATTAACCTTTCTGTTTTCTGCCACAGTGCATATATTGAGCTTACACAGAACCATTACTTGGGAACTTGTTACCAAATATTTGGACTATTCTGTAAACATTAAGCCCATTTTTGCCTCAGTATGGATTGATCCTGAACAATTTGTAGTATGCCACCTCAAATGACTCCTATTGGTCTGCCATCGACGCCATCTGCTGATAACTACCTCCCCATTTCTGCACCTCCTCATACCTACCAAATCTACCCACTCCCCCACATGCCCACTCCTCCCCAAGTATCATACTGCACTACTTTTTTGCTGTAAGTGTATTCTTGCTTAATTCAGTCAAATTCATATACTACACAAGTAGTTACATAGAAACACTAAACTTTGACAGCAGATAAGGTCCACTTGGCCCACCAAGTCTGCCCATTTCTCTACCTACTGGATAAGCTGCAGATTTTAGTTAACAGCCTACTTCCTGCCACCTGCACTATAATTGTCTTATGTCTGTCCCATGCATGTTTGAATTTCTCCACTGTTTTAGACCCCACCTCTCTCTCCAGGAAGGTGGTTCCATGTGTCCACCACTATCTCAGTGAAAAAATTCCTCACATTATCCCTGAACCGTCCCCCCTCTATTTTTAAATTGTGCCCCCTTGTTCTTGCACATCTCTTTTTCTGAAAGATGCTACCCTCCTGGACTTTGTTGATTCTCTTGAGGTACTTGAACGTTTCTATCATGTCCCTCCTTTCATCAAGGGTATACATATTAAGCTCTCTCAGTCTCTCTTCATATGGTTTCTGATGCAGACCCTGCACCATTTTAGTTGCCCTCCTCTGGACTGCTTCCATCTTGTCTATGTCCTTGCACAGATGAGGTCTCCAAAACTGCACACAGTACTCCAGATGGGGTCTCACCAACTGTCTGTACACAA
The DNA here is from genome assembly GCA_016271365.2 of Neoceratodus forsteri. Lineage (NCBI taxonomy): Eukaryota > Metazoa > Chordata > Ceratodontiformes > Ceratodontidae > Neoceratodus > Neoceratodus forsteri. The sequence continues at coordinate 516,817,519 of CM028135.1, read as the reverse complement.
GGATAACCACTTCCCTTTTTCTACTTGTGATGCCCCTTCCCATGCATCCCAGTATCCCCCTGGCTCTCCTTACTGACTTCTCACATTGCTTACCCACCTTTAGATCATCTGATATGACTACCCCCAGCTCCCTTTCCATTTTTGTTGTTGTTAGTACCTCCCCTGCTATTGTGTACTCTTCTCCTGGGTTTTTGTTTCCCAGGTGCATTACTTTGCACTTCTTTGCATTGAATCTAAGTTGCCATATGTCTGACCATTCCTCCAACCTTGGCAAGTCCCTTCTCATCCTTTCTACCCCCCCTCTTGTGTATCAACTGTGTTACAGATCTTTGTGTCATCTGCAAAGAGGCATACCTTTCCCTCCAGACCCTCTGCAATGTCACCTATAATGATGTTAAAGAGGACTGTACCTAGTTCTAATGATTCAGTTAGGAATCCCTTGTTCCCAAGGGGTTACCTCTCTGAGCCATTACTACCCGATTTCTCAATATTGTATTGAACAATGCCAAGAGAGAAGTCTGACAAAGCAATGACTTTCTTGGTTCTCTCAACAAATAATAAATGGGAATAAATATTTTTTTCCTTCCACAGTGCCTTAGGACCGGACTTCTAGAAAGGTCAGTGCTAATAATTTGTCTGCATTTAAGCCTTTACTTGACCAGCACATGGGTAATAAAACATGGGAATTTGTCCACTGATTAGTGACAAATCCTTAAACGTCTCTAGAAGCTCATGGACTTGTAGCTGACACCCATGAACCTATAACCTGTGTAGTTTTCTGAGACTACTTCAAGAATCTCTGTTTTCTCTTCTTTTGCCAATGGCCTATGCAAGTTGCATGTTGTGATATTTCGAGATTAATATATTCAGTCCCCTCCCCCTTCCTTTCCCCTACGCTTAATCCTTATCTTTCTTATAATACCCTTCCATCCCTACTTCACTTCACCCCTTCATAACTGGGTTGTCATTTTTGTCCAGACTAATTTGATCAACTTAATTTGGTGACATGTTTGTTATTTCTACTGCCATTTGACAATTTCACTGTTATGAGTTATGGAATGTTGTTCTTACAGATGTTATGTATCTTCTTAGCTGTTATTAATATTTGTATGGTTAGACTAAGATTTTTAGTTACTTTTCATGCACACTTAAGGCACTTATTTGATCATTTGCTTGTTTTACCACATCTGTTGGGCAAATAATTGCTAGAAAGTATGTTCAGTTTAATTGGTTGGGATCTACTTCAATGCCTTCCGATATAGTATGATTATCTGTCGTTCTATAGAACCCTTGTGCAAATATATATATCTTCCTGGACATAAGTCTCCACCACTCATTCACACTAGTGGGATTAGCAAACTTTTTGCTGGAGGGTCGGCGCGAGAGATGGCGCCCCGAGGAGCATGGCGCCCATGAGCAGCGCGGCTCGGCGGCAATGACCATCTCGTGACGACCCTCAACCGCCTCAGTTCCTTTTTCCGCCCGCCGGTGCGCGCTCAGTGATGACGCTGCCGCCTGTCGGGAGTCAAACTTCAAACTAGCGCATAGTTTTCAGTTTATTTTTTTGTAACATTATCTCGATAGTAGTATCGCTTAATTTTATTCTATATTTTAAATTTAACTTACTTGAAGAAGTCTCGGCCTACTGGACGGAGTCGACCATGAGCAGGTCAGGTGATGGTAGGGAGACTTCGTATGAAAGCTGTTCAGTCGGCGGGCTGGGTCCGGTCAGCCTCCTTCTCCTCAGCGGGGTTCCAACAACGGTCAGTCCGATGCCCGGGGAGATGGGCGGTCCCCCTGTCGGCATAAAAATAAACGGTCGCATTCTTGGCACCACGTTGACCTCAAAGCTCTTCTTGACCCACAGGTCAAAAGAAGGCATCACTTCGGGTAACCCCTCTATGTCTTGTGCGGCGGTCGGTTATCGTAGCTAGTTGCCGTTCTCCTTCTTCGGAGTCGCCAACTGCTGGTGACCGTCGTCCTCGACATCGGAGCCCCTCCCCGCCTGTAGGTAGGGCTCCAGATGAGCAGTTTCATCAGTGGGCCGCTCTTATGGAGCGATGGGCTCGGAGGTTGGTTCTCCTGCCTGGCTCGGTTGCCATGGAGCCCCCGGGCTCCTCCAGCAATCGGGTAGGGCGGTTGGACCTTCCTAGTCGCGCGGCGCCTTCTTCGGTGCCGGTGACTCCGCGCTTAGGTGTCCCCCCCCTCACATGGCTGCGGCACAGGGGGCCACACCGATGCCCTTATCTCCTGGTTTTTTTTTCCTTCTCTAGCTTTCCAGGTTCCTGGGGTGTTTCCGGCGCCTTTCGCGGGGTCTGTTGGCTTGTCGGTGCCGTTTTTGGTGCCGCTCGGCCTTGCGGTGCCATCTGCGGTGCCGCGTGGTTTCGCGGTGCCGTCTGGCGGCGCCGCTTGGTCCGGCGGCGCCGCCTGCGGTGCTGCGTGCCTCTTCGGCGCCGTGCCCCTCTGCGGTGCCGTTTTCAACCCATTTTGCCTTCTCGGTGCCGGGGGCCCTCGGGGACTCTCCTTGTTTCTCTGCTATTTCCTCCTCTCTAATTTCACCCTTTCCTGTCCAATCAGTCCTTTCTGGACCATCAGGAGATGATGTTGAGCCTGACCCAGACCTTGATTTGGGTGATGAAGTGGAGAAACAGGATCTTTCTTTGCTACAGAGCCTGTGGTCGAGGACCTGTCCTTTAAGTCTCTGTTGAAGAACCTGAGATCCACTCTTTCTCTCCAGACTACAGACATCGATCCTGGGAAGATATTAAGACTCCAGTACCTTCATGCCTCGGAGATCCCTACGGATTTGACTCCTCCGATCCAGCCTTCCTTCGAGACGCTGTCTCAAATGGTATGGAATAATCCTGCTCTTATTCCCTCAGTGGCTAAATCCATTGATAAGAAGTATTCAGCTCCCAAGGATCGTTCCATTTTGGCATCCCAAGCCTCGGATCCTATTGTAGTCCTGGCAGAGAATGATAAGGTCGTTCTTCCTCAAACTACTACAGCTCGACCTATTAACAAAGAGTCTTGTAAGATTGATACATTAGGTAAGAGAGTCTTTGCTGCCTCCACTCTAAGTATCGTATTGCCAGTTATCAGGCTATTTTTCTCAGTATGAGTATATCCTGTGGCACTCTTTGAAAAGAATGGTTGAAGCTCTTCCGGATTCGGACTCCAAGTCAGAGCTTCTTCTGACCGTTACTAGGGTATTGAGTCCAATAACCAACAGGTCAAAGCCGCTATGGACGCTTTCGACACTGCTTCTCGCTCAGCAGCCGCAGGTATTTGTACTCGGTGCCATTCCTGGCTGCGTACTTCTGGCTTCACGAATGATGCTCAGCAGCAGGTAATGGCGCTGCCCTTTGATGGCTCCTTTCTTTTCGGCCCTCAGGTGGAACAAGCCTTAGAGGCCACTCAGAAGACTAGGTCAGCCATTAAGTTGGCCAGACCTCCGCCTGCTCCCTCTCGGGGGCATGTGAACAGACGTCAGTTTCATAGTCGTCCAGTCCTTTGAGGCAGAGGCAGGGAAGCTTCCATAAAGCCAACCTGCCCAACCTCAAAGAAAGCGCAGCAAAGCGCAGGGGGCCTAAAGCCCCAGCGCCACCTTATAGTGCTGGCCCAAGTTCCATCCACATTGCCCGGTGGAACTTTCTCCTCCAGTGGGAGGTCGTCTGATGTACTTCTACAACCAGTGGAAGTCCATAACCCGGACAAATGGGTCCTTACGGATAATTCGCGAGGTTATTCTCTCAATTTTTGGAAACCCCCAGTTGTCCTCCCAGGCGACAACCCAGGTTGTCGGCCTCTCAGTCAGACCTCCTCACCGCCGAGATCCAGGGCCTTCTAAGCAACAGGAGCAATAGAACTGGTGCCCCGCATCTGCAGAGCACAGGGTTCTACTCCCATTACTTCCTGGTTCCAAAGAGTCGGGGAATCGCCCCATTCTAGACCTCAGAAAGTTAAACAAATTTCTCCCCAGGGAGAAATTCAAAATAATTTCCTAGGTACCCTGTTACCCTTGCTGCATCACACGACTGGCTGGCCTCCTGGATATGCAGGACGCCTTACAGCATATCCCATCCACCCGACCCACACAAGTTCCTCAGGTTTGTAGCTCTGGGTCAGCATTATCAGTTCAGAGTCCTGCCTTTTGGGCTATCCTCGGCGCCGGAGTCTTTACAAAGTGTTGTGCACTTCTCATGGCGCATCTCAGGAAGATCGGACTCGAGTGTTTCCCTACCTGGACGATTGGCTTCTGCAAGCCCTTCCAGCCAAGGGACTTTGGAAGCTGCAAGCGACTCTCTCGTCTTCTACGTCCATGGGAATTCTGCTGAATTTGAAAAAATCACAACTGCAGCCTCCCAGGAGCTCCTTTTCATAGGGACTTCTAGACACCTCTTCATGGAAGCTTTCCTTCAGAGGACAGAAGACTCGACATCCTTGGATGGCCGTTACATCGGGAGAACCAATCGGTTACAGCTCTCTCGATGCAACGCATGTTGAGTCTCATGGCGTCCTCGGTGTTCCTGTACCCTAGCCCGGTTGCACATGAGAACCACCCAATGGATGCTCTCCACTCAGTGGTCTCCGACCTCTCACCCCCAGTCTTATCCCATCAAGGTGACGGAGCCCCTTTGAAGGTCTCTCACCTGGTGGACTCAAGAGAGCAATCTCCTGGAAGGGTTCCCCTTTGCTCCCCCGGATCATCAGATCTCCATCACCACAGACGCATCGCTAATGGGATGGGGAGCTCACTGTCGCTCCCTCCACACTCAAGGTGTATGGACTCAGTTCAAAACTCTTCTCCACATAAATGTCCTGGAGATGAGGCGGTCCTCTGCGATCCGAGCTCTGAAGGATATCCTTTGTCACAAGAACATTCTCCTTCAAACGGACAGCAAAGCTGTGATGTATTACATCAACAAGCAAGGCGGTGCTCATTCTTACCTTTGCAGGGAAGCAATGAGGGTGTGGAGGTGGTGCCTGGAGCACAAGTCTCTGATTCAGGCGGTTTATCTGCCAGGTATACAAACGCATCTAGCAGATCACCTCCAGCAGAACTAAGGCAGACCTCACGAAGTGGTCTCCTCGATCCAGCCGTAGCTCGGTCACTATTCGAAGAGTGGGGGACTCCAGACCTGGACCTTTTTGCATCCCCACTCAACGCAAAACTGCCTCTCTTCTGCTCCAGAAATCCAGGGCCTGGCATTTTCTGTCAGGATGCGTTCAGGCTGCGGTGGACAAAACGTTTTCTTTACGCCTTTCCACCGATCCCTCTAATCCAGAGAGTTCTCCTCAAGTTCGAGTCTCAGGGGACCAAAATGATTCTCATTGCTCCCTCCTGGCCTCGGCAACTATGGTTTCCTCTGCTCAACAGTATGTTGGCAGCCTCTCCGAGACCACTTCCCTTGCAAATCAACCTTTTGACTCAGGGTTCGTTGGTCCATCCCAACCTGAAATCACTTCACCTTCATGCTTGGCTCCTGAAGAGGTAGAAGTGAATCGATTCAACGTCTCTCGTAGAGTCTCGGACATCCTTCTGGCTGCGCGGAAGCCAGCCACCCGAAAAACGTATGCTTCCAAATGGAAACGCTTTTCTCTCTGGTGTGCAAAGTCCTCTTGGAATCCCTTTTCCTGTCCTCCTGACAAGGTTCTGGAGTATCTTTTGGACCTATCAAACTCAGGTCTCCAGTACTCCACAGTTAAAGTTCACCTTAGTGCCATCTCAGCGTTCCATGAGCCGGTTTCTTCCTTGACTCTGGCTCAGCTTCCTATGGTGAAGAGATTTCTTAAAGGGATTCTTCATACCAGACCCCCTGTTAGGCGTCCAGTTGCAACCTGGGACATTAACCTGGTGCTGGACATGCTCACTCGGAAGCCTTTCGAGCCCTTAGCTACCTGTGAGCTAAAATTTCTTACCTGGAAGACTGCCTTCCTGGTGGCCATTACCTCAGCCGTCTGGAGATTCATGCCTTGGTGACGGACCCTCCGTATACTGTATTCCATAAAGACAAGGTAGTTCTCCGTACTCATCCTAAATTTCTTCCCAAGGTTGTGTCAGAATTCCATCTAAACCAACCTCTGGTACTTCCCTCTTACTTCGCTAATTTCCAAAATGAAGGGGAGCGATCTCTTCATTCCTTGGATGTTAAGAGAGCCTTGCGGTTCTATTTAGATAGAACCAAGAATTTTCGCAAGACTCAGCAACTGTTTGTTTCTTTCAGCGACACCCGGCTGGGTCAACCCGTCGCTATTAGATGCATCTCATCATGGTTAGTGGCATGCCTTCGACACTGCTACTCCATGGCTCAAGTTAAATTGGAGGGTAGAGTGTACGCTCACTCTACTAGGGCGGTAGCGTGCATCTTTAGCGGAGATTCGCAATGTTCCAAAGCGGATATCTGCAATGCCGCCACCTGGAGCTCAGTGCATACCTTCGTTACATATGCACTGGATGTTCATGCCAGGCGACATTCCGCGATTCGGCAGAACTATCCTTAATGGTCTTCTATCTTAGAGCGTGAGCTCTGGCTCTCCTGCACGCCCTTTTGGGGATTATCAGCTTGGTACTCTCCCACTAGTGTGAATGAGTGGTGGAGACTTATGTCCAGGAAGATATGAAATTACGTACCTACCATAATTCTTGATCTTCTTGGACGAGTCTCCACCACTCATTCCCACCTCCATCCCCGAGCTCACCGCTGTGTTGGTCTTCCTCCCTCAAATCTTTAGGCCGTGAGGACTTCTTTGCTGACCCTTCTTACACGGGTCGTACGGACTATTTATGTTAGTTTTTAAGGTTAGATTTACTCTTTACGTTAGTGGCGCTGCACCTCCTTGGTAAAGGTACTGGCGGTTGGAGGGTGCTCGCCGAGATGGTCGCTGCTGCTCGAGCCTGTTCCCGTAGCGCCATGCCTCAGCGCTATCTTCTCACTCGCCCTCCAGCAAAAGTTTGCTCCCGATGGGTCCTAGTGCCTCCGGCGCTAATCCCACTAGTGTGAATGAGTGGTGGAGACTCGTCCAAGAAGATCAAGAATTACGGTAGGTAAGTAATTTTCATATTTATACATATAATTGTTCTACCATGCTTGTTTTGACCTTGTGGGGCACCCAGAGACTCTGGGATTGGGTTCCATATCAATCAAGTTTACCTACCTTACCTACCTGATGGTAAAGTATTATCATGGTGGACTTACCTCCTTGTGAGTATCTCTGTCCCACACTTAAGGTCCTTATAAAACTTATGGTTCTTGTTATGCTTCCTCTTCACCATGGTCCCTTTAGATGCCATAACCTGGAATGTTAAAGTACTTGATTCCTCTATTAAGAGGAAAAGAATTGTGTACCACCATAAAAATCTTTTGCACTCATTATCTCCCCATCCTACTATTTTGGCCAAGCTCTCAGTTATTAAATTCCTTCAAACATTTCTGAATTGGGATTAGTTCCATGTCATAATAGTGATCGCGAAACAGCGATCACTATTATGATGAGTGTATATCACTGAAAAGCAAATCGGCGATATACACTTTAGGGTGACCCGACATCCGGATATTAAAAAAGTGTTTTTACAGGGGAGGCTTTGCCCCCCACACCCCCTGAATTAGGATTCTCAACTCCAAGGGGGTGCATGTCGAGGAGGGGGCAAAATCCGGATGTCGGGAAAAAATTTAGTGCAGCAGCTGTGGCAAAATGTAACCTGCTCCCAGTCGTGAACCCAGTACCTGCTGTGCCAGCGCTAACCTCCCAGTCCACCATGCTACATGGCTAGCTCAGCAGTGGCAGGTACTTCAGTCCCTGACAACCCCTTTCCTGTCCCTCCCCTTCCCCTTGCTATTTCCCCCCTTCCATTCACCCTTTCCCATAGTCACTGTCCCATACCCTCACTATTCTGCTGGGTAGCCCAGAATAATAGCACCCAAAATGAGTCACTATTTTTGTAGTCGCTCATTTTGGGTCGCTATTATTACGTGATACCTTGGGATTCATTTCCAGTGCAATTATGCCACTCTGGGAATAACCCAATACTCAATTTGAAGAACTTAAATTTTGATGTTCATGTTTGGAGAAAAGCACACATATTGAATTTGTTAGACCTGGTGGACCCAATCACATGTATTCTTTTACTATTTGACTTTTAGAGAGAAATATGATATTCAAAGGTTTCAGTTTTGCAATTACCTGCAAATTAGAACTGTCTTACAAGAATCTATCCTTTTGACTGCTAATAATATCCTACAAGATGATAAATGGGGTAAATTTTATACAACGATCTCGATCAAAGTAGGGGTTAAATTGATCTATAAGGCTTTACTGACCCTTCTTGCTCTCTAACCACAGATGCGAGGACACATTGGGAGTCTGATCCTAATATTACTTTATCCAAGGACAACTGGGAAGGGCTCTAGGCTAATGCTTTTAAAGCACTCTGTTTAAATTATTGCATTATTATAATTTTAGCCCTGCAAAATTGAAATTGATGGGTGTCCATGAGAAGAGTACATGTTGGAGATGCAACAAGCTTCATACTTCTACTGCTCACATGCTCTGGCACTGCCCTAAGATTTTTAAAGTTTGGGGAAAGATAAGGGTTATATGTCATAAGATCACCAAGGTGGATACCCCACTTCTTCCTGAAATATGGCTATTTTGTGATTACTCCAAGGCCCCTCAAGTCAGTCCTCGCCAACAGAGATGGTTACAATTAGCAGCAGAGAGCTTAAAAAGTATTATACTAAAATATAAAAATTCTGACTCTGATACTCTGTTGGAGGAATGGCGGTCTTATATGGCCTCTTGTGCTGCTATTAAATGCATTAATCACACTTTACTTAGCAAGTTAGAATTGTTTTATAAAATCTGGAACCTTTGCCTGAATTGAGCCAAAATTATTTGATGATATCACAGAATAACCTTTAAACTGAGCTATCTGACCTTGGTTCCAACCGTTTGATTGTTCATGTTGTTACATATTATTTCTACTTGTTAATTCACTTATACAACTTTGCATTAGGTTTTGTACTTTTATTCAGAATATTTATTTTACACCTTGCTTTGTATACAGTTTTCATAGGTTTAGTTCATATTTATTTATGTTTTTATGACATGTATTTCTTATAACCTCTTTCTTCTTTTAAATTTCAATAAAAACAATGATACAAAAAAGGGTATGTTCCATAACTCAGACAGCCTAATGCATCAGCATTTCAAGAGCACCTTCCTGATTCTATCAACAGATCCATTAAATACAAACCATGACTCTTCTTGTATGCCATGTTACATCTCAGCAAGTATATCTACTGCATAAACAATTATTAAACAGGAACAGTCAGCACTAAGAACCCCACATCCAAGTCTGGAGTTGGTCCCAATTTACACTTTAGTCCAGATATTCAAAAGGGTTGCGCATGGCGCAACAATTCTTGCCATGCACAGCAGCCCACTGATGGCCCGGTCGCGATATTTAAAAGGGAAAGTGCACCTGCACAAATCCCGATCGCGGGGCACATCAGTAATGTATGCAGGCACAGGTGGGCGTGCCCATGCATAAACTGCACAGCCTGATATTCAGCGGGCGTGCAGAGTTATGCAAGCGCAACCTGCGCTTCTAACGATAAAAAAAAGGATCAAATCGAGGGCCACCCACAGATGAGCTGCCGCATTGCAGGGCGCAACACAGCAGCTGCCACCTGTGGGTGGCCCTCCATCCTTCCACCGCGCTTGCGGCGCCCCATGCCCGATCGCGGGCTGAAGTGCCCCAAGTAGCCAGATTGCGGGCATACTGCAAATCTCCACCCCCGACTAGCCTGATCGCGGGCATACTGTAAATCTCCACCCCGACTAGCCCAATCGGCGGGCATACGTAAATCTCCCACCCCGACTAGCCCGATCGCGGGCATACTGCAAATCTCCCACCCCCAACTAGCCCGATCGCAGGCATGCTGAAATCTCCCACCCCCAACTAGCCCTATCACGGGCATAATGAAATCCCCACCCCTGACTAGCCCATCGTCCCCCCACCCCGAGTAGCCCGATTGTGGGTGGCAGCCTCCCCATCCGGAATCCCTGGTGATCTAGTAGCCCCACCCTCCCGCCCACAGGCCCACCACCCCACTCCGCCCGTCAGCGGCGGGTAGCGCCACCACCCGCCTGCGCCCGCCGACTGATAGCGCAGTAGGGCTGCATGCCCATTGGTTCAGGCATGAGCCAATGGGCGTGCAGCCATTCCACTAAGGCAGTCTGGATATGTAGATGAAATTCATTCACATATCCGGACTATGTCTGTGCTCGACTACCATGCCCATTGGCTCATACTCTGAATCAATGGGTGCAGCCCTACCGAGCTTGTCAGTTGGCGGGCGGTGGAAGCGGCTGGTAGAGCGGGGTGCTGCCGCCCACCGGCTGACGGGGGAGCCGGGTGGTAGGGCTCCGTGGCGGAGGGTGGGCCACTAGATCACCAGGGATTCTGGGGCGGGGGGTGAAGATGCCGCCAGCGATCGGGCTACTCAGGGGTGGGGGATGATTCCATTATGCCCGCGATCGCTTAGTCGAGGTGAAGATTACAATATGCCAGCGATCAATACTACGAGGTAGAGACCACATATTATGCCCTTGATCGGGCTGGTTGAAGTGGGAGATTTACAGTATGCCCACTATAGGGCTGCTGGAGAGACGAATACTGTTCTGCCGCGATCGGGCTGTAGAACATCGGTCCCCGGCGGCTGCTGCCTGGCAGGGCGCCAGGCGCAAGTTGTCGGGGATCGGCGCACCTGCATGCTAATGGCATACAAATGGAGCCATGATTAGATGCAAATGGCCCCTCCTGTGCCTTGCATAAATTATGGCCCCATTTGCATGTCACCCTTTCAATATCGCAGGTGCTGCACATGGCGCAATGGAACTTGGCGCTACCGCATCTCAATGCTCCCTCTGACCACTTGAGGTGGCACAGTTCCACTGCGCCATGCATAGTGGGTGTGGCCAAGCGATATTCAAAGAAGTTGCGCAATAAGCGCGGCTCCGTTAACTATCGCCCTGGCCCACCCCATAACACCAGTAGGCCAGCAGCTTGCTCCATACAATGGCGCAGTTTGAATATCTGGCCTTTTGTGTACTAAGCATTTTTTTACTTACTGTTTACTGCAGTATAGTAGATTATATAGAGTATATCAGACTTATACTGCCGACTTCCAAGCTGACATTGTCTGTAACTACATATCCCAGAATCCCCTGTAACTGACATCAGAGCAGGGCTGCAATAGTGGGAGAGTCAATAACCTGCAGTGCATGTTAGAGCATTATTTAGTTCTGATCTTCTGTTTACTGGTCCTGCTGTCCTCCCTGGGCTAAGTACAGTATACAAAGGACTAACTAATATAAATCGCTTTCCCTGAAAAAATAAACCCTTTGAAAGACTATCATTTCATTTAATTCTTGTTATGTGACTATGCCTTTCAGAAATGTGCAGATTTGCCCCTGTTCGTAACCTGTTTCTGACTAGCAACAAGACATTCAAAAAGTCTTCACCCGCAGTTTGGTTGCTCATGGCTATTTCTAAATCCTAAAATGCCTACCTGAATTATTTAAGGACACCACCAGTCTCTATCACTACTGAAATGTCTTGCAATGTCCCTAAGAAATCAGACCAGGCATGATTTTTTTTCTGCCTAAAAAATGTTACACTTCACAGGAGTAACAGAGTTGAATGTACAAATGTTTTTTATATCTAGTAGTTCTCCTATACATTTTCCCACCCCATATCCCATCTAGTTTCTGTATAATAAAAAACACAAGTAGAGCGCAGGAATTGTAATTTTATATCTAGTAACAAGATCCCTCTATCTAATCAAGGGTAAAAACTCTTTAACATATATTATGCAAATATCATCTAGAGTTGAGGGATATAGTGGGAACATCTTGACCACCTCAGGACACAACTCAAACCAATCAGGAGACTCCAAGGAAAAGGACTCAAACCAATCCTGAAGCAGCAAGCTGTGGGCACCAAATTTAAACAATGGTGAGCACAGTTGGTGCTCCTCTTCTCACCGCTGGACTCCAACACCTGCAGTAGGGGGTCATTAGGGGGTTATCCTGGTTGTGGAACCTATCCCTCTCTACCAATTATCATCACAGTGGGTTTATGAGACCTTCTCCAGTTGTTTGGGGCAACAGCTCTACTAATGTACTGCACCAAGCAAAACCTTCAGCAGGGGGTCATTGGGGGGTTATCTGGCTGTGGAACCTGTCCCCCTCCACCAATCATCATCACAGTGGCTCCGCAAGACCCTTTCCAGTTTTTTGGGCCAACAGCTCTGCTACAGATTGCACTAGTGTACTGCACCAAGAGACTTCTTCACTTACAAAAGTGACTATCTGCTACCTTGCCTAACTCAGGTATCCTAGCTACACCCTATCTAGGTATACAGTACAACATTGATTATCCAAACTCACTGGGGGACGTAAGATTACTTCAGATAATTGAGGGATTTGTAAAACTGAAGATCCCTTTCATCGTGTTCTTATTAGCTAGGGGGACATGGTATAAATTCAGATAATCTAGAGATTCGGATAACGGGGGGGGGTCGCGTAATCGAGGTTATACTGTAGCCCTCTTCTGTTGTGCTTTAATAATTTTTGCAGTTAACATTTAATTAGCTGCTTTATTCATTTGTTTTGCTGTTGTTGTGTGTTGATATTATTTGGTTAACCTAATATTACCATATCTGGTTACAGCTGTATCTCCTTGTTCCCTTACAATTAATTTTGTTTGCCTGGTTTTATTAATTCGTTTTACTATTGCATGCCTGTTGCCTTGCAAAGTGAAAATATTCAGGTAATCTATTTATATCCCATCTAGGTATAGTCTACTTTCTAGTTGCTCTACATAATTTTCTGTATTGTATAGTTTTCATTTGCCTTTACCAGTGTATGCGAATTGCTTTACTAGTTGCTAATATTTTAGGGGTAATCTATTAGTACCAATCTGGGTTAAGGCTTTTCCTCCCAAATTTTCATTAGCCTAGTTCAGTCATTCAAGCTGTAACCGAAAATTATGCTACCTTCCTCCTCTGCCTTCTCCTCCACCTCCTTCCTATCCTACCTCTATCCCCACCCTTCCCCTCACTCCCTGTACCCCCTCCTTATAATCCCCTCCTCACCTTCCAATTGCCTGGCCACCACCCTCCCATTCTCCTCCCATCTACCCCTTTCACCCTAGTCTCTTTCCCTCCACCTCCCTGACCCTGGAGTTTCTCTACTGTTCCATCATGTCCTTTCCCTGTCTCTTCCCTCCTCCCCCTCCTCCCCAATGTAGGGGATGCAAGTCCCAATCTATCCTTCATCTACTTGTCCACCTTCTACTCCTCTTCTTTCTTTCTGATGATGCGGAACATAATTCTAGTCCCTCACGTCCTCCCCCTCCCCACTCCTCCTCATTCACTCTCAGAAGCCTTAGCATTTTTCAGCTTAATGCTAGGAGCCTCCTCCCTAAACTGGATCAACTCTATGTCTGGGTTTCTCAACACTCTCCTGACATCCTGGCTCTCCTCCAGAATTCCTTATTATAGCCTAGCCCTTCCTGACTACCATCTCTTCAGGCAGTACCATTTCAAACGTGGTGGTGTTACCCTTTATGTCCGACACAGCCTACCCTGTACCGTCACTCTCAGGGAGGCTGTACCCTCCTCCCATGAGTTTCTCCTAGCAGAGCTTTCCTTTCCCTCCACTCTGCCCAGCTTCATCGGAGTTTATTATGCCTCTCCAAAAATCTCCTTTTCCTCACTGGTTGACTCACTATCTGCCATTTCTTCACACGCCTCCTCTATTGAACTCATCCTCCTTGGGGATTTCAATATAAATTGACTTTCCTCTGCCTCCAGACCTACCTTTCTCAGGACCAAGTCCCTAGTCCTCTCCCAACTTATCATGGAACCCACCTGGCTCAATATGCACTCTTCTAACCACACCCTCCTGAACAGAGTTCTGTCTTCACACACCCCCACCACATAGTTATGGGGGGATACTGTGCCAGTTGCCGTTAGTGACCACTGCATGATATTTTGTGTCAGGAAAGTCCGGTGTACTCCCTCCTCCTCTAAATATATCTGGTCCAGGTCCCTCTGGTTGCTAAACAAAAATGCTGTACTAAGCAACTGGGTTACAACGGATTGGTCCCCCATCCTTTCCTCCTCAGACACTGATGTGGCCCTCTCCATTTTCCATTCAAAATTTACTTCCATCTTGGACAGGCATGCCCCATCAGGAAGTTCACGGTTAAGTTTTCCACCATCTCTGGATCACCTATGACCTCATTGATTTATACCAGTCCCATGATAAAGCCTGTGCCCGGTACAAATTGAGTTCTCCCTGTCTGACCTCCTCTCTCATAGGGTACTTAGAAATACTTGCAGAAAGGCCATCCACACCACCAAATCCCTCTATATTAAGGCTAACCTACAGATTTTAATCCCCCAGCCCAGTCTGCTTCCTCAGTCCTCATGATTAAACAGGGACACTGGTTTACCAGGATTGAGAAAGGGCAAATTCTGTTTTGCACATTTTAAAAAATGGTATTGTCACCAGTGTCTGCCAAGCCAAAATCCGGTTTTACCGGTGTTTGGTTTTGTGTACTTTATTTAACAATTTTTAACTCTGCTAACATGCATTTTAGCATTTTTGACTTCCACTATGGTACATTCATCCATTCTTGTACAAATTTAAAGTTAATTTAGGTACAAGATTTGATGGCAGCAGCAGAACTGCAGCCCCATCCCTAAAGTGCAATATAAGCAGCACTACGGACCCCATCCCTCAGGTGTGATGGCAGCACCAACAGCACTACACCCCTCATCCCTCTGGTGTGATGGCAGCAGCAACAGCACTGCAGCCTCCATCCCTTAGGTGTGATGTCAGCAGTACTACATTCCCCATTCCTCAGGTGTGATGGCAGTATTAGCACTATGGGCCCCATCCCTCAGGTGTGATGGCAGTATCAGCACTATGGCCCCCATCCTTCAGGTGTGATGGCAGCAGTACTACATTCCCTCTCCCTCAGGTGTGATGGCAGCATCAGCACTATGGGCCTCATCTCTCAGGTGGGATGGCAACAGTACTACATTCCCTATCCCTCAGGTGTGATGGCAGTATCAGCACTATGGGTCCCATCCCTCAGGTGGGATGGCAGCAGTACTACATTCCCCATCCCTCAGGTGTGATAGCAACAACAACAGCACTACAGCCCCCATCTCTCTGGTGTGATGGCAGCAGCAACAGCACAAAAGCCTCCTCCCTCAGGTGTGACAGAAGCAGCAGCACTGCAGCCTCCATCCCTTAGGTGTGATGGCAGCAGTACTACATTCCCCATACCTCAGGTGTGATGGCAGTATTAGCACTATGGGCCCCATCCCTCAGGTGTGATGGCAGTATCAGCACTACAGCCCCCATCCCTCTGGTGTGATGGCAGCAGCAACAGCACTAAAGCCTCCTCCCTCAGGTGTAACAGAAGCAGCAGCACTGCAGCCTCCATCCCTTAGGTGTAATGGCAGTAATACTACATTCCCCATCCCTCAGGTGTGATGGCAGTATCAGCACTATGGACCTCATCTCTCAGGTGGGATGGCAGCAGTACTACATTCTCCATCCACCAGTGGTGATGGCAGAAGCACTACAGCCCCCAACCCTCAGGTGTGATGGCAGTAGCAACAATGCAGTTGCCATCCCTCAGGGGTGATGGCAGTAGTGACAGCACTATGATCCCCTTCCTTCAACACCCACATCACATATACACAAGCTACAAATTACTTGGTCACTTTGCTTGTTAGAACTCGGATGTGAATTAATCAGAACCACCTCCACTAAGCTGGACCACCTTTATTTTTTCCTATCTATCATTTAATTTCCTGAATTGGATTTCTGCCTGTGACACCGCTGACCAGGGTTCATGAACAGACTTGAGTGTTGGAGGGCCGGCCAGGGGGTGAAGGCTCGAATGTCCAGCGACCACTTGCCTTCTCCTGGGAGGAAAGGTGGATTCACGGCTCAGCATTTGCTGGTCCCTGGTGGAGGCCAGAGGCATGGCAACAATTAGCCCTCACTACAGGAGGGAGCGAGACAGACATCAGCTTGTGCCTTGACATCATGTGACCTGTCACACTCCCAAGAAAATGGGAAAACACCCACTGGCCAAGCGGAGGATAACTGCTGGTCCCTCCATATGTCCAAAGCCCCAGACACACATGTCCATTCTTACCCCTGCCGTGCCCGGGATACACAGAAGCCCTTTGGGGGAATTTCCTCCCCTGGTAGCCTCTCACAGGGGTAGGGGTCCACCCCATGAAGGGTTAATTTGGGTTACCTGGTAGCACAGCAATAAGGGGCAGTGGATGGCAGTCGAGACTCTGCAGCAGTGGTAGAGGAGCCTTGGCAGGCCTGAAGGAGTGGATGGCCAGGGAGTAGGAGAAGCAAAAAAAAAAAAGAAACTGCCTGAATTTGCTTCTTTGAAATAAAGTGTCTTCACCTAAAAAATCCACAAGTGATTTTTTTATTTTATTTATTTTATTTGAACAGCAGTTTGGAAAAAACCTTTGAGCCAGAGGCTCATTTACAAAGGTACCTTGTCACAGGAAGACATAACACAGTACAACAGTAAATTACGACAGTAATAAGTACTACAGGGGAAAATACAGCAAGTTGGTACAAGCAGGAGTGATGCAACAATAACAGGGTATAGGCAATCAATAAGCAGCTTAAAAGGTAGCTTTGTCATAATGACTGAGTAAGGCTTAGACTAGGGGCAATTACAGCTTCGGGTATTAAGTAGGTGATTCCGTAAGGATGTTTTGAAGCAGGATATCGATGGGGCCTCAGAGATGGGAGGGGGCAGTGTATTGAACCAGGAGGGAGCCCTGTAGCTGTAGGCTCTTTGACCGTGTGAGGTCCTAGCTCTAGGAATAGATAGGATTTCCCAGAGGTACGAGTTTGAACTAGTGGTATAGAGCGGCGGATAGTAGCGTCAGCCCTGGTGGGGATAGCCCAAGGAGGGTTTTTTTAGTAAGGATGCAGGTCTGATATTTGAGGCGCTCATCAAGGTCAAGCAACAAGGCTTTAGAGTATAGCTGACAGGTATGAGTTAGCCTAGGCGCCCCAGTAATTAACCTGCAGGTCTTGTTTAGAATAGTGCAAATTTTATGGAGCGCAGTCTGATCAGCAGCACCATACACTGGCAGCCCATAGTCCACTAGAGACAGAACGGATGAGGTGACTGCAAGTCATAGGGCCTCAGGGGGGAGGCAGTTTTTAAACCGGTTTAAGATGCCTAGCCGCATATTTGCAGCTGTGGCAAGGGCAGAAATGTGTCCATGGAAGGAGAGAGTGGGGTCAAAATGGACCCCCAGGTATTTATAGGAGCAAACTTGTTCGAGTGGGAACAAGGACCCAGAGTGAATGAGAAGTTTGAAGTTGCAGGACTTGTTTTGAGGGTGAGCAAAGATCATGGTTTTTGTTTTTTTAAGATTTATCACCAGCCTATGTTCCTTGAACCAACCCTCGGTTTCATTGAAAGACCTCTGCAGGGAGTCCTGGAAGGCGACAGGGTTACGATCTGTGGCAAAGATGACAGCATCATCAGCATACATTAAAATGTTACCAGAGCAGGAGCATGGAAGGGTGTTAAGGTAGAGGGAGAAGAGTAAAGGGCCCAGAATGGAGCCCTGGGGAACACCAGAATGGATGGGACAGATGTCTGAGAGAGTCCCATTAATTTTTACACACTGTGAGCGGGCAGACAAATAACTGGCGCACCAGGAGACAGGCCCAGTTGCAAAACTGGAGAGACTAAGGGCATCCAGAAGGAGGGTGGGAGGCGGTCAAAGCTTTAGAGAGGTCTATGAAACACAGCACCAGCCAGAGAGCCTGTGTCTAGGGAGGGAGTGGAGAAAATTGGAAAACTCTGGGAGGGCAGTACTGGTACTATGGCCAGCACGGAAACTGGCTGTTTAAGGACAGAGGGCATTGTAGTTGGTGGAGGTAGCCAGTGATTTGAGAAGCCACCACCTTTTCCAAGGCCTTGGAGAGAGGGGAGAGAATGGAAATTGGCCGATAGTTTCCAGCCACAGACCTGTCACCACCTTTAAGAATGGGAGTGACCGTGGCGACTTTCCATACAGATGGAAATTGCCCCAGGCAGAGAGATTGATTGACTAGGCATGTGATCGGGGTTAGGACCAGGTCTAAAACCAGCCGAAGGATACATGGGTCCAGGATATCGCTGCTCATACTATTACTCCTGAGGGCATTGACTAGATGAGGTCTGAGTTCTTGGGCAGAGACACGGCAGAGGTAAAAATACGGGCGTGCAAAGCTTATGGCAGGCGACGGGGGAGAGGGTTGAAAAAGTCAGAAGGGAGGATAGGGCTAAGATCCGTGAAGGAGACATTGAGGTAGTTGGCTATAAGGGCTGGGTCTGAGGAGATAGTGCCATTGATGTTGATCTGGGAGGGTGGGAGGCGTGTGCTCCCATTTAACTGTTTGACATTATCCCAGAAGGTTCTGGGATTCCCCCAGGAGGCAGTAAGTGAGGACTGATAATGATCAGCCTTGGCCTTTCTGATGGCCCAGGTGCACTTGTTTCTGGTGGCAGCATACAACTGCCTATCACAGGACTGGCCAGTCTCAATGGCACGGGGCCATAGGTTGTCCCTATGTTTGAGTTGTTGGATCAAGGCTGGGGTTACCCAGGGAGCATTCCGCACTTTGGTACGGCGGGTTGTCAGTGGGGCAAAGATATCACAGGCTTTATTAAATGTCTGGATAAAGAAGGATAAGGCCATGTCAATGTCAGGTGCAAACTGTATAGGAGACCAGTCAATTTGGGACAGAAGATCCTTGAGTTTCTTCAACCCACCAGGTTTCAGGCATCGCCGACGTATGGATTGAGCTAATGATTTGGAGACTGTGGATGACCAGCGAAAAAGAATGGGGGAGTGATCGCTGAGTGAGTCAGGGAGGACTTGGACATTGAGGATCCGATTAGGGCGGTTGAAGAGTACCACATCGAGTAAGGTACTAGTGCCTCTCTTAGAGTTCATCCTAGTAGGGTGGATAACAAGTTGCGTCAGGTCTATTGCAGCAAAGGAGTCACGGGCAGAGGAGGAAGAAGGGCTGAGCCAATTGATGTTTTAGTCACCCACTAGTATTTGGTCCAAGGAGGGGGGTAGTGAGGAAAGGTACTCCGTAAGTGAGGCAATAGCCTGTGTTTGGTCCCTGGGGGGGTATGTATGCAGTAGTCAGATAGAGTGGGCCCTTTAAAGGGTCAGGGGTCAGTTTCAGAGTAAGCACCTGCACCCTGGAGTCAAGGACAGGTGCAGGTAGGGCAAGTCCAGTGAGACATTCTTTGATGTAAATAGCACAGCCACCACCCTGTCTCCCAACCCGGTCAGTCCGGAAGAGGGAGAGACCGGGGAGGGAGACTGAGGAGTCTGGGGTGGATTTCATCAGCCAGGTCTCAACCAGAGCGATGACATCAGGGTTAATAGATGTGACCAGGCATTGTAGGGAGTCAAATTTTTTCAAGAGACTACAGGTATTCATAGAGACAACATTTAAACCAGGGGGGCCAATAGAGGAGCTCTTGAGAACCAGGCCAGGGTTGGGGTGAATGTTCCCAGATAGGAGTAGTAGCATAACTACCCTGGCCAGGTGACGACAAAGATTTCCACGCCAACACGAGGGGAGGGAGTTTAGGCAGGGGTGGGCAGGGTAGTACAGGACGGGAAAGCAAGAATGAGAAGACTCCTGTGAGTGTAGAGGAGGGAGCATGAGGGAAGCTGGAGGTGGGCTGGGAGGGCCGAGACACCCAGTGGTCTCAAGGAGCGTGAGAGCAGGCTTGAGAGCATGGGAGGGAGGGTGCCAGGGCACAGAGGGGAGTAACATACAGGCATGTGGGCAACTGCACGGAGATGGATGGGTAAGATAGTGGCGGCAGGCTCAAGCAGAGCAAGAGGCAGGACCAGTGGAGTGCGGTGAGCATGGTCCTAGAGAGCTAGTCCTGGAGAGCTATGGAGTAAATGGCAAGTGGGGGAAAGAAGTGGAGGAGTATGGGCTACTTAGGTGCAGTGGTAGCGATACTGCCTCCGGGATAGAGGGTATCAGGTTCACTACTAACCCAGGGTATTGGGAAAGAACCTGAAAGGGATCCAAAGAATTAAAGGACAGCGTGCCAGGCAGTCAGAGGTTGGCCTGAAAAAGGGTGCTCAATGGCGACTCCTAGTGGATAGTGGTAGTGGGAGGAGTTGGAGTAGGGCCCAAGGGGCAGTGGGCTATCAAAGCAGGAGGTTATAGAGAGAGAGCACTGAGTCCCTCTAGTGGCCAGCAGGTATAACCTGCAAATGGGAAAGTGATGTCATAGGGGCGGATCCATAAATTGAGCACCCCCCAGCAGGAGTCCAGACAGTGAGAGAGAGGTTCTCTTTACCTCTGAGTCAATCAGCTGTAACGGCGTCCTTCCAGCTCCTCGGAGGGAGTGCTTGCAGTCCTGAGTCTGCTGCGGTCGGCAGTGTGCCGGGGGTTCGCTTCGTAGTGGAGAAAAAGACCTCAAATTACTGTGCAGCGGAGATGTTGCTGCACTTAGACAAAGAGATCCTGTACTGCACATGCGTGGCTATCCTAAAATGGTGTCACAGTAAATCCCAACTATCCCAATACTTCTGGGCTAACTAGTACAACTGAACTATAAAGGTAACTGTTTAAGGTAAGCGTTCTGGCTGAATGGTGTTAAAGCCTGTGAGGCAACTCGTGTGCACCATGCGGTTCCCCTGTAGAGTTCTGAACAGTACAGAGCAGAATATAAACCAGCTAAAGTTAACAAACAAGCCCCACAGCAGTATACAGGTGTAAAAGTCTATAGACTACCAAGCAGGTAGCACCCCCCAGCAGGAGTCCAGACAGTGAGGGATAGGTTCTCTTTACCTCTGAGTCAATCAGCTGTAACGGCGTCCTTCCAGCTCCTCGGAGGGAGCGCTTGCAGTCCAAGTCTGCCGCGGTCGGCAGTGTACCTGGGGGGTTGCAGCCCTGAGTCAATCAGCTGTAACGGCTGACTCTTCCAGCTCCTCGGAGGGAGCGCTTGCAGTCCCAAGTTCTGCCACAGTCGGCAGTGTGCCTGGGGGGGGTTTCAGCCTCTGAGTCAATCAGCTGTAACGGCGTCCTTCCAGCTCCTCGGAGGGAGCGCTTGCAGTCCCGAGTCTGCCGCGGTCGATTAGTGGAGGACCTTCAAATGGAAAATCATGCATCTCCCAAACATGTGGATGCTTTTTTTTACTTGGTCTCCATGAAAAGGGTGTCTCTCAGTTTTCATGTCTGAGGTCAGATGTGAATTGAGCATCATTCTGCCCACCAGCATCATACAGCCCTGGGGTATCAACTTCTATGTGTCATTGAGTGTGCTTTCTGGCTTTGTGTGTGTTTGCAGCAACCCACTCACCATTAATGGCATAATACAGTGGTAGGTAGAATGTCAACAGCAATTGGGCCATATGGCAGATCCACTGGCCAAGCACAAGTACACTTAAACACCACTTAACATTTGATTTTTAGGTCTGCAGTGGGTGGAGCATGCAGACGTTTTGCATCAGAAAAGGACCTACGTCATGTTTTCCGTCCACACAACAGTATTTCTTCCGCGGAGAGCCCAGCCCAAATTAAACAGCCCTATTTTTCTCGCCGCTTCATGTCTCCAGAGGTGCCCTCCCCCACAGAGTATGTTTAATCCGCCCCAGCTCCACCCACACGGAGTTTACTATAGTTGTAGGCAAACCCTCCCACAGTCTCGCGCTGTACGCCTCCACCCCCTCCCCACACCCATCGCAGGCTCGGCTATTTTTTCTTGTAACATTCCCCAATACGATCTCCACACAAAACTAGTATAGGAGCGAGCTTTTTATTATTGTTAGTCATAGCCCTGCTTATATTGGGTCAGACCTGATCCTCGGTCTCAGTCCTGCTCAAATCTGGTCAAAAACCTGACCGTCAGCTGCAACCCTGCTCATATCTAGTCAGATCTGAGAGTCAGTCTCAGCCCTGCTCACGTATCAAAAAACCTGAACATCTGTCGAATCGGGTCAGACCTGACAGTCAGTCCCAGTCAGACGATAGTGATCAAATCTGATGTCGACTCCAGCCAAATTTTTATCGGGTCATATCTGACCGTCAGTCTCAGGCCCGCTCATATCGGGTCACACCTGACATGACAGTTAGTCCCAGCCAGGCTTATAGCGGGTCAGACGTTGCTGTCAACACTACACGGGTTCATATACGATCAAACCTGGTTGTCGGTCTTAGCCCGATCAATATCGGGTCATCCTGACATAAGCCTTATTTGGTCAACACTTATCAACAAAGTAGGGGACTGGCCTACAAACCTCCCCCCCCCCAGGACTGGGTATTTGGAGCTGGCTTACGGAACTCGGGCTGCGACCGGAGTCTCAGTGCCTGCCATTTACCGGACCCAGTAGCAAGCCAGTCCCACCGCCATGATCGGTGCAGCCAGACTGCCCCATCCAGTAAATAAGCATGGCCTATAGTAGTAGCAGGGATCTGATACGGATCAGGCGTCAAAGAGTCGGTGACAGCCCCGTGATCATCTTCATCAATTTCAGCACCACCAACAGTGGCTACTGCATCCATGTGGAGGACAGAGGGATTCAAGAAGTGCACTGGGCATCCCCCAGTGGTCCCCGAACCATCAAAACCCCAACCTGCGCCCTACTAGATGAAAATGGGAAACTCCAAGAGTTCGGCTATGACGCTGTCATGAAATATATATATCTCTTGAAGCACAGGAAGCGTAAAAATTGGTATATTTCGAGCATTTCAAAATGCATCTTTATAAACAGGTATGCTATGTCACTTGTTTCAGTGTATGTGGTGCCACTTCTTTCTGGATACCGGTCGTTAATGTCTATATATTGTAATATTCTCTGTATTTGCCCTCTGCTCTAAGCTTTTTTTTTTCCTACAGAAAATTGCCCTGTCTATGACCTTACAAGCCAAAAATGAATGCACTCTGCCTGCTGTGAAGGTGTTTGCCGAATGTCTCCGCTTTCTGAAGGATCATGCGTTGGAATTCGTCAACACAGCATCGGGGCAGGTCTTGTTTGGGGTGGAGGATGTGTCATGGGTGCTGACCATTCCGGCCATCTGGAATCCAGCTGCCAAGCAGTTCATGAGATCAGCTGCCCAAGAAGTACCTAACTAACCTAACCCACTGGAGAAAAGGCATACTCTGAGTTCTAAGAAAGCCAGTAGTTACTGCTAAACCCTGACAGAATAAAGCTACCAGCTCAGGCAAGTCAATGTAGACTTGTACAAAAAGATGAACAGAATGGATGATTTGGTGCTTACTAAGTCACCCGCTTTGTAAAACTTGTATTGTCAATCTCAAGTATTCGACATGTACATATTATTTTGCCTTGGACATCCCCAAGCTGTAATTGTATTCATCTGGTTATGATTCAGAATTCAGCTGAGGAGTGACTCCGAAGGGACACCACGGAGAAAACTTTCAAAACACCTGGTGTAATTCTGCAGTTATTCACTCCCTTTTGACACATCTCCCACCACCCAGTACAGACATGCCTCCAGATATGACAATTCACCAATCTCTGGCTCCATGAGAACACTGCTTTTGTCAATTAATTCTTCAACTCATACCGGTGCGGCCGAGAGCCTGGTCCAGGCAGGCAACTTGCGTGTCACTGATGGGGAATTTTCTCTCGTCAGCTGGACAAGGTCTCGGTTTTGTTGTTCAACAGGTGAGTGGAGGGGAGGGCAATGGGAAGGTGAGGCCTGGTATTAGTTGGTATTGCTTGCTTTGCCTGCCTTGCTAACAGTGTGCCAAAGAGCTTGGAGGTGCTGCTGTTTACTTTGCACCTTGACATGAACCTGACAGCACCACAGCTGCAGCCCAGAGGGTGTTGCAGCCAGCAGCAGGTCTGAACACATCTAGTAGCATGGGTCATGCACACTAAATTTATTCCTTATCAGGTCAAATCCTGCAGACGTTTTGGCTCTGACCAGAGTTTGTTGTATTTCCGATTGGTAGGAGGGTAACCCTGGGTAAGATTCAAGAGTGGCCGAATCACTTTGGAATAGTCCTTTATGAACCGGCGGTAGTAGCCACAGAATCCCAGAAAACATTGTAGTGCTTTCAAATTGTGGGGCTGGGGCCAAGTAGTCAAGGCTTCAACTTTACTAGGATTAGTCTCTATCCCCTCTGTAGACACTATGTGCCCCCACATACTTCACAGAGGTTTGGAAAATCTGGCACTTGTCAATTGACAGCTTGAGGCCGAAATATTCCAGTCGGTCTAGTACCTTGAACAGTCAACTCTCATGTTCCTCTAGGGAGCTCCCAAACACAATGACATCGTCCAAGTACACCAGGCATTCCGGCAAATTCATGTCTCCCACCACTCATTCCATCAGTCGCTGGAAGGTGGCTGGGACGCTCGATATCCTGTGGCATTCTCAAGAATTCGTAGAACCCCAAAGGACAGATGAAGGCTGTCTTCTCATGGTCCTCCGGAGCCATCGGAATCTGGTAATATCCACTGCGAAGATCCAACACCGAGAACCATTTGCTCCCATTCAAACAATCCAGAGCATCTTGTATACAGGGCATGGTGTATTGATCAGGGATGGTCCGCCTGTTGAGGGTCCGATAATCCACACATATTCGTACTGTTCCATTCTTCTTATGCACAACCACAATGGGAGAACCATATGGGCTCCTGGATTCTTGTATCACACCAGCCGCAAGCATCTCCTGCAAGTGCCTTCTCACATTGTCTATGACTGCAGGGGCTAGGCTTCAAGACCTCTCTCGAAATGGCCGTTCATCGTGCAGGTGTATGTGATGCTCCACACCCTGGACACATCCCACATCCCATTCCTTCAATGAAAACACTTGATTTTTCTAGGCAAGTTTCTGGCTAATTCTAGTCTTCCATTCAGCTGGCAAAGGGGAGTCACCAAAATCAAACAGGTCGGGAGTCACTCTATCTGTCTTGCCAGAGGGCTTGTTGCTGGGCAACACTGCAATGTCTGCGCAGTGTACCATAGCTAGGGTGCATCCTCTTTTCACCCGGATCTCCCGATCTGACACATTATGAATCTGGACCATCACTCGTCATGCATAGGCATGAGCACCAGCTGGCAAGATGCTGGGCTTAACCAATAATCCTTCCGGCAATTTTCCATCGCCTGGCGCGTCCAACATCAGTATTTTGTTCTTGACATCTTTGCAGAGGTGGACCTCCCTTTGAATGGTACACTGGGCATTAGGGGCCAGTACCATTGAATCGGGATCCTCCTTCCACATGACCCCTACCAGTTCATCCTGGTCCACTCCCTTGGGGTTCTGTTGCAAATTATAGGCCCTCTTGATCACAGCAGGAATTCTTAGGGCCCTCCCAGTCCGTCGCCCTTGTTTCTCGCGACACAGTTGTGCCAGTCTCCCAAACATATGGATGTTGGTCCCAATTAACAGGGGAACCCCATCATACAGTCCAGTAGGGGGACACACTAAGGCCAGTGTCTCAACTTGCTCCTCTATACCAGTTACAGCTGCAGGAAATGACAACCAGAGGCAGATATATCCTAGGTAAGGATAAGACTTGTCGCTCAACCCCCACACATGTAGACTTTCCAGGGATTGTAAGAGCACAGCAGATAAGTATTTGTCATACCAGTCCTTAAATACAATGGTCACTGGTGACTGACTGTCCAGCACAGCCCAAGTAGGAATACCATTCACAGCCACGGTAGTCTACATTGAAGGGCCCACTATTTTGGACCAGTCTGGAGGGACAGCAGCAGGGGCCTGGACAGATGATTTAGCCACATAGGGATTTGAGTTACTACTTCTTGAACCCTCACTGTGGTCATTTTTGGCACTCCTTGACTGTTGATTCGTTCTCCGAAGCTCTCCTTGAAGCCTGTACACAACTTTATCTAGGTCTTTTGTGGACCTGCATTCTCTCTTCATGTGCCCATCCTTCCCACAATTATGGCAAAATATCTTTTCTGGGATTTGGGGTGGCCGAGGCATCACACTGGGAGCTGGGGCGGTGGTACTACCAACTGAAAACCTTGGTGTCATCTCTGTCTGCTGTGTGGTGAGCATTTGGAGACATCTCGCCAATTCTCCTACTTCCATAGTTAAGACATTGAGTTTCGAGCCGCTGTCAGCAGGAGATGCCTGGGTGGATACCCCCACCCCCATAGCAGATGCAGTTGGATAAGGGTCGGTGCCTGTACTTGCAGGAGCGGCCTTCATAAAAAGACTGTTTTTTGTTTCCCTGAACTCCCTCAGCAGTTCAGCCCAAGGTGGCACAACCTCATTGGTCTCCACTTTGGAAGGGCCTTCCGATGCCGTGGTCACTTAGGCTGCGCTCGCCCTAGAATTACAATCCCTCTCTTCATCTTCAACCTCCCGGAGTTCTTTTATCAAGTCACAATAGTCTGGTGGGTTTCCCCTTCTGTCTGGGAGCCTTAATTGAAGGAGCTGCAATTTAGAATGCTTCGCATGTTGCAGTATGTGCCCCAACCTCACATGGTTTAAGTCACTGGCAGCTACCCCACCTTTTCAGTAAGCCTTCTGCAGCGCTCTTTCCAGACGAGTAACATATGCAGACAAACTTTCCCCTGGCCATTGTTTTGTACCTTGAAATTTCCACTTCAAGTTCTCCCCTGACTCAATGATCCCAAAATTGTCTTCGAGTGCAGATAGGTACTTCTGGGCAGATGCATCAGGGTTTGTGGACCTCAGAAATGTAATGGCCTCTAGGGTGGGAGCCCTCGAACTTTCTATGATCCTTTTCCATTTCTCAGCCTCCGCACACTGCCATTCAGGTACCAAGGGGTAACACAATCTATCCAGGTCTCCCAATCATCCTCCCCTTTGGGGGTGGGGAAGGTGCCGGAGAAGATTCTCAACCTTCGGTAAGAGTCGTGACTAATGGCAGGTACAGACATAGGAGCCAGCATTGGCATGGGCACAGAAGGAGGGGCAATAACGGGTGCTGGAGCGAGAGGGGGTGTTGGGGGAGGAACACCCAAAGGTGGCAGGAATAGTTTCTTTAAGTCCTCCACAGTTTTCCCTTCCTCCTGCAACATCTTAGCAAATTTCTCATCAAAAGTCTCAGATAGTGGGGGCTCATTCTCCCCAGGATCTTTACTGTCTTTAGTTATCACTCTCCAGGCAGTGAGGGCTGCTTCGGGGGTGACAGTCCATGGCACTTTGGAACTGTCTACTGGGTCCTTACACTCTACTAACGCCATGAAACTCTGGGCGAGCAGATTAGCCTGTCGACCTACCATCACAGGGTTTTGTAAACATTCAACCTTGGCAAGTACTCCCTCTACAGTGCTCTTATTGGTACCCAGGGGAATATCAAGGATAAGTATAGCATTTTGGGGGTCGATCTCTTGCCCAGTACACCACCCCACCAACTGGTGTACAGCCACTTCTGTTGGGGTAGCCATTTATTTTTAACAGCAATTCACAAATTTGGCCACTAGGGGACGCTAATCCCTGTGGTGAGTCTCCAAGATGTAACCCCTAGGTGGCGCTATCCCAAGGGCTACTAGCCCTGCCTGCTTGGCTGGTGGCAGGTTATGGCACCTGAGTTCTGAAATGGGTGCCTCCACCTGGAGGTCAGGGTTGGTAGTGGTCAAGCTAACCTGAGCACAGCCCTCTGGGACACTGTAACCCCCCCCTTTCCCCTCCAGTGACCTGAAAGCTGTACAATAATCACTTTCACAATACCCCTGGTACACTACACAAGTACCCACACTGTTTGCACTTACCACCAGGGCTGGTTCCTCTAGCTCGACCCTGGGGACCCCCTGTAAAACACAGTTATGCACAGCAAATAGCAACAGCACAGTACTTTGAGCACAAACTGGAACCACAGTCAGATTACATGCAGAAAAAGTTAGATCTGATTTATTCAGGGGACTTGGACAAGAAAGGGTCAAAATCAGGTTAATTAGGTTAAAGGTTATATTAATCAAGCAGTTATGCATGCGCCTTGAGTCCCCCCACATAGTCACACCTCTGAGTACCCAGGTGGAGAAGAGATAGGCTAGCCAGGACTGTTGCCCAGGGTTGCAGCTGGCTGAGGCACTGTGATGGAAAACACAACATGCACAGTACACAATATTTGTAATCCGGAGCCACAGGGCTCAGTTCATAAAGGAAACGAAACAAGACAATCAGATGACACACTCAGATTAAGCTGTTGTTGCAGGGAGCTACCCTGGTATTTACTCATGATACCCAAGACTGGACACAGGCTGGATGAAAATCGAGACTGCAAGTGGTTGATCTGGAATGCCAGGAGAAGCAGGGCCCACACGAATCGCAGAGGCGTCATTCCTGTTTAAGCGTGGAGCAGGGGACTGATCCCCAGGCAGGTCTCTCATCGATGGCTTCTCTGTGCAGTGGGTAGTCTGGCTGGGCCAGTCTGGCATGGCCCAGATCACATGGAGACAAATTCGGATGCAGTCCGTTTTGGGCTGGATATGGATTCCAGCAAGCAGAACACAGTTCACACAGTGGGGAACTAACTCACAACCCACTAGCAGCTCATAGCACATTTACATGTACGGGAATTCTACTGTACCAGGCAAAGTGCTCCCCGGTCACAACTGCAAAGTCTCTGCACACACCGGGAGTTTAGGGGAAGCTGGAACTCCTAACAGGCTGATCGCATTCAGCAAAATCTTCGGTCTTCTTCACGTTGAGCCTGGCCCACTTCAGTAGCTTACTTTAGTCACACAAACTTGGATTTAGTTTAAACTAATTCTCTTCTCTCCCTCTCAGGAGCAGCTGGCAGACATGCAAGCCAAAAACTCAGCCCTTTCACAGTTTTCCCATGCGAATCCACTCAGGATTGCTGCCCAAAATCACTTCAGCTCCTTGCTCTTCAGTTTCCAGCCTAGATCTAACTGAAAACTGCAAGCAGTCTGGGACTTCCCTAAGATCCAGAAGGTTTGGTTGGCTGATTTGGCTGTCAGTCAAGGCAAGAGCTCCCCTTTCAGTTGCAAAAAAGGCGCAAAAAGTTCAAAATTACAATTCCTACAGATTTTGACTTCAGACAGCTCCTGTAGTCCGGCTACAATTTAGGTCCCACCAGAACTGATTGGTCCAATTTGCAGTCCAGGACCAAGATAGTGGAGACAAACAAAACAGTCCTTGCTATAAAGAAGGCAGGTTAGACAGACTACATTATCATTATTACTCTAAATGATTTTCAGCAAATAGTTACATCTTTCAACAGAGCTCCCTCTCAAATTACTTAGGCTGCAATCAGGCAGCTCTTAAAGAGATAGTACACAGAGGCTATACAGGTTCTGGTAATCACATTTAAACTGCTAAAACGCAGGACACCAGCCTGGCAGTGAGCATTTAGGTAAGCTCAAGGAAGACTTTTTGGGAACCCCCATTTGCAGGGGGGTTACACCTACATAATTCATTAACACCTAATTAATTTCTTGATAAATGTTCTTTAAAATAGAGGATGCCAATACAATGACACTCACATGTTAAGAACAAGAACTCATTACATATTAGAGTTAAAGTACAATTACTACATCCACAAGCTAAATGGCGGGGGTGGGGGTGGGGTGGAAGGAACATGATTGAGGTTAAAAAACTTTTAATCAGATAAGTGCAATTTTAGAATTCCTATGACCCAAAGAAAGTTTCACTTATGATCAGAATTTGCTTATATAGTTACTTGACATAGGATTAAATTTATTCTTCTCCTTAAATACAGAATTTGTATAAAAGTGCAACCTCAATGTGTATAAATCGTTATACATTAAGACTGAGTCACGCCAATTTGTGACACCAAAGAACTTTATTCATAATAAAAGTCATAAATATCATGAGCCCCGATAGACCTAAAACCATATATACAAACAATCATACCATCATATTATTCCTAAAAATATCAGGTTTAATGATGTGCATGCAAGGCAGTATATTTATTTAATCAAATATGGCCATAACTGAAATTTATCATTGAGTCCTGGTGGGTGAAGGGCTCTAAGCATATACTGCAAGTACGTCTCTTGCTGCAGTAAACAATTATCAAGGTCACTGCCTCGGGGTCCTGGACTAACTTTTTCCAGCGCTGTAAATTTGAAAGTATATCTGGGACCTTGTTTTGAAACATGCATTGCCAGTGCATTGGTATAATTCCTTTCCAAGTACTGTACCTATTATTAATGGTTCTCAGATGCTCCCCAATGTGTTGTTTGAATTATCTTAAGGTTTTTCCTATGTAGAATGCACTGCATACAGTGCACACTTAAGCAATATACCATGACAGGGAGTGGGTATATTGGTGGATTTACCATGCCTGGTGTGGTTCGGTCACGAGACGCGAGACAAGTGAATTAACCACCAGAAGTAGTAAATCCACTATACCACTCCTATCATATTATATTCTATAATACTCTAATGTTAAACTTGCTGTTTTGTTTTTATAGTGATATAAAACTTTTACAGTGGGTATACTGGAGGATTTATCAGAGTCATGTGATGTGTTTTGACCAATGAGGTTACAGGATTTTCATACCCCATTGTATAATTCCATATACAGACTGAACTCTGTACTGCATGTACTGTAATCAGTTCCTTGCTGGGAAACTTGTGTAACATTTGGAGTAGAGAAATATTTTTTCTTAGAGATGTGATTGCACATATGGCAGTTGCCACAAGGATGGCAGCGTGTTTATTTAGGTTATGTTGTATCTCTCTGGTATGCAAGCTGTGTGTCAGTCTGTCCACCAAGTTAGTACCTCTCCTCTGCACCACTTTTGGGCCACCTTCTGTACAGGACTCCAATCTGTTGTTTGTTAATAAAATGTGCCAATGTTTCTCCAGAATTTTTCTGACTTCATGTGCCACATTATAATGTTCAGCATCTGTAATACTGGCTTCTGTATTCCAGCTTAGCGTCTCCTGTCTCTGTATGGCCATCATTTATATCTGCCTCTGCTGGTGTCTTGGCTACCTCTTACCCCTTCTTGTGTGCTATAAAACAGCTGACTTTGTTCTTGCTGCTGCTGGTATTGCTGATATGGTAGGTGTTGATTTTAATAGTTCAGTTGCTGGAACCTGACAAATCTTGGGCTCCTCTGAGAGGGATTCAGATGTTTGGATGCTGTTTGTATCAAGTTAATCAGTGCAGCAGATTAGTCTCAGAGCTGCTGTTCCCCTTCCTTCACTAAAAAAAACTGATTCAACATTGCTATCGTCCAAGTCACTTCCGCAGGTGTAAGCATCTATTTGTTAATCATCAGATTGAGTTGGGGTGGTGATATTGGAGTTGGACTGGCATAGAATGGATCATGGCTTCTCTCTTCTTTTTTTGACTCCAGTTGAAAATCCACCCTTGTTCATAATCATTTTTATCTAGTAAAAGCTTTCTGTCTTTGGTTTTCTTGATACTATCATCATGGTATTTAACAGTCTCCGCCAGCTGGATGTGTTATTTATTATACTTAGCTGAGATTGCGAATTGACTTGCCGCTGTCTCATGTTCGATTAATTCTTGTTTCACCTGCTCTTCAGTACTGACAGCATCTTCTAAAATCAATTTAATTAGTCCAGCTGAAGATGCCAAAAGAAAGTCTTTCCACTTAGAGAAGAAGTTGTCACAATCTAAATCAAAAGTTGGAAATGTGGTCAGTCTTAACCCTCTACGGACTTTGCCTGCTTTTAGGTATGCTTCCAAACTCACCCACTGCCAGTATAGGTGTATCACCTGTAATGCTGTTTGCTCCAGCACGCTACTCCCAGGACTGTGGTGGTCCTCCCCACTGCCGTCCGCTTCACCCCTCGGCTACTAGCAAGCTTCCTCCTGTAAGATCTAGCCCCTGATCAGGCATGCTGCTCCCGGGGCTGCGGTGGTCCTCCCCGCTGTGGCCTGCATCACCCCTCGGCTACTAGCAAGCTTTCTCCTAAAAGGTACAGGGCCTCCTGAAGCTCCCTGCATTTTAAATTTCTTGGCGGTCACCAACAGCTTTCCCTGATTGGACACCTAATGCAGCAAGTTTCTGTGGATTGGCTACTCTTGGTAGCCTAAGGACTTCTGTTCCTACTGTTTTCGACTCCAAGCCGTGTTCCTTCTCTGTTAGATTATTAACTCTAAAAACATTTTTTCCACCCACCCTCCCTGCCCTGGCACTCTTTAAATCTAAAATCTGCATTTGGGCCCCACCCAGAAGGGCTGTCTTGTCCAATTACCAGTTTCTGTGTCCTCCCACTGGGTGTGAACATTGTTACGTTCTCCCTAAACCACTCTCCTACTGTAGCTGATTACCAACTTTTTGCACCCAGTCAACAGCCTGCATACCCATACTCTACTCCTTACACCTTTGTACTGCAGCTGATTAGCAGGAAATAGTTACTCAGCATAATATCCAATTGCAGTAGTAGTAGCACCCCCCTTCCTCTACCTCTGCTTCCTTCACCTTTTAATGTAGCTGCTTACCAGTGAACCTCTTTAAAAGCCACTGTTTGCACTAGGAACACCGCCTTCCTCTCACCAGATAGGACTGCTGCAGTAACCAGGCCATACTCTCTTAAAGTAACCACGGCAGCCTTTCCTCTTATAAGCCCTCTCATAAATTATCCTACCCTGCCCCTTTGCTATTCTCTGGTTTCCTTCCTTCCTTCCTACCTTCTCCGGCCAATTAAGCCCACAGTCCTCATTATTTGGCTAAGTATCTAATTGCCCCCCTAATAATACTATTGTAGTACAGTACACAATCATGTTGCTCCTCTTCCTCACCTGCCTCCCCTTACTGTTCACACCTACATCCCTTCCTCACAACCCACACACCCACTCCCTTCAGCCATCTGCCCTCCCTCAATTTCCCCTACCCTCACCCCCTCATGTCAGCCCTCCTTCCTACACTTTCCCTGGTGACCAGCTGCTGGCTTTCTTTACAGAACAGGGCTTCACTTGACCTCCATACGGACCATTACTATGTGCTGCAAATGGTTATTTGATCCCACTCCAGCCAGCAGCTATCCTCACCCCTGATAAAGAAATGGCCAGCTTTAGCATCAAGATTACTAATAATACTTCTACTCCTCATATCTGGTGACATCGAACCCAACCCGGGTCTCCCCTCCCCCACTTCTCCTCATCCCAATTTTCCCAAGTGCTAAGCTTAGTCCACTTAAATATTCAGTCTCCTCCCCAAAATCGAGCTCCTGCAGCCACTTATATCACAACTAAACCCTCTGTCTTCATGATCTCAGAGTTGTGGCTCAGCTCTAAAATCCCGGACACAGCTATCTCCATTCATGTGTACTCAGTCATCCGCCAAGACCATAGGTCCAGGGGCAGGGTATTGCTATGTATATCTCCTCCATCAAATACTCTATCTGCTTATCCACTACCTCTCCTTCTGCCTATGAACTGCTACTAATAAATATATCCCTCCCCATCTTAGCTGGTGGTACCTACTGCTGTCCAAACCTTTCTGTCTCTGACCTCTCCTCTATCTCTGACCTTCTCTCCACCATCACATCTCTCGCCTCCCTGGGGAACTGTATCTTCTTGGAGATTTTAACATAGATTGGATCCCCAGTAAGCAGTCCAAAGTCTGCAATCACACATCATCCCTGAACCTTAAGCAATTAATAACAGACCCAAATGACCTAAATCACAAAACTGGGAAACATACCATTATAGACTGGGTTTTATCTTCTCACCCCCACCATGTCATAAAGTCTGGCATACTCCCTGATGTGCTTAGTGATCATCACATGGTCTACTGCGTGCACAAAATCCACTGTGCAAAGTCACCTCCTATCATTCTTAAAATCCGCTCTTTCTGCTCCCTCGACCTGTCCTCTGTCCATAATGGGCTGACCAGTATCGACTGGTTGCCCATTTTGTATGCTCCCTCTGTGGATGCAGCCCTGTTCTTATTTAGCATGCAATTCTTATCTGTCTGGGACCGCCATGCTCCACTAAGAAATGCAAGGGTCAGAGGCGACCACCTCCCCATGGTCTCCGCTGAACTCACTGCATGTCAGCCTGCACGTGACAAAGCGTGGGTTGCATTTAAGATCTCAGGTGCCCACAATGATCTTCAGTGCTATCACACACTCCAGAATGCCTGTACCTGTGCCATCCATCTTGCCAAGTCTGACTATTTCAATGCCTCCTTCCAAGAAAACATAAACAACCCCTTCAAATTCTGGAAGGTTATTCACACTTTATTTTCCCTGCCCTCCCATCCCCCTCTCCAGTCCTAAAAATTGGCTCCCGTATAATAGATGACCAAACTGCTGTGGTAGAAGAGTTCAACAACTTCTTTACTACTTGTGCACCCTTCCTCCTTGTCTCACTCCCCCCATCACCCCTCCTCCTCCTAATGCCATCCCCCCAAACTCACTCTCCCAGCACCTCACACTTCACTTTTAAACCTGTCCTCCCTGATGACACACTGCGAGTATTACTTGCCCTTAATCCCGACAAAGCAAAAAGCCCTGATGGTCTCGACCCTAAACTCCTTTACCTTTCCACTTATGCTATTGCTCCTCCACAGACCTGCCTTCCGAATCTCTCCTTCTCGAATGCAATGGTTCCAAAGGCTTGGAAAACCGCTGCCATGGTCCCTCATCCCAAAGGTGGGGAACCCTCCAACCCTAGCTACTTCAGTCCAGTATCCTTGCTCCCTATCATGGCTAAGGTCCAAGAGCACCTGGCTCTGGAGCAACTCTCCCTTGACTCCTTCTCTTTCTTCACCCTTTTCCAGTCTGGATTCCATAAAGCCCACTCCACTACCCTCCTCCGGCTCACTGACTCCATTCTCACAGGGATGGATCAGGGATACACCACCTCTGCCATATTTGTTGACCTGGCCAAAGCCTTCAACACTGTCACCCACTCCCTTCTTTACTATAAATTGACCATGGCTGGCCTCTCCAATAATGCCACTGACTGGTTCCGGTCTTACCCTTAAGGGCTGGACCGAATCTGTCAGGATCGGCAACTCCACCTCCTCCCCCCCTCCCAATTCACACAGGTGTCCCTCAAGGCTCAGTACTTGGTCCAATTCTGTTCACAATTTTCCTGAATGATCTCCCTGACATCTGTACATCTGCTAGCATCCACATGTATGCAGATCACACCGTGTTATTTACCTCTGGGAGTTCCTCTGCCAAAGTGACTATCAGCCTTCAACTGGACTTTAACAATGTCCAGTGCTGGTTTAGTGCTAACCAGCTCTCTCTGAATGTCACAAAAATGGTCTCTATGACCTTTGGCACCAGACAAAATCTGTCCAGATTAGACTTCACCCCCTTCTTTCACACCCTTACATGTTCTGAACTGGACATCACCTCGTTCAAGTACCTAGGGCTGTGGTGTGACGAAAATCTAGGCTTTGGTGTACATGTTGATTCCATTCATAAAAAACTCCTCCCTAAGCTCAGTGCAGTGTACAGACACCACAGCTGCCTGCCCATGCAAACTAGGCATGAAATTGTCCGAAAGATGATTCTCCCTGTCTTCAAATTTGGAGATATTGTCTACAATTCTGCCCCTAAGATCACACTATCCAGGCTGGACACTCTTTTTAATTCCTTCTACTGCTATATACTTGGCTGCCCTCCTCTCACCCACCACTGCAATCTTTACACCTCCCTTTCCGTTCTGCCAGATGCCTGGCGCACACCGCTAATCTGGTAGGTAAGCTCTGGCTTGGCTCTCTGCCATCTTACTTGTCTTCCCTCTTGACAGCACCTACTCCTTCCTGCTATTCCCTACATTTCTCCACATACAGAATGCTCATCCTCCCAACCCAGCATACATCATCTGGTCAAGCTGCATTTTCATGCAAATTCCCTAGCAGCTGGAACTCTCACCCCCTCGAAATCTGCTCTGCCCATTCTCGCCTTTCTCTTGCAATCCTCCTTCACAGACGCACTGTTCACTGCTGCAACTGCAATTACCCCCCCCCCCATCAAACTCCCCTATTTACCATCCCTTATGACTCAATCAAATCTTTATTTATCCAGGCAAACATCGTTGAGCAGAGCTCATTTGCAAGAAGGACCTGGTTAGGTCAAGATCAGTTACATAAAAATATAGTACAATGCAAGGAACAAAACACAATGAAGGAACAGGTTATACAGGCGTAAAGGATACCAACACATGGATATGTGCAAATAGGCAAGATACATTTACCCAAATTCACATATTTACATATAAATAAGGAAACTGGGGGAATATGAATTTGGCCATGGAGAGAGATTAGGTGGTGACTAATGCATAAAGTATAGGGGGATTTGTCAGAGGCGGAGGAAATAGGCAGTGAGTGGTCTGGGCAGATGAAGGAGGTGGTGCTTCGGAGAGAGAAGAGGGGGATGGATGCTAATAATCAGGAAGGGGTAACAAAATAGGCAATTAATGGCCAGGGCAGGTGATGGTTGGCAGGGCTTACAGAGAGAGGGGGGAGGGATGCAAGTAGGCAGGGAGGGAAGGTGGAAATAGGTGATAAATGAGTAGGGAATGTGAAAGGGAGGAACGATAGGGCACTATATGCTGACATGGGTAAAAAGGTGAGAAGTAAAGCAGGAATGCAGGACATGGAATTAGCAGAGATAGTCGGTGGAAGGGACAGGCTTGGAGATGAAGGAGAGGAATAGGATTTTCCCTACTACTGTCAAAGACAGTTGCATTTTTGTCTTGATAAGCCCAGAGTAGATGGATTTAAAGGACATAATGGATATAGGTATACTCAGTTTCAGTATTTTCTGCAACTTGTTCCATAGGGAGGGCAGCACAAAACTAATAGCTGTCCTTCCAAAGAGAGAATTGACTTTGGGCACTTTGAGCATGATGGAAGAGTAGCTTCTTAGGGCATATTTACTTAAGGTAACCTGTGAGAAGCAGTCTGAGACATATTGTGGTAATTTCTTGGAAATAGCTCTGAAGAGCTATAGAGCAGTGTTTCTGTCCTTTCTGAACTGAAGCGAGGTCCATCCAACTGCTGCAAAAAGGGAGCAGTGGTGGGTGTTGAATGGGAGTCCTGTGATATATCTCAAGGGCCTGTGGTAGAGTGTATCCAATTTTCCTGGGTATGAGATGGGGCCACGACTGTATAAGAAATCAACATAGTTGATTACAGAAAGAAATGTGGCCTGGACCAGCTTTAGCTTAGCATCACTTGTGCGAGAGTGTTTTATTCTAAAATAAAGCCCAAGTGTTTGGCAAAGTTTTTTCAGTAGTTCTTCTATATGTTCTATGAAAGAAAGTCTACTGTCAAGCCAGACACCCAGATATTTGAATTTTGTGACAAATTCAAGGTTTTCACCAAGGATAGTGGATACGTGTGGGAGCGTACTTGTGACTGAATGTCCTGCATGCATGTTGGGAGAGAAAAACATTGCCTTTGTTTTCTTTGCATTAAGCAGAAGTTTTTTGCTTAGGAGTTGGCGTTGGAGTAGATTGAACTCTGCTTGTAATTCTTTGCATGCTGCCTCTGGAGAAGGGCAGCTGACATAGAGCACCGTATCATCGGCAAATAGATGTACAATGGCCTTGGTGATGTTATTATCAATACTGTTGATATAAATGGCAAATAGGATAGGACCGAGGATAGATCCTTGGGGTATTCCTCTTTGCAATGGTTTAAGTGGGGACAACTCCCCTTCAGCCTTGATCTGCTGGAACTGTCCAGTAAGGTAGTTATTCAACCATCGTAAGGAGAGTGAATCCAGCCCTATGGATTTCAGGGATGAAAGGAGCAGTTTGTGGTCAACTGTGTCGAATGCCTTACTTAGATCTAAAAACACAGCGCAGATACAATTTATTTTATCCAATTCTAATTGCCAATCGTTGGTTACTTTTGCCAGGGCTGTAATGGTCCTATGTTTGGCTCTGAATCCAGATTGTGCTGGGTTTAGGAGGTTAGCTGATTCAAGGTAGGCTCTCAGTTGTGTGCTTACAATCTTTTCCAGTACTTAGGATAGTACAGGGAGGATGGAGATTGGTCTGTAGTTGTTGAGGTCAGAAGGGCCCCCTGATTTAAATAGTGGAATGACCTGTGCAGTTTTCCAGATCAAAGGGATAGCCCCTAGTAATAATGAGAGGTTAAATAAATGTGTTATTGGTACTGCAAGTACATGCACGGCAATCTTTAGGAAGTAGGGGGTCGAGAGAGTACGCACCTGCACTTTTCTTTATGTCTAGTTGGCATAGTAAGTTTTCCACTTGCTTCAAAGTGGCTGGTTTTAAGGAGAAGGTAGAGTCAGTTACCTGAGCTTCGGTAAGTTGTATGCCTAACTGGGTTCACACTGAGTTTGCAGGAGAGTTGTCAAATGCTGATCCTGCGGTCGTGAAGTGATTGTCAAAGGACTCTAGGACTTCCAGCCTGTCATTGATGATGGTCATCCCGGAGATTATCTTGGCTGGGAGCGAATTACTTGGAGCATGTCCAGATATGTCATTTATGGTATTCCAGAAATTAGAGGGGTTATGGAAAGAGGACTCCAGTTCAGCACGATAGTAAGCAGCCTTTGCATCTCTGACCTTCCTGGTACATATGTTCCTGGCCTTTTTGAACTGTCCCCTGTCTGACAGTGTCTTTGTTTTACGTGCTTTTTTTCCATAGATTGTCTCTCTCTCTCTCTCTCTCTAGGAGAGCGGATTTAAGGTCTGGTGTAAACCAATGACAAGTTTTGTTTCTTATACACACTTTAAATAATGGTGCATATGTGTTAAGCGCGCCTATGATTATGTCATTAAGAACATCATAGGCTGTATCAACCTCATTTGCTAAGTAAAATTCTTGCCAACGTGTGGAGTACTTCATATCTTCCAGACATGCATGGATGTCAAAATTCTGCTTCGAACTTCTCGCTGAGAATTTTGTGGGGGATGTGGGTTTATAGGTTGTTCTTATGCTAGCAATGAAATAGTGGTCGCTGATATCATTGAAAAAGACTCCGGTGTGGGAGAATAGATGAGACTTGCTCACCAGAATAACATCCAGAAGTGTGCTATTACTTGGGGTCTTATTATTAATTCTGGTAGGCTCATTGATGAGCTGTGTAAAGCCATGTGTGTCACAGAATGATAATAAAGGGGTAGCTGCCTTGGAAAGCCAATTTAGATTAATGTCCCCAATAATAATAGTTTCTAGGGACCCTTTTTCGATTATCTCACCTAGATGTGATAATAGTTTGAGACCAGCAGTAGGAGGTCTATAGCAGCCTATTACCTGCAAAGATGTGATATGTGAGATTGCCACTTTAAGGGATAGGCATTCGAATTCGTGCGCCATGGAAGATGAAGTTAGGCAGGTTGCAGTCAGGTTGTCCTTCACATATATAGCTACCCCCCACCCCCCGATTGATGATCAGCTCTGAATAGTTGGTAGTTGGGTAAATTTATGTCCTTGTTGGCTGTGGTAGGCATAAGCCAGTTTTCGGAGACCACCGAAATATCTTGTACAGTATGGTTAACCCATGCTTGGATCATAGCGATCTTTTTAAGTAGGCTGCACACATTAACATGAAGGAAGCTTAATCCTTTAATTCTGGCTAGGTCAGATGGTGGAGCAATAGCCTCTGGAGGCCCTGGATTAAGTTCCACATTTCCTGAGCATAGCAGTAGTAAGAGCAGAAGTTTCATGACTGCAGCAAGGGATAGTTTGTAAATTCTTGATTTTGCCCACACTTCTTTGTGCTCTGAGTCAGTGTTCTATGAATCTCAGGTCAGATGCTTTGTACTCCTAAGAGAGCAGAGATTAAAACTCTGACTGAAAGGAGCAGTGAAGGTTTTACTGTAGGGAGGTAGTGCTGTGCTTCTGATAATAATGAAACTGACTGCGTCCCTCCAAAGTAGGTTAGCCAAGGGTGTAGCCGTAGCTGGGGGAAGTTATAAGCACATACCCAATGTCTTGCTGCTGTTATGGTGTTGTGGTAGAACAAGGTTAGCCTCCAGTCCCCCTGTGGGGCATCCTGTGATTGGTGACATTGTCCGCAAGGATCCAGGTACAGAAGGAGTACAAGGAGAACCCACAGGTTCCCCCCATTATAAGCATTGTGGGGAGGGTAATGTTCATTCTATGTGTTTTGGCCTGTACGGACAGGTCCACAGCAAATGTTTATTAGTAAATGTTTAGTATAGCCACAGTGAGTATCCTATGTAGGTATTGGCAAGGAGAGTAGTTCTTTTGGCAGAGTGTGGACTAATTCTGATGTGAGTAAAAGAGTGGAAATAAGCTTAGGGAAAAATGG
Organism: Neoceratodus forsteri; assembly: GCA_016271365.2. Taxonomy (NCBI): domain Eukaryota; kingdom Metazoa; phylum Chordata; order Ceratodontiformes; family Ceratodontidae; genus Neoceratodus; species Neoceratodus forsteri. The sequence goes on along the minus strand of CM028135.1, from coordinate 516,777,180 downwards.
ATGGTCTATTTAACAAGCATATGCCAGAATGCATTGAAGAGCAAGGGAGTTCATGCAAATAGGGACTAACTGACATTAAATACTACTTGAGAAAGGGTTATAGGTTGATGTTATTGAATTGGAGTTAATGCCATAGGGCAGTAAGTTACCATGGGGCGTGACTTTAGAAGGAGGTGGGGGGAGGCCATACCTCTCAACCTTTTGTCTCCCAAATGTGGAACATTGCCTCTCAAAATGTGGAAAAAATGAGCAAAATGTGGAACACTTAATCAAACCTTTACCTAGAAGGCTCAGAACACTGTTAAAATGTTTGCAGTTATGTTTAAAAAGTATGTTATTAATTGAGTAATATATTTTTGCAACATTTACTATAGATTTTTGCTTTAAAATGTTAATACTGAATGTGGAACAAGTCCTCAAAATGTGGAACAGGGAGCTTTTATGAAGTAAAATGAGGAACGTTCCTCGTAATGTGGTACAGTTGAGAGGTATGGGAGAGGCTCTATACAATAAGTGCAGGGAATGGGGAAGGGAGGGTGGGTGTAAAAGTTGTGGCTTTGCCGTACCTTCCAGTGGCAACTGTCTGGGCTGGTGGGTTTGAGCGGCGGCAGAGGAGGCCGACTGACCGCTGGCCGAGTCTTGCCCCAGCGCTCGGCTGGGGGGCCCTTCTTGGAGCAGTCCTCGCCTGGGGAAAAAGGAGAGAGGCACTCAGATTAAATGCTGCACAGACACAAAGCGGCTGCAGAAGCAGCAGAGGGTCTCAATTTACAAGTGAAAGGCTTGTAAAGTGGGTTTTGGCACCTGAGCATCTGGACCAAATTACAAAGCACAGGAGGGGCTGTGATCACAAAGATATTAGCACTTATCCAACAATCAGTATTCCCAGCCTCACAATTTCAGTGAAACAGCTTTTCAGGACATTTTACACATTCAATTTCCAGTAAAAAACAAGAATTAGCGGTTTAAAAGTAGCTATTGAAGCGGGGACCAATTGGAAGCAAAGCCGTAGAAGGCGCTCTCATTCCGATTGGTTGCGGCTTTGACGTACCTTCCAGTGGCAACTGCCTGGGCTGGTGGATTGAAGCAACGGCAGAGGAGGCTGACTGCCCGCAGGCCGAATCTTGGCCCGGTGCTCAGCTGGGGGGGCCCCACTTGGAGTGGTCCTCGGCTGGGGAAAAAGGAGAGAGGCACTCAGACTCCCCTCCTGCTTCTCCATAAGTTCCTACACACTCAGAAAGCTTGCCCTGTCACCTTGACGTTCATCCCTGGTCACGCCACATTCTGATTCAAGTTCCCTAACAGACCCCTGCCTCCCTACTTTCAGCCTCCCCCTCGTCCCCCCTTTTTTGCCATCCCTTCCTCTTTTTCCTGCTCTTTCCTCGCTCCTTAATTCGTACCCCATTCCCCTCAAAACTGCCCCCTCACTTCATCAGCCCACCTTGCCTATTTGACCCCTACTCTATCCTCTACCCACCTTCCTTCTGCCCACCTGCCCCAACCCTGCTACCTCTACCCCCCACTTTCCCTCACCCCAGTGCCACACCTACCTTCATCACTTTCCCATTGCCCCACCCCCTTGCAGGGTTCTCAGCATCCTGAAGGGGAACATGTTTTGACTGCCTTTCTTTCTTCCTCGTCATCATCTTACCAGTTACCCACCCACCTGTAGGGTTTCCAGCATCCTGAAAGTGGAATTGGCTTTTGGCTACACTTCTTTTCCTCATCCCATTATCTTGCCAGTTTCCCATCTCCTTGCAGGGTTCTCTGCATCCTGAAGGGGATTTAGGTTCTTTTTACCTTCTTCTCATTCTCCTCCTCCACTTCTCTTCCTCCCCTTTCCTAACTTCCACCCCTGAATGATTTCCTCCCCCACCGTATAGTACAGCACCTAGTACCCCTCTTCCCCTGTACTCTAAGCACTTGTTATTCACATGCATTTACTTCTATCGGCTTACACCCTCAGGTACTTAGCATTGCACACTCTTCAAACTATGTTCACTTATGTACCTATGCGTGTGTCTATGCTGGTATCATCAATAGCATGATCAATTCATGATCTAAGTCCTAAATGTCTTGTTCTTACATTAAGTTTTTCAGTTCATCGTATTGCTTTATCCAGTTTTGTCTGTGATCTGTATTCCTAGCATTTTATGATCGTATTTGTTTTTGTACTCTGCTCCTTATTGTTGAGTTGGCTCTTCCCCCCTATGTAACCCCCTCCCTCCAGGACACTTCTGGAAATGAGCTGTCCACAGCTCATGTTGTCTTTCCTGGTGACGTTTTTCTAAATAAATAAATACAAGTTTCCTTAATGTTAGCTGGTTGATTTCTCTCTGCAGGGGCACCAGTATTAGATGTGGCTGAAGCTGAAGGTATTGCTTGCTCGCTCAGAAAGGGATTGTCCTCCCCTTTCCTGTAAAACAGGGAACTTAGAAAAGTAGATATAGATAAAGTGCTTGCATGTGGGATGTTTGCGTGTTGTTGCTCCAAAGTTCCCGCTGCCATGTTGCAGGTAAAGTTGGGCTCACTCATACTGGTCACAGTGCTATCGAAGAGGGAGAAAAGCAAGTGGATCCACAGAGTAGTTTCCAGTCAATTGTGTAGAAGCTGGTCTCAAACAATCAGCCCAATATTACAGAAGTGCAGATTCTTCTTAAGTTATAAATAATTTTTTCAAGTTGAGCACATGAAAACAATACAGGAACACACCAAACTTACACCCACAGCACTACCTCTATGTTTCAAGCCGCACTGGCTCTTTTTCAAAAAGTGCATGAGTTCTTAGACATGGCGTTTAAATAGCAGAAGTGTTTACATAATTCATTAACACCTAATTCATTTTTTGATAAATGTTCTTTAAAATACAGGATGCTAATACAATACAATGACACTCTCATTTTAAGAACAATAACTCATTACATATTAGAGTTAAAGTACAATTACTACATCTACAAGCTAAATGGTGGGGGGGGGAGGGAAGGAGTGGAAGGAACATGATTGAGATTAAAAAACCTTTAATCAGATAAGTGCAGTCTTAGAATTCCTATGCTCCAAAGAAAGTTTCACTTATGATCACAAGTTGCTCATATAGCTGCTTGGCATAGGATTAAATTTGTTCTTATCCTTAAATACAGAATTTGTATAAAAGTGCAACCTCAATGTGTATAAATCTTTTTACAAGAAGACTTTTTCACGCAAATTTTTGTTTTTAATTTTTTATGTTCTCTGTTTATGCCCCGTTACTCACTGCTCTGGACTCTATCCTTGGAGATCCCTAGACTGTGCACATGTCCCGTAGGTCCTCCCCAGGTATCTTCATTCCAGACCCTTGTCAGCACTGCCCCATCCTACCTTGGTTTGCCCCCCGGGCGGGTAGGAGAGGGAACCCCCAATAGTTCCTTCCAGTCCATTAGTGTGCATCAGGTATGCGGACTAGGCCCTTCCTGAAGCCTGATTGTGGATTTCTCTAGGGCAGCTGGCACCCATCTCCAGGTGTCCATTGTGTTTTTTTTTTCCATTTTTCTAGTCCACCCTCAGGATGCTGACGCGATTGGAGAGCCAAGGGGCGAGGCACATGGCAATGTGCAGTCGTCCCGGCTCTCAGCTGACTTTCTCCCTCCCTTCTTCATGCTGTCCCACAGGGGTGTAGCCAGGAATTTTAAACTTGTACTCAAAACTGATGCACTGTTGCCCGCCCCCGTTATGTAAACATAAACCAAAATATGCACTGCCATGCCACACTATTGCCACCCCCCCAGCCATGTCCGAGTTCAAGTAATCAGTTTCCTCCTGTAATCCTCCTTCCTTTGTTCTTCTGCCTGCCTGGTAAGTTGCTCTTCTGTGTGTATTTGGCTGGTGGCATCAGTGCCCCATAGCAAACAACAAAAGCAAAAGGGTTCAGCGCGACGCAGACACAATGTGACTCACAGTGTCCTTGCTTTCCTCTTTTTGTTGCCCCTGCCTGATTTTTTTACTGTACTCTGCTGCGTACAGTGCGTATGCCTGCCCACACCCCCACTGCACCTCCACCCATGGTCACCCAGGTGGTGGTAGAGCAGCAGGTCAGGCACCCCACCCTTCCCGGAGAAGGAGAGCAGCCTGTGGGTGCTCGATCCTTTTCCTCCCTGCCAGCCCTCCAGCTGCCCACGCTCATTCCCGAACCCGGGTTGACGGCATCGCAAGGGGTAGCCTTACTGCTGCTCTAGCAGGCCATCCAGTTCATGTCAATTTGTAACACCAAAAAACTTCATTCATAATAAAAATCATAAATATCAGGAGCCCCGATAGACCTAAAACCATATATACAAATGATCATACCATCATATTATTCCTTAAAATATCAGGTTTAATGACATGCATGAAAGGCAGTATATTTATTTAATCAAATATGGCCATAACTGAAATTTAACATTGAGTCCTGGTGGGTGAAGTGCTCTAAGCATATACTGCAAGTTCGTCTCTCTCGCTGCAGTAAACAATTATCAAGGTCACCGCCTCTGGGTCCTAGACTAACTTTTTCCAGCGCTGTAAATTTGAACACATGCCTAGGACCTTGTTTTAAAACATGCATTGCCAGTGCATTGGTATAATTCTTTTCCAAGCACAGTACCTATTATTAATGACTCTCGGATGCTCCCCAATGCTTAGTTTGAATTTTCTCAATGTTTTTCCTATGAAGAATGCACTGCATACAGTGCACACTGCCAATATATACAATGAACTCTGTACTGCATGTACAGTAATCAGTTCCTTGATGGGAAACTGTTGTGTAACATTTGGACTAGGGAAATATTTTTTCTCCTGACAAAGGTCCTATTGTGGGGTCAAAGTGCTGGGACCATGCACCATGATCATTTGTAAGTCCAAGATGACTTTGATTCAATAAACGTTTGTTATCTACCTGTTGGAGAGTGACCCTTTCTGTGACACAGGAGTGTCATTCTTTACTTTGCTAGAGGCACATGTGTGCCAGGTCACAACGGGGCTTGCACCACGATGGGGCTGCACCATTCCCTTTTTTGGAAGATTGGACACCACACCTTAGTCACAATAGGGGGCTGTGTTTAGACCAGCCAGGAGGTGGTCAAAGGTGCCACACACCACTGCTGAGCAGAGTAGCAAATTGGGGGCCTGCAAGGAGGGGTCCAGGGCAGAGGGAGCACAGGGAGTTGGCCTGTGTAGTAACGGGGGCACAACTGCAATGTTAGGGTGCTGAGGTGGCACCCTGTAGGGTGCCATTGGCAAGTGCAGACAGTCAGTTGGTCCAGGTATGGGGGGGTTGGCAGGGACAGTCCATGATCCGGCCACAGGTGAACACAGCCCTAGCACCTGCCCCATATGTGCCACTGACCCCAGCACTGTAGGCAGACTGCAGCCCACCTCCACACAGGGGGGATGAGTACCAGGTGAGTGTCATGATGCCCAGGGAACATTCCCCTCTGCCATTTGCACCGTGCAACCTTTAGCCACTGCTGCTCAGCGTGAGTGTTGGGACCAGTGGCACCTATGGGGCAGGTGCCAGGGCTATGTCCACCTACAGCCAGAACCCAGTCTGTCCCTGCCAACCCCCCATACCTGGGCCAATTGGCTCTCTGCATTTCTGCATGGCACCCTGCAAGATTCCACCTCAGTACCCTAACATTGCCACCATGCCCCTGTTTCTCCCTCTGCCACCCCCACCATGCTTCTTCTCCCCCCAGCCCCCTCCTTGCCACCATATTACCCCCTCATCTTCATGGCCCTTCTAGGGTTGTGCTGGTCAGGGGGGGGGTGATGGATCCTGCCATCAAACCCCACAGGTGTGCCACATGTTTGACACAATCCTGTGGCTGTGGCAGCTCTTGGGTCTTTGGTGCAGGGGCACCCCCATTTCATAAAATAGGGCGCAAGCCCACTGTATATAAGAGAGCAGTCTTTTGTTGGAGAAAGAGACTGAGATTTGAAATTGAAAAGAAACCCTGAGATGAAAGACTTTGTTTTCTTTGTTTGTACTACCTTTGTAACGAGCTATCCTATTTTTTTATTTTACTGTTATTGATAATAATAAAACACTACTTGTGAATTTCAGAACTACTCCTGATCTTCCTGTTATTCCTGACCTCCTGATCTTCCTATGCTTCCTGACCTGTACCTCAGTGACAAACACCACACACTCATTTTGGTGCAATTGTCATTATTACCAGACGGTTATAGTGGAGAATACGTCTATTTACAAAGAAAAAAATACGTGGCAATCTATTATTATTATTCTGTGTTTATTTCCATCAGGAATTGTGTGTAGACGTTGAGCAAATGTTCATTTCCCATGGTGTTCTGTAAAAATGGAGGATATTATAGATGTAACCAAATAACGAGAACCCCACGAGGAATCACAGTCTCCTGTGCGCAGCACAGCTGTGGAGCTTGCTATGATGGATGTGATGCTAGTCTCACACTCCCATATTGAGCTGCTTTGGGCCCTAGAATAAGGCTATTACACAAAAATCTTGAATCAATAGCTTTCAATGTATTTACTATTCCAACATTTTGTCATATGAGGCTTCAGCAGGGGATGCTAAAAATGAATTAAAAAGCATTTTAAGTACATGTATTATTTGTCTTTACTGTGCAGAACATAATTTTTTGCTAATTACTGCATTATGAGAACACTATATTTTACCATTTTATACAACTTATTGCTCCTGCAGAAGCAGTTGTGAGTTCAAACTCTCCATCTGCCTCTGTAGTAACATAGATATATATATATATATATATATATATATATATATATATATTTATATATATATATATATATATATATATATATATATATATATATCATAGATCAAATAATACCATCCTGTCCCATACAAAAAAATCCCAGTAATACAACACTGTCCAAAGTGATAATACCCTTGTTCCTTCCTGATGACTCTATCGTTCAGAGCTGATAATACTATAGTTTCAGCTCTCAACGATAGTATTATCACTACAATCACAGAGCGCATGTCCAGATCTTTCTGCCAACAAACCCAATTGCCATGGTCGCATGTCCCTTCCTGCACAACCGTACTGACAGCGTGCATCTCCATTGGCAGCTTTTCTCTAGTAGGCGGGCACAACAGCATGAAAAACATGGCATCTTTTTTCTCTCGCTTAGCGAGAGGAGTCTGTTCAGTTCGTCATTTCATTTTTTATTATTTTTTTGAACAAATAATAGACTATGTCACTCATAGTGCATTTGCCGAACAACAAAAAACCTGAAAGGTAGGACTGCCTACTAAATTAAAAGAAACAAAATTTTATTTGAAACGAGTGATTGGACACTTTCGTTAGTGCCACCAGACAGCTCAGAGACACATGCGAGTATAGTCTTGGCTGACCAGACCAGCCCGTTCACAAAATGCACATGAAAAAAAGGAATGTTCGCAATGGGGTCCATATATTACAAAAAATGACAAATAAAGGAGCATGTATTATAAGGCAGTCAGACCATCTCGAGGTTTTAGGGATTTTGGGAACATCTTGAACTTCGCTGTCGAGGTTCCATGACCCCAAAACCTCTCGATGGTCTTACTGCCTTATAATATATAGTCCTCTACTATATATATATATATATATATATATATACACAATATATATTATGGTAGCACGGTAGTGCTACCATAGTTAGGGTTGAGGAGCCATTTACATGTTAAACCTAAAATTTTGCACCTTAATAACTTTGCAACTGTTCAACGGATTTGCCTGAAATTTGGAATACACAATCAATACATCTTGAGATCTGCCAACTTTCGTACTGTTCTGATATATGGCTGCAGAGTTATTAAGTGTGATCTGCGTGCACGTTTATGCTTTTTTGAATTCTTTGCTCATCCCTACAGGTCGCACAGTTTGCATGACCAGTCCGAAAACTTCAGGGAATGTGTGGCCAGGGTCCCTGGTGTGCCTTTTGAAGATTTCATGAAAACATATTAAACGGTTCAAAAGTTATTCAAAAAACAATTTCCCATTATAAGTCAAAGGGAAAAGTTAACAAAAAGTTTGACAGTGTCGCAAATGCACTTTTTAGTGTCGCAAATGGCCCTAGTAGTGTCTCAAATCCACCATTTTGTTTCCATTTGGTGATTAGAAAAATGCTTGCCATTTAAATTTGGGACCCTCTAGCAGCACAATTCTTTTTGTGTTTACCTAGTCGGATCCTGAGGATGCTAGGCATGTCTTTATTTTGAGGTTAAACACCCTAGAAACGTGTTTTTCCAATTTCTGGAAAAAGTAGTGTCGCACTCACGAAAGTGTCATAAATTTTTGCGAAAACTTTCGCAAATCATGACACTACTTTGCAACACTATGTCCAAAATAACAGGAATTCTTTGCCACCTTGCTGCAAATGAACGATTTGGTCTTTAGGGATGAAATTTGGAGGGAAGGTAGCCAACATCTCACAGATGTGCCCTTTGGTAGTTTGGTGACAAAATATTGCATGGATGCAAAGTTACGGTACTCTGAAGTTGACACATTTTCCCATAGACTAACATTGCGGCGTCCGCTGCATGACAGGAATTCTTTGCCACCCTGCTGCAAAATAACGGTTAGGTCTTTTACACTGAAATTTGAAGGGAAGAAAGCCAACATCCCACAGATGTGCCTTTTGGTGGTTTGGTGAAAAAATATTACAGGGCGGCAAAGTTATGGCACTCTGAACTTCTATTTTGTTCCCATAGGATAACATTACGGTGTTCGCCGTGCCTTTCAGGACCCGTATCGTGGAAACGGTGCGAGATACAGACTTTTTGTCAGAAAAGCACTTAGCCCCCTAATGGGGATTAAGTATAAAACTAGCCAGGAAAGTCAAAAATCATATGACTTTCAAATTTTTTCTCTACGTCGGACGGTTCCTGAGATATAAGCAATTTAGTATTCCAACTCCTCATTTTCTGCTCCGAGACCCATTATTATGCATACATTCTTTGTACTCACTGTCTTCCTCTATGCAGCTTTTGGGAGAAAACCAGCCTGTGCACTTACATTACTATTACCCTTACGCTTCCGCTTGCGATTTCTGCACCCGTTCCTTACCGTTCCGTCTACTCCACCATGTCGTTACCCTTGCATTTTCATTTGCGCTTGCGTTTCGTTATTTTACCATTTGTGTCTACAGTACTGTTTCTCTTTCTGTTTCACTTTGCGTCACCATGCGCATTACCATTTGCGTTTGTGGACACCGTGTTACTATGTGACAAGACTCCCGCTGCCGCATTACATTCACTATTTCTCGTTATCATTCTCAAAAAGAAGGGAAATTAGAGGCAAAAAACTCAGTTTAATGCATCAGTTAGGGCTGTTCCACAGTGACAAAAGCGAGGAAATTCAATGTTAGGGTTGAATCCCCCCTTGCACCCCTCCAGGCCACCCCCCCAACCGGCATCGGGGTGCACGTTGGAGTCGGTCCTAACTCTCACCCTGTTCTCCTATTACTCAGCTTCTTTCCACATGTGATGGGGTGAGAGTTAGGGCCAATGACCCCAACGCACACCCCGATGATGGTTAGGGGGGTGGGCTGGAGGAGTGCAAGAGGAGTTTCAACCCTAACATCGAATTTCCTCACTTTTGTCACTGTGGAACAACCCTAACTGATGCATTAAATTGATTTTTTTGCCCCATATATACAGTGACTTGCAAAAGTATTCAGCCCCCCCTTGAAAGTTATCAGATTTGTCTGGATTACAAATGAGACTTACATATATTATTCCAGTCAATATTTGTACTGCAAACTCATATGCTCTAACAGTATATTGTCAAAGCCAAAATTAATTATCCATCAGCAGATCTTTTAAAGAAAATTAAAAAGTGGAAAATGCTGCTTGCAAAAGTATTCAACCCCTACACATTAGTATTTGGTAGAGCCACCTTTTGCTGCAATAACAGCTTTAAGTCTTTTGGGGTAAGTATCTACCAGCCTTGCACACTGTTCGGGAGTGATTCTTGCCCATTCTTCTTGGCAGATCTGTTCCAGGTTGTTCAGGTTGGTTGGGTGACGCTTGTGCACTGCAAGTTTCAAACAGTGCCACAGATTATCGATGGGATTGAGATCTGGACTTTGACTTGGCCACTGTAGGACATTCACCTTTTTGTTGTTTAACCACTCCTGTGTTGCTTTAGCCTTGTGCTTGGGATCATTGTCCTGCTGAAGGTGAAGTTTCTCCCAAGCTTTAGTTTTTTAGCAGACTGAAGCAGGTTCTCTTGCAGTATCTCCCTGTATTTTGCTCCATCCATTCTTCCTTCAATTTTAACAAGATGCTCAGTCCCTGCTGATGAAAAGCATCCCCACAGCATGATGCTGCCACCACCATACTTCACTGTAGGGATGGTGTTTCTCGAGGCATGGGCAGTGTTAGGTTTCGCCACACATAGGCGCTTTGAATTGTGGCCACAAATCTCTATCTTGGTCTCATCAGACCACAAAACCTTGTGCCACATCTTAGCTGGGTCACTTTCATGCTTTCTGGCAAACTCCAGATGTGCTTTGATATGGTTCTTTTGAGTAATGCTTCTCTAGCACCCTCCCTACAGGCCAGCATTATGCAGAGCTCTTGATATGGTTGACTGGTGCACCTTCACTCCACTCTCAGCCACTGAACTCTGTAGCTCCTTCAAAGTGATTGTTGGCCTCTCTGTGGCTTCCCTTACTAGTCTCCTTCTTGTTCGGATGCTGAGTTTTGAGGGATGGCCTTGTCTAGGTAGTGCCTGGGTGGTGTGATGCAGCTTCCACTTCCTCACTATTGATCCAACAGTGCACACTGGGATATCCAAACACTTGGGTATTATTCCGTACCCTTTTCCTAATTTATGCATGTCTATTACTTTATCTCTAACTTCCTTAGCATGCTCTTTAGTCTTCATTTTCACACCCTTCCTTCAGATTCACAGTCTGACCAATGGTCATTAAACTGAGGGGGGGTTTTATCCAGAAAATGTGAGCTACTTTAATGTTTCAGAGGAGGTGAGGCCAATTGTAAGCCAACTGTGTCCTCGTTAGGGCAATATTTTTCATCTGTGTAAACTTGGAGCTTCCAGAGCACAGGGTTGAATACTTATGCAAACAGCATATTTCAGTTATTTCGTTTTCTTAAAAAATATATTCTAACATGAAACCAATGTCACTTTACAATAATTATTTTGAGGGTCAGTCTTTTTAAATTAAATATTACACAGAACAAAATCTCAATGTATCATTTGTCATTCAGACAAATCTGACAACTTTCAAGGGGGGGGTTGAATACTTTTGCAAACCACTGTGTGTATGTGTGTATATATATATATATATATACATACATACATACATACATACACACACACACAGTATATTATATATAATTACATGATGGGCAAGAGTGTGATATGGGAAATATCTCCATGAATGGCCAGTGATCTCGGGATACTCACAAGTGGCAGAGCATAGGGGAGCCATGAGTGAAAGTATCCCAAGGTCGCTGGCCACGAATGGAGATATTTTCCATATCGCACTATTGCATACCATGTGTTCAATTTATACAATAGGGGACAGATTTTGGGGTTTTGAGTTGTGTCATTGGGTGGTTTTATTTTGTTGTCTGGTATTCTTCCGCTACGTGTATGTCCTCTTTTTATGTTCGCTTGTGCACATGTGCAAGGAACATTTTGTAACAGTATGACTTTTTGGAGGTGTGTGTCCTTCTGTGCATCCATTGCTCCATGTAGCAGACACAACTGTACCATGCCAATGGATGCACGAGCTGTCTATGACAGCAGTTCAGCTGCCCTGGTCTTCAGTTCTAAGAAAATGTCCGCTGCAATCAATGGTGGTAACATGTGTGTATTTAGCATATTTATGTCACCCTTTCCCTCTGCTTGAAATCCCTCCCACTTCCTCCCTCTGCTGCTGTCCTCCCCGGTCTCTCATTACTGCCCTCCCCCAAGTTGTGTGCCGAAGGGGGTGCCCACTCACCCTTGGCTCATGCGCCCCTCCCAAGCAGACTGTGTGGCTGAATGGGGTGCCCAATCCCCATTGGGTCCTACCCCCCCAACAAACACCCAGGTGGCACACTGGGAGCCCACCCAAGTGTGCTCATGCCCCCCCCAGCTCACTGTATGGCTGACGGGGTGCCCAATCCCCACTGGCTCCAGCCCCCTCAAAGAAACACCCAGGTGTGCCGGCACACTGGGAGCCCACCCCAACATGCCCAAAGCATCCCACATTGCTGTTTTCTTTTTTTTTTTAACCTGTGAAAACAGAAAATGGTCCCTCATGGTCTCTCATGCCCCCTCCTCCAACCTGCACCCACCCTCTCGAATTTGTAATATTTTCACTCCAGATTTTCAGCATTGGCATTTTTCCACACCTCCTTATGAACAGTGCAGCTGTCATTTTCCACATCCTGGCCAAAATGTATTTTCGCGCATCCGACGCACAATGGCGCAGTCGATGTGGGAAATCAATGTGTGGGACAGATTATGAAAACCACAGTGACACTGTTCATGAGTGGAGGCCACTAAATGCCTACAATGAAAATTTGGCTAATGAATTCCAAAACATGACAGTGTTACAAGTGTGCGTTGTGTAGTTTCCACGCACACACGTAAGTATGAGAATTTACAATATTTTCACTCCAGATTTTCAACATTGGCATTTTGTCACACTTCCTTATGAACAGTACAACTGTCATTTTTCACACACTGGCCAAAATGTCTTTCGCACATCCAACGCACAATGGTGCAGTCACTGTGGGAAATCAATATTCGGGGCAGATAAAGAAAATCACTGTGATACTGTTCATGAGCAGAGATCCCAAAATGCCTATTTTGAAACTTTGGTGAGACAGTTCCACAAAATTACTGTGTTACGAGCATGCGTTGCACAGTTTCCACATAGGATCGTAACACTGAGAACGATCTGGGCGTTAGGGTTCCTAAGACAGATGGTTAAGAAGTATGAGGCTGAAATGTAAATCAGATGCAAGAGGAGTTGCAGAGAGGTACACTGTTGGGACATGGGTGCTGAAGGGACATGGATACAACCAATGGGGGGGGGGCCTGTACAAATGCCAAACACTGCTACAAATATCTGCAAGTGAATGTTCGGCATTGACAAATGCTTGTTAGGTTATACAGTTGTGTTTTGTGAATAGGAGTCTGTTTGTACTGTGATTGGTTGCAAGCATGAATGGGATGTTTGTGTGTTATCTGATTGGTTGTTTCTATTGTTGGTATTGTATGACTGGTTGTGTTGTCTGTGTGTGTGATATTTCAATGGCTGTTGCATTTCAGTGTGCAGGACTTCACTGGGCGTCTGTGTGAAGAGATTGCAGGGAAAAGTTGTTTTCTCCACTGATTGTCATGTTTAGTTTTATTTGCTTTGTCAGAACAGTACTGCAGTGCTTTTTTTCATGGTGTTTTAAGAATATATGTCACTGCCCGTTTCGGTTTTCTAATTTTCACCAAGAGTCAGCATGTCTTAGTTTCAATTTTAGGAATGCTTTTGCTTTTCAGAGAACGCTGTGCTGCAGAAAGCAAAAAAAAAAAAGGTATGTTTGCAGAATGCTGTGCTGTAGAAAGCAAAACAGAAATAAAAGGGTATAGTTGTCTATGTAAGAAGATGTGCAGTCCGTATAGTGCTGTGAAATTGTTTGTGTTGGTTGGCACATTTCTTCAGGGTGAATTGTGGGTTACTAGTGTGACTCAGAGTCTGACTGTATCACTCTGAGCCACTTCTAAGGCATCTTCTCATACTGGGGACCAGAAAAGTAGATCTGGCAGGCAGGTATTCAGTGATTGCTTGCTGAGACGTCACCACTGTGATAATAAATTGATCTGATGTAGGCACTGTGTGCATAAATGGAAGATATTATCACTGTGGTGACGTCATATAAAATTGATCACACTGTGGTGAGAATACATGGATTTATTTCACTAAAATACCACTCACCCTATATATACAGTATATGTATGTACATATATATATATTATAGTGGCACAGTAGTGCCACTATTGTTAGAGTTGAGTACCCCATTTAAGGTTAAAGTGTGAAATTTTGCATCTTAATAACTTTGCCACCATACAGCGTATTTGCCTGAGCATTGGCAGGCACAGAGCGATGCCATAGATCGCTGGATCTGCCAAGTTTCATAATGGTCGGATACATTGATGCGGAGTTATAAAGTGACATTCCATAGCACATTTATGCTTTTTTGCGCATTCTTTGCTCGCGCCTACAGGTCGTACAGTTTGTGGGACCAGTCTAAAAACATCAGGGAATATGTGGCCAGGGTTCCCGATGTGCCTTTCAAAGATTTCGTGAAAAAATATTAAATGATTCAAAAGTTATTCAAAAAACAAGTTTCCCATTATAGTCAATGGGAAAAGTTAACAAAAAGTTCAACAGTGTCGCAAATGCAGTTTCCTAGTGTTGCAAATGACCCCTGTAGTGTCATGAGTCAGCCATTTTCTTTTCAGTTAGTGGTCACAGAAATGCTTGGCCTTTAACTTTGGGACCCTCTAGGGACACAATTCTTTTTGTGTTCACCTAGTCGGACCCTGAGGATGCTAGTCATGTCTTTTTTGGGGGGTTAAACACCCCAGAAATATGTTTTTGAAATGTTTGTGAACTGTAGTGTCGCAAAGTAGTGTCGCACTTGAGACACTTTTGTGATTTGTTTTGCGAAGGTGTCGTGATTTGCTACACTACTTTGCGACACTTTGACCAAAAAAACAGGAATTCTTTGCCACCCTGCTGTAAAAGAACAGTTTGGTCTTTTGGGCTGAAATTTGGAGGAAAGAAAGCCAACATCCCACAGATGTGCCTTTTGCTGGTTTGGTGACAAAATATTACAAGGATGCAAAGTTACAGTACTCCGAAGTTGACACTTTTTCCCATATACAAACATTACGGCGTCCACCACGCCTTTCGGGGCCCGTATCTTGCAAATGCTTTGAGATACGGACTTTTCGTCACAAAAGTACAAAACTAGCCAGGAAAGTCATAATTTATATGAAATTTTAATTTTTTTTCTACGTCTTACGATTCCTAAGATGCAAGCAATTTACAGTAGTATTTCAAGTGTTCATTTTCTGCTCAGAGGCCCATTATTATGCATTCATTCTTTGTATTCACTGTGTTTCTCTATGCAGCTGTTGGTGAAAAAAAGGGTGTGTGCTTTCGTTACTGTCACAGTTAGCGTTCCTACTTGTGTTTCCGTAACTGTTTGCGTTAGCGTTCCTGTCTATGCCACCTTGTGCATTACCCTTTGCGTTTTTGTTTGCGTTACTGTTACCATTTGTGTTTCCATTACTGTTTCTGTTTGCGTTTCATTTTGCATCACCGTGTGCATTACCATTTGCGTTTGCGTACGCACTTCCGTTTGCATTTCCTTTGATGTCATCACTGCTGTTACCATTAGCATGTGCGTTTCCTACTGTGGTACTGTGAACGTGTGCATTACCAGTTGCGTTTCCATATGCACTTGCATTTCTGTTTCCATTTGTGTTACCATTTCTGTCTACGCCACCGTATGCATTACCCTTTGCATTTTCGTTTGAGCTTGCATTTGCATTACTGTTAACATTTGTGTTTCCATTACTGGTTTTGTTTGCTTTTTGTTTTGCGTCACTGCGTGCATTACCATTTGCACTTGCGTACGTGCTTCCGTTTGCGTTTCCTTTGGTGTCATCGTTGCTCTTACTGTTAGCATTCGTGTTTCCTATTGCAGTACTGTGACCATGCACATTACCATTTGCGTTTCTGTATGCACCTGCATTTCTGTTTACATTACCGTTCCCGTCTACGCCACCGTGTGCGTTATCCTTTGTGTTTTTGTTTGTGCTTGCGTTTGCGTAACTGTTAACATTTGCATTTCCATTACTGTTTTTGTTTGCATTTCCTTTTGCGTCACCATGTGCATTTCCATTTGCATTTGCGTGTGCGCTTCCGTTTGTGTTTCTGTTTCCTTTGGTGTCATCGTTGCTGTTACCGTAAGTGTCTGCAATTTCAATTATGTTACCGTGCCCATGTGCATTATGGTTTGCATTTCCATATGCGCTTGCATTTGCATTTATGTTTTCATTAACATTTGCACTTGTGTTTGTATTACCATTTGCGTTATCGTTTACATTTGCGTCTCCATGTGCGTTATCATTTGCGCTTGCATTTGCGTCGCCGTTACTTCACTATTTATAGTGCACATTCTCAAAAAGAAGGGAAATTCATGGCAAAAAAAATCAGTTTAATGGATCAGTTAGTTGTTCCACAGCGCAAAGCAGAAAATTGTGTTAGGGTTACTACCCCTTTGCACCCACTCCCGCCCCCACACCAATAACAGGCATCGCGTGTGTTGGGGTCATCGGACTCAATCTCACCCCATTCTCCTATACTTCACCACCTCACCTTATTTACACATGGGATGGGGTGAGAGTAAGGACCGATGACCCACAGCGAACCTAGATGCCTGTTGGTGGGGGTGGGGTGGTGGGGTGCAAGGGATGGGAACCCTAACATCCAATTTCCTTGCTTTTGTTGCTGTGGAACAACCCTAACTGATGCATTAAACAGAGTTTTTTTGCCATATATATATATATATATTCATTGCAAAAAACTTTGTTAATGCACCATTAGGGTTGAAGGATCAAAAGTAGGGAAATACAACCTTAGGGATCCCAAATCTAAGAACCCACCCCACTGTGCATGCAGAAACAGGCATGAGGGGTGTGTTTTGGGGTTGTGAACCCTAATGCTCACCCCATTCCATGAGTAAATTAGGTAAGATGGATACAGCATAGGAGAATGGGGTGAGTATTAGGGTTCACAACCCCAAAACACACCCCTCATGCCTGTTCCTGCATGCACAGTGGGGTGGGTTCTTAGGCTTGGTAACCCTAAGGTTGTATTTCCTTACTTTTGATGCTTCAACCCTAATGGTGCATTAACAAAGTTTTTTGCAATGAATTTCCTTACTTTTTGAGAAAGCATAATCATAGTCTTATTTGATTATGGGAGCAGTAGGAGGGCCCTGTGCTCCCATCCATTCCCATTGTAATTGTCCCTCATTTCCATGTGCAAGTGCAGGGGCCTCTGTGCTCCTATCAGTATACAGTGAGTGGTAGGGCCCTGTGCTCTCATACATGTGTACTGTACTTGTCCCTCATTTCTATGTGGGACTGTAGGGCCCTCTGTGCCCTGCTCTCCCATCAGTCCGTAGTGAGAAGTGGGTGCACAGGACCCTCTAGGCCTTGTGCTCCTATGCATGCCTACTGTATGTAATTTCCTTCATGTGCATGTGGGACTCCCATTGGAGCATAGTGTGTTGTGATACCACTGTGTCCTGCAAAGCAGTACTGCTACCATGTTGATAATGCATGCCACTGTATAGGTCATATGTGCCCCATTCATTACAACTCACCAACAATTTGAAACAGTGCCTGGTAATATGCAAAGCAACTTAGTACACCCAAAGGTGTACTAAACTATCCATAGCTGCGAAGCTGTATCTTGAGGCATTTTCGAGATATAGCATCTGAAAAGTACCCCAGCCATCACAGTGTTACCCTAAGGGAAATTCTGAAACTTCAGAGTGTTATAACTCTGCCGTACAGTAACACTTTTCCACGAAACCAGCTAAAGGCACATCTTTGGAGCAAGTCCTTTGTACCCTGAAAATTTCAGACCAAAAGCCCAAACCATTTTTTAGGAAGTGACAAAGAAATAGACATATCTGGAGAAGTAGCGTCACAGACTGCAGCAGTACCCTAGTTCTTTGGACAAACAATGTCGCAATTAAGCAGTTCAGACTAAGTTAGCCACATCAACAGAACAACCCCATGAGATTATACATGCAAAATGTCATGCACATCCATTGAAGGGTTGCTAACTTATTAAGGTGCAAAGTATGCAAAACTGGAAGACTCCAGAAATGGAAAAAAACATGTAAATTTAGGGATGTTTAATACACACTATCTCAGAAACCACAAAAGCAATTCAAATGAAATTAGCAACAATAAAAGCTCTACACCACAAAATTATGTTTGAAAACATTCATGCATATCCATTCAACAGTTGCAAAGTTAATAAAGTGCAAAGTATGCAAAACTGAATGAATGTTTGCAAAAATGGGAAAAAACACATACATTTAAGGATATTTGAGACACAGTATCTTCAAAACTACACAAGTGATTCAAATGGAATTAAAAACATCAACAGACCAGCCCTATGAAATGATGCATGCAAAATGTTATGCACATATATTGCAGGGCTCCACAGTTGTTGAAGTGCAAATTATGCAAAACTGGAAGACTATTCGTAAAAATAAAAAAAATAAAACATGTACGTTTAAGGATGTTTGAGACAAAGTATCTCAAAAAATGCACAATGGATACACATGAAATTTATCACATCAAGAGATCTACATCCAGAACTTGGGCATGCCAACATTCATGCAAATCCATTGAAGGGTTGCAAAGTTATTAAGGTGCAAAGTATGCAAAACTGGATAATAGTGTGGTAAACATACTTTCCCTTTCATTATATATATAAGTTATCCCATAAGAAATAATGGGAAATTGAAAATGTTATAACTTTGGAATGGATTAATATTTTTTTACCAAACCTTCAAAAGGCACATCTGTGACCCAAAGCTTTCTACCTTAAAATTTTCAGACCACAACATAAAGGCATTTCTGAGATACAGGTGGACGAAAAACATGAAAAGATGGTAACTTTAGGATTTTTTGACAGTTTCTATCTCACATACCACACAGCAGATTTGTACAAAATTCTTCACATCAAGGGACCTGCCCCTGGAGATTATGCATGCCAAACTTTATACAAATCCATTGAGTGGTTCTAAAGTTATTAAAGTTCAAAGTTTGGGGTTTGACATAGAAGTTTGCACTCAACCCTAATATACTGGCGCTACCTTGCCACTGTAATATATATATATATATATATATATATATATATATATATATATACACTGTATATATATACATATAGTATATAAAATTCATTTCAAAAACTTTGTTAATGCAGCAGTTAGGGTTCCAGTGACAAAAGTTGGGAAATTTGGCATTAGGGTTTCCAACCCTGTCCATCTGTACAGGAGGGGAACCAGGATCCTAGGTGACAGGTTTAAATACTTCATTGATAAGTATTTAAACTAGCCAAGGGGGGAGGCACTGGAAAGGAGCAGGGACATCCTTGCCCTCCCAAAATATCAGGGTACTAAGTGAGGCAGACACCAACATAGAGATGTCAATAGGGAGAAGCGCTGGGGTAAATGGAGAAAGTGACAAATGCAATAAGGACAGGGATGGGGCAAAAAGGGGTAAGGCCATCAAGAAATGGAGGGTAATGAGTACCAATGCCCATAGTCTGGGCAACAAGCTCCTTGAACTGGTGGCCTTGATGGAAGAGGGATGCCTGGATATTGTAGCAGTCACAGAAACATGGTACACAGAGAACCATGACTGGGATGTTAACATACCAGGGTACACAACCTACAGGAGAGAGAGGGAGGGCAGAAGAAGGGGAGTAGCTCTCTATGTAAGGGAAGGGATAAAAGCAACTGAACAAAAGAGTAAACAGGGAGGAGAGGAGGCACTGTGGGTCACCTTAGAGACTGGAAATGGCACCACAATCCGCCTGGGGTTATATAGGCTCCCATGTCAGGGAGGGAATGGACAAGGATATGATAGAAGGCATACTTAGGATGGCAGAGAAAGGGGAGATACTGTTGATGGGGGACCTTAACATGCCAGATGTTAACTGGAGCACCTTTGCGGCAGCCACATCCAAAAGCAGGGCCATTCTTGATGCCCTTCAGCTGGCATGCCTCAAACAGCTAGTTTTGGAACCCACTCGTGAGGGAGCAATCTTAGACCTCGTACTCTCAAATGGGGACAGTGAGAGGATCTCAGATCTAGAAGTGGGTAGCCATTTGGGAACAAGTGACCACCAAACAGTGTGGTTCACGATAGACTCAGCTACAGAGTCAAGCCATACAAAAGTGAGGGTTCTGAATTTCAGGAGGGCTGACTTTGGCAAGATGGGAGAGTTCCTTAGAAAAGCACTAGTAAACAGGCTAGAAGGAGGGGTGGAGCAACAATGGGCAAATATCAAAACTGCCATCACAGAGGCAACACGCCTTTGTGTGAAGCAAATAAACAAATCAAAATGAAAGAAAAAGCCACTATGGTTCTCAAAAGAGGTGGCGGTGAAGGTTAGGGAGAAAAAGATAGCATTTAGGAAATATAAGGAAACACAGAAGGAGCAGGACAGAGAACTGTACCAGTTAAGGCTGAAGGAAGCAGGGAGGGTAGTCAGAATAGCAAAGGCACAAACTGAGGAAAAGATAGCTAACTCGGTTAAGAAGGGGGATAAAACCTTTTATAGGTATATCAGGGAGCGTAGAAAGACAAAGGGAGGGATAGTGAGGCTGAATAAAATGGATGGTGGGTGGGCAGAGAGTGACAGTGATAAAGCAGGGATACTGAATGAATACTTCTGTTCAGTATTCACAAAAGAGGAAGTGGGGGAGCTGCCTAATCCAATTAACAGAAGCACTCTGGAGGGGTTGATCCCAGTCCTTCCACAGAAGAAAGGGTTCTGAAAGAACTCCTAAAACTGAAGGTGGACAAAGCAATGGGGCTAGATGGAATTCACCCCAGAATTCTAAAAGAATTAAGCAGAGAACTAGTGACACCACTGATTACGCTTTTTAACAAATCATGGGAGGATGGTGTGGTACCTGAGGACTGGAAGAAGGTGGATGTGATTCCCCTTCACAAAAGTGGGACCAAGACGGAGGCAGGAAACTATAGACCTGTCAGTTTGACCTCTGTGGTAGGGAAAGTGATGGAATCACTTCTGAAGGAAAGAACTGTTAAGTACCTAGAGGCCAGTGGGGCACAGGACCCAAGGCAGCATGGGTTCACAGCGGGAAGGTCATGTCAGACAGAATCTAATTGATTTCTTTGACTGGGTGACCAAAGTAGTGGACCAGGGAGGGGCTGTGGACATGGCCTACCTAGACTTTAGCAAGGCATTTGACACAGTCCCACACAAAAGATTAGTAGTCAATTAACCAGCCTGGGAGTGGGTCCCAAGGTGGTAGCCTGGGTAAAACATTGGCTGAACAACAGGACACAGTAGGTATTGTGAATGGAGTCCACTCTGAAGAGAGGGGTTACTAGTGGGGTACCGCAGGGTTCGGTACTGGGTCCAGTCCATTTTAATGTCTTTATAAGTGACATTGAAGAGGGACTGGAAGGAAAAGTATGCCTCTTTGCAGATGATACAAAGATCTGCAACAGGGTTGATACACAAGGAGGCGTGGAAAGGATGAGAAGGGACTTGGCAAGGTTGGAGGAATGGTCAGAAGTATGGCAACTTGGATTCAATGCACAGAAGTACAAAGTAATGCACCTGGGAAACAAAAACCCAGGGGAAGATTACACAATGGGGGGTAGTAACAACAACAAAAATGGAAAGAGACCTAGGGGTAATCATATTAGATGACCTTAATGTTGGCAAGCAATGCGAGAAGGCGGTAGGGAGGGCTGGGGGAATACTGGGATGTATAGGGAGAGGTATCACCAGCAGAAAACAAGAAGTTGTTATCCCCCTGCACAGACAGTTGGTGAGACCCCATCTGGAGTACTGCATCCAGTTCTGGAGACCCCATCTCCGCAAGGACATAGACAGGATGGAGGCAGTTCAGAGGAGGGCAACTAAAATGGTGCAGGGTCTGCAAGAGAAGCCATACGAGGAGAGACTAAAGGAACTTAATATGTATACCCTTGAGGAAAGGAGGGAGGGGGGGAGATGATAGAAACATTTAAGTACCTCAGTGGAATCAACAAAGTCCAAGAGGGTAGCATCTTTGAAAAAAGACGTGCAAGAACAAGGGGACACAATTTGAAGATAGAGGGGGGATGGCTCAGGGGCAATGTGAGGAAGTATTTTTTTACAGAGAGGGTGGTGGATGCATGGAACAACCTTCCTGAGGAGGTTGTGGGGTCTAAAACTGTGGGAGAATTCAAGAATGCATGGGACAGACATAAGGCAATTTTTGTGGGGGGTAGGAAGAAATAGGCTGTTGGTTAAACAGGATCTGCAGCTTATCCTCTAGGTAGGGAATGGGCAGACTAGGTTGGCCAAGCAGTCCTTACCTACCATCAAAGTCTATGTTTCTATGTTTCAACCCTAACACCCCACCCCTACCCTGCACACCGCAACAGGCATATGGGGTGTGCCTTCGGGTTGTCAACCATAATGCTCACCCCATTTCATGAGTAAATAAGCTGAGATGGGTACAGTACGAACATGCAAAAATGCCAACAGAAACAGGCCTCACGGTCTATCGAGTCTGCTCATTTGTGCAGCTAGCCCCTCAACTTGCAGCTGCCCAACCCTTCCCTCCTCTCTTCACAACACCCCCCCCTCACTCTGTCCCACTCTCTCTTAAATCTTCCCAATGTTCGACAGAACACCACTTCCTCGGGCAGAGTATTCCACTTGTCCACCACCCTTTCTGTGAGAAAGTTTCTCTTGATTTCCCTCATGAATCTTCCCCCCTCCAGTCTCATCTGATGCACTCTCATGTCCCTCCCCCCTTCTGATCTGAAAAATCGCTTCTGTATTAGTTTTGTTTATTTTATTTAAGTATTTAAAGATTCGATCATATCCCCCCATCTCTCCTCTCCTCCAGGAAATACATGTTCAGCTCTCCCAGCCTATCCTCTTAGGATTTTCCTTCCAGTCCATGGATTATCTTCGTTGCTCTACACTGCACACCCTCCAACAATCTGACATCCTTCTTCAGGAATGGATGCCAGTACTGCACACAGTATTCCAGGTGCAGCCTGACCAGTGGCCTGTATGGGGGAGGATCACCTCCCTGTTCCTGGAGGAGATTCCGCTTGCTATACACCCCAGCATCTTGTTGGCCTTTGCAGCTGCCTTCCTGCACTGAGCTGAGTGGTTCATACTCCCCATCGTAAGCACCCCTAGATCCTTTTCCTCAATGGTGCTTTCCGACTGTACCCCTCCCATCTGATATTTTCTCCCCTGGTTCCTAGGTCTGAAGTGCAGGACCTTGCACTTCATGGCATTCAACCTCAACTGCCATGTCTCTGACCACTCCTGTAGTTTGGTCAGGTCCTCCTGAAGCCCCCTACACCCTTCTATGTCATCTACCACAGCTACCATCTTGATATCATCTGCAAACAGACTGATCTTACTCAGGATCCCGTGTGAGATATCAGCTATGAATATCCCATACAGCACTGGTCCCAGTACCGATCCCTGCGGTACCCCCATTCATTACGTCCCTCGGTGATGCAACCCCACCACCATCCTTTGCTGCCTACCCCTCAGCAGTTGGTGATCCAGTTGACCATCTGTGTTCCCACCCCAATATATTCCAGCTTCCCCCCAGCCTCCCATGTGGTACAGAGTCAAAGGCCTTGCTGAAATCTAAATACAGGATGTCCACTGCATGGCCCTTGTCCAGTTCCCTGGTTACCCAGTCATAGTACCCAACTAGGTTGGTCTGGCAGTGTCTGCCTGAGACAAACCCATGCTGTTGACCATCCTGGAGACCATTGTCCTCCACAAAGGTCGCCAACCTCTCATTTAGGATTGTCTCCATGAGCTTCACCACAATTGAAGTGATGCTCACCGGTCTGTAGTTGCCTGGTTCATTCTTCGGGCCACTTTTGTGAATGAACACCACATGGGCCATCCTCCAGTTTTGTGGCATGCATCCTGTGTCCAGTGATGTACTGAACAGGTCTGCCAGAGGTCCCGCCAGGATCTCCACTAGCTCCCTAAGTACCTTAGGGTGAATGCCATTTGGTCCCAGTGCCTTGTCCATCCTCAGAACCCTTAGTCCTTCCAATACCCTGTCCTCTGTAATCCTGATATCAGTCACTCCCTCCCCCTGCCCACTCCACCCCTCCCATGAGGTATCTGCAACCCCCCTTTTCTTTTGTGAACACATAACAGAAGTGATCATTCATTGCCTCTGCCTGGTCCTCCCCCTTCTCCACACAGTCTAGTCTTTGTTTCTCCTTCTCTTGCCAATGTATCTGAAAAAGTCCCTTTCCCTGTCCTTAATTCCCTGTGCCAGCCTCTGCTCTCTGGAAGCCTTGGCTGCTCTGACCTGCCTGGTAACCTCCCTGGACTTCTTCTTGTACTCATCCTTGTCCCCTTACCCTCCAGATTCCTGAGTCTCTGGAATGCTTTTTTCTTGGCCCTCACCTCTCTTCTATGACCTCCTGAGTCAAATAGCTGGGCTTCTTCACCCTACCCCTCTTGCTTTGTGTCCTGGTACAAGTTTTAATAGCTTCTGCTAGCTCTTTTTTTGATAATATCCCATTTCTGGCTAGCATCCATGCATGTTTGAATTCCTGCCAGATGCCTAACAAAAATTTCCCCCATCCTTTTAAAGTCTGCCCCCTTAAATTCAATCACACTGGTACCCATGCCTCCTGTTTTCCTGCCCATATTAAGTGTGAACCACACTGAGTGATGCCAGTATAAGAGAATGGGGTGAGTGTTAGGGCTGACAACCCCAAGACATCCCCCAACACCTTTTGCTGCATGCAGGGTGGAGGTGGGGTGTTAGAATTGGAAACCCTAATGCCACGTTTCCCAAATTTTGTTGCTGGAGCTCTAACTGTTGCATTAATGAAGTTTTTTGCAATTAATTCCCTTACTTTTTGAGATAGTATAATCATAAACGTATTTGCTTGTGGGAGTGCAGGGCCCTCTGGGCCCTGTGCTGCCATCCATCCATAAGGCCTAAGCTCCCATCACTCCATAATGGCATTTTGTATTTGTATGTGGGAGTGCACAGTGCCATTCATCCATAATTTTTGAGATATTGTAATCATATCCCTATTCCCTGTGTGAGTGCAGGGTGCTCTAGGTCCTGTGTGCCCATCAGTCCATAATGACATCCATGCATAATTTGTGAGATACTGTAGTGGTATCCTTATTTGCCATTGGAAGCCCTGCACTGCTATCCTATAGTCTGCAGCACCAAATAAATACTGCACAATTCAATGCTATCCTATAGAAAACACAGCAACATTTGAAACCTGAGTAACTCAACACCAAATTAATATATTTTCACGAAAACTGCAAAAGGCACATCAGTGGGGCAAGTCCTTTGTACCCAGAAAATATCAGGGCAAAATTACAAACTGCTTCTTCGCAGTGGAGTGACAAAGAAACAACTGTGCACACTTCACAATACAATTTTATCCTATGGGAAATGAAGCACAATTTAAACCCACAGAACTCCAGCACAAAGTAATATCTTTTCTCTAAACCAGCAAAAGGCACATCTGTGGAGCAAGCCCTTTGTACCCTGAAAATTTCAGACCAAATTTACAAACCAGTTGGTAACTGTGGAGTGACAAAGAAACAACTGTCTTAAATTATTTTTTTGTAAATGAAAAAAAAAAAATAATTTTCAGTGGTACCTTCTTCAGAATTTGCAGAAAAATCCTTTTTTTGCAAATTGCAAAAAAAAAAAAAAAAACCCATTTCCCAATTCTTTATTTGCAGTTTGTGGGAAAGGATTTTGGCATTTAAAAAACAAACATTTACAAGTAAGCTATTGAAAAAGTAACCCCAGAATCGAATTCTAGGTGTCCTGATTAGGTACAGTAAATGCAACCATTGGTGTGTACTAAACCTGTATATTTTTTTAGTTATTTAATTTTGCTGTCACTGCTAACTAAAAATAAGATGGCAACAGCACAGAAAAAGATTCTGCATTTGCGACAAACGATCCCATGTTTGCGAAAAAGGATTCTGTATTTGTAATAAAGAATCCTTTTTTGAATGATACATCTAACTGGTCCTATAGGAAATAATGAGAAACTCTGACATTTAATAACTTTTGAACTGATTCATATTTTTTCACCAAATCTTCAAAATGCACATCTGTGACCCAAAACCATTCTACAATAAAAATTTCAGACCAAAATTCGACATCATTTTTGTGCAGCGGCGTGGCAAAGAATTTTATACAAACAAATAAGGTAATTTTCACATTTATAACACTCTATATCTCCACAACCACACATCGGACCAGAACAAAACTTGACACATCAAGAGGTCTTTGGTTCCTGATAGCACAGGCAAATTGCTTGAATGGTTGCAATGTTATTAAAGTGCAAAGTTTCAAGTTTAACATAAAAGTGAAGGTTGAACCCTAACTATAGGGGCACAACCAAAATACTGACTGTATATATATATATTCAACAAATATTCTTATAAGCGGGATATTCTTATATCCGATGTCCTTATAAGTGGTCTCCACTGTATTTGTATACTATATATATATATGTATATATATTTATATATATATATATATATATATATATAAATAAATACAGTGGAGCCCACTTATAAGAACATCGGATATAAGAATATCCCGTTTATAAGAATATTTGTTGAATGTCCCAAATTTTTGCCCATTATTTTCAATGGCAGTGAATCCTGTTTATAAGAACAGTCAGACGATTTATAAGAACAGTTTTTTTCCAGATGTAGTGGAAGATGGTCATTATCACCTCTGAGTGTGCTAAGCCTATGCCAAATCATCATCTAGTTTCCTCATTAACAGTCAATCAAGATGTAAATTGTGTGTGAAAGATGCCCTGTGAAGAAGGCAGCACATATTCCTTCAGTTATGTTAGACACTGAATGAATTTTACAACCATACTCTAATTGTGTGAGTAATAAATAAATAAAAATAACTATTTTAAAATGTTATTTTATACTACCATTAGATGTGGTGAATGCAAGTAGTATATAAATATTTAAGTAACTGTTAGATCAGCACATGGCTGAAAAAATGGGAGTTTGTCCACTGATTAGTGTCAAGTCTGTTTTGTGGCTCATGTAGCTACTTGGACTTGTAACACCTAACCTGTGAACCTTTAATAAGGAATTCTCTAAAAAAGTAGTTTGAGCCCAGTTTCATCATGTTAACTATAGATTTTACATGGATATTACCTGTTTTCAGTGAAGCCCTCTTATAAGAACGTCCTGGTTATAAGAACATTTTTGGTAGGCATTTAGGGTACGCTTATAACAGGGCTCCACTGTACATTAATAGCTTTTCCCCTGTTCAAAGAAATTGCACTAAATTTTGCATGCAGAGTCCTGAGGGGCAAGGTGTCTTGATTTGCCAAGTTTCATTGTAGTCAGATGTGAGGATTCCAAGATCCGGATAGTGTATTTTTTCGGAAAATTAAGGTTTTTTTCTTTTGCTTTTTTTTTATTGTCACCTGCAGCCCAGATGCTTTGGAATTTTCAGGATAGAAAGGGTGTGCCACAGAATGGTGCCTTTCATTGGCTTGGGAGAAAAATATCCATTTCCAAGTTATAAGCATTTGAAATTTTAGTTCTGAGCATGCTCCGTAGGGTATCAAACATCTATCCAAAAGATCCTACTGAGCATGCACAGAACTGACATTTCAAATCCTTATAACTTGGCAATGGATTAATATTTCTTCACCAAACCAATCAAAGGCACATCTGTGGGCCAAACCCTTTCTACCCTGAACATTTCAGACTACATTCTAAACCATCTGGGTGCTAAATGAAGACAAAAAACAGCAAAACATTGTGATTTTTTAACTTTTTTCGCTATCCAAATCTCAGAATCTGCAGATGCGGCCAGAAGCAAACTTGACAAGTCAAGAGATCTAATCTATCCACAGAGACCGTGAATGCAACATTTCAAAGTATTATCCACCCACTACTCTCCCATTACTCAAATTCTATCTCCATTATGTCTATCCTGCTTCTCCTTAACAACCCTTCTATCTTCCTCCCCCGTCCTCATTACCTATTACCAGCTATCCCTCCTCTACCTTTGCCTTGCTCCACCCCCTGGCAGGGTTCTCAGCATCCTGGAGGGGCCAGATCTTGGCAGGCCTCTCTCCTCCTTTTATCTTCCCTCCACCACCTCTATTTCTGCCTGTCCCGACCCCTGGCAGGGTTCTCAGCATCCTGTAGGGATTAGATCTTGGGATGCCCTCACCTCCCTTCCCTCTCTTTCTTCCACCCTCTTCTACCTACCTCCTCCTCCTCTCCACTACTTTGTACTAAACTCCACCTTTATCTTTGCATTGTTCTGACCCCTGGCAGGGTTCTCAGCATGCTGAAGGGTTAGATCTTGGTAAGACTCCCACCTCCCTTCCCCTTCCTTTCTTCCACCCTCTTCTACTTCCCTCCTCCTCATCTCCTTACTTTGAACTCAACCCCACCTCTATCTTTGCCTTGATTTGACCCCTGGCAGATTTCTCAACATGCTGTAGGGGTCAGATCTTGATATGCCTCTCACCTCCCTCCCTCCCTTCCCCTCCCCTCCTTTCTCCCTTCTTCTACCCTCCTTCCTCCCTCCTCCTCCTCTCCACTACTCTGCACTAATACTGATAGCCCCTAAATCACTATTGTATTTGTATATTATTTGCACTTCTGGTGTACCACAACTAATTGTACTACCTGTTCTACTGCATACTAACTTGCCTCAGATCAAAACTGCTAGTATTCCATTAAGCCATTATTACTTACATAGTTTACAAGCTTCTTAGTTGCTTGCATACAAATGTGAATTTTGTGTTATTGTATCCATCTCAGTAGTCTATCCTTAAGTTCCTAAGATCAAAGCTGTTACCACTCCATTCAGTCATTGTTTACTTTACAGTCTACACGCTTCTTAGTTGTATGAATTCAAATGTAAATATTGTGATATTGTATCAAATGTCTGTAGTCAATCATCATGTTCCCCTATCCCCCAGGTCGCACTGTGAGACGAGCAACTTCTTGTTCAGTGTACCTTCCTGGTGAAAAATTTCAATAAATAAATAAATAAATACATTTTGTGCAAATCCATTGAATGTTTGTGAAGATATTAAAGTGCAAAGATGGTATCTCAAGAAAGAGGATTTTTTTCTCTCGTCACAAAAAAGGATTGGCCCCTCACTACAAAGAATCCCTTTTCATGAAACCAATTTTTTTGCCATTCCAGGAAGCTATCCAAAATAGTGAACTGAGCATGCTCAGAACTCAAAACTCTAAAGTTAAATTTCTTTGCCACGGATTAATATGTTTTCACTAAACCAGTGAAAAGCACTTCTGTGAGGCAAGGCCTTTCAATCCTGAAAATGTCAGACCAAAATTCCAAACTATCTGGGCGCGCGAGATGACAAAAAAAGTGCAGAAAACAGTGATTTTTAATGTTTTAGCACTGTACGCAGCTCAGAATTCACAAATCCAACTGAAACAAAACTTGGCACATCAAGAGATCTAACACACAAGACTGTACAGGCAAAATTTCATGCAACTCCATTGAACAGTTGCAAAGTTATTAAAGTGCAAAAGTGAGGTTTAGCATTAAAATCCCTGTTCAACACTAACTATAGTGGTGCTACCATGCCACTATAATACTGTATTATAGGGGCCAAAACTCTAGTTAGGGTTGTTCCACGACCTAATGTTAAATTCCAATTTTTGCACCTTAATAACTTTGGCATTCTTTGATGAAATAGTTCAACACTTGGCATGCATGGTCATTCTGCTAGGGTCTCAAAATGAGGAACTTTTTTTGTAACAGCATATTGTATGGTTTTAGAGATATGGAGTGGTAAAAAAGTGTAAAACTGCCATTTTTGTCCTTATAATTAACATGGGATTTTTTGCTCTCATCTATAGCCCAGACGAAATTAATTTTTTTCCTGAAATTTTCAGGGATCCTGGGGTCTGGTCAAGGGTGTGCCTTAGGATAGTTTGGTGAAAATATATCTCACCATTGTTAAATTCTAATGGTTTTTGTGACAGTGGCTAGACAGGCAGGTGAATAAAAACCATTCAAACTGTTATCACTGAAGTATTTGATTAGAGAAATACTGTTTGTGCTTTCAGCCATCTTGTTTTTTCTTTTCTCAGTTTTAAAACTGCTTTTCCACATAAGTACTGCTTGGCAATTAATGACCAAGACCTGTATTTAGGTCTCCCTTACATACTTTCTTTATTTTTAGTCTTATTATGTTGAAATGTACAGGGCAAATGTTTGTTTTTGTAGGGAGAATCATTTCGCCCATCACTCGCTAATGTAACTAGTTCGAATGGTAAATAACCATTTGAACATTTTAACAGTTCAAACTTTACTGTTTGATCTGGAAAGACTTCGAACAATAAAGTTCAACAATATATCGAACAATTTCCCCTCAAAAAAACAAAGATTTGCCCTGTGTCAGTAACAGTTTTACTGTGGCACTGAATCTATTACTGGCTCCTGAACGTTACATTGATTTAGAAAATGAGCATTGCAAAACTTGCATCCTGATTAGCTGAAACAACTTGGCACCCAGGCTGTTATTTCTTAACAATGCTCTGCTAAAAACCAGTCCCTCATGGCAGCACCCATCACCAGGTGGTATCCCTGTGCCCATGTTCCACTGGATGTTCATCCTGACTTTTTCTAGTCGATCGGCCAGCATTTTTTTTTTCTCTTGCTTAGCGAGAGACCCACACACACTTGGTGATCAGACCACACACTGATTTTCAAACAATGTGCTCCAAACCCTTCCCCGCTCTGTTCTGTACCATTTCATTCTTTTTTTTTAAATTTGAACACAGTAGTGCCACACCACCTTGCGTTGCGTGCCCCGTGCAACTGTAGGAGCAGTTCAGAAAACTCTGACCCGGACTGCCCCGGCTCCTATCCCGACTTCAGAAATTTCCCCCGATGGCACCTTACCATATTGTAAACAAAAAAAAAAATGCACTGAACCCGTTGAGGGAGAGATGTCACAAACTGTTGCTCTCCACACTTTTGACTTCCAAAGTACCATCTATCCTGCCTTGACAGAACCACAAAATTAACAGCATGTAAGACGTAACGGGCTAAAAGAGGATTCCTGCCCAGCACCACAGACGAGAGCACAAAGGAAACAGTGTCACCTTCCCAACTGGCAGTAGGGGGAAGGGGGCAGAAGGACCTGCACCTGGCTAATAACAGCAGCAGCAGCACCCTCTACTGGCAACTATGCCAAAGGAACTATTTTACCACAAAACTGACTTTAAAGTTCTTTTTAACTGTTTTTTTTTTATTTTAAAAATATTTCATAAAACTGTTACTATATCCCATTTTCTAAGCGCAATAATACCCTCCAGGGTAGGTGTTATGGGATATATTGGACCTTCCGGGGTGATAACGCCCTCTGCCTGTGGTGCCAGGCCTCATTATGCCCCTGGGTGGTCCGTTATATCCCAATAATGCCCACCCTGTCAGGTATTATTGCTTACTTAGTGGATTTTATTTATTTATTTATTTATTTATTACAGTATCAGAATTACAACCCTTTGAGTCAGAGACTCATTTACAAAGGCTCATCGTCATAACACAGGGTAGGACAGGGAAGGAGAAACATACAGTGAGTGTCGAACAGACCAAAACAGACAATAGTGCAGGTGCAGGCACGGCAGACTATATACAATTTACAGTTTGTACAAAATTGAATACAGGTGTAGAGGTCCATATCAGCAGGAAAGAGGCCCCTTCTTGCCAGATATAGGCCTATACAAGATGGTAGCTAGGCAAGAAGGAGTGAATCATTGGGCATATAAACTTAGAGGACAATGGTAGTATATGGCAGGGGGGTGCTGAGCACAACACTGTAGGTTTAGGCTTGTACATGATTTTAGCTCAGCATCAAGAGATATGTACACTGGAAGAGTAAATGAGCAGAGTGGGTGGTGAGGGATTAGTGGGTTGGATGCGGACACGTGGTGGAGCAGTTATTTACAACTGCAGTGACAGGAGCTTAAGAGGTGGCTGCATAGGGATGACTTGAAAGGACCAATTCTGAGCTCAGAGGAGGTATCAGGAGGGAGGGTGTTGAACCAGGAAGGAGCCCAGTATGAAAAGGATCTCTGCGCGATGGACGTCCTAAGCCTGGGGACTACTAGCAGCATCTTAGTGGAGCTACGGGTATGGACAGGAGAAGTGGCCATGTTGATTAGTGCAGACAGACCCGGGGCAGGGTAAGCTGAACACGGATTTTTTGGGTGAGCAGACAGGTCTGGTAGAGGTGCTGTTCTTCAAGGGAGAGGATGTTGGACCAGGCATAAAGTGTACACGTGTGTGTTTTCCTGTCAGCCCAGTGAGTAGACGACAGGCCTTGTTGATTGAGAGTTTGATTTTGTCCAGTGTAGTGTTGTCCGCAGCACCATAAATTAGGAGTCCATAGTCCATCAGGGACCAATGAGTCAATGGCAAGTCTTAGTGCTTCGGGGGGAGACAGGCTCTGTGCTGATAAAGCAAGCCTATGCAGGAATTTAAGGCAGAGCAGAGGGTCTGGATGTGTTCATGGAAGTCGAGAGAGGAGTCGAGGATGATACCTAGGTATTTGTATGACGTAACCTGCTCAATAGGGTGGTGAGATAGGGATTGAATGGACAGGGCAGAGCCCTTGAGTTTGTTCTGATTGTGGGTGAAGAGCAGGGATTTTTTTTTTTAGGTTGATCACAAGCCTGTGGTCAAGGAACCGTTGATCGGTCTGAGCAAAAGCAGATTGTAGTGCCAGCTGGAGTTGGATGGGGTCAGGATGGGATGAGAAGAGGATCGCATCATCTGCGTAAAGCAGAATGTTTCCTGATGTGGCATTGGGTAGCGTACATAGGTATAAGTTAAAGAGTAGTGACCCCAGGATAGAGCCTTAGAGAACACTAGAGCGGACCTGAAGAGGGCTAGAGAGGATATTAATTTTTACGCACTGGGTTCGGGCAGCGAGGTAACTGGACGCCCATTTTACAGGACCCAAGGTGAAACCAAGCTGGATGAGGGTGTTAATGAGAAGGGGGTGGCTGATCGTGTCAAAGGCTTTTAACAAATCGATGAAGACTGCCCCAGCAGGATGTCCTTTGTCCAAGGCAGAGCGAATGAAGGAGGTGAACTCAATGAGGGCAGTTGTGGTGTTGAAACCTTGGCGAAAGCCTTGCTGTTCCCTGCAGAGGAGATTATAAATAGTAAGGTATTCTGTTATCCGGTCAGCCACGATCATTTCTAGGGCTTTGGAGAGGGGAGGGAGAATGGAGATCGGTCTGCAGTTGCCTGGGGTCATTTTGTCACCACCCTTGTGTATGGGTGTGATGATAGCTCTTTTCCATGCTTTGGGGAATTGACCCAGTCAAAGGGAGAGGTTGAGAAGGTCAGTAAGGGGGGTGAGAACAACTTCCAGGGTAGAGTGGAGAAGGCAAGGATCATGTGAGTCAGCACTGTGTCTGGCACCCTTAAGGGCTTTGACCAGATATGGTTTGGCAGCAGATGGGGAGATGGCTCAGAAATAGAAGGGTGGGTGTTGGAGAGTGGTGGTAGGGGGATCAAGGGCTGGATCAAAAAAGTTGGTAGGTAGGGTAGCGGAGAGATCTGAGAAGGCATCATTTAGCCCATTAGCAATACCATGCGGGTCAGTGGTGATAGTGCCATCGATAACAAGTTGGAAGGATGGGGGGGGACTGGGTTTTGCCGTTTAGTTCCTTTATGTTGTCCCAGAACTTGCGTGAGGAGCCCCAGGTGGATGCGAGGGTATTTCTGTAGTATGCCACCTTTGCACTACGGATAGCACAGGTACATTTGTTGCGCTCTGTTCTACAGGCTTACCTATCTGCCAGCTTCCTGGAATCCAGGGCTTTGTACCAAAGATCATCCCTGAGGTGCATTTGCTTTATGAGTGCAGGAGTGTGCTGTTTTTATGGTGTGAGCTTAACTAACAGTGAATGTGGTCTTCTGCCTTCTAGTACATATATTTAAACAAAGATGCAAAGTGTCATTTTTTTGCAGTATTTTACCAGCGTAAAATGCATTTCGTGAATATCTGCCTAGTTGTGAGTGGTGGTGGTGCTAGTTCAGTGATGGCTGTGCCGGATGTCATTAGGGAACATGACATTCCTTTTTTCTTATTTTCTGTTCCTTCACCCTAGCTGTGTTATGACTGACCTTTGTGTTGAGACCTGATGGAATGCCCTCACCCCCAACCCAAAAGAACCCATCACCAAAATCATACATGATACGGGATTGAACTGCGGGGGTTGAAATTGCCAGGTGTACATTTATTCAACAATGTTTTGTTTTCTATGTGTCATAGAAACATAGACTTTGACGGCAGATGAGGACCACTTGGCCCACCCAGTCTGCCCATTTCCCTACCTACTGGATAAGCTGCAGATTCTACTTAACCAACAGCCTACTTCCTGCTACCCCCCACTACAATTGCCTTGTGTCTGTCCCATGCATGTTTGAATTCCCCCACTGTTTTAGCCCCAACAACCTCCCTAGGAAGGCAGTTCCATGCATCCACCACTCTCTCCGTGAAAAAAATTTCCTCACATTACCCCTGAGCCGTCCCCCTCTATCTTTAAATTGTGTCCCTTGTTCTTACACATCTCTTTTTCTGAAAGATGCTACCCTCCTGGACTTTGTTGATTCCCTTGAGGTACTTGAACGTTTCTATCATGTCCCCCCGTCCCTCCTTTCATCAAGAGTATACATATTAAGCTCTCTCAGTCTCTCTTCATATGGTTTCTGATGCAGACCCTGCACCATTTTAGTTGCCCTCCTCTGGACTGCTTCCATCCTGTCTATGTCCTTGCATAGATGAGGTCTCCAAAACTGCACACAGTACTCCAGATGGGGTCTCACCAACTGTCTGTACAGAGGGATAACCACTTCCCTTTTTCTACTTGTGATGCCCCTTCCTATGCATCCCAGTATCCCCCTGGCTCTCCTTACTGACTTCTCACATTGCTTACCAACCTTTAGATCATCTGATATGACTACCCCAGAGTCCTGTTCCATTTTTGTTGTTAGTACCTCCCCTACTATTGTGTACTCTTCTCCTGGGTTTTTGTTTCCCAGGTGCATTACTTTGCACTTCTTTGCATTGAATCTAAGTTGCCATATGTCTGACCATTCCTTCAACCTTGCCAACTCCCTTCTCATCCTTTCTACCCCCCCTTGTGTATCAACTCTGTTACAGATCTTTGTATCATCTGCAAAGAGGCATACCTTTCCCTCCAGACCCTCTGCAATGTCCCCTATAAAGATGTTAAAGAAGACTGGACCCAGTACTGAGTCCTGAGGTACTCCACTAGTGACCCCCCTTTCTTCAGAATGTGTTCCACTCACTATTACCCTCTGTGTCCTGTTGTACAGCCAGTTTGCAACCCAGTCTACCACCCTGGCACCCACTCCCAGGCTGGCTAACTTGATTATTAATCTTTTGTGTGGGACTGTGTCAAATGCCTTGCTAAAGTCTAGGTAGGCCATCTCCACAGCCTCTCCCTGGTCTATTACTTTGGTCACCCAGTCAAAGAAATCTATTAGATTCGTCTGACATGACCTTCTTGCTGTAAATCCATGCTGCTTTGGGTCCTGTGCCCCGTTGGCCTCTAGGTACTCAACAATTCTTTCTTTCAGAAGTGATTCCATCATTTTCCCTACCACTGAGGTCAAACTTACAGGTCTGTAGTTTCCTGCTTCTGCCTTGCTCCCACTTTTGTGGAGGGGAATCACATCTGCCCTCCTCCAGTCCTCAGGTACAACCCCATCCTCCAATGATTTGTTAAAAAGTGTGGTCAGTGGTGTCACTAGGTCCTCCCTTAGTTCTTTTAGGATTCTGGGGTGAATCCCATCAGGCCCCATTGCTCTGTCCACCTTGAGTTTTAGGAGTTCTTTCAGGACTCTTTCTTCTGTAAATGGACTGGTGTCAACCCCCCTACCCAGAGTGCTTCTATTGTCTGGTTTAGGTAACTCCTCCTCATCTTCTTTTGTGAATACTGAGCAAAAGTATTCATTCAGTATCTCTGCCTTTTCACTGTCTCCCTCTGCCCACCTCCCATCTCCCTAATTAATCTTCACTATTCCTCCCTTAACCTTTCTATGCTCCCTAATGTACCTATAAAAGGTTTTATCCCCCTTCTTAACTGAATTGGCTATTTTTTCCTCAGTTTGGGCTTTTGCTATTCTGACTACCTTCCCCACTTCTTTCTGCTTTAATTGATACAGTTCCCTGTTGTGCTCTTTCTGTGATGCCTTATACTTTTTGAATGCAGCCTTTTCTCCTTAACCTTCCCTGCCACCTCTTTTAGAACCATAGTGGTTTTTTACTCTGCTTTGTTTTCTTTATCTGTTTCACACAAAGGCTTGTTGCCTCTATGATGGCAGTTTTGATTTTTCTCCATTATTCTTCCACCCCTCCTTTTTGGCCAGTTGCTAGTGTATTCCTCAGGTATTCATCCATTTTGCCAAAGTCAGCCCTTCTAAAGTCCAGTATGCTTGTTTTTGTATGGCTTGTCTCCATGGTTGTGCTTATTGTGAAGCACACTGTGCAGTGGTCGCTTGCTCCCAGATGTCTACTGACTTCTAAATTTGTGATCCTCTCTCCATTTGAGAGTACCAGGTCTAGTATTGCTCCCTCCCGAGTGGGTTCCAACACTAGCTGTCTAAGGCCTGCCCCCTGCAGGACATCGAGAATGACCCTGCTCTTGAATGTGGCTGCAGTACGTCATCCAGTTAACATCTGGCATATTCAGGTCCTCCATCAACAGTATCTCCCCTTTTCAGCCATTTTGAGAATGTCCTGTATCATTTTCTTGTCCACTTCCTCCCCTTGAGATGGGGGTCTGTATACAACCCCTGTGTGGATTGTGATGCCATTCCCTGTCTCCAAGGTGACCCAGAGTGCCTCTTGTCCTCCCCCTTTACTTTTTAGTTCTGTAGCTTTGATCCCTTCCCTTATGTATAGAGCTACTCCACCTCCTCTTTTCCCCTCCCTGTCCCTTCTGTAGACCGTGTACCCCGGTATGTTGACATCCTAGTCATGGTTCCCCATGTACCATGTTTCTGTGACTGCCACAATATCCAATTTTTCATCTTCCATCAAGGCTACTAGCTCAGGAAGCTTGTTTCCCAGACGACGGGCATTGGTACTCATTGCCCTCCATTTAATATTGGCTTTATCCTTTTTCCCCATGCCTGCTCTTTTGCCCTTGTCTATTTTTCCATTTACCCCTGTCCTGCCCTCTGTTGAGCACTGTACCTCAGTGTTTACCTTACTACCCGTCATGTTTTGTGGGGAAGGCTTGACATTTCTGCCTCTTATTAGCACCTCCCCCCATGGCTAGTTTAAAAGCTTGCCAAGGAAGCATTTAAACCTGTCACTTAGGATCTTGGTTCCCGTCATGGACAGATGCAGACCATCGTGCCAGTATAGACCTTCATCTCTCCAGGTGTACCCCCAGTCCCCAATGAAGCCAAAGCCCTTTGCTCTGCACCAGTTTTGCAACCATTCATTAAATTGTATGGTGTGTAGTACCCTAGCCTCACCCCTGCCATGGACTAGCAGCACCTCTGAGAAGGTAACCGTGCTTGCTACCTGTCTGAGGCCCCTCCTCAACTCCACAATTTCATCCTGCACTGCACTGATCCCATGCCTAGCTAGGTCATTTGTCCCAAGGTGGACAATGATATCTAGTTCCCTCTCCTGTGATGCAGCATCTGAAATCCTGAGGATTCGCTTCTTGTCCCTCCATGCCATGGCACCAGGCAGGCACCTTACTTCCCTCTCCTCTTCCTTCCCCAGGTCTACCCCTCTAACAATTGAGTCCCCTATCAGAAGCTGTTTCCTTCCTGTGTGGTGTCCCTTGCCACCCTTCTGTGGGTCTCCCTTGTAGGTGTCCTCAGCATTCTTCTTGGTCTCCACTGAGGGTGCCATCATAGGGGAACCTTGCTCTGCCAGACTGGCATATGGTTTGTGTAGCGGTACAACTAGGGGGCTTCACCTCTGTTCCACCACCCGCACCCTCCCAGAACCCACTGTGGTCCAACTGCTCTTCATACTTGGCAGCCTCTGTGGCAGTGGTGCTGTTTGGGTGGGGGAGGCCTCCTTAGTCCTTGCCAGTTCAGCCTGGAGGTGGGCAACCTCCTCCCTCAGAGATGACAGTTGCCAGCAGATAGGACAGCAACGCAGTTTCCAGAATGTCTCCCGGAAAACTGCTGCCCCACAGCCAGTGCATTGCACCACTCCCCACATGTCCCTCTCCCTTATAATATACAATATGTAATATATATAAATATATATATTTTTTTCTTCCTTTTTGTGGAGTGTACTTACCCTTTATGCACTGTGCTGGATTAAGAATATGACAGTTCTGCCCCAAGACCTGTTGCTACTGCAGGTCTGTTTTCTGAAGTGTCCATTACGTGCATACCTTGTAGACATGCTCCTAGAGCCATGAAGCAGAAAAAAATGCAAACCTGTTTATAATCACATACACTGCACCTAATACAATTGCGAGCTGAATACCGATGGTGTGATCACTACTCAGAAACACAGTAAGGATGTTTAAAACTTAACAACAAAATTCCCTTTGTAATAGTCTTCGGCCAGAAGGAGCCTGTTAGCAACTTGCAGAGCTGACACTTGCAGATGTTTTACCCAAGCATTTATTTTATTTGGGCACCTTTTTGACATTGGAATATGTCACGAAATTCCCTGGTAGTTCAGTGGTCCCTCCCCTTTCCTGTACTTCGATCACTGTCCCGATGTGTGTGTTTTTTTAGGCCTGCAAAAAACAAAATGGTTCCTCACCAATCAGCCCCATACCCACTCAACACCCACAAGCCCACACCCTTCAATACACCACTATGCACCCTCACTCACCTGAACAGGTCCCAAGTTCGAGATCCACTCTCCGATCGAAGACACATCTTGCTGCTGTTACTGGTGACTGCAATAGGAGAAACTAAGGTAAATGCAGTTCAATATACAGTATTTCAATTGGGGGGTTTAACTTTTATGCATAACTTAGCTATTTTTTGACATTTTGACCCCAAATTTTCAACATGGCCTTTTGGGGACCCCACCTCATGAACAGGACTGATTTGTGCCTATAGTGTATTACAAATACCCAATCAATCAAAATTTATTGTTTGGCTTTGAAAAGCCATCAACAAATGTTTAAAAAACCAAAGTCACACAAAAATACATGTATGATAAAGATTATACATAAATATCATCATAAATTACATCTTACTATATGTAGAATAAAGTTAAATAATTTTAATTATAACATACTAAGAAAAAAAAAAAAAAGAAATACCCATGACATGGCATGATGCACACTGCAGCTGGGCGGTTGCCTAGCAATGGCATCCAGGTGTCGACTGTCATTCCCTCGTCAGCCCACCCCCATATCCTCTCGTATAAGATGGTCTGGCCTGCCCTTAGTCACACTGTCTCTTCTTCCTACACAGCAGAGCAGGCACTCTATAGCAAGCGGCTCACCATTTTCCATCTCCTAAAAAGACGCAGGAATAAATTGAAGCAGTAGTCTTTGCAGATTTAAAAATTTTTGCAACATACTCAGAAGTTAGTTATGATGTGCTAGTGCTGAGCAGAGGCTCAAAGCACTTTATTGAAGTTTTTACAAACAGTGGGGGTGGCATTGCACCTTAATAATTCACTCTGTGTAAAATGTTGCAGTTTTCAACAATTACGTGAAGTTTTCCACAGTTCAAAGTCACACTTCGCAGACTCTTGGCAATTCACGAAATTTTGAAGTCAGAAACTTCAACTCATTAATTTAATAATGGAAGTATCCCAGATCCACAAAATTGGAACTTTGCAGTCGAAGTTCAGCATAAGATGCAAAGTTTGCAATGTACCATGGGATAGGAGGTCACATGTTGCTGAACAGCCAATGAGAAGCTAGTTTGGTCATTCCCTCAGTGTAGTGTGTTGGGGAGAGCCTTAGAGAGCAGAGCTTGTGCTTGTAGAGTTAAAATTAAAATACTGTATAACACAATAGATAAAAGAGCATTTTGGTGGTCAAATTGCTTCACAACTGTGTTTGTGAGTGCCCTGTGCACACACAATACTTTTTGTATTGATTTTCTCCTGCATTCTTTACTTAAAGTATTTAGCTTTGTTTTAACAGAGAAGTAGTGGTTTAGTGGCTTGTGTGGGGGAAGGTAGGAACAATTTAGAACAGAAGGTACACTTGTCACTGGTCTAGTGTCCTGCCTTTTCTTAGGAATAAAATCACTGTCCTCCTGATTGCAATTTAACCTGAGTGATCTTTATGTCCCTGTCAGCACACTTGTGTTAGGATAAAAATCACTGTCCTCCTGACTGCAATTTAACCTGAGTGATCTTTGTATCCCTGTCAGCACACCTGTTTAGTGTCTTATGAAAAAAAACACTGCCCTCCTGACTGCGATTTAACCAGAGTAATATTTGTGTCCCTGTCAGTACACCTGTCTAGTGTCTTATGAAAAAAATCACTGCCCTCCTGACTGCAATTTAACCAGGGTGATATTTGTGTTCCTGTCAGCACACCTGTCTTATGAAAAAAAATCACTGTCCTCCTGACTGCAATTTAACCTGAGTGATCTTTGTGACCCTGTCAGCACACCTGTCTAGTGTCTTATGAAAAAAAATCACAGCCCTTCTGACTGCGATTTAACCAGAGTGATTGTTGTGTCCCTCTGTCGGCACATCTGTGTTAGGAAAAAAATCACTGTCCTCCTGACTGTGATTTAATCAGAGCGATTTCTGTGTCCCAGTCAGCACACTTTTCTAGTGTCTTATGAAAAAAATCATTGTCCTCCTGACTGTGATTTAACCACAGTGATTGGTGTGTCCCTGTCACCACACCAGTCTCATGAAAAAAAAATCACTTTCCTGACTGCGATTTAACCAGAGTGATTGTTGTGTCCCTGTTGGCACACCTATCTCATGAAAAATATATATTTAACAGAAGGAAAGCAGTTTCTGTCTGGGGACACAACCTGATGTGTGACAAGCTGGCATAGAGGTGCTGGTGGTGGTGGTGGTGAGGTGGCTAGCCCAAAAATGCTTAGTACCGTAGTTGGTATTCAGTGATATGGGCGAGGTCAAATTGAGTGAGTCAATATAAGCTACTCAATTTGACTGCCCATAAGAAAAGTGAGTGTGGAAGAATAGCTACTAGGGGAATATCATGAGTGTATAACAAGAATATTGAGTGTAGGTACAGGCTGCATGTGTGACAGGGGGAAGGCGGTAACAGAATATGGCAGTCAGTCTGGTGATGCAGTTTCAAGCTGGCCATCTAGCGTAGTGGTAGAGTGTATGCCACTACTGCAGAAGGCTCTGGGTTCGGAGATTGCAGCATGCGAAAAATGTTGCTGCTTTTTATTTTACACTTTTCTTCTGTGTCAAGCCCCCCTCAGAGTTGATTATATTAGTGGGGGGGGGGGGTGCAGCTCCTGCATAAAAAAAATGCTGTACTTGTTCATTTTGTAATATAC
This sequence comes from Neoceratodus forsteri, assembly GCA_016271365.2. NCBI lineage: Eukaryota > Metazoa > Chordata > Ceratodontiformes > Ceratodontidae > Neoceratodus > Neoceratodus forsteri. The sequence goes on along the minus strand of CM028135.1, from coordinate 516,735,796 downwards.
ACCTGATCCTGGCTGTTGATGTGCTTGTTGTTGTGCAAGTCACTGTTGCGTTTTTCGGCAACTTACACTCGCTGTCATGTTTGGTGCTGTTTTGCTGACGTGACGTGGAACCATACATAATTATGTTCATCTTCTCTTGCAGCTTCCTAATCTGGTTTTCAATGCCATGTCTGGCATGTGCAGGAACAATATTTAACAGAAGAAAAGCAGTTTCTCTCTGGGGTCACAACTTGACATGTTTGATGGGCTGGCATAGAGGTGGTGGTGGGGGGGTGGCAGGCCCAAAAATGCTTAGTACCATTAAGTACTTAGTACCATTATGTTTAAGTTCTCTTGCAAGTTTCACGTGATGTGCACCTCCTTCTCAGGTGTGTGCAGCAACAGTATTTGGCGGATGGGAAGCATTTTCTCTCTGGTGACACAATTTGACATTTCTGGCAAACGCAGTAAATATGTTTTGTGCTTAAAATAGATTCATGTTGAACTTCTCAAGAAAAAAGCTTGTGTTTGTGTTATGGCTTTGCACTTCTTTGGGTGGTTGGCAGTTGCACACGATTACCAGTCACGCACCATCGCATAGCATTGGGGAAACTATTTAATGTGGCAAATATTTGACATTTGTGGATAGCAGGAGTACACATGAATCAGTAACAAAAGCAAAGTCAGGAAAGTGATTCATGTGTATTGAACATAACAGGACAGGGCAGGGTCATCAGGGCAAGGGGAATGAAGAAGACTACATGAGGTACAAATTCAGGGAGTGAATAAGAGAAAGGATGGAATGAAATAGGGGCTGTAACATAAAACAATTACACAAAACATTACAAAACAAACATTGTACAGAATGAAAAAAAGAGGCTAGAGAGGAACCAGACATAACAGGTTTATTTTTTATTTTTATCACATTTTAAAAAAATGTTTAATTTTTTGAGGGAGGGGGATTACGAACACAGCGTGCGCATAATAAACAAACTAAATTAGTAAACATAAATTGAAAATTTACTGTGCCACACCACCACCACTGCCAATAGCAGTGCCAGGCCCACCACCACCACGAAGCTCCTGCAGGAAGTTCAGCACCTTGTCCTGGCTGGACATTAGTTTGTCCATGCCATCTCGAAATTCTTGCCGGAATTCATTAAAATCTTGCCGCAGCTCTTGCACCTTGTCCCACAGGACAGCCACCTCTGCCTGTGTGACAGGTGCTCTGGGGTTCATTAGTGGTAGAGAGGATGATTGTGATGCCGCCTGTTAACCGTTGGATGCTACAAGACAAGTAGAGCAGCAAGTCAGACTGACAGTAGCACAACTGCCGACCTCACGTTGCCCTCCCCTTCAGACTCCACAGTTTCTCCACCATCACCACTACTATGTGCTGCCAAATCACACTCCTTCACCTTCCACTCAGCCAAGTGGTGTATTTTGAGGTGTCCGCTGGTCGCCGGTCCCCAGGCGGCTGCCTTACTTCCCACCGCCTCACACTTCGGCCACAGATCTTGCAGATGACAACAGTGTCATCTGCAGGACTTAGGGAGAAAAACTTCCAAACTACTGATTGATGTGCCACAGAAAAGGGGGGCACCAGGTAATGCTACTATGGGGCACTCCATATCCTCATTCTCAGTGCCAGTGGTGGAGCTGCTGGTGGTGACACTGGTAGGATCAGTGGGTTGGGGGGACACCACAGGCTTCAGCTGGGGGATGGGGGCTACTGGGTCCTGCTGCTGCTGCTGCTTCTGCTGCTTTGGGGAGCAGTGGAACTCCCACCCTCTGCTAGGGGTGGGGGGGCATCAGTGCTTCTTTGGAAAGCATGCCGGCTAAGGCGAATACCTTCCCCACCCTTCTTCTGGCTTGCATCCTCCTGGCCATCCTTTATTTTGAAAATAGGGCTTTACACCAAATATAAAAGTCAATAAAATAAAGAAAAAGACACACACACACACACACCCCTACCTAAACTGACAAAAAATAGAGAATATGCACTAACACAAGTTCTCAGAAAACAAAAGAAAAGATAAACTATTAAACTAAATGTGGTTTTTGTGTAGAAAACACTAGAAAACATAGATCTCTCATAGGTCTGGCTATGCCTGTCTCACACTCTCAACAACTAGATCTAGTCTGAATCAGCTCTAGCTGCCGAAATGAAATTGAAACATTCACTTCCTACCTGCCTGGAGTCTCCCATGTGACCTGAGTAAGTGAATCATGTGATAAACCATGTCTTTCATTAACTTCCAAGTTGCTAACAAAAGTCAAAGTTAATTTCGAAGTTGGCCTGCGAAGTTCTGTCACCAGAAGCCAATTTCGCAAAATTTTTTGTGGGGCAATGTTGATGACTTCGCAGGGAATTCGCAGGTGGAATAAAACTTCACAACATCTCTACTCAGCACATCTTGTGATATTGAGAGTATGGATGTTCAATAAATTAACCATATTACTTCAGTTTTGGAGTTCTCCACTTATTCATAGCTGCTTGATTTTCAGGGGTTAAAGTGCAAGCCCTTTTTATTTATAGTTTTATTGTTTAGTTGAAACCTGTGGAAAAGTGATTTTACTGATGTACAAGCTAAACCAGAACAGGCACCTATTTAGAGAAAATGGGAATATCAGAAGAAAGCATGACATGATCACAAAGTATTATTTAAAATAAGACAGCCCAATAAAGAGAGAGAATAAGAAAACTTCTGCTTTTATTATTGTGAGCTCAGAGAATTTACAAAAAAATATTTTGTATAATCTAACAGTGACAGTAGCAGACAGAGCAAGCATTTCAGTAATTTCAGAAAAGCACTTATACTGGAATCAGCAATTTTATTTAGTTATGACTTTGATAACTGGGTAAGTACATTGATCCCAGGGATCTTTTTCAGGCACGACTCGGGCCATGGCAATGGCACAGGAGGCAACGATAAACAAAATACAGAATTCAAAGTACAATAGTGCATAGAGGACAAGTCAGTCACAATGGAGCTAGAGTAATGAAGTGAGGGCAAAACAGTAGAGTGTTAAACTCAGCAGTGGAAATTGAACAAAATACATTGAATAAATACAAAATACAGAAATTTAAAGTATAACAGTGCATTGAGGACAAGTCAAATATAATGGAGCAAGACCAATGCAATTGAGTACAAAGCAATAGGCTTAGGCAACATAAAGTACAGAGTGTTAATATCTAAGGGCAGATTACAGGGTGCTGAGAGGCAGCTGAGGAAACAGAGTTGGGGATTATAGCATCTGTCAGGGGAGTATGAAACTAGTTGAAGAAACACTGGCAGCTAGATCCAGCTAGGAGCCAGTCTTTGAGGCAGGATTTGAATAGACAGTGGGTAGCCAGGGAGCAAAGCCTGGCTGGCAATTTGTTCCATAATGCGGGGGCAGCAGTGGATAGAGTTCTCTTGCTCATGTTGGTGGATACCTTAGGAATGCAGAGCGGGAGTAGAGTTAGGGCGTAGGCAGCGGTGTGAGGCTCTGACCTGGAATAGGGCTCCAAGAGGGGACTCTTGGCCAGTGCGGATGGCATTATCAACCAAACAGCAAAGGGCGAGGTCGAAGCGGCTTTGGAGTGGGAGCCACCCCAGTGCCTGATAAAGGACACAGTGGTGGCTTGAATAAGGGGCCAGTAAGGCGAAGCAACAGGCACTGTTGCAGGCAGCGGAGAGTTTGGCAGTGAGGGAAGAGGAAGCCCTTGAGTAGATGGAGGAACAATAATTAATTATAGGGAGTAGGTTTCCCTGGACAATAGCAAACCAGGCCTCTTGGGTGAAGTAGTGTCTAAATCTGAAGGCTATACCCATTTTTTTGTGAATCCTGTGAACAACAGAGTTGATGTGCTCAGAGAAGGAGAGAGAGGGGTCAAGTAATGTGCCAAGGTACTTGAAGGTTTCAACATTTTCGAGCAGTTGGCCATCAGGGGACACAATGTGGAGCGAGGAGGGTGATTTGAGCTTGGATAGGAAGGTCTTGGACCCGAACAGCATCACCTTAGTTTTTTTTAGTGTTACCCAGGAGGAGGTTGGTTGCAAATCAGTTATGGGCTGCTCTATAGTTTTGGGTAAGGACTGAGGAAATGTGGGAGGGAGATTTGTCACTGACAAAAAGGACAAGGTCATCTGCGTAGAGGAGAGAGTGACAGGTGATATTGTCTGTGAGTAGGGAATTTATAAATAAGGAGAAAAGCAGGAGACCCAGAATGTAATCTTGAGGAACCCCAGTTGAGACAGACAGGATAGGGGAGCAGGCAGGGCCCACACTGACAAATTGGGAGCGATTGGAGAGGTAGCTTAGGAACCAGTTAGATACCTCATGGGAGCAGCAAAGGAGACATAGTTTCGAGACGAGGAGGGCACGACTTACCAAGTTGAAAGCCTTTGAGAGATCAATGAAAACTGCACCTGTGTCTTGACCATTGTCCATGTTCTTTAGGATGTGGTCAGTCAGCAGTGCAAGGGTGGTGGTACTGTAATTCTTGTGAAAGCCATGCTGCTGGCTGCACAAGAGGTTGTACTTTATGACATGTTCGGTGAGCTGGTGGTGGATAACTTTCTCAGTGAGCTTACTTAGGTGGGGAGGATGGAGATTGGCTGATAGCTGCCAGCAGAGTGTGGGTCACCGGCTTTGAAAATAGGAATCACTTTGGCCGTTTTCCAAGGATCGGGCATGGTAGAGGTAGATAGGGCAAGGTTGAAGATAAATGTAAGGGGCTTGACAATAGTAGAAGAGATGAGTCTGAGGAAGATAGAGACCATCCAACCCAGGGGGAGCCTTGGTTAGGGAGGGATTTCAGCAGTTTAGAGGTATTGATATGGGAGACAGCCTTGGAGTAAAAGGGGGGAATGGGTGAAAGAGGGCTAGGGAGGGAAGGTGGCTGTTTGGGGGCAGTAGGGCAAACCATCATATAGGCTACTCAGGAGCTTGGAGAGAAGTGCAGAGAGGTCAGTAAATTTAACATTAAGAGTCTTGGCAATGCCTAGGGGGTCTGTTACCAGGCCGGTAGGGGAACTGAGCAGAGGGGCCGACTTGCCAGTTTTGGGATTTAGAAGTGATCCGATGGACTCCCAGAATTTCTTTGGGTCACCAAGACTTTTCTCCTGAAGATTACAGAAGTAGTTCTGTTTCAGGGACTTAGCCAGGTGTTTGCACAGATTTCTCAGGCATCTGTAGACATCTCAGAGGGCTGGGGAAGGGGATACCTTGTAGGCGATCCAAGCTTGATCCCTGTCCTTCATGTGGGAGAGATCTTTGGTGATCCAGCGGGAGTAATCGCCACAAACTCGTCTGGTAGTGAGAGGGAAATGCTTATCTTACAATGCCAGCAGGGTGTGAGTGAGAGATGTCACTGCTGAGGACACATCCGTGTGGGAGTAAAGTAGAGACCAATCTAGTGACCATGCTTCCCTAAGGAGGAGGGTAGTGTCTGGACAGCAAACATTTTGAAAGGATAGGTATTTAGGGGGAGGCCACTTATTTATTTTTTATTTTAGTCTTTGGTGACTGGGTAAGACCCACTAGGAACAAATGCCTGTTTTCAGGGGCAACCTGGGAGTACTGGGTAGTTAAGTGACTTGCTCAGTCACACAGTATGCAAGTGGAGGTTGTGAAAATCAAACCAAGATCTGGTCTGCTGGATGTACCAAGCTCGTTCACAGCTCATTAACCTCTAGACTATACTGCCAGCCAAGTCTTAGTTGACCAGCAGATGCATGTGGGTGAGTGGTCACTGATGGAATCAGTCATAGTACCCTCTTGTAGAACACTGTCTTCCTTATTAGTGATAATCCTGTCCAGGAGGGTTTGGGAGCCTGTGTGAGGATTCTGGCTGGTGGGTTGCACAATAAACCGAACATGACTGTGTTGTTTTAGCAGGTAGACATAGTCAGATTGGTTGGCACTCAGCCAGTTTAAGTTGAAATCACCAAGGAGAATGGTGTCTCTGGTGGGGGAAGAGAGTGTTAAAGCCAGATAAAAATTTGTTTAGACCCTCAGACCCTGCAGTAGGAGGGTTATAGCAACAGCCAATGTAGAGCTTCTTAGTGGAGCCCAGGGTCACCTCAGAGAGGAACCATTCACTGGCAGAGGTGGCATCAGAGCAGAAGACAACAGTAGCAGAGAAGGGTTCCCTGAGGAATATAGCTATGCCTCCATCCTTTTTCTTGCTGGGCCTGTTGTGGCGCAGGGAGGAGTAGCCAGGTAGCTGGTACAAGGTGTTGGATAGGTGTGGCTTTAACCAGGTTTCTGAGATTCCCAGAACGTGAGGCTTGTGCAGAGATACCCAAGCCTCCTGAGTGCAGCAAGCTATTACACAAGAAAAAGAATCTCAATGATTTGACGTTCACACACAGTAATTAAAGTGGATTTTTTCCTGACAAGTCTGTTACAGGTACTGTACATACAGAAGACTAACGTTACCTCAGAAATGAAAATGATTAACTGATTTATGGTATTTCAAGCTTTTAATTTTCTCCTCCAAAAGTTACAGATTTATTCATGGTGCCACACATACAGTTTATATATTTAAATACGTATTAGACAATGTTTTTGATTTCAGTATATCGAGGTATCAAAAACCTATTTCATAAAATGCACCAGAGTGTCTTTACAATAAGGACTAGGTGGGTTAAAAGTGTGGTAGCAAAACTTTTCTTGCACATTTTGAATACAGTAGTAATTCACTTGGGCAACCTTTTGGAATTAAGGTAGCACATTAGGAGTGTTCATATATATATATATATATATATATATATATATATATATGCTTTAAAGTATATATATATTTGTTACTATAGAGGCAGACAACAGATAATTTGAACTTACAAGGAGCAATAAGCTGTATTAAAAGGAAATAGAATATGTTCTCATAATGCAGTAATTAGTAAAAATTATGTTCTGTACATGAATGTAATATATGTACTGGTACATAAAATGCTTTTCAATTAATTTCTGGTGTCCCTTGCGGAAGCCTCATATGGTGAAACGGGGTATTAAATACATTGAAAATTACTGATTCAAAGATTTTTGTCTAATGGCCTTATTTCGGGGCCCAGAGCAGCTCAGTTTGGGAGTGTAAGGATATTGTAGATGTAACCCACCAATGTGGAGTGTATTTTAAGGTCTCCATGGAGCAAGCCCACATCTGCCACTACCAGTGTTGCTCCTGTTGGTCCCCCAATCTGGTCTCTTGCTACCGTGGGGACCAGGACAGGAGAGGAGCATAGGATTGCAGCATTTCTTCAGTGCATCCTGCACCACAAAAACAGCTCTAGACACACATCAAAGGGCAGTGGCATGACATCAATGAACCAGCGTGACCCATACTCAGGACCAGGGACTCCCCTGTCAAAACAAACAAACCCAGTGCTTTGAGACTTAAATGCCTCTTCATCAGGGAGTCCCCTGATGTAGAGGCATTCAGGCCTCAAAGTGCTCTGGTTGTTGTTTCCAAGTTCTCAGTATTCGTACTTTCAGCAACTGTTTACCAAAGACATGAATTAATAAGCATAGTCTTACAAAGCAAGCTTTGTGTGGAGAGTGCACTCTCATTTGTTTTGTGCTCTGAATATAAGTGGAAAGGAGTACTAGGTCTACTGTTATAGCACACTCCTTGTTTGTTCTATGCAATCAAGTCAAGAAGAAAGCTGGTCTCAACACTCTTACTCACAAAATAAGGTGGAGCTCGGATTTTCTTTATAACTTCATCATTAATCGGGTACAAAATCAGGATTAAATCATCCTCATACATACACCCACTGCAAAACCCTTCCCCTTCCCCTTTTGGCCTCACCATGTTGAACAATCCATGGGAAACTACTTGGGCAAGGCAAGTCCTTGGGGATGTGGTTGTTGGTCAGGGGAGGCATGGTACAGGGCTGAGAAACATAGACATTGATGGCAGATAAGGACCGCTTGGCCCACCTAGTCTGCCCATTTCCCTACCTACTGGATAAGCTGCAGATTCTAGTTAACCAACAGCCTATTTCTTCCTACCCCCCACAAGAATTGCCTTATGTCTGTCCCATGCATTCTTGAATTCTCCCAGTGTTTTAGACTCCACAACCTCCTCAGGAAGGCGGTTCCATGTGTCCACCACGTCTCTGTGAAAAAATACTTCCTCACATTGCCTCTGAGCCAGCCCCCCCCCCATCTTCAAATTGTGTCCCCTTCTTCTTGCACGTCTCTTTTTCTGAAAGATGCTACCCTCTTGGGCTTTGTTGATTCCACTGAAGTACTTAAAAGTTTCTGTCATGTCCCCCCTCTCCCTCCTTTCCTCAAGGGTATACATATTAAGCTCCTTTAGTCTTTCCTCATATGGCTTCTCTTGCAGACCCGGCACCATTTTAGTTGCCCTCCTCTGGACTGCCTCCATCCTGTCTATGTCCTTGCAGAGATGGGGTCTCCAGAACTGGATGCAGTACTCCAGACGGGGTCTTACCAACTGTCTGTACAGAGGGATAACAACTTCCTGTTTTCTGCTAGTGGTGCCTCTCCCTATACATCCCAGTACCCCCCCAGTCCTTCCTACTGCCTTCTCACATTGCTTGCCAACCTTAAGGTCATCTGATATGATTACCCCCAGGTCCCTTTCTGTTTTTGTTGTTGTTACTACTACCTCCCCCACATTGTATACTCTTCCCCTGGGTTTTTGTTTCCCAGGTGCATTATTTCGCACTTCTTTGCATTGAATCCAACCTGCTATACTTCTGACCATTCCTCCAACCTTGCCATGTCCCTTCTCATCCTTTCCATGCCCCCTTGTGTATCAACCCTGTTGCAGATCTTTGTGTCATCTGCAAAGAGACATACTTTTCCTTCCAGTCCCTCTGCAATGTCACTTATAAAGACATTAAAAAGGACTGGACCCAGTACTGAACCATGCGGTACCCCACTAGTGACCCCCCTTTCTTCAGAGTGAACTCCGTTTACTATTACCTTCTGTGTCCTGTTGTCCAGCCACTGTTTTACCCAGGCTACCACCCTGGGACCCACTCCCAGGCTGGCTAATTTGTTTATTACTCTTTTGTGTGGGACTGTGTCAAATGCCTTGCTAAAGTCTAGGTAGGCCATGTCCACAGCCCCTCCCTGGTCTACTAGTTCTGTCACCCAGTCGAAGAAATTGATTAGATTCGTCTGACATGACCTGTGCCCTGTACCCCCCCGCAGCATTCTCTAACAGGCTTGTTAGTGCCCCACACAATGGATTCCTGGCCAGTTGCAGGGTGCCCCACCAGGGGTTGGATGGGGCATGCCAGGTGGCACCCCACTCAGTACCCATTCACAATGCCATTCCATACCATTCCAGGCTGCATCCTCTACACGGCGGGGGAGACACAGACATAGCTGTTATGCCCCCTGACAGTGCCATCACTAGCTGCAGAAAAGCATTGCTGGCCTCCTCACCATGCTGCCCCAGCCCCATGGAGTGGGGGAAGGGGCTGGGGGAGTGGCTGCCTGGGCACTCACCTGGTGTCCCTGCACGTACACAGTTGGCTGGTTCCAGAAGCTCCTGCACCATGCAGGGCTGGGGATCCACTAGCAGACTGGGTGCAGGCATCCCATTGGCTGCCCGGCCATGTCTGCTGATCTGCCCCCCACATAGTAGTGCACCGGAGGGGTGGGCAGGTCCATGGACAGGAGGCACACGGTGGCTGGAGATTATGAATGCCATCCACCACACACCAGTCTGGGGATGTGGAGCCACGTGGGTGGGTTATGCTCATTTCGCATGGGAATCCCACCTATTCATGAATCGCAGCCATTGTGTATGTACAGTACTTTGAGAATCTCAATAAATATTTTATATACAAAAAAGAAGTAACTGCATGCGAGCTCAGCATGAAAGGTGAAGGTTACAGCTGTTGAGAGACAGTTGCTTTGTTGCAGGCTTGCCTAAGCTAAAATATAACTGCAGTTAGCCTAAGGATATCATTCAGCCAGTGCCACCACTCAGTACTGGTTATCACCACCTCTAAGGACTGGGTGCCAGGACATGCTTTGTGGAGTATATAAAATCAAGTATTCACAGGCTTAACTGCCCCAGTGTATATCAGAGATCATCTGCAGAACATGGAGGTCAAGAGAAGCCTCACTGGAACCAGACGGATAGCCAGTTATCAGCCAACACAGGAGGAGAGAGAGTAAAACCAACCAAAAAAGAACTTGTTGTGAACTGCACCATCCCATCACCCTGTGCATTGAAAGAGATCCCCTGGTCTGGGAGAACCGTGAGTAAACTCGCAGCTTGTCCTCCACCTGCCTCTTGAATTATAGTTTGAGAAAGCAATAAATAAACTTTACTTGGCCATCTGGCTGGGATTTACAAATAACTATTTGGGTTTAAGAGCCTTTGAGTAGTGGGGGTTTGAGTCGCAACAAAGTATTGCTTTAATTTGTTTTAGTGCACCACCTCCGTCAGGTCTCCACTGTGTTCAATGCAAGATACCCAGTGAAGTGTGGGGAGCTCCCTAAACAGAATGTAGGGGAAAGACACTAGGACTACAGGAGAGGGTGGTGCCACCAGTACAGGGAGGCAGAAAATATACAGTATTGTACATGTGTGGTTTGGGGGTGGGCTACTTTATTTTGGGCTGAGCCTGACGGGGCAATGGTAGTACATCTCGGGTGCAAATGTTTTATTTGATTGTACCTAGCAGGGTGACTGAAGAGCAGCCCTGTGATTTTGTGGCATACCCTGGACAGGCATGGAATAACTAGATGGGTGTCAGTCTGACTAATCCTTTTTTCATTTGGGGCCTGAGAACACTGAACTAAAGCTCTTGTTTTATTTGTCTGCAGTTACTAGCTAAGTTGCATGTGCATGTAATAGAGTAAAGGTTGCATGCTCATTGAGGCAACTGTTATTGCACTGCAGTGGTTCACAGGTTTGGGTGATCCTGTGGGATGCTGGAGAGGTACTGCGTCCCAGTGTGTTGTACCGACTTACACCTTTCTCTGGGTGGAGGCACTGAGCAAACAACTTAAATCATGGATACAAACCCCCAGTCAGGAGTTTATTAACCCAGGTCCCTCACCTTGCTTGAGCTTACAAGGCTGGTGCAGTAACATCTGCAGTGACCCGGTTACATAGTGAATGAGGAATCATTAGTCCGGTCCCTTTTAGAAGAAGCCCATCTTGAACTATTTAGGTATGTCATTCATCATTCATCCAAGAATGGTCTTTGAGTTTCTGGACTCTGAACTTTTGGTTGCCAACCAATTTGGAAAAAACGTCATTATCTGTTGACAAACTTGGTTTTCTGCTGTTGTGGTTGCCTGGTTTATTAATGGTTGCTGTCCAATTGTAGGAGTGTCCTGTATTTTAGCTAAATGGATATTTGGTTCCTCCTTGAGACCTGCATTTGCTTCAGTAATCTTTCACTTGAGATGCATTCCGGACAGTGCTTAAACAATCAGTTAAGACATATCTGTGACAGGACCAACATTTTAGACATCTCTCATTAACTGCAAGCTGAACCTCTGTATTCTTGAAGGAAAGTCATCTAGGCACCTGATACCTAACAGGCGTTATGAAGGCTTGTGATATATCTGAAGAGTAAAGTGTTCCCCCACAGGGTAACAACTGAAGCATTCACATACCCACACATGGGCTAACAGCTCCATTTTAATTTGAGCATAGTACTGTTCTGTTTGTGATGGTGCTATTAAAACATATCCAGCAGGTTTCAAATGAGTCCAATGCTTTTGCATCAGAAAAAAGAGGAGGCATCTGTTGCAACTTTTGTTGCCTTGTTGGGGTAAAATAAAACAAGGGTTGGCAGTGCTACACGTTCTGCTTTGAGAACTTCAAATCTCTGCTCTTAAACTAGACCCCAAACCTAGTGGTTTACCTGTGTCAAAACGCCTTGTAGGGCTTTGTTTTCTCCACTGGTACTGTGAAGAATTTCCCCAGTTGGTTGACCATCCTCATGAAACTATACATTTCAGACACATTGGGGGTTAGTCTCTGGATGTCTGCCCACTTCTCAGGGGTCAGGCCGCATCTCTTTGTCCGATATCAACTGTTCCAGAAAAGGGTTCTGGGTTTTCCCGAATTTACGTTTCTTTTCATTAAGGATAATATTAACAGTCTGAACTTTTATCAAGTGCTGCATAACTCCCTCTTTTGCTGCTGTCTACATAAACTTTTTGATTGTGCTCTTCTTTAGTTCCATGTCATAATGACGAAAATTTTACCATGACTCGCAAAAGAGTGAGTACATCTTGCCGAATACCTAATCAGCATAAAACAAACCACAGCAAACACCAATTTGGCACACAATAAAGTTAATGTTTAATTTGGGGGGTTATGTTCCTCACACCCCCCAAACTAAAATAACCATCTACGGGGGGGGCAGACATTGGGGGATGAGACTACTGTGGCCCCAGAACCAGACAATGGCAAAAAGTAAAAAAAAGAACACTCTAACACTGGTAAAAGTAAAAAAACCTGTAGGCAGTCCTGAACCCAGGACCATCACCTCCACAGGCGGTGTCCCTACTCGTCATGCCAAGTGACCAGCTAGGCAGCAACAAGCTGCACTCCTGTATTTCATCAATGCTTCCTGCAAAACCCCGTCATTACTGGTCACTGTTCTTTCCCTCCTCCATCACTATTTCCCAACCCTCGCTATGGGGCCTATGCACGAATGGTAGTCACTCCACACCTATTGCATCCCCCATGTGAGATGCATGACCTGGGGCATGCAACCCCTATGTACCTGATCCCCCGGCCACATGGACAGCAACGTGCCAGGTATGGGGGCGTGCCAGCCTAGTGCTGCATATGGGGGCGTGGAGGAGGGCTCAGATTAAGCCAGTGAGAACCCTGCCATAAGTGCCCTATGCACCCTGCGCACACAGACCACCACCAGGTCCTAGTGGATAGCCACCACTCCCCACCAATAGGTCCCCATAGGCTACCCAGTGCTACCCACCCCATCACTCATATTTGCCCCAACCCCATGACAGCTGAACCCCTACTACACACACACAGGGGCACTGGCCCAGGGAATGCAGACACCCCCACGGCACCTTAACCCCGACCCCATGGCTGACAGCTGGTGCTGCTTCCACAGGATGGCCAATGGCACATCCCTCCTCACACATCTTCGGCCACCAACCATCCAAAAATGCTAGGAGTGCACTGCCCAATAAATAGGCAGTGCAATCCCAGCATCACTTGGACAGTTGGCAGCCGAGGAGGTGTGTGGAGGGATGTGCCACTGACCATCCCATGAAGCGGCACTGGCTCTCAGGTACAGGGGACAGGGGATGGATTGGTGGTGCTGTGGAGGGGGCACCACTGACCACCAATGAAGGTGCTAGGGTCCCAGGTTGGGTGGGCAGTGGTGCTGGGGGTAGGAGGTGCAATGGGGCAATCCACATCTGCACGACCCCTGCACCAATACACAGGGCATGCTTACGGAGCCCCAATAGCTAGGTTCATAGTGGGTCCTGAGGAACTAGGGAATGCCCCTGTGTGCAGGGGGGCCTATATGTCCTACACTGGGGACAGGTACTGGGTCAACTTGTGCAGGTGTGAGGGTTGTGCATCAGCAGCTTCGGGGACAGGCTCGCATGTGCGGGGGGGGCAGCATTGTGTACTATGGGGACAGGGCTGCCAGGTGCTGGATGGACCTGCTGTTTAGCCACCGGGTCTGGATGACATGTGCTGGGCAGCAGTTTGCAGCTGCATCACCGGGGTCCTGGATGGCATGTGAGGGGTGGTGGCCATATGGGACAGGGACGGGGGTCCGGCTCGGGACTGCACAGGTGTGCGGTGCTACTGGGGCATGGGCTGGGGGTCTCCCAGCCAAGGGGCCAGGCTGTGTGAGTCCAGATACCTACATTGGGCATTCATGCACCAGGACCTGCACCCTCTTGCGCTAGGGATCCACTGTGGGACCTATTTTGGGAATCCGATTAGATGCCTGACTGGGTCTGTGACTCCACCCCCTGCCGCCCTGCTCAGACCTGCATGCTGGGGGGTGGGGGGGCCCATAGACAGGTGACAGCCATTGATGAATACAGCCGGTGTGCACCTGTCCACAGGTGTGGAGCTACACAGGTGGGATATGCACCTCCAGCCCATACTTACTGCCCGTTAGTGCACAGGCCCCTATATCCTCACTGTCACTGCTCATATAGGCACCCAAACTGAGTCGCTCATGTTGGAGTCGCTCAGTTTGATTCACCAGTATTACAGGATACCCCTTTCTCTTGTGTGGCTAAAGACAAGGATGTCATCCATGTACAAGAAAACCCTAACCAAGACTTCCAGGACTCAAAACATTTGGCATTGAAAATGTTTAATGGTCGCAAAGATGCCAAATGATAGTCCTCAAAAGCAGTGACATCCAAAGGGTGTAATAACTGTGGTCAGTTTCTCAGATGTTTCTGATAGATGTAGCTGCCACTATCCTGAACTGGTATCTAGCTTAGTGAACAGAGCAGCATCCCCAGCATATGTTCCACTGAGGGAAGAATGTACTTTTCATGTCTGACAGACATATTCATTTTGGTAAGGCCAACGCAGATCAGAATGGCTTCATCCAGCTTTGAGAACATGACCATTCCAGCAGACCAATTTGTAGAACCTTTGACCTTGGTGATTCTTCACAGGATCTCCACTCTAGACCACGCTTCCTTAACTATGGATATCATTGGAACTGGGATCTGTCTGTGTACAGTCAAAGAAAACAGTATGGTTCCCAGCATAAGCTGGGTATGATATTATGAAATCACCATGTGTCTTTATATAAACTTGATGCTACACGTAATTTCTTGCCAAAGCTTGGTTGTTGAAAACTTCTGCATGTTGAACATACAGAACACAAAGGGTTGAATTTAATGAGGTGTTTCCAAGGTAAGGGAAGTAACAAGTGGAGTACTTCGGGGGACAATGCTGGGCCCAGTCCTTTTTAATGTATTTGTTTCTGACATTGGGGAAGGCATCAAGGGTAAGTCCTGCCACTTTGCAGATGACACAAAGATCTATGTAAGGGTGAATACGGAGAATGGGATAGGGGAACTCAGGGAGGATCTAGGAAAGTCAGAGAGCTGGACAAAGATCTGGCAGCTGGGCTTCAATACAAAAAATGTGAAGTGATGCACATTGGAAAGAGGAACCCAAGAGTGCAATATGAGATGGGAGGCATGGTGCTGGAATGCACCATGGAGGTAAAGGACATGATATTGGAGAGCCTAGAAACAATAGCATACTGTAACAGAGCTGTGGGCAAGGTAAATAGGATGCTGAGTTGCATAGGGAGGGGGATAAGCAGTAGAAATCAGGAGGTTATAAAAGCCCACATAACCCTCCACTCCCCAGACATTCACCCTCACTATTCTGTCCTTCCTCAGTCGCTATTCACTACCCCCGCTATTCTCTCATACTCACTATTCCTTCAGAAGTGCAAACTGAGTCGCTCAGACTTGAGTTGCTCAATTTGCTTCGCCCATATCATAGGATACCCCAGCGATCTATACAGAGGCAACACCACCTCCCTCTTTCTGCTGGTGATACCCCCCATGCACCCCGGCATCTCACTAGCCCTCCCAACTGCCTTGTCTCACTGCCTGGCCACCTTCAGATCATCAGATATGATTACTCCCAGGTGTCTTTCTTTCTTGGTGGTCATCAATACCACTTCAAACATTTTCTACTCTCTCCCTGCATTTCTTTGCCCCAAGTGCTTTATTTTGCACTTTTTAGAAACATAGAAACATAGACTTTGATGGCAGACAAGGACCGCTTGGCCCACCCAGTCTGCCCATTTCCCTACCTATTGAATTAGCTGCAGATCCTAGTTTTACCAACAGCCTACTTCCTTCTACCTCCCACTAGAATGGCCTTACATCTGTTCCATGCATTCTTAAGTTCACCCACTGTTTTTGACTCCACAACCTCCTCAGAAAGGCCCTTCCATGCGTCCACCACCCTCTCTCTGAAAAAATACTTCCTCACATTGCCCCTGAGTCGTACTCCTTCTATCTTCTGATTGTGTCCCCTTGTTCTTGCACATCCCTTTTTCTGAAAGATGCTACCCTCTTGGACTTTGTTGATTCCCTTGAGATACTTGAAAGTTTATATCATGTCCTCCCTCTACCTCCTTTCCTTGAGGGTATACATATTAAGCTCTTTTAGTCTCTCTTCGTATGGCTTCTGGTGCAGATCCTGCACCATTTTAGTTGCCCTCCTCTGGACTGCCTCCATCCTGTCTACAGTATGTCCTTGCGGAGATAAGGTCTTCAGAACTGCACGCAGTACTCCAGATGGGGTCTCACCAACTGTCTGTACAGAGGGATAACAACTTCCTGTTTTCTACAGGTGATGCCTCTCCCTCTGCATCTCAGTATCCCCACAACCTTTCTTACTGCATTCTCATGTTGCTTGCCTACCTTTAGGTCATCTGATATGACTACCCCCAGGTCCCTTTCCATTTTTGTTGTCATTAATACCTCCCCCCCCCCCATTATGTTCTCTTCCCTTGGGTTGTTTCCCTAGGTGCATTACTTTGCACTTCTTTGCATTGAATCTAAGCTGCCATATATTTGACCATTCCTCCAGCCTTTCCAAGTCCCTTCTCATCCTTTCCATCCCCCTTGTGTATAAACCCTGTTGCAGATCTTTGTGTCGTCTGCAAAGAGGCATACTTTTCCTTCCAGTCCCTCCACAATGTCACCTATGAAGACATTAAAGAGGACCGGTCCCAGTACTGAACCTTGCGGTAGCCCGCTAGTAACCCCCCCCCTTTCTTCAGAGTTGGCTCTGTTTACTATTACCCTCTGCGTCCTGTAGTCCAGTCAATTGTTTACCCAGGTTACCACCCTGGAACCCACTCCCAGGCTGGCTAACTTGTTTATTCATCTTTTGTGTGGGACTGTGTCAAGTGCCTTGCTAAAGTCTAGGTAGGCCACATCCACAGGCCCTCCCTGGTCTATTACTTTGGTCATGCAGTCAAAGAAATCTCTTAGATTTCGTCTAACATGACCTTCCTACTGTGGATCCATGCTGCCTTGGGTTTTGTGCTCCACTGGCCTCTAGGTACTGAACAATTCTTTCTTTCAGAAGTGATTCCATAATTTTTCCTACCACTGAGGTCAAACTAACAGATCTGTAGTTTCCTGCCTCTGCATTGCTCTCACTTTTGTGAAGGGGAATCACATCCACCCTTCTCCAGTTCTCAGGTAACACACCATCCTCCTATGATTTGTTAAAAAGGGTAGTCAGTGGTGTCACTAGTTCTCCCCTTAGTTCTTTAAGAATTCTGGTGTGAATCCCACTAGGCCCCATTGCTTTGTCCACCTTCAGTTTTAGGAGTTCTTTCAGGACCCTTTTGTCTGTGAATGGACTGGTATCAACCCCCCCCCCCATGTGCTTCTATTATTTGGCTTAGATACGTCCCCATCCTCTTCTTTTGTGAATACTGAGCAGAAGTATTCATTCAGTATTGCCACTGTCACCCTCTGCCCACCCCACCCCTCCCTTTATTAAGCCTCACTAACTTTCCCCTGGTCTTTCTTTGCTCCATAATTTACCTATAAAAGGTTTTATCCCCCTTCTTAACTGAGTTGGCTATCTTTTCCTCAGTTTGGGCCTTTGCTATTCTGTCTGCCTTCCCCGCTTCCTTTTGCTTTCACTGGTACAGTTCTCTGTCCTACTCCTTCTGTGTTTCCTTATACTTCCTGAATGCTATCTTTTTCTCCCTAACTTTCCCCGACACCTCTTTTGAGAACCATAGTGTTTTTTTTTTCCTTCATTTTATTTACTTCACACAAAGGCTTGTTTCCTCTGTGATGGCAGCTTTGATTTTTCCCCATTGGTCCTCCACCCCACCTTCTTGCCCATTTGCTAGTGCTTATCTGAGGCACTCTCCCATTTTGCCAAAGTAACATTGAAACCCAGCTGCCATGATCTTGACCACTCCAAGTTTTCTTAGGTCTTGTCTGATCCTTTCTACCCACCCCCAGAGTGTCCACCCTATTGCAGATTTTGGTGTCATCCACAAACAGGCAGACCTTCCCTTCCAGCTACTCTGCAATGTCACTTCTAAAGACATTAAACAGGACTAGTCCCAGCACTGATCCCTGAGGCACCCCACTATCCACGCTTCCTTCCTCAGAGTCAACTCCATTTGCCACCACTTCTGTCACCTATTCCCTAACCAATTTCTTACCCAGTTTACCACCTTTGGACTGACTCCTAAGCTACCCAGCTTGCTTACTAGTCTCCTGTGTGTAACAGTGTACAAAGTCTTTCTGAAGTCTAAGTAGGCCATGTCTACTGCTCCACCCTGATCTAACTCCTTGGTCACCCAGTCAAGGA
The DNA here is from genome assembly GCA_016271365.2 of Neoceratodus forsteri. Lineage (NCBI taxonomy): Eukaryota > Metazoa > Chordata > Ceratodontiformes > Ceratodontidae > Neoceratodus > Neoceratodus forsteri. The sequence continues at coordinate 516,717,477 of CM028135.1, read as the reverse complement.
AATCTATGAGATTCATTTGACATGACCCCCAAAATCCATGCTGCCTCAGGTCTTGTAACCCATTCAATTCTAGATATTCCACAATCCTTTCCTGCAGCAGTGATTCCATTAACTTTATCATCACTGATGACCAGCTGACAGGCCTATAATTACTAGCCTCCTCCCTGCTACCATTTTGTGAAGTGGGTCTACATCTGCTCTTCTCCAGTCCTCAAGGACCACTCCTGTTTTCAGTGATCTGTTAAATAGGGCTACCAGAGATGCAACCAGTACCTCCATGAGCTCCCTTAAAACCCTTGGATGCACTCCTTCTGGCCCCATTGCTTTGTCCACTTTCAGAGCAGTGAGTCCTTTCCGGGCTTTCTCCTCAGAAAAAAATAGTATCCATCTTCCTCCCTCAAAAGCTCTTCTTATTTTTTGCAGCCCTTCCCCTTCTCCTTCCTGATGTCTGATAGCAGACACTAAAGTGGACCTTGTAGCCATCATGAGAATGTGGGCTTCAGAAAAAGATGACTGTCCCTGGGTACTCACTGTTCAGGAAGAATAGAAGAATAGGTAGAAGGGGAAGGGTTGTCCTTTTTGTCAAGAGGGCATTGAGGTGGCAGAAGATGGGTGCATCAGGGGTAGTAATGGGGAGGTAGCAACAATGTAGGTACAACTCATGGCAGCCTCAGAAAAGATAATGCACATGCGGCTGATCTATAGGCCTCCAGGGCAAGGGGAGGAAAGGGACAGAGAGTTCAAGGAAGAACTTGATAGAGGAGTAACACATTTAAAAGAGGGGTAGCAAAGGGGGAAATAGTGGTGGTGGGTGATCTGAACCTGCTGGACATCGATTGGGATGTTCTGGTGGCCAAGAGCACTAAAAGTCAAGCCTTTCTGGATGCCTTCCAGGACTGTCTACTGGTACAGCTAATTAAGGAGGGTCCACCAGTGAGATCACAATTCTTGATATGGCGCTCACCAACTCAGCAGTGGTAGGAGCTGTGGGGTGAGGGAGCCACTGGAGAACAGTGACCGTAACTATGTTTGGTATGAACTGGCCCTTGGGTCTGGCAAACCACAATCAAGATTGAAGTCCTTGATTTTAGAAGGGTAGACTTCTATAGGTTGAGGGAGCTGGTCAGGGAGAAGTTTGTTGAGGTGGATAACATAGGTGAGGTGGAAGAGAGATGGGAGGCAATTAAGGAGGCCATTATGGAGGCATCTAAGGTATGCATAAGAACAGTAGCCAAAAGAAATATCTAAGAGACCATTATGGTTCTTGGCAAGGGTCAGTCAAGTGGTGGAGGCCAAGAAGAAGGCCTTCTATAAATGTAAAGAAAAGTAGAGGGAGGTAGACTAGGGAGAATTTGTACAGAAAAACAGGGAGGCAAAAGCAGACACAGAAATGTATGTTGCAGGCAGATCAAGAATGGAGAAAAATGTTCTTCAGATATATCAGGAAGAAATGGAAGAATGGTAGGGGAAGCATAAGGCTAGTTGAGGGGGTAGGGTGATAGAGGAGAACAGCCAAAAGGCTGTCTTCCTTAATGATCACTTTTGCTCAGTTTTCATTAGGGAAGACAATGGATCCTTTCCAGAGAGTGACATCAAAGTGACCACTAAGGGGGGCACGGAGATGAGACAGCAAATATTTACTAGTGAAAGGGTCATGAAAGGGCTGGAAGCCCTAAAGATAGATAAGAAAGTGGGACTATATAGGTTGCATCCAAGGATACTCAGGGAATTGGCAGTGGAACTGGCTGAACCCATAGTAGGTCTATTCAACAGCTCACTTAGGATGGAGCAAGTTGAAAAGGACTGGAAGGTTGTGTACATAATTACACTTCATAAGGGGGGGTTGACAAGGAGCAATCAGGGAACTACAGACCTATCAGTCTGACCTCTATTGTAGGGAAGCTGATGGAGTCACTAGTCAAAGTGGACCTCATAGACTACCTGGAGAGCAACAGGCTCCAGAATAGTAAACAGCATGGATTTGTGGCAGAAGATCTTGTCAGACTAATCTTATAGTTTTCTTTGACTGAGTGATGAAGGAATTAGATAGGGGCCATGCTGTGGATTTGCTGTACTTTGACTTCAGCAAGGCTTTAGACTCAGTACTTCACAAATGACTGCTGAAGAAGATGGAGGATCTGGGTGCAGCTAAACCCATAGTAAACTGGGTGGGTAACTGACTAAAGGGGAGGTAGTAGAGGGTTTTGGTCATTAGGGTTAAATAAGAAAGGGAGGCTATGAGCGGGGTTCCACAGGGATCTGTCTTTGGTTCACTCCTCTTCAACATGTTCATCAGTGACATTGGAGAGGGAATCCAGGGCAGGTTTCATCTCTTCGCAGATGACCCGAAGCTCTGTGGGAGAGTGGATTGTGATGAGGGAATAAGGGAAACACAGAGAGACTTATAAAAGCTAGGTGGGTGGCCAAGGGTGTGGCAGTTGAAATTCAATACCAAATGTGCAAGGTAATGCACCTAGGGAACAAGAATCCCATGAAAGCGTACTGGATGGGAGGGGAAGGACTTAGCACTATGGCTAAGGAACGGAATCTTGGAGTTATCATCAGCAACTCACTTAAGTAATCAAGTCAGTGCAACCAGGCCTATAGCAAGGCTAAAAGAATGCTGGGATGTATCGGGAGAGGTATTGATAGCAGAAGGAAAGAGGTAATACTGCTGCTGTACAGATCACTGGTGAGACCGCACCTGGAGTACTGTGCCCAGTTCTGGAGTCCTTACTTCAGAAAGGACAGGGATAGGCTGTAGACAGTGCAGCGCAGAGTAAAAACAATTCAGGGCCAGCAGGTCACATCCTGCGAGGAGTGCCTCAAGGCTCTGAACATGTACTCCCTGGAGACCAGAAGGTAGAGGGGAAATATGAGAGAGGCCTTCAAGTTCCTTAAATGAATTAACAAGGTGAAGTGCAAGTAACTACTTAGCTTGAACACTAAATTGTGGTCTCACGGACATGAGCGGAAAATAGCAAAGGGAGGTTCAGGAGGGACATGAGGAAGTACTACTTTATGAAAAGGGTGGTGGATCCATGGAACAGCCTGTCAGTCGAAGTGTTGGGTGCAAAAACAGTTAGGGGTCTCAAGCTGTGCTGGGATAGAATGAATGGTACTGTGGTTGCTCAGGGCAACAGAATCAAGAAGGAAAATGGGGGGACAGGGATTTGTTCAGATGTCTACATTTTTCTGGTCCCTCCCTGCACAGTCCCCCCTTCCTTTTTTAACCTTACAATCCCTCCCCTGGTGTTCTTCTTTTTATTTACATACATACCCCAAAATGTCTTGTCTCCTTTTGTTACCACCTGGGCTATTCTATCTTCAGTTTGTGCCTTTGCACTCCTTATGGTTTACCCTGCTTCTCTCTGTTCCCCCGATACACCTCGCTATTCTCCTCCCTCTGTGTCTCCTAATACCTTCCGAATGCTACCCTTTTAACCTTTTACCTTTTCAGCCACCTCTTTCGAGAACCATAGTGGTCTCTTTTTCCTCACTTGCTTGATGCAGAGGTTTGTTGCCTTCACTATGCCCCCTATTATCTTTGCCCACTGTTCCTCCACCCCACCCAGATCATTCCCCCCAGTGAGGTCATACCTGAGGCATTCACCCATCTTTATACAATTTGTCCTCCTGAAGTCCAGGACCCATGCTCTTGTGTAGTTCAATTCAGCAGCCATCCTTATATAGATACACACTGTATGGTGATCACTGGTCCTTAGGTGACCTCCTACCTTGACATCTGCAACACTGTCCCTGTTAGTGAATACTAGGTCTAGTATTGTCCCATCACGAGTGGATTTGTTGACTAGTTGCCTAAGGAATGCCCCCCACCAGAGGGAGTCCAGATTGTCCCTGCTTCTAACTGAAGCCACAGCTGGGAGGCTCTGATCTACATCCGACTGGTTGACGCCTCCACCAGCAGCACCACACCCTTTTTATGACTGTGGGCGGAGCCAACAGGAGTATTGCATGTACAAAAGGAGTGATGTCATGTTTTCTGTCCGTGGACCTGACTGAAGGTGTAAATAGTCTCCTCCGCCTTACCTTCCTCCAAGCAATGTTTTCCGCCCTCAAATAAATACGCTTTCATGTTAGTCAATGGTTGTAGGGTACTATTTTCTTTCCTAAATGGGTGATACAAGATCTGGAACCTGAGTAGTGGAAGGCAGCATTAGTTATTTTTTTTTGGAGTAAGATCCACCTCCGCCTCCACCCCAAACTTTTTTCTGATTCATGTGGGAGGGGCATGAGATAGCTCTAGCATGCTGTAATGAGATACATTAGTTTGGGACCTTATCAACCAACAGGCATGCCTTGGCAGTGGAGAACAGAACAGAATATATTTAATGCCTTCAAATTGACTTAAAAATCCTTTGGAACAAATGATTATCAGAGCCACCAGGGACCTCAGAAGGAGACCTAGACACACATCTAGCTCTGTAAGAAAATGTTCTTTTTTTTTGTGGGGGCTGTGGGATTCAAACTCAGATCTAACTGCCCAGATCATAAATGCTATAATTAACAGAATCTAGCTGTTTTCTTACAGAAACCTCACTCTGTTAGAGTTCAAGTATTTGTTAAATTGTAAATGTAGGTATCAGCATTCTGTTAGTAGTTAGTGCTGATTGTGGTCTGTGACAAGATCATTTTTTTTTTTACAAATGAAATGTATGATAGGAAGCTGAAAACAGACTTTGATGATAAAGTGTTTTTTTTTAAGTTGAGATATATTAGAAAACTTTGAACAAGAAAATAATTGGTGATTTTGAAAGGTATTCTCATCAGAGCTGACATAAAACAAATATTAACTATTTATTATTTTATCGTGGACACTAGAAATAGGATGTCACCATTCGCTCCATTAAACCTGTTTTTCAGGTTTTTTATAGCATCCCTTCCAAGGTAATCTTCTTAGAATGCAATACATATGTTATGTGGAGTGTTTTGATATGTATGTTAAGTCCTAGTGTGTCCTTCCCTCTGTCTGCTATTTTGGAGTTTTTTCTAAATTGCCTGCTAGCTGTATAGTAGTTTACAATCCCTGGGGATCTCCATAACAAATAGTTTTATTGGCTTTCTTTCTCCTGCCTCATGTGACAGTGATGTAGACATGCCCTTAGATTTAGCATGTGTACTGCTTTAAAATTAGTTTAGCAACTGCAGAGCCTTGTAACTGTTCTTACCCAGGAAGCACAAATGTCAATAGTTAGTTTAGCAGATACCAGAAAGCTATCTAACTGGGGGTTCTGTAAGACAACAGCTGCTAAATAGCTTTAATTCATTATTTGTGTTTTTGATGTTAAAACACTCCTGCTAGCTAGACCTGATGCACAGAGAAAACAAAAATAGTGAATTAGAGCTATTTAGTAGCTGTTGTCTTACAGAAACCCCAGTTAGCTTGCCCAAAGGTTTGTAAATTTGATATTTTTTAAAAAAATAAATACATGTTTATATTTAAGCCCATGAAACATCCTTACCTAGTTAATGCATTCACAGTTGTAGTGGCTCTGCCGCAGCTTGTTTGCCATGTTACAGTGGCTTCCACCAGTACCTTATCTAGCTCCTCCCCCTGAACTGGAGGTCTGTAGGTCATGCCAGTGTGAGCAAAGGCTCTGTTCCCTCTCTCCAGGGTGACCCCAGACCCACAGTAGATCTGTCCCCTCATAGTCCCTGTATCTGCGTTGCTTTTATGCTTTCCCTCTCATAAAGAGCCACACACCCCTTTTCCTTCCCACCCTGTCCTTCTTGAACAGAGAGTAGCCTGGTATGGCCATATCCCAGTTATGTTTTTCAGTGCACCATGACTTGGTAATAGCCACAATATCCAGGTTGACCTCTGCCATGATGGCATCTAGGACTGGAATCTTATTTTCTAGACCACTAGCATTCACACATAGGACCATCCAGATTTTGTTACCACACTGCTTGTAACCCCCCCATTTTGGTTTTGCCTTCCCCCTCTCTTTTTAATGCTCTTGTTCCCATCCTCCTTCATTTCTACCACACTGCTTCCTTCAGGGCTGGATTAGAGATAGATAAAACAAATGCCCAGAGCCCCACGATAGACTGGCCCCAGTAGAGTTAGGCGAGACACTTTAGTAAGTGGACTGGTGGTTTGTAAATCATGCCACCTCCCCTCGCGCAGAGGCAGAGTTAAGCGCAGTCAACCTCCCCCATAGGCCCCCGGCAGCTCGCTCTTAAAATGCTGTGAAAGCAGCGGACTTGGAAGAAGCACATTTGTTAAATAAAATTTACAAAATCACACAAGCCCCTGCCACAGATGGGCCCCAGCAAACCTACATTGCAGACTGCTCTCGTTCCCCTTCCCTCAGGTGGTACAGTATTGGTAAGTATTTGTAATAAATCATGCCTCCCCCGCATGAGTCAAGCGTGAATCAACCCCCGGTGCTTGCTCCATAAAACAAAACAAACAAAAAAATGACTTTGGGAGTGGCTTTCTTTAATTAAAGAAAACAAAACACAAGCCCCCGGACCCTCCTGCTACAGATAGGCCCCCGGCAAGCCAACATTATGGAAGATTTCTCTCGTCCCCCCACCCTCCTCCTCCATTATATTCAGCCTGCAGCTAGGTCAGGTGACTTGCTAGAAAAACAAACTGGCACTGTGTGGCACAGAAGTGAAGAAGGCTAACTATGCAAGCACCGTGATCTACCTCCTTAGGATACTGACAGGTTTTCCACTTTTTGAGTCTGGGACTGGACCTGGACCGGTGCAAGTTGTGATCAGACCTGGGCTGCTGCTGCATAATATGAGGAGCGACACCAGGACCAGGAGCTTTGCATACAATCCATCTGGGCAGCATTTTTTAAACCACTCTTTCTTGGTGGTTTTTGAGGCTCAGCATGCACTTTGCCAGCGGCAGCACCTGCACTCGCTATCTGTACGCCACGGCCACTCTATCGCTAGCAGCATGATTAATTGGTGCACTGTTCTAAACTGCCTGCTGCTGCTAAACTAAGGAGTTTCAAAGGGAGCTCCAAGCAACAGCAGACAGCTTGAGTTCAGTAAGTGGCTTAGAAAGTTGATATCTGTATTTTATTTTTATGCTGAGATAATTGATCTGAGCTTGTTCAAAGAAGAGATAAAGGGACGTGGGTGTGTGTGTGTATACATGCATGGATCCTCTAACTCTGAAATAAAGGAATTAATCATTCCTTTGATATCCCATGAGCAGATAAAGGTATGACATCAGTCTGTTTATTTGGAGTCATAGCATTTGTACATTGGAACTGCACACTTCTGTACAATGGGTACATACAGTAACTTACTGTTGCTTGAGCAGAATGCATACCTCTTAGTAAAGCACTGTTTATTTTTGTTTAATTTATTTCCTAAAATAAACTTGTGATTAAAGAGGTTACTTAGAGATTACTTTGCTTTTCTGAACAGGGTCTAGAGAAGAGCGACTTCAATAAAAGCCCCAAAACTCACCACAGAGCATCTAGACCCCCAGAGCATCTGGAGCCTGGCGGCCTTCATATCTTGTACAGTACAATAAATATAACATTACAGACTATGACAACATGACAGGGTGTTGTTCTTCAAGTTACATTTTTCTCCTGTGAATAATGGGGGTAGTCTCCCCATATGGTGGTTGTTATGGTTAATAAACAACGTGCTCAGTAAATGTTGCGCAAAATAAAACATTTTGGTATGGAAAGTTGGACGTTTTACTTGGCCACCCAAGTTGTGAGTGTCCCAGGCCCACCATGGCTTGATCTGGCCCTGGCTTCCTTTATCAATTTGCACCCTGAAAGATTCCTCTCCCCTCAGGTTCTCCCTACTCTCTACTTCAGCCTGTGGGGGGAAAGTTTCAGTCTCCCCGATTCCTTCCACCACCCCCTTTGGTTAGTTTAAATGGGTCCTCCTCGGGTATGTACAACTCCTCATACATTATTCTATATAAAAAAGAACTGTAGGACTCTTTCACTGGAGAACAAATTATGTTAGATATTTTGGAAGCTGGGTGCAAAGAGAACCAGAAGTTGTTCAAACTGTGGACTCATGCAAATTGCTGAGAGAACATGGTAACTGCAACTGTCAAATATTTTCTTACCTTGTTTTTAATGTTCACGTCTGCTCCTTGCTGCAAAAGATACTTGATGATTTGAATGTGCCCTTTTCTGGAGGCAGATATGAGTGGTGTGTCTCCAGTGCCACTGTCCTGTACATCAACATTATCCTGGTTTTGACAAATCATGTTCTGCATGCCACTCAAATCATTTTCATATGCTGCTTGGCAGATTGGCTGGGGAGGGATAAGAAAAATGCATTTTACTTCACTGGAGTGCTGCGTGAGGATTAGATGGAGAGTCATCATCAGACCTTCTAACCCATTTTTGTTATAAGTAAGATACTTAACCCCCACATTCTCAGTTTTAACATCTCTCATGTTTTGATATTTTATTACACCCCTAAATTAAAGAGACTTCAGGGATGTGTGCTTATGGTCAATAATCACAATTTGCTTTTGAGTATTTAAAGGCACTCGGCACTAGCGCCTCGTGTCTAACAACACCCTCAAGAGGTGTATGATTATTGACCCATAATCACACTCCCTCTCATGCATTATTGCAGTAATAAACTCCCAGTTATGCATTATTGCTTAATTATCTGTCAAGATGGTGTCAGAGTGGGTTGGGTGAGTACCCCTACTCTCATCCATCTCACCCTCCCCACCACCACCATTCTGTTGGCTCCATGGTGGAATTTCTCCATGACAGAGAAGGCGGTGGCCTTAGAAGAGTGCCTTTCTCCAAGATTGGGTATACCAGTGGGCTGGCTGGCCTGAGAGTAATAATTCCTATGTGGCATCCCCTTGCATTGGGAGTTGCAGTGGTCAGAGTGGGTGGGGAGTATATCGCCTCAACTGTGGTATTTCTGTGTAGGAAATGCAAGCACCTTAGCAGCCTGATAGTGGTGTTCTCCAGCAGTTTTGGTCATACACTGTCACAGCTGGACCTGGGAATTTTGGCTTTCTAGTGACAATGTTCAAACATTTGGGACAACTGAAACTGTTTACTGAGGCCCTGTTTTGGCAGCGCGTATCGGTCAATAAGCTGGGGGATTGATGGTGGGAACACAATCGGCTCCCTTTTATTTAAATTGGACTCTGCCAATCTCTTCAAAGTCAAATTCGGTCACTTTGAAAGTGCTATGCCTCCAAATGTGTGTATTTGCACTTCCTTTTCCACATTATATGTTGATACTCTAGTCATGGAAAAAGCCACAGGAGAGCTGTGGTCCAGGGTTTGAAGACACTCCAAGATAATGTGACAATGAAGTCCACAGAGTCCACAGGTATGCTTAAAAAATACATTTATTGCAAATTACATAGTTTTGAAGCACAACACTTTACCCTGGTGCTTTGTCTCCTTGCATGAGCCTTTGCCGGAGGAGTAGAGCTTCAAGCAACAACTTCATAATATATACACATCTTTTTAAAGCAGTTCATAACTTTTATCATAATACAAATTGTCAGCAGATTTTTGATTACTCAGATATAAATGCTACCTAGACACCACAATCATGCAATGATAGTATAAACATAGAAACATAGAATCTGACAGCAGATAAGGACCGCTTGGCCCACCTAGTCTGCCCATATATTAAGCTACTCATACCCTAATGGAAAAAAAACACAGTGGTAAACAAAAAAAACAACAACAGAATGCTAACAGGAGGTCACAAAAGGTCAGAGTAGTAATAATATGCTCACTAAAATATTTTAATATTTATAACTATTGCTATTTAATCTCAAGAAAATATAGTACACTGTTTGTGGTAATACCTTTTATTAGACTAACTGAATATTTTTTACACAAGCTTTCAAGACCTCCCAGGTCCCTTCATCGAGTGCAGACAAAACTAACCAGCATTTCAGAATATATACAAGAGTACAGTATGTGGATCCCAGATTGTTTAACAAATGGTAGGGTGTAGATGAAGCAATTTAATGCAATGCAGGTGACTACCAGGATATAGGCCGCATGTCATTATAAGGTGAGAGATCACATTTTTCTTTTACAGACAGAGAGTGAGTACAAGCTACATGAGTTCCACAGAGTTTTCAATAAAGTTTTCAATCAGTCTGAAAATACCATATAAATACCATATAAAGCTATCAACAAAAAAAGATCACTAGATTTTCTGAAGAGAGTACAAAGCAACGAGCGGGCCTCATACCTTATTAAATTTCTGGGATTGATTATGTAGACTAGAAATTGTCTTTTCCACTCTAAGGTTGGCCAACAATTCCTGCAACCATTCACCATAAGAAATATCTTTCGCATTCTTCCAGTGCTTCAATACCAGTTTTTTAGCTGACATGGCCATGAGGGTAATATGATACTTTCTGTTAGTAACCCTCACAGCGGAAAGATCCCCCAGTATACAAATTTCGGCAGTGAATAAATGCAATAACCCCAAAAGTGGGTCCACTTTCTGTCTAATAGTACTCTATAGGAGTGCTATTTTGGGGCATGTCCAGAAAATATGCAATAGATTACCCTCTCCTTGTAGGCATCGAGTGCATGTGGGTGAGGGGAGAAGCCCCAGTCTAGCCATCTTCTGAGGTGAGTAGTAAAGATTATGCAGAAGCTTAAATTGTGTTAGGTGAAGTCTGTCCTGCATAACAAATTTATGGCAATTCTGCCACAAGACCGGCCAGAGAAGATCTTGATTGAGGAAATGTATATTCCAAAAGTGAGTTGGACCAAAACTGTCAGGCCATTTCCAGCTGTGTATTAAACCATACATTTTGGATACAGCATAGGAAAGGCTTGCAAAAGGAACCAACTCCGGTAAACCGGAAAAGTTAGGAATTAAGGGAGGGGTTGTTCCAAAAAATTTTATTAGTAAATGTCGTAGTTGGAATATTTTAAAAACAGCAGAATTCAGAGTATGGGCCTTAATTAGGAGTTCTGATGAGGTTAACCATGAGCCATCAGATTTCAGGAAAAAATTAAGGGGAAGGTCCCCTAATTCAGTGATCCATTTCCTTTGGAGAGGCTTACCATCGATAGTGAGATTAGGATTCTCCCACCAAGGCTGAGATAGGTCAACGGCATGTTTATACTTCAAAAATGACCAAGGAAGAACCCAAGTTTCTCACCAAAAAGAAAGTAATGGCGAAAGAAGTACAGACAAAGAATGACCTCCTAGTTCCAGGGGGAAGGAGGGAGGGAGGGATGGCAAGGCCTGCTGCAAGAGATCCCCTTGCAGATCTACTGTTACGGTAAGTTCTTATGTAACTGTACTATTTCACTTCAGGGGTATCTCTTGCACGCCACACCTATGGAACAAGTACTAGCAGTTCTGTCAGTAGACAGCACAGTCTGGGTGGAGGAAAGCATGAGCCTAAGAAATCAGGCCCTGAGGACCACTAGGCCAAGTTGTGCCCTCATGCCCAGAGGCATTGTGTAGACTGCAGACTTGGTAAAGGTGTGGACAGAATTCCAAGTAGCAGCAGGACAGATCTCTGCAGCTGACACATTCCTGAAACAGGCAACAGAAGTGTCCATGCCTCCGGTGGAGTGGCCACAAACAGTAACAGAAAATCCTTGCCATGCTTTATTTATTTATTCAATTTTGATAACCAGGTAGGCCCTCTGAGCCCCGAAGGTCCCTCTTTCAGGGGCGATCCAGAATTAGTTACAGAGAAGGAGACAAATACAGGAATATACAAAGAACACACAATGCACTAATACAGCACAGCACTTAATACATAGTACAAGAGTGTTGACATAAGACCAGATGGGGCCCGACCTTTAGAGTTACAATCTGGCAAGGCCACCATAGATTAGTTATAATACACTAGGAGGGGAAACAATCAGGCAGGAGCTTGTGCACCACCAAGTGTGCAGGACAATTCATGAGCGGGGGCAGTAAGTTAGTAATAGTTTAGGCAGGTGCAAGAGAAGATGGGGAAATTAGCAGGGTCACCCTGGAGACTGGAAATGGTACCACAATCTGCAAAGGGGTTGTATACAGACCCCCATCTCAGGGGGAGGAAATGGACAAGGAAATGATAGAAAGCATCCTTAGGATAGCAGAGAAAGGGGAGATATTATTGATGGGGACCTGAATATGCCAGACGTTAACTGGAGCACCTTTGCTGCAGCCACATCCCAGAGCAGGGCCATTCTCGATGCCCTACAGGGGGCATGTCTCAGATAGCTAGTGTTGGAACCCACTCGGGAGGGAGTAATCTTAGACCTGGTGCTCTCAAATGGGGATGGAGAGAGGATCTCAGATCTAGAAGTGGGTAGCCATCTGGGAACAAGTGACCACCAAACAGTGTGGTTCACGATAAACTCAGCTACAGAGTCAAGCCATACAAAAGTGTGGGTGCTGGACTTCAGGAGGGATGACTGTCAAAATGAGAGAGTGCCTCAGAAAACACTAGCAAACAGGCAAGGAGGAGGGGTGAAGCAATAATGGGGAAACATCAAAACTGCCTTCACAGAGGCAAGCCTTTGTGTGAAGCAAATGAATCAAAATGAAAGTGTTTAGTGTTTTAAGATGTCTCCTGCTAGCCACAAATATCAAGTAGTGGCCCCAGTGAATAATTGCTTTCCTCCGGATAGGTGATGCTGTTGCAGTGGTGTGCAACTGTACAGAGAAGTCGACAAAAATCCCACATGAACATCTTTCTTGAGAAGTAAAAAAGGTTCAGGGTGTCTCAGAAAGTGGCTGATATCCTGGTGGCTGCCAGGAAACCCTCCAACAAAAAATTAGTGACATTACGAGAATGTGTAGAAACTGTGCCACACACATTGGTAACACAGCATACACCACATGCACAGGATGAATCAAAGAAAACATACAGTAAGACAGTGTCGCCAGTGCCACAGCAGCAGTAGCACCATAACAGCCACACACATAAAAAGGCTGTGCCCTAAATTTTGGCTGAAATAGTTTCCACCTTATCTCGCCCCATGTCTTTCTTTTTGCTACTTTCAAGCAGCAAGTGATTCCGCTCTAAAAGGCAACTTCAGTAGTGATGTCCATCCATAAAATACTGGCTGCAACACTGCAATGTAATGCTGAGAGTCTGCCTCTTGTTTTGCTGTTAAGGTAAGTTACTGTACATACAAGTATTTTGTATTATATTAGAAAAAATGGAACAGGTCAGGACACAATGAAAATCAATCAAACACAGCTAGACCAGTGGCATAGAGCAGTGAGGCATCTACTTGGCACACTGACATCTAGTGACATGCACCAAGACTGGCAGTGTAGGAGCAGAGGTTGGTAGGGAAGGATAAGGACTAGGATCACCCAAGAAGTCTTCTCCTTCCTCCCAGGGAGTTCTTGCATTGCCCCACTTAGCAGCTCTTGCTGACAGGCTTGTGGAAACTAACAGACATGCTTCTCATTCTTTCGGTTTTTCAGACAGTAAGTTCACCAACTCCACAGCCCAAGGTCAGAGGGTAGTGCTAGTAAGCCAGCTCAGCTACCACCCCCAGCCAGGATGATGTGACATGGCAACACTCACTGGAAAGACTAATTCACACTAGAATATAAGGTAGGGAATGAGGCCCATCATACAACGTTTACTATGTTTCTACCTTTTATTTTAACATATATCAGATTTTGAATCAGATAGTAAACATCCAATCTGAACTAAAATTCGGGATCCAACCAAATTAGATTTTGGGTAAGATTTCAGTTTTTTTGACCATCTGACCATGGCCAGTTGGATCAGATCAGACTCGGTACAACACTAGTGAATTAACCAGAAAGAACTGTCACCTCCAATAAGCTCAAACCAAACTCAAATAATTAGCTAGAAACACTGGAGAAAGAAGCAGCAAGGCAGGTGTTCGTAATAGGTTAAGAGAAGATACAAGGGAAGGAGGGCAGGCTTACTAAGCTAGCAAAAAAATAGGAAAAACATCTGTTATTAATCACTATGGATAATGTGGCGGAGAATGTAGAAGGAACTTCTGATGGAGGCAATATCTTCTCGTCCTTATTTCCGGAGAGCAGTCCAAATGGAGAGAATGCTTTGCAAGCAGTACTGGCTGATGTGGGAGAATCTGGAGTATCGGCCAACAGGGTAACAAATGGTATTAGAGAAACATGTTTTACTTTAGAGAAGCACTCTACAAGTGCCAGATGAGTTTACTGGCAACGACATACAATCCAAGCTTGTATAAAGGTACAACGCGTTCCACGTGGTTTACGCCTGCTAAAACGCCCAACTTTTGGAAATGACAGCACCACCTTTCTCCAGAAATGGGATAAAATACTCCAAACAGCTTTGTTTCAGCTCACTGAATTAATTGTGGACTTCAGTCATGAAATTGAGACTGAACTGAGAGGGTATAAAACAACAGGAACAGAAGGCATGTACCTTTAAACAACATGCTGATTATGAGCAATGTGAGTATACATTTAAGAACTATTTGCAATTCTATGATAAAAAAACACAAGCACAGAAGAAGAAGAAATTTATTTAGAGATATGAATGACTATGCTCAGAACTGTATCTTTGGAAAAAGAGTAAACAGCAACAAAAGACAAATACCATTAATAACCCTACACCCATGGATACAACAGATGCACCAACTCCAAATTAACAATTAGAGACCACTGTGCCAACACCAAAGTCCATTTTATGTAGAACTGAGAATGCAGGACAGGATTACAGCACAGGTGAAAGTGCATCTGAATCTGAGGATACTGATTCAGATAGAGGTCCTTTTTAGATGTTGGCCATCCTATAGACTGTGTCCCTAGGAGGAGTACACGGCAAACACGATTCAGGTTTGAAGAAGAAGAAGGAAGACGGGGGAGAGGTTTCAGAAGAGGAGGATTAAGAAGCAGAGGCAGAAGATATGGCAGAAGAACACCTTTCAGGAACCGCTAATGACAGTGGTAAATTTGACTGATCTTGAATTTAATGAGACTCAGTAAAAGTACTTTCTATGGGACTTAGTTTTATACCGTCTTTTCAGAACTCTGAGTTTTCTGCATTTTTAGATATACAAAAATTTGCATGTAAACTTAATCTAAAAGTGTTTTTTGCAAATAAAGATAAGGAATGTGATGCTTACGATGTTCCTGATAATGCTGACTCAGATAATTGCTCACAAGATGAGCAAGTGATAGAACCACAGGTACGAGTACCCGAAACTGTGTTTAAACCCCAGTCTACATTCTGTCCCCCCTTACATCCCAATACAGAAACCTTTTTGGATTGCTGCATTGCTAATCTCAATTTGTTGTATCAGAATCCACCACATATGCTGCTAAATAACCTGGATCAACAAGAAAGACATGCATTGTGGGAGCTAAAAATTAACAAGCAAATAGTGATCAAGGCAGCTGATAAGGGTGGACATGGTCATACAAAGTGTTGAAAATTATGTAAAAGAAGCTTATAGAGAGCTTGGGGATGCGTAATGTTTCCAACTATTAACTTTTGACCCCACTTCCAAGATTAAACAGGAGATGAATTGTATCTGCTTGAAATTTATCGAGAGGGGCTTATTTCTTTAGATGAACTTTTCTTTTTGACGGTAGAATGTCCTAGGAAACTGTTTTTGTATACCCTGCCTAAAATCCACAAGGATTCTGTAAACCACCCAGACGCCCTATAGTCTCTGGTATTGGTTGGGTTACAGAACCCCTGTCAAAATTTGTTGACAGTTTTCTAAGACCCACTGTCCCAAAAATAAGAAGCTATATAAGAGATATGAGTCAGGTTTTAGAAATTCTGTATAACATCTGCCCTGAGCAGGATTGGTTGTTAGTAACTAGGGACATAGAGTCCTTGTATCTGAACATCCCCATGAGGGGGGCTATAGGCTATAGAACAACACCTATTACAATATACTGATTTGACGCAACAACAGATTAATATGTTAATTAATTTAACAGAAATGGTATTAAAGAACAATATTTTTCTGTTCAAAAACAAAATTTACAGACAAACGAAGGGCACAGCAATAGAGGCAATGCTAGCCCCCAGCTTGGCTAACATATATTTAAGCATATGGGAAAATACATTTACATACATAGATACATAGACAGTGTCAGCAGATAAGGGCCTATGGCCCACCCAGTCTGCCCATTTAAGTTTGTAAGTTCAGTTTATGTTTTCCAGGAAGTCTGTTGCCCCTTACTCCTGACCTCCAGAATTCCTTTATGTCTATCCCATGCATTCTTAATTATCTGCCGACACTGTCTATGTATCTATGTATGTAAATGTATTTTCCCATATGCTTAAATATATGTTAGCCAAGCTGGGGGCTAGCATTGCCTCTATTGCTGTGCCCTTCATTTGTCTGTAAATTTTGTTTTTGAACAGAAAAATATTGTTCTTTAATACCATTTCTGTTAAATTAATTAACATATTAATCTGTTGTTGCGTCAAATCAGTATATTGTAATAGGTGTTGTTCTATAGCCTATAGCCCCCCTCATGGGGATGTTCAGATACAAGGACTTGTCCACCACCCGTTCTGTGAAGAAATTCTTCCTCACGTTTCCTCTGAATCGTCCTCCCTCCAACTTCATCCCATGCCCTCTAGTCCTGGAACATCTTTTTCGCTTAAAAATAGTGCATTCCTGCACCCTGTTCCTCCCTGTAAGATACTTGTATGTCTCTATCATATTAAGCGTGATGAAGTTGTTGCTTCTTAGGGCATAGGACCTAGCTGTGGCCAGTGTAAAGCAGTCTAAAATATAGGATGGAAATTTATTAGACAAAGCTTTGTATATCCATAGTGCAGCATTTCTGTTCCTTCTGAGGTGTAGGGATGTCCAACCAACTGCAGCATAGAGAGAGCATGATGAGTGTTGAATGGAAGATCTGTAATAAACCGTAGTGCTCTGTGATACAAGGTATCCAATTTGCTTAAATAGGAAATAGGACAGTGACCATAAAGGAAGTCTGCATAGTCGATAAGTGAGATAAACGAGGCCTAGATTAGTCTCAGCCTTGAGTCTCTGGTTAGAAAATGTTTAATTCTGAAGAATAGGCCGAGCCTCTGGTGAAGTTTTTTCAGAAGTTCTTCAATATGAGTGTAATCAAGCCTGCTATCAATCCACACCCCTAAATATTTCAATTTATCTACATAGTCCAGGCTTTCTCCAAGGATGGTGGATAATTGGGGAAGATTGCTTGGTGAGGAGGTGTTAGTATAGTTATTAGTGGAGAAGAACATAGCTTTTGTCTTCTTTGCATTTAAGAGGAGTTCTTTCTCAAGTAGTTGGTGTTGCAAAGGGAGAATTCTGTTTGTAAATTTCACAGGCCACTGCAGGCGTATGGGTTACTGACATATAAAACAGTGTCATCTGCAAAGAGGTGAACATTGGCTTTGGTGAGATTAGAGTCAATGTTGTTAATGTAAATGGCAAAGGATAGGGCCCAGGATAGATCCTTGAGGAACTCCTCTTAGAAGTGGTTTTAATGAGGATAAGTCACCTTCAGCTTTCACCTGCTGCATTCTATCAGTGAGGTAACATCTGAACCACTTAAGAGAGGGTGGGTCTAAGCCTATGGAGTGCAGTGAAGAGGTAGCAGCTCATGATCACGGTGTCGAGCAGCTTTGCTTAGATCAAGGAATACAGCACAGACACTGCTCTTTTGTCTAGCTCAGTTTGCCAGTCATTTGTGACTTTGGCCAGTGCAGAGATGGTGCTGTGCCTGGCCCTAAATCCAGATTAAGCAGGATTTAAAGAGTTATTAACTTCAAGGTAGTCTCTTAATTGGATGCTCACTAATTTCTCTAGCATCTTGGAAAGCACTGGAAGAATGGATATGGGCCTGTAGTTGTTGAGGTCCTTGGGGTCCCCTGATTTTAGAAGGGGAAACACTTGGGCTGTTTTCCACATCGAAGGAATAGAGCCAGAGGTTAATGATAGATTAAAAAGATGTGTTAAGGGAACTGCAAGCACATGAATTGCAATTTTTAGAAAATAGGGGTCAAGAGAGTCTGCACATGCGCTTTTTTTAGTGTCCAATTTCTCTAGCATCTTGGAAAGCACTGGAAGAATGGATATGGGCCTGTAGTTGTTGAGGTCCTTGGGGTCCCCTGATTTTAGGAGGGGAAACACTTGGGCTGTTTTCCACATCGAAGGAATAGAGCCAGAGGTTAATGATAGATTAAAACGATGTGTTAAGGGAACTGCAAGCACATGAATTGCAATTTTTAGAAAATAGGGGTCAAGAGAGTCTGCACATGCGCTTTTTTTAGTGTCCAATTGCAGCATTAGGTCTACTACTTGCTTCAGTAAAACCGGTTTGAAGGAGAAAGAAGAATCAGCCCTCTGAACCTCAGTAGACTGGGAGTTTAGTTGTGCCCGCAGTAGATTTGTGTTTGATAGTTCAGTGAATACATTATTTGAGCAGATAGATCTATACAAACGTTACATAGATGATCTCCTTTTGATTTGGAAGGGGCCAGAAAGTGAGTTGCTTGAATTTGTTCAATACTTGGAAGGCACTAATCCACATTTAATGTTTAAAGTGAATGCCCACAAGTGGTCCGTACATTTTTTGGACGTTACTATTTTTAAACAAGAAGATGGTACACTGAGCACTGATATCTTTAAAAAAAGAGTCCGACAGGAATACTCTCTTACACGCGAGTAGCTGCCACCCACAGCATGTCATTCAGAACTTGCCAAAGGGGCAGTACATCCATGTATGAAGGAACTGTGGTAATCTTGATTTGTTAAATGCAGGACACAGGAGCTCACTACCAATTTGTTGGAAAGGGGCTATGATGGGGCTCATGTGACTGAAATTGAACAGGAGGTATACCTCATGGATAGAAAACAAATGTTTCATCCCAAAAGTAGAAGAATTAAAGATGATCCATCTGTGATGTTCACCACCACCTATGGTGGTGGTTCAAGACAGGTCACTGATATTGTCAGGAGAAATGTGAGTGTTTTACGAGGCATGCAGGAACTGTCACCTTTCTTGTCTAAACCTTTACAGGTTATGTATAGAAGAGGCAAGAATTTGAAAGATAATTTGACCCGTAGCTCCCAGGAAAAAAGTAAAGTCCTTTTTGTACCAAAAAAATCAGGCACTAGAAGATGTGGGAGGTGTAAGGTGTGCTCAATATTATGTCCCTGTACTGAATTTTTGAACCCATGGACTGGCAAGATGGTAAAAATTCAGGCTGATATAGATTACAACACAGAAGCTGTAATTTACCTTTTAACTTGTTCATGTGGGGCTTATTATGTCGAACGTACTAAACGCAAATTAAGATTCCAAATTCGGGAACATTTAAATGCCATTAAAAAAGGTAATTTGGATTATGCAATGGCAGCACACATTCTAAAATTACTTGAAAATATTACCCACAAAATATGTGCCACTGGTATAGAAATAGCCTTGGTTAGCATTAGAGGAGGTGACCTAGAAACTATGTTAAATCAAAATGAACAAAAATGGATCTATGTTCTAGGAGCCCTGAAAAAAACAGGGCTCAATTTTAAATTCAAGGTAAAACCTTTTCTGAAATGAGGTACCAATGAAGTGCACCTACAGCCCGATCTTTTGCCTTGTTGCAAATGATTTTGTAATGTGTAATGCTGAGTTACTGTATCTATGCTTTATGAGTGCACTTCTCATTCTCTCTCTTTTTGAAAATTGAAGCTGTATGCATAAAACCTCTTCCCCCTGCCTGTCTCCCCCCTTCTTCTCCCATTCTGAATGTGTTTTTTAGGTTCAGAATATGACAATTAACTATTGGATTATAAGCTGTTTTGATTATCACACACTACTTGTATGTTGGACGACTGATTTGAACAGGCCAGTTAAAAAATATTTTTTTAAATTAAAGTTTTCTGTTCTTTTCACAGGATGGCTTTCTCTAGAGTAATTGGACTACTAAGGACTAAGTGTTTTCAAACTATGATTCTGGCTACTAAAGAGTTAATTTTGTGTTTGGGACACTGGTGATATGTTAACTGGGTATAAGTGGAGGCTTAATTTATTTTAAAATGACGTGGAACTATGTAAGCATGTCATTGGTCAACTGGTGTTTAAACTGACTGCCTTTGATACCATGATTCATGCTCTGATGAAACCCCCAAGTGTGGAGGGTGAAACGTAAGGAGTGGTGGTATTCCACCGCTTTGTTCCTCTGATATCCACACTGTGGTGCAGGTGTATATATTGCTGCATTAAATGATTTGACTACAAGCAAGCTGAGTCTCTGGTCTCTCTGTTGAAGCGTGGGTGCAGCTGTATTTACTTTTGGAAATTTGCTAAGGTACCTAGCAGCACCACTCTTCCTGGTGCTCACTTTGCATTGATTTAGTAATAAGAAATTAAGGAGGTTGAGACAGGATGAAGATAGATAAAAAATATATATTTTTTAACAAGAAAAAACTGTTAGGACTTTTCACAGCCCTGTTTACAAAGTTGTCCTGCAAAATTTTACAAAGAAGGTATACAAGTTAGTTGAAAAATGTCATAGTACCACAAAGAAACACCTTAACCATACTCAGCAGACAAAAATGGGAAGCTTTTACAGACAGGATAAAACCTAATGTTTGCACATTATTACACATTTCTGCATTCAATACATCATACCTATATTTTGCAGACATTTGTCATATAAGTACATATGTCTGCTAGGTTCCTACTCATCATAGATTTAGACAATTTAATGTTGTGATGTTCTTAATCTCAGGAGACAGAGCATTCTATGATTGTGTTATCCACCAGCTAATCATCATCTTGTCATACAAATTTGAGATTTTAAAAATTGTAAATCCTTTGTTTTCTACTTGCCTCAGGTTATGAGTATGGATAGAAACTTTGTTTATTTCAAACTTATAGTCTCTAATGAGTCCCTTATTTAATTTAAAAGCTATTATTGCTCTTAGTTTTTTTCTCCTGAGTTCTAAGAAATTCCAGTTTAGGTCCCTGTACATCGAGCAGTGGTGTCGATCATAGGCACATCCTAATACAAATCTCACTAATCAACTGTATAATATGTCTACTATATTTAGTTAAGTATCATTTTTTTAAATCTATTTATTTTAAATTTGATAACCTGGAAAGACACAACTGAGCTGAGTCTCGTCTCCAGGTGCTAACTGGTGGCAGGGATACATAAGAATGATACAGAAAATTCAGCACTTTAGCAAAACAAAGGACATGGTTACAGGGGCCCAGAAGCAAGTGGGTTACTGCAAATACAGTAATACGCAACAAGTAATCACAATTAGAAAACAGCTAAAAATAACTATTTACAGGAGTTGGATGGACAATAACAGAAAGAATAGGACTGCTCTGACTATATACAAGTAGGACAATATGCACTGCACACTACTGGTAGCATAGGGACTTGAGGGCTGAAGAGCTATGGGGCGCAGACTACAAGGCAGGGGCTGCTTGGATTGGGGACACTGCACTGCAAGCATTGGGGAGGAGGGAGAAGTCTGAGGAGTCTTTTGAGGGAGAAAAAGGGAAGTATAAGCAGAGATCAGAGAGGAGTATATTCCAGTGAGATGGGAAACGTAAGGAGAAGGCAGATTGGCTGGATGCAGAGAGGGGGCGAGGGATTGAAAAACTGCTTAGGTCTCTGTGTCGAAGGGGGTAGTTAGAAGTGTTAGCTTGAGAAAGGCAAGAGGAAAGGTAGGTGGGGAGGGTTCCAAACCAGAACTTAGCAACAAGGGAGGTGCAATGAATCATCCATTTGTGAGATAAAGGAGCCAGAGAGATAAGAGAATAAAGGCTACAGTAATGTGTGAGGTGAGGAAATGCAGCAGCCCAATGGCAGAAGAAGTTTAGAAGAGTATCCAGTCTGGAGAAAGATGTAGTCAGAGCAGTACCAGAGACCACACTGGCATAGTCAATGACGGGTAGAATAATTTTGGATACCAACTCTTGATGAGTGGGGAGGAGGGGACAATCTTTATGTCGATAGAGGACTGCTAGCTCGGGCCATAGTTTTGAACAGATTGGGAAGAGAAGTATAGGTGACTATCCAACTATACCCCTAGGCATTTAAAAGCTGGAACAGTCTCCAGCAGAGAGTCGTCTAGAGTATAGAAGACAGAGGGAGACAGGAGGGTGGCCAGTTTCTGTCTTGAGCCAAATGTCATGGCCACGGTTTTTTTAGTATTTTCAGACAGATTTCTTCTGAAAGCAAGACTGCACTTTGTTGAAATCTTGCTGGAGGGGAGATTGCACACTGATGGAGGAAGGCCCAGAGGTGAATAATATTTTATTGTCTGCACACATATGCATATTAGACGTGTTACAGACTGAGGGGAGGTTGTTTATGAACAGGGAGAAGAGGATAGGGCCAAGGATGGAGCCTTGTGGGACCCCAGTAAGGATATGGAGAGAGGAGGAGGGCGTGTCACCTATCTGTACCGACTGCTGCTTATTGTGTAGATAGGAGTGGAACCAGTTAACAGCTGGTTCGGCAAGGCCAACAGATTTGAGTTTCTGTAACAGGAGAGGATAGGAGATGGAGTTGAACACCTTTGCCAGATCTATGAAGATGGCTGCTGTGATGTAACTATGGTCCATTGCTGAGAAAATGGAATCTGTGACACACAGTAGGGAGGAGATGGTTGAATGATGTTTTCTAAAACCTGACTGTAGAGGTGAGAGAATGTTGTTTGTGGCAAGGTAATCAGAGAACCTGGAATGAATGAGAGACTCCTGAAGTTTGGCAAGAGACAGGAGGAGATAGATAGGCTGGTAGTTACTTGGAGCAGAAGGGTCACCACCTTTGGGAAGAGGTAATACCTTTGTGGATTTTCAGGCCTGTGGAACAGTGGAGGTAGAGAGGGAGAGGTTGAAAATGAAGGCTAGGGGAGTGGCTATAGCTAGGGCTGAGATGTGGAGAAGCCTGGGGTGTAGACTGTCGGGGGTGGTTTTGGTAGGGCTAAGGGCAAGACACTGAGTAGACTTCAAAGGGGGGAGAAAGAAGGGGGAATAGGAACTTGGTGGGGAGTTGGGAGTAGGGTGGGGTGTAAGGAGGAATTGGGGATGGAGGGGATTGTCAAGGAGAGTGCAAGTGGCAAAAGATTTGTTGAAGATCTCAGCTACTGCAGCAGGGTCAGAGACAGAAGAGCCATCAATTTTAAGAACAGGGGAGGCATGATGTGCAGGGGGTCTAACAGAGAGTGTAGAACCTTCCAAAATGAAGCGGGAGTGTTTTGACCTTGCGGTACCTGGCACCTGAAGTATTTGACCTTGGCGAGGCAAATGGCCTTGGTGCAGTTGTTTCTGAGGGCTTTGTAGGTGTGGAAGTCTACCTGGGTTGAGGACTCTTTGTAGTGGGTACTAAGCTTTGTCCCTGGCTCTGCATTTAGCCAGCAGGTCTGCTGAAATACAGGGGTGATGGTGTTGTTTTACTCCAGCTTTCTTAAGAGGGGCATGGATGTTTAAAATGCAGTTGAGGGTACCAGAAAAGAGAACTAGAGTAGAGTCAACATCATGGGCTGAAAATATGAGTTGCCAGTCAGCTTCAGAGAGGTCATGTTGCAGGGCAGTTATGTCTAAGGTGTGAAGGGACGGGATGATATGTGTTTAGGAACAGCATGGGGGAAGTGGATCTTGCGTACG
This sequence comes from Neoceratodus forsteri, assembly GCA_016271365.2. NCBI lineage: Eukaryota > Metazoa > Chordata > Ceratodontiformes > Ceratodontidae > Neoceratodus > Neoceratodus forsteri. Next base: position 516,693,885 of record CM028135.1, on the reverse strand, counting down.
CAGTATGTGATGCAGTGATCACTGAGAACATCTTATAGTATGCCTGCTGCAGTGATATGGCGAGGGTGGGAGGATAATACCCAGTCAAGCAGGGAGTGATTATGGGAGTGGTGGTTGATGTGGGTGGGTTCATGGATCATTTGAGTTAAGTTGAGAGTCTCGATCTTGAGAAGGGTAGGCTTAGAGGAGGGGGTGAGCCAATCTAGGTTGAAGTCACCTAGGAGCAAGAGCTCACCATTTGCTGCATTGATGGAGCCTGAAGAGGTGATGGAGATTAGGGAGTCAGGGGTAGTTTTGGGTGGAGCATACAGAGCACCAATGTAGAGAGGAGCTGAGGATGGAAAGGATAATGGGGTAATAATTAGTTCATGGGAGGAGGTGCGGGATTCTTCTAAAGTAATTGAGCAGGATTGGGACTGTCTGACATACAGTACAAAGCTACACCACCCTCGCACTTACCTTAGTCTTGGCGGAATAAGTTGAAGTTGGGAATAGAAACAGCAGAGTCAAGGATTCTGGCTGACAGCCAAGTTTCAGTAACACAGAGAATGCCAGTCGGTGCTGGATGAGCAGGACATTAAGAGCATCCAATTTTGGGAGAAGGCTATGAGCATTTAGATGGAAAGGATTAAGACCTTTAGGCAGGAAAGAGGGAAACACATTTGGAGAAATGCCTGAATGGATTTGGACTGAGATAGAGGGGATTGTGGGAGGACCTGGGTTTGGTTGGATGTCACCAGAGAGAAACAGCAGTAGTAGGAAAAGGGACAGGTGAGGAGGGTATTTGCACCTACTGGGGTTGTGAGGCAAAGACGTAGTGAAAGAGTGAATGCAGTGAAACAAGGCCTCAAGGTTTAGGCGGTGAGTGGGGAGCAGTGAATTTTATGTCAAGCTATTGAGTTTGTAATTGCAATAAATTTGATGTCACTTAAACTTCTAGAAGTCTAGGAACAGAATTCGAAAAGAAGTCAATGAAGGGCTGAGCAGACTGTGCAGAAATTGTTTCTGGAGTCATTAAAAACACCTCAAGAACAGGAAGCTGTAGAAGAGGCTGTAAATCCACAGTTAGGCTGGAGCAGCTAATAGGAGGGGCAGGAGGGCTGGAAAGAAAATCATCAGAAAAGTAGCAGAGGATGTGAACATCAGCTAGGCTGGGGTGACTAATACGCGGAGCTGGAGAGAAATCATCAGTCAAATTTTTCTGAGGTAGGAAATTGGAGCCAGGTGCAGCTCGAGATGGGGAGAGGGCAGGGAGGAGGAGGAGGAGGTATAAAAAGGGGACCCTGGCAGGTGGGTTATTCCTTTATCTCGCACAGCAGGGTTTCATGGAAAAACAATCAGCCCACTCTGGGATATCTACCTGTTGTGTGTTAACGTGGGATGCAGGATGCAGGAAGAGCAGCAGTGGCCGGGGAGCCTTCTGAGGTCCCCTATCAATCAATCAATCACTGTTTATTTCTAAAAAGCGCAGTTCCAATATGATCAAAGTGCTGTACAATAAGATAAAACAGAATACATAAGATTAGATAAGAACACTAAGCAAATAGTGTAAAATGACTACTGCTATCCATGCTAATCAAAGTCTGAAAAAGCTTGACTAAAAAGATGAGCTTTGAGAGCAGATTTAAAACTCTTGACAGTCGGGCACTCTCATATCTGATGAGGTAGAGAGTTACACAGGGTAGGAGCTAAAAGGCAAAAGAACGAGCACCAGAGGTCTTAAGCTGGACCCATGGAACCTCTAGCAATCCCTCGTCGGAGGAGTGGAGAGATCAGAGCGGATGATAGGGGCAAAGAAGATCTTTTTTTTTCCCAAGTTCTCTTTCCCTCCAGTCACGTCGCCATGGAGCCTCTCTCAGGCAGCCTAGTCCTGTTTTCCTGCCCAGCCTGAAGCCTCCCCTAACTGAACCTCCTCTCTCCTCCCCCTCCCCCATAGCCAGTACCCCCAGCTTGACCCGCCCGAGGTGGGTCGCCCTCTCCTCTTAGTCATGCTTACTAGTCAGATTCTGGCTCACGGAAGGTCTGGGGAATGGAGGACCTGGATGGTTAGTCAGGGATGGCCCAGCTGGGGGGGGGGTATGGGGGACAGGTGCCGTCGCCTGCCCATGGTGCCGGTGGTTTCCTTGCTCTGTGAGCCCTCCCACTCCCTCCCTGTGTGGTGCATGTTGATGAACTGGCGCACGGCAACCATGCCGGTGTCATCCACGCTGGATACATGCTTGTCTTAGCTGCTGTAGTGCCCCCGGCCTCCACCCCTTACTACCCGGGGAGGAGAGCACCATGAAGGCACTCATCTTCAACCCTCCCCGGCAGTTCAAGCTCGCTCCCGAACCCGGGTCGCCGGTGTGGTGCAAGGTGTGGCGTCCAGTGCCTCAACCCTCAGCGCCACCGGGCTGGCAGGCAAAGAAGATCTTGCAGATAACTCAGTCCCTGGCCATGTAGGACTTTATAGGGTAGTAAAAAAACCTTAAAGGTGATCTGCCAGTGAACTGGCAGCCAGTGCAGACTGCAGAGCACAGGCGTGCTGTGACAAGATCTCAGGATGCCAATCAACAGCCTGGCTGCCACATTCTGGACCAGCTGCAGTCAGTGGATATCAACCCCCAGTAGCCCAAGGTAGAGGGCATTGCAGCAGTCAAGATGAACAGTCACAAAAGCATGGACCAGTAGTGGAAGGTTGCTGGGGAGAACCAAGTTCTTAACCCGGGCAATGTTCCTCAGATGATAGAATGAGGTTTTCACACCCGCAGACACCTGGGCCTTTAAAGTCAGGCCGCTGTCGTGAACAATGCCTAGGTTCTGCACCTGGCCAGAAGCAAATAGCTGGGTCCCAACAAGACATAGCCTGGACGGTTGACCAGCAACTAAATCTAACCCCAGGTGGCCTGGGTCCACTACTAATATCTCAGTTTTATTAGGGTTCAGCTTCAGGCAGCTGGCCCTCATAAAGTCCCGGATTCTGGAGAGGCAGTTATTAAACACCAAGACTGTACCAGTCTGTGCAGGCACAAAGGACATGTAGAGCTGAGTATCATCTGCATAACAGTGAAAGCTCAGTCCATACTGCCTTATAATGTTTCCCAACGGCAGCATGTACATTGCGAAGAACATGGGTGAAAGTATGGAGCCCTGAGGAACCCCATTGGGCAGGGGGAGAGGAACTGAGGAATATACCTCAGACACCATTCTCTGAGTCCTACCCATGAGGAAAGATTGAAACCATCTAAGGACTGTTCCAGAGAGTCCACAGAATAACTGCAGGTGCTACAGCAACACTCCATGGTCCACAGTGTTGAATGCTGCAGAGAGATCAAGGAGGAACAGAACAGAATGGCTACCCTGATCTCTCACTGTCAAGAGATTATTAAGTACCCAGACAAGCGCCATCTCAGTTCTATGCCTCTTCCTGAATCCAGACTGAAGAGGCTCAAAGACATCGTAGGTGGTTAAATGGACCTCCAATTACTCTGCCACTGCCTTCTCAATAACGTTGCCCACAAAGGGCAGGTTTGAGACTGGCCTGTAGTTTGACAGACAGTCTGAGTCAAAGGAGGCCTTCTTCAAGAGGGGTATCACTACCACCTCCTTCAGGGGAGTAGAAAACACCCCAGATCCCAAAGAACACTGGATTTTATCTGCCAGGACCAGGCTGATGATCTCAAAGTGCCCCACTAAGAGGTGCGTTGGGCCTGGGTCCAGACTACAGTAAGTTGGGCAGAGCTCCTGGATGATCCATACAACGTCTATAATCGCCAGTCAGTCAAAGTTGGACCAGATAAACTTGGAGCCTGCGACCTCCCGTTGGCATCCACAAGGCCCATTGGTGGAAGCTGAGTGGATCTCGGACCTGATGGTGGCAATCTTATCTGTAAAGAATCAAGCAAACTCATCACACTTACCTTGTGAAAATGTTCTCCGGGGCTGGATTGCACAGCCTGTCAACAGTCCTGAAAAGCTAAGCTGGTCGACTCTGTGCAGCAGCAATCTCCCTGGACAGGAACTCTGCCTTCTTATGGGAGATTGCTGATTGATAGTTCTTATAATGAACCATCAATCTAAGTCTGTCACCCTCCAGGCTGGATTTTCCCCAGCAACACACCAACCTTTGCCCCATTTATCTCAGCTCCTGCAAAGTCCCATCAAACCATGGGGACTTGGGGAGGAGACTAAGTGGGTGAACATGGAAACATAGAATTTGACAGTAGATAAAGACCGCTTGGCCCACCCGGTCTGCCCATTTCCTTACCTAATGGATAAGCTGCAGATCCTAGTTAACCAGCAGCCTGCTTCTTTCTACCCCCAACCCCTAGAATTGCCTTATGACTGTCCCATGCATGCTTGAATTCCACCACTGTTTTTGACTCACAACCTCCTCCTGAAGGCCGCCCATGCATCCACAACCTCTGTGAAAAATACTCCTTAAATTACCTCTGAACCCGCCTCTATCTTCAAATTGTGCCCCTTGTTCTTGCACACCTATTTTTTTGAAAGATGCTACCCTCTTGGACTTTGTTGATTCCCTTGAGGTACTTGAAAGTTTCTATCATGTCCCCCCTCTCCCTCCTTTCCTCGAGGCTATACATATTAGGCTCCTTAAGTCTCTCTTCATATGTCTTCCGGTGCAGACCCTGCACCATTTTAGTTGCCCTGGACAGTAGCAATGGAATCCAGAGCTGCCATCACAGCCTTATTATAGGCAAGTACCAACTCCTCTGGATCCTTGCTAGCACTCAACAAACCTGATAGGTCCAGCACCGCCATAAAACTATTAGGGGTCAGTCTCCTTAAAGAATGGTACCGAACCATCTCCACAGGGGCAGGCCTAGTAGGGGGAGCCTGGAAACTGAACCCTTTAGTGTGATGGTCAGACCAACTGACTGGTTCCACCACCAAATCAGAGATCTCCATCCCCAATAGGAAGACAGGATCCAGAGAGTGACCTAAAATGTGGGTGGTAGAGGAAACAACTTGTGTAAGGCCCAACAAGAGCATCAGTTGGAGAAAGTCTTGACCAAACTGTGAGAGCGCATCATTGACCAAAGCATTGAAGTCCTCCAGAATTTTCCATGTACAGGACTCCAACATCAGCTCGACGATGAAGTCTGCGACTTCCTGCAGAAATTCTTTCTTATCCCCAGGTGGACGGTAGATGAGAAGAATTCTGCTACTCACACTTGCCCCTAGAATAAACTCAAAGTATTTAGTTTTCACCACTGGGATCTCTATAAGGCCTAGTTCTGACAGAAAACAAATGGCTACACCCCCGCCCCTACGATCCTTCCTCAGGCAGTGTATCACTGAGTATCCTGCGGGGACTGTTTCGTACAAAATTGGTCCAATATTTTTGTCCTGTCAGGTCTCGGTGATGCAGGCCAGATCAACTAAATCCACAAGATCAGCAGCTATAGCTGTCTTGTTTCTAATTGATCTAGTGTTGCATAACACTGCTCGAGTAGGATAGGTAGTAGAGGCTGGCCGAGCCATCTGCCCACCAAATGTGGAACCCTTGGGTATGGGAACTAGGCAGTGAAAACCTACCCAGCCCTTCAGCGTCGGTCTACAGTGAAGGAGTACAGGGAGCCCTAGAAATAATGGGAGAGACAATCATTGATAAAGTAAGCCAATCAGTGGTTCGCCGTCAGGATCAGTTCCACAGAGTCTCAGGTGACATGCTACAGGGCAGCAGGGGAAAGGGTGTTGAGTTATCAGCTAGAGGCTGGTGCCAACCCCCCCCACACCACTGGCCCTACCTGAATAAACACAGTCCTACTCCGAGGAAAGCCCTCCCAAACAGCATAGCACTGTACAAATAGATTTCACTGCTATACCGGCTACTAGCCTTACACACAGTGGCAAACTATGAGCATACAGGCTATCCTATAGACTAGCACACATATGTGAATACCTGTATGTAGCTACTCGGGTTTAAACACTGACATGTATATACATTTGGCTACACTGAAAAACACTAACATTTAAACAAGTAAATACCACTGCTGAACCTAATTCTCTTATATTGATTATAATCTTGAGCATTTCATTTATACATATTGATTTAGATGCCACATCACTTACGCTAGTTTTCAGCTGGTCCCCGATAAGTTCTTGGTTAACTCAGATTACAGTTGCACGAGATTTAGTCTGAATTTACAGAGCACATTTCAGAGCATAATTCATTTAGTACTGGGAGTCACAGGTTTGTGCTTTCTGTTTACCAATAAACCAGCTACCCCATGGTACAGGTATAGTTCAAGTTCAACTTCGTGTGGGACACCTGGCTATGCAATAGACTGAACTGAGTAAATGGCAAATCACTGTATGCTCCACTGCTGAATAACAATCAATCACTTACATGAGTAATAGCTATCTAAAGCAGTGCAAAATACAAGGCAAGTAAAAAGTTCATAGACATTAACACACAGGTTAGTGACTTGAGGCAGGCTTCTGTGTACTCTAAGCAGTTGCCATGTGGTGCCCAGCAGGGGTTACAGAAAAACAATCAGCCCACTCTGGGATATCTACCTGTGGTGTGTTAATGGGTGATACAGGGAATTAGCATGCTGATAGACTATATTTCCGTACTCCAAAGATGTCAGTAGAAGTTGTACAGCTATTGTATTCCTAGTTTCTTTGGGAATAAAAAATGCTTTCCTTCTCAAGGCTTTCAGTCTTTTATTTACCTTTTTAACAGTATTATTTCTTATTTATGTGTGCATCAAATTTCAATGTATCATCTATAATCACTCCCAAGTATTTGTATTCTCCAACATTTGTTAATGTTTGCCCATGTAGTGTATCTATAGTCAGGTTCGTTTCATCCTTAATTTTGTCCTGTTTTGCCTAAATAGCATCACCTGAGTTTTCTTTGCACTCAACACCATATTTGACTTCATGAACCATTCCTGAAATCTATTAAAATCATGCTGCAAAATATTTTTCAATCCAGTTTGAGATGCTGCTCTACCTATTAGTACTATATCATCAGCGTAAAGTTTTATTTCTGTTCTGTTTATGCATTTTGGCAAATCATTGTCATATATCAAAAACAACAGGGATCCCAGAATGGAACCCTGTGGTACTCCTGTGCTCAAAGTCAGTGGAATTGAGAGTATACCATTTACCATGACTTGCTGTTTCCTGTTGTGAAGACATGATTGAAACCATGAAGGGAGAGGATCTATAAAAAAATGAGATGCCAAGACAAGAAGCAAAATTAGTGAGCTCCAGGCAATGGTGGTTCATACAGAGTTGGATCTCGTAGCCATTAAGGAAACTTGGGCCACAGAAAATAATTACTGGGATCTGGTGGTCCCAGACTACACCTTGTTTAGGTGGGATGGGGGAAGGTTAGCCTTCTATGTCAAGTAAGGCACTGAGGCAGTGGAGGATGGGTCCATCATTGAATGAAATGGGGAAATAGAATTACTGTTGATTTAGTTTATAGTGGCATCAGGTGAGAAACTGCACATGAAGTTGGTCAATAGACCACTGTGACATGCAGACCAGGGCAACAGGGAACTGGGGGCTGAAATAGAGAGGGTAGTCACAAAGGGGGAGGTGGTGGTACTGGGGATATCAACCTGACAAACATTAACTGGGACATACCAGTAGATAAGTGCACCAGAAAACTGGCCTTGCTTGATACATTGCAGGACTGCCTACAGCTGATCAAGGAACCCACAAAGCAGGTTGTCATTCTTGACGTGGTGCTCACCAACTCAGAAATGGCGGATGGAGTGAAGGTTGGAGAACCTCTGGGGTCCAATGATCATAATACCATATGGACAAGCTGGCCCTCGGTACAAGTACACTGAGAGAGTCTTGGCGCCCTGGAATGTGCTGCCCAGGGAACTAGTGGCTGCTACTACTGTGGAGGAGTTCAAGAAGGGCTGGGATAGGTGAAGGGGGATGGTACATCCAGGAGCCCCGCTGGGAAATAGGGATCCTTCTTGGGAGGGGGGCTAAAATCAGTGTCTTGCATAGGCACTGACCATCGAGCAGACTCGACAGACAGTAGGGCCTATTCTGCTGGCGTCATAGTATGTTAGTATGCCCTCACCAAAGGCTGAAGTTCAGGATTTCAAAAGAGCAGACACTGCTGCATAAAAGACTGATAAAAAAAAAAACTAAACAGTCTGGGGGTGATCCAAAGTGGTGAACTGGGTTAGAAATTGGTTAATGGATAGGCAAGAGAAGGAGGTGGTTAACAGCACTCACTGTAATAATGGGGGAATATCCACCAGGGTGCTGCAGGGCTCAGTACTGGGACCAGTCTTCTTTAATGTCTTTATAACTGATATTTCAGATAGAAACATAGAAACATACACTTTGACGGTAGATAAGGACCGCTTGGCCCACCTAGTCTGCCCATTTTCCTACCTAGAGGATAAGCTGCAGATCCTATTTAACCAACACCCTGCAGATAGATCTTTTTGCAGCCCCAGACAGTCACCAACTTCTTCTTTTTTGCTGCAGGCCCCCGGTGTTGGGCTCAGTCCCCCTGGATGCTCTGATCCTGAATTGGGAAGGGAAATTTCTGTATGCTTTTCCCCCCTTCCCTCTCCTGTTCAAGGTGTTAGTCAAGATCAGGTCACAACCATGCTTTGTAACACAAGGTAACTAAGGAATAAAACAGTGGGGATGTATGATTACATTGCCAATTCCTTGGCCAACCTTGTTTGTTATTACCAAGACCTGGTTGGGAGGAATAAAATTGGCCATGAGCTGGAAGTGTCGATCCCATCAGGTTATTCGGTGGTACATTGTCCATTGTGGGACCACTGGGGTAGCGGGGTGGCCTTTTGGTTGAAATCCACTTTGGGACTCACTGCGTACCACAAGGGAACTTCAGGTCTTTTGAGTGTGTCGCTGCTAGATGTGCCCTAGGTCATAGTTGCAAGATCATCCTTATATACCCTCCACCAGGATATGGGGGTGATTTTATGTGTGAGCTGGCAGAGTTCATTGTTGATCAGGCATTGAATGCTTCCAGACTTTTATTGTTGAGGGACTTCAATGCCTGGCTGAATGATGTGACCTTGCCCCTTGGTCAACAGCTCCTTGAGTTGATGAACTCACTGGGGCTAGGGCAGGCTGTTGCCTCTAGTACTCGTTAGCATGGTCACACCATATACATGATCGTCTCATCATGTCTTGACATAAGTGCAGTCAGGGTTGATCTGGTCTCTTGGTCAGATCATCACATGGTGTCATTCCTCTGTGTGGTCCCCTGTTCTATTACTTCCCTTGTGGAGACAATTCAGTACTGTCCAAAATATTATCTGTAGTCTCGCAAACTCCTGGAGGTATTGTACATTTTGGGCATGATGCTCATCTGCACAGGGTTCTGAGAACACCGTGGAGCACTATAATGGTGGTCCTAAGTCTGCCTTGGATTCCTTAGCACCCTGTCGTGTTTGGCCCTTGAATTACTGATGTAGTTCACCGTGGTATTGCAGTGAACTGTGCCAGTTGAAGACTAAGAGACAGAAGTTAGTGTTCTTGGCATAGGTCCCAGTCTGTGGACAACAAATTGGCACTAAAATCTCACTACAGTGAGTATCAAGGAGAAATCACTCTGAAAAAGATAGTTCATGTCATAGACAATTGCCAAAAGTAGAGGTCATGTCATGTGACTCAACTGTTTTGCACCATGGACAAGTTATTAAAGGAGCCTATCTGGACAAGGAGAAGGCTGCATTGAAATGCATTTAACTAGCAGCCCAGATCGCTTCCATAACCCCAAAGAGAAAGCAGCACAATCTTGGTTGAGCGTTGAGGGAAGTCTACTTTAATTTTCCTCTAGTTTTGGCTGTGGACTGAAGGGGTAGATGTTTTTTTACTGCTTTAAAGTTCAGCTGCTAAGTTATAGGGGGCTGAAATACTAAATTCCTCTGTGCTCAAAGTCGGACTAGCCCACCTGGATACCTGGACATTTTCAGGTAGGTCCCCTCTAAACTCTGAGAATCTTTGCATTTTTCATCTATTTTCAAACTAAATGGGGTATTTGGGGTGCTGCAAGTAAATGTAAAATGCAAACATAGAGCAAGTACATCACATTTAACTGGAATGCTAATATGAGTGTGTTACCCTGGACCCTCTTCTATTGATTTTCCAGGTGGGCCCCCTGTACCCCAATCTGACCCTGTCTGTGCTAGTCTGCTGGGGAAGTAAATGAAATTACTGATTTCCTTGGGCTAGTCTGCTGGGAAAGAGGCTAAATTTACTTATTTTCATTTGCTTTTTTGAATTCATAGAGGGTTGAAATACTTATTTATTTGTTAGTTTGCTAGTTGATTTTCTAAATTTCCTTTGTTTTTTTGGTGACATTTTGCATCAGACTATTTTGGTACAGCTAAGAATTCACTATTAGCTGAGTTGCTGTTTTTTTTTTCATCTCAGACTTGCTGTTCTGTGGGGTGTGTTTGTGTATTGGAACCAGACAGTGTGTCTCAGGATGCTTCTGGATGATTTGCACTGATTGGTTCTACAACACAGGGCGAGCTGGATTATCCCATCCTCCTTCCCCCATCCCACCTAACCCCACCTCAACTACCTTTATAGGTATTAGACCAGAAGGTGTGGCAACGTCCTGCTCAGAAACAGGACAGGCGGAGAGAGCCACAGTAAGCAGTCAGGCAGCACTGCATAATTTAGGTGGATATCTTCTTGAGATTGCTATTGTACTGAAGTAAAAACACATTTTTTTTACATGGTACATTAGGGGTTTCTGGTAAATGGTCACTGGGAAAAGGGTTACAGTACTAAGGAGAAGGGAGGATCCCTAACAACAATCAGAGCAGAGCAGACAGGGATCATGTTGGGAGTGGTGCAGTGCAATGGTTGTGCAGCAGCAGCAATCTTCAGAAGGACTTTCTGGGATCTGTGGTGCTGTCCCATCTGCAGGCACCTCTCTTGGCTGAGGGTGGAGTGCCAGCCTCTAGAGCAAGTTGGCTAGGTTTCAGGGAATCTCCTCCCCCAGGGGCCACCAAGTCTGCACTCACTACCTCAAAGGCGGACAAGCAAAAGGAGTGGGTGGACTACAGTGGGCTCAGGGAAGGTGAGGCGGGTGGATCAAAAGCGCATCCTCCATGCGGTGCAACTGAAGAACTCCTACGCAGTTATGGAGGAGCAGGAGGGATCCCACTGTGTCACCCGAAATTGCCACCAAGGAAGATGAGCGGGTTCTCCTCGAGAGACCCACAGGCGGGTGGTAGTGGGGGACTCCACAGTCTGGGAAGTGGATTTGGGGACAGGTACAGTGGAGGAAAGGGAGGTAAAATGTCTACTGGGAAATACAGCTCAGAGGGATGGGTAGAGGATCCAGAGAATCACTATGGCAATAGCGAGGCAGGGGAGAGTGTGATGTCATTATCCATCTGGGGACAAATCTGGCTAGGGATGAGGCAGGGATAGAAAGGGTGCAGGAAGAGTTGGGGAGGGGCCTTGGGCAGGTAGCAAGCTCTGTGACCTTCTGGGAGGTGCTGCCTGTCCACGGCAAGGGGGAGGCTAGGAACTTCTGCACCAGGGACTTCAACGCTTAGCTGGAGAACTTGTGCCGAGAGAAGGACCCACCTGGAGGAATGTGGACCTGTACAAGGGCGACAGCCTACACCTGTCCAGGGAAGGGACCAGATGTCCTCAGTGAATGGTTTAAATGCTTCATTGGCAAGCATTCAAACTAGCCGGGGGTTGGGTGGGGTGGCAGAAGGAAGCAGGAAGAATCAAACTGCCCACCTCCACAGGATAGTGCAGTCAACATGGAGGACCATAAAGTTATGATATCGCCGGAGGTAACTAAACTCATAGGGGGGGGGGAGACAAACGGAGGAGGCAAAAAGGAAAAAGGGGGATGAAAAAAGGAGAAATGACAAAACATGGAAGGCCACGTACACTAATTCCTGCAGCCTAAGAAATAAAATCCCAGACCTGGTAGCCTTGATAATGGAGGCTGACCTGAGCATTGTAGCCATTACCGAGGTGTGGTATGCTGGAAACCATGACTGGGATGTAGCAATACCAGGTTATACTATGTTTAGGAGAGACAGGGAGGGTAAAAAGAGAGGGGAGTTGACTCTTTACGTCAGGGAGGATATTAGAGCAACTGAGATACAGAGAATGCTGGGGGGGGCAGAGATACTGTGGGTCACCCTGAGATGAGCAATGACACAGCTGTTCGCACAGGCATGATATACAGACCTGGTGGACAGGGATTCCAGTGGAATCCATCCATACAATGGCAGCTAAAGGGGAGGTGCTGCTGGTAGGTGATTTCAGTCTGCCAGATGTGGATTAGAGCATACCTCTCAACCTGGCAGGACCAAAATCAGGGACACCCACCTAGAAAATCAGGGACAGAAGACCAAAATCAGGGACATCATTTTTAGGATAGTGTGGCGGCGGGCACCGGTCTCTGCCCCACACGTGTGAACTGCATATTAGTCAAAATACTGAAGAATCACTCTTAACGCATATGCAAGCATGTATATTAACTTTATTGAACAGTAAAGCCATCTTTACAAATTCAAAATATAATTTCATAGAACTGTAATCTAGCACACATCTGTATGTATTGCATTTTTGCTAGCAGTACCAAAAAAAAAAAAAGACTACTTTCATACCTTTAAACACCTACACCTATCCTTGACCTCACCCTTAAATATAAAAAAAGCACACCAAATTCTATAGCTTTGATCAATTGATCAGCTATAATGTATACACATAGTCATGCACAGACACACATATATTATTAACATTATTGCACAAACTTTTAAAAAAAAAAAAAAACACACCCAAAAAAACTCCTTTATTCCCTTCACAGTCCCATCCAGCCCACATAATCATTTCAGCCAAGGTTCACATTGCAATTAATATCACATCAGAGTCCCAAACTTGTTGCACTCCATACACACATCCCTAATGGGTAAACTTTAGTGTCATTCTGAGGTGCCATGTTCTCGATTAGAAGTGTGTTGCCTTCTTAGCTGCTTCAAGGACATCCTTGGAGTGCTGTACATCAAAACATTCTCTGTCTTCATCAAACTTTATGGCAAGTAAGGAATTTAGAGTTTTTGTATTTAAAGAATGGCTGAGTTCTGTTTTCACCTTCCTTACCATACTGAAAGCACACTCTGGTTCTGCATTTGAGTGTGGTAAGCACAGCACTGTCTCCATTAACCGTCGAACATTGGTATGTTTTGTTCAGACATGCCAGTGAGTTGGCAAAGAACCTTCCCCCAGTATTTTAGAGCAGAGGCATTTGTGGCAAATGTTGGCTGTCCTCCCTGAAATGTTTCAGCAAACTGATATATGCCAAACTCATCTAGCAGCTGGTCACATTCAGTTGATGTAGTGCAAATGCCCAGCTGCCTTCCCAAGTCCACAACAACCATACCTGACATCTTCAGCTTTAAAGCTGGATTGAGTACAGTGGACACACTTTTCAAGAGCTTGCTGTTCAATGGAAATTTGGTCAGCATTTTCTCAGAACTGCTGTGTAAGCTCTTGCCTTCCTGTATATGTTGGTTTCACTGCTGTTCCAGCAATAGTAACCTCATTTTATTTGATGAAATCTTCCACTTCTGGTCCAACCCGAGTTTCCTGAAGGGGGAGGAAATTCTCTGCCTTATCGAGAAATGTAGTTTTGCATTCATTAAATAAACTGACTGCTGCTTCGGGAAGAAGAAGTCTGCTAGAATACAACTGAACAATTTTGCTAATTTCCCCATGAAGAGTCATTAGCTGACTCTCCCTGCTCTGTAGCTTTTTGTTAAATCGGCATAGGGGCACCATTGCATATTTTAAGAAAAGGCATTCTCATTTCCTGACTGCTTAACCGCTCTGCTATAAGTTGGACTTTTGCACCTCGGGGCTCACATGACATAAAATAGGACAGCAGAGCTGGCCACATGTCCACCATTCACTGCACAACTTTGCTCAAGCTGAGCCATCTTGTAGGCACATGTTTGATAATTTTCAAGGGCTCAATGTCCACAAACAAACTGAACTCCTTTAACTGCTGTTGCCTCTGGGAACTTGAAGAAAGATGGCAGTAAATGTCTGAAATTAACTCTTCAACTGGTGATGAAACTGCTTTAACGGCGGATTTGGTGCAAAGGTCTGCCAGATGGCAAAGACATCCCATGTTTATGATATTTGGGCAGACCTGCTTCAGCCTAGAAAGCAGAGAATTGTTTTTCCCAATCATAGCAAAAGCATTATCAGATGAGAATGCAGTCAGATTGGTCAGTGGGATATGGAAGTGCTCTAAGGTTTTCATCACAATGTCAAACATTGCCTGCCCAGTTCCAGATACACAAGAAGGCATGTCCAGGAAGTGAATGACATTTGTTTCAACTTCATGTCATAAAAGCCCACCAGAATAACCAATAACTTTTCATCCCCCATGTCTGTGCTTTGGTCGACATACAAGCAGAATGGAAGCTGGCGACACTGGGCAGCTGCATCCTCCTGATACTTTGGCTGAAGGACTTCCCGTGCAATGCATGCAGATTTGGTTGATCCACAGGTTATTTTTTTAACCATTTCTTGGTCTGTGCAGTGCTTCCTCATAAATTTCAAGATGTGGTCAGCACAGGAAAAGGAGAGATTGTGTTCTGCCAAAAGATTGACAAAGGCCATCTCAGCCTCCACAACCTTTGTGGAACTTTGAGCTTGAAAAAAGTGGCTCAGCTTCTTCCCAGAAGTATGTTTCACATTCTGCTGGTGCTTGAGTGATGATTCATGGCGCTGTATATCATTCCTTCCTCCATGGCTCACGCTGATGTCAGATGCACACTTTGCAGAATGCATACAGGGCCCTTTTCTGCTGGCTGCTACCCATTCAAATGTAGTCTTCCATGCAGTCTGGAACACAGCATTTTCTTACTTCTTGGTTGGGGTCATGTTACCTCCACTGCAGATGTCATCCTGGAGAAAGTGTTGTCATCATGGTCCATTTTCTAATAAAATTGCAACAAAGACAAAATGCAGAACAAGTTAACCTCAGGTGCAGGACCTCTCTTTAAATGAGAGAAATCTCCTGCTGGCAACTGCAGGCTGAATCAGCTCTCCAGAGTCCACCTTTATGTTTTCCAGCTCTGATACATTATCCAGGCTGATTCTTAAACTGTTGTGCTGTCCCATAGCTTCTTCCATTATGTGCACATAAAGACTTGCTAATGTATCAGGTGTGGTCTGAGCCTTTCTCCAGCCCTACAGCTGTACCAGATGCATACAAACAATGAGCTGCTAACAAGTCTGGAGTTCTCTTTATCTCTCCAACAGCTTATGCTAAGTAAATTAAGAAGCTGTTAATGCTGCCTGAATGACACATTCACAGTACTTACAAACCCTCCCCATTCTTGCTGACTAAGGCTTATGCAGCACAATGGTTTATCTACCTTTCATTTTATATTAAGCTGTGTGGCATGCCATGCCATGCCATGCCAGTACCACTACTACTGACTAACCTCCCCCCCACACACACAGTAGAGTACACACACACCACACACACACCCACACACACACACAAAAGATAATGCGGTTCCAGGGAGAGAGCAAAACAGAGTCAGATTCATGCCTGCAGCAATCCTTTCCCCCAAGCACAAATTATATGACAATATCTTTGTCTTTAAACAGTGCCCACAGGGGAGGGCTTTGACGCAGTGGCACTGCTTCTTACCAACGCTCCCCTAAGACCACTGGGCTCAGTCAGCTCAGACTAGGCAGCAATCCTTTCACCCAAGCATACACATAATACCTTGCAAGTGTCCTGGAGTGTCTGTGAAGTCCCAGTCAGACTCCAATTCTACAATTATCTGGCAGACTCCACAGATCTACAATTATTAAGTAGCAAAGGTAAAAAAGGGGGCTTTGTGATTGTCTGCCTGAAGAATCAGGGAGGTTGTTTACTGCTGGTCAGACAAAATGACAAGACAGACAAGTGCTGCTCAAGTGCTCAGTCAGTGCTTGTGGCTGCCCAGTCTCAACACTCCACTGCGCTGTTGCTGCTCCGTCCTCGGCCCAGTCTTCAACACTTCCTCTGCAGTCATTTCAAGCCAGGAGGAGCCATGTGGTGGTGAATAGATGCTGGATTTGCTGGCTGCTGTCCTTTTACAGTTTACTTTTCACTGATACATCAGTGACACAGCTCTTTTTGGGGTGATTTGTTGCAGCAGCAGTCCAGCAGCTGGCCTGGCTCCCTCTGAGTGACTGCAGCCCACATGGCTCAGGCCAGGCTCCGCTTGACAGACATGCGATGGGCACCTTGAGTGGTATACCAGCTAACATCTCTCTGCCTCATCTCAATTTTCTCTTCCATGCTCTGGAACTCTGGAGGGCTTCTTTGACAGTTTGATTCTCCAGCCTCAGACCCAAGGAAAGACACAACACTTGAGGTCCGTGGGTGCCTTCGTTCTGACTGAGTTGCACTGACTGACACAAACAGCAGTACTGTCTACACAATCTTTAAAATACAATAAAGAGTCCTTGGCAGACAACTAGGAGTATTCTTTGATAGCCGCACAAGAGAGCATGTACTGACTGAGTACTAGTGTTTGTACTGCAAAGAAAATAAAAGTCCCAATAACATCTACAGAAATTCCTTCAATAATTGTGCAAGCCAGTCATATCACCCAACACTATCGCTATCTTTGATAAACATCTTGGGAACCTACTTAACACCAAAAGACTGCAATGCATGCAAGCAATATAAAAAAATATAACCAGCATCGTACGTAGACTGAGGAGGTGGACTGACTGACTGACTGATATACAAGAGACACTGAGGACCAGAACTCCACTGGCACTGACCTAATAAATGAACTAGAACTAGCATGACAGAAATAAAATGCAGCTTGTATTTTAAAATACAGTGACACTAGTGTCCCCACATTCATTTGGCAGATTTCCTGCAACTCACAGCAATTTTTCTGTCACTAAGCATTCCACTGACTTAAGTGAACTGTTGACCGCAGTATCGAACTCCGTAAAATATTAGTATTTAGAATACCACCACAAAGCACAAGTTACAACTGGGAGTAGACACAGACAGTACACCCAAAAATCAGGGACACTGGTTTACCGGGATTGAGAAAGGGCATATTCCATTTTGCACATTGTAAAAAATGGTATTGTCACTGGTATCTGCAAAGCCAAAATCTGGTTTTACCGGTGTTTGGTTTTGTGTACTTAATTTAACAATTTTTAACTCTGCTAACATGCATTTTAGCAATTTTGACCTCCACTATTACACATCCTTCCATCCTTGTACCAATTTAAAGTTAGTTTAGGTACAAGTTGTGATGGCAGCAGCAGCACTACAGCCCCCATCCCAAAGGTGTGATGAAAGCAGCACTATGGCCCCATCCCTCAGGTGCGATGGCAGCAGTACTATGTTCACCATTCCTCAGGTGTGATAGCAGTATCAGCACTATGGCCCCCATCCCTCAGGTGGGACAGCAGCAGTACTACATTCCCCATCCACCTGTGGTGATGGCAGAAGCACTACAGCCCCAACCCCTTCATTGTGATGGCAGTAGCAACAATGCAGTCCACATCCCTCTGGGGTGATGGCAGTAGTGACAGCACTATGATCCCCTTTCTTCAACACCCACACCCCACAAGCACAAATTACAAATGACTTGGTCTCTTTGCCTGTTAGAACTCAGATGTGAATTAATCTGTACCATCACCACTAAGGTGTACTACCTTTGTTTTTTCCTATCTATAATTTAACTGCCTGAATTGGATTTCTGCCTGTGACACCTCTGACCAGGGTTAGGGAACAGACTTGGGTGTTGGAGGGCCAGCTGGTGGGTGAAGGCTTGAGTGTCCAACAACCACTCACCTTCTCCTGGAAGGGAGGGTGGGTTCACAGCTCAGCATCTTCTGACCCCTGGTGGAGGCCAGGAGCACGACAACATGTCAGCCCTCACTGCAGGAGGGCGTGACGGACATCAGCTTGTGCCTTGACATCATGTGGCCTGTCACGCTCTAATGGGAAAACACCCGCTGACCAACCAAAGGACAGCTGTTGGTCCCTCCATAAGCCGGAAGCTCCAGACATGTGTCCGTTCTGACCCTGCCATGCCCAGGATACACAGGAAGCTCTTTAGGGCAATTCTCCTCTAGTAGCATCCCACAGGGGAGTGAGGGCCCACTCAATGAAGGGTTACTTTGGGTTACCTGGTAGCACAGCAGTGAGGGGCAGTGGATGGTGGTTGGGACTCAGCAGCAATGGTAGGGCCTTGCAGGCCTGAAGAAGTGAATCGCCAGGGTAGGAGAAGCAGAAAAAACTGCTTGAATTTGCTTCTTTGAAATAAAGTGTCTTCATCTAAAAATTCACAAGTGATTAGTGGGGATGTTCAAATGGATTTATGATTCTCCCAGACATGTGGATGCTTTTTTTTTTTACTTGGTGGTCATGAAAAGGGTGTCTCCCAGTTTTCATGTCTTTGTTCAGATGTGAATTGAGCACTACTCTGCCCACCAGCATCATACAGCCCCTGGGGTCTTACCTTCTGTATGTCATTGACTGTGCTTTCAAAATCCACTGGCCAGACATAAGTACACTTAAATACTTAACATTTGCTGTTTGTTGAAGCAGTCTATCAGAAAACTTTTTGTTGTCACAGAGACTGAAGCAGTAGTTGGGAGAAAAGGTGCAAATTATCCAATTCACCTAAATGGGGTGCAAACTGTGAAGTCTTTTCATAAGTAGTAAGGCAGTTTCTTCTTTGTGGACATACTTTCATTCAGACTAGTTTTCATTCAAACAACTGAGGATTTTGGATGGCCCTACTGATTATAAACTTGAATAAACTAGTTGGTAACAGTGATCCTGCACTTAACAATCTACAAACTAGATGCTTATATGCAAAGAATACAATAAAAACCTGACTACAATCTAAAAACAAGCTTATAAAACACATAAAATGTATCTGAACATTTATCTTTACCTATACAAAATCATTGCAGCACAAGTAAAACTCAGGTAAATTACATGGTACCTGACTACTATTCTGTGATGTAGTAAACATATATTGGTAATTTTTTTATATTCTTTGTCAGGCAGGTAAGGCCCACTAGACAGAACTGTCTGTTTTCAGGAGTGACCTAGAAGCACTGGGGAGGTTAAGTGACTTTTTTGGAGTCACACAGTATGCAAGTGGAGGTTGTGGGAATCAAACCCAGGTCTGCAGGATGTACCCAGTTCATTCACTGTTTGTTACTATAACCACTAGGCATGGATGGTTAAACTGAATGGCTGATTACAACAAAGCAGTGTGGGTGATTTCCTTACTGACTCTATACGCAGCAAAGCAGAAAGAATGCAAAGCACAGCAGCATTCATTTTAAGATGCTGAAATCTGGGTCAGCCTGCTGGTGCTACGGTAGCACTATTGCTTGCAATGCTAGCGACCCAGGGTCAGAAGCAAACTCGGGTTGCTGGAGGTCTGGCCAGGGGAGTAGGATCGAGCACCTGGGGGACTGCTCTCCTCCTCCAGGGAGGGTGGGCTGCAGGTCCTGCTGCTTTACCTCCACCTGTGTGACCATGGGAGGTGATGCAATGGTGCTGCAGAGTGATCAGGAGGGGAGGACGCTAGCCAGGATCTGGAGCAGTAGCATGTCTCTATGTGACCTACCTCCTTGGATCTCCTCTAGTGCCGGTGCCCTCAGGGACAGAGAGCAGAAAACCAGGAACAATCACCCCACATCGGCCAATGGCAGAAGGGACCCAGGTGCCACAGACTTCATAACCAGGCTCCATGAGGGACCCACTGGGCTGCCTGACACACTAACAGAGTGTGGAGGGGTGACCTGGGGTCCCTCCTTCCCACTTGGGGGTACCAACTCAGGCAAGATAGAGCAGGCCCACAGGAGCTCCTGAACATTACCTGGGGTGAAGCTTGGGGATACCCAGCCTAGTGATCTCTGAAAAGTGGAGACTGATGTTGTGAGAAGGGGACATAGAAAGAGAAAATTAAAAAAAAATGTAAAAAAATGCTGAAATGTTTGAGATTCTGTGCAGTGACATGCAATTTCCGTGAGGCACCGGTACAAGAATTCAAAATCCACAAACCAAGCAGGATTCCGTGATTGTTACCGGTGTTACCGGTAAAAATGGAAAACCAGTGTCCCTGCCAAAAATCAAGTTAAGCTCCCCTCTAATGTGCTCCAATTTAAAAAGAAAAAAATCCACCAACCTGATAGATGATGATTAAGGGTCAAATGAGCTAAGATCTGGCTGGCTGCTGCTGGCTAGCTGACTTAATTTCTGAGTGACCTGCCCGAATATAATAGTACCTCTAAACTCGACCCTCCATCACAGTGCCTCTGAAAACTTGGTGACCCCCCCCACAGTACCTCGGAAAGTACAGTTACGTAAGAACTTACTGTAACAGTAGATCTTCGAGAACAGCTCTTGCAGCAGGTTACACCATTAGGACTGCAGCCGGCAGGAATCAGGACCCCACGGAAAAATTCTAGATAGCTATCTTCAGCGGGGACCGCCCCCGATGTTAGTCCCGCCTTCAACGTCGGACGTAGTATATAAGGGGGCAGTCCCGTCAGATTCCCCAGTTCTCCCACCGGAGACTTCCGGCCACAGGCTGACATAGAAATGGGAGACCGAGGATCCGTCAGAAGACAAAGGGAAAAATTTCCTGTTAGTAAGGGCTTAAGGCATGCCTCCTCCTCCAAGCGGGAAGGTGGGCGGGAAGGTACCTGCTGCAAGAGCTGTCTCAAGATCTACTGTTACAGTAAGTTTCACGAACTGTACTATCTTACTGAGACACAGCTCTTGCAGCAAGTTACACCATTAGGACTGATTCCCAAGCGGTAACGCCTGCAAACATTCTGGGAGTAGGAAACTAGACATAACATTTCAGGTCCTGAATCTAGGACAGGAGACTCAGCACAGCCAGGCTGGCTGCTCTTCGCCTCGTGAAGCGATGTCCAGGCTATAATGCCTGATAAATGTATGTACAGAGCTCCAAGTGGCTGCAGCACATATGGCAGAGGTGGAGACGTTTCGGAGTGCTGCAAAGGAGGTGGCCACACCCCTAGTGGAATGACCCTGGACTGATCCCGGGAGGGGCTTTTGTTTGATATCATAACAGTATGAGATGTTGGCCCATCATCCTTTCAGAAAAGGAAATGAAAAGTTGCTCCGAACTACGAAGCTGTTTAGTTCTGTTGAGGTAATACCTCAAGCTGCAGTGAACATCCAGGATGTGGAGCAGTGCCTCTCCTCTATTAGAGTAATTTGGGAAGTAGACCGGCAGGTCAATATCCTGATTGAGAGTGAGTGTAGAAACCACCTTAGGCAAAAATTTAGGATTCTTCCTCAGGGATACTCTGTCCCAGTGGAAAATTAAATAAGGCTCTTTACATGAGAGCGTGAAGCTCAGAACTTTTCTCGCTGATGTAACAGCAACCAAAAACAGCATTTTCCACGACAGAAAATGCAGCTCGCAATCCGCGGCAGGTTCGAAGGGGGGAAGCGTGAGTTGTTCCAGGACAAAGAGCAAATCCCATGGAAGCACTGGGTCCTTAATGGGTAGCCTAAGATGTAACACCCCTCTCAAAAATTCCCGCGAGGCATCTAATTGTGCCACTGTGCGCTGTCCCACCGGAAAGTGGTAGGCTGAAATGGCACAGAGGTGCACCTTGATAGAGGAGTAGGCGAGGCTCGAACGGGAAAGGGAGAACAGGTAGTCTAACACCGCTCTCACCGGCAACCTAGGGGGAAAGGTCCGGCGTTTATGACTATAAATAAAAAACGCCATTTCATGGCGACGTCAGATGCGTTGGCTGGCTTCCTGGCTGCAGAAAGAACTTCCGCAACCTCTTGCGAGACCCCGTGATGCAAGATGGCTATGTCTCTAGGAGCCATGCGTGCAGGTTCAATGAGCGTAAGTCCGGGTGGACCAGTGAACCTTCCTCCTGAGACAAGAGATGGGAGCTGAACGGCAACGGGAGCGGAGGTTCCCGGGATAGTTGAATCAGTAAAGGGAACCAGATCTATCTGGGCCAGAAGGGGGCCACAAGGATCATGGTTGCTTGCTCCCTGCGCAGTTTGAGAAGAATTCTCTGGATCAACGGGAAGGGAGGGAAAGCGTAGAGGAATCTGTCCGCCCAGGAGAGGGACAACGCGTCTCGCCAGAAAACACCAGGCCCTGGATCTAGCGAGCAAAAATTGGGCAGTTTAGCGTTGGATGGGGAAGGCAACAAGTCTAACTCTGGAGTTTCCCATTGAAGAAACAGATCCTCTGCATTCTTCTTGAAGAAGTTCCCACTCAGGCTGGACTTGGCCTGGGAGTGACTCCAGCCATCTGCAATTGTGTTGTCCACCCGGGAACATGTACTGTGATCAGATTCGCGCTGTGTGGATTATCAATCCCACACCCTCATGGCCTCCCCGCAAAGGGGTAAGAGGTGCTCCTTGTTTGTTGAGGTATACATCACCGTGTTGTCTGTCTGAAGCAGGACAGTACTCAAGCGGGATTTGACTGAAAGGTCTGCAGGGCATAAGGACCGCTCATCTCTAGGACGTTGATATGGAGGTGGGCTCACAGGGGTCCACGTACCCTGGGACTTCACCCTGTCCAGGTGTGCTCCCACCTCTAGACCTGAGGCCTGTGGTGAGGATTACCTCGAGGGATGGCTATAAATGGGACGCCTGTGAGAGTGTCCCTGGTCTAGCCACCACTGCCAGTCTCAAATCACGGTGTTCGTGATTCTGACCGATGCTGCATGTGGTCTTGCCTTGATCCCATTGCACCTTGAGCATCCACTGAGTTACCCGCATGTGGAGCCTTTGGCGAAGGGATGGTAGGAATGACCGCAGCCATGTGTCCGTAGCAAGTGAAAGACCGACCTGGCTGGGACGGTCTTGTTCAACGAAAGCTCCCTGATGAGGGATCTGATGCGCTCCGTTCTGTCATCTGGAAGAAATGCTCTTCCCTGAACGGTGTCCAGTACCGCACCTATAAATTGCAGCTTCTGTGATGGTACCAGGAGAGACTTCTCGTGGTTGATTAGGATGCCCAGAGATCGAAACAGGTCCTGGGTACTCTGGATCGCCCGTAACAACGCCTCTCTGGAGGCGGCTGTGAGAAGCCAATCATCCAGGTACGGGAACACATAATGGCCTTGTCTCCTTAGAGACGCTGCCATGACTGCCATGCATTTGGTAAAGACCCTGGGTGCTGATGACAGCCTGAATGGAAGGGCTCGGATTGAAGGTGGTGGTCTGGAAACTCGGCGCAGGGATCTCTTGTGCGCTAGTCTAGGGATGTGCAGGTATGCGCTTCTACATGTCTAGAGACGCTAAGATATGCCCTGTTTGTGCATGGGAATGAGACCCGGAAGAGTCACTATGCATCATTCTTGTAGGCGACTGGACAGGTTGAGGTCGCTGAGGTCCAGAATCGGAAGGAGGTCCCCTGTTTTCTTTGGAACCAGGAAGAAGTGGGAATAGTATCCTTGTCCTCACTGGTTCTCCGGGACAGTACAGTTACGTAAGAACTTACCGTAACAGTAGATCTTCGAGAACAGCTCTTGCAGCAGGTTACACCATTAGGACTGAAGCCGGCAGGCGTCAGGACCCCACGGAAAAATTCTAGCTAGCTATCTTCAGCGGGGACCACACCCGACGTCGGTCCCGCCCCCGACGTCAGGTGTGGTACATAAAGGGGCGGTTCCGCCAGATTCCCTTGTTCTCCGCCTGGAGACTCCCGCCACAGGATGACATTAGAATGGGAGACCGAGGATCCACGTCAGAAGATGATAAGGAGAAAATCCCCTGAAAGAAAAGGTTAGCCATGCCTCCTCAGGGGGAAGGAGGGTGTAGGAGTGTTCTAAGGTAAAGAGCTGTTCTCGAAGACTACTGTTACTGCAAGTTCTACGTAACCGTACCATCTTACTTCGAGACACAGCTCTTGCAGCAGGTTACACCATTAGGACTGATTCCCAAGCAGTAACGCTGCCAGAAATTCTGGAGGAGGAAAAAGGGAAGTAACTTCCAGGTCCTGGAACCTAGACAGGAGACCTGTAGCACCGCATGTCAAACCGGCTCTCTTCGAGAGGCAATGTCCAGGCTATAATGCCTTGATAAAGGTATGCACAGAGCTCCAAGTGGCTGCAGCACATATAACAGAGGTGAAGACGCTTGTATGCTGCAAAGGAGGTGGCCACACCCTAGTAGAATGACCCCGGACTGATCCCGGAGGGGCTTTTGTTTGATATCATAATAGTATGAAATACACTGGACAAGCCAGCTGAGTTGGACTGTCTGGATACAGATTGGCCCAACATCCTCTCAGAGAAGGAATGAAAGTTGTTCAGAACTATGGAAAGGTTTAGTTCTGTTGAGGTAATACCTCATGTCATGTGAACATCCAGGGTGTGGAGCAGAGCCTGTCCTCTATTCAATAACTAGGAGGTAGACTGGTAGATCAATGTCCTGGATTTAGGTAAATGAAGACACACCTTAGGCAAAAATTTAGGGTTCGCCTCAGGGATACTCTGTCCCGTGAAACTAAAAAAAGGCTCTTGCACATGAGAGCGTGAAGCTCAGAAATTCTTCTCGCTGAAGTAATAGCAACCAAAAAAATAATGCTTTCACTACAGAAAACATAGCTCGCTATCCGCGGTGCAGGTTCAAGGGAGGGGTGTGAGCTGTTCCAGGACAAAGAGCAAATCCTATGGAGGCACAGGATCCCTAATTGAGGCCTAAGGTGTAACACCCCTCTCAGAAATTCTTCTTTAGAAGCGCTCTAATTGAGCTGAGCATTGTATGACAAGTCCTAATCGAAGGTGGGAAGCAGAAATGGTACAAATAGCAAAATTTTAATAGAGGAGTAGGCTAGGCCTGAATGAAAGAGGGAGAGCAGATAGTCCAGTACTACTCCCACAGGACAACCTAAAGGGAAAAATGCTGGGTTTAAGTAATTACAACAAAATGGCACTATTTCATGGCATATGTCGAGACAAGCAATAGCTTTCTGGCTGCAGAGCGATCTTCTGCAACCTCTTGAGAGACCCCGGTGGATGCAAGATGGCTATGTCTCTAGGAGCCAAGCATGCAGGTTCAGTGAACGAAGTCCGGGGGATTAGTGAACCTTCTGAGACAGGAGATGGGAGCTGAACGCAACGGAGCGGGGTTCCCGGGATAGCTGCATCAGCAAAGGAACTAGATCGTCTGGGGTTGAACGGGCCACCAAGATCATGATTGCATGCTCCTGTGCAGTTTGAGAAGAACTCTGGATCAATGGAAAGGAGGGAAAGGGAGGAATCTGTCACCCAGGAGAGGGACAACGGCCTCGCTAGAAACACCAGGCCCTGATCTAGCGGCAAAAATTGGGCAGTTTTGTGTTGGATGGGATGCGAACAAGTCTAGTTCTGGAGTTCCTCTCGAAGAAACAGATCCTCGTTACCTCTTGGAAGTTCTACTTGTGACTCTGGCCTGGGAGCATCCAGACTGCCTGCAATCGTATGTCCATCCTGGAACATGCAGTGATCAGATTCGGCCGGTCCGATTCCCCAATCCCACAACCTCATGGCCTCCCTGCAAGGTAAGAGGTGTGGCCCTTGTTTGTTGAGGTAAAATCACCGCCTAAGTTCTGTCTGAGCAGAAGAGTACACGGTGGGATTACTGACTGAGACCTGCAGGGCATAGGAGAACCGCCCTCATCTCTCAGGAACGCTGATGGACAGCTTCCCATCGGGTCCGCGTATCCAGACTTCACCCCACCCAGGTGTGTGCCCCCCAATTCTAGACCTAAGGCATCTGTGGTGAGGGTTACCTCCGTGGGGATTGAAGGCCACAAACGGGCCCATGGAGATACCCTGGACTAGCTACCACTGCCAGTCTTGAATCACGGTGTTGTGATCCTGACCGGATGTTGCAAGTGGTTTGCCTTTAGTCCCATTGCACCTTGAGCATCCACTGAGTTACCTTTGTGGGAGCCTGTGAAAGGGATGGTAGAATGGCCGCATTTCGCTGTCCGAAAGAAGCAAAGGACCGACCTGGCAGGGGGTCTTGTTTGACGATAATTGATGAGGGATCTGATGCGCCTGTTTCGTCGTCTGAAGAAAAGCCTTCCTGAACAGTATCCAGTACTGCACCTAAAACTGCAGTTTTATGACGTACCAGGAGAGACTTCTCATAGTTTCTTAGGATGCCCAGAGATCGAACAGGTCCTGGTGCTCTGGATCAAGAAGAAACAACGCTTCCTGGAGGCGGCCATGAGAAGCCAATCGCCCAGGTACGGAACACATACGCCGGCCCTGTCTCCTCAGAGACGCCTGCCACGACTGCCATGCATTTGGTAAAGACCCTTAGTGCGGATGACAGTCTGAATGGAAGGGCCTGAATGAAGGTGGTGGTTAGAAACCAAACGAGAAATCTCTTGTGCGCCTGAGTTATGGTATGCATGCGCCCTCATGTCTAGAGATGCTAAAAGATTTCCTGTTTCAGCATGGGAATACGACCCGAAGAGTCACCATGCGAATTCTGTAGGCTATTGACACGTTGAGGTCGCTTTAGGTCTGTAATCGGACGGAGGTCCTGTTTTTTTGGAACCAGGAAGTTGTAACCTGGGCAAGAAGGGTCCTCCTCCTTGCTGAACTACCCCTTGCAGAGGAGCAGAACTATGTCGTCTCGAAGAGCTGACAGGGAGGCTATGACTCTGGTGGCTCTGTAGGGGCACAGGCTCGAAAGGGAGGGACCTGTTCAAATTCCAGAGGCAGGCCTCTGCCGACCACCTCCAGCACCCAGTGGTCCATGGTGATAGCGAACCAGGTGGAAAGGAAGTTGCTTGAGCCAGCCACCCCATGGGTGGAGAGACAGGGGTTGGGGACAGCACCCCACAACCCATCACTGGGTAGGCTTGGAGGAGGAAGAACTGGTTTCGCACACCTGGGCCCTTCCCCAGGCTTCCTGACTAAGAAAGCTACTGACTTGGCTTTGGGGCACCAGGCATGAGCCTGCCTGGTGCTGCTGGGCAGACCTTGCCATAGGAGTGGAGGGACGAAAGGGATTACCCTGCTGATGGCGACTTTTGTCCCTCTGAGCAGATGCAACTGAGTGTAAGATGGCACTGGATTTTCAAATGTTGCAGGTGAGCCTCCACCCCAGGCCTGAACAGGTCGGGGCCAGAAAGGGACATCTGCTAGCTTGTGTTGAGTGTCTGCCATGAAGATAGAGATCTGCAACCAAGCTCTGTGGCGCATGGTCACTGTGTCTGCAACTGACCAGGCACAGGAGTCTCCGATGTCCAGAGCCATCTGGAGCTGTTTAGCCACCGCCTTCCTGGTCACGAACCTGCTGGACTGTGGTCTGGATATTGGCCAGGAAGAGGAAGCACCTCATTCAGGGAGCCCAACAGGGCGTGAGAGAAATGTGCCATCAGAACAGCAGAGCTAGCCTGGCGAAGGCCCTAAGAGGTGGCAGCGACACTTTCCTCCCAGAATAGCCCAGCTTTTGGACTCCTTATCTGGAGGCTTGTCCACATCCTTGTGTTACCTAAGCAACTGAAAACAGAATCGGCCACCAACCCCTCGGCCGAGGGTGCTCGAAAGCGGAGAGGAGCCGTAGGGACCGATACTGTGGGTCATCCTGGCTGGAAGGCGGAGGGCAGGAGGCCGGGCACTGCAAGAACTCTAGACCTGGACCCACAATGGCCGTGGCCACAGGGAAGGTCTCCATGGGGAATCCCTTTGCCCAGAATCTCCATAAGGGGATAGCTGGCCCTTTTTGCATGGGTTCGAGCAGCATCCCGTGGATTCTGAGATGAGTCAAAGAAAGAATACCCAGGAACTAGGTGGGCTCTCTTCTCCACAGACAGTCTCTCCGGGCGGATTCCAGGTCGACTGATCGGGAATGCAATGAGGGAGTCCTAGGACTCCAAAGAGTCCACATACAGCTGTTGACCGCCTGAGCCACTCTCCACATGCCAAGGACGATCGGGGCGAGAGTGACCAACAACTGATGGGGCAAACCTTGAGCCGACTGAGAATCCTTGGTTGGCCCCAATCTTCGGCTGTGGAGCGGTGGTTCCACCACAATGGGTGGGAGCAGCCGGTTTTGGCTGAGCAGTTGGTACTAAAACTGGATCCTGGACCGAGGAACCGGGGTGGGAGACGGCTTTGGCTGTTCAGATGACAACCACTTATGCCAGCTTGCTGCCAGCCAAAAGAAGTTCCTGTCACGAGGTCCTCATAGCGCCAGAGCCTCTCCTCGGCCGGGAACGGCGGCACTCACTCTCCATGGTGTTGGGACCAGGACCACCGATGTCGGTGGGACCTGCCCAAGGGAAGGTGGAGAAGACCAAACTCAAGTGAGTCTGAGAGTAAGTTTTGGGAAAACATCCAAAGATTTAATATCCAGGGCCTACAAATGCAAGAACACTAAGGAGGAACCTGATTTATGGCAGACTTCTAGCAGTTCTCTGGAGGAAGGTGGGTAAGGAATGCACTCCTAATTTGGGCAAACACGGACAAGAAAATCAAGTCCCCAGAAGCAGCATCCTGATGAGACAATGTCAATACTGTAATGGGAGATGAAAGTGTGTGCTTTCCTCCAGGTAGCAGTCTTACAGATCTAATCTACCAGGATGTCCTTGAAGGCAGCCACTGAAGTAGCAGTATGTCTGGTGGAATAAGCCCTACACCCTCTGGGAGGCTCCCAACTCGCCAACCTATATGAGACAGTGATGTAGGGAGTTATCCACTTGCCAACCATCTGCTCTGATGCCAGTCTGCCAGGCACAGCTTCAGTGTATATTACCAACAGCTGGCAAGCCTCACCCTGAACACAGGCCATAGCGCTCTTATAACAAGTGGGCGCTCCATGGGTCCAGAGTATGAAGCCCGCAGTCAACCTCTGAAAATGGGTTGTTAAAATATACCAGAAGGTTCATCACCTGGTTCAGGTGAAATTCCAACACACCCTTCAGGAGGGGTGAAGGACACCCTGTCCTTGTGGAAGACAAGATAAGGAGAATCCACGGAGAGCACCTGAAGCTCACTGATCCTCCTGGGTGATGGGATAGCCACCAAGAAGGCCCTCTTCCATGACAGGTGAGACATCTCACACCTGTGCATAGGCTCAAATGGCTTGCCCATGAGCACAGCCAGCACTAGCAGCAAGTCCCAAGGTGGTTGTCACTCATTCACCCGGGGATGCAACAAGTGGTCAAGGCCTTAAAAAAAAAAAAAAAAAAAATTCTGGCTACCATCAGCTTACCAGCCTGCATCCAGCACGCAAAGATTGGCTGTCAGGTGCACCACTGGTAGTCCAAGATGATTACACATGACAGGCAAGGAGATAAAGTTCCTTGCTCTGGCACCAGATTGAGACCTTCTTCCATTTAAATGCACAGCATTTGGCGAGTAGACTCTTTATGGGAGGCCTTCACAACCTGCAGCACATCTTCAGAGAGATCCAAGGCCTAGAACTCTAGCCACTCAGGAACCAGGCCAAGAGGTAGAGGGGTTGAAGGATGGGGTGCAGGACCTTCCCAGTTGTCTAGTCAGCAGGTCCAGAGGAGATCTGGGTACCAGAACTGTCTGAGCCAGTCTGGAGCCATCAGGATCATCAGCTGCCTTATCCTTCCAGGCCTTGACCACTACCTTGTGGATCTAGGGAAGGGAGGAAGGCACACACAAGGCCTGGGGTACAGGGTCTCATGAAAGGTATCCCCAAAAGTGACCCAGAATGTGGGGGACAGGCACAAAATAGCTTCAACTTTCTGTTCTCTCAGGTGTCAACCAGAGGGTGCCCCACTGGGAGAAGAGGTGACTGACTACCTCCTAATGCAGGGAACACTCTGTGATGTCTGTCTCAATGACTGAGAGTGTCTGCCATCCAACTGTGAACTCTCATGACATAAACCACAAGATCTAGTGCATGAGTGTTCAGGTGTGGAGGGACTTCCAACACGGGAAGGGAGTGAGTTCTGCCCTGCCTGTTCAAGTAAAACATGGTTGTGATATTGTCTGTCTGGATTTGCACAACTCACCCGATCAGAAGAGCAGATTCCATTAGAACCAGCTGCCTTGCATGGAGCTCCAGCAAGCTGATGTGGTGATGGGACTCTGGGTGACCAGAACCCGTGGTTCTCAGGTGCTTCACACACCACCAGAGATGCATCCATCATGAACATGGCATTTGGTTCTGGGTGGACAAATGGGATTTCTTCCTCTAGTTGTTGAGGGACCAGCCAGCACTGGATTACATCCCATATAGGCAGCATCATTAGGAATAGCTGGTCCAGATGATCTAGGTGCTGAGAACACTGATGGCCCAGCCCCACCCCCAGCAGGTGGTGCATCCACCAGCGTGCCCTATGGACCACACTGGTGGTGGATGCCATGCACCCCAGCATTCTCAGGAAATCCAGGCATAGCATGAGCACCCAACCTGAAATAATAGGCCAAGGAGGTAAGTCCAGAGCCAAGTCCTCAGCTAAGGGAGACAGGCCTGTGGCCCACAGGAAGTCCATTTCTTCTCCTCCAATTAACTGATCACCTGTGAGGGATCAGTTCAGATTTGTCTGGGATAACCAACAGGACCAAGTCTCCGAGGTCTGAAGGGCCAGATCCTGGACCAATCTACAGCCTCCTTGGATGGCATGGTCATCTGTCAATCATCCAGGTAGGGATACATCCTGATGTCCCTGTGCTGCAGGAAGGTTGCCACCACTGCCATGCCAAAGACCCTGGGCATGGACAAGAGGCCAAAGGGCATGACCTGGAACTGAGAGAGAAACCTCTGCGCAGAACCACAGGTAATGCCGTGGGATGGGATAGACTGGGATGTGGAAGAATGCATGCTGAAGATCTGGGAACAGAACCACATGCCCTGGTCCAAAGATGGTATACTCTTACTCAGAATACCCATTCAGAACTTGGCGCTTCTGCATAAAATGGTTCAGTCAGTGCAGACCTTTATGGGGCTTGAGCTCCGGCCTGTTTCAGAACCCAGAAGTACCTGAACACGACTCTGACTTGCTATAACATCTGGGACACAGGCTATGGCACCTTTTGCAAGAAGCTGAGCAACATCCTCCCTGAGGGCAGACAGCATATCCTGTGGAACCGTGGACTCTGGAAAAGAGTGGAGTCAGTAAGGTGGTAGTACCCATGAAGTCAAGAAGCAGTTCTCAATCTACCACTTCTAGTACCCACTTGTTCATAGTAATGACAGACTAATGTGGCCAGAAGTGGCAGATGACCCCTCACATGGAGCTAGGTCAGGACTGGATAGGTGGGAGGATGACACCCCTGAAACATCATTGGGAGCTTTGGAGGGAACAGGGGCTGCTGGGGCAGGAGGGTACCACTTCCCTGCCTCTCTGGCCCTGGCTGCTGAACTTGGGCTTCAAGTGCTAGGCCTTGATATTGCCCTGCTGAGGTTGCTGTTGTGGCTGAAAGGACCTATGCTCAACGGTCTTTTCTTAGGCTTCTGAGCCTTTGGCTCCTTCTAGGATGATGCCACAGAATCTAGGGTGGCAATGTCCCTTCACCCCAGGGCCTAAGATGTCAGTGCCCAGAAAGGAACACTGGCCCAGTTTGTGCTGGGTATCTGCCTAGAAAATGGAAAGTCACAGCTAGGCTCTGCATATGCATCAAGACGGTTGATACCATGGTATGGGCACAAGAGTCACCCATGTCCAAAATTTTCTTGAGCTACTGTTTAACCAGGGGTTGACCCTGGTCTCTGATTAACTTCATCTCACGCTGCCAGTCAGCAGGAAGGTGAGGGGGCAGTATCTAGCACTCCAACAGGAGTGACTAAAGCTAGCCATCATCACAGCATAGCTTACCTAGCAAAAACTAAGAGAAGAGACTTTTAGACTCCTTCTGGGGAGGGGCCTTGTCCACATTCCCTTGGCCACCAGCTGTCCAGAAGGCCAAGTCTGAGACCAGCTCTTCAGCTGACGGGTGGTCAGAGAACCCCAAAAGGGACCCTGTAGGGACTGCATACTTGCAAACCATGCGGGTGGTGGGGTGTCAGGCAAGATGCTAGATGCTGCCAAAACTCCAGGGCCAGTCCTAAGATGGTCTCAGCCATGGGAAAGACAAAGGTAACCCCTGGAGTTTAGTATCTGTCCAGGATGCAGTGAGAGTATTAAGCCCTCTTCTGCACTGGTTTCAATGCACACTCATGGATTCTGATATGGGCTCAGTAAAGCCCCAAATGACACCGTTCATGGTTGGTAGTCGAATCAATGACTGATCCACGGTTGAAAATGTGGGTCTTCGGCATAGCATGGATGACCCTTCAGAGTCATCTGAGGACTACTCAAAACAGCACTCTACCATTTGCCACCACGAACCACCCAAGTGTTTCTGTACAGGGTGATCTCCACCAACAGCTTGCCTAGCAATCCAGTCTTAGACTGGGAGTTTTAGCAGGAGCTCACACCAAGGGCTGCAGCATGGCAGTTCCACCCTCAGGAACTGAGAAGCAGATACTGTAGAAATCTGTCATGGATGAACGGACATGGGCATAACTGGCCACTGCCAGGTGACCAAGGGTCCAGCAGGTAGAGCCACCCAACCCTGCAATGGTCCACAGGTGTCAGAGAAATCCTTGTAACACCGCCACATCTTGTGGTGGTACCTCTCCTTACCCAAGGATAAGGAGGTCGAGGAGCATCAAAAGCCGCACATCCCAGTTGAGTGGAATCTAGCCTGAGTGGAATCTCAATCTTGACCTTGACCATCAACCCATGGGCCAACATTGAGAAGAAACCATTGGAGGGTCATGGTAGATCATGTGCCAAGTTATGTTCAGTAGCATTGGCGTCAGAATAATGACCACTAGCTGATGCTGGCCCCGAGTGACCCAGTAGGGGACATCAACCAAGCCATGTTCTCCTGAGTGAGGATCAGGTGCACCAAGGTCCAGGAAAATAGACTCCTCGAGTTCCTCCGACAGCTGGTTGACTAGCCCAATGGCAGTACCAAGGAGCTTACAATGCCCTTAGCCCAAAGCTGCTTGACCATGGTCGAACAGTCGACCAATGTCGAAGCAGTCAGGGAGTCAAGGAACAGAACGAATGCAATCTTGCCCAGTCCCATGACCTGTGCCAGCAGCACTTATGGTTCTAGCTCTAGTGAAAAGAGCTCTCACCAAAGGTCTGGAGGACCCGACACATTTCATGGAAATCTCCATGAAGGACCAGACACTGTTCCCAGCCAGGAGCAGTGCCAAGACAGATGAATAACTCACCGCAGCTGCCACCTCAACAGCCACAAAAATGAAGTGGACCCAGCAGCTGCTGAGGCCTTCTTGCAGCTCTTAGGCCGATCCTTATGGTCCCATTCAGAAGGTTGACTGAGGATGCATCTGGCCTGTTGACCTTCCAGCGACACTGGAAGCACTGCTTGACAATGTCATACTGCACTCCCAAACAGTATAGGCAGGCCATGAAGGGTTCATTGTTCAACATTTTCTGTCGACACTGCACACAGAATTTAAAACTGTGTGGCTTTCTCAATTCCATGCCAAGATTTATGTCATGGAAGGCAGAGCTGGAATGAGCAAAAGATGCAGTACAAATGAATAGACAATTACCAAAAGACTATGGAGAATCCTCAAATGCTGCAGAGCTGCGAAGGAGAAGACCTCTCCTTCCAGTGGAAAGAAAGATCTGATGTCGCAGGGCACAGCTGCAGGATATGCCGCCCATGGTGGGAGAAGCTTAGCTTGAAGACGCTCATGAATCGGCTTGTTCCAATGGAACTGCCATAGTATGGATAGTGAACTGTATCCACGTACTTCAAACCAATTTACAATGGATTTTTGGGTGCTGGGGTTGCTAACCGACAATCTAGTAATTATTACAGAAATAAAGAATGCATGCCCGCCATAACAAAAAAATGTTACTATTTAAAGACAATAACTTGTCTGGTGTTAATAAATAAAATATTCCTGCAATATAATAAAGGAGGAAAATGCTCCTAAATATATATTACGAGACACTAAAGGAGTTTGTGAGAGGGCAAATAATAACATACACATGCATAAGAAATAAAATAAATAAGGGACAAATGATAGGACTAAAGAAGGAATTAGAGTGGAAATGCATTACATACATACATACTAGGAAGGAACTGGTTCTAAAACAATGGAAAGATTCAAAACGAAGGTATAACACTCAAATGAAAAACATCTACTCCTCTCTTCAAAGTCCTAGAGGGCCCACGTAAACATCCACAGCCTTCTCCACAAGACTGATCTGCTGCAACCACTTATGGTTAACCTTAAAAAGACACTGTCAGCTTTGTTTGCAATTTTTGATCATTCTGTGTGCTGGCTCCTTTGCTCGGTCTTCCCATTGACAGCCCCACAGAAATAAAATATGGACCATTGATGTTTTTTTTCAACAGTGTATTTCACTGTCCTGCATAAAATTCCCCCCGCTGCTTGCTGATCCCACTCACCCACATGTGCATAGGGTCCAGAGCACCAGTAAGCTTGCTCATGACTGCGCCAGTGTTTCCAAAGTCATGGTAGTTTAACGGCAGATGCAATTCTACAGCATTCACTGAGCTTGCCACTCGGTTTCATCTGGATACAAGTGGTTTATCTAACAGAAACTATTCTTTGACAGGGCAAGCTTGACTCCAGGCATGCACATCAGCAGCGATTCTTTGGGATACAATATGCATACGCATGCCCAGTATCATGGCCCCACTTTCCAAGTCATTTTAAGCACTTTTTAACCCCTTCTAAAACTGCCTACTTGTCAGAGTTCAGCTTTCTTTCTAGTATCAGAAAATATATGTAGCTGAACTCAGGTACAATATTTAAAGGGTGCTGGAGCCATGGAATGCACTGCCCA
The DNA here is from genome assembly GCA_016271365.2 of Neoceratodus forsteri. Classification (NCBI taxonomy): domain Eukaryota; kingdom Metazoa; phylum Chordata; order Ceratodontiformes; family Ceratodontidae; genus Neoceratodus; species Neoceratodus forsteri. The sequence goes on along the minus strand of CM028135.1, from coordinate 516,659,023 downwards.
GGGAGCTGGTAGAGATGGAGACTGTGGACAGGTTTAAGAGTGGATGGGACAGGTACAGCGGAGGGTAATCTGACCAGGCACAATACAGGTGGAACATCTGGGACTGGGACAGTATAACCCAAGGGGGGGAAGAAGAGACACCAAAATCGGCCCTCAGTGCGGGTGCTGAAAATCTAGCAGACTTGAGAAACTATTAGGCCTATTCTGCTGGCATTTTAGTATGTTAGTATATTGCTCACATGAGCCTTAGGACCCACCATAGGAAGTGCAGCATTGGCAAGCAAGAGGGATCCCAGAGGGTCATGCAAGACTCTCTCTCGGATCAATTTCAACTCTGGTGTGTAAAAGCACATTCTGCAGGAGTAACGAGAGCGAGAGTGAAGCAACAAACTCTGTGGTGCAGTGTAAAGTGCCTAAAGATACCTTGACTGATCTCCAAGCTGGGTGGTGGCAGCATATCAAGGTGACAGTACATATATCTGAAGGGTGGTGAGAACTGGTAGCAGTGCAGACCGAGTTCTGGGAAAGAACATGCCTGAGGCAAACTGGAAGCAGCTGAGGTCTTAAACAGATTATCAATCAAAAGACTATCTGTCCAGTCACAACAGAATATACATATGGGATACTGTATACACAACCGTTTTAATTTTGTTGCATATGTCTGGGACACGAAAGATATACAGTGGCACAACCTTCAGTAGCTATGCATGTATTTGAGGAAGGCCACTCAAGGACAGCTTCACAGACCTACCTGAAGAAACTAACCAGAGAGAGTGCAAAAGTGGTCACTGCTGGTCAAAGATGGGAGACTGAGGCTAGTGAGGCAGCCAGCAGGCTAGCAAAGCCTATAACCTGGGAGCAGCCATGCAAGCAGTCCAGATGGAAATTATGTGGCTGGAGCTCACACTGGTTAAGGCAAATGCAGATTCTAAGTGGCAGAAGGCAGAGGGTGAAAGTGAGGAAGAGCTGCAAAAATTTAGGCTACAGCAGTGCCAGCATATGATCAAGATGAGAAAGGATCAATCAAGTCACCCCAGCACGAGAACCAGTTGAGAGGAGTGCCAACAGGAGGGAGAGATGAGATTCTGTGCCAGTAAGCATTGTCGCAAACTACTTAGACTGGCTTCAGGAGGTTAATCAAAGAAGCCAAAATTAATTTCAAATGTTTCCAAAGTATCAGGAGGGATAATCATCTTGATTTGTTTTTAAATTCCTTGAAAGAATTGGTGGGTAATTTGAATTGGACAGGGCTTCTTTGGCAATTCAGTTTTGGCCACTCCTTGTATTGAGTGTGTCACTACACATAGTAAAGCTAAAACCAGTTCCCTCAACAGCAGGGGAAGTTGTGGCTGAAGAATGAGCTGGAAGCAGCAGTTCTGACCCACAGCTATTTACTAGGGACAGCCCAGCTGTGGGCTGCTTTCCTACAGGAGTGTATGTTTTAGAGGAGGTAGGCATGCAGAGCAGGGAGAGCTCAACAAACTGAACCATCCCTACAGAAATTAAGAGCTGGCCACCAGGGTGGAAGGTGACTCTCAGGGTTCGAGGAAAGGGAGGCATACTAGAGAATGGGCTCCTATATGAGAGTAGGTTCCAAAGAAAGAACCGGAAGAAGGGTAACTCTGGCAGATAGTAGTTCCTAAGGAGTACGGAACCAGATTCTGGCCTTAGCCCACAATATACACTTTTCGACATTTAGGAGGAGTCAGCAGTACAAAAGGGCAGCTGACTAAATATGTACAGGCCCAGGATTTGAGGACATGGCAAACTACTGCAGGACTTGTTTGCAGTGCCAGAGGGTGGAAAAGGTTGGGGACAAGGCTAAGGTGGCTTTAATTCCCTGCCTATAATTGAAGAGTCATTTCAGCGAGGTGCTGTGGACACTGTGGGCCACTCAGCACAAGTCACACAGGCAAAAGGTATATTTTAGTGGTCGTGGACTGATTCTACAAGGCACCTGGAGGCCATGCCTTTGTCCCTATAGATGCTCAAAAAGTGGCAGACTAATTGCTGGGAATACTTAGTTGGGTGGGATTTCCCAGGACATTCTTTCAGATCTGGGCACCAATTTTATGTCTGCCCTAAAGACTAGTCTGTAGGAGAAGTGTGCAGTGCGGCAGCTCAGGGCCTCCCATACCACCCCACACTAATGGTCTGGTTGAGGGTTTTAATGCGTCACTTAAATCTACATTAAGGGTATTCACCGACTACATGCAAAAGAGTGGGACAAGTACTTATCCCATCTCTTATTCCCTATAGAGAAGTCCTCCAAGAGTCCACAGGGTTCTCATCCTTCTAGCTCTTGCTTGACCATAGGGTTAGGGTTCCTAGATTTTGTAAGAGATGAATGGGAGGGGAACTTGCTTTCCAAAGGGAGTCTGATACCGAGTACATCCTGAATTTTGGGTCACAGCTCAATAAGCTCACGGGTTCACCCAGGAGCACCTAGCCACGCACAGAGAGAAGATGTGATATGACCGTGGGGCCAGAGAGCACGTAGTCAGGCAGCAGGTTATGGTACTCATCCTTGTCCGACAAAAAAATGCAGGTGGCTTTGGGAAGGTCTTTACTTAGTGGTCAAAAGAGTAAATGATGTTAATGACATTGTGGAGCCACCCGACAGAAGGCGATGCAGTGAGTCCATCACGGAAACATAATAAAGCCCTACCGTGACCAAGAAAAGATGGTTCCAGCTGTGTGCAGCTATCTGAAGGAGGTAGAAGCAGACCAGCTGGTGGGTCTCCTTGGAGAGATAAAGGAAGAATCCTCAGTGGATGCTATCACCCTCTCGAGTGGCTGAAACCGTCCAAAGCTGCCAAAATGCATAGGGTGCTACAGACATTTGAGGAAATGTTCACGTGAAAACTAGGATATACCAAGCTTGCAATCCACCATGTGGATACACGGTCCTAGGCCAAGCTGAGGCAACCAGCCTAAAGAGTCCCCAAGGGAGTGAAACATGCCACTGATGGGAGATAAAGGAAATGCTGGGTCTTGGGGTAATCCAGCAGTTAAGTAGTCCCTGGGCCTCCCAGGTGGTACTAATCCCACAGAAGGATGGTACAACAAGGTTCTGCATCAACTACTGTAGACTCAGACTCAACAGCTGTACGGAGTTGGAAGCATAGCCCATGCCCTGGACAGATGAGGTCCTAAGAAGTCCAAATCCCAAACTCACCCCCCACACCCAAAACAGCATCTCCTGATGGCCAAGCCCTTAAAGTTGTTAGTACTTTCAGATATCTAGGTAATCTACTCACCCATCCTTCTCTTCTCTGAGCACATCAACTCATTAGTTCAAAGGTTTCACCAAAAATTAGGTGCTGCCTACAGATGCCGACAATACTGGACCTCTGAAGCTGACTTGCCATCGTCTAGGGAATCTATTCCCAGTCTTGGACTACTGCTCCCCATCTATGCTAGAACATCCTCAACCCTTATGGCCAAGCTCTCTTCTGCCTACAACAGTGCCTGTCATTTCACCTTGCTGGCCCTTTCACTACACACCACTATGTCCTTCACAATTCGCTAAGATGGCTTCCACTACAAGACTGTTTTGACCTTCCCTTTGCTGCATGGTGGATTTCGCCATCCGTACTGGCCAGGAATCTCCTCTTGCAGCCCTCCTAAAGGTCCTAACTTTACACCAAAGCCTCCGCTCAAACAGCATTCCTCCTCTGAATGTTCCCAGAATATCCACCAATATGGTGGTAGAGCCTTGTCAGAGGCAGCCCCTATGCTGTGGAATAAACTTCCTGCTGAGCTCCGCTCCATTCACACCCACTGCCAGTTCAAATCTTGCTTCAAAGATTGGCTCCTGGAGACTTCCGTTGCCACTGCTTTCCTGAGTAGTTCTTCATTTCCTGCCTGCACTTACCTGCAAGAGTTTCTTACCTATGCAACCCCTTTGTAAATCCTCCATCCCCTTCCTCTCACAGCCCTTCCCTCCTTCCTCTACTAGCCCCACTTTATCCATTTCATGCTATCCTGATGAACGTTGATGATCTTCTATGCAACTTGCTGTATATCAATTTCATATATATTTCTATGTATGTGCACATCGGATTTATGTACTATATCACCTCGTATCGTGTTGATTTATGAATTTTGCTACCTTTTATTTTGTGTGCTATTGTAAACTTTTATTATTTGTCAGACTGTCTACTGTTCTATGCACTGTAGTTTGTGTTTTGCTCTGTGCCACTGTAGTGGCCTGGGTCCGTGCCTGAAAACGGTCCCTGGGATCACTGCACCTACCCAGTTACCAAGTCATAAATAAAGAAAGAAAGTCAGGCTTTGTCAGTCCATTTGGCCTATTCAAGTTTCGAATAATGCCATTTAGGATGAAGAATCTAACAGCCGCCTTTCAATGGCTCATGAATCGCATTTCATCTGAGACAGAAGACTTTGCCCTAGTGTACATGGACGACATTTCCGCCTACAGCTGAGACATGGGAGAATCAAGTCAGGATGTGACAGAGCTACTCGGTCAACTGAAAGCTGCAGGGCTGGCAGTCAAGGTGAAGGGCTGAATAGGGATGCAGAGGTCATATCTTGGGCACAGAGCAAGGAGTGGACACATCTGACCTGAGCCAGTAAAAACTGAGACTATATACAGGATGGGCCTCAGACACCACAAGTGAGTGAGAGGAAGGGAATTGGAGGATTTACAAAGGGAGTTGCATGGTAAGAAACTCTTGTAGTCAGCAGCATGGCCAAAGCACTGTCCAGTCTCCCTATAAAGAAAATGCAGAAAAGTTCACTGGATGGATCACTGTGAGACAGCATTCTGCCAACCGAAGGAGGCACTGTGTAACGACCTGTGTGGACCAGCCTGAACTAGTCTCTACAGTCCACTGTGCACATGGATGTATCCGTCACACACAAAGGGGATTCTGAGTCAGGACACACACATATATGGGAGGAACGCAGTGATGTACCAGAGCAGGAAGCTCCTGCCCAGAAACGATGCCTATGCCACAATTAAGAAGGGGGTTGTCTAGGTACAGTCTGGGTCTGAAGACGCTGAAGACATATTTTTATAAGATGGCTGCACACTGGTCACCGACAACAACCACCTCAACATGGCTCCATGGGACCAGTGGTCAAAATCCCAAACTGTTAAGATGGAGCCTGGTGCTGCAGTCCTATAACATGGACATTAGGCACCACAGTAGGTGACTGCATGGCAGTGCAGATTGTTTTGCCTAGGCAGTAACCAGTGGATCTGTAAAGAAAGAGGGGTGCCTTAAACAGCATTACTAGTTAAAATGTCAAAAATTGAATTGGCAGTTAGGACAAACCAAAAGCAATATATCCAACTTTCTTTTTGCTTTTTTTTTTTTTATTCCTCAAGGCAAGAGAGAGATTCTGTTTTAAAAGTTATTCTCCTTTGCCAGGTTTACCATCATGGATGTAAGCAGATCAGGGTGATGCTGTTTTCTTTGTTATCTTCTTTGTTGTCTTTGTTATCAGAAACATATGCTAGCAACAACCAGACATATGTGCATTATTAATAAAGGGGAGCAGTTAAAATGTGACCTCCAGGGATGAGATTTTAAATTATGATGGGTGCTGCCATCTTTATTGCAGATCCACACAAATTCCAAATTGTGTAATTAAACACTGTCTTGAAAAACAGCTGAATGAATTAAAATACCCAAAAGAATTTAAGATCAACAGGAATACATTACAGCTAAAAAAAAAAAAAAGGTAGGATGACATTATTGCCAACGAATTAGTAATGCTGATTAAATAACTAATAAACTGCTAAACAGAATAGCCGGCCTGGTGGCCGAGGGTTGAGGTGCTGGATGCCATACCCTGCGCCACACCGGCCACCTGGGTTTGGGATTGATCCTGGGCCACCGTGGTCAGCGGGGAGGAGATTGAGCATCCGAGGCAGGGCTCGCGCTAACGCACTACTGACGTCCCCTTGGGCAAAATCCAATTTTTGACAAACTGTCTAAAATGTTATGCATCTGCATTTGACGCAGCCCTTTTTGCTGTTCTGATTCACTGCCAGCCACAAATCATGCAGTGTCACTTTAAATTTCATTTGCCTCCACTTTGAGCACTGTGATCGCTCACACTTTGGGATTCTCCGTAAGACACCAATAAGATGAGTGGTGACTGGTCCTGTTTTTCCCCTCTATATCAGAGCAGTGATTGGTGAGGTGATAGTAATGAATTAAGGAGGGACCCATCTGTGCAAGAGTGGCCAAGAAATCACAGCATGGGCAGCGATTTGTTGAGGAAGCCAGGGAGAAGTTCGGAGATTTGGCATTTGTTCGCTTACAACGGTCTCTACGGCGGCTGTACCAGTGAGTATTTTTGTGCAATTGTAACCCTGTATTTGTGTGTGTGGTAGAAAAGAGGGATGACAACAGCTGGCGCCTGGCAAAGGAAGACACAGCCCATCATCAAGGCAGTGGAAGAAGTTTGAATCTCGACTGAGCCAGGAGAGGTGACAATTCATGAAAAGGCAGCACAAGGAGAAGAGTCGGGCCAGTTTCGGTGGTTCAGATCTGAAAGGTAATAGGGTCGGATGGAACAAAAAAAATTAATCTGTGTGTGGGTCGGGGAGTTTCTCTGGTGAACGGCAAAAGAGCTGGACACGCCCATGACGCAGATGTGACTTGCTCTGTGGCTATCGGGAGCATGTGTATTCCTGTATGAGGATCTTGAGGCTGAAATTAAAAGTAACACTCACCGACACCAAGGCAATTAAGAAAAAGATGTTTCCTTGTTTTTTTGGGGGTGTAGGTAAGGTGCACTGGCCATATGATTTTGTCACTGTATTTATTTGGACCAGTCTTAAATTATTGCCTTTCACTCTGGAACTTAGACAGCACTGCCCTGCCTGACAATAGAAAGAAAAGTAAGAACAGTGTTTCATTGATCATACTTTACTGATGTGCCTCCTGCAGGCTGTAGCACCTCTTGTAATAATGTATTTATTTTGTAATCACATGCGCCAGCCCTACAGGAAGCACATTAGTATGAATGATCGGTGACAATCTTCTGACTTTATGTTGTGTATCATGCAAGACTGCACTAAACTAGAAAAGAAAGAACACAAAGGCAGATACAAATTCAGTTAACATTTTGCAACACGAAAAATTAAAAGTAACAAGCATATTATATATATGAATACAGAGTTTACTTCCTTCATTATTATTTTGGACAGAAATTCAAAAAGGACAAAAGGCAGATAGTTTTCCACCACAGACAAGCGTGAGACACCTGTAATACATTTTAAATCACACACATTAACATTTTATTTATTTTATGGCAAATCACAATTTTGAGGCAGTGACCCCAACTTTGACTTCCTACTTGAAGAAAAGAGTCAGTCTGACCCCAGATTCTCTACCCTAACGCAAGACCTGCGGAAGACTGCTCTCCTCTCTGGGGAGGGACCCAGGCTTCTGCCCGGCACCGCAGCAGCCCCAGTGGCAACCGGAGGTACTGCAACACCCAGGGCTTGCTAGAGGGGACGAGAGTTGCGCAGGCGTGCCTGGCACCATTGCGTGTCCAAGCCTGCCAGGGGGATGGAGGGAAGGGATGTACAGCCAAGAAAATCCCCACTCCAGGAGACAGGCGACGGCACCGCCTCGACCACATTCCACTGGCCAGACTCCTCCAGTTCCTGGGCCGAGCCCAGCCTGGCCCGAATTACAGATAGAGCACCCTGGCGGATAGGGCAGCCCCATCTTGGGGATAGTCAAGCTGGTGCCAGAAAGCTGAAGAGTTTCAGGCCTGGAGGTAGTGACGAGGATGGTGGATGCACCGAGATAGTTCTCCATGGCCCAGCAGAGCAAGAAAAGAATTCTGGAAAAAAACTGCTAAAAAGAAGAGAGAACTAGGGCTTAGCAGGTAGACCCAAACCTAACATGAAAACATCTTTTAGGGTTACTTAAAGATACCTTCATGTCTCTGAGAGATGGAGATCAACGCCCAGAATTTTTTTTTTTTTCTTTTATCTAGTTTCTCTAGAAAATATTTTAGTGGACGTGGAGGAAGTGAGGACTGCAATTAAAATTTTTTTTAAATTTACTGTACTAGGCTGGAGGCAAGTTGGGTATGGACGGCAGAGTTCCACTCACCTGAAAACGGTAACAAAACAGCAGAGTCCTTTCATCTAAAACACTCATGTTTTGGTGTAAACAGTGGCCAAGCCAAAGTTAGATGTTTCTGCTGAGCAGCCAGCCATGATAACAATGCAAGTAAGGGTGAACAGACATTAGTAGCTCGGACTAGTTTTCTCGGGAGGTTGGCTCTTCCATCAGGAGTGTGTCTGGGGTGTGATGTCAGAGACAGTGCTGATGGGTCAGTCAGTGTTGGGACACTGAACTTTAACATCAAGTACTGTATTCAAGTCTGCCGTAACTACAAGATCTCAGTTGGGAGTAAGCTAAACTGTCTACTACTTAGAATTTAGTCAGAACTTAGGTTATTCTCATGTGAATTCTACCTTGTTTAAATGTTTTATTTTTCCATAAACATTTTAAATTTTTCCTTTACCCCTGACCTAGGACCCAGTAGATATGCACATGCATGTAGGCTACACTGGCACCGGCTTGGTCCCTTGCACCCCACCCCTGGCATTGCCACCGCCTGACTGGACCTCCACCTGGTGGGAGCGGAACTATACAAGGAGCAGACCACCACCCCCCGGGAGGAGAGCTACCTACCACAGCTCAATCCCGCCCGACCCCCCATGCTGGCTCCCCAGGTCGCTCCTCAACCCAGGTCGCAGGCATAGGCACGAGGCAAGGCGCTCCAGGCCTCCGCGCCACCGGGACAGCCATTTTTCCATTTCTGTAGTGTACTGTATTTCCCATAATCTTTAGTGGGTATATATGGGATATGACATGGGTGAGAGTGAGATAGCAGAATTATCTCCACGAGCTACCACTGAACTCTGATATCCTCCATTCCCCAAGGATTTTCAAATGTTAGCCACTGTGGCTAAATTGTCCTGAGACTGTTCAGCCACCATATGAAATCATGATATACACTGCCAAATTAGTTATTTTAAACCATGTACTATGCTATTGCTAAAAACAGCATGAACAGAAGAAGATTTTAGACTCAGTGACTTGGGTAACTTAAAATCGTCAGAAATTTTAGCCACACACTAAAAACATTCACTGGTGGTGACGTGACGAGTGGCTAGGGAACATAGTATCCCACAGTGGGATATCTAGAGCTCAATGACAGCAAGTGGATATATATTTCTGCTATCTCGCTACCACCCATGTCATATTCAGTTAAACAACAATTGTGTCTTTTTCAGTTTTAAAAGTTATTTGCATCCATTTGTTGCAAAAGTGAAAAAATTTGATTTTGTGCTGTTTTTTTGCAATTATAAAAAACTAAAATGTATCTGTAAATTAAATACCACTCATTTTGTAGATAATTTTGTGCTAAACAAATGTGCTCACAGTATCATGCTATCATTTTGTTTTAGAGTCATTACATGATTGTCTAAAAGTGAAGTTAAAAAAAACATTTTCTGCTGTTTAATTATAAAAATAAAAGGTAGCTATTAATGAAACGCCACTCATTTTGTAGATCTTTTGTGCTGAACAACTTTTGTGATCACAGTACCATGTTATTTTTATTTGTCTACAGTTAAGTACTGCTACTGAGGCTGAACATTCTTCCGAACCTTTATGACATACCCAACTGGCCAAGATATCCATTGTGACAAACCCAACTGCGTAAAAGTGATACATCACGTGGTGGTCAGTGTCAGTGAGATATCCTTACCTTCCTGAAAAGAGAACGAAAGAGAGAGAGAGAGAGACACGCAGTATGCTGCCACACACACACACACACACACACACACACACACACGTATAAAATCCTGTAGCATATGTAAATACAGTAAAGTTTATATGTTATTTTATATACTCTATGCTTTCTATGATTGAATTTTATAAATTACGTGGGTAAGTGGCAGGTCTGTGAGCCATCTAAACCAGTGTTCTCAACTGTGACTAAAAGGTTAGGTCATTTGCCCTCTGGGAAAGTTTACTGTAGTGGTGAGCAGTTGGTGTGGTCGGATTCTGACCCAAGAAATACCCTGAGTGAGAGTCAAGCTAGGTGGTGGCAGCACATCGAGGTGACCATTCAGGCATCTGAAGGATTGTGAGAACTGCCTGACGTGGGGACAGAGTTCTGGGTGAGAACTAGTCGGTGAAGCCTATAATATTTTCCTTAAAACTAGGAAAGTTAATAGTTCAAGAATTACACTAATTGGGCTAGTGAAAAATTGGTGGGGCCATTGGATTTTCAAATGTTGACAGTATTCTAAAAATTATTAAAAATGGGGAGGAGAATCCTGCTTCCCGACTTGCAGAGAAGGTCCCAAAGCAGTGTGGATTAGGAATAGTAACCGCACTGCTAAACTTATTTTTATACTAGACCCATTTTACAGTCCTGCTGGTTAGTGACTGCAAAACCTAATTTGTACCCTCGTACTAGGCCTTATAAACAATTCAAAAGGCTAAAAATGAAAACCTACAGATTTAAGACTGAGTTATTTCTAAGCAATAAAGCTACAGACTCATCTTATTACAGGAGGCCAGTCAATATAGGTTTTGGGGTCATGGTGCACCAAATGCAGTTAGCATTTTAAAAGAACCAAAATTTCCACACTGTGTTAAAAATACCTGCACTGGTAGGCAAACCCACAAAACCAGGGCCATCCTGCATCATAACAGAGCGGGTTACAATGCTCCACAGGCGGGTTAGATAGCCTGATCTGCACCACTTGCAACGATGCAGATCAGGTCGGTAAACGTGCCTGAAGAGAACAACAAAACTTCAAATTAAAAGGACTATATCACCATCATCAACAAGGTACTAACACAACAGGGAACAGACATCATGGAAAGTACAGTTACGAAGAACTTACCGCAACAGTAGATCTTCAAGAGAAGCTCTTGTAGCAGGTAACATATATAGGACTGACGCCACCTGGTGGCAGATCCTGCATTTCTTTTCTAGCAGTACTGAGGTGGGACCGCCTACCGCGGCCGCCCCGCCCCCAAACATCATAGTATAAAGGGCATAGGCGGTCCCCACATGCTCCAGTTCTGGACGCCAAAGACAAGCTAAATAACACTGTGGGAGAAGAAAATTCCCACAGAAAACTATAAAACTGCAAGGCCCACAAAGTTAGCTGAACTTGCCCAGAGCAGAAAGACCCACTTCGGGAAGGAGGAATTATACCTGTTGCAAGAACTTCTCTCAAGATCTACTGTTACAGTAAGTTCTTAAGTAACTGAACCATCTTACTGACAAGAAGCTCTTGCAGCAGGTAATGCAATATAGGACTGATTCCTGCAGTATAAACTGAAGACAACTGCTGGGAAAGGGTGGGAAAAAGAATAGACACAACTCCCAGAGTTATAAACTTAAGACAACCCCTGGAAGGGAGTCAAATACACAGAACACATTCAAGGTCTGAACTTAAGACAACCATGAGTGGGAAGGAAAGGAGAAGCAGGAACCATTCGGGAGACAAGACCACTCAGGAGATAAGGCCCTGAGTACCGCCTAGGCTAAAACTCCGCTAATGTCTGGAAACAATGTCCAGACTGTAGTGCCTGATGAAAGCATGAACAGAGTGCCAGGTGGCAGCAGCACAAATGTCAGCCGCCGACACCTTCTTGAAGAGCTGCAAAGAAGGTAGCCACCGTTCTGGTGGAAGGAGCCCTAACGGAGCCCAGAAGGGTCTCATTAGCCTGCCGATAACAGAAGGATATACAGTTTACCAGCCAACATGACAGCATTTGTTTTGTAACCAGGCACCCCAAGGACCTATCTGCAAAGGATACAAATAGCTGGTCCAGTTTCCTGGTTCCCTTTGTTCTGGACAAGAAACACGAGGGCGTGGTGACATCAAGGGTGTGCAAGAGTGCTTCTCCCTCAACTGGAATGCTCGGATAACATACCGGAGCTGAACTGATTATTAAGAGTGAGTCTCCACACTACCATGGGAAGAAATTTCAGATTAGTGCAGAGGTCTACCCTATCCTTATGGAAAATAAGATAGGGCTCCCACACATTAGGGCATGAAGCTCTGAAATGTGTCGAGCCGAGGTGACCGCCACCAGAAGCAAAGTCTTCCAAGAGAGAAGCTAAGCTCACAAGCCATAGTTGGTCTGAAGGGAGGAAGCATACGCCCTCCAGAACAAACAATAAGTCCCAAGGGGAACAGGGTCCCGGACCGGAGGACAGAGATGCAAGATCCCTTCAGAAAGGTTTTAACCACCTCCAAATTGAGCCACTGTCCTGTCCTGAATACAGCGATGATAGACAGAAACAGCGGCTAGGTGCACTTTAATGGAAGAGTAGCTGAGACCTGACTGACATGGATAGCAGGTATTGTAAAACCGAGTTAACCGGACAGACTAGAGGGTCAAGTCCCCTGGTTGCGGCTCAGACACAAAAGCATTTCCACTCATGGCGAGTGGCCTCATGCTAGTGGGCTTCCAAGCCTCCACCAAAAATCCGGGAATGTCATCAGAAAGTCTAAAGTGAAGCTTTGCTAGGTCCACAGGAGCCAAGCAAGCAGAGGTGAAGGGAACGCAGGTTGGGATGAACCAAGGCCCCTGCTGGAGACAGTAACCAACCTGAAAGGGAAGAGGCCACTGAGCTTGCACAGATGCCGGAGAAGTGGGAACCATATCTGCCTGGGCCACAGAGGTGCTATCAGAATCATGACTACCCTCCAGTTGGGCTTGGAGGAGGACCCGCTGCAAGAGGGGAAGGGAGAGAAGGTGTAAAGAAACCTCCCACTACAAGATAGGGACAATGCATCTTGCCAGAAAGCTCCAGGCTCAGGATCAAGCGAGCAAAATTGGGCAGTTTTGCATTTCAGCGAGACACAAATAGATCCAAATTCGCATTCCTCATCTTGCAAAAAGCTTGTCTGCTACAGACTGTAGCAGGGACCACTCATGATTGAGCAGTTTTCCCTGCTCAGGGCACCCATGACTATGTTCATGGAGCCCGAACTTGGACTGCTGAAAGATGGAGATGGTGCTCCACCACCCAGTCCCACACCCTCATGACTTCGACTAAGGGGTAAGACCGCGCACTCCCTGCTTGTTGATGTAAAAACACCACCGAGGTGTTGTCCGTCTGAATAAGGAGGTGACCAGGCAAAAGAAAAGGAGCTAGTGCTTGTAGGGAGTACAGGACCGCCCAGCTTGAGCATGTGGATACGCTAAATCTCTTCTAATGGGGACCACAGCCCTCGTCCCTATGGGTCCCCAGGTGAGCCCTCACATCCTGTCCCAGACACATCTGTAGTGAGGGTTTGGACAGGGCTTCCGCCTGGAAGGGAGTTCTCGGCGGAGATGCGCACCCATGGAGTTCAGCGACAAATTGGCTCCAAAATCCTGACTGGCAAGTCCAAGTCGACCCTGGTCTGGTCCCACTGGACTGAGAGCCCACTGAATGGTGTGCATGCACAGTCTGGCAAAGGAACCAAGACTATGGTGGCCGCCATGTGACCCAGAAGCCTGAAAATGGACTTGGTGGAAACCACGGAGGCTGAACCAACTTTGGGATGCCAGAGCCTGGATGCGCTGCCCTGTCTGAATGAAGAAAAGCTTTCCCAAGATGGTAACCAATAGAGCGCCTATACATTGCAGACACTGAGGGGAAGATCCAGACTTTTCCGGGTTTACTGTGATCCCCAGATGCTGACAGAGGGAGAGGTGTCCAGGCTAGTCTCCAAAGACGAGACCTGGACAGGGCCAAAAGGAGCCAATCGCCTCAGATAAGGAAACAAAAGTGGCAGTCTCGGCGCAGGGCCGCTGCAACGATAGCGAGGCACTTGGTGAAGACTCTGGGAGTGGAGGAAATGCCAAGGAAGGACCTTGAACTGAAAGGCTCAACCCTCTTAACTTGAACCAGATAGAAATGTGAAGGTAAACATCCTGCACGTCCAGAGATGCCAGACAATCCCTGACCACAAGGAAGGGAGGAGATTCTGAAGAGACACCATGTGGAATCTATGTGTAAGCGACCCATTGGCCAGTATTCACAATGGAAAAGCAGGGGAGATGCCTAATCCAGTCAATAGAAGCACTCTGGATAGGGACAGAAAGTTGTTGGCCATTTGTACAGACAGTTGGTAAGACCACATCTGGAGTACTGTGTACAGTTCTGGAGACCCCATCTCCACAAAGACAGACAGGGTGGAGGCTGTCCAGAGGAGGGAAACCAAAATGGTGCATGGTCTGCACCAGAATACAGAGTATAAGACTAAAGGAGCTTAAAATGTATAGCCTCAAGGAAAGGGGGAGACATGATAGAAACTTTCAAATACCTCAAGGAATCAACAAAGTCCAAGAGGGTAACATCTTTCAGAAAAGAGATGATGCAAGAACAAGGGGCACAATTTGAAGATAATGGGGACAGTCAAAGGAAATGTGAAGAAGTATTTCTTCACAGAGAGGGTTGTAGATGCATGGAACAGCCTTCCTGAGGAGGTCAGAGAGTTAAAACAGTGGGGGAATTCAAGAATGCATGGGACAGGCATAATGCAATTCTAGTAGGGGTAGGAGGAAGTAAGTTGTTGGTTAACTAGGATCTGCAGCTTATCCGTAAGGTAGGGAAATGGGCAGACTATATGAGCCAAGTGGTCCTTATCTGCTGTCACATTCTATGTTTCTATGCTTCCAAGTCTCTGAGATACAAGATTGGCCTAAGGTCTCCGACTTCTTGGGAACCAGAAAGATGTGGGAGTAAAACTCAGAGTCCCCTCTGCCTCCGGGCGATTCTATGGTGTCCTTGTCTAGGAGAGACTGGCTCTCCCACCTGATGAGAGCTCTGTGGTCTCCCAGGTACATGGAAGGGGCAGAGATCAGTCTGGGGGTAGAGACTCCAACTCTATGGAGTGCCCAAACCCACGAGGTCAAGGACCCATCTGTCGGAGGTCACTTGTCTCCATGCTTGGTGGTAGTGAGAAAACCGACCTCCCACCTGCCTCCCGATGACAGGTCTGGGAGGGTCACCTGCATAGTCAGGTGGAAGGAGGGGCAGAGGGCGGCTGCTGGAGGTCTAGCCTGTCTAGAGTGGGCAGAGGCAGCACCTCAGTGACCCCCCATCGACTAAAGCCACCCCGCTGTGTAAGAGGCTGATCACAGGTTTGCTGCACCGATGGACTGCTTTGCCAGAATCCTGCAGTCTAACTATAACCTTCTCTGTGTCTTCACCAAAGAGCACAGAGCCCTTGAAAAGGGCATCCAGAAGTGTAGTCTGCACCTCTGGGTCGAACCCTGACACCGGAGCCAGGAGTGGCGCCAAGGCAAATTCCAGTAGAGTCTGCCCTCACCGAGGTGTCCGCAGAGTCGTGACGCAGCTCAAAGAATGTGTGTACCACATCCAGCCAGTCTTTAAGAGTTTGTCAAGTTTTACCTCTGGGGGCAGTTAGACAAATCTTGCAGAATGTCCAATCCTTGGTCCCAATGTGCATTCTGAATTGGACCACGAGAGTCAAAAGTTTAGACTACGGATGCTGCATGTGGCAGACAAGTACACCCAGTGACCCAATGATTCCAGCTGCTTAGACTCCTGTCTGGCGGCTGGTACTAGGTGCTTCAGCCTCTGCGAATGATCATGTACGGCCAAAATTACCACAGAGTCAGCCATGGGGTGTTCGGCCAAGTAAGAATGGTCCGGGGCCTAGTATAAGCAGCTGGCCTTCTTGGGCACTGCAGAGGACACATGGGATGCCTCTAGGTAGCTAGGGTAATGTCCTGAAAGGTGTCCACCAAGGAGGGATGACCACCAGCTTGGTATCCTTCTGGAGCAGATATTGACAGGCGTGAGTGTTCGGGGTCCAGGGCCTCCGTATCCCATCCAATGTTCTCCTGAATGTGGCGTGACCCCAGGAAGCTGGGGTCATCAGGAGGAGATTTAGGCTGGTCCTCTGTGTCACCAGGGAGTGAGCCTGGGTCTGAATCAGGGAAGGAATCAGATTCGCCGAGGGTGGAGGAGAAGGAAGAAGGAGAAACCCCACGCCATCTCCTCTTATGCCTGGCGGTCTAGGAGAAGGAGAGCGAGAGAAGGAAGGGGGTCTAGTCCTCTTGCGCTCCTGGGCTGGCCAGAGACATATCCCCTCAATCCCAGCATAGCCTGCCCTTCAGGTTAAGGGACAGGAGGACCTTTTGTAGGAGGAACAGGAGGGGCTACTAAGTCCTGTTTGATTGTGTCCCACCAGTGTGCAAAAGTTCCTTTACTTGGGACATCCCCAACCTTCAGAGAACCCGTTCCGATCGTGATGTCGGTTGGCGGGCGGGGCACCGGCATCAGTGGGGCGGGTGATGCGGTGAAGACTCCTCTAATGGGCGGTTGGGTCCAATGGCCAGTGGAACAGCCTTGTCCAGCACTGGTGGGGAACCGGAGGTGCAACTGGTGTCAGTGCTGCAGCCACATCAGACAGACTCCCTTAGCCAGAGGAGGATGGGTGTGGTCGGAGGAAGAGGAGGCCTTAGAAGGCCTATCAGCCTTATGTTTGCCAGAGTGGCGCCGGTCCGACTCAACGGACAGATGCCAGTCATACCTATGTTTAGGCAGCAAAGAAGAGACCCGAGAAGCAGAATGCCCCGAAGACTGCTTGGCCTCCCGGGGTCAACCGGCCGAGCGGGAGGGCTGCTTACTTGAGGCCGCATGGGGCCAGTGTTGCAGTGCCTCTGTGGCCAGAGGAGCCCGAGCCAGATGGTTTCTTGGATGATATGGAGTCAGAGGGCTTAGATGCCGCTGCAAAACTGGTATCTGAAGTCAGGATCCTAATGGCTTGTAAGGCGGGCACCTTGGGAAGCAAGGTGGGAGGTTTGAGTGGGGTAAGCCGGTCCTTATGTCCGGGAGGGTGAACAACCAGCGGAGCTGGAAGACCTGGGCCTAGAAGGCAAGCGGTCTCTCTGTCCGGTGGCGGTGCTTCTTCTTCCCTTTCTTAGGAGCAGGAGAGCGAGACTCCTCCCAGAGGACGTGTCCTGCTGCATCTGGGCCAGTTGCTACTGCGCTAGATGGACCTGCAGCTATTTTTGTCTTCAGATCCCGGTCCTATTATTGAAGGCCTGGCAGTGGGTACAGGCACTGGTGTCGTGGTCTGGGCCCAGGCAAAAGGCAGGCTGAGTGACCATCCTTGGCAGGGATCTGTCGTACAAGCGCACTTGTTACAGTGCCCGGTCGAAAAGGATGATACAAGTCGTTGAAATATTAAAAAAAATGAAGAACGGTTCTAGAGCTGAGGAACCTGTAGACAAGCCGAGAGCTGACTAGCGAGTTGCCGCTGCAGGAAAGAACTGGAGCACGAGGGGACCGCCTATGCCCTTCATACTACACGTGAAGTCGGGTGGGTCACCGAGTAGGCAGTCCCACGTCGGTATAGCTAGAGAACAAGAAGTGCCGAGATTCAGCCAGGTAGCATCAGTCCTATATATGTGTTACCCGCTGCAAGAGATTCCTCTCAAGTAAGATCTATAATTAAACAGAAATAACACTGATATATGCGATTAAATAGTGATGAGGAGTTTGCAATCTAAACTTCAGATAGCAATAAAAAGAAGATGTACAGTAGAAATGATAAAACATAATACAACACCAGTACAAATTTGCTTAGAGATTTGCAGAAAAAGTTACTTACAGGGACAACTAGTGAAGTCACCCACTGGCCAGACCAGTCAATATTCGCCCAACATACAGCATCCAGATATTCTGAGCTGAGATGATGACAGTAAACCCAAAGACAAAAGGAATGGAGCACAGCATCGGGCTCAGTTTTCTTCCAATTTTATCCACAATCCATCCTCCAACTATTCTCCAACAGCAGCTCCTAATGTCACTACAGACCAAAACAAGTGCACATTTGTAGAACGAGAATCCCATGATGGCATGCTGTCTATTATATAGAGAATACTGATGGTATTAAAACTCAGTGTGTTCTGCCACAGAGGGATTCAGATTCCTCTGACCCGAGAGCTAAGCCGAGAGGTCCATGGGAATCAGGACCCTAAGGTGGCAGAACACACTGGTTGTGCATAGAGTTGCTCATCCTGTATTTTTATAATGTATAGTACTGTATAAAATGTGTGTGCTTGAGTTCTTTTGCTTCCAAAATGAAACTGACTCATGTAGTTTGAGGTTCTAGAATCCTGTTCTATCACAATAGGGTAGAATCACATTCCATGACATTTGGAAAGGTGGTAGAACAACATTTTGAAAGGGATGGAATTCTATACAGAACACTCTACTATACACTATTTACTTATGATATTTTATTCTGTTGACTGGTAACAAATTGATCAGCAAATGAACAAGAGTATTCAGTATACTATTCAGCTTTGTTAAAATGTGCTGTCTATCGGTAGAGTTGGGTGCATAAGAAGAAAGAAAAATTACTCACCTTAGTAATGGTGTTTCTAATGGAGTCTTGCTATATTATGACAATTGCAGTTTGTCCCACCATTAGAACTGCTCTGGAGGTGAAAGAGTTAACTTCCATGCCAGGCATGGAACTTGGAGCGAGCTCGGTTAGAAAAGCTCTGTCTGGACTATTTCAAACTAAAACTGTCAGATCTTTACAAGCAAAGCTCACTAAGGTTCTGTATGGAAGCTGTAACCTACACTAGCCAACTGGCTACTTAATACATTTTCCTGGTCCCAACACCAAGACTCAAGTCAGGGGACCAGAGGATAAGATAAGATAAAATAAAACACCCAAACACCCCAAAAAGAAGGGGTGGAAAACATAAAATGGGCATCAATAAGTGCCAACACTGGACTGCCCACCCCATACCCAAAGTAGAAGTTCTGAGAGGGGCAGGCTGGGGAGAGAGAAGTCATAATATAGCAAGACTCCATTAGAAGAAACAACATTACTAAGGTGAGTAATTTTTTCTTCAAACATCATGAAGTCTTGCTATATTATGACAATTGCAGACTACACAGCAGTACCTCCATGGAGGAGGGACAGAACCTACTTAGGGAATAGGCTCTGAGGCACGGTTGAGTTAAACCGAGCATCCCTCCTGGCCTGGATATCCAGGAGTAATGCTTGGTGAAAGTGTGTAGTGTTTTCCAAGTAGCTGCTTGACATATCTTTAAGATAGGGATGTCTCTGGCAGCAGCTAGAGACGCAGCTGTACCTCTGGTAGAGTGAGCCCTCAGGCCTGAAGGGGAACCTACCCAGTTTTGATAGCAAAATTGGATACAAGAGACAATCCACCTGGCAATGGATCTCTTAGTCGCAGGTTTCCTTTCCCAACCTCACCATAAGTGATAAATAGTTGAGGGAGTCAAACCTGTGACCCTTGGTATGCCTCTATGTAGTAACTTAGGGCCCTCTAACATCTGCTGTGCAACCTCCTCTCACCAGAGGAGGAATGGTCAGTGAAGAACACTGGAAGAGAAATAGATTGATTAAGGTGGAAATCTGAGCCACCTTCGCAAAAACTTCCTGTTAGTCCTGAGGACTACCTTATCCCTGTGAAAGGAAATAAAGTCAGTCTCCACTGACAAAGCTTGTAACTCACTTATGCGCCTGCGAAGTGATGGCTACTAGAAACACAGTTTTCCAAGTCATACTTAAGCTCTGCAAGACAGAGGTCTCAAAGGGGGTTGTAACAGCTGAGCAATGCAAACATTAAGATCCCAGGAAGGGGCAGGGTCCCTGAATGGTGGATTAGTATGAAGCAATCCCTTGAAAACTTGGAAAATACAGGGTGAGCGGAAAGAGAAGAGGGCTTCCCTGTTGAAATAAAAGCAGAGACAGCTGCCAAATGCACTTTCAGGGTAGCTGGTCTCAGTCCCAAAGAATTAAGATGGACCATATAGTCCAAAACAGTGGCAAATCAGCAGATTCCGGGGAATATGCTTCCCAGAACACCATATGGAAAACCTTTCCATTTAGAGTTATAAGTAGCCCTAGTGGAAGGCTTCCTAGAAGCTTAAGATTTCAAGAACACCTTGAGAAAGGTGTAGGTCAGCAATCTCTAACTCCTCAAGAGCCAGGCCTTGAGGTTGAGGGATTTGAGATTCGATACCAAACTCTCCCTGGGCACAGGTTAACAGATTGTGGTTCCTGGGGAGACACAGGGAAGATGGACTGCTAAGGACAGAAGGAGTGGGTACTAGGGCTGCCTGGCCCAGTCTGGAGCAATCAGAATCATCTTGCAGGGGTGAGATCGGATTTTGACTAGCACCTTGAACAGGAGAGGGAAGGGGAAAGGCATAGAGAAACTTCCATTCCTAATCGAGGAGAAAGGCATCCAGGGGACTGAGCCCAACACTGGGGCCTGCAACAAAACAGTGGAAGTTGATGATTGTCTGGGGCTGCAAAAGATCTGAGGGGTGCCCCATCTGGCAAAAATCATCCCCAGTACTCAGGGATCCAGTGACCATTCATGATGGCCCTGGGAAATCCTGCTGAGAGCATCTGCCAGGACATTGTCCTTGCCTGGGAGGTGAACTGCTATGAGGGAAGTGTTCAGGGAATAAGCCAGAGACCACAACTTCATTGCCTCGTGTGCACAAGGCCGAAGACAGAGTGCCCCCTTGTTTGTTGATGTACCACATTGTAGTGGTGTTGTCTGTTCTGACCAGATGCAGAAAAACCTGAAGTGCTAGAAAAACAGCTCTGAGTTCCAACATATTGATGTGGAGCAGAGATTCCTGAGGGGACCACAATCCCTGGGTGGAGAGGTCGCCCATGTGAGCTCCAAATCCCAAAAGGGATGCATCTGTAGTAAGGGTCAAGGAGTGAGATAAAGGGATGAAGGGAACCCCTTGTCTCAGATTGCTCTGATCCTGCCACCACTGAAGGGCCTGGATCAGGGTTTGAGTCACTGGGATCAACTTGGATAGGGATCTTTCTTTGAGACCAAAAGACTCTCAAATGGAACTGAATGTCCCTCATTTGAAATCTTGCTCCTTGCACTACAGCTGTGGAAGCAGCCATGTGTCCTAGGAGCTGTAGGAAATGCCTTGCTGGTCGAGAGACCTGCACAGTGAAGGAGGAGGCCAGGGCCACCAGGGTCCCTACCCTTTCTAGGGAAGGAAGGCTCTGGCCTGCTTTTGTGTCCAGTTCTGCACCTATAAAAGGTGAGTACCTGGACAGGTTCCAGAACTGACTTTGGAAGATTGAGAAGAAAGTCCAGAGAGGTAAGCAGCTACTGGGTAACTTGCAGGTGTGATCTGACCTGGTCTGGAGACTGACCCACAATGAGCCAGTCGTCTAGGGTAGCTTAAAGATGGCAATCTTTGCCTTCTTAAATGAGCAACTGCTACTGCCAGGCATTTTGTGAATACCCTGGGGCAGAGGTAAGGCTCAAGGGCATTGCTCTGAACTGGTAATGGCCTGAGGGCAGTTCGAATCTGAGGTACTTTCGTGGGAGCTTGATAAGAACATGGAAGTAGGCATCCTTGAGGTCCAGGGAAGCTTGCCAGTCCCCTGGCCTTAGGGAGGGTAAAATCATTCCCAGAGTACCATTTTGAATTTTGGTTTTAAAAGGTGCTTGTTCAGATATCTTAGGTCCAGGATGGGTCGCCATTCTCCTGTCTTTTTGGGGTAAGGGAAGTACCTGGAGTACAGACCCTTGCCCTGGTGTAGGGGAGAAACCCTTTCTACAGCTCTGAGAGCCAGGAGGGTTGAGACTTCTGCTTCCAAAGCAAAAGTCTCTAGAGGATTTGCAGGTGGAAAAGATCTGATCTCATCTTTGGAAATTTTTGAAGCTGAGAACTAGACCCTGGCTTTACTACTTCCAGGACCCACTTGTCTGATGTTAAAGACTCCCAGTCCTGGACGAGTAAGCAAGCCTTCCCACAGGTAATGGAGAACGGCCCTGGGCATCCCATCAGGGTGCCTGTTTGGCAGGGGCTTTAGGCTGAGAGGTGGGAGCAGGCCTGCTTGTACCTGTCTGCCTCTCCTCTCTGAAGAACCCCTCTGGAGCATAAGCTGAAGAGGAGGCCTGGTTTGCAAAAGGCCTGTGAAAAGGCTCTGCCTCTACCCCTGGGCTGTCTCTGAGGAGTGGCTTGCCGCTCCTTGGCTTGTGCACTCCTATAAGTGGTTCTATATTCATCCATTTTCTTCATACAATTCTCTGTCTGCTTCCCAAAAGAGAATTTCCCACCACAGGAAAATCCATAGCCTTAGCCTGGGTATCCTGAGACAAACTAGTACACCTGAGCCAAGCCAATCTACGAAAAGCCACAGATGTAGCCATGACTCTAGACTAAGGATACATCATTAGAATCCACTGCAGCATGGAATTGCACCTTAGATGCCTCAATACCATCAGCAGCCACCTGCTCCAGCTGCCTGGCAAGCTGGCCAGGGCCCGTTTTTAAAGCCATGACAGTATCCCATCTAGATTTCTGGTATCTTGCCACATAAGCTATATAATTTGCTTGTCTGAGTCCCAAGGATGCTGCCATGTATTGTTTTTTAGCCATGGCATCAATCTTCCTGAGTCCTTGTCAGAGGATGTGAAGCCAGGGAATATTAGCTCATCACAGGCTGCAGCCTGAACTACCCCAACATGGCTGCATTGCTGTGAAATATTCTGTATCAGGACTCGACAGTGTACTCCTGTCCATCTTTTTAACCACAGGAGGCACAGAATTAGGACCTTTAAAATTTTTATTGTTTGTTTCCTAAATGATTTATGTAAAGGAATAGACAATATCCTGGACTCTGGGATATCCATCATCTCTACAAAGTCAGGCTCCTCTTGCTCATCCACAGCTTCCTCCAATGGAAGCTGGAGGGTTTCAGCAACTTTTTATAAAACAGAAAATGAGAAGAGGACTCAGAAAGCCTAGGGGAAGATTCTCCTAAAGGTCTGTCTGGGAGATGTCCGTTCAGTGGGCACATCCAGACTTTCAAAGTCACATTGACACTGTTCATAATCATCCTCCCTCCTCTGGTTCATAAAACTCTCTATATCATATTCTGAACTGGTGGAACCGCCAAACTGACCTTTTGCCAGATAGTGGCGGTTCGGACGGAACCGGAGAAAGTGACTGGACAATTTGGATTGTTTTGTTATCTCTGCAGCAGTTGGAGAAAGAATTTTACTCCACACCTGCTGATTTTCTAGTTCTCTTTGCTGGAACTGGCTCCTCTGAGTCAGCTTTACGCTTGCCAGAGGAAGTCTCACCCTGGTCAGAGGGCACTCCTCCGGTTCAGTTGGCACTGAACCGGCTGGCCATCCGGTCAGCGGACTTTTGGCTCTCGCTCCCTGAGCCTACCAACTCTCTTATCTAGGGTAGCTGCAGGAAATTCTTGCAAATCTGGCAGTCTGCATTGAGGGGTCAAACCCCAGACAAACACATGGGAAAGCGTGGGTCAGCCTTGGCAAAGGCTTCCCACAGACACTACAGTGCTGAAACCCAGTGGGCCGGTTTTTCTTTTGGGTTTCCAGACATAATGCCAGCTCAACCAAAACTTGCCCTTTTCCCGCAGTGCCAGGCAAGACACCCTTTATCAGTTCCCAACCGTTCACGGGTCGTGGAAAAACGTAATGAAATCTGTTTTTTAGAACCGATAAGAACTGGGAACCACACTCTAAAAAGCTTTTAAATGCTTCAGAATAAAGTTTTAAATAACCTGATCGGTTCAAACTGAACCGATAAACATTTACAAGTTCCACACAGAAATAAACCTGTCTATTACTTACAATAGCACAGACAGAGCTTGAACCGATCCGGAGCGACTGTTCAGTGAGGCGGAGTAAAGAATCTGACAGTTTCAGTTTGAAATGATCCAGACAGAGCTTTTCTAACTGAGCTCACGCTCCAAGTTCCATGCCTGGCATGGAAGTTAACTCTTTCACCTCCGGAGCGGTTCTAATGGTGGGACAAACTGCAATTGTCATAATATAGCAAGACTTCACGTTGTTTGAAAATAAATTCTGATCTTTTCGAGTAATATTTTTCACATCATTTATGATGAGCACAACAAAGTAACAGTCTTTAAAACGTTCTGGAACACATTAGTTTCAATATTTTTAATTCTTAGGTACCCTTATCCAGGAAGCAATGCCTTACAAAACAGCAACACACACAGAAGATTAAATAAGCAGCGAAAACAGTGTCACTGTAAACAGTGCCACCACATAAAGAACACTGATATCCAAGCATCTTCCAAAAAAAAAAAATTCAGAGGTTAGTTCAGTAGTTAGACAGGCAGAGATGTTGCTATTTCGAGAAGAAGATCTAATGGTTTGGGAATAACATCAGTTTAAAAAAAAAAAAGTTGTTCGTGTGTGTAAATTACAGTTGAATTCAATTTTTTTCTTTTTCCATCTAAAATCAGTGAAGACCCCCTTCAACCAAATGAAGGCTGTATGTGATGATCAGAGACTCCAACAAACCATTAGAAGTTGAGCCTTCTTTGAGGTTCATGATACTATGCTGTAGTAAGGGTGAACTGAACTACAGCATCTTACTGTTGCATAAAGCAGAAAAGGTTCAACAAATTCACCATCAACCAGAGACCCACCCAAAATACAGAAGCACACTTTTCACTAGAGGCCTTCCAGACAGATAATAAAATAAGTTAACACGAACTGACATGTCTGAGAAATAAGAGACATTCTTGCTATACTTCCTCACACCTTCTCATCATTTCTGTTAAAGAGAACCCCTTTCTGCTGAAATTCAAAACTCTCAAAAACAGAAATTAAGCCCCATACCTTCATTGAAGTTCCTCTGCGACTATAATTTGCCACAAGGAAGGGATTATAATTTGCCCAAGGGGCTTGCTGCTCAGGCCCCTTCCACTTCCCAGTTGTTGGCCACACCTCTGTGCTCAGACATTTCTGACTTCTGAATATGGAGAGCCCAGAGGTGAGATCCATGCAAGTTTATGGACCAGCTTTTCACATACATTTTGTATGTTCTTTAACCCGAGCATTGAAGAAATGAAAGCCAGCACTTAGCAAACAAGACCCTTGACCCTTCTTAGCTAAGCGTGGCTTTGATCTTTTCCAGAGCTCAGCTAGAGAACATAATAATGCATCAGAAAAGCCACCCATAGACTTGTATATGGAGTTGCGTCTGCCCTCCCTACTTAGCCGCCAAAAAACGGAGCGCAGGGACATGGCCAGCAAACGGAAAGTGGATGGGATCCAGCAGCAGCCCTCGAGCAAATTACGATCTCTTTCCTACCTTGGATAAAACTTTTAAAAGTGTATTTTAGTCACACAGAAGGATTATGAAGGTAAGGAACTTCCTGTTTGTTTTAAGAAGTGCGAGGAATGGTTCTCTTTAAAAGAAAGTCTTTGTATTTCTGAGGCTCGATAAAGAAATGCAAGATTGCTTTCTTACATAGGTACTAAGTGTGGGTAACAGATGAAGTTTTGTGAATATAATGTATATATGTCTTACCCAAACCAGGATGCCTCATTGCTGTAATCTAAGATCAGGATTATTAATTCTTTCAAATCTGGAATAGCAGGCTAACTATAACCCAACACGATCCAAAGCTGAGAGGACCCAAAACAGCAGCAAAGGTAGCCAGGTACAGCTTCCCATTCTGGACTTTACTAAAATAAATAATAATAATACATAGAAATGTTAATATTTCCATTCAGGCACTAAATTATCCGATTTTAACATCTCAAAATATTGCTAAGTGGTCATGCACACTTTAGTTCTGTGGTGTCCTTGATGTAACAACTTTAAGGAAGGGCAAACCATTTCACTAATTAAGTTATTGTCTGAGGCACAGCCAGAATTACAAAATGTGCTCTACACCATTTTTAGTGGGTATATCAATCTGCAAAGCCATGAAGCAAATCAGTTCAAGAAAGGATCTTATAGGCTGGCTCGCTGGCACTGCAGTAGCAGCACCACATGTGATGCTGGCAACCCAGGTACAGGAACGAGCCTGGGTCAGAGGGCTAGACGGAGAAGGTGAACCGAGTGTCCACCTTAGCGGGGGGAGAAGATGCCAGGAGCCCTTCTAGACATACATTAAGGGAAGAAAACCAAAAAGGAGTACCAGCTGCAACAGGACATCCACCCCTCGTCACAGGCCCCACACCGCCTACTGTGGCACTCTCCCTCAAGCACCTACCCAGTCTTCATAAGAAGGTAGAGGGGCCTCCAGGCGACCCTGTTCCTGAAGGGTAAGCCAGGAGAGTAAGAATGAGGAGGCAAGTCCCAGAAAAGGTGGAAGACGGGCTAGACAAGTGTGGCAGGACCAATGGGGCTGGCAGGGCAGAAAGCATATCAAATTTAAGGAAAGAAAAGAAAAAAAAAAAAAGAAAAAAAACGAAAAAAAAAAACACCACCACACGAAAATATCTTATCAAAATTAACAGAGCACTAACCCATGACAGTGCATGCATTTCTTGGGAATTAATGCATGCCCTGTGTACACTGTAAGGACAAGTGTCCTTCATCCTCCCAGAAAGTACATTAATTCTCAACAAAACATATGCTCTGTAGTGCTTTACTGTGCTAATAAAATAGGCAAATGGTAATTTTAAACACCATACAGAAATGGTCACATACCAGTAAAGAAACACACACACACACACACACACACCCCAAACCTCTTCTGTTTGGGAGCAGCAATGCTCTGAAAGCTAACCCCTGCTAAAATTCATCACCTAGTCTAGAGACCCTATTGGGCAAGTCAAGGTCTTTAGGTACCTAGGTATGCACTTGGACTGTACCTTGCTCTTTTCCCCACAAGTAGACTCCTTTATTAAGATTACCTACCAGCAACTGGGACTCCTCTACAGCAACTGGTATAACTTTACTGTGGATAGACATAGTTATCTCCTATTTATATATCTAAATCTATCTCTCTCTCTCTCCAAACATACATACATATATATATATACACACACATACACACACACACACAAAATATATATATATATATATATATATATATATATATATATACATACACACACACACACACACACACATATATACACACACATATATATATATATATATACACACACACACATACACATATACACACACACATACATATATACACACACACACACACACACACACACACACACACACACACTAGGGTGAGTGGTAAATGAGTGCGATATAACAGCGTATCATCCACTGCAGTGTGATATTTTACCTCTGCTCTACTGTGATGATATCAGCCATTTACACACACGGGTCACAAAAGGTCACTGATATCACCCTAGGCAGCTTTTCCTCCATGCTGCAGAAATACCTACGCTATTACCATAGACAAATGCAGAACTACCTGAGTGGTCTCACTGCTGCCTACAGCCAACCCAGTGAGCATTACAAAACACACCTATCCCCCAACTTCCAGCTCATTACTGTGATGCTCTCAACTTAATGCAGCCAGAATTCCAAACAGCATAGCTTCACAGAACAGTGTAAACTACTGCCTGCAGCTAACTACTACTGAAACACACACACACACACACACACACATACACATTTATTCCTCAAACTCTGATTCTCACCCATTACAATTACTGCAATAATCTCAACTTCACTACAGCCAGAATCCTAAAGAGCACAATTTCACAGAACACTCTGCTTGCAGCTAACTTAATTACCATGGAAAACAGTATCAGCTGTTCTGACACTCTGCCTCTCAGCTCATTACAATTACAGTGATGCTGTTACGTTAACTGCAGCCAGACTGCTAAACAATACAGCTTCACAAAAAGTATGTTCCTCACTCCTACTAAAACTAATTAATTTAGCATTGCAAAACACACGTGGTTCTCAGAGTTTATAACACTGCCAACCCATTCAGAAAAGCTCACACACAGAATGAGCAAACACAAACAACAACAACACAACACAAGACAGCATAACAAAACTTCTGAAACTCTTGGCCCTATTGTATATATCAAATACATGATGGGCAGATCATGTCTATGCAAATATTGTCACTCCTGCATCGCAAGCTTGGATATCCTCACCTGCAGGAGTGACAATATTTATATATAGATCTCTATCTCTCTCTCGTAGGTGTGTGTGTGTGTCACACACACACACACACACACACACATATATATATATGTGTGGTAGGTAGTATGTGTGTGTG
Organism: Neoceratodus forsteri; assembly: GCA_016271365.2. Lineage (NCBI taxonomy): Eukaryota > Metazoa > Chordata > Ceratodontiformes > Ceratodontidae > Neoceratodus > Neoceratodus forsteri. The sequence continues at coordinate 516,630,918 of CM028135.1, read as the reverse complement.
TATATATATATATATATATATATATATATATATATATACATACACACACACACACATATACATACACACACACACACACACACACACACACACACACACACACACACACACACACACACATATACACACACACACAGTATGAAATTGTGAAAAAGTACATGCCCACTTGGGCATGTAAGAAGAAAATGTACATGCCGCCCTTAGTTTACATAATTTTAGACATCATCTTCACTGGACCAAGCACTTTTGCTTTCACCACCACTAGGGCTGGCAGAAGCAGCATGCAGTGACAGTGTTCGGAGTCATAAGCTTTGGTAGTGGGCCTCTTTGCACCTTCAGGGTTATAGTCACTAAGCTGGGGTCCATTCAGAGATATAGACATTAGGTCGTGTAGGCGCCTGGGCATAATCCAACCTCCAGTCATTTTTTTATTCTTCCCATCAGAGAGAAGCCTGCTCTGCAGCAGCAGTGTGCACAGGAATCAGGAGAATGATTCTGACAATGGCCTGCACATTTCTAAATTGTTGATCCTGCACATCCGCAAGAATCACTTTCTGCCACGATTTCAGAGACTTGCAACTTTCAACAGACAGCAAGTGGAGTACATGCTTTTTAAGTCTAGCCACTCCAGCAGTACCAAGGTAACATCAACTCCATGAGACTCTAGGACCACTTTATAGTGATCAACAATTGCTTGAATTGCTTGATCTCCATATGTTTCAAGTGCCAGGACTGAAAATTTAAAGCTCTTGCAGCTAGTAGCACTTTATTTGTCGTGAAGGACTGAAAGCTTAGATTCAATGTGCTATGACATTTTGTGAAGAATTTTTTATATCTCTGAAATTGTGGTTTCTACAATGTCTGAAGGAGAACCTGATCTGTGCCTCTAGTTTCATTAGTTAAGTCAACACTGTTGTACCAAGTTAGGTTCTCATTTACAGATGCAAGTGTTATGTGAAGAGTTTCTTGATTCGAGAGACCATTTAGTTTTGAATTGTGCTTTCTACTCTGCTGTGAACTTTTTCAACAGTGGCATCCTCTTGCTGAAAGCACAGACTAAGTAAGAGCAGATAAGTAACCAACACACACTTTCAGAAAGTTCATGCATATAACACATTTTAAAATCTTAAGCACTTTAAGTATTCCTAGTGCATTTTGGCCATGATCCTGCTTGTTTGTCAGTGACACATGTTCGAGGTGAGCACTAATGCAGCGGATGCCTCTCAAGGGCAGAAATGGTCCGTTCTCTGTGTGCAAGCCACTTGTGTCACCAGTGTTAACTGGTTTGACCACATTAATATTTAAAAGGGATCCGTTTCCTGTAGGCCTTTCCAACTTTTTGGTGACCTGTGGTAAAATGAGTAAATGTTCAGAAGTTGTTCTAATGACTTGTAAAAGGACAGTCTCTGAACGAATCCTTTACAGCAAGCTCTAAGCGATGTGCACAGCAGTGTATGTCAATGAGGTGTGGGACTGGAGATCTTGTTTTATTCGACTAAGGACACCTGAAGTGCTCTCCAGCATTACAGCAGCACCATCAGATGCCGCACTTATCAGCTTATGTTTCAACCACCATCCCTTAAACCATCTTCACCCTCTAAAGCATTAATCACAGGATTTAAAATGCTTCCTGAATTAGGCCACAGACTGGTTTCAGTGCAAGGAATCTTGTTACAGGTAGGCCATTTTCAAACACACGTACATAAATGCCCTCCTCCTCAGTCACACTTATCTGTGCAGGAATCAACAAGAAAAGAAAAGAAGTCATTGTCTTGTAGTAGACTAGCAGTAGTGCTTTGAATATCTTGGGCAATATAGTGAATGAAGACACGGCATTGCTTGTCACTACCGTAACTGTGACTCAGATTTACACAAAAATCATGGGGATGATGCTATCAACCCAGGAAAACCCTGAAAGGCCTTTCTGTCCTAGCAACGAATATGCAGTACAGAACAATTTACAAATTTTATTTATTTCTTTGTGTTCCATAAATAGTATGGCTTTCTATTGGCCTTTCTCCAACTTTTGCTTTATTTGCAATGTATGCCCTCTCAGCATTTATGTGTGCTATGGACACTTCATGTGCCGAGATAATGTGTACTCTAAAAGTACTGCATCCAGTTCTGAAATTATTTTGCTTTGGCTTTTATGATAACTGACACCATGTACACAACATGGCACATTTATCAGTGTCATACGCAAGTCACTTCCTGCCCTTTTTCCAGGATTCCTGAAATTTCTAACTTTCAGGGCCTTAACTTGGCTTTCAGTACAAGCAGTAGTAATTCTGAGGAAAGTTCAGTGGTCATAACAGTTTCACTGTCTGGGCAAGGAGATGGTGGGGTTATAGCTGTGCCTGTAGTAGTACTAGTACTTGGTGTTAGTAAATCCGAGTCAGCTCCTGCAGTCTCATCAAAACGCTTTCTCTTAAATCCAAATTTAAAAGACTCATGGCGCCTGCCTGGCTGTTCGGAGTTGAACTTGTGAATACTGATGTTAAGAATTTTTATTTGTGTTACACAGCATTAATAAATGCAACAAGGAAAAAAGTGTTGTCTTTTTTTTCTAATAAACTTAACAAGAAAACCTGACTGTGGGTTGTCTGATTATTTTTATAACAGTATTCAGATTTTAGATAGTCCACAGATAGTGTAGCCTGTAAAAGCTAGAGATTTTAGACAGTCCGACCACAATGAAATTTTTTTTAATAACAGTATTTAGATTTGAGATAGTCAACTCTACATAAAGTAGCTTTATTAGCTAGCAGAGTAACAGTAGACCCCCTGAGTTTTAGGTGTTCCAAGTTCAAAAGCTTTTAGAACTTTAATAAACAATTACTTTTAATTAGATTTCTCAGTCCACACAGTAGCTAAATATATATATATTTTTTTTTTTATAACTGGTCCCTGGATTTACATTTAGTTTAGTCCACACTCAGCAATTTTATTTTTATAACACACTGATCCTGGCTGTTTCTGTATTTAGTCCAGATTTTAGTTAGTCCCTCACACACACAGTAGCTAGCTAGTAGAAAATATGGAACAGTAGATTTACATTTAAGTTACTGCAGAGAAGCTTGTAAATGAATGCAGCTTTCTTTATAGACTGGGTGAGCTGACTGAGCAGCACTGAGCTCCTTTATTTCAAAGAGCCTGCAGGCAGTACTAGTCCGACTCTCTGTACTGTCTCTATAACAAATCCAAAGGCCAGCCCACAGCCCAGTACAGATATTTAGACTAGTCTGAGTTTAAGTTTAGTCTCTGCAGTGCTTCACCACAAGCCTGCATTCAGTGTCCCTCCCTGATAATACAGACTGCTGCTGCCACCACTGGTTTTTATTAGAAATTGCAGAGCAGTTGAGCAGACTGATTAATTTAGATAGATTTGTTTGCTTTGCTTTTATTTTCTGTTTACTGCCTGGTTTGCTTTCTTTCACAAATTACAATACACTTTTATCCTGCTGAATTGTCTCTCTCCTTTGTACATCTCCCTAACTTAATGTTCCTTCCATTCCCTTCTTTCTGCAGTTTAACCCCCCAAGATTTCCTTTCTGTTCTGACTGGAGAGAGAGTCAGAGAGACCCACATTAGTCTCACACAGATACACTCCTCTCCTCCCCAATTTACAAGTTCTAATCCCTGACCCCTCCTTTGCAGTTCTGTTTTCTGGGAGAGCGGTAAAGAAAATTTAGCTCTTAAAGAGCTTTTATTTATTTTGCTGATCGCGATCGTTCAGGTTGGCAGGCAGCCTGTCTCCACGAATGCAGTCTAAGGAATGGCGCCTATGCTCGGGTCCTTGGGTCATGAGGTCTGAGGGGCGGGCGAATACTCCATAAAGCGCACCTACTGGTGCATATGCTGCTGTAGCCCACCTCCAACAGTGACTGAGGGACATATGAAGACTTAACTGGCTGATCTGTGTGCCAGTCAATTGTAATGGGGGGCACATCAGCCTGCTCTAAACTCGTTCCCTCCATGTGTGTTGCAGACAAGCAGTCAGCTGACATCCAGACAAGCAGACTCATGATCGGCTCTACAGATGTCAGCTCTGCATCTGCGCTACTCTGCTGGCTCCCTGCCCCAAGGAAAAAAACAAAACAAAACAAAAAAAAAAAAGCGGCAAGGTCTGGGAGAAAAAAAACCCGAGCAAGCGGAACTCTGCTGAAATACTTTAGGTGCCCAAAGGGCAGGCACTAAACAGCTTTAGGTGTCCTGAAGCAAAAGTGCCTGCTCTGGGCCACCTAAAGTATAGGAATTAAGATTCTGTGTGTGTGTGTGTGTGTAATATAATATACATACATACATACATATACACACACACACACACACACACATATATAATATATAAATAAATATATATATATATATATACACACACACACACATATATATATTACATATATGTATATATATATATATATATTATATATATGTGTGTATATATATATATACACACACACACACACACGCACGCACTCACGCACACATACATACATATATATTACACACACACACACACACACACGTATATATCTATATACTGGTCTTCAACCTCTTTATATCGGTTCTTAATCATGGAATGGTAATCTATTCAGCCACCAACAGCTCCATCCTTAAAAGAATCTGCATTGTTTCCAATCATGCCTGCAGATGTGCTCTCAACCCAAAACCAAACACCCACACTGTGGCCTCTATATTTTATTTCTATTTAGTTTTGTTAACCGGGTAGGTGCACTAGCCATAAAATGACTATTTTCAGGCACGACCGGGAGAGTACAACAAAGGAGAACAGCTGAACAACAGCAACATGGGTACAATAGTACAAATAGAGGAACAGTACAGCAGTGCTACAAAATACAATGGGTAGAAACAACAAAAATAATGGCAAGCATTATACAGACAATGGCAGTAAGATATATAATAAGTGCAGAAACCATGGACCCGACCTGTGGAGTGAAAGGGTTAATAAGATAGTAAGGTTATAGAGAGAAATGTGAGGAATGTTCAAATATAACAAGAAAGACTGACAGAAGGGAAGGTCAGGGTGGTAATTGGCAAAACAGTGGATGGTCAGCAACAAGGTTCAAGAAGGAAGAGAGCTGGTATCTCAACCAACTGGGGCCGCTTCCACCTCCATTCAACCCTTAACATAGCTCCTCTTTGTGCAAAATAGCCCTGCTTGACCAAATGTCCCCTGGTGTTAGCAGCCACCTCTCACAGATCAACTGCTATGACACTCAGTCTCAAACTGCTCCTGCCCCTCAGGAAAATGGCAGTCAGCCAGCTGTCCTTGTGTACAGAGCAGTCCAAGCCTTGAACTCCTGCCCTCTACAGTGACTACCCACCACCTTCTCAGACTTCCAAGATCTGCGCCTATATCCACTTTCTGAAAAAACTCCACTGTAGCTGTGCGTAGAATGTCTAGGTCACTGCTACAACCTTGCAGTTATTCTACAACAGTAATCTTGCTGCTTCCTTTGCCACTGTAACCCCCAAACTCATAAGATGTTCCCTGCAGCTGCTGCTGTACTGTATCATGTTACTATTTCCCTCACACCGGCTCTGCAACCTGTGAAAATTGTGATGCTTGTTGTAGTCATCCTGATCTCTTCATTCTCCGTAACCTACTAGACTTGGGCACCTTTAAAATAAAGGCACTTGTGCTCAAAGGTCTTCTGTACAAGTACATAAAATGAAGACTTCTTGTGATATGAGTAAACTATTACTAGGCAGAACATTTTCTTTAGGTTACAGCTGTGCATTTCTTGGGAATTAAATTGCAGTCGTGTGATGTGCTTTAACCAATAAAATCTCCAGGATTCCTAGGTCTTTTCAAACCAATTTCATAAACCAGTATAACTGATGTGATCTTTTTGGTCCCCTGATCTAATCCATGAGGACGTGGGATATTCCCAGGTTACAAAACTTCACTGTAAACTCTGTAAGCACCAGTTTTCTTTATCGGTCCTTTAGAAAGAAGATACAAGTAAACCAAATTGAGTCTACCTCTATTTCCACAAGTGTTCACTATGCAGAAATAGTGATCACTCAGACTTGCCTCTGAATGTGCCTAAGAGAATACTGTTCCCAACATCCTTCCATATCCCAGTCCATAACTACCTTTGCCCACCTCTTCTGAAAAGGAATGGGATCCACTACAGCAGGGCACAGCCCTGTATCACAGGAGATCAGATGCAAATCACACCACAGACTCTTGCTTACTGTGTGACCCTGAGCGAGTCAATCTCCTAGTGCTTCAGGCTACTCAAATATAAAACTAAGTTCTCAAACAGAACCCTATTTAAAGTGAGATACTGAATCTCAGCTGGGCTACCAAGGTAAATAAATTGTAAATAACTTCCTTCCTCATAGTGATGCTATTAGGACACTGCATATTCCTTCCTAGCCCAAGTGATTAACAGGGTTCTAATATATTATACTAATTGTACATAGCAGCATATTGTGTTGATTGGGGTTCATCCTGTCAACCACTAAACCACCAGAGGCGGATCTGCTTCTGAAATGGGCAGTGGGACTGGAGGGCAACTAGACTACCAGTGATACAGTCAGTTGCTTCAGAAGCAGGCACTGGGATCGGACGAGGGTACCACTGGACAACAGGGAATGTTCTGTACATGCAAAACTGTCACGGGGAATCAGGCAAGGGTGGAAAGTACTATTGGACACCAGGGAATATTCTGTATATACAAAATGGATTGAGTGTGGGAGAAGAAACTTTATTTAAGACATGGCACCAGTGCTGCGGGCGGGGAGAGAGAGAGAGAAAGAGGGTGCCCACTACTGTACATGTTGTTAAAACAGGGTTTTGCAAGCATTAAATAGCACTGCCAAAGCACCTTTTAGCACTTCCAAAATCCTTCAAAACACCATTGCTGTCTGTATGCAAGTGGTGTTCTTTTGCATGGATGCAGTGGTGTGTTTAGTGTCAGCTGAACTCTTATCTGTCTCTTACTGTCACAGCAACAACACTATACCGACTTAAGCGCAGGGCTAACCCGGTTACTGTTGCACTAAGCATTTGAAAATGGGTCCCTGAGTTACTTTAAAGATGGAAGTGTGCCTTTATGGGATCAGTACTTGACATGGTCAACTCTTGGCATCATATTATTTCTAGTTGAAAACCCATGTTTTATCATCGATTACCTTCTCAAAATTCATTGATCCTGACTTTTGTCAGTTTCTTTTCTTAGTAGAACTGAAATGCATGCTAATAATGTAATTATACCCAGCCTTGTTTTGTTTGATCTACTCTTATTGCATACTTCCTGAACATTAGGAACACCCTAAGCAGTTCTGCCACACATGATGCAGTAGTCTAATCTCCTCCACTGCTTCATGTGTGGCTAAACTGTGTTGGTGGTGTTCCCAAGTCCAGAAAAGATGCAGTATGATGGGCAGCATGGTTCTCACTTTTTAAAAGAAACACAGAATCAAAAATCAAACTAACAGCTACATCAGCAATCTGTAAAAAATAAATAAATAAATAAAATGTTAGCAATCATATTTATTTTTTTAAACTAAAACACTGAGGTCTAAGGGGTTGACAGTGTTACTTTAAGAGGTAAGGATGGAGGTGGATCCTTTGAAAAAGGGTTCTTTAGCAAAATCTATCAGGCACACCATTAAGAGTGTCACTGTGTATCTACTGCACAAGCAGCATGCATTTTTCACAAACTGTGCATTGATAAATTTGTTTAAAGCACCTTACAGCTTTGCTACTACCTGTTTCTACGAGGGGATGAGTGTTCTGTTTTTCTTCTTTACTAATTTAAAACTACCATATGTGGTTAACATCTGTCGTGTATGGATTTCCATCCTAACTAAAAACTTGTTGTACTACAGTTCAAAGGACATGGAATCCTGTTGCACCTTCATGTGGCACAATAGCCTTTTAATCAGACAGAGAATAACTAACCCCACTTGAGGAAGAACAGGCTGGTAGCTTCACACCAAGTAGTGTGGTGACCCATGGGCACAAGATCAAAGCTAGGATGCCTTATGATGCAGCCACACTTATGAGGTGTGAAGTCAAGAGTTCTTCATGAAGGTTTTGTTCTCCCCATTATTTTATTATACAATATTTGAGCAGAGTCCAGCACAGTGGTGCGAAGGACTAAAGCGCTTGTCGTTACCTGCTGCCATGCTGACAACCTGGATTCAGGAATGACCTCAGGTTGCTGAGGACTAGCTCGGGGAAGGATAGAGTGTCCAAGAGACAGCTTTCCTCTCCCAGTAAGGGGTGGCCAAGCATCTTAGCCTTTGACTGTCACCAGATGGAGGCCCAGGGTAGTGCAAGTTCTGAAAGGCTTCTAAGGGTGGGATCTGCAGTTCCGCGAGTACATGTGTGCCTTCATGCACTTACATGCTGTTGTGCCGGGGAGGGAAGAGATGAGAAACAATGGAAAATTGAGTCAGGTGGGCTTACTGAAGCCCGACCCTCTCCCTTCACCCGCACTACCATTCAGTCCCAAAAGTCTCCCCTCCCCACAGGATCTGCTGCCCGAATCAGCTGACACTCCAAGTCATGTATCTGGATGGCTGGAGAGCGAGTCTGATTAGGGCAACTGTGTAGAAATAATTCACATTCTAAACTAAGAATGCTTTCTCAGAATGTTCCAAACCCATACTATTTGCTTCAGAATGCCACTAATTCTTTTACATGTTCTATTGTAGCTTCTCAGGACATACTATCCAATACTGTGATTGCCATGGCTCCACCCTTCCTGTGGCCAGGGGTTGTGCGATGCTGCCTTCACAGCCAAAAAGTAGTTATGTAAGAACTTACCATAAGAGTAGATCTTCAAGACAGGCTCTTGCAGTAGGTAATCACCTTGAGGACTGTGCCTACTGGCATCAGGACCACACGGAAACTTTAGCTAGCAGTGTGACGGTGACTGCCCACCTGACGGACGTCAGCATGACACTATATGGTGGGTAGCCCCCATCCGCCTTCCAGTTCTCCCACCAGAGACATCCAAGGAGGTGCGACAGGAGAAAGGATAAAGGAAGCACCTGGAGCTTGAAACGAGCTGATGGAAAAGGGCAGCCAATAAACTCAGGGGAAAGAGGGAGGGAAAGAGGTTACCTACTGCAAGAGTTTCTCTCAAAGATCTATTGTTACGGTAAGTTCTTATATAACAACTGTACTATCTTACTCTGAGAGGGCTCTTGCAGTAGGTAATCATTTTGAGAACAGAGACCCAAGCAGTGTGAGTCAGAAGAAACTGAAACATGGGAGGCAGGAAAGGCTGCAGAAAAGCAGGAAGCTCAGGACAGGAGACCCTGAAGCACAGCTAGGCCAAAACCTGCCCTTCACCCCAGAGGCAATGTCAGACTGTAATGTTTGGTGAAAGTGTGGACAGAACTCCAATTAGCAGCCACACAAATATCAGCGGCTGACACATTCTTGAAACAAGCAGTAGAGGCATCCATGCTTCTAGTGTAATGCCCAGGAGACTGCCCAAATTTCTGGTAACAGAAAACAATATAGTTGCCAATCACTTGGACATTGCTTGGAAACTGCCACGCCTTCTCTCTGTAGCGTAAAAACATGACAATCTGTCCAAATTTCTAACAGTCTTGGCACTATTAGTGTAATAATACCAACTTCTGTGAACATCCAAGGAATGCAGAAGTGCTGCCCCAAAAAAAAAAAATTAAGAATGCTCAGGGTAATAAACTGGCAGTTACATTTACTGGATTAACAAAATTTAGATACCACCTTTGGTAGAAACTGAGGCTTATACGCAAAGCCACCCTATCCTTATGAAAAAATCAAATAAGGCTCCTTACACATCAGGACCTGAAGCTCAGAAATCCTCCAAGTGGAAGTGACAGCAACCAAATACAGCGCTTTCCAATACAGCGCATATCACAAGAACGGCGGTTAGAAGGAAATAAGGTCAGTGTCTCTCAAATAAAATTAAGATCCCATGGCACAAGATTGCACACTGGGGTTTCAAGTGGAGGACCCCTTTCAGAAAGGGATTAGAAACCTCCAACTTGTGACACAGTTTGTCTTCCACCAGGGTGTGGTAGAGACATAGAATTTGGACGGCAGATGAGGACCACTCTGCCCACCTAGTCTGCCCATTTCCTACCCAATGGATAAGCTGCAGATCCTAGTTAACCAGCAGCCTACTTCTTTCTATCCCCATCGCTAGAATTGCCTTATGGCTGTCCCATGCATGCTTGAATTCAACCACTGTTTTTGACTCCACAACCTCCTCTGGAAGGCTGTTCCATGCACCCACAACCCTCTGTGAAAAAATACCAGTAGGGCTATGATGGTGTACACATAGCCCGTTCGGGGGCGTATGGTTCGAAAGAACCCCTTTGAAATCTCCCTTTTTCATTATTAAAAATTTTTTCAATATTTCTGTTTATTTTGTGACTGCCACAGAGTGCTTATGCACACATGATGAACCCCAGCACTTTCTCTCAGCATGCGTCCCCACTCATCTGCTGTTAATCAGTGCCAGTAAGATGACTGGAGTTGTTTTGAGTCTTTTCAGCACTGTCCCCCTATGGCTGGCTGGCCAATTGCAGCTCATGACAGCATCATGAATGTTACTGGAATACAGCATGGCTGCCCACAATTCACACTGTCAGCTGGCACTCAAGGAAGATGGAGCATGGCGGCAGGCTCAGACGACATCTCCAGGAGCACCAAAAAAAAAAAAAAAGTAGAGGACCTAGACTTACAAGTTTACCAGTCACGGCAGATACATTTGCTGCCCATAATTGCCAAAGATGTGTCCTTTATTAACTGCATATCAAGGGATAGGCTGTGCAGAACTGGGCAAAGGAGCTTTTCAGGTGGGTGGGCTGAAGATTTATAAATAAATTACTTAAATCCTCCTCTATACAAAATTCAAAGTTGTCATGTTTCATATACCTGTTTTAACTTTTCATAATTTAAGCAAAAGGAACACACAGTGGAAAGGCAATGCAAGTGTTTGAAAGGGTCTGGCTGGGATCTACACTGCCACCTCACTAATTGTGCTGTTCAGAGAGGTCTTCGCTGTGGTCCCATTTATTGGCATTCAGTTCCACTTTTGTCTGTGCTATCTATGTCAGACACAGTTAAAACAAAATATGTTGTGATAAGCATTTTCTCCAGATGATCTCATGTGCCAATAGGATGGCGTTTGTTGCTACAGTTACCAAAAGGGCAGCTAATGCAATGAATACACTGGAAATTTTATTGCACACTACTTTGTGAGTAATGACTGGAAAGTACAGTTACGTAGAACTTACCATACCAGTAGATCTCTGAGGATCTTTTGCAGCAGGCCACACCTATAGAAATATAGCCACAAGCAGAAGGACCACACAGATACCTTTCTAGATAGCAGTTTACCTGGGGCCACCCACTCTGGCGTGGGCCTATCCCATAGGACTAGGTGGCCCCCATTCCCTCTCAGTTCTTCCACTGGAGACCATAAACCACTTAGCCCCAGCAGAGGAACTCTGGTTCATACAAACCTCAAGTCCCTTCATCTGCATGCCTGGCTCCTGAAGATGTTGGACCTGCTTGACCGTGATCTGGAAGTCTGCAGGAAGATGAGGAATAGCTTCATCCAGGGAGCCCAAGAGGGCATGGGAGAGTGTGCCATCAGAATGGCCAAGCTTGCCTTGCAGAGGCTGAACAAGGAGGCACTATAGACCTTTTTGGTCGAGTGGTCCATTTTCTTGGACTCCTTGTCCTGCGGCCTGTCAAACATCACCTCTGTGTTGCCCAAGCACTGAAACTTGAAATCGGCCACCTAACCCTCAGCCAAGGAATTCCGTCGTCCCAAGGCCGAAACTGGTGAGTACATGTTGCAGGCCATCCGACCGAGGGCACTGGGCAGGATGCTGCCAAAGCTCCAAGGCTGAGGATTACAATGGCCTCCGCCACCGGAAGGCCTTTGTAGGAGAGTCCTCTTCATCCAGAACCTCTGTGAATGGGTAGTGAGCCTGCTTTAAATGGGCTCCAGAGGCATCCCCATAGACTTGGAGATGAGATGGAGGATGCCCATGAAGGACGTGGTATTTCCTCCATTGAGAGACCCCCACCACTCCATGTTGATCAGACAGGAATGCAGTGAAGAGTCCTGGGACTGGAAGAGCCCTCATAAAGCAGGCGACCACCCAAGTTGCTCTCGACCCACCACGGATGGTTGGGCATAAGACTGACTGACAGCCGATAGGGAAGAACATTAGCTGGCTGAGACTCCTTGATCGGAGCCCGGTCAGTGGATAATGGGTGGTGGCTGGTCAATGTGATTATGCTGCCATTAATGCTTTATGTTGCAGGCACACATTTTCAGAGGTAAAATCTATTGCTTAAATGGTATAATGAGTTGGGGAGGGCGGGGTTACAGCAAGGAGTAGAGGAGCTCAGATATGGAGTTATACAGGCTTAAAATAAGCCATGAAAGTGCACCACAGAGCATACCATAACCCATAGTTTCTGGGGACATACTATATCTGAGACAATGCCTTAGCTCAATAGTTCTCAGACTATGTCACAGTGAGCTCCCCAAAAACTGAAATAATCTTGGGCCTCCCAAAGAAAAATAACATACTGTACTTTGATGAGTACACCATGAATAAACTGAAACCCCTTTGAGTACTTGGTTCACATTCGGTTCTCTGTCTTATACTGACATGGAACCTTTGAAAAGAGCTCATGTGCTCAAAGGTGTTATCCGAATAACAAATAAATAAAATAAATATTATTATTCAGCTTACTGTACCCCCACCCAACAGGCCAGCCTACTTGCTCCACTATTTTCATTCTTGAACCATTGTTACCCCTTGTTGCAGTCCTTCATGGGTCACACTACTTTCTCAGTTTTCTCCTGAAATGAGCCTTGGCTCATTCACCTTCCTTGCACCCATTACTAAATAAATACAAAAATTCACCTACTATTATTCTCTTTCAGTTTACTTCATCTCTTCACACAAAATATATAAAACTCAAATGTACATACAGTACCTTTTCAGACTTGTTGAGCCTCCCTGGAACAGGTTGGGGCCTCATCATTTGAGAACCCTGCCTTTGGCATATTACAATAGCAGCATCTTGCTGCCCCTCTGGTACTGAATACATAGGGGTGTAGAAGGTCTCAGATATTTCTTTAGCTTCAAAGTAAGCCTAACTTCACCACATGGCTTCTGGGGTCCTCCGGCCCTAAGACCCACAGCTTTTTAAAGGTTGCAGGGCGATTATTTATATTAGGGGACACAAAGTGCCCTGGATCTGGACTTCTGCGGATTAGGGTACTGGTCCTTCAAACGGCGTGTACCAGCTATGCCCCTTTTCCAACGCCAGTTATCCTGCCCCAAACACACCGCTCGATATCTCCATGCCCATGTTACTGAACTGTACTGTCTCTCCCCAAAACAAATAGGTAACATTCTTAAACTTACACCAAAAAAAAAAAAAGGCATAACACTGAAAGTAAGAATACCATTCATTAAACTGCATAGTGTGCAGTACCCTAGCCTCACCCTGCCATGGACTGGCAGCACCTTTGAGAAGGTAACTGTGCTTGGTACCTGTCTGAGGCCCCTCCCCACCTCCACAATTTCATCCTGCACTGCACTGATCCTATGCCTAGCTAGGTCATTTGTCCCAAAGTGGACAATGATATCTGGTTCCCTCTCCTGTGATGCTGCTTCTGCAATCCTGAGGATTCGTTCTTGTCCTCAAGCCATGGCACCAGGCAGGCACCTTACTCCCTTCTCCTCTCCCTCACTTCCCCAGGCCTACCCCTCTAACAATTGAGTAAACCATTGTGTAAACTAATTATGTGTTACCCTCTAAAACATAAAGTTCAGAGAGAAAACAATTTGTTTGGCATGACCAATTATTGTTGACAGAAAAAGTGAACAGCACTATCTGGGATGGGTATGGATTCCAGAAAATACCACTCCAACTTCTGCAATTCACCAATCAATACATCCGATTGAATACTTTTAAATTATGGAACTGAACTAGTCTGGATGGAATCTTACATTTGCTTGAAGTTAATACCAAAAGTGATCTGATGGTCGCTCACTGAGTCAACAAGAACACCAACATGAGATACAATATTAACTTTGTTGGTGACGAGCCAGTCTAGAAGTGACTGGTTCATGCAATCCATATTTTGCCTGGTGGGTTTCTGAATGAGTTGGAACAACGTATAGGAATTTAACAAACATTCAGAACCACTGTATGCCTTCTCCCAGTTCAAATTAGTATCGCCCACCATGACAAAATTACGGTTAACAAATAAAAGGGAGGTCATATCAAGAAACTCTTGCAGTCCAGATTAACCGCATTTGGAGGATTATAAACAGCCCCTCTAAATGTGTTTTGCACCACCTAGGAGCAAATTCAGTAATATCCAGTCATTTTTCAACTCAGAATTCTAGCTAGAAGAAAGTACAGTAACCTCCAAGTGTTCCAAATAATAAACAGCCACCCACCACCTAATTTGGTTCCTTTTCGATCAGACCTCACAATCTTATGACCAAGCAACATACACACACCATCTGGTATAGAGAGTTTTAACCAAGACTCTAACGACCAATATATCTGGTTTATATAATGTCATTCTAGGGGTGGGGGTAGGAAGAAGTAGGCTGCTGGTTAACTAGGATCTGCAGCTTATCCATTAATTAGGGAATGGGAAGACTGGGTGGGCCTAAGCGGTCCTTATCTGCCGTCAGCTTCTATTTTCTATGTAATAAAATAAAATACATGGATTGTATACAATATTTACAACAGCAGTCAGTTTAGTCTGGGAAAGCAGAGTCACTCAGGGACGTTCTCTTCATTCTCTATAGCTGGAACCACATGAAGGAGTCCAAGTATGATGGCACCAACTGTAATCTGGTCCCATGCATTGCCTGAATATGTCAGCGGTGTTTAAATACGCCAAAACACACATTTTGGTAATTTGTTTGTTCTGTGGGGTCGCCCGCCCGCCCCATCCAGGAATATGGTCGCCATGTTTAAATATTGCAAAAGCTACACATTTTGGTAGTTTGCTTGTTCTGTGTAGCCTGCCCCTCACAGCCCCCGGTCCAGGAATATGCCGCTATGTTTAAATATTGCAAAACTACATTTTGCTAGTTTTGTTTGTTCTGTGGGGCGTGACATCTCAGTGACTGCAAAGCGCATGCGCCCTATTTCTCACTAGAAGCACTTCCATACAAAAACAAATCAGACTCTCAATTTTAGAGCTGTCCAAGTCAGATGTATAACTAAATTTTCAAGCATTTTGTTGATACCGACTTATTTGGATAAGACTGTAAACAATGCCAACAGTTAATACTCTATGCATGCAATAAGTATTAAGAAATTAGCCAATTATGCTTACCTGTGTATCATAAATACGATCAAAATGCATCTTCCAGTTACTGTACTGTGGCGGGCCCATTCCGCTAGTGAAATCTTACAACAAAAGCAGATGACCGCTTCATGTGTCTCTCACGTGAAAACACAACACCTGCCTCTTGCAGCTTTGGTTAGCTCGGTTTTGCCGGTCGTACAGAAAAGTTTACAGCATTCTGCTTTTCCAGTTCGATTTATCTTCCAGTGTTGAAGGACCGCCTACTAAGCTCAGCAGCCGAAAACAAATGGCGCGCAGCTTCCAAATCTTGGATTACGTCCGGTATTTAAGCGGACACATTATGCTGACGTCATATCCGTCCGTCATATCCGGCAGATGTTAACCCGAACAGATGTTTGCGGGCACAAGAAACGAGAGGAATAATGGTTTCCGTTGAATTTAATTAGCCTGCTTTCAGGAAGGGTTTAAATGAAACGAAGAAGTGAAGTTTTCAGCTGTGCTAGAATTGTTATGTTTTAGACAAACCGAAATAATCGTCTCTTATTAAAGAAAAAGTGGCCCTCACACTCTTTTACAGGCATATATTTACTTTAGGGGACAGCAGGTACCGTAATCCGCAATCTCGGAAGAGATGTGTTTGAGGGGAGAACTGACGTTGGAAAGGGGCATGGCTAACTGTCGCCGCTCGGAAGAACACGCATCGTAATCCGTAGAATTACAGAACCAGGGCACTGTGTTTCAATATAAATAATCGCAGTTCGCAATAAACCAACGCAGTTGGTGCAAGAAAGGTAATGGGACACACTGTAATAACTCGCCCAGCCTGGGCACAGTAAATGCCTTCAGGGTTAAACTGAGCAGGAACCCACAGAAACTCAGTTCCGTCACCTCTTAAAAATTATACGACAGTTCTACCATCTCTGTCTTTCCCAGTTAACTACTACAGGAGAGTTCCACTACCTAGTAATCTTCCCCGAGTTCCCCACCTAAACAGTTCCAGTTTAACCCTGAATGCTTTGCACGCCGCAGGGGCCGTCCGATCTGCGCCATGGATCTTGGGGAGATATATTCTCCGACAAGAGTTTGGGGAGATATCCACATCCTACAAGGAGGCATGTGCACCATTCAATAATCATTGCTGTCACGCTCCAGACTTACGGGTCCACGTTTATCTGAAGTTGCGACTCCATTGATTTTTTAGCAAATATTTGTTTTTACCTGCCCCGTTACCCACGAACAACAGTTTATTGGATCGCGCCGCCCTCGGCTTCTGCTCACATCTGCTCGTCTCCTGTTCTTTTCTCACGGTGTGTTCCCTTTCCATTTTACCTAGAACTCTGCAGTCTACAGCAGACCCAACATGTTGACCCCGTGTTACGTCACAGGAAGAATTGCCGTGGGTCAGAGGTCACTTACGGGAGTCCTACTGTTGTAGCACTACAACTTGTAGAACCACCATGCCATAACGAGCAATACAGAACGCACGTCAAGGTTGGATAGGGCGGGCGCCTTTCTCTACTGACGCCTACTTGATTTGTTTCTGGAGGAACGTGTGTAACTAAAAAATAAAAATCAGCGACATGGGAGGCGTGATGAAAGCAGACAGTGCGACTGCAGTGCTTACCAACAGTGGGTAGTGTAGCTGGTGGAACAGCCGGAAAATGTTATTCGTCAGGTAAGGAAAGGTGTGTCCCTAAAGTAAATATACGCCCCAACTGCTGCCTCTGAACTGGTGGTAGTGGGCAACACAGAATTTGTCTTGCCTTGTGTAGAAGCATAGGACAGACTAGTACTGATGCAGCTCCAGCTCCATCCCTATGGATTGCAGTCAATCAAGTATAACCAACAGAAGCGGAATGGGTGTGCTGCCCTGTCCTGGCAGAACACGGAAAACCAAGTGAGGGTGTTTTTGTGCACACACCCAGACATGGTCCACTGCATGACCATCCGTGAGAAGCCAGCCACTGAAACAGAAGAGGCATTGAGGTAGGTAACCCTACATAGCACATAATTACTGCACATTTTCATAGCTCAGTTTGAAGTATTTTACACCCAACTTCACATTTTCTTACAGGGATTTACTTATGTTCCTCATAATGGAGCCTGTACACTATAGCGGTACTCACACCCACTCACATACTGGACCAGAGTGCAGGACTCTTTATTCACCATTGGTAGCTGCCTGCTCCTCCCCCAGCACAGAGAAGCACAGCAAGAACAAGGGGCAGGGTCGGACACGTGGGTATCCATTCAGATGCCTGCTGTACTGCCCAACTGGATCCCCTGCTCCATGTGGAGCAAAGGATTATGGGACATGGTGGGTCCCTTCATCCCTTAAATGGGCAGAATTCTGTGCAAGTGCTCAAAGGTGGCCTCTGCAGTCATTGCAGGTCCAGAGGGCTGGGGGGTCACTCGCCTCTGCAAGCTGGAGAGGTGCATATAGCTACGGCAGGATCCCTCCCGTGTAGCCTGAGCCTCCCCGTCAGTACTCCATGCCTTGGTGCATGGCATGAGTGCAGCTCTGCCCTCTGTCTCTCACCTGGTCCATTAGAGCACACGGGCATTGACAGGGATCCCGTGCACAAGGAAGATACACTCCTTTGGTGAAGTGGTTAGTCTTGGGAAGCCTACGTGACACATGGATCTACCTGTTCGCAGTGCCACCTCCTACTACCTCTCGAGAAGGTTCCTTTAGAATCACTTGAAATCCAGTTTAGCTTGTAATTGCACATCAATCAATCAAACTTTATTTAAACAGGCAGTTACATCGTTGAGCAAGCTCATTTTAAAGATGGTCCTGGTCACAAGGACAGAATGTTTACAGTAGACAACACATCATATTACAATAGAAGTCAAATGCAGGATAATATAGTATACAATTTGGTTGTAGCAGAACATGTAAGGTAAGTGCAAGTACAGACATTTAAAGTATAGCTTAACAGATTCTAGATTGTAGAGTACGAAACAGGAGAGGAAGAGAGAATATAGAGGAGGGAAGTGATAAGAGGTGTAAGATACATAGTGGAGAAGGGAGGAAGAGGGCAGCATATTGAGAAACCCCAGCGAATGTAATTGAGAGGGAGGAGATGTAGGGGAGGCGGATGCCTTAGAGAGACACTGGCCGACAGGGAATAAGGTGGCCAAGGGTATCAGAAGTTAGGATTTAGCTCAGTAAGGTAAGTGCTTTACTTGAAACACTCACACGCCAATTTCAGATATCTGTAGAGCAGCCTCCTGAATGTATAATAGTGGTAGGGCGGCAGGGACATTTTAAGAACTTTTGTATGCTATTCCAAAGCGTGGTAAGAAGGAGCTAAGCAGTTGAGCCAAGATGTGTCCTTGACTGAGGTAGCTTAAAGAGGACAAGGGAGGAGTTCCTTAATCCGTATGTAACCAGGGGTCGGGTTGATATTATTTTTGTTTTTTATGCGTAGTGCCTCCATATTTGTAACCCGCTGCCTGGGTTCGGGAGAAAACTTTTGCTCTGCATTTTGGCTAGGTTTGAAACTTCTGCACAGAGGCACCCAAGTAATCTGGACACAGGAAGCAATAACTGAAATGTCCAAACCAGGATTGGGATTCTAGAGTGTGGCTTTTATTCACAACAACAACAACAACAGAATAATAAAGCATAGATGGACTCCTGGTAATGCAGATTAACGGAGACTAGAACACATCTTCTTCACAACACTGTAACCCTCAGGTTCTGAGCACATTGGACTCTCAGCCCGAACTATTACTCTTCTCTTGGATTCTGGCGTGGCACCTCGGCCAGCACTGGGACATTTTTCCATATGGCATGGATATTGATCTGGTGGCTCCTCAACCACCCATGACCTCTTCCAAACTCCATAGGAAAACATCATCCTCAATCCCACTTCTAGGTACTTTCTGTAAACACTGGCCAAGTGCCTGGATGAAAGTTATACGTGCCCAAAGTGAACCCGTGGTGGTAAATCTGGTTACTCCAGATGGAGAAGTCTCCCACCTCTTGCTCCCAAATCCATACCTGTCCATTACTTTGGAATCAACACCTTTCCTTGTGAACCTCTCTGGTTGTAGAATGCTATCTCGAACGTATATCACATTTAACACTCTACTCTTCATGAACTGGTGTCCTGACTTGTAATGTTCTTTAGGTGGCTATGTCCATCCCTGTGGACCCCATTGTTTAGATGCATTTTAAGTCATACACAGACTTCAAGTACTGTACTTGGCTGTCCTTCCCTGACCCCACAGTAGCAGATACTTTACACACTGTCTTGGTGAAAACATGGGCTATATACAGAGCAGACTCACCAACTGGTTTGCAGGTGCCCCAGGGCTTCTGGCAAAGAAAACACATCTTGGTACCTCAGTACTTGCGGTCTCCTCAGGGAAGGTTTGGTCTCTGGTGTGTCTTGGGTTTGGGGTTTCTGCTGGCAGGGAGTGCTTCGGGGCAGTCCCTCATGACCTCCGGTCCCCTCGGGGGAAGGGGTTGCTCTCTGGTGTGTCTCGGGTTCGGGGCTTCTGCGGGCAGGAAGGGCTTCAGGGCAGGCCCTCGTGGCCTCCAGTCTCCTCGGGGGAAGGGGATGGTCTCTGGTGTGTCTCAGGTTCAGGGCTTCTGCAGGCAGGGAGGGCTTCAGGGCAGGCCCTCATGACCTCCGGTCTCCTCGGGGTTGGTCTCTGGTGTGTCTCGGTTCTGGGCCTGCGGGCAGGGAGGGCTTTGGGCAGGCCCTCGACCGATCTCCTCGGGAGGGGTGGTCTCTGTGTGTCTCGGGTTCTGGGCATCTCTGCGGGCAGGAGGGCTTTGGGCAGGCCCTCACGACCTCTGGTCTCCCGGGGTAGGGGGTGGTCTCTGGTGTGTCTCGGGTTCGGGGCCTCTGCGGGCAGAGAAGGCTTCGGGGCTGGCCTTCGCGGCCTCCGACCTACTCGGTGGAGCTGGTGGTCTCTGGTTTGTCTCGGGTTTGGGGCTTTTGTGGACAGGGAGGGCTTTGGGCAGGTCCTCGCGACCTCCGGTCTCCTCGGGAAAGGGGGCTGGTCTATGGTGTGTCTCAGGTTCGGGGCTTCTGAGGGCAGTGAGGGCTTGGGGCCAGGCACTAGCGACCTCCTGTCTCCTCGGGGGAGGGGGTGGTCTCTGATGTGTCTCGGGTTCGGGGCTTCTGTGGGCAGGGAGGGATTCAGGGCAGACCCTCACGACCTCCAGTCTCCTTGGGGAGGGTGGTCTGGTGGTGTGTCGGGTTTGCAGGGCTTCTGCGGGCAGTGAGGGACTTGAGGCAGGCACTGCGACCTCCTGTCTCCCTCGGGGAGGGTGGTCTCTGATGTGTCTCGGGTTCGGGGCTTCTGTGGGCAGGGAGGATTCAGGGCAGACCCTCACGACCTCCAGTCTCCTTGGGGAGGGTGGTCTCTGGTGAGTGTCGGGTTGGGAGCCCGGGCAGAGGGGGGCGTCGGGACAGGCCCTCGGTACCTCCGGTCTCCTCGGGAGGGTGGTCTCTGGTGTGTCTCACGTTTGAGGCTTCTGCGGGCAGGGAGGGCTTCAGGGCAGGCCCTCGCGACCTCCGGTCTCCTCGGGGGAGGAGGTGGTCTCTGGTGTGTCTCGGCTTCGGGGCTTCTGCGGGCAGGGAGTTCTTCAGGGCAGGCCCTCGTAACCTCCGGTCTACTCGGGGGAGGAGGTGGTCTCTGGTGTGTCTCGGGTTCTGGGCTTCTGCAGGCAGGAACGGTTTGGGGCCGGCCCTCGCAACCTCCTTTCTCCTCAGGGGATTGGGGGTGATCTCTGGTGTGTCTCGGGTTCTGGGCTTCTTCGGGCAGGGAGGGCTTCAGGGCAGGCCCTCTCAACCTCCAGTGTCCTTGAGGGAGGTGGGTGGTCTCTGGTGTGTCTCGGGTTCGGAACTTCTTCGGACTGGGAGGGCTTCTGGGCCGGCCCTCGTAACCTCCGGTCTACTCGGGGGAGGAGGTGGTCTCTGGTGTGTCTCGGGTTCTGGGCTTCTGCGGGCAGGAAGGGCATCGGGGCAGGCCCTCGTGACCTCCATTCTCCTTCGTGGAGGGGGGTGATCTCTGGTGTTTCTCGGGTTCGGGGCTTTTGCGGGCAGGGAGGGCTTCAGGGCAGGCCCTCGCAGCTTCCTGTCTCCTCGGGGGAGAGGGGTTGTCTCTGGTGTGTCTCGGGTTCGGGCTCTGTGGGCAGGGGAGCTTCAGGAGGCCCTCTTGACCTCAGTCTCCTCGGGAGGGGTTGGTCTCTGGTGTGTCTCAGGTTAGCAGGGCTTCTACAGGCAGGAAGGAGTTTGGGGCGGCTCTCGACCTCCTTTTCTCCTCAGGGGAGGGGGGTCTCCTGGTGTGTCTCGGTTCTGGGCTTCTTCGGGCAGGGAGGGCTTCAGGGCAGGCCCTCTCAACCTCCAGTGTCCTTGGGGGAGGTGGGTGGTCTCTGGTGTGTCTCGGGTTCGGAGCTTCTTCAGGCTGGGAGGGCTTCTGGGCCGGCCCTCGTGACCTCCTGTCTCCTCGGGGGAAGGGGTGGTCTCTGGTGTGTCTCGGGTTCGGGGCTTCTGTGGGCAGGAAGGGCTTTGGCACAGGACCTCGCGACCTCCGTTCTCCTCTGGGAAGGGGGTGGTCTCTGGTGTGTCTCGGGTTCGGGGCTTCTGCGGGAAGGGAGAGCTGCAGGGCAGGCCATCGTGACCTCCAGTCTCCTCAGGGGAAGGGGTGGTCTGTGGTGTGTCTCGGTTCGGGCTTCAAGAGAGCAGGAGGGGCTTGGCAGGCCTCATGAACTCCAGTCTCCTCAGGGTGGTCTCTGGTGTGTCTCAGGTTTGGGGCTTCTGCGGGCAGGGGAGGGCTTTGGGGCAGGCCACCTCGGACCTCCGGTCTCCTCATGGGGGAGAGTGGTCTCTAGTGTGTCTCGAGTTCGGGGGCTTCTGCAGTCAGGGAGGCCGGGCAGGCCTCACTGACCTCAGGTCTGCTCTGTGGAGGGGTTGGTCTCTGATGTGACTCGGGTTCGGGCTTTATGCGGGCAGGGAGGGCTTCGGGGCAGGCGCTCACGACCTCCGGTCTCCTCGTGGAGGTGGTCTCTTGTGTCTCTCATGTTCGGGGCTTCTGCGGGCAGGGAGGGCTTCAGGGCAGGCCCTGGTGACCTCAGTCTCCCGCGGTGAGGGGATGGTCTCTGGTGTGTGTCTCGAGTTCGTGGTTTCCTGCCGGGCTGGAAGGGCACAGGGCATGCCCTCATGACCTCAGTCCTAATCAAAGGTAGGTGTCTCTGGTGTCTGGGGTTTGGGGCTTCTGCGGGCAGGGAGGGCTTCAGGGCAGGCCCTCATGACCTCCAGTCTCCTAGGGGGAGGGGGTGGTCTCTGGTGAGTCTCGGGTTCGGGGCTTCTGTTGGCAGGGATGGCTTCAGGGCAAGCCCTAGCGACCTCCAGTCTCCTCTGGGGAGGGGGGTGGTCTCTGGTGTGTCTCGGGTTCAGGGCTTCTGCGGGCTGGGAGGGCTTCAAGCAGGCCCTCGCGACCTCCGGTCTCCTCAGGGATGGGGGTTGGTCTCTGGTGTGTCTTGGGTTCGGGGTTTCTGCTGGCAGGGGGTGCTTGAGCTGTCATCGCAACCTCGGTCTCCTTGGGGAGGTTGCTCTCTGGTGTGTCTCAGGTTCTGGGGCTTCTTTCGGAGGGAGGGCTTCAGGCAAGGCCCTCATGATCTCTAGTCTCCTTTGGGGGAGGGGGTGGTCTCTGGTGTGTCTCGGGTTCATGGCTTCTGCGGGCAGGGACAGCTTCAGGGCAGGCCCTCGTGACCTCCGGTCTCCTCAGGGGAGGGGGGCTGGTCTCTGCTGTGTCTCGGGTTCGGGGCTTCTGCAGGCAGGGAGGGCTTGAGGGCAGGCCCTCGCGACCTCCGGTCTCCTCGGGGAGGGGGTGGTCTCTGGTGTGTCTCGGGTTCGGGCTTTCTGCGGGCAGGGAGGGCTTCAGGGCGGGGCCTCGCACCTCCGGGTTCTTACGAGGGAGGGAGTTGGTCACTGCTGTGTCTTTGGCCAGGCTTCTTGGGCAGGGAGGGCATCAGGCAGGCCCTCATGACCTCCGGTCTCCTCGGGAGGGGTGGTCTCTGATGTGTCTCGGTTCTGGGGCTTCTGTGGGCAGGAGGCTTCAGGGCAGGCCCTCGTGACTTCCTGTCTCCCTCGGGGGCGGGGCTGGTCTCTGCTGTGTCTGGGTTCGGGCTTCTAGGCAGGGAGGGCTTGGGCAGGCCCTCGCGACCTCCAGTCTCCTTCAGGAGGGGTGGTCTCTGGTGTGTCTCGGGTTCGGGGCTTCTGCGGGCAGGGAGGGCTTCAGGGCAGGCCCTCACGACCTCTGGTCTCCACGGGGAAGGGAGCTGGTCACTGCTGTGT
Organism: Neoceratodus forsteri; assembly: GCA_016271365.2. NCBI lineage: Eukaryota > Metazoa > Chordata > Ceratodontiformes > Ceratodontidae > Neoceratodus > Neoceratodus forsteri. Next base: position 516,607,244 of record CM028135.1, on the reverse strand, counting down.
CTCGGGTTTCGGGCTTCTCAGGGCAGGGAGGGCATCAGGGCAGGCCCTCATGGCCTCTGGTCTCCTCAGGGGAAGGGGTGATCTCTGGTGTCTCGGGTTCAGGGCTTCTGTGGGCAAGGAGGCTTCAGGGCAGGCCCTCACGTCCTCCAGTCTCCTCTGTGGAGGGAAGTGGTCTCTGGTGTGTCTTGGGTTGGGGCTTCTGCGGGCAGGAGGGCACGGGCAGGCCCTTGCAACCTCTGGTCTCCTCGGGGTGTGGGGTGGTCTCTGGTGTGTCTTGGGTTTCTGACTACTGTGAGCAGGGAGGGCTGGGGCAGGCCCTCAGCGACCTCGGTCTCCTCAGGAGAGGGTGGTCTCTGCTGTGTCTGCAGGTTGGGGCTTCTGCGGACGAGGGAGGTCTTCGGACAGGCCTCGCAACCTCCGGTCTCCTCGGGAGGGGGGGATTCAGAGTCTCGGTTCGGGCTTTGCGGGCAGGAAGGGCTGAGCCAGCCCTCGTGACCTAGTGTCTCCTCGGGAGGGGTGGTCTCTGGTTTGTCTCGGGTTCTGGGCTTCTGCAGGCAGGAAGGGCTTCGGGGCAGGCCCTTGTGACCTCCGTTCTCCTAGGGGAAGGGGAGGTGGTCTCTGGTGTGTCTCGGATTCGGGGCTTCTGCGGGCAGGGAGGGCTTCAGGGCAGGCCCTCTCAAACTCCAGTCTTCTTGGGGGAGGGGGGTGTTCTCTGGTGTGTCTCAGGTTCGGGGCTTCTTCGGGCAGGGAGGGCTTCAGGGCCAGCCCTCGTGACCTCCTGTCTCCTCGGGGGAAGGGGTGGTCTCTGGTGTGTCTCTGGTTCGGGGCTTCTGCGGGCAGGAAGGGCTTCGACACAGGACCTCGCGACCTCCGTTCTCCTTGGGGAGTGGGGTGAGTCTGGTGTGTCTCTGGGTTCGGGCTTCTCTCGGGAAGGGAGAGCTGCAGAGCAGGCCGTCGTGACCTCCAGTATCCTCGGGGGAAGGGGTGGTCTGTGGTGTGTCTCGGGTTCGGGGCTTCTGCGAGTAGGGAGGGCTTCTGGGCAGGCCCTCGTGACCTCCGGTCTCCTCAGGGGGTGGTCTCTGGTGTGTCTCGGGTTCGGGGCTAATGCGGCAGGGAGGGCTTCAGGGCATGCCCTCATGAACTCCGGTCTCCTTGGGGGAAGGGGGTGGTCTCTGGTGTGTCTCGGGTTCAGGGTTTCTGCGGGCTGGGAGGGCTTCAAGCAGGCCCTCGCGACCTCCGGTCTCCTCAGAGATGGGGGTTGGTCTCTGGTGTGTCTTGGGTTCAGGGGTTTCTGCTGGCGAGAGTGCTTGGGCGATCGCCCGCAACCTCCGGTCTCCTTGGGGGAGGGGGTTGCTCTCTGGTGTGTCTCGGGTTCGGGGCTTCTTCGGGCAGGGAGGGCTTCAGGCAAGGCCCTCATGATCTCCAGTCTCCTTTGGGGGAAGGGGTGGTCTCTGGTGTGTCTCGGGTTCATGGCTTCTGCGGGCAGGGACAGCTTCAGGGCAGGCCCTCGCGACCTCCGGTCTAATCGGGGAAGGGGGTGGTCTCTGGTGTGTCTTGGGTTCGGGGCTTCTGCGGGCAGGGAGGGCTTCGGGGCAGGCCCTCACGACCTCTGTTCTCCTAGGGGGAGGGGTGGTCTCTGGTGTGTCTCGAGTTTGGGCTTCTGTGGGCAGGGATGGCTTCAGGGCAAGCCCTAGCGACCTCTGGTCTCCTCTGGGGAAGGGGCGGTCTCTGGTGTGTCTGAGGTTCAGGGCTTCTGTGGGCTGGGAGGGCTTCAAGCAGGCCCTCGCAACCTCCGGTCTCCTCAGGGAAGGGGGTTGGTCTCTGGTGTGTCTTGGGTTTGGGGTTTCTGCTGGCAGGGAGTGCTTCGGGGCAGTCCCTCGCGACCTCCGGTCTCCTAGGGGGAGGGGGGTGCTCTCTGGTGTGTCTCGGGTTCGGGGCTTCTGCAGGCAGGAAGGGCTTCAGGGCAGGCCCTTGCGGCCTCCGGTCTCCTTGGGGGAGTGAGGTTGTCTCTGGTGTGTCTCAGGTTCGGGCTTCTGTGCACAGGGAGGGCTGCGGGGCAGGCCCTCGTGACCTCCAGTCTCCTCGGGGGAAGGGATGGTCTCTGGTGTGTCTCAGGTTCGGGGCTTCTGCAGGCAGGGAGGGCTTCAGGGCAGGCCCTCGACCTCGGGTCTCCTCGGGAGAGGGGGCTGGTCTATGGTGTGTCTCAGGTTCAGGGCTTCTGAGGCAGGGAGGGCTTGGGGCAGGCCATGGCAACCTCCTCTGGTCCCTCGGGGGAAGGGGTGGTCACTGGTGTGTCTCTGGTTCAGGGCTTCTGCGAGCAGGGAGGGCTTCAGGGCACGAACTCGGTACCTCCGATCTCCTCGGGGGAGGGGGTGGTCTCTGGTGTGTCTCACGTTTGGGGCTTCTGCGGGCAGGGAGGGCTTCAGGGCAGGCCCTCGTGACCTCCGGTCTCCTCGGGGGAAGGGTGGTCTCTGGTGTGTCTCGGGTTCGGGGCTTCTGCGGGCAGGGAGGGCTTCAGGGCCGGCCTTTGTGACATCCAGTCTCCTCGGGGGAGGGGGTGGTCTCTGGTGTCTCTCGGGTTCGGGGCTTCTGCGGGCAGGGAGGACTTCAGGGCAGGCCCTCGTGACCTCCGGTCTCCTCGGTGGAGGAGGTGGTCTCTGGTGTGTCTCGGGTTCTGGGCTTCTGCGGGCAGGAAGGTCTTCCGGGCAGGCCCTCGTGACCTCCATTCTCCTTGGTGGAGGGGGGTGATCTCTGGTGTTTCTCGGTTTGGGCTTTGCGGGCAGGGAGGCTGTGGGCAGGCCCTCGCGGCCTCCGGTCTCCCTCGGAGGAGGGTTCTCTCTGGTGTGTCCATGTTCGGGCTTCTGCAGTAGGGAGGGCTTCAGGGCAGGCCCTTGCGCCTCCGGTCCTCGGGGAGGTGGTCTCTGTGTGTCTCCGCTTCGGTTCTTCTGTGGGCAGGAGAGGCTTCATGGCAGGCATTAGCAACCTCTGGTCTCCTCGGGAGGGGTGGTCTCTGGTGTGTCTTGGGTTGGGGCTTCTGCGGGCAGGGAGGGCTGCAGGGCAGGACCTCGTGACCTCCACTCTCCTTGGGGAGGGTGGTCTCTGGTGTGTCTCGGTTCAGGGCTACTGCGGGCAGGAGGCTCAGGCAGGCCCTCGGACCTCCGGTCTCCCTCAGCGTTAAGTGGTCTCTCGTGTGTCTCAGGTCTGGGCCCTCGGCGGGCAGAGAAGGCTTCGGGCTGGCCTTCACTGACCTCCGACCTGCTTGGGGAGGGGTGGTCTCTGTGTCTCGGGTCTGGGGCTTTGTGGGCAGGAGGGCTTGGCAGTGCCTCGCGACCTCCGGTCTCCTAGGGAGGGGGGCTGGTCTATGGTGTGTCTCAGGTTCGGGGCTTCTGAGGGCAGGGAGGGCTTCGGGGAAGGCCATCGCAACCTCCGGTCTCCTCGGGGGAAGGGGTGGTCACTGGTGTGTCTCTGGTTTGGGGCTTCTGCGGGCAGGGAGGGCTTCAGGGCAGGCCCTCGCGACCTCCAGTCTCCTCGGGAGAGGGGGGTGGTCTCTATTGAGTCTCGGGTTTGGGGTTTCTGCGGGCAGTGAGGGCTTCGGGGCAGGCACTCGCGACCTCCTGTCTCCTCGGGGGAGGGGGGTGGTCTCTGGTGTGTCTCGGGTTTGGGGCTTCTGTGGGCAGGGAAGGATTCAGGGCAGACCCTCATGACCTCCAGTCTCCTTGGGGGAAGGGGTGGTCTCTGGTGAGTGTCGGGTTCGGGGCTTCTTCAGGCAGGGAGGGCATCGGGGCAGGCCCTCGCAACCTCCGGTCTCCTCGGGGGAAGGGGTGGTCTCTGGTGTCTCACGTTTGGGGCTCTGCGTGGCAGGGAGGGCTTCAGGCAGGCCCTCGCAACCCTCTGTCTCCTCGGGAGGTGGTCTCTGGTGTGTCTCGGTTGGGGCTTCTGCTGGCAGGGGAGGGCTTGGAAGGCGCTCGCGACCTCCGTCTCTCCGAGGAGGGGTGGTCTCGGTGTATTTCATGTTCGGGCTTCATGAGCAGGGAGGGTTCAGGGCAGGCCTTCTCGACCTCAAGTCTCCTCGGTAGGGGATGGTCTCTGGTGTGTCTCGGGTTCGGGGTTTCTGCGGGCTGGAAGGGCTTCAGGGCATGCCCTCTTGACCTCCGTCTAATCACAGGGGTAGGGGTGGTCTCTGTGTGTCTCGGTTTCAGAGCCTGCAGGCAGGAGGGGCTTGGCTGGCCTCACGACCTCCCTTTCCTCAGGGAGGGGTGGTCTCAGTGTGTCTCGGGTTCGGGCTTCTTCGGCAGGGAGGGCATCAGGGCAGGCCCTCGGGACCTCCAGTCTCCTTGGGGAGGGGTGGTCTCTGGTGTCTAGGGTTGGGGCTTCTGTGGGCAGGGGAGGGCTTCAGGGCAGGCACTCGTGACCTCCGTCCTCCTCCGGGAGGGTGGTCTCTGGTGTGTCTCGGGTTCGTGGCTTCTGCGGGCGGGGGAGTGCTTGGGGCTGAGCCCTCCGACCTCCAGTCTCCTCGGGAGGGGTGGACTCTGGTGTCTCGGTTCGGGCTTCTGGGGAATGGAGTGCTCCTGGAGGCCCTCGCGACCTCCATTCTCCTCGGGGAGGGAGGTGTCTGGGTTGTCTCAGGTCTGGGGCTTCTGCGGCAGGAAGGGATTCGGGCTGGCCCTCACGACCTCTGGTCTCCTCGGGGGGAGGGGGTGGTCTCTGGTGTGTCTCGGGTTCTGGGCTTCTGCAGGAAGGAAGGGCTTCAGAGCAGGCCCTCGCGACCTCCGTTCTCCTCGGGGGAAGGGGTGGTCTCTGGTGTGTATCGGGTTCGGGGCATCTGCGGGCAGGGTGGGCATCAGGGTATGCCCCCATGACCTCCAGTCTCCTCGGGGGAAGGGGCTGGTCTCTGGTGTGTCTCGGGTTTGGGGCTTCTGCGGGCAGGGAGGCATTCAGGGCAGGCCCTCATAACCTCTGTTCTCCATGGGGGAGGGGGGTGGTCTCTGGTGTGTCTCGGGTTCGGGGCATCTGCGGGCAGGGAGAGCTTCAGGGCAGGCCCTCGCGACCTCCGATCTCCTCGAGGGAGGGAGTTGCTCTCTGGTGTGCGTCAGGTTCGGGGCTTCTGTGGGCAGGGAGGTCTTCGGGGCAGGCCCTCGCGACCTCCCATCTCCTCGGGGGAAGGGGTGGTCTCTGGTGTGTCTCGGGTTTAGGGCATTTAAGGGCAGGGAGGGCTTGGGGCAGTCCCTCGTGACCTCCAGTCTCCTCGGGAGAGGGGGCTGGTCTATGGTGTATCTCGGGTTCGGGGCTTCTGAGGGCTGGCAGGGCTTCGGGGCAGGCCCTCACGACCTGCGGTGTCCTCGGTGGAAGAGGGTGGTCACTGGTGTGTCTCGGGTTCGGGGCTTCTGCGGCAGGGAGGGCTTCAGTGCAGTCCCTCGAAATCTCCGGTCTCCTCGGGGGAGGGGGTGGTCTCTGGTGTGTCTCGGGTTCGGGGCTTCTGTGGCACTGAGGGCTTCGGGGCAGGCACTTGCGACCTCCTGTCTCCTCAGGGGAGGGGGTGTTCTCTGGTGTGTCTCGGGTTCGGGGCTTCTGCGGGCAGGGAGGGATTCAGGGCAGACCCTCACAACCTCCAGTCTCCTTGGTGGAGGGGGGTGGTCTCTGCTGAGTGTCGGGTTTGGGGCTTCTTCGGTCAGGGAGGGCTTCGGGGCAGGCCCTTGGTACCTCCGGTCTCCTTGGGGGAGGGTGGTGGTCTCTGCTGTGTCTCATGTTTGGGGCTTCTGCAGGCAGGGAGGGCTTCAGGGCAGGCCCTCGCGACCTCCACTCTCCTCAGGGGAGGTAGTTGGTCTCTGGTGTGTCTCGGGTTCGGGGCTTCTGTGGGCAGGGAGGGCTTCAGGGCAGGCCCTGTCGCCCTCCGGTCTCCTCGGGGGAGGAGTGGTGGTCTCTGGTGCATCTCGGTTTGGGGGCTTCTGCGGGCAGGGAGGGTTTCAGGGCAGGCCCTCGGGACCTCTGGTCTCCTCGGGGGAGGGGGTGGTCTCTGTTGTGTCTCGGGTTTGGGGCTTCTGTGGGCAGGAAGGGCTTCGTGGCTGGCCCTCGCGACCTCCTTTCTCCTCAGGGGAAGGGGTTGGTCTCTGGTGTGTCTCGGGATCAGGGCTTCTTCGGGCAGGGAGGGCTTCAGGGCAGGACCTCGCGACCTCCGGTCTCCTTGGGGGAGGTGGGTGGTCTCTGGTGTATCTCGGGATTGGGGCTTCTGCGGGCAGGGACAGCTTCAGGGCAGGCCCTCGTGACCTCCGGTCTCTTCGTGGGAGGGGGTGTTCTCTGTTGTGTCTCAGGTTCGGGGTTTCTGTGGGCAAGGAGGAATTCAGGGCAGGCCCTTTGGGCCTCTGGCCTCGGGGAGGGAGGAGGGTGGTCTCTGGTGTGTCTCGGATTCGAGGCTACTGCGTGCAGGGAGGGCTTGGCAGGCCTTCAGACCTCCGGGTCTCCCCGGGGAAGGGGTGGTCTCTGGTGTGTCTCGGGTTCGGGGCTTCTGTGGGCAGGGAGGGCTTCGGGGCCGGCCCTCATGACCTCCGGTCTCCTCGGAGGAGGAGGGTGGTCTCTGGTGTGTCTCGGGTTCTGGGCTTCTGCGGGCAGGAAGGGCTTCAGGGCAGGCTCTCGCAACCTCCATTCTCCTTGGGGGAGGGGGCGATCTCTGGTGTTTCTCAGGTTCGGGACTTTGGTGGGCAGGGAGGGCTTTGGGGCAGGCCCTTGTGACCTCCGGTCTCCTCGGGGGAGGGGGCTGGTCTCTGGTCTGTCTCAGGTTCGGGGCTTCTGCAGGCAGGGAGGGCTTCGGGGCAGGACCTTGCAACCTCCGTTGTCCTCGGGGAGGGGGGTGGTCTCTGGAGTGTCCCAGGTTCAGGGATTCTGCGGGCAGGGAGACTTCAGGGCAGGTCCGCGCACCTCCGTCTCCTCGTGGTAGGGGTGGTCTCTGGTGTGTCTGGGTTCGGGCCTCTGTGGCAGAGAAGGCTTCTTTGGGCTGGCCTTCACGGCTCCGACCTGCTCAGGGAGGGGGTGTCCTGGTGTGTCTCGGGTTCGGGCTTTGCAGGCAGGGAGGCTTGGGCAGTCCCTCGGTGACCTCAGGTCTCCTCGGGAGAGGGCTGGTCTATGGTGTGTCTCCGGTTTGGGGCTTCTGAGGGCAGGGAGGGCTTCGGGCAGGCCTCACGACCTGCAGTGTCCTCGGCGGAAGAGGGTGGTCACTGGTGTGTCTCGGGTTTGGGGCTTCTGCGGCAGGGGCTTCAGGGCAGGCCCTGGCAACCTCCAGTCTCGGGGAGGGTGGTCTCTGGTGTGTCTCGGGTTGGGGCTTCTGTGGGACTGAGGGGCAGGGGCAGGCACTTGCGACCTCCTGTCTCCTCTGGGGAGGGGGGTGTTCTCTGGTGTGTCTCGGGTTCGGGGCTTCTGCAGGCAGGGAGGGATTCAGGGCAGACCCTCACGACCTCCAGTCTCCTTGGTGGAGGGGGGTGGTCTCTGCTGAGTGTCAGGTTCGGGGCTTCTTTGGTCAGGGAGGGCTTCGGGGCAGGCCCTTGGTACCTCTGGTCTCCTCGGGGCAGGGTGGTGGTCTCTGCTGTGTCTCATGTTTGGGGCTTCTGCAGGCAGGGAGGGCTTCAGAGCAGGCTCTCGCGACCTCCACTTTCCTCGGGGGAGGTAGTTGGTCTCTGGTGTGTCTCGGTTTCGAGGCTTCTGCAGGCAGGGAGGGTTTCAGGGCAGGCCCTCGTGACCTCCGGTCTCCTTGGGGGAGGGGGGTTGTCTCTGGTGTGTCTCAGGTTCGGGTCCTCTGCGTGCAGGGAGGGCTTCAGGGCAGGCCCTCTCACCCTCCGGTCTCCTCGGGGGAGGAGTGGTGGTCTCTGGTGTGTCTCGGTTTTGGGGCTTCTGCGGGCAGGGAGGGTTTCAGGGCAGGCCCTCGTGACCTCCAGTCTCCTCGGGGGAGGGGGGTGGTCTCTGTTGTGTCTCGGGATCGGGGCTTCTGCGGGCAGGGACAGCTTCAGGGCAGGCCCTCGTGACCTCCGGTCTCTTCGTGGGAGGGGGTGTTCTCTGTTGTATCTCAGGTTCAGGGTTTCTGTGGGCAAGGAGGAATTCAGGGCAGGCCCTTGCGACCTCTGGCCCCATCGGTGGTAGGAGGGAGGGTGGTCTCTGGTGTGTCTCGGATTCGGGGCTACTGCATGCAGGGAGGGCTTCGGGGCAGGCCCTCGCAACCTCCAGTCTCCTCAAGGAGGGTAGTGGTCTCTGGTGTGTCTCGGATTCGGGGCTTCTGCGGGCAGGGAGGGCTTCGTGGCAGGCCCTCACAACCTCCGGTCTGTAGCATTAGCAGTAATGTTAGCTGTAGCATTAGCATAAGCTGTAGCATTAGCGTAAGTTGTAGCATAAGCTGAAACATTACGTTTAGTGCAAGGGCAAACTGTAGCATAAGCATAAGCATGACCTGTGGCATAAGCACGAGCTGTAGCATAAGCACATGCTGTACTATAAACAGTTTTAATGTAAGCATAAGCATGAGCATTAGCTGTAGTGTTAGTTTTGTTGTAGCCTCAGCATAGCTGTGGCAAAAGTATAGCTGTAGCATTAGCTTAGCTGTAGCATTGGCATTAGCTGTAGCACTGGCATTAGCTGAAGCATTGGCATTAGCTGAAGCATTTAGCTGTAGCGTTAGCATTAGCACTAGCTTAGCTGTAGTACTACTGTGGACTTAGCTGTAGCAATAGCATAAGCTGTAGCGTTGGTGAATGCTGTAGCATTAGCTGTAACGTTAGCTGTAGCATTAGCATAAGCTGTAGCATTAGCGTAAGTTGTAGCATAAGCTGAAGCATTAGGTTTAGTGCAAGCGTAAGCTGTAGCGTAAGCATAAGCTGTTGCATAAGCAAGAGCAGTAGCATAAGCACGAGCTAAAGAATAAGCGCAAACTGTACTATAAGCAGTTTTAATGTAAGCATAAGTACTAGCATTAGCTGTAGGGTTAGCTTTGTTGTAGACTCAGCATAGTTGTGGTGTTAGCATAGCTGTGGCAAAAGTACAGCTGTAGCATTAGCTTAGCTGTAGCATTAGCTTAGCCGTAGCATTGGCATTAGCTGAAGCATTGGCATTAGCTGAAGCACTGGCATTAGCTGTAGCGTTAGCATTAGCATTAGCTTAGCTGTAGCACTACTGTGGACTTAGCTGTAGCATTTGCATAAGCTGTAGCATTAGCGTTAGTGAATACTGTAGCATTAGCTGTAACGTTAGCAGTAGCATTAGCATAAGCTGTAGCATTAGCGTAAGTTGTAGCATAAGCTGAAGCATTAGGTTTAGTGCATGCGTAAGCTGTAGCATTAGCTCGAGCTGTAGCATAAGCACGAGCTGTAGCATAAGCACGAGCTGCAGCATAAGCATGAGCTGTAGCATAAGCACGAGCTGTAGCATAAATACTAATTGTACTATAAAAAGTTTTAATGTAAGTATAAGCACTAGCATTAGCTGTAGTGTTAGCTTTGTTGTAGTCTCAGCATAGCTGTGGCAAAAGTATAGCTGCAGCATTAGCTTGGCTGTAGCACTGGCAATTGCTGTACCATTGGCATTAGCTGAAGCATTGGCATTAGCTGTAGCGTTAGCATTAGCTTAGCTGTAGCACTACTGTGACTTAGCTGTAGCACTAACGTAAGCTGTAGCGTCAGTGAATGCTGTAGCATTAGCTGTAATCTTAGCTGTAGAATTATCATAAGCTGTAGCATTAGCATAAGTTGTAGCATAAGCTGAAGCATTAGGTTTAGTGCTACAATAAGCTGTAGCGTAAGCGTAAACTGTAGCATAAGCACGAGCTGTAGCATAAGGACGAGCTGTAGCATAAACAGTTTTAATGTAAGCATAAGCACTAGCATTAGCTGTAGTGCTAGCTTTGTTGTACCCTCAGCATAGTTGTCGTCTTAGCATAGCTGTAGCAAAAGTATAGCTGTAGCATTAGCTGAGCTGTAGCATTGGCTTAGCTGTAGCACTGGCTTAGCTGTAGCACTAGCTTAGCTGTAGTATTGGCATTGGCTGTAGCGTTAGCAGTAGCATTAACTTAGCTGTAGCAGTACTGTGACTTAGCTGTAGCATTAGCATAAGCTGTAGCGTTAGTGAACGCTGTAGCATTAGCTGTAACGTTAGCGGGTAGCATTAGCATAAGCCGTAGCATTAACGTAAATTGTAGCATAAGCTGAAGCATTAGGTTTAGTGCAAGCGTAAGCTGTAGCGTAAGCATAACCTGTAGCATTAGCACAAGCTGTAGCATAAGTGCAAACTGTACTATAAACTTAGCTGTAGCTGTAGCATTAGTTTAGCTGTAGCATTGGCATTAGCTGAAGCATTGGCATTAGCAGAAGTACTGGCATTAGCTGTAGCGTTAGCATTAGCATTAGCTTAGCAGTAGCACTACTGTGGACTTAGCTGTAGCATTAGCATAAGTTGTAGCATTAGCGTAAGTGAATGCTGTAGCATTAGCTGTAACGTTAGCAGTATCATTAGCATAAGCTGTAGCATTAGCGTAAGTTGTAGCATAAGCTGAAGCATTAGGTTTACTGCAAGTGTAAGCTGTGGCATAAGCGTAAGCTGTAGCATTAGCACGAGCTGTACCATAAGTACGAGCTGCAGCATAAGCATGAGCTGTAGCATAAGTACTAACTGTACTATATACAGTTTTAATGTAAGCATAAGCACTAGCATTAGCTGTAGTGTCAGCATTGTTGTAGCCTCAGCATAGCTGTGGCAAAAGTATAGCTGTAGCATTAGCGTAGCTGTAGCACTGACATTTGCTGTAGCATTGGCATCAGCTGTAGCAGTAGCTTAGCTGTAGCACTACTGTGACTTAGCTGTAGCACTAGAATAAGCTGTAGCGTTAGTGAATGCTGTAGCATTAGCTGTAATCTTAGCTGTAGAATTATCATAAGCTGTAGCATTAGTGTAAGTTCTAGCATAAGCTGAAGCATTAGGTTTAGTGCAAGAGTAAGCTGTAGCATAAGCGTAAACTGTAGCATTAGCACGAGCTGTAGCATAAGCACGAGCTGTAGCATAAGCAGTTTTAATGTAAGCATAAGCACTAGCATTAGCTGTAGTGTTAGCTTTGTTGTAGCCTCAGCATAGTTGTGGTGTTAGCATAGCTGTGGCAAAGGTAGAGCTGTAGCATTAGCTGAGCAGTAGCATTAGCTTAGATGTAGCATTAGCTTAGCTGAAGCATTGGCATTAGCTGTAGTGTTAGCAGTCGCATTAGCTTAGCTGTAGCACTAATATGACGTTACCTGTAGCATTAGCATAAGCTGTAGAGTTTGTGAATGCTGTAGCAAGAGCTGTAACGTTAGCTGTAGCATTAGCATAAGTAGCACCATTAACGTAAGTTGTAGCATAAGCTGAAGCATTAGGTTTATTGCAAGCGTAAGCTGTAGCGTAAGCGTAAGCTGTAGCATTAGCAAGAGCTGTAGCATAAGCGTAAACTGTACTGTAACAGTTTTAATGTAAGGATAAGCACTAGAATTCGCTGTAGTGTTAGCTTTGTTGTAGCCTCAGCATAGCTGTGGCAAAATTATAGCTGTAGCATTAGCTTAGCTATAGCACTGGCATTATCAGTAGCATTAGCTGTAGCATTGGCATTAGCTGTAGCAATAGCAATAGCATTAGCTTAGCTGTAGCACTACTGTGACTTAGCTGTAGCACTAGCGTAAGTTGTAGAGTTAGTGAATGCTGTAGCATTAGCTGTAACGTTAGCTGTAGCATTAGCATAAGCTGTAGCATTAGCATAAGTTGTAGCATAAGCTGAAGCATTAGATTTAGTGCAAGAGTAAGCTGAAGCATAAGCACGAGCTGTAGCATAAGCACGACCTGTAGCATAAGCACGACCTGTATTATTAACAGTTTTAATGTAAGCATAAGCACTAGCATTAGCTGTAGTGTTAGCTTTGTTGTAGTCTCAGCATAGCTGTGGTGTTAGCACAGCTGTGGTAAAAGTATAGCTGTAGCATTAGCTTAGCTGTAGCATTAGCTTAGCTGTAGCACTGGCGTTAGCTGTATCTGTAGCATTGGCATTAGCTGCAGCGTTAGCATTAGCTTAGCTGTAGCACAACTGTGACTTAGCTGTAGCACTAGCGTTAGCTGTAGCGTTAGTGTATGCTGTAGCATTAGCTGTAACGTTAGATGTAGAATTGGCATAAGCTCTAGCATTAGCGTAAGTTGTAGCATAAGCTGAAACATTACTTTTAGTGTAAGAGTAAGCTGTAGCTTAAGCATAAGCTGTAGCATGAGCACGAGCTGTGGCATAAGCACGAGCCGTATTATAAAAAGTTTTAATGTAAGCATAAGCACTAGCATTAGCTGTAGTGTTAGCTTTGTTGTAACCTCAGCATAGTTTTGGTGTTAGCATAACTGTGGCAAAAGTATAGCTGTAGCATTAGCTGAGCTGTAGCATTAGCTTAGCTGTAGCATTAGCTTAGGTGAAGCACTGGCCTTAGCTGAAGCATTGGCATTAGCATTAGCTTAGCTGTAGCACTACTGTGACTTTGCTGTAGCATTAGCATAAGTTGTAGTGTTAGTGAATGCTGTAGCATTAGCTGTAATGTTAGCTGTAGCATTAGCATAAGCAGTAGCATTAACGTAAGTTGTAGCATAAGCTGAAGCATTAGGTTTAGTGCAAGCGTAAGCTGTAGCGTAAGAGTAAGCTGTAGCATTAGCACGAGCTGTAGCATAAGCGCAAACTGTGCTATAAACAGTTTTAATGTAAGCATAAGCACTAGCATTAGCTGTAGTGTTAGCTTTGTTGTAGCCTCAGCATAGCTGTGGCAAAAGTATAGCTGTAGCATTAGCTTAGCTTAGCTGTAGCACTGGCATTAGCTGTAGCACTGGCATTAGCTGTAGCACTGGCATTAGCTAAAGCGTTAGCAATAGCATTAGCTTAGCTGTAACACTACTGTGACTTAGCTGTAGCACTAGCGTAAGCTGTAGAGTTAGTGAATGCTGTAGCATTAGTTGTAACGTTAGCTGTAGCATTAGCATAAGCTGTGGCATTAGTGCAAATTGTAGTAAAAGCTGAAGCATTAGATTTAGTGCAAGAGTAAGATGCAGCACAAGCGTAAGCTGTAGCATACGCACGAGCTGTAGCATAAGCACGAGCTGCAGCATAAGCATGAGCTGTATTATAAACAGTTTTAATGTAAGCATAAGCACTAGCATTAGCTGTAGTGTTAGCTTTGTTGTAGCCTCAGCATAGCTGGGGTGTTAGCATAGCTGTGGCAAAAGTATAGCTGTAGCATTAGCATAGCTGTGGCATTATCTTAGCCATAGCATTAGCTTAGCTAGAGCATTGGCATTAGCTGAAGCATTGGCATTAGCTGTAGCATTAGCATTAGCATTAGCTTAGCTCTAGCACTACTGTGGACTTAGCTGTAGCATTAGCATAAGCTGTAGCATTAGCGTAAGCTGTAGCGTTGGTGAATGCTGTAGCATTAGCTGTAACTTTAGCTGTAGCATTAGCATAAGCTGTAGCATTAGCGTAAGTTGTAGCATAAGCTGAAACATTACGTTTAGTGCAAGTGCAAGCTGTAGCATAAGCATAAGCTGTAGCATAAGCACAAGCTGTGGCATAAGCACGAGCTGTGGCATAAGCACGAGCTGTACTATAAACAGTTTTAATGTATGCAGAAGCACGAGCATTAGCTGCAGTGTTAGCTTTGTTGCAGCCTCAACATAGCTGTGGCAAAAGTATAGCTGTAGCATTAGCTTAGCTGTAGCATTAGCTTAGCTGTAGCATTGGCATTAGTTGTAGCATTGGCATTAGCTGAAGCATTGGCATTTGCTGAAGCATTGGCATTAGCTGTAGCAGCTGTAGCATTAGCATTAAGCTGTAGCATTAGCTAGGTAATGCTGTAGCATTAGGACTAAGCTGTAGCACTAAGCTAAGCTGTAGAAGTGAATGCTGTAGCATTAGCTGTAGCTTTAGCTGTAGCATTAGCATAAGCTGTGCAACGACGGCGTGGGATTGTAGCATAAGCTGAAGCATTAGGTTTAGTGCAAGCGTAGGCTGTAACGTAAGCATAGGCTGTAGCATAAGCACGAGCTATAGCATAAGCACGAGCTGTAGCATAAGCGCAAACTGTACTATAAACAGTTTTAATGTAAGCATAAGTACTAGCATTAGCTGTAGTATTGGCTTTGTTGAGGCCTTAGCATAGCTGTGGTGTTAGCATAGCTGTCGCAAAAGTACAGCTGTAGCATTAGCTTAGCTGTAGCATTAGCTTAGCCTTAGCATTGGCATTAGCTGTAGCATTAGCATTAGCATTAGCTTAGCTGTAGCACTACTGTGACTTAGCTGTAGCATTAGCATAAACTGTAGCGTTAGTGAATGCTGTAGCATTAGCTGTAACGTTAGCTGTAGCATTAGCATAAGCAGTAGCATTAACGTAAGTTGTATCATAAGCTGAAGCATTAAGTTTAGTGCAAGCATAAGCTGTAGCGTAAGCGTAAGCTGTAGCATTAGCACGAGCTGTAACATAAGCGCAAACTGTACTATAAACAGTTTTAATGTAAGCATAAGCACTAGCATTAGCTGTAGTGTTAGCTTTGTTGCAGCCTCAGCATAGCTGCGGTGTTAGCACAGCTGTGGCAAAAGTATTGCTGTAGCATTAGCTTAGCTGTAGCATTAGCTTAGCTGTAGCATTGGCATTAGCTGTAGCTGTAGCATTGGCATTAGCTTAGCTGTAGCACAACTGTGACTTAGCTGAAGCACTAGTGTAGGCTGTAGCGTTAGTGAATGCTGTAGCATTAGCTTTAACGTTAGATGTAGCATTAGCATAAGCTGTAGCATTAGTGTAAGTTGTAGCATGAGCTAAAACATTACGTTTAGTGCAAGAGTAAGCTGTAGCATAAGGTTAAGCTGTAGCATAAGCACGAGCTGTGGCATAAGCACTAGCTGAAGCATAAGCACGAGCTGTACTATAAACAGTTTTAATGTAAGCATAAGCACAAGCATTAGCTGTAGTGTTAGCTTTGTTGTAGCCTCAGCATAGCTGGGGTGTTAGCATAGCTGTGGCAAAAGTATAGCTGTAGCATTAGCTTAGCTGTAGCATTAGCTTAGCAGTAGCATTGGCATTAGCTGAAGCATTGGCATTAGCTGAAGCATTGGCATTAGCTGCAGTGATAGCATTAGCATTAGCTTAGCTGTAGCACTACTGTGGACTTAGCTGTAGTATTAGCATAAGCTGTAGCATTAGCGTAAGCTGTAGCGTTGGTGAATGCTGCAGCATTAGCTGTAATGCTAGCTGTAGCATTAACATAAGCTGTAGCATTAGCGTAAATTGTAGCATTAGTGTAAGTTGTAGCATAAGCTGAAGCATTAGGTTTAGTGCAAGTGTAAGCTGTAGCATAAGCACGAGCTGTAGTATAAGTGCATACTGTACTATAAACAGTTTTAATGAAAGCATAAGTACTAGCATTAGCTGTAGTGTTAGCTTTGTTGTAGTCTCAGCATAACTGTGTTGTTAGCATAGCTGTCGCAAAAGTACAGCTGTAGCATTAGCTTAGCTGTAGCATTGGCATTAGCTGAAGCATTGGCATTAGCTGAAGCATTTTCATTAGCTGTAGCATTAGCATTAGCTTAGCTGTAGCACTACTGTGGACTTAGCTGTAGCATTAGCATAAACTGTAGCAATAGCGTCAGTGAATGCTGTAGCATTAGCTGTAACATTAGCAGTAGCATTAGCATAAGCTGTTGCATTAGCGTAAGTTGTAGCATAAGCTGAAGCATTAGGTTTAGTGCAAGCGTAAGCTATAGCGTAAGCATAAGCTGTAGCATAAGCATGAGCTGTAGCATAAGTACAAACTGTACTATAAACAGTTTTAATGTAAGCATAAGCACTAGCATTAGCTGTAGTGTTAGCTTTGTTGTAGCCTCAGCATAGCTGTGGCAAAAGTATACCTGTAGCATTAGCTTAGCTGTAGCACTGGCATTTGCTGTAGCATTGGCATTAGCTATAGCATTAGCTTCACTGTAGCAGTAGCGTAAGCTGTAGCGTTAGTGAATGCTGTAGCATTAGCTGTAACATTAGCTGTAGCATTAGCATAAGCTGTAGCATTAGCATAAGTTGAAGTATAAGTTGAAGCATTAGGTTTAGTGCAAGAGTAAGCTGTATCGTAAGCATAAGCTGTAGCATAAGCACAAGCTGTGGCATATGCATGAGCTGTACTATAAACAATTTTAATGTAAGCATAAGCACTAGCATTAGCTGTAGTGTTAGCTTTGTTGTAGCCTCAGCTTAGGAGTGGTGTTAGCATAGCTGTGGCAAAAGTATAGCTGTAGCATTAGCTTAGCTGTAGCATTAGCTTAGCTGTAGCATTGGCATAAGTTGAAGAATTGGCATTAGCTGAAGCATTGGCATTAGCTTAGCTGTAGCACTAGCATAAGCTGTAGCGTTAGTGATTGCTGTTGCATTAGCTGTAATCTTAGCTGTAGAATTAGATTATGCTGTAGCGTAAGCGTAAGCTGTAGCATAAGCACGAGCTGTAGCATAAGCACGCACTGTAGCATAAGCACGAGCTGTAGCATAAGCACGAGCTGTAGCATAAGCAGTTTTCATGTATGCATAAGCACTAGCATTAGCTGTAGTGTTAGCTTTGTTGTAGCCTCAGCATAGTTGTGGTGTTAGCATAGCTGTGGCAAAAGTATAGCTGTAGCATTAGCTGAGTTGTAGCATTAGCTTAGCTGTGGCATTAGCTTAGCTGAAGCATTGGCATTAGCTGTAGTGTTAGCATTAGCATTAGCTTAGCTGTAGCACTCCTGTGACTTAGTTGTAGCATTAGCATAAGCTGTAGCGTTAGTGAATGCTGTAGCATTAGCTGTAACGTTAGCTGTATCATTAGCATAAGCAGTAACATTAACGTAAGTTGTAGCATAAGCTGAAGCAGTAGGTTTAGTGCAAGCGTAAGCTGTAGTGCTAGAGAACACTGTAGCATTAGCATGAGCTGTAGCATAAGCGCAAACTGTGCTATAAGCAGTTTTAATGTAAGCATAAGCACTAGCATTAGCAGTAGTCTTAGCTTTGTTGTAGCCTCAGCATAGCTCTGGCAAAAGTATAGCTGTAGCATTAGCTTAGCTGTAGCACTGGCATTAGCTGTAGCATTAGCTGTAGCATTGGCTTTAGCTGCAGCGTTAGCAATAGCATTAGCTTAGCTATAGCACTTCTGTGACTTAGCTGTAGCACTAGCGTAAGCTGTAGAGTTAGTGAATGCTGTAGCATTAGCTGTAATGTTAGCTGTAGCATTAGCATAAGCTGTAGCATTAGCGCAACTTGTAGCATAAGCTGAAGCATTAGGTTTAGTGCAAAGCGTAAGCTGTAGCGCAAGTGTAAGCTGTAGCATGCGCACGAGCTGTAGCATATGCATGACCTGTTGCAAAAGCACGACCTGTTGCAAAAGCACGAGCTGTATTATAAACAGTTTTAATGTAAGCATAAGCACTAGCATTAGCTGTAGTGTTAGCTTTGTTGTAGCCACAGCATAGCTGTGGTGTTTGCATAGCTGTGGCAAAAGTATAGCTGTAGCATTAGCTTAGCTGTAGCATTGGCATTAGTTGAAGCATTGGCATTAGCTGAAGCATTGGCATTAGCTGTAGCGTTAGTATTAGCATTAGCTTAGCTGTAGCACTACTGTGGAATTAGCTGTAGCATTAACATAAGCTGTTGCATTAGCGTAAGCTGTAGCGATGGTGAATGCTGTAGCATTAGCTGTAACGTTAGCTGTAGCATTAGCATAAGCTGTAGCATTAGTGTATGTTGTAGCATAAGCTGAAGCATTAGGTTTAGTGCAAGAGTAAGCAGTAGCATAAGCATGAGCTGAAGCATAAGCATGAGCTGTAGCACAAGCGCAATCTGTACTATAAACAGTTTTAATGTTAGCATAAGCACTAGCACTAGCTGTAGTGTTAGATTTGTTGTAGCCTCAGCATAGCTGTGGTGTTAGCATAGCTGTGGCAAAAGTATAGCTGTAGAATTAGCTTAGCTGTAGCATTAGCTTTGTTGTAGCATTGGCATTAGCTGTAGCATTGGCATTAGCTGTAGCACTGGCATTAGCTTAGCTGTAGCACTACTGTGACTTAGCTGTAGCATTAGCATAAGCTGTAGCATTAGCATAAGCTGTAGCATTGGTGAATGCTGTAGCATTAGCTGTAACGTTAGCTGTAGTATTATAAGCTGTAGCGTTAGCGTAAGTTGTAGCATAAGCTGAAGCATAAGGTTTAGTGCAAGCGTAAGCTGTAGCGTAAGCATAAGCTGTAGCATAAGCACGAGCTGTAGCATAAGCACGGGCTATATCATAAGCAGGAGCTGTAGCATAAGCATGAGCTGTAGCACAAGTGCAAACTGTACTATAAAGAGTTTTAATGTAAGCATAAGCACTAGCCCTAGCTGTAGTGTTAGCTTTGTTGTAGCCTCAGCATAGGTGTGGCAAAAGTATAGCTGTAGCATTAGCTTAGCTGTAGCATTAATGTAAGCTGTAGTGTTGGTGAATGCTGTAGCATTAGCTGTAACGTTAGCTGTAGTATTATCATAAGCTGTAGCATTAGAGTAAGTGGTAGCATAAGCTGAAGCATTAGGGTTAGTGCAAGCATAAGCTGTAGCGTAAGCGTCAGCTGTAACATTAGCACGAGCTGTAGCATAAGCACGTGCTGTAGCATAAGCACAAGCAATAGCATAAGCATGAGCTATAGCATAAGCATGAGCTGTAGTATAAGCATGAGCTGTAGCACAAGCGCAAACTGTACTATAAACAGTTTTAATGTAAGCATAAGCACTAGCTGTAGTGTTAGCTTTGTTGTAGCCTCAGCATAGGTGTGGCAAAAGTATAGCTGTAGCATTAGCTTAGCTGTAGCATTAGCTTAGCTGTAGCACTGGCATTAGCTGTAGCTGTAGCATTGGCATTAGCTGTAGCTGTAGCATTAGCATTAGCTTAGCTGTAGCACTACTGTGACTTAGCTGTAGCACTAGCGTAAGCTGTAGTGTTAGTGAATGCTGTAGCATTAGCTGTAACGTTAGATGTAGCATTAACATAAGCTGTAGCATTAGCGTAAGCTGTAGCGTTGGTGAATACTGTAGCATTTGCTGTAACGTTAGCTGTAGCATTAGCATAAGCTTTAGCATTACCGTAAGTTGTAGCATAAGCTGAAACATTACGTTTAGTGCAAGAGTAAGCTGTAGCATAAGCATAAGCTGTAGCATAAGCACGAGCTGTGGCATAAGCACGAGCTGTAGCATAAGCACGAGCTGTACTATAAACAGTTTTAATGTAAGCATAAGCACGAGCATTAGCTGTAGTTTTAGCTTTGTTGTAGCCTCAGCATAGCTGTGGCAAAAGTATAGCTGTTGCATTAGCTTAGCTGTAGCATTAGCTTAGCTGTAGCATTGGCATTAGCTGAAGCATTGGCATTAGCTGAAGCATTGGAATCAGCTGTAGCATTAGCATTAGCATTAGCTTAGCTGTAGCACTACTGTGGACTTAGCTGCAGCATTAGCATAAGCTGTAGCATTAGCCTAAGCTATAGCATTGGTGAATGCTGTAGCATTAGCTGTAGCATTAGCAGTAGCATTAGCATAAGCTGTAGCATTAGCGTAAGTTGTAGCATAAGCTGAAGCATTAGGTTTAGTGCAAGCGTAAGCTGTAGCGTAAGCATTAGCTGTAGCATTAGCAAGAGCTGTAGCATAAGCACGAGCTGTAGCATAAGCGCAAACTGTACTATAAACAGTTTTAATGTAAGCATAAGTACTAGCATTAGCTGTAGGGTTAGCTTTGTTGTAGTCTCAGCATAGCTGTGGTGTTAGCATAGCTGTGGCAAAAGTACAGCTGTAGCATTAGCTTAGCTGTAGCATTAGCTTAGCTGAAGCTTTGGCATTAGCTGAAGCATTGGCATTAGCTGTAGCATTAGCATTAGCATTATCTTAGCTGTAGCACTACTGTGGACTTAGCTGTAGCATTAGCGTAAGTGAATGCTGTAGCATTAGCTGTAGTGTTAGCTTTGTTGTAGCCTCAGCATAGCTGTGGTGTTAGCATAGCTGTGGCAAAAGTATAGCTGTAGCAGTAGCTTAGCTGTAGCATTGGCATTAGCATTAACTTAGCTGTAGCACTACTGTGACTTAGCTGTAGTATTAGCTGAAGCATTAGCGTAAGATGTAGCATTGGTGAATGCTGCAGCATTAGCTGTAATGTTATCTGTAGCATTAGCATAGGCAGTAGCATTAGCATAAGTTGTAGCATAAGCTGAAGCATTAGGTTTAGTGCAAGCATAAGCTGAAGCATAAGCATGAGCTATAGCATAAGCGCAAACTGTACTATAAACATTAGTTTTAATGTAAGCATAAGCTCTAGCAGTAGCTGCAGTGTTAGTGTAACAGATGTAACACTCAGGAAATGTTTTTATTATCTTACTAATTATTGAAATGGAATGTGGAGCTGGAGGATTGCATGCTGATTGTCGTCAAAGCTCACATTCTACTGCAGAGGATCTCAGACGAGTAAGTGGTACAGGGTCACTGAAACGCTTTCCTCTACCCGATAAAATGTAAGTCATTGCTGCCATACTAGGCGAGAGGGTTCAGCATCCTTTGTCTTATTTCATCCTCTTTGTGCTGTCAACCTGCACTGCTTCATGCTGTTTTATGCTTTTTTCTTTATTTTTTCTTGACCGGGCAAGTGTACTAGACAAACCCTGCTTATTTTCAGACACGACCGGGGAGGAGATACAGATGAATGCCAACTGACCTTGAACCAGATTAAGTTGTTTGTGGTATTTTAGTGAATGTGAGAAATTTGGCCAGGATACCGTGGAAATTCCCTACTCTTTTCGATAAGTGCCATGGGATCTTTAACATCCACCTGAACTACCACCAATCCAGGCAGATGGGACCTCGGTTTAACATCTCATCTGAAAGATGAACAAACATTGTAAAATTTACCTGGTCTATGAAATGAGGTGGTGAGACCGACACCAGCCAATTTTAAGTCTTGAAGCCTTGAAGCCCAGCAGCTATGAAGTATGAAGCCTTGTGCAGCAAGCCAAGGCAATCTTGCTCTAGTGTAACCTCCGCTATGAGCCTGGTGACTGTCGAGCCTTGGCAGCTAATTTAACTTTAAAAAAAAAAAGGCCCATCTTTTAATCCACAGGTCAAGGCATGCTGGATCCCTTGCAGTACAGCGATTTCTGAAGAACTGTTTAGGTTCTAGAAATCGCTGGTCCATAGTCTGGTCAAGGCATGCTGGATCCCTTGCAGTGCAGAGGATTTCTGAAGAACTACTTAACTTCCTGAAATTGGCGTCCGTGGCCTGGTCAAGGCACGCTGGATCCTCGTAGGAGGGAGGATTTCTGAAAAGCTGTTTAGGTTCCAGAAATCGAGGGGTTCATGGCCTGGTCGAGGCATGCTGGATCCCTTGCAGTTCAGAAGATTTCTAAAAAACTGTTTAGGTTCCAGAAATCGCGAAGTCCATGGCCTGGTCAAGGCATGCTGCATCCCTTGCAGTACAGCAGATTTCTGAAGAACTGTGTAGGTTCCAGAAACCACGGGGTCTATGGCCTGGAGAAGGCTCACTGGATCCCTTGCAATACAGAGGATTTCAGAAGAACTGTTTAGGTTCCAGAAACCGTGAGGTCCATGGCCTGGACAAGGCACGCTGGATCCCTTACAGTAGAGAGGATTCCTGAAAAGCTGTTTAGGTTCCAGAAATCAAGGGGTCCATGGCCTGGTCAAGGCACGCTGGATCACGTGCGGTACAGAGGATTCCTGAAAAACTGTTTAGGTTCCAGAAATCAAGGGGTCTGTGTCCTGTTCAAGGCACGTTGGAGCCCTTGCAGTACAGAGGATTTCTGAAAAGCTGTTTAGGTTCCAGAAATCGATGGGTCTGTGGCCTGGTCAAGGCTCCTTGTGTACAGAGGATTTCTGAAAACTGTTTAGGTTCCAGAAATCGAAGGGTCCTCTGAGCCTGGTCAAGGCACGCTGGATCCCTTTGTGGTACAGAAGACTCCTGAAATCCTGTTTAGGTTCCAGAAGTTGAGGGGTCTGTGGCCTGGTCAAGGCACGCTGGGTCTCTTGCAGTACAGAGGATTTCTGAAGAACTGTTTAAGTTCCAGAACATTTAATAAATATGTTTATTCTATGGGGATTTATTAAGCCAGTAAGGCTTCCTATACTAATGTCTTAAGATACCTGTTTTAATTTCTGCTCAAGTCTGGGTGCAGAAAAGTTTTCTTTCCATGCTGTTGATGGGGTTTAAGGGGTACTTATTGCCTCTGAACAATATTTTTATAACCATTTCAGTTTGTAGCATGTCAAAGTTGCGAGAGTAAGATATTAGTACAGAAGAGGGTAGTTTGTTTAGACATTTATGGTGATTGTTACCTGTAAGGTACCTAAATTGTTTCTACATGTTTTTGTCTTTCTCTCAGGAGGAAGATGATGTTTTGGCCATATGGGCTTCTAAATAATCCCACTGTATCATGCAGCTCATAGGCTTAAACAACAGCAATATATACAAGGGACTATTTTGATTAAGTTGTTTTACTGATAACCTTCTAAAGCTGTATCTAATTGAAACAGTACAAAGTATTCATTTTAAATTGTGTGTATTAAGAGGTGGCACCTTCCTGTGGTATTTTCTTTATGTTTTATCCTTATGTACTGTCTCCGAACACTTTTATGACTGTATGTCTATTGTAAACTAATAAAGTTTAAAAAACATATCCTGGGTGTTACATCTGTTAGTGTAGTTGTAGCATTAGCACAGCTGTAGTGTTAGCTTTATTGTAGCCTCAGACTCCAGGAGAAAGGACTGCTGTGTGGCTGAACTTCTCTGCTGGGACTAAAGTAGAAGAACTTTTGTATTTAGACCTTTAATTTAGGGTAAAACAACTAACATACACAACAAAACAAAAAAAAGTGTGTGTTTGGGTTAACTGAACTGAATGGGTAACTGAAAAGTCATCTAGGTGTAAATCTCAGGTGACTGAAAGGACTTAACTGTTGTGAGGTTTAAATTACTTGTAGAATGATCTGGTAAGTAGGTGGAGTGGCTTAGCTAGAAGGAAGTTACATTTAAAGACTGCCTTAGAAAGATTCTGCTAATAGCTTGGCAGAAGACTCCAGGAGAAAGGACTGCTGTGTGACTGAACTTCTCTACTGGGACTATATTGCCCTCCTTCCATCCAAAGCTAGTTCTATTTTTATAGGCACAGGATTTGACTGACAACAGGAACTTCCTGTTTAGGGGCAGGAAGTGAGTGATCACAGAACCACCAAGGACCCACCATCCTAGAAGGGCAAGAGTAGCCTCCGGCCCTAGCTGCTGGAGGTCTGCCTCTGAACAAGTAAGCAGTCTACTGAGAAATATAGGATATTCTTGTCTCAGAACAGGACAATCAGGAGCTTAAAGGGCACACAGGCAGAAAGTAAGGAGAGAGAGAAAAAACAGAGGAAAAGAGTAAGGATTGCAAACAGTTAAGGGGCCGAAATAAGACATGATTGGAGTGGTGCAGTGCAGTGGCTGGGGAGCAGCAGTCTTCCGGAGATGTTCTGAGGATGCGGTGTTGTCCCATCTGCAGGCACCTCTCTGGGCTGAGGGAGGAGGTTGCTCATCTCCAGGCTGAGTTGGCCAGGATTTGTGGGACCTCCCTGTCCATCCAGGGACCACCAGTGCCACTGCTGCCCTCAGAGGTTGCCAAGAAAGAGGAGCGGTTGGACCACAGTGGGCTCAGGGAGGGTGAGGGTGGTGGAACAGAGGCACATCCCTCCAGTTGTACCTCTCCACAATTCCTATGCCATTCTGGCAAAGTGTGGTTCCTCTATGGAGGCACCCACAGTGGAGACCAAGGAGGATGCTGGGAACCTCCACAAAGGAGACCCACAGGAGGGTGGCAGGGGACCCTGCAGGGGAAGGAAACAACTCCTGGTGGGGGACTCTATTGTTAGGAAGGTAGAACTGGGCAAGGAAGGGGAGAGGGAGGTAAGGTGCCTGCCTGCCGCCATGGCTTGGAGGGACAGGGAGTGAATCCTCAGGATTGCCGGAGCAGCTGCACAGGGGAGGGAGCTGGCTGTCATTGTCCACTTAGGGACAAATGACCTGGCTAAGAAAGGGATTAGAGAAGTGCAGGAAGAGTTTGTGGAATTGGGGAGGGGCCTTAGTCAAGTAGCACGCATGGTAACCTTCTCAGAGGTGCTACCCATCTATGGCATAGGAGAGGCTAGGGTGTTCTGCACCATGGGATTCAATCAGTGGTTGAAAAACTGGTGTGGAGCTCAGGGATTTGGCTTCATTGGGGACTGGGGGTCCACCTGGAGTGATGCAAGCCTATACTGGCATGATGGGCTGCATCTGTCTGGGAGGGGAACCAGGATCCTAGGTGATAGGTTTAAATGCTTCATTGGCAAGCTTTTAAACTAGCCAAGGGGGGAGGCACTGGAAAGGAGCAGGAAAATCCTAGCCCCCAAACAATCACGGTAGTAAGTGTGGCAAACACCAACATGGAGGTGTCGATAGGGAGAAGGGCAGGGGTAAATGGAGAAAGTGACAAAGGCAAGAAGGACAGGGATGGGGCAAAAGGGGTAAGGCCATCAGGAAATGGAGGGTAATGAGTACCAATGCTCGTAGTCTGGGCAACAAGCTCCCTGAGCTGGTGGCCTTAATGGAAGAGGGATGCCTGGATATCGTAGCAGTCACAGAAACATGGTACACAGAGAACCATGACTGGGATGTTAACATACCAGGGTACATAACCTACAGGAGAGACAGGCAGGGGAGAAGAGGGGGGAGTAGCTCTCTATGTAAAGGAAGGGATAAAAGCAACTGAACAAAAGAGTAAACAGGGAGGAGAGGAGGCACTGTGGGTCACCTTGGAGACTGGAAAGGGCACCACAATCCGCACAGGGTTGTGTACAGACCCCATGTCAGGGGAAGGAATGGACAAGGATATGATGGAAGGCATTCTTAGAATGGCAGAGAAAGGGAGATACTGTTGATGGGAGACCTGAATATGCCAGATGTTAACTGGAGCACATTTGCTGCAGCCACATCCAAGAGCAGGGCCATTCTTGATGCCCTACAGGTGGCAGGCATTAGACAGCTAGTTTTGGAACCCACTCGTGAGGGAGCAATCTTAGACCTCATACTCTCAAACGGGGGCAGTTAGAGGATCTCAGATCTAGAAGTGGGTTGCCATCTGGGGACAAGTGACCATCAAACAGTGTGGTTCATGTTAAACTCAGCTACAGAGTCAAGCCATACAAAAGTGAGGGTACTGGACTTTAGGAGGGCTGACTTTGGCAAGATGGGAGAGTGCCTCAGAAAAGCACTAGCAAACAGGCTAGAAGGAGGTGTGGAGCAACAATGGGGAATTATCAAAACTGCCATCACAGAGGCAACAAGCCTTGTGTGAAGCAAATAAACAAACTAATGAAAGAAAAGCCACTATGGTTCTCAAGAGAGGTGGCTGTGAAAGTCAGGAAGAAAAAGATAGCATTCCAGAAGTATAAGGAAACACAGAAGGAGCAGGACAGAGAGCTGTACCAGTTAAGGCAGAAAGAAGCAGGGAGGGAAGTCAGAATAGCAAAGGCCCAAACTGAGGAAAAGATAGCCAACTCAGTTAAGAAGGGGGATAAAACCTTTTATAGGTACATCAGCGAGCGTAGAAAGACAAAGGGAGGGACAGTGAGGCTGAATAGAATAAACGGTGGGTGGGCAGAGGGGGACAGTGAAAAAGCAGGAATACTGAACGAATATTTCTGCTCAGTATTCACAAAAGAGGAGGGGGAAGTGCCTAATCCAATTAACAGAAGCACTCTTGATAGGGGGGTCGATCCCAGTCCTTTCACAGAAGAAAGGGTTCTGCAAGAACTCCTAAAACTGAAGGTGGACAAAGCAATGGATCCTGATGGAATTCACCCCAGAATTTAAAAGAATTAAGGAAGGAACTAGTGAAACCACTGGCTACTCTTTTAATAAATCATGGGAGGATGGTGGTACCCGAGGACTGGAGGAAGGCGGATGTGATTCCCTTCACAAAGTGGGACCAAGACAGAGGCAGGAAACTACAGACCTGTCAGTCTGACCTCTGTGGTAGGGAAAGTGATGGAGTCACTTCTGAAGGAAAGAATAGTTGAGTACCTAGAGGCCAGTGGAGCACAGGATCCAAGGCAGCATGGGTTCACAGCGGGAAGGTCATGTCAGATGAATCTAATAGATTTCTTTGACTGGGTGACCAAAGTAGTAGACCAGGGAGGGCTGTGGACATGGCCTACCTAGACTTTAGCAAGGCATTTGACACAGTCCCACACAAAGATTATTAGTCAAATTAACCAGCCTGGGAGTGGGTCCCAGGGTGGTAGCCTGGTAAACATTGGCTGGACAACAGGACACAGAAGGTAATTGTAAATGGAGTCCACTCTGAAGAAAGGGCGGTTACTAGTGGGGTACCGCAGGGTTCAGTATTGGGTCCAGTCCTTTTAATGTCTTCTATCAGTGGCATTGCAGAGGGACTGAAGGAAAAGTATGCCTTTTGCAGATGACACAAAGATCTGCAACAGGGTTGATACACAAGGAGGCGGAAAGGATGAAAAGGGACTTGGCAAGGTTGGAGGAATGGTCAGACGTATGGCAGCTAGGATTCAATGCAAAAAGTGCAAATAATGCACCTGGGAAACAAGAACCCAGGGAAGAATACACAATGGGTGGGGAGGTAGTAACAACAACAAAACAGGAAAGGGACCTGGGGGTAATCATATCAGATGACCTTAAGATTAGCAAGCAATGTGAGAAGGCAGTAGGGAGGGCTGGGGGTATACTGGGATGCATAGGGAGAGGCATCACCAGCAGAAAACAGGAAGTTGTTATCCTCTGTACAGACAGTTGGTGAGACCCCATCTGGAATACTGTGTCCAGTTCTGGAGACCCCATCTCCGCAAGGACATAGACAGGATAGAGGCAGTCCAGAGGAGGGCAACAAAATTGTGCAGGGTCTGCAAGAGAAGCCGTATGAGGAGAGACTAAAGGAGCTTAATATGTATACCCTTGAGGAAAGAAGGGAGAGGGGGGACATGATAGAAACTTTCAAGTACCTCAAGGGAATCAACAAAGTCCAAGAGGGTAGCATCTTTCAGAAAAAGAGACTTGCAAGAACAAGGGGACACAATTTAAGGATAGAAGGAGGGCGGTTCAGGGGCAATGTGAGGAAGTATTATTTCACAGAGAGGGTAGTGGATGCATGGAACAGCCTTCCTGAGGAAGTTGTGGAGTCTAAAACTGTGGGAGAATTCAAGAATGCATGGGACAGACATAAGGCAATTCTTGTGGGGGGCAGGAAGATATAGGCTGTTGGTTAACTAGGATCTGCGGCCTATCCTGTAGGTAGGGAAATGGGCAGACTAGATGGGCCTAGCGGTCCTTATCTGCCATCAAAGTCTATGTTTCAATGTTTCAGCATAGCTGTAGCATTAGCATAGCTGTGGCAAAAGTATAGCTGTAGCATTACCTTAGCTGTACCATTGGCATTAGCTGTAGCATTGGCATTAGCTTAGCTGTAGTATTAGCATAAGCTGTAGCATTAGCGTAAGATGTAGCGTTAGTGAATGATGTAGCATTAGCTGCAACATTAGCTATAGCATTAGCATAAGCTATAGCATAAGATGAAGCATTAGGTTTAGTGCAAGCGTAAGCAGTAGCGTAAGCTGTAGCATAAACGCAAGCTGCAGCATAAGCTGTAGCATAAGCGCAAACTGTACTATAAACATTAGTTTTAATGTAAGCATAAGCTCTAGCAGTAGCTGTAGTGTTAGTGTAACAGATGTAACACCAAGGAAATGTTTTTATTATCTTTCTAATTATTGAGATGGAATGTGGAGCTGTAGGATTGCATGCTGGTTGTCGTCAAAGCCACATTCTACGCAGGGATCTCGGACGAGCAAGTGGTACAGGGTCACTAACGCTTTCCTCTACCCAATAAAATGTATGTCATTGTTGCCATACTTGGAGAGAGGTTCAGCATCATTTGTCTTATTTCTTCCTCGTTGTGCTGACAACCTGCACTCCTTCATGCTGTTTTATGCTTTCTTTTCTTTATTTTTTCTTGACCAGGTAAGTGCACTAGACAAATCCTGCCTATTTTCAGGCACGACCAGGGGAGGGGGATACAGATGAATGCCAACTGACCTTGAACCAGATTAAGCTGTCGGTGGTATGTTTAGTGAATGAGAGAAATTTGGCCAGGACATCGGGGAAATTCCCCTACTCTTTTCGATAAGTGCCATGGGATCTTTAACATCCACCAGAACTTCCACCAATCCAGGCAGATGGGACCTCGGTTTAACGTCTCATCCGAAAGACGAACAAACATTGTCAAATTTTACCTGGTCTATGAAATGAGGTGGTGAGACCGCACACCAGACAATTTTAAGTCTTGAAGCCTTCAAGCCCAGCAGCTATAAGCTCAAGGAAGCTGCAGCAAGCCAAGGCGATCTTGCTCCAGTGTAAGCTCTGCTATGAGCCTGGTGACTGTCGAGCCTTGGCAGCTAATTTAAGTTTTTTTTTTTTTTTTTTAAAAGCCAGTCTTTTAATCTACAGACTTTCTCATGGTCTAAGCACAGACAGAATTTTACCAAACCTTACTGAACTCTACTGTGAATGTGAATATGCCATAACAGGAGAGACTAAAATGACCGCATGTTTACATTGTTTATTTTGTTTACATTTAACGTTTATAAACATTAGCTCTTAGTATTCATTTTTTATCTCTTGTCCTTTTCTCCCTGATACTTTGGCCGAAACTTGTAAGAATATTCATAATGTCTCAATATCTTGATGCATTAAAGATGTTTTTAAGGATTAATCACAGTAGTTTGTTTAATATCCTTATTTTCTGAGGTATTTATAAGTATTTTAAGGTGCTTAAACAGTTTTAGATGTGCTGCTGTTTTGTGTATATGTAATTTTGCACCGCTGCTAGGGGGTACTAGATTATCAAGACATCTCTGACACCTACATACATAAAATCGGCATTTAAATGTATTCTTTATAAAGCAAAACAATTGATACAAGGTACAAAAGTGTAATTAAGTGAAGTGGGTGAAATTAATCTAATTTCCCACACATTTGGCCTGTACATTTATTTAAATTTGATTCATAAAACTCGCTTAGACTCAACTCACTGCTTTTATTACATTTCTGAAAGCCTGAATTCAATTGAGTCTTGTTTTTTTTTTTATCTTGGCTTCCTATTAAAGGAGAAGACTCCTGTATATTTATGATTTGGATATATCTGATGTGTTTATTATATATTACATCAAGTACTGCACATATGTCAATAAGTGATCAGTCATTTCTTCTGTTGCAACACATATCTGAGTTTGAGGCTCTGACACAAGGTAGTAAAATGTCAAGTAAGCCTCCATTGCACATGCAAATAAATTAAACATAATACAGTCCCTCCCATTCAAACAACATGAAGTCTTGCTATATTATGACAATTGCAGTATGACCATGCAGGTTAGAACTGCTCAGAGGTGAAATAGTTAACTTCCATGCAAGGCATGGAATCTGGAGCCTGAGCTCGGTTAAGGAAGCTCTGTCTGCTTACTTTCAAACGAAACCATCAGATTCTTTACTCCGCCTCACTGAACAGTCATTCGGAGAGTTCTCCTTTGCTCGGTTCATTTCACACATTTAAAACAGTTTTAAGTATTAAAATCATCTAATTTTAACTGCAACCGTTTGGTTCAAGCTCTGTCTGTAGTAGCAATAAGTAAAATATAGTTTTCTTCGATTTCTGTGTGGAACTTGTAAAACCTTTATCGGTTCGGTTTGAACGATTAGGTGCATTTTCAGTTGCTAGTCCTTTTTAGAGTCGCGGTTCCCAGTTCCTATCGGTTCTAAAAAAACGGAATTTCATTACGTTTTCCGCGGCCATCACACGGTTGGGAACCGATAGGAGAGTCTTGGCGGATTGCCATAAGCGGGCAAGTTTTGGTTAGGCTGGCATAATGTCTGAAACCCAAAAAAACCGGGCCCACTGGGTTTCAGCACTGTGATGTCTGTGGAGAAGCCTTTGCCAGGCTGACCCTCACACCTCCTGTGTTTATTGCCTGGGATTTGACCACCTCGATTCAGACTGCCAGATTTGCAAAATTTCCCTGCTGCCACCGTTGAAGAGAGTTGGTAGGCTCAGGGAAAGAGGCAAAAAGTCTGCTGACCGGATGGCGGCCGGTTTGGTGCCAACCGAACCTGAGGGAGTGCCCTCTGACCAGGGCAAAACTTCCTTGGGCAAATGAAGAGCTGGCTCCGAAGCCAGTTCTGCAAAAGGACTAGAAAGTCTGCTGCTGTGGAAAAAGTCCTTTCCCCAACAGCTGAAGAGATAGCTAAAACAATCAAATTGTCAAACTCTTTCCCGGTTCCTGAACCGACTCCATCCTGGGAGACTCTCGGTTCACTAGGTCCCATCGGTTCAGGATTATGATTTGAAGAATTTTTCTGAACCGTGGGAGGAAGAGTATGAAGAGAGTGATTATGGTCTGGAAGATCTGGGCGGCTCCAATTGAGCCAGATACCTCCCCAGACAGACCTTTAGGGTTCCCCCCTAGGCTTTCTGAGTCCCCTGCTCATTTCATCTTTTACAAGAAGGTTGCTGAAACTCTTCAGCTTCCTGTTGAGGAAGCTGTGGATGATCAGGAAGAGCCTGATTATGTGGAAATGATGGATATTCCAGAATCTAAGAGACTGTCTATTCCCCTTCATAAATCTTTCAGGAAACAGACAGAAACATTTTAAAAACTCCTCATTCTATACCTCCTGTGGATAAAAGGATGGACAGGAGATATACTTTATCAGGTTCGGACATAGAATTTCTCACACAGCAATGCAGCCATGTGGGTGTAGTGCAGGCTGCACTTGTGACAAAGCAAATATCCCCCTAGCTTCACATCCTCCTGAAAAGGACTCCAGGAGAGATTGATGCTATAGCAGAAAAACAGTACATGGCAGCATCCTTGGGGCTCAGACAAGCAAATTACATGGCTTATGCTGCCAGATACCAGAAATCCAGATGGGATACTGTGCTGGCTCTGGTCAAACAACTCCTGACAAGTTGCCAGGGATCTGGAACAGTGGCCTTAGATGGTATCGAGGCATCAAAATGCAATTTCATGCTGCGGTGGACTCTAATGATGTTTTCTAGAGTTATAGCTACTTCTGTGGCGCCTATGCAGAATGGCCTGGCTCAAATGCACACATTGTCACAGGATACCCAGTCAAAAGCCATTGATTTTCCTGTGATTGGCAATTCTTTGTTTGGGGAACAAACAGAGAATTATATGAAGAAAATGGACGAATACTGGGACCACCTATCGCAGATCACAAGCCAAGGAAAGGCAGGCCACCCCTCAAGGCAGCTCTCCAGGGGCAGAGGCAGGCCTTTTCATAGGCCTTTTATCGAGCTCAAGCCTCTTCTTCCTCCTATTCCCAGAGGATTCGTTAGAGGAAGGGCAGGAGGGCTCAAGCAGGCCTCTTCCACTCCTCAGCCAAAGCCCCTGCCAAGCAGGCAACCTGATGGGGTGGCCAGAGCCGCTTCTCCTCTACTGGTGGGGAAGGCTGGCTTACTTTGTCCAGGACTGGAAGTCTCTCATCAGACAAGTGGGTCCTGGAAGTGGTAAGCCGGGGACTGGTCCTCAACTTCAAAAATTCCCGAAGCTGAGGACCGATCTCCTCCTGCATCTCCATCGAGGCACTTGCACCTTGGAGTCAAGTCTCAACCCTCCTCGCTCTCAGAGTCATGGAAAGGTTCCACCCTACTCCAGGGCAAAGGTTGTACTCTGAGTACTTCCTTAACCCAAAAAGACAGGAGAATGGCGGCCCATTCTGGATCTCAGATACCTAAACAAGCACCTTTTAAAACCAAAGTTCAAAATGGTAACTCTGGAATCATTTACCTTCCCTAAGGCCAGGGGACTGGCTAGCATCCCTGGACCTCAAGGATGCCTACTTCCATATTCTCATCAGAAGCTTTCACCGAAAGTACCTCAGGTTCGAGCTGCCTTGAGGCCATTACCAGTTCAGGTAATGCCCTTTGGACTCACCTCGGCTCAAGGGTATTTACCAAATGCCTGGCAGTAGCAGTAGCTTGCCTAAGAGGCAAAGATTGCCATTTTCCTACCTAGACAATTGGCTCATAGTAGGACAATCCCCAGATCAGGTCAACCTACATCTTCAGATAACCCAGCAACTGCTTACGTCACTAGGTTTCCTTCTGAATCTCTCAAAGTCAGTACTGGAGCCTGTCCAGCTCCTAACCTTCATAGGCTCAGAGCTGAACACCCAGGAAGCCAGGGCCTTCCTCCCATTGACAGGGCAAACACCCCTAGTCTCCTGGCCTCTTCATTCACCCTGCAGATCTCTCGACCAGCAAGGCATTTTCTGCAGCTCCTGGGGCACATGGCTGCTTCCACAGCAGTAGTGCAAAAGCAAGGTTTCGGATGAGGGACATTCAGTTCCATCTGAGGGCCTTTTGGTCACAAGGAAGGATCTTCTTACCAAACTGAGTCCCAGTAGCAGAACCCTGATCCAAGCCCTTTAGTGGTGGCAGGATCAGAGCAACCTGAGACAAGGAGTGCCCTTTGTCACTCAGCCTCACTCATTAATCCTTACTACAGATGCATCCCTCTTGGGGTGGGGGGCCCACATGGGTGACCTCACTACCCAGGGACTGTGGTCCCCACAGGAATATCTGCTCCACATCAACCTGTTGGAGCTCAGAGCAGTATTTCTAGCACTTCAAGCTTTCTCAAAATCTGTTCAGAACAAGACTGTGCAGGTCAGAACAGACAACACCACTACAATGTGGTACATCAACAAGCGGGGGGCACTGGGTCTCCAGCCTTGTGCACGAAGCCATGAAGTTGTGGTCTCTGGCGTACTCCTGAACACTTCCCTTAGCGCAGGTCACCTCCCAGGAAAAGACAATGTCCTGGCAGATGCTCTCAGCAGGATTTCACAGGGCCATCACAGGTGGTCCCTGGATCCCTAGTTCTGGGAGTGGTATTTGCCAAATGGGGTATTCTCAAATAGATCTCTTTTGCAGCCCCAGACAATCATCAACTTCCTCTCTTTTGCTGCAGGCCCCAGTCTTGGGCTCAGTCCCTCTGGATGCCTTAGCCCTCAGCTGGGAAGGAAGTTTCTCTATACCTTCCCTCCTTCCCTCTCCTGTTCAAGTGTTAGTCAAAATCAGAGCCCAATCCTGCAGGGTCATTCTGATTGCCCTGGATTGGGCCAGGCAACCCTGGTAATCCTCTCCTCCTGTCATAGCAGTCCATCCTCCCTGTACCTTCCCAAGAATCACAATCGTTAACATGTGCCCAGGGAAGGGTTTGGTACCAGATCTCAAGTCTCTCAATCTCAAGGCCTGGTCCTTGAAGAGCTAGAAGTTGCTAGCCTACCTCTCTCAAGATGTAATGGATATCTCAAGGCTTCTAGGGAAGCCTTCTACCAGGGCTACCTGATAACTCCAAATGGAAAAGATTTTCCATATGGTGCTCGAAGAATATTTCCCAGACACTGCTGGTTACCCACAGTTCTAGATTATATGGTCCATCTAAACACTTTAGGGCTGAGACCAGCTACCCTGAAGGTGCATTTGGCAGCTGTCTCTGCATTTCTTTCAGCAGGTAAACTCTCTCCTCTTTCATCTCACCTGTATTTGCCAAGGTTTTGAGGGGTTTGCTTCACACTAACCCTCTATTCAGGGACCCTGCCCCTGCCTGGGATCTCAATGTTTGCATTGCTCAGCTCAAGCAACCTCCTTTTGAGCCCTTGTCTTCAACTGAGCTTAAGTTCCTGACTTGGAAAACTGTTTTTGGTAGCTATCACCTCTTCCAGATGCATAAGTGAATTGAAGCATTGTCAGTGGAGCCAGCCTTCATCTCCTTTCACAGAGATAAGGTAGTCCTTCGGACTAATAGAAAGTTCCTGCCTAAGGTGGTTTCAGACTTCCAACTTAATCAATCTATTTCTCTCCCTGTTTACTTCACTGACCATTCTTCCTCTGGTGAGAGAAGGCTGCACAGCCTAGATGTGAAGAGGGCCCCTTAGCTCACATAGAGCATACCAAGGGTCACAGATTTGACTCTGTCCAACTGTTCCTCACTTCTGGTGAGGTTGGAAAAGGGAAACCTGCCACTAAAAGATCCATTGCCAGGTGGATTGTCTCTTGTATCCAATTCTGTTATGAAAAATTGGGTAAGATTCCCCCCTCAGGCCTGAGGGCTCACTCTACCAGAGGTACAGCTGCCTCTATGGCTGCTGCCAGAGACATCCCCATTCTAGAGATATGTCAAGCAGCTACCTGGAAAATGGTTCACACTTTTGCAAGCATTATTCCCTGGACATTCAAGCTAGGAGTGATGCTCAGTTTGGCACAACTGTCCTTCAGAGCCTATTCCTAAGTAGGTTCTGTCCCTCCTCCATGGGGTACTGCTGTGTAGTCTGCAATTGTCACAATATAGCAAGACTTCATGTTGTTTGAAGAAAAATTACTCACCTTAGTAATGTTGTTTCTTCTAATGGAGTCTTGTATTATAACCCCTCCTACCTGCCCCTCTCAGAACCTCGTTTTTTGCACTTTGGGTGGGCATCACAGTGTTGGCACTCTGTTTTCTTGCCACTTTATTGTTTTGTTTCACCCTCCCTAGGGTGAGTGTGCTGTGTTCATTATTGGGTCTCTTGACTTGAGTCTTTTTCGAGACCAACATGTATGTTTGTTAGGGTAGTAGCCAGTTGGCTAGTGTAGGTTTACAGCTTCCACACAGAACGTTAGTGAGGTTTAGCTCGTAAAGATCTGACGGTTTCGGTTTGAAAGTAAGCAGACAGAGCTTCCTTAACCGAGTTTCCACTCAAGATTCCATGCCTTGCATGGAAGTTAACTATTTCACCTCTGGAGCAGTTCTAACCTGCAGTCATACTGCAATTGTCATAATATAGCAAGACTCCATTAGAAGAAACAACATTACTAAGGTGAGTAATTGTTTCTTCCTTGATAATCACTGCAGCAACAGTGCAGAACAAAACATAAAGAGTATCAATGCTGTCTATCACTGAATTTAGTTTAAGTTTGCAATGGCTTAAGACAGTTCTGATATGCAACTCACACAGTGAGTGGTACTTATGTATAATACTGCATGTGTGAAGACAAATACATCTAATTACTATTTCATTCACGGAAACAAAGCTGTTCCTGTGTACTGCTCATTCCTCTCTGTGAGACAGTTGTAACATGTTGTGGAAGCATAGAGACTGAATCAGTTAATCAACCAATCAACCAACCAATTGAGTGAGTCAATCAGTCCTCTGTGATGAAACCAGGTGAACACCCTTGGAGGATTAATTTACAAGGTAGAACTACGTGGTTTCCAAAGGATCCACACAAGACCAAATTACTCCTTTACACTGAATTATACACTCCTTTCAGCAGCCTGAAAGTGAAACTAGATCACTTACTTTACAAAGTGTATTTTTATATTTCGATGCTCCTTACATCTGGGTTCTGTCTGGAAATACCAGGATACAGAATGCATATGACATGGGAGGAATGAGCTAAGCAAATACAGAGTACTACAAACACAAAGACTGATTAGTTTCTTTACCTATAACAGCTGAAGTGTAGCACCTGATTTGCGAGGGACATCCTACTTCAAATGCTGGCATTACAAAGGGGGGTGGGGGCTGCCACAGCTTGTTTTCAGTACCTTCAAAGTGAAGTGCTGTAGCTCTCATGTCACTGCTAATGATTTATAATGGGAATGGAGGCACTTTTAAAGTTATGGACCTGAGGGGCCATCACAGTTCCCAAGGAGGTCATGGAAACTTGTTAAGGGTTAGAGAGTAATGGACTTTAGTAGTATTTGAACCAGAGTTTCCTAGTTCTTGTGCCTGTGCTTTAACCAGTAGATTACTCTTCTTCCATATGTTGCAGCTGATGTTGTTCTGGTAACCTATTCCTTATTATAGCTGAACTCTTTATTGCCTTCCATCAGCCATCCAATCACTACCTGCCTAGTTACAAAGGAAAAATGGCATTAGTGCAAGATTGTGTCTCACTGTTGGTGTCAATCAAAACAGAGAATGCTAACACACACAGAACATAATACAACAGCTATATAATACCACTTAAGATGCTTGTTGTACCCAGAGTCATTTATTTGGTAAACTGTTTTTGCTAACAGAAACATTAACACAATACATAAAGGCATTTACTTATAGGCATACTGTATACACATGTCAAATCAGTGCTGAATCACACTCATATGGTCCTAGTCCCTGTTAGACCTGCACTTCAGGATGTGCACAACACTTTAAGAGTTCCTCCATTACTCAAGTGGGGGACCAAACATTGTGGGTTCTGTTTACTGGTGGAACAGCATTTAGTGCAGCACCATTATCTGTTGCTCTGATGACATCATCCTCCAGCAGCATTGATGGTAAAATGGAGGATAAACACATTGATAACTTCTGGAGGCTGTACTTTTTTTTATAATCTAGATTTGGACAGCAATAGGACTGTTGGCAACTAGAGGAGCGAACAACAGTTACACAAAAGAGTTGGAAAAATAGGTGTGTACTATGGGAGACTTCCCTTTAAGGAGAGCACAAACTGAATAGATCATCTAATTGAGTGATGAAACTGACTGATTGGTTGACTGACTGATTGTGTAGCTGGCTAATCTTTTGAGTCTGCATGTTCTGCCCGTGCCACTACCTACTTTATTACTAACTCAACTAACGTAATTACTCTAGTAGCTCTTCACCGGTCAGTCGTGGTAGATCCATTAAGGGAACAGTGCTCACAGTGCTGCGGTTCTTGATGTTTCATAACAGGAAGCCATTAGAAATTTGAGTTTTGCATCCAGTAAAATCACAAGAAGTTACAGAAAGAACTACATAAAAAGTGAAGGAGCAAGTTAAGTCCCCATAGCTATTTAAAGCTATTTCTGAAGTCGTTCTGAAATGGCTGTTTTGAAATGACCTTTTAGCACTATCTTGAAACTGCCAAGAACATGAAAAATAAACTGAGCTGCAGAAAGCTGCAGCTGGTAAACTACTAATAAAAAGCATAGAATAGTGCCTACTTGCAATATTGCAGTGGTGTCCTCTGGCAATCAAAAATAAAAATAGAGTGATATCTGAGTACCTGTGCTAAAACACCAGCTCATAAGAAGTCAGCCCTTCATATTTCCCTGTACACTTGGCATTTTCAGGTTACTCTTTTTTTTTCTTTTTTAACTGTCTGAAATACCACATGCTCAATGTGTGATAATTTAAGGATAGAGGAACCAAATTGAGATATAGGGGCGAGTATTCAGACTGCCTGCCAGACAATGAAGCAAGTGAGCTGGCGCATCTGAGATGCACTGATGCCAGGACAGTGAGATATTCAAGGTGATGCGCCACTTTGAAAATGGCACAGAATGTGCAAGGTACATATATAATGAGCCAGTGCATTCCCCAGACAGGGAGGACCGGGAATGCTCTAGTACAACTGTAGTTACACTAGACACAGCAGCCACGATATTGAGAACTGGTCATGCAAATGGAACCATAATGTATGCAAGGCGCAAATGGGGCCATTTGCATATCATTATGACCCCATTTGAATGAGCTGCCAGAAGCAACCAAAGTAAAATACACCTGGCACCTACACAGAATGTAGTCTGGACTCAGAGGGTCCTGGGACACCCCCAGCCTCGTAACCATGATTGCAGTAAACAGTATTATGGAACAAGCCCTTATGATCCAGTGGAATCCAGTAACCTGATTGCAGGTATTTGTACATAAACAATATGCTCTGGTAGTCCAGTGGTACCCCCTCTCCCCATCCCAGCCCCGATTGCCATAGTCTGCAGTAATGAAAGATCCCTGGTGGTCCAGTGGATTCCCCCATCCCACCCAAATACCTGATCACTGCTGAAGTTGTAACACACATCTCCCTGGTGGTCCATTGGTAACCCCCACCCACACAGGTCCCAAGCCCACCCAGCTCCCCATCAGCACGGTGGGTGGCTATACCCACACATACCGCACAGCCATCCACCAAATGACAGCATATAGTGAGCAGTAGCCTATTGGTCCAGTGTGGACCAGTGGGCTAAGGGCATACTGTACCAGACTAGGCAGTATGAGGTCCTTTTTTCTGAAAAGCCATATCAATGCCGATACCAAGTCAGGTGACAGAATGGGAATGGATATATTATGATCATTTGTAATTGTGGGTTCTATAGAGTGGCTGCCATTATTCCTGTATTACTTTTGATGTTCAATTATTATGTAGAAAAAGGCTGTAAAGTGCAGTAGTGTGTGAGGCTAGCTGTGTGGTGCTGTGTCTTTAGTTCTATGAAACGGTTCACCAGGAAAGGCATACTGAGCTGTAATAGCTCGTTACAAGATATGTCCTTTTGGTGGGGGAGATAAGAAAAAATTACTCACCTTAGTAATGTTGTTTCTTCTAATGGAGTCTTGCTGTATTATGACAGTTACAGTGAGTCCCCATCTTTGAACTGCTCTGGAGGTGAAATAGTTAACTTTCCATGCAGGTATGGAACTCTGAGCATGAGCTCAGTTGCAAACTGTCTGTTGTTCTTCAAACACAAACTGTCAGATCTTTACTAGCTAAAACTCACTAAGGCTCTGTGTGGAAGCTGTAAACCTACACTAGCCAACTGGCTACCAACATAAACACCCATTTTTTGGCCTCAAAGACTCAAGTCAGGAGACCCAAAAAATGAAAAACACAACACCAATTCACCCAAAAAGTAGGGTGAAAAAACAACAGGGTGGGCATCAAAAAACTGCCAACACTGTACTGCCCACCCATCCCAAAACAGAGGTTCTGGGAGGGGCAGGCAGGAGGAGGTCATAATATAGCAAGACTCCATTGAAGAAACAACATTACTAAGGTGAGTAATTCTTTCTTCAAACAGCATTGGAAGTCTTGCATATTACGACAATTGCAGACTACACAGCAGTACCTCCATGGAGGAGGCACAAAACCTACTTAGGAATAGAGCTCTGAAGCACAGTTGTGCCAAACTGAGCATCACTCCTAGCCTGGATGTCCAGGGAGTAGTGCTTGGTAAAAAGTGTGAACTGTTTTCCAGGTAGCTGCTTGACATATTTCTAGAATAGGAATGTCTCTGGCAGCAGCCAGAAGAAGCAGCTGTGCCTCTGGTGAGAGTGAGCCCTCAGGCCTGAGGGGAACTTTACCAACTTCTCATAACAGATTGGATACAAGAGACAATCCACCTAGCAATGGATCTTTTAGTGGCTGAAAACAGCACTACACCAACCTGCATATATGAGGAACAGTTGGAGGAGTTAAACCTGTGACCCTTGGTACGCTCTGTGTAGTAACTAAGGGCTCTCTTCACATCTAGGCTGTGCAGCCTTCTCTCACCAGAGGAGAAATGGTCAGTAAAGTACACTGGAAGAGAAATAGATTAAGGTGGAAATCTGAAACCACCTTAGGTAGGAACTTCCTGTTAGTCCGGAGGACTTCTGCTTATCTCTGAAAGGAGATAAAATCTGGCTCACTAACAGCATAATTCCTTATGCATCTGGCAGAGGTATTGGCTGCTAAATACAGTCTTCCAGTCAAGTACCTAGCTCAGCTGAGGACAAGAGGGCTCGAAGGAGGGTTATAAGCTGAGCAATGCAAACATTAAGATCGACAGGCGAGGCAGGATCTCTGAATGGAGAGGTTGTGTAGGCAACCCTTTAAAACTGGAAAATACAGGATGAGCTGAAGAGAGGATGATTTACCTGCTGAAATAAAAGCAGACACAGCTGCCAAATGCACCTTCAGGGTGGCTGGTCTCAGCCCCAAAGTGTTCAGATGGACCATATAATCCCAGGACTGTGGGTAAATCAGCAGAATCTGGGAAATATGATTTTCTAGGCACCATATGGACAACCTTTTCCATTTGGAATTGTAAGTAGCCCACAGTGGAGGAGGCTTTCTAAGGCTGCCCCAATATAATCCACTGCTTTGGAAAGGTGAATATCAGCAGAGCTCTAACTCTTCCAAGAACCAGGCCTTGAGAATGAGAGATTTGAGATTGGATACAAACCCCTTCACTGAGCACATGGGTTAACAGATTGTAGTGATGATTTATGGGAAGGCACAGGGAAGGATGGACTACTAAGGACAGAAGGAGTGATACCAGGGTTGTCTGACCCAATCTGGAGCAATCAGAATGACTTTGCAGGATTGGATCTGATTTGACTAGCACTTTGAACAGGAGGAGGAAGGAGGAAGGCATGAAGGAACTTCCTTCCCAACCTGAGGACTAAGGCATTCAAGGGCAGATCCAACACTGGGGCCTGCAGCAAAAAGGAAGTCGGTGATTGTCTGGGGCTGCAAAAGATCTATCTGGGGTGCCTCATCATGGCAAATACCACTCCCAGGACCAGGGATCCAGAAGACCACTTTTGTGGCCCTGAGAAATCCTGCTAGAGCATCTTCCAGGACATTGTC
Organism: Neoceratodus forsteri; assembly: GCA_016271365.2. Lineage (NCBI taxonomy): Eukaryota > Metazoa > Chordata > Ceratodontiformes > Ceratodontidae > Neoceratodus > Neoceratodus forsteri. The sequence continues at coordinate 516,566,719 of CM028135.1, read as the reverse complement.
ACGCACCAGGAGGTGAATTGCCATAAAGGAGATGTGTTGAGGAAGTAAGCCAGAGACCACAACTTCATGGCTTTGGTGCACAAGGCCATAGACTGAGTGCCTCTTTGCTTGTTGATGCACCACATTGTAATGGTGTTGTCTGTTCTGACCTGTACAATCTTGTACTGAGGCAGATTTGGAAAAAAAGCTTGAAGTACTAGAAAACTGCTCTGAGTTCCAACAGGTTGATGTGGAGCAGAGATTCTTGGGGAGACCACAGACCCTGGGTGGTGAGGTCGCCCATGTGCTCCACCCCAAAGAGGATGCATCTGTAGTAAGGAGTTAAGGAGTGAGACTGGTGACAAAGGAGGACCCCTTGGCCTCAGGTTTGCTCTGATCCTGCCACCACTGTAGGGCTTGGATCAGGGTTTGAGTTACTGGGATCAACTTGGTGAGATCCTTTCTTTGAGAACAAAATGCTCTCAAATGAACAGAATGTCCCTCATCTGAAATCTTGCTCCCTGCACAACTGCTGTGGAAGCAGCCATGTGTCCTAGGAGCTGCAGAAATGCCTTGCTGGTTGAGAGACCTGCAGGGCAAAGAGCCAGTGAGACTAGGGTCTTTGCCCTGTCAGAGGAAGGGGCCCTGGCTTCCTGTGTGTTCAGATCTGCGCCTGAAGGTAAGAAGCTGGACAGGTTCTAGAACTGACTTTGGGATATTCAGAGAGAAAACCTAAGAGGGAGGTAAGCAGTTGCTGCGTTATCTGAAGATGTAAGTTGACCTGGTCCGAGGACTGGCCTACTATGAGCCAATCATCTAGGTAAGGAAAGATGGCAATTTTTGCCTTCTTAGGTAGGCAACCAGCTACTGCACAGGCATTTGGTGAATGCCCTTGGAGCAGAAGGCGAGGCGAATGGCATTGCTCTGAACCATGAGTAGTGGCGTGAGGGGCAGCTTCGAACCTGGAGGTACTTGATGGGAGCTTCTGATGAGAATAAGGAAGTAGGCATCCCTGAGGTCCAGGGAAGCAGCCAGTACCCTGGCGTCAGAGAGGTGGGATAATTCCCAAAGTCACCATTTTGAACTTTGGTTTTAAAGGTGCTTGTTTAAGTATCTGAGATCCAGGTTGGGCCGCCATTCTCCTGTCTTTTTGGGGAGGAAGCACCTGGAGTACAAACCTTTTCCCTGGTGTAGGGGAGGAACCCTTTCCACGGCTCTGAGAGCTAGGAGGGTGAGAGACCTCTGCCTGTGAGGGTGAGTGCCTATGATGGAGTTGCAGGTGGAAAGGATCTGGTTCTCAGCTTTGGAAATTTTATAGCTGAGAACAGTCCCTGGCTTCACTTCCAGGACCCACTTATCTGACGTTAAAGACTTCCAGTCCTGGACAAAGTAAGCCAGCCTGCCCCTACAGGTAGGAAAGAATCGGCCCTGGCCACCCCATCAGGTACCTGCTTAGCAGGGGCTTTGGTTGAGGGGTGGAAGCAGGCCTATTTGTACCCGTCTGCCTCTCCCTCTAAAGAACCCCTCTGGACATGGGTGGAAGGTGAAGCCTGGGTTTGGTGCAAAAGGCCTATAGAAAGCCTGTCCCTGCCCCTAGGAAGCTGCTTTTGAGGTGGCCTGCCTTTCCTTGGCCTGTGCACTCCTATAGGTGGTCCTATATTCATCTTTTTCTTTATAGTAATTCTCTGTTTGCTCCAAGAATTGCCCAAACAGGAAAATCCATGGCCTTAGACTGGGTATCCTGAGACAGGGTAGTACATCTGAGCCAAGCCATTCTCCTGCAGTGCCACAGATGTAGCCATGACTCTTGATGAAACATCATTTAGAGTCCACTGCAGCATGAAATTGCACCCGGATGCCTCAATACCATCCATAGCCACCTGTTCCAGCTCTCCGCAAGCCTGGTCAGGGACCTGTTTTGCTAGATCCAGCACAGTATCATCTGGTTCTGGTACCAACAGCATAAGCCATATAATTTGCCTGTCTGAGTCCCAAGGATGCTGCCATGTACTGTTTCTTTGCCATAGCATCAATCTTCTGGAATCTTTTCAGAGTGTGGAAACTAGGGAATATATTAGCCTTGTCACAGGCTGCAGCCTGCACTACCCCACATGGCTGCATTGCTGGTGAGTAAATCAGTATCGAGCCTGATAAAGTATCACCTCTTGTCCATCCTTTTATCTACAGGAGGTATAGTGAGAGGAGTTTTAAAACTTTTACTGTCTGTTTCCGAAAGGATTTACAAGATAAGGAATACCTCCTGAACTCTGGAATATCCATCATTTCTACATAATCAGGCCTCTTGGACATCAACAGCTTTCTCAACAGGGGTGGAGTTTCAGCAGCTTTTCCATAAAACATGAAATGAGAGGGACTCAGAAAGCCTGGGAGGAAACCCTAAAGGTCTATCTGGAGAGATGTCCAGTTCAATGGGCACATCCAGATCTTCAAACCCATATTCACTTTCCTTGTGTTCTCTTCCCCTCCTCCAGTTCATAAAAATCCTCAAAATACGTAATCTTGAACCAGTGGAACCGGTCAGACCGAGCACCTCCTTGCTGGTGTCTGTTTGAGTGAACCGGGAAAGAACTGAACAATTTGGATTACTTTAGCTAGCTCCTCAGCAGTTGGCGAGACAACTTGGCCTCTACACTAGCTAGATCTCTAGTCCTTTTTGCTGGAACCAGCTCCTCAGAACCAGCTCTTCATTTGCGAAGAGTAAGCCTGGTCAGAGGCACTCCCTAGGAATTCGGTTGGGCGAACCAGGAGGCTCAACCATCCGGGTCAGCGGACTTTTTAGCCTCTTCCTGAGTCTACCAACTCTCTTCTCTATGGTGGCAACAGAAATTCTTACTAATCTTGCAGTCTGCACTGAGGGTAGCCAAACCTCAGACAATGAACACATGTGGTGCGTGGGTCCAGCCTTAGCAAAGACTTCCCGACAAACACTACAGTGTTGAAACCACTGAGCCGGTTTTCTTTTGGGTTTCTCAGACATAATGCCAGCCTAACCAAACTTGCTGCCTGTTCGGCAATCCATAAACAAGACACCCTTAGACGGTTCCCAACCATGTCACAGGTCGTGAAACATAGTAATGAAATCCGTTTTTTTAGAACCGATAAGAACTGAGAACCGCACTCTAAAAGGACTAGTAGCTTTAGAAACAACTTGATCAGTTCAAACCGAACCGATAATGATTACAAGTTCCACACATAAAAACTAAATGTAAAACCTATCTGTACTTAGATTACCACAGACAGAGCTTGAACCTACCGGTTGTGGTTTAATTTCGGTTTAATTTCAATAGAAAAACCGACAAAATAATACTTTTAAACTGACAAAATGAACCGAGCAGAAGGAGAAATCTCCAGAGCGACTGTTCAGTGAGGCGGAGTAAAGAATCAGACAGTTTGCGTTTGAAGAACAGACAGAGTTTTCAACCGAGCTCGTGCTCTGAGTTCCATGCCTGCATGGAAAGTTAACTATTTCACCTCTGGAACAGTTCGAAGATGGGGACTCACTGCAATTGTCATATATAGCAAGACTTCAAGTTGTTTGAAAGAGACCTCACTGCCTGTAACTTATGACAGACTCAAGACTGCAAATTCCCTACAACCACTGCTGGCCAGGGACATATAACGACACTGCTAATGTGTCAGTGAAAAGTGGTTATGCATTTCCTAAATTGTGGTTTGCCCACTAGTAATCAATCCATGACAGCTACCTTGCATGTAGCTAGCGTGAAGCTTAAAGCTCCCCATCATGAGGAGATGACAAGTATCGGCACTACCAGTACCTGAGAACAGAAGTGGGTCTGGAGGCTTGGAACAGTGCTCATGGTCCACCCACAGAATGTTGGAGCAGGAAGAGGCTGGAAACTATAGACCTAACCTGACCTCAGAACTGTACAACACTATGCAATCCTTGCTAAAGTAAAGCAGCTTGAACAAAGTAGCACAAGATCCAGGACAACGTACAGGTCACATCAGGATAATTATGTCAAGTAATACATACCTTTGTCTAGGAGGTCACTAGTGAAGTGGATCGGAAGTGGAGGCATAGAATATGACCTACTGCCATGACTGGCAATGCTTTCCAACACTGTTCCACATGTGGGACCTAAGTGAACTGGCTGGGCAGTCAGGTTTAGGTCCACAAGGTTTTGAAACTGTGTTGGACACAAGGCTGATAGAATAGCAGATGGTTGGCAAGTTGAGGTTCCATCAGAAACAGGTAGAATAACAACATGGTGCCACGAACCAGTTCTTGGTACAGTGCTGTTATGAGAACATTACTAAAGCTTGGTTTGTTAAGGGGCTGTCGCATGAGATACACAAAACAAACGGTTATATACTTAATTTTGGGGGTATTCGTAATCAAAGTTAGCAATCCATGCTTATGTCAGTGGTAACAAACAACAGCAGCATTACACAATAAAATGAGTGATTAATTCAGACACGCAAACCTGATGAATATGACTAAATGAGGAAACAAGCTAACACAAGATTACAGAGGTCCGTATATACAAAGGAACAGGAAGATTAAATGTAGAACGTATTTGAGGAACTGATAGGGACTGTAACATCATTGCATTCAATGGTTTCAGACATTTCGATTGTAGCAGCTACACTAGTGGCTCATCACAGCAATTAATGTCATACTACAAATACAAAGGTATGCTTGACAACAGCAATCTGAGCCCAAACAAATATGACTGATGTGCTACACTACCTTAGTATACTTAGACAAAATCCTGGCACATGCATAGTGGTGTACACACACACACACACACACACACCCTGAACCATATGCTGCAACTATGGATATCTGGTGTGACTGCAGCATGGGTAGTGAGACATCCACAGGAAGAGGTCTAACATCATTTTGCATGCAGAGTGTATGAACTGAGTAGTCCTGTCCGCTAGAGCAATGCTACTGACAAATACTGTTAGGATATGCCTATAACTAATAAACACTTTTATTGCTGCAGCACAACCTACAAATCAAAATTAACTGTTCGCTCCTGGGGGTGGGGCAACTTCTCACCAGTGTGATTGTTGCAATGGACAGTGTTCTTGCTGGCGGGTGGCCACCCATGGCTGGTGGGTGCTGTGTTGCACCCTGCAACACAACAGCCACCTGTGGTGGTAACATTTGAGCCAGGATTTTCTGGCTCAATTTGTGCTTGATGCCTTCAGCACAGCTGGGAGGTTTAATGCTTGTACAGATGTGCTGCAAGTAGTATAAGTTCATATATCTCATCAAATGTTAAATTTCAACCAATCAGCGCATACCACGTCATTTGACGAGTGGGTGTGGCTAAAAGCGGACCAATCAAAGAGCCTTGTTAAACGAGTCCTCCTAAAATCGCAGAGCCCACCCCCCTTCTGGCGGAAATGGCAGCGTTGAACCGTGTCTCGCCCTTAAGGAAATGACAGCAGCGTTAGAACCGTGTCCCACCCCTTGCACAGGAAATGACCGCATTCAAACCCGTGTCCGCTTCCCATGCGTGAAATGACCCCACTGAAACCCTGGAAGTGACCTAACACCACCATTTTGTAAGCGTCTTATGCCCTCATTCTCGTGCACTCCTCGAACCCTGCCACCCACCATTTTGTAAGTGTCCTCGCCTCCTTCTCGTACACTTCCTCAATCCCCTGCCAGACCATCCTGGCTGGAACCCGGAATCCCACCATACTAGCTTGAACTCCTCCGACCTCCTTTCCCCCCACCCCCACCAGCCTGGCTCAAGACCTCTCCCCTTCTCCTGCACCCCACCATCCTGGCTCCAAACCCCTGTCCCCCTTTCTCCTAGAACCCCACTCCTGGCTCCGAACCCGTGTCCCTCTTCACCATATACTCCTCCCACCCCAAAAATCAGGTAGTGTTTATGTAGTGGTATGTGCCCCTGTAGGCCTGGTGTATAACTGCGAGGACACGTGTGTGTTTTGATTAGGATATTTTCAGAAAAAGTATCTAGGAGAGACACAGGATCATGCAGAGGTTTCACAGATCTGTGTGGAGACCCCCACCCTGGGGAAATTCATCTGCCTGTGTGAGTACCCATTTTTTCTGTTTTGTAACAATATACAAAATTATTTAACAATGCATCTATGGGACTATGTCAAACTTGCATCAAAGGATAGCTATGTATCACGCATATAACACTTATAAGCTAAAGCAGAGGGACCTCTGTGTAAATAAGATGGTTCAGCAGTTTTCTCTGGATAACATTACAACAATGTAAAAAACTAATTATTTATACTTTTGTCATGAATGAGAAAGAATAAAAATATATCAGAAAAGGAATACACATACCTATGAGTTCACCCCTCAGCTCTGTAGTATTATCAAGGAAAGGCTGAAATAGAAATGTGTGTGTGTGATATTTATAATGTTTTGAAAAAATGATATATTACAAAAAGAAAGACAGGAATGTAAAATGATAATGTTTCTCATACAAAATAATTTTAAAGCACACAGTCTTAAAATGTATCTACAGCTTGCTTAGAGTCATGACAAAATACACACTCTGTGTGTGTGTGTGTGTGTGTGTGTGTGTGTGTGTCCGTCCCTCATTAGACCGCGTAGGAAAAGCAATGCCTTTTATGGATGTTTAAAATATAGATGGGTCTTTTGGAGCTCATGGTCCTGTTGGCTGTGTGGTAGGTGTCTTTGTCTGTTAAGACGTGAACAAAACATCTGTTGTTCATTTACACGCCATGGCCTGAAAAAGGACTATTGATTCTCTTTGGAAACATGTGTGTCTCAAGATTTTTGGATTACATGGTCCCTGTATTTACAGGGATCTGTAAAATAATAACTTGATCTTTTTTACAAAATAAATGTCTATAGTTACATTATCAAAAAAATTAAAGTCATTGGTACTAAATAGAAAAATAAATGATATGTTACAAAGAAAAGACAGAATGTAAAATGATAATGTTTCTCTTTCAGAATAATTTCAAAAGCACACAGTCTTCTTAAAATGTATCTACAGTTTTGCTTAAAGTCGGTGCAAAGAATACACACTCTGTGTGTGTGTGTGTGTGTGTGTGTGTGTGTGTGTGTCTATGTTTTACTGAATTACTAATTTAAAGGACTCAGCTGCTTAAAATACAGAATTTCTGTTTTGACTTTTAAAAACATAACTTAGCTGGCACTCAACTGCCATTATTATAAACTATGCATCTCTTTGTGTTTTAAGATTGATAAAAGCATCTGTTTTAATTAGACTGTGACCAACGTATTAGCAGTATGGCATTTCTTTTGAACTCTCCTACATTGTAAATGAGAAAAACTTGTGTTTCTCATGATTAACTTTAACAAAATAAGTTTTATCTTCTGATTAGTGGTATGCAAAGCAGTTTTACAAATTACTAATTTAAAGGACACAGCTGTTTAAAAGACAAATTTCTGTTTTGACTTTTAAAAACATAACCAGCTGGCACTCAACTGCCTTATTATAAACTCTGCCTCTTTGTGTTTTAAGATTGATAAAAAGCATCTGTTTTAATTAGACTGCGACCAGCGTGAGCAGTATAAAATTTCTTTTTGAACTCTCCTACGCTATAGGATAGAAAACTTGTGTTTCTCATGATTAACACAACAAAATAAGTTTTATCTTCTGATTAGTGGTATGCAAGCAGTTTGCAATTATAATTTAAAGGACACAGCTGTTTAAAAGACAAATTTCTGTTTGACTTTTAAAAACATAACCAGCTAGCACTCAACTGCCGTTATTATAAACTCTGCCTCTTTGTGTTTTAAGATTGATAAAAAGCATCTGTTTTAATTAGACTGTGACCAACATATAGTAGAAAGACATTTCTGATGCCTTCCAGCTGTGAGAGAGAAGGAAGCAAAGCCTACATTGACTAGCATAGAACTATATATTCCCTTGAGAATGGGTTAGTGGTCTGATGGACAGTACCAGATGTTTTCACTCCTACTTTCTACGTGCTTGGGTGGGGGGGGAGAGGAGGGTCTGAGTCATTTTATATAAGCATTTCAAGATACTGGAAGCTCAAGAAGTAGTTGTGGCAGTCTCGCTCTGTCCTTTGTCTTGAGCTAAAAAAATTTAAAATATTCAACAAGTAGCCATGGACTCGTGGACTCTGATGAAGGCTTATCCAAACATTTACTCATTTGAGCTAATACACAGTTGACCACTACAGAAGGTGTGTATTTTTAACTAGAAATAGTAGATGCTGCATGTTTTAAGTTTAAATTTGTCTTATAAAAGTTTTAAAAATACTGAAAAAGTAGTGACAGGGGTGTATTTTCTGTTTTAAACAGCCATGCAGAGAAACCCTGGAGGGAGGGCTGGCTAATCCATGAATTACCACTACAGAAGGTGTGTATTTTAACTAGAAATAGTAGATGCTGCAGGTTTTAGAGTTTAAATGTTGTCTTATAAAAGTTTTAAAATACTGAAAGTAGTGACAGGAGTTTATTTTCTGTTTTAAACAGCCCACAGACAAACCCTACAGGTGTGAGAGGAAAAAGATCATTACATGAAAGTGATGTTTTCAAAGGCATGCAGAGTTTCTGTTGGTGTCAGTGGCCAGAATACGGATAGCATAACTGAACAAGATATACAGCCATCTCGAGCAGAGGTTCAAAGTCTCTGCGTGACAAATGACAAATGTGTCAATAAACATTGTACAGCCATCTAGAAGACAACGACTCAGAGTCTCTGACTGTAAATGAACCAAATGTAACAATAAAAATGTACAGCCATCTAGGGCAGCAGTAGCACAAGGTTTCTGTCTAAAGGTTTCAAAGAAAGTGACGCATTCACATGATCAATAGGGAAAGCCTGTATTTTGAAACAATTGATAGTTTGTTTAATGCCTTGGTAATTGAGGTAGATTATCTAGTGAGGATTACGATCATCAGCTGCTTAAATCTGAGCTTTTAAAAGTTCAGCTACTTTACTGAACAGTGTGCTTGGTTTGATGCATGTATCTAAACAGTCATACAAGGATTTAAAGATGATGGCAATGCAGCCACATGTATGAAAAGTACAGGGGTTTGGAGGGGAAAAAGTGGCCAAAACAAGATCGTTATACAAAGTGGCAGAAACTCTCATAAACTGAGGTACAAAGTTTGCATCACTAACAAAATGAAAAAAATAACAAATGGGGTCAAAAAGAAATCTGGGTAAAAATAAAACAATCCGAGAAAGTTGATAAGAAAAGTAAAACATGCCAGGAAAACATTACAACGTAGGTTGTTACAGCATGCTACAAATGGTCTGCAATCTGAATTGAAAACCATCATGTGATGATGATCAGGCTAACAGGGCACCCCCTACAGTGTATTTAGAAGCTGTACAGGAATATGAACGCAGTTTAAAATTCAATACTACAGAATTTCATCAAAGATATAAGTTTATAAATCTAGATAAAATAAAATCTTTTACAGAGCTATTGCTGCAATACACAAGGCTATGAAAGTTTGTTAGACAGTGGAACAGTAAAAAACACAATATAAGGATTTATACAGGTAAGATTAAATGCTGCTTCTTTGAATACCTTGTTCTCAAGAAAGACAAGACCAAATGAACTAAATGCTGCATCCTTCTTAGATCAGATAGCTGATATGCTACAGAGCAATACTGAAGTAATTCCTGATTCCTCTATACATCTTGTGGTAACAACTATCAAAGGAACCACCAAGGTTCGGGGTGGGGGAGACGGACACTGAGCTCCATCTTGTATAGCAGGATTTACAAAAAAAGAGACGATACCTGATTGATTTAAATAACAGAGACAATAGTTTGTGTTTCGGTGGCTCCATTCTCGCACTCTTAAATCCACATATGGTGACACATGTTCTGACGTTATAGTAGAAAAATGTTTTCTTATTTTCTCTAAATGTTGCAAAAAACTATAATAGCTTAACTAAAACACCTTAAAATAATAAGAAACAACTAAAAAACTACAACACTTAGTCTTAATTCTGATTATTTAGAGAAAACAAGACTGTTGCATAGGTCAGGATTACATATTGTCCTGTGAAAAATCATGTTTCAGTAAGAAACTTCCCACTTTGGGCTTCTTAAACGGTGGTAACCCTAGATTGCTTGGACTGAGGGAGCTCAGTAGGAGAGATGGAACAGGGTGAGGGAATGTCTGGGACGGGGCAGCTCTGGGAGAGCGTGGTAGTGGTAAGCATCGTTCCGTGTGCATGTGTGGAGGGCATGGGCGCCCATTCCTGTTGGACCGCTCAAAACTTGTGAGCGCCCAAGCAGGACCAGCACCGCCTCCTGTCCTGACTCTGAGGCAGTTGAACCACCACCACCATCAAGTCCAGCACCAGGTCCTCTGGAGCAGGATGTGCCTGATCCCGCAGGCCCAGGTGTGGATCACATCCCTGTTCAGCTCCGGGACCAGCAGGCTTACAATACATTCAAGTAACTATTAAAAAATTAATGTTGTGATTTGTGACTGCATTTGTGACCGTGATGATGAAGAACGTGATTTGTATCATGAGTGGCTCGTGATGAAGGTCCTGACTTAAAAACGCATATTAATGAGTATAATGTTCATGCAGAATTAAGCACCACACCTGTCCAGTATTCTGAAGGGAAGCCAAAGAAACAACTGTGACTTAAGTTACAGATGGATATTGGGCCCTAAAGAGATGTATATGTACAGACACATTGTGCTGTGCACTGAAGAGATGCAGACACAAAGGCGCAACATCTAACCAGTGCTCACCATCAGAAATTCAAATCTGGAAGACTACGTCAAGTGAATTTAGAAACTTTAGTTCACAATATCAAATTAGATCTAAAAAGATGGGCACAGCTCCCATTGTCATTATGGGGTAGAATCAATATCATAAAAATGAATATATTTCCTAGGCTTTTCTACCCGATATGCATGTTAAATGTTTGGATCCCCCTCTCTTGGTTCAAGAAGCTTCATGGGGAATTGGCTGATTTCGTCTGGGGTTATAGAAAAGCCAGGATGTCGTACCTCAAGTTAGCTGCGCCCAAAAACTTAGGAGGTTTGAGATTGCCTCACTTTGCACTTTATTTTTGGGCAGCGCATCTGAATAAGTATGGGAGATGGATGCACTGTGAGGACAATATCTCAACCTCTGGATATATTCCCTTATGGGTTAACTTGGAAACTAGCTTTATTAAGAGCTTTGACATTAATCCCAGAGCTCTATTCCATATACCTACCCGACTACTTCCCTCTCTTTTAAAGAATTCTCCCATTGGAGTTTCCCTAAGAATACATAATCAATTATGTAACTTTTTGAAATATGAACAAACTCTAGATAATGCACAGCTTGTTTGGGGAAATCCCCAGTGGCAGATAGGGCATCGGACGATCAAACAGAATTGGTTACCCCTCCTGGCTGATTGTTCCTTGAAGGAATTCATTAACTCAGATGGTGGCGTAATCTCATTTATGGAGATCATGAAGAAGTTTGATTTGACACCCAGGGATAGTTTCAAAATATTTCAACTGCGCCATTTATTGGTTCAGAAAATCGGAAATCATCCGATTCATCCACCCCGTATTGCATTCTGGGAGGATCTAAGGACATTAGTGGGAACTCCACAGGCTATTTCTAAGGTTTACTTAGTGTTGTTCCATTGGGCCTTAAAGACAATCTAGCTAAGCTCATACTGGGCCAAAGCATTCCCTAATATAATTTTAGATTGAGTGCGGATTTGGCAGAATACTCATAAATTTGTTCGACAGGATCATCTTAGACTAATGCAGTTTAAGATATTACATAATATTTACTACACGCCTCAGAAGTTATTGGATTTAAATATAGTAAAGGGTTCTGAATGTTATAGATGTGATATGGAGGGGGCCTTCTCCACATTTTCTGGGATTGTCCAAAGTTACTACATTGTGGAATGAGATAAAAAGTAAGGTTAATCCATTATTGGGATTAGAGGATATGTTTCGTCCTGAAGTGTGTTTGTTAGGAGATATGACAGGTTTCTCGGTTAAAGTGAGGAAATTTCATATAACTCTGATCTCCAACATAGTGAAAAAATTAGTGCTGAAACACTGGAAAGACCCCTGTAGGATTTCCTATTCTGAATGGTTGGCGGAATTTCTCTCGAGCCTTAGGACTGAGAGGATGATCGCCATTTTAAATAATCAATTACCCCTTTTAGAAAAAATCTGGACCCCACTGGTAATAGCTTATACATAATATAATTATGTGGTGTAATCTCCATCGACTGTATCTGGTAGCAGGACCTTGTGTGGGAGGTTGGGGGTTTGGGGGTAGTTAGGGGAGGGGTGCTGGGGGTCTTATGGAGGCTGTTTGTGTTTGTATCTGTTACAAAACTTTTGGACATATCTTTGATTTTGTATGTGCTGTATTTGTTATTTTAACTTGTCTCCATAACATGTTATATATAAATGTTCAATAAAAAGTTAATGGCAAAAAAAGAAATTCAAATCTGGAAAGAATACCTTTGCGGTTGGGGGGCCGCTGGAGAGGGGCAGTGTACTGTACTGCTGCAGTAACAGTCACTAGTACCAGTAAAGATACCACAAAGAAGTACAAAAATCACACAGCTGCAGTGGATAGCAGCTTCACATTGCTGACATTTATTCGTGGCACAATAAAAGGTGTCTGATCTGATGACACGCGTCACACACATCCACACACACACACAAAGTAATGCATAGCGAATTGAAAACTTCAGTAATATAACCACATATTTTAAACAAACTAAAATTATGCACTGCTGCACCACGACAATCGGCAAAAACATGGCAAGAAATATTGAAAATATTACTGTGTGTACATTAACACAGTTGTACAAGAAAAATATCACCGAAACAGAAAGCACTGTCTTTTTCTCCAAGTTAATCTACCTACACCACAGATACGCCCCTCTCCCAAAGCACACTTCCACTGTCTCAGTACACAGGCTGAATGTTGTACATTAACATTCAAAATCCATACACAAACAATAAACGCTCAATGATATGAGAGCACAGGAGGGTTTCCTACAATCGATGAACTAAAGTTTCAGCAAAAAAAAAAATGATTCTAAAAGGCTATTTTAACAGCTTTTTGAAGGTTTGAATTGCAGAGAGCTCTCAGAGCAGATTGTCTCCCTCAGCTTCCTACGAATACTACCCCAAACTGAGGCCGTGTAGAACAGTCTGGAGCCCATGTGACCTGAAATCCCATGAATCATTGCAGAATTCGCCTTTGGAGCTTCAAAACAAGGCAGAATGAGGTGAAGTGGAAGGCGGATGCTTAAAGTCATTGTTTCCATAGACTTCGTGTTACCCATTATAACGCGTTCAAGACCTCTTTGATTCGCCTTCTCTCTCCGCTGAATCAGTTCAGTGGAACAAATTGGAGCCACTTTGCCCATCACTACCACCGACTGTCGACTCCCAGATCAATACACATCACAGAAATACCGGATATAATCTCCCGCCTGTATTAAATTTACCGTTTTGTATTTTTTAATTTTTGCTTCAGCCTGGGTCTAACACCAGCTGTCGGCTTCAACCGCAGACTGTGACTTAAAGAAAAGGCTCCTGTTCCCGCCTCCCATGTCTCTCTCCCTCTTCCGTGACTCTTGACGGCTGTTCGCACTCCACTCTGTGTTTTGCTCTCACTCTGTCAAGCACAATATGTGTACATCACTCCGTCTCCCGCTTAAAGAAATGAAACTACAAAACCCGGCACTATAATAAGGGGGGAAAAAAACCTAATCAAAAAAAGGAATAACGACGGGGGGTGGCGTGGTGTTAAAACCACCGCTCACAAGGTTGTCCTTACTCTCCTCAGTGCTGCTGCCCATAGTTTAACATGCAAAGAGTTACTCCGTGTTGGCGCCACCTTCTGGACTAGGAGGTAGACAACAAGAACATGATATAGGACAAAGGGCACTACTTTTTTTTTTTTTTTCATTTTAACTTTTTGCTAATTTTTGTTGTTTTTAAAAATATTAAAACACAGAAGCTGTTTATTTAAAAAAAAAATTATTAAAATTGATGGACCCATTTCATAATTGCAATAAGGCACTTTGGGGGGGGGGGATTATGGTGGGACAACGGCCCTTCTCGGGTGGTGGAAGCACTTTGTTTCGCCTCGTGCTTCAGCCCACCCGAGGTGGGCCGTTATCCCACTATAATGCACCCCAATGCCTTACTGCTTAATTGCCTTACATTATTTATTGTTTGTGTCCCTTATCTCAGCGAGAGAAGGTTGAGAGGTATGCCACAGGATCAGCTTATAATAAAGCCCTACTACAGTGCGTATAGAAAGTGCTGTGGAACATAGGAGGAAATGGCAATATTTAAAAGGCATGTTTTCATATTAAAAAAAATATATTTAAAAGGTGTGTTTTCGTATTGGGGGGGAAAAAGTGCCTTAGAGAGGACATGAAGTGTTGGAGTAATGTGCTGCAGACTATTTACGCTGAGTATGGTTTAATCATGTGATCCCCCCTTCCCCTCAATATTTCAACATTGCTGGCAGAGTGCTATCTTGGTTGCTTTTTGTTTACACATTCTTGGGTAGGCGCCCGCTCGTTCCATGAGTGCGGGTCCTCCTGTGCCTTTTGTGTTTCCATATCAGATCTGAACAATACCTTGCAAGAACAAGAAATTCCCACAGAGATTATGGAAGTAAACTCACTAAATCAGTGGCCTTCTTTCCTATGTACTATATGTAGGAATGTAAACTAGGGATGGGATAACAAGGTTGATAAGCTATGAAAAGTTCTGGTGATCGGGTAAGTCATTTATTTTATTTATTTATTTTTTTCATACTATTTTAGCACCTGAGCCTCCAGGGCACCTCTCTGGCATACCCACCTGACTTACAGCACCTAACTCCCCACCTGAAACTTCCCGGTCAAGTTCACCACCCGACTCACTGACCACAGCTGGCCCCCCGGATCTAGGCCCCCCTGGGCTGGCCCATCCATCCACTTACCGGGTGTCCTCATCTGGAATCTAGATAGCTGGGTCAGGAACTGGGCGAGGGCCAGAAGAACCAGCCAGGAAAGTCTGGTGTTGTGGATGTGGGCTGAGTCACTTGGGCTGCCACTCGCCTTCCCGAGCAAGGCTTTTCAGTCCCTCCCCCCAGCTCGACACGCAATGCATCCAGCATGGGCGCATGCCCTGTGCAGGCGATAGGATTACTGCTTCAGCCCATCCCCTTGGTTGCTGGATCTCGAGCTACTGTGCTCCCCAGCCACCACTAGGAGCAACTAGAGCATGGGATCGGATCCCACCCTCCCTCTCTGGACAGGAGAGCAGTCCTCCAGATGCTCAATCCTGTCCTTCCCCTGCCAACCCTCAGTGACCCGAGCTCACTCCCGAACCCGCATTGATGGTGTAGCACGAGGAGTGGCGTCCAGCGCATCAACCCTCTGCGCCACTGGGCCGGGTCAGGTAAGTTTTAGCAGAAATTATAGAATATTTTTTCTGTCCTCTGTTTCTCCTTCTGGCACTTGAGTGGCCCCCATTCTGTTGGTGACCCCCAGCCCCATCACCCACCCTACCTAAGACTTGCCTCTAACCTCTCAAACCACCGTGGGTGTGCGAGCGCCTTGGTAGGTGGCACAGTGCCTGCAGGGCACACTCCACTGAAACTGATTTTCCACAGCTTCCTTCCTGGACTGGCATGCATGCCATGGCGCACATGAACTGTGTGAAGACGCACTCTTCCTCACTGCCTACACCCAGCCTACCAGGTGAGTGACTGCTACTGCACCACCTGGCCTTCGCTATGTGTTGGACAGGCAGCAGTACTTGCTGTCCCTTCTCCATGAAGGAAGAGACCCTTCATTGGGCGGTCTATCCTCCTTTCTCTGCTGCATCATTTTCTGGACTTGTGTTGCCGGAATGAAGGGTAGTGAGGTACTTCATCCCAGCTCACAACACCACTGGGCTGACATAAATTGTAGAATTTTTAAAGGAATGATGCTAAAACCAATTTAAAATGCTTACTATATGGCATTGTATTTTGTACAGCATGGTTAACACAAATTGTATCCCAAAATGCCTTTCAGGATTCATGTTTTATGTAGTAGAAAAACAATACCAGAGAGATGGAATACAGTGTGATGCAAATGTGTAATATAAAACTATTTTACAGGGACTATATTTACGCATCCAACTGGCAGTACTCAGATTTGTCAGTGAGGATTAAAAAAAAAAAGCCTTTAGTAGTGCAGATATAATTTGATCATAAGACCAGTGATAGCACTTTGATTGAATGGGTGGCAGTTGAAAAGAGTGGCTAGGAATAATATATTGTAGGCGAGGGAGAAGTAATGTATTATTAATAGAGCTTTGCAATACTAATAATATTTGAGACAAATACATGCAAATACTGTGCATTTTTTTTGTTTTTCAAATACAAATATCGCATCAAAATTTGTATTTGTGTTGGAACATACAAGGAAGCATGAGACCTGTGTTGGGGCTCAGTGATACACATTTGGCTGCTGCTGCTCATTACGTGAATGTACTTTGATGTTTACATATTTTATTGATAAGCCCCATGGTTTTGTGATCAACAACAGAAAAAAGTTTGAAATGTGAAAATATAGAGAGTACTGGTCAAGCAACCATGCACAACCAGTCTGTGTTGCCACAGAGGGGTTCTGATAACATCAGACCTCAAGAGCAAAGCTTGAGAGGTCCAGTGTAATGAGAAGCCTGAGGTGGTGGCACAGGCTGATTGTGCAGGTGTTTGCCCAACAAGTATGTATATATGTATATATACGTATAAGTGTGTGTGTGTGCGTGTGTATATATGTGTGTGTGTATGTATATGTATATGTGTATGTATATATATGTGTGTGTGTGTGTATATATATATATATATATATATATATATATGCATATGACATGGCCTGACTGAAGATATCATATATTTATGTTCACGAGAGGCTAATGATATCTTGATGTCATTGGCCTCGAGTGAAGATAAATATGATATCTTCAGTCAGGCCATGTCATGTTCTGTTTATACAACTTATGTGCTGGGCCCCCAACATGACCCTCAGATATGTTTTGCCCCCACTCACTGCAGAACTGACCACATTGGATACTTAACAACAATACTGCACATAAGTTATGAGGCAGGAATAGGAGTGCCTCCCCCCTTCCCTGCATTGGTCCTGTCATAATTGGTAAAGATATGATTATTAAAAATCCATTATTTGGTTGATTGTTATTTCCCCCCTGGTCTCACTGAGGAGTTGTAATATAAATGTGTAGCTTGACCAAAAGAGTTTTCAGTTAGGAGCAGGCAGATATTTAAAAGAAAACACTCTCTTTGTAAATTAAGAAAAAGCTCTGTGGCTTTTAGAAATTTATTAAGCTGTTGAAAACGTTATCTGGTTGATCCTGCCATTTTTCCCCCTGTGTCACCAACACAGTTTAATTCCTGACATCCTTAATTTGAAGTGTGACCGAGCAGCTTCAGTACGTCACTGTGAGTATCTCTTACACAATTTAAAACAAAGCACTGTCTCTTCAAAATGGTACAAATTCAGTCCCTTTTTATTAATTTTCCTGGGCTTGCTAAGTAAAAAACAGGCTGCAGTTAAAACCGAACAGAGAGCGAGGAACTCGGCATGTCGGCAGCTTCAGAGAAGTGAAAGTGGCGTGAGCGGAGTGTTACTAGAGCAACACTGCGCTCGCCGCTTCGCTAGCTACTATAACACTTGCCGACAACAGTTCAACTCTGTTCAGAACACAACTGCAACACTATTCTGCATAGCAAGCCCAAAATAAGTATCATTCATTGTACCATTTGAAAGAGCTATTCAGAATATGGAGGACTCTGATGACGACTAGCACCGGCTCACTAACAACGGATCTAGAGAAACTATTTGAATGAACTAAAGCAGCAGCAAGGATCAACCCAGATAAGACCCACAATTAAACATGGTTTAAACTGATGGCGGGTCAACCAGATGGCAAAAATCGCGTTGGTAGGGGGATGGGGGTGAGGTAATTAAAGGCAGAGCTTTAGAACAGCTGAATTTCCTGTGGGGACCAATAGGATTTCTTAGAGATTACGTAGAGGAGTTTAAAAGATAACAGGATGACATATAGGAGTGTTAAGATATCATGATGACGTATAGGAACATGAAGATATCAGTGTTATCTTCACTGGCTTCTACAGATATTACTTTTACACTGGCATTTATCCCAGCACATAAGGTGTGTGTGTGTGTGTGTGTGTGTGTGTGTGTGTGTGTGTGTGTGTGTGTGTATATATGTATATGTGTGTTTGTATTTTTTTTTATAGTATATATATTTTTTTAATTTATCAATTTGTTTTAAATTGAAGTGTTTTCTCAGCGTTCTGTGGCAGCAGCAAACATGCCAATGGTTTCAGTTCGAACTTGAACCGATTACTGTGCATGCGGCAGTGTTGTGAAAGACACTAGCTACCACGAGGATTTCTGATCAGCTGGAACCTTATTCCATAGAAGGGTACAACCATGTTCCATGATCTTTGAACTGTGGTACAGCAGCATTTCAGTTGGCATGGAAATCCATGCATAACAATCCCTCACTATACACTACATATTTTTAGTAAACATGAGTGTGCTGGTGGATACAGATGTAGATACCTGAGACACAAATACAAAATCGGTCCCCTGCACAGCCTTAATTTCTAAGAGGGATTTGATGACAGAGTCAGAGTTGAGTAGGAAGAGAGAGATGGAGGCAGGGAAGTGGGTTCTGGAGCAGCAGTGCAGAAGGTTCTTCCACAGAAACAGTAACTAGGTTGTGCAAGGAGACGCAAGAAGTAAGATGAGAGCAGTTGAGGACAGTGGTTAAGGTGGCAAAGGGCAAAAGGAAGTGCCACTAACGATGCTGTCCACCCGGGTTCTGGGACAAGCCCAGGAAACAGAGGGCCGGCTGGGGAGGAGGCTTGAGTGTCCAGGGAACTGTTCATCTTCTCTGGGAGGGAGGGGGTCGAGGTTCGGTGATTGGCTGGCCTCTGGTGGAGGCTGGAGACACAGCATGTGTCCATGTCATTAAAAGGCGTTGGCACATGATGAACGTTGGTGGTTACACCTTGACGTCTGGGTGTATGTCACACCCCCAGAATAAGGGAAAATGGCTCTTGGAGTGCCAGGAGATGGAGTGCCAGTGTAGCCCTTTCAGCTCCTGCCTGACTGTCCTGCCATTGAGTGCCTGACGAGACATGAAGGTCCTTGGGGTGAAGGACCCCACCTCGTACCTGCCTGGGGGGTATAGTCACAGCTTCATGGGGGTTCACCCACAGGATCAGGTAGGTGAGGAGAAAGTGGGTCTGACACCATTGGCGACTCCTGAGGAAGTGGGGGAAAGAGAAAAACTAGAAAGTTTATATAAAAAAAAAAAAAAAAAGTGCAGCTAGCACAGGGGGAAATCAGGGGAGAAGGCCCTTTTCCAATACATAAAGGAGAAAAGGAACACCAAGGATGAAATGGATTAAAAAAGGAGGGCGGTTTGGCAGAGAGTAGTGAAGGGAAAGCGGAGGTTCTTAACAAGTACTTCTCTTTAGTCTAGAGAGAAAGATGGGCCAGTACTACAGGGGAACAGGGATGGGAGAAGTCACAGATGGCATCATTCATGCTGAGTGGGAACTAAAGGGCGTAAGGGCCCTGAAGTTAGATAAATCCCCAGGGTCAGATGGTGTGGTCCTAAGGGAACTGGCGGATGCCCTGGGAGACCTGTTAACACTTCTCTCAAGTCAGGGATTGTGCCCTGGGATTGGAGAACTGCACATGTGATGCCTCTCCACAGAAATAGGCTGAAGGATGAGCCAGGGAACTACAGGGCAGTCAGCTTGACCTCAATAGTGGACAAACTGATGGAGTCCATCCTGAAAGAGAGATGTGAGCTTTCTGGAGAATGATGGGCTCCAGGATGTGTAGTAGTGAGGGTTTGTGTAGGGGAGGTCCTGCCAGATGAACCTGACTGACTTCTTCGACTAGCTCACCAGGGCAGTGGACAAGGGCCAAGCGGTTGATATTTGGTACCTGGACATCAGTAAGGCCTTTGACTTTGTACCTCACAGGAGACTGGTCAGAAAGCTGGAAGACCTAGGGGTGGGGGCTAAGCTGGTTTGGTGGGTCAGAAGTTGGGTTCAGGACAGAAGCCAAAAGTTGGTAGTTGTGGAGGGGGAAATTCTCAGAAGCTAGGCTTGTGACCAGTGGGTCCCACCAGGTTATGTGCTTGGCCTGGTATTGTTTAGGATATTCATAAGTGACATCATGGATGGGATTAGGGATAGAATATGCCTGTTCGCAGACAACACAATGCTGTATGGGAGGGTGGACACGGAGGGAGGGAGACAGGAGCTCAAGGAAGACCTGACTAGGCTAGAGATGTAATGTGGCATTTGGCAACTTGGTTTCCGTGCTAAAAAGTGTAAAGTTATGCACTTGCGGGTGAAAAACCCAGGGACCAAAATACTGGTTGGGTAGTGTGCAGGTAACCAGGTCAGAGGAGGGAAAAAGTCCTGGGTGTAATTGTCAAGAGTGAACTGAAACACATGGCTCTGTGCAGGAAGGCTGCAGCCAAAGCAAATCACATGCCAGGCTGCATAGTGAGGGGAATCGCTAGTAGGAAGGCAAAGATCATTTTGCCACTGTACAGGTCTCTAGTGAGATTGCACCTGGAGTACAGTGTGCATTATTGGCGCCCTTATCTCAAGAAGGATATCTGCTGGAGACTGTTCAGAAAAGGGTAACAAAGATTATCTAGGGCCAGCAAAGCAACAGTTGGGAGAAGCACAGGGGGCTCAACATGTGCTGTCTTTAGGACAGAAGAGGTGGGGGACATGATTGAGACCTTCAAGTGCCTTGAGAGTATAAACAGGCTGAGCACTGAAGACCTCTTCAGCCATAGTGGAAACAAGACCACTGGGGTAACAGCATGAAGCTGGTGGGGGAAAGGTTCAGAAGGGAGATGAGGCACGTTTTCACTGAGAAAGTGGTGGCTAAGTGGAATGAGTTGTCAAAGGAGGTGGTATCCCTTAAAATGGTGGACAGCTTTAAGAGGGGTTGGAAAAAGGTGAGGGAAAATGTTGAAAGCAGATGAGGGGAGAGGGGAAGGGGTATTTGACAGGGGTCAAGGGAGATATGGGTAAGGGGGTAATTCTGTCTGTAAATGAAGTGGGAACTGCACATTCAAGCAGACTAGATACGCTGTGAAACCGTTATCTGTTGGCACATTCATATGTTCGTATGTATGAGAGTAGGAGTGCAGAGATACTGTGGAGAGTAGTGAGGCCAGTTCATTGAGATAGGCAGGGGAAAGTCCATGCAGAATGTTGATACTGAGCACTGCAATCTTAAATTTAATCTTTGAGAAAATGTGAGCCGATGGAGGTGATGGGTTCACATTTTTTTAGTGCAGGTGAGATGTCTAATTCCAGAACATGAATTGTAAACATTTTCAGGTCATCTGCTAAAAGCTGTATGCTGAATGGTCAAGTACACACACCAGGTGAAAGGTTTAATAACTATTCCCATCCAGTATTACCCTCATAGAAAGGCCGTCAACTGCAGGACTTAATGATTAAACAAATAATTGTACTGTAGAACACCACTGTGAATATAGCCAGGTAATTAATACAGACTGACTAACTTGGTCCTGCCGGCCTTCTGGGTATCCTGTCAAAAGGGCGAATGCAAAAACAGCGACGGCAAAACAGTGCGGCACAAAGAGCAGCTGGTAAATAACAGTGATCTCTGAAATGCCAACCTAGGATTTTCTCCACCTCCTCAAGTTGAATCCCTCCTGGAGCTGGTTATCTATAGTAGGGTGGAGGACACTAGAAAGCGAACCACTGCACTGTGTTGTAGCCGCTTTGGTGGTCGCTGTTATTTCCTGCTGCTCTTTTATATCTGCTGTTTTGCCATTGCCGCTTTTGCATTTGCCCTCTTTGCGCCGTCCTTTTGACATGGAACCTGCTCAAGCCTTCTTGCTGGGCCTTGTTGCCACACTCAGTTCTCTGTCTGGGTAAATGACCTGCTGATGGGGTATATAATGTAACATTAATTGTTGTGTAGCATTTGAATTTGAACAGTGCGAATGAAATCTGCTGCTGCCACAGGCGCACATGAAGACTAGATGGCTTGCTTAGTGTGGTTTATTCCTGACTGTAACATATTAAACTAGAAAAGGGTGTGGTTCTCCCTGATGGCATACCTCTGCAGTATCTTCCTAATACTTCAACCCAGCAATTTAGGGGGGCATCACTTTTCCCATTTCTTGACCAAGGATTATGTAAAGTTAGAGGCAGGAAGGATACGGTTTATAAATGTCAATATACAGTATATTATCACACTTTTAAGCATAATGTTACGGTTAAAAAGATATTGATGTATAGTGACAGGTATTTAAAGAGCACCATTTTGGGTGCTTACCCGAGCAATCCTGAATGACTGTTACCTGCCCCCAAGTCAAATGGTGTATCATTTTACAATGCCTGTATTTAGAAAGGAAAGTGCTCGTATTTTGGCTCAGTTGAGTTAAGAGCCTGCCCTGGTCTACACACTGCCCCATGCTAGCCGCGTGTTGTGTAAGATTTGGACTGGGGTGGTGGGTGGGGGTCTCTCCTTAAGCTTGTATCGGCTAGTTGAACAAATCAAGGCCACCACTTGACTAATTTAATCCATTCCAGAAGCCAGTTATTCTGAGCTTGCTCTGGCTAACTTAATATTATTACTGTTCTACGACTAGGAATTTTGAACCCAGGATTTCAAAAGTTCAGTGATCGTTAAAATGGAACATGCTTCTTTTCCACCCAACATTTTTCTGTTGACTAAATGGATTACCCGCTGTGGACGTGTCTAAATGTGGATAACCTATTTTGTGGTAGAAGTAGTCTGTGGAATATTGAATGACATGTTTACTTTGTTCAGATTGGCTTAGAATAGATACCTTGGCCCGGTGGCACTGAGTGTTGAGGTGCTAGATGCCACACCTCACACCACGCAGGTGACCTGGGTTCGGGAATGGACTCTGGGCGCTTGGGGCTGGCAGGGGAAGGAGAGCATCAAGCGTCCGGAGGACTGCTCGCCTCTCCTGGGGTGGGATGGGTGGCAAGCCTCACTCTGAGTGGCCCCCGGTGGAGGCTGAGGGCACTACAAGTAGCAGCGCAGGAGGGACAAGCCCAGAAAAACTAAAGTGGCTCTGACGGTTTGCTGGATGATGGCTGCCGTTCTCCGCTGCATCAGAGTCCTCCAGGGAGCCCTCTCTGTCTCAGCAGCACGGACCTACTTAGGTGCACTGGTATGCCCGCTTGATGCCTTCCCACGAGGAGGGACCCACCCGGCGTAAGGGTTACACTGGGATACTCGGAGGTCAGCTGCGATGTGGGATTGAGGAGCGGTATGAGAGGGGACAGTCATGGTGAGCCGGGGAACATGGTAGCCCGAAGGAGTGAAGGTCATTAGGGGACATGGGGGGGACATCATAGAATAGATACCGTTCGTATAATTAAATATATGTGCACATGGAACTGTATCAGCAGGACAAACAGTGCCAATATGACTCATAAGCTTTCATTTAAATAGGTAGTTTCAAGTCGTAGTGGTTCCAAAGTTAGCATTTTCTTTTTGTGTTTAATGTCTTTATTTTTCTCACTTACCCAAAGCATGCTACTCTTTCAGACTTTTAATTGGCTATATTCTGATGCCCATTTGACATCCCTCCCCTCTACTGCCAGGCGCTGTCTTCAGACTCCCTTAAGTCCTTCACTACTTCCATGAAGTTGGGAATTTGCCCAGTTAGCTGCTTTTTCCACTTTTTCTCCCAGCCTACCACCCAAGTACATGCATGCTATGATGTTGGGGAATACCCTACAGAGCATGGCAACCCATGCTGCTTAGAGCACCACCACCAAGCCTATCAACAGGATTCACTTTATACAGCAGTGAAACACAGCTGTTATTCCCCAGGACAAAAGCTTCAGAGATGCTGTAAATCCCCACTGCTGCCCTTCGCTCATGATGCCCTGGACTTGGTAAGAACCCAATCCGCCAGCATGCTACAGCAGTCCCTTACTGCCCATTGCCACCAAGCTGACAAGTTAGCCCTTTCTTTCTTTAAAAGTTTTACCAGGAGGGCACACTGAGCAGAGTGCAGGTGCATCCTGGGGGATGGGGAACATAGGAACAGATGTATAATATATACATTCAGTGTATTTTCAACACAATATAAGGAGGTATGTACAAACATGTAATAAAAAGCCAAAGTTTCCTGCACACACACACTAACCTGAAGAAAGGAACACTGAACCAAATCTATGTACAAAGATTCACATTTATTAAGATAACGTGCACACCTGATCCATACCTCAGCTTGACGTGTTTCGGACCTAAAGTCCTTCCTCAAAAGTTTTTGAGGAAGGACTTTGATCGAAACACGTCAAGCTGAGGTGTGGAGCAGAGTGTGCACTATATCAATAAATGTGACTCTTGCACATGACTGTCTTGACTCCTTTCTTCAGGGTTGTGTGCAGGAAACTTTGCTTTTACTATTTATGGTTGTTTCCTAGCACCACGTCCGTGTGCATACTCTATGGGTAGTAGCGAATGTACAAACATGGCTGTGCAACATAAATTAACTAAATACATACATTAATTTATACATAGCAGCACTTGAGATAAAGCACAGACAGAAGACACCCCAGGAGCAGGAATCAGTACTGTACTCGTGCACTTCTAGCCACACTTGCATGGTATAGAAAAGTGTTCATTTATGAGGTGACTGCGGTTCTGGGAGGGGGTTGTTAGCTGGGTGCTTGCAGGGAGGTAGTTCCACAATTTGGGCATGTGGTGTCTGAAGGCTGCTTGTTCTGATGATGATGACATGCGTGGTACTGACAGGAGACGGGTGTCAGCGTTTCTCAGGGAATATGTCGATGCAGTATGGGACACGAGCACAGCCCCCAGGTATGGAGGCAAGGACTGGGACCAGTACTTTGCTGTGAGCTTGGTGCAGTGGGCCTGTTGACGGTCATGGAGTGAGGGCAGATGTAGAGACCAATAAAGGTTGCAGTGGTGTGAGTAGGATGTGCTGTTAATGGCAAATCTGCAGAAAGAGTGGAAAAGAGGGTCCAGTCTGGCTAGGTTGGACTTGGGAACGGCACTGTAAACTACATCCCCATAGCTGAATATGGGGAGAATCATTTTCTGTACGAGTGTCCTACAAGCAGGCAAAGGGACGCAACCATGGTTGCAGTAGAGAGCACCCACTTTGGGGTGAAGTTTTTTGTGGATGGCATCGATGCGTACAGAAAAATCGAGGTGCTGGTCGAGCCAGACACCCAAGATATCTAAAGGAAGGTCAAGCCTCCAAAGTAGTCCTGTCCAGGGTGTGGAAGGAGGGGGTGGCTTTAAGCCAAGAGAGTTTCTGCCTCATGCTGAAGGTCATGGAGACAGTCTTTTTGGCATTTAGGAATACCTGGTTAGTGTGAAACCAGAGCTGGAAGTCATTGAAGCCCTGCTGCAACTTGGTCGCTACCTCAGCAGTTGAAGGGCCAGAAGCATACAAGACAGTATTGTCTGCATATATTTATTTTATTTATTTATTTATTAAATTTTGATAACCAGGTAAGCCCGCTGGGCCCCGAAGGTCCCTTTTTCAGGGGCGACCTGAGGGAATTACATGGAATAATACATGGGGTAGCATACAGCACAGGTACATTACACTAGACACATGAGGAACATAATACATAGTAGTTTTCAGCAGTTACATTTAAGAAGTAAGACATAGTAGCTTTTAGCAGTTAAACATTCCTGGGTAAGCTCTACAGATGGGGTGCAGTGCTATATAGATGGGGTGCAGTGATAGTAGCTATTTCCATATGAGAGAGAGGGTGGGCTTCCACTTAGGAGCCTCTCCACTGTGATTGCATATGGAGGTGACCATCATATGAGCCTTCAGCTTGTAAAGGAAGGTGTGGGTAGATTTTAGCATCCTGAACACCAGGGGGCAGGGAGTTCCATAAGGTGGGCGCTGTGATGGCGAACGACTTACCTCCCACCTTGGTTCTAACCCTTGGCACTGCAAGGAGGGTTCTGTCCGTTGTTCTGAGGAGCCTAAGTTTTCTCTTTTGGGCAATGAGTCCAGTGAGGCTGGGAAGAGGGGATGGGTTGAGTAGTTTGAGTGTGGCAGAGTAGGAGGTATTGGAACCGGGCCTCCCAGGAGGGCCAGTTTAGTTGGGACACAGTGTCACAGTGGTGAGCCTGGGAGCCAGATAGGCGAAGCGAGCCTCTTTGTGATAGAGAACTTGTAATCTGTTCATCTCTTGTTTGGCAGCTCCCTGTATCACCGGGGCTGCATAGGAGAGGGTAGGGAGTAAGACGCTTGTTGGCGATGGAGGCCCTGGCTGCAGGTATCAACTGGTCTTTCAGCCTATATAAGGTCCCGAGTTTGGCATGAATATTTTTGGTTACCTGGTCGAAATGATCCTTGAGGGAGAAGCATTGATCCAGGGTGAGGCCAAGGTATTTTATCGATTCAACCACCTCAAGTCTTTTTCCTGATTTGGTCATCAGCCGGAGATGTGGGCTTCTGTCCCGGCTGAGGGTTCTTGGGCCAAATAGCATGGCCTTGGTCTTGTTAGAGTTAATGATCATTCTGTTGATGACAAGCCATTGCTCAAGGGAACCCAGGTCTTCCTGTAGCCTGGAGCAGAGATCTCCCAGATTAGAGGAGGGGCGGTATATGACCACGTCATCTGCATACTGTACCACTGAGCTACTCCCACAGTGTTTACTGAGATTGTTTGTGAAAAGAGAGAAGAGAAGGGGGCCAAGGATAGATCCTTGGGGCACTGCATCCATTGGGGGAAGAGGCTCCGACAGGGAGTCTTTCCATTTTACCCTCTGTCCTCCCTGTGAGGTAGCTGTTGAACCACGATAGGGAGTGGCTGTCTAACCCGACCTGGCTCAGTTATGTAAGGAGCAGGTTGTGGTTTACAAGGTCAAAAGCCTTGGAAAGGTCAATGAAGACTGCTCCGGTGAGGGATCTCTTGTCCAGTTTTCTGAGAACATCAGTGGAGAACTTGATAAGCACGGTGTCAGTCCCATGATTGGTTCTGAAACCGTGCTGGGAGGGGGCAAGTTAATATGTATGGATTGAGCGGGCAGATCGTTTAGGAAGATGAAAAATAGGATCGGGCCGAGGACTGAGCCTTGGGGAACTCTGGTGGTAACTGGGAGGGAGGGCGAGGTGGAACCACCAGTTCTGATGCATTGGGATCGGCCTACCAGGTAGGAGTGGAACCAGCTGGTGGCCTTGGCAGATAGCCCAACAATGGAGAACTTATCTTGCAGGATGGCATGAGAAACCGTGTTGCATGCCTTGGCCAGGTCTACAAAAATAGAGGAGGTGATGTGACCCTTGTCCATCCCATCTAAGATGGAGTCAGTGAGCCGTAGGAGTGAGTTGGCAGTGGAGTGGAACTTTCTGAAGCCAGACTGGTAGGGTGAGACGAAGGAGAAGGAGATGAGAAAAGAGAAGAGTTGGGAGAGGACTAATTTCTCTCTTGAAGTTTCGCCAGAATGGGGAGGAGGGAAATAGGATGGTAGTTGCCAGGGTCAGAGGAGTCACTTCTCTTAGGGAGTGGGAGGACAGTAGCATGTTTCCATTCCGAGGGAATTGAGGCAGAGAGAAGGAAAATTGTAAAGATCAGCCGGGGGCGGCAGTTGCAGGGGCAGCTAGGTAGAGCATCTTGGAGTCATCCTGGTGGGGCATTTACCTTGTTAGGGTTTAAGGACATCAAAGCATTCAAAACTGCTGAGGGAGACTTGACAGAAGGAGAAGGATGGGGCAGAAGGGGAATGGGCTTGTTCAGGGGTAGCTGCTGTGGGGTGTTTGGACTGGACTGGACTGGGGGGGAGAGCAGACAGCAGTGCCGAGGTGCAACTTGTAGAATAGGAGTTGAATTTGGTTGCTACTGCTAGGGAGTCCGTTTATACGGTACCACCTACATTCAATGCAGGTGGGGGGGGGTCTGAGAGGTTGGGGAGAAGAGGGATTTGACCACTTTCCAGAATTTTGCTGGGTGGTTTTAAGTTAGCCTGGAAGGAAGATTTAAAGTATGATGCCTTAGCCTGTCTGTTTTGCCTTGTGCAGGTGTTATGTAAGGAACAGTATTTTGCATGGTTGACAGGGGAACCGGAGTCCTTGAAAGTCTTCCATGCCCGGTCTCTGGCTCTGGTGAGGGACATGATGTCAGCAGTGGTCCACGGCAAGTGGGCACCCCTTACCTGAGACTGTCTGAGGGGTGCATGGATGTCCCATGTAGCTTGGAACTTGTGTTTGAAATAGAACCACGTGTCGTTGATTAGAAGAAGCCCTGTGGATGGGGACCAATCAATGGCAGTCAGGTCGATTTAGTAGCGTGTCAAGATCTAGGGATTCAAATGACCTTGAGAGAATGGTTCTGGGAGGAGAGGCTTTAGGCCGGAAAATTTTATGGATTAAGTAAATCACATGGTGATCCCTTAGTGAGTCAGGTAGGGTGCCTGAGGCAATTATGTGATGCTGTTTGGATGCGAGGGCCCAGTCCAGAAGGGAGTGGTTTTTCAACTTCTTGTTCAGTCGTGTGGGTTCAGCGATCACTTGCGACGGATTTAGTGCCACAACTTGGTTACGGAGCTTTGTGGTGGTGCTGTATAGCCAGTTTAAATTAAAATCCCCTATGACATGGATATAAGATTCGGGGAGTCCATGTGCTTCATAATAATTGTACCATGGGTTTGGGGGAAGGGGGGTCAGTAAAACCCTGCTATAAATAATGGGCTAGTGTGGGGTAGAGTGAGTTTGATTAGTAGTGTGTCTATCTGGTGAGGGAGTTTAGATATTGACAGGGGTGAAATGGATGGCAGAAGAGAGATACATAGCTATCCCACCTCCCCTCTTGTTGCGTGGCCAGTCAAGCCTGATAGTGGAGTAGCCTGGGATGGATATTTCATTGTCACTGTTGTGGGGCTTGAGCCAGGTTTTGGAGATGACCAGGACGTCGGGTTTTGGGGAGGTGATAGGTGGTTGCAGCAGTGTGATTTTGTTTAGCAGGCTGCAAATGTTTAAATGCAACATTTTTAGACCATGAGGTAGACTGAGGGTGGTAGTGGTTGGGTCTGCATTTGGGGTGGTAGATGACCCTGGGTTTGTCTCAGTGTCCCCAGAAAGTAGCAGCAGAAGGGACATTATGAATTTGTAAAAGGGCATGGAGCTCTGAAGTTTGTGGGTAGTGGACCTTGGGCGGCTACTATCACTGAGAGGATACTGTACGGTAGAGTTTAGGACTATGAGGCCATCATTGAAGGAGGGTGGCAATATTGAGGGGCCAACCAGCCACATAGGCACCAATGACCTCTGGAAAAACCTGGTGTGGGGAGTGCAAGAGTGTGTCTGCCAAGCTGGCATTGTGTAGGTTGTGATATTTTGAACCAGCACCAATGGGAAGTTGGGGGGGGGGTCACTAGTGAGAATAGTGGGGCGATGTATAGAGGAAACATGGTGGTAGTACCTTTTGAAAGGAGTCCTATAAGTTGGAGAAAGGAATGACACACAGTGGCAGCCTCAAGTGGTGACAGAGTATAGCCTGCTAATGGGAAAGACGACTGATTTGTTTTAGCCAGTCACATGTGAGGGACTGGAAATAAGTAAATGTCCACCAGGGGTGATGGGGCAGCTGACGTGTGTGTTGGCGGGGCTATCCAAAACAGCCGACTTGAGTTTGGAAACGCCATCCGTACCGTGTGGCAGAATTTTGGGGGAGTGCTGTCTCATAAGCATTTCTAAAGAAAATGCATTTATAAAGGTATAAATTTGTAAT
Source organism: Neoceratodus forsteri (assembly GCA_016271365.2). Lineage (NCBI taxonomy): Eukaryota > Metazoa > Chordata > Ceratodontiformes > Ceratodontidae > Neoceratodus > Neoceratodus forsteri. Next base: position 516,536,892 of record CM028135.1, on the reverse strand, counting down.
TGTATTGGCTAGAAGGATTTATGGGTAAACTTTTAAACTTGTTGATACTGTTTGCAATTATAACTATTTAAAAATATCAGTACTACTTTTATATTGTGTTGTGTTCTGACTCTAATCTTTTATTAAAAAATAACATTGCCAACATTAACAGTTCCAAAGCTAGCCATTTCAAAGAAATTATGTTTAGAAAGGGCTACATTTGTAACCGTTAGGGGTAAACGTTTCTGTTTTTTTCTTTTTCTTTTTTTATTTTTTAAGAAAGCTTGGAGTTGGAGCAATATATAATAGCAATATCAAAATAGTTTGCAATTGAATATTATTTTAAATATCAAGAATGCCATCATATTTCAAAATAACAAATATTTAAATATTTCTTTCAGAATGTTTGGATTTGTTTGGATCACACTCGGAAAAAATGGGTTCCTGCATACTGACCTCCTTAGTCAGGCTTGACCCTCTCTTCCACTTCTTCTGCTGTTTTGCACTGGACTGCCCTCCCAAAACCCATCACTGTAACCTCTACAGGTCCCTAGACCTACCCTCACTCCAGGATCGGAGGCAGGTGCACTGCGCAAGTTTCACAGCAAAATTCTGGGCCCAGTCCCTACCCCTTACCTTGCAACTGCCCTTATAGCTCCGCCTCCTCCCGCATACTCTGTCCGGAACTCCCAACTCTCAGCTTCTCTCTGTCCCACATATGTCCTCCTCTAAAGGACAATGCTTTCAAGTACCGTATGCCTAAAGCATGGAAGTCCCTGCCAGGAGACATTAGACAATATGCCAACACCCAGCAGCTAAATTGCCTACTCAAGTTGTACTTCTCCTCTCCTGCTCGTGCACCTAGTTCCGCAGGATGGCCCAATGTCCCAACTCCGCTCTTACAATGACTAGGTGTAAGTTAGTATATTCTGTATTTTTCTTGCTGTTACACTTACACACAATGCAACACTAAGTTATTCCATGTATTATAACTACATAATGTCTTTACCTAGTGGGTTCTCTGTCATGCTGTTCGTCTATATAGCCTGTGACATAGTATTTGCTTGTTTTCCCTACCCCCGGACACATCTGGAATCAGGTGTTGCACCGCTCAGTATGCCGTCCTGGTAAAACTTTTTTTAATAAATAAATAAAACTTTGGCAACATTAGCCCATTGACAGAGTACTACAGTCGCATCATGAAAATTGCAAAATTCTTTGTCATTGCAAAAACCTAATCATGACACTCACCTCAGCACTTTGGTAGAGCAAAAAAAAAAGGCAGTCTTGCTGAGCCGGTTTTCTTTCAAGCTTTTGTAACCCCTAGGTGGCTCTATCCCAAGGGCTACTACCCCTGCCTGCTTGGCTAGTAACAGGTTAAGGGGCCTAGGTTCAGCAACAGGTGCCTCCATCCAAAGGTCAGGGTTGGTACCAGTCTGACTAACCAGGCCACAGCCCTCTGGGACACTGTGACCCCCCCCCCCTTGTCTCCTGCTAGTGGCCCACACAGTACACAATGTTTACCTTCCCAATATCCCTGAAAGGTTTTGCACCTACACGTAGATTTAGCACTTACCCCCAGGACTGGTTCCTTCACCTTGGCTCTGGGGACCCCTGTATATAAGGTGATGCAATACAAGGGCAACAAGGCAATACCTTCACCACAGTCAGTGTAAATTGCAGAAAAAAGTAGATCTGATTTATTCAGGGGACTATAACAAGGATGGGGGATAATCGGGTTAATTTGCTTAATCACGCTAAAAATCACACTGCTGTGCATGCAGTTAGAGTCCCAATTAGTCACACTCTCTGTGTACCCAGGATGGAGAAAGGGGCTAGCCAGGACAGTTGCCCGGGGTAAGCTGGCATTGCAGTTGGTTGGGGCCCTGTGAAGAAACAAACAACATGCACAACCCCCAATTGTAATCCGGAGCTGGAGAGCTCAGTTCGTGGAAACAACGCAGTAATCAGATGACACACTTTTGATTTAAAAGATAATGTTGCAGGGAGCTACCTTGTTTACTACTCATGATACCCAAGGCTGAGAACAAGATGGATGATGGTTGTTGTGGATTGTCAGAAGGAGCAGGGTAGGGAGACAAGGCCCTTGTGGCAGGCCAAAGTGCATTTGATAGCAGATTCAGTCCAATGCAAGCTGGGTACAGCTTCCAGCTTTCAGCACACAACTCAGCTGGGGAAACCAGGTTCGCCCCAGTTCACTGCACATTTATATGTAAAGAAAGCTTACTGTACCAGGCAGGCTGCTTCTCGGTCCCGATCGCAAAATCACTGCTAAAACCGGGAGCACAATGGTAGCTAAAGTTCCTGACAGGCCGATCGCTTTTAGCAAAATCTTCGGTCTTCTTCAGGTGAGCCTGGTATCCCTTCAGTAGCTTACTTCACAGAACACCAAGTGGATCACTGTTCGACTATTTTTCTCTCACTTTCTCTCCTCTGTCTCTCTCTCTCTCTCTCTCAGTAAGACGGCAACAGGCCGAGTTTTGGGCCTTCCACGGTTCTCCCGCGTGAATTACGCAACACGGCTGCTCGATTATACGAGCTCTTTCCTCTCCAACTTCTGACTTGAATCTGTACTTTCTACCCAAGCTTCAGGGCACATCAGCAATCTGTTCAGAGGCACAGTCCGAAAATGAAATTCCCCTTTTCTTCTCCAAGGCAGGAGAGCTGCAAGCAGGCAGGCGAGATTTAGCTTTCCTGCCAAATTTCCACGCTACCCCATGGGGCAGCAGCTCCACAAGCTGGAGCTCCTCACTCTCCATGCTGCAACACACTTCTGGCTTGCCAGCAGACAGCTCAGGGGATTTCCCTTAGATCCAAAAGTTTCGGTTGGGCTGTTTAGCTGTCAGTCACAGTAAGAGCTCCCCCTTCTGTTGCAGAAAGGCACCTACAGTCTAGAACTACAAATACCAACTGGTAATCCATACAGTCCCATTTCAGCAGGCTCCATCTTAGAGTCCCCCAGTACTAATTGGTCCAATTTGGCAATTCGGGACCAAAATGGTGGAGCTAAACTGAAAAGTCTTTGCTGCAAAGAAGGCAGGTTAGATCAAACACTATATATCTCACTCTAAATGTTTATCAGCAATTAGTTACGTCCTTTAACAGGGCTCCCCCTGCGCCACTAGTGACGGCAGAAATGGAGCGAAAATTCAGCAGCCCGGGCAGGACTCAGGCATGCAAACGCACAGTCCCCCCATAAAGATTAATTATGCCTGCAAGCAGGCAGCACTTAAAGAGACAGTACAGGGAGGCTTTAAAGGCACTCACTGGTGACAACATCTAAACGAGCACCTACCAGGCGGTGAGCAATTAAGCAAGTTCTGGGAAGACTTTTCAGGAACCCCCATTAGTGGGGGGGTGGGGGTTACACCTTCATTTGACTTTTAATTTTCATTTCCTGCTGCTTCCCTCACTTGGGTGGCCACTGCTGTATTTGCACTGTTGCACTATGCTCTTTTAAAATTAAAAGTCACGTGAAAGCTTGAAAGAAAAACAGGCTCAGCAAGACTGTTTTTTTTGCTCTACCTAAGAGCAGAGGTGAGTGCCGTGACTAGGTTTTTTCAGTTTAATACTTTGTCACTGGAGCACTGTGCCTTCCTTGAGTGGCTCTAGTGTCTGAAAATTCTTTGTCTTGTTCAGTGACTCCAGTATCTTTCACAGCTTTCTCATGCAAAGCCTATGAAAGCTGTGGAAGACGAGAACAATTATTAAGCTGCAAGCTAAAACCAGTAAAAAAAAAAAAAAAAAAAAAAAATGTTTTAGTAAATGGCACAAGTTCTGCAAGATTGTGATGTCTCAACTATAGTTCTCCTGTCCCTAATTCCAACACCATCTATTTTTAGTTGGTTTCGTATCTCAGTAGGTATATTGCAAGGATGGGGTGTCCTGTGTGGAGAATGAAAGTGCATTGTTTTGTATGGTATTTGATGAGAGACCGTTTCCTGCATTCTCATTACTAATGTTTGCACATTTTTGATGGTGTATTCATCAGAGCTTCATTATAGGTGGTAGGGCCTCAGTCTTGGTGGGGTACACTTAGTAATCTCTGAATGTAATGATGTTACCATGAATACTTTGTACAGTTTTGGAGTCCGTATTTTAAGGACAGAGACTGAGTGAAGGCGATACAGAGGAGGGTAAAAAGATGATCCAAGGACAGCAATAAAGGACTTGGAGGTTGAAGGACCAAAACACGTACACCCTGGATGTGAGGAAGGAAAGTGTGACCATGATAAAGACAAATACCTCCATGGGGTAAACGAGTTGGATAGCAGGAAATTGTTCAGATTGAGCAGGAACACAAGCACCAGGGGTAACTTCTGGAGACTAATGGGAGGCAAATTTAAGAGGGATACAAGAATGTGTTTTATTGTTTGTTTTCTGGCTTGTGAAAGAAAAAAACATGTTGCTCTCTCTTTGCATTTCCCTTTCACATCCCTGCTGTTACTCACAGTTTGTCAGCCTCTCAGTTCCTATCACTGGAAACAGCATCCCGGAACCGAACCACCTCTCTTAATCTTTGCTGCGACTGAATATGCACTACAGAATGACAGAATGTGTAGACAGAATGAGAAGGGACCTGCAGAAACTTGAAGAATGGTCAGGGGTTTGGCAGTTGAAATTCAATGCAAGGAAGTGCAAGATAATGCATATGGGGCACAAAAACCCTGGCACAGTATATCAGTTGGGGGATGAGGATATAGCATGCACCAAGCAGGAAAGGGATCTTGGGGTTATCATCTCTGATGACCTCAAGGTAAGGAACACTGATGTGACAAGGCAGCAGGTGAAGCAAATAGGATGCTGGGATGCATAGGCAGGGGCATCACCAGCAGGAAAAGGAGGTCATAATTCCACTATACAAGACACTAGTGAGGCCACACCTGGGTACACTGTGCAGTTCTGGAGACCTTACCTCGTAAGGACATAGACAGGGTAGAGAAGGTTCAGAGGAGGCAACAAAGATGGTGCATGGATTGCATCACAAGTCCTATGAGGACAGGTTGAAGGCACTGAACATGTACTCCCTGGAGGAGAGGAGGAGAGAGGGGATATGATAGAGACATACAGGTATCTTACAGGGAGGAACAGGGTGCAGGAATGCACTATTTTTAAGCGAAAAAGATGTTCCAGGATTAGAGGGCATGGGATGAAGTTGGAGGGAGGACGATTCAGAGGAAACGTGAGGAAGAATTTCTTCACAGAAAGGGTGGTGGACAAGTGGAACACCCTGCCAGAGGAAGTGGTGGGGGCTGAAACAATCACGGGATTTAAGAATGCATGGGATAGACATAAAGGAATTCTGGAGGTCAGGGGTAAGGGGCAACAGACTTCCTGGAAAACATAAACTGAACTTACAAACTTAAATGGGCAGACTGGGTGGGCCATAGGCCCTTATCTGCCGACACTGTCTATGTGTCTATGTATGCATCTATGTACAGCTGACATTGCTGGACTCGAGATCCGTGGTTTCCCTGAGCATTGCTGTTTTCCCCAAACTGTAACCATCTGCAAACAGTATTACATAGCTCAACAGCGCACGAAAAGATTGAGCATTACTGGATCCTAGTGACGTGGGGTAAGACATCATGGTGGGACACCGGGGGAGTACTTGTGAACTCTGTTTGGCGGGGATCACATTTATAAAAAAAAAAAAAAAAAAATTCTCCATGAAAATCTCCACAGTGTCTGTCTTGGAAACACAAGCCGCAACTCAAACACCGTCTCCTCTCCTTTTTGCAGACAACACCGTGCATGCGCGTACCTAGCAACAAAGGACAATTTTTATCACACGTAACAGTAAATCTAATAAAACATCTAAACCAACTAATTTTTTTTCTTATTTTTTCACACACAAAACATACAGGGATCCATTGTATAATCGCAGTATGCCACTCAAGTGTTGCAGGGGTCACGCTTAACTTTTTGCACTGGTCCACCCGGGAAAGTGATAGTCCAGTTGCACTGGCCCCACCCCCACCCAGAGATTGCACTAGCCCCAAGATTACCATTAGCATTTTATGGAAAGAAACACACAGTAACAAAGTTCGATGTTTGAACTAAGTAGTATTTTTTTTTTCAACTGTTTGTTACTTATTTCTCTGATTCCATATTTTCAAGTTCCCTGAGACGATGGAAGATTCTTTACAGAGGGCAGTGCCCACTGCACAGTGAGTTCAGCTGAGCTGCAGGATTTGTCACCAAGTAGGGGTCTGTCCCAACTTCACCAGCCCCCCCCAAGCCATAAATTCCTCCACCCTTGAAGTTCACCTCCCCCCATCCCTCCCCATCTCGCCACATAGAATTACACACTCCATTTTTCTGCATGTGTAATGACAAGTCAGGTGGTGGCATGCATCATTCTCTGTAGCTCTGCACGCTGCAGTCTGCAAATATGACCTCCCTAGCCCCACACTGTGCCTATGGGATTAAGATAAAGTAAACGCTAATCGAATCAGAAAGCATGCAGAAAGATCTCTTCAAGGATCACTCTCGGCAGCCTGGCCCAACACCCAGGCCACACTTCAGTTAGACTCATACCAGCAGTGCAGTTTTAAATTGACCTGTCCAATGGCCATGACTGACTGAGTGATTTCTTGTCAAATAGTTTTTTCCCCTTGAAGCTTGAAATCATACCTGTTACTGCCTTTTTTTTTTTTTTTGGCAGACGAGTTCAGCATTCACCGAACCCCTTGGGCCACTGTGGGATCCTGATCAAGAAACATCACAGACACATTGCAGCAAATAAAGGATTAGACCTCCAGGTTTCAAACTGAGAAACACCTAGGCTGCCCACTCTCCGAGTCCAGCCATACCGATCACCCCTACGTCGGCGTCCCACTGTGTGACTTGCTGCTCATAGAGACAAGAAGGCTTTGTTGGTCCCCTTGCCCTTTACACACCCTCCTGAATTTTTTTCGCCAACTGTCAACAAAGTACATTCACCAAGCACATGAAAAAATTCATAAACTCCTCAGCCACTCCAATCCGATCCATCAAAATCACTAGCGCAGCAAAATCAGGGATCAACCACCCCCAAACAGTTACCAGTAAATTTAAAGCTTAACAGCAAATCTCGTAACCAGATCGGGCACCTTCGCAACAACTGGCTGCCGTTACTTCAGCGAGACTCATAACTGCAGTTGACAACGCCCCAAAAAAAAAATTATTTTCTTTTAAACAGTGAGACCTGACAGAAACAGTTAAGTTTGGGTCCCAGCTGACAACATAAATAAATGCCTATAACTGTGACACTCTACAATGCATATAAATAAGGATTTATTACTTCTTGAGAACTAGGATCGCATCCGCGAGACCCAGACTCGGCGGTCACAAAGTTGCTTTAGATCTCTTCCTAATTTTAAACAATGACTGCTGAGACTTAGAAATGCATTTTTTACCCTTTTTGTTTGTAAGGGCCTTCAAATCACACTACAATGGCCCATCCTCACAGTCAAAACACGGGGTCCTCCTTCTTCTACTGCAGACATGCGAGCGGCTCAACAGCAGCTCAGAAGGTGGGGATAGGCTGTACGAGGTGCAAAATCTGTATCTGCACCAATCAGAGAGCGCTACAACGACCTGGGAGGAGTTTCTCTTCAGCTGTAAACTGTGAGATGGAAAAAACAAACAGAGGAACTGCGTTTCCTTACAGTTCCCTTAAAGGGCCGTAACCAAATAATGGCTAGATTACACTAGCCAAGCTGGGAAAGTCAGGGGGCCATCGCACTGGCCCGAAGCAGTTTGCACTATGCCCGGGCCAGTAAAATAATGAGATCGACCCTGGTGGTGGGATTTACACACGCCTGGTGTATTTTACTCACCAGCTACGCTTTGTGACCAATCGCATCTCAGGCATAGTAAACCTGGCATCACCAACACCCTCTTGTGGTATATTGCTTATTATGCAATGGGGTAAATTCAGTGAGCCAAATCCTGCATCCTGATTGGTTGGCTGGCACCTTTTCAGCATGGTAAATCCTCTAGTGTACCCACTGGAAAAAGTGCCAGCCACCAGTGAGCCGCACCAGGAACCTCCTCTAAAATCAGTCCGACAAAACCAGCAGTACAAAAACACTGCAACGATGAGACTGCGAGATTGGTACTAAGACCCTGCAAAATAGAACAAGAAAAGTCTATATTACATCACCGCTAAACGCACAACTCCTGTCCCCCTACAACATTCAAAGTAAAGAAAAACAAATTCAAGTCTGACCCGCTTCCACTGCACTTACCTCAGTGAACATGTATTTTGTTTTTCAGTGACACTCCGTCCACACATTCCATGACACCTTGTGAAAATGCGCGCTTGTTCTGCCTTCACGGCGATGCTCTAAAGCCCCAGTAGATATGAATATTTCAACAGACAAGCCACAGCACAACAGGAACAGGGGGTACTAGCACACAGACAACAATCTCTGAGTGGCTAATAGTACTACATGAATGAGCGGGGAAACGGCCACAGCGGGAGGACTCTCCGAGCAACTCGAGCAACAGTGTGTCTAGCAAAACAGTCCTGTCAAACCCTCATCCATGAAAATACACTTTTTCCTCCTCACACCCGCATTCTGTTCTACAAATACATTGTTCACATGCTAACTCTTCTTTTCTCCTATGCCCACTCTTACCTAAAACCACCTAAAAAATGGTACTCTGGCCGAACTATTTAATCTACGGTGAAAGAATATTTTAATAAAAATCAATAAAAACAAGTTCATAATGGTAACTTACTCTTTTTATATCTTCCAAAACACAAAAAAGAAAGAAAAACATTGTATAATAGCTATATACCCCTCCAGGGAGTGGGTATACTGGTGTCTTTACCACTTCTGGTATGGTTAAGTCACTTGGCTACGCCTTGTGACTGAATCACATCAGCCGTGATAAATCCACCAGTATACACACACCCTAGAGGGTATACTGCTTAAATCATTTGTCTGCTAAGTGAACACACATTCAGGGTGCCACTAAGCTGCAGGTGAAGGGACTTGCATTTCCTGTGGTGTAGAGCTTATGTCACAACCTGCATAACAGGTGACTTAAATTATATTCAAACCTAGACAAAATGCAGCTGGGACTAAAACATACTGTAGAACTAAATTTATTATCTAATAGTACTGTGAGCACTACTCCCTTCACAAAAGAAAGGGTCCTACAAGAGCTTGCTAAGCTCAGGGTGGATAAGGCAATGGGACCTGATGGCATACATCCCAGGGTACTTAAGGAGCTAAAGGAGGAACTAGCAGAGCCATTAGCAGAATTGTTTAGTGAGTCTCTGAGCACAGGAGAGGTCCCAGAAGACTGGAGAAGGGCTCATGTGATCCCACCCACAAGAGTGGTAGGGAGGAGGCGGGGAACTACAGACCGGTCAGTCTTACCTCAGTAGTGGGCAAGATTATGGAAGCACTCCTTAAGGAAAGGATAGTGCAACACCTGGAATCCATAGGGGCACAGGATCCAAGACAGCATGGGTTTACAAAAGGAAGGTCCTGTCAAACTAATCTCATAGATTTCTTTGACTGGGTAACCAGAGTAGTGTGGACCAAGGGGAGCAGTTGATGTAGCCACCTTGACTTCAAGCAAAGCTTTTGACACTGTTCCACATAGAAGATTGATAAATAAGCTAGGTAGGCTCGGGGTGGGTCAGAAGTTGGTCAACTGGGTGGCAAACTGGTTGACTGGCAGAAAACAGAGAGTGGTGGTAAATGGTATACAGTCAGAAGAGATGCAAGTCACAAGTGGGGTACCTCAGGGATCAGTCCTGGGGCCAGTCCTATTCAACATCTTCATTAGTGACCTAGCAGATGGACTAGAGGGTAAGGCTTGTCTGTTTGCAGATGACACCAAGATCTGCAACAGAGTAGATGATCCAGATGGGGTGGGCAGAATGAGAAGAGATCTGGATAAACTAGCAGAATAGTCAGAAGAGTGGCAACTGGGATTTAATGCAAAGAAGTGCAAAATCATGCACATAGGGAAGAGAAACCCTGAAGCCACTTATAGGCTGGGAGGGGAGTTGCTAGCAGTCACAAAGGAAGAAAGAGACTTGGGCATCATCATCACTGATGACCTGAAATCATCCAAGCAGACATCTAAAGCAGTAGGTAAGGCTAGGGGTGTTAGGGTGTATTAGTAGGGTATCACAAGTCGTAAGAGGGAGTAATAATCCCTCTGTACAAGACATTGGTTAGGCCCCATCTGGAGTACTGCGTGCAGTATTGGAGGCCACACCTTCACAAGGACATTAACCAAATTGAGGCAGTCCAGAGAAGGGCAACCAAAATGGTGCAGGGACTGCATCAGAAGACATATGAGGACAGATTAACGAGCTCAATATGTATACCCTTGAGCAAAGGAGGGAGAGGTGATATGATCGAGACATTTAAACACCTTAAGGGCATAAACAAGGTGAAAGAGTCTAACATGTTTAAATATAAGAAAAATAGCAGGACAAGAGGACACAGCATGAGATTAGAGGAGGCCGATTAAGGGGAATGTGAGGAAATTCTTTTTCACAGAAAGTTGGTAGATGCATGGAATAGCTTACCACAAGAAGTAGTAGCTATGAATACAGTGCAGGGCTTCAAACAGGCATGGGATAGGCATAAGGGAGCAATACAAATGACTATGAATAGATAGGTCACTGACATAGCAAAGGCCGATGGCACATTTATAAGGTAGAAAAAGAAATGGGCAGACTGGATGGGCCTTGCGGTCCTTATCTGCAAATCAACTTCTATGTTTCTATATCTGAAATTCTGATACTTGGCTGTGCTGAAACCCTTCACTACAGCTGCAGTGACATCTAACAGCTTCTCTCATACAACACAAACTGCAGTGAGAAAGAAAAGATGTGCTGATGTGCTATACAAGAGATCAAACCCAGGCTTGTGTAGGTCTGAGCCCTGTGCAAATCCTTATCATTGACATCATGTAGCTGACTCACTCACACTGAATGTAACCTTAAACTTGACTAAATGCACAGGTATGCACAACCACAACAGGTGCTAACAGCTATGCTGTTGGCACCTAAACATGACAATGTTTAGGGCACATGCCATTTCCCTATGAGGACATTTGCCATTTCTAGGAAATTCTTCCTAGCAGCAACTGTTTGTTGCTGTCCTGTTGCAATGTAACTATCTTGATATCAGATGTGGCTAATAAAAGGTTTTTCCACCTCCTGGGAAAATCAGTAACAAAAACAGAAACGTAGATGATCTCGGCAGAAAAAAGGACCCTTGTCTCATGCTGTCTGCCTAGTCCCCCCATCTAATGTGGAGTGGCTCTTCCTCCTCCTCTCCCCCCTTTTTTTTTATACAGATTCAGATTCTTTATTATCCAAAAACATGTATAAAACTTATTGTCTGTAAAATGCATAATTTAAAGATATATACATGAAAGTACCAGACAATTAAAAACAGTGTATTTTGATACTGTACCAAGCCCATGAATCAGTTCCACCCATGTTTGAATCCCCCCACTGCTTTCACAGAGAACGCCTCTTTCGGTAGCTTACTCCAATCATCCACCACCCTTTCCCTGAAAAAATACCTGTGGCTGGAGTCTTTGCCTAAATTCATAACTGCTCTACATTTTGGAAAATTGCAGGGTTTTTCATATAGTTGAGTGGGACAGCAATATGGTGACTTAGTAGACATTTTGCTGTCGATTGACCATCGGTGTGTTTGCCAGTCTTCTGTTTGTGATGGTCGGACTGATTTCAGGGGGGCCTTTGATGTGTCGGACTGCTGGCTAGCACCTCTTTCCTTGAGTGATACTATGATTTACAACTGGAGAGGGGTGCCAGTCAGCCAATCAGGATGGAGCATTTGCATTTTGTTTGAGTGCCCATTGCATAATCAGTGGTTTAAATTCAGATGTACATAGTTTGCATCCTGGCAGAGACTTAAATATTATTTTCAATTTTTTTGTAAGAAGGAAACACACTTGAGAAGAGACTTATGGTGGTGTAGAGTTGGAATAGTAAATTATATACCTACATTCAGCTAAGAACAACAGTTTGTGAATGTAAATTGTGGAGCTGTGCGAACCTCTGAAGTTTTACCTTGTGAACTTTATGATTCAAACCCTAAAACAGTCTAACAAGGTTCTACCAGGTAGGACTGGTAGAACCAGGTTCTGCCTTTTTCAGGGCACACAAGTAACTCTCCCCACCCATAGCCAATCACCCACCAATGTACAATTAAATTCCCTGATGTCTAATGCTGCCCCCCATAACTAGCCCGTCGGTCCAATGTATAAATTCCCTGGTGTCTAATGCCCCCCAACCCTCAATAGCCGATTGCTGGCCTAATGTATAATTAAGTTCCTTAGTGGTTTCCCTCACCCCTCCCTCAATAGCCGATCACCATTCCATTGTATAATTAAATTCCCTGGTGTCTAGTGTCCCCCAACCAGTCGCCCGGCCGATTGTACAATTGAGTTAATTCCCTGGTGTCTAGTGGTCCCTTTCAGCCCCACCCCTGCCACCATTGCAGGTAGTGCCTTCCACCCACCACCCCTGAGCAGGCAACCAGCACAGCCCTCCTCTCCTCCACCATCGGCCTGCCGACTGAGCTGTACATGAATGAGCATGTATTTGTACAAGGACATGCTCATTCATTGACAGAAACCACTAACACACCCATTCATTGGGCTCTTTTGAGCTCTGTTGAAGTACGAACAGGAGCAAGGGTTGCTCTGGTTGCGGGGGGGTGGGATGGGTGAATAAGGCGTTGTGGACCTCGGCAGGGGTCTATAATGTCCTTCTTCCCCCATCCCGGACCCCCTTCCGCCAGCAACCAGGAGAATGTTCCGATCTTATCTGTGCCCCCGACAGAGTTTAAAGAGCTCAATGAATGGGCATGAGCTGGCAATGAATGAGCGTGTGCTTGTACAAGCTTGAGCTCATTAATTGACAAATAAGTCGTGTGGCCGGCATGGTGGAGAGGGAGGGCTGTGCCATTTACCTGCTCGTGGTTGGGATGGGAGTAGGTGGGGGACCACTAGACACCAAGGAATTGTACATTGGGTTGGCGGATCGCGGGGGAAGACTAGACACAAGGAATATACAGTACATTAGCCGCGATTACGGATAGGACACTCCAGGAATTTAATTGTATTCTGGGCCAGCGACCGCTATTGGTGGGGAAGGGACGAAAGGAACCAAAGTTCACAAAACAGAGTTTGGGGTGTTCGAGACCCTCTAATAACTGGGGTTCACCCTTTCTTCTGTTAAGGTCAAACTGTACTTGTATCCCATGTAATTTGCATGGTGGATTAAATACCTAGTCACCTATTTTGTAGGGTATCTCATAACCTTTACATCATAGGAAATGCAATTAACTTACCTGCAGCTCAGTGCTGTGCTGAGTGAAAGTTTGCTTACCAAGCAAAGAATCAGTGGTTCTAATCCTGGCAAGGTATTATATATTGGGTTCAGTTCATTTGTGTGGAGATTCATGGTGGTGTGGGATTGGAATAGTAAATTTATATGAGAAGTAAATTTAGCCAAGGACAAAAATTTGTAAAGATAAATCTCCTCTTGGGATAAGATCCCCAGTTGCCTGTTTTGCAGATTGTGACATAACCACTACATCATAGGAACTGCAGCTCATTGACATGCCGCTCAGTGGCACACTGAATGTATCTTTGCTAAGCAGGTAACGCATCAGTGGTTCAGATCCTGGCAAGAACTTAAACATTGTTTTGGTATGTTAGAAACCCACTTCAGTGACTTCAATACCCAAGTACCTTTTTTGCGGGTTGTAACATACCTCTGCTACACCATAGGCAGTGTAATGACACACTGAATATGTGTTGGCTTAGCAGGCAAAGGATCAGTGGTTTGAATCCAGGCAAGCACAGAGTTTTTTGTGGCAGGGCCCCTCCGACAGGTTTCTGCCCTGGTCACGGCTCCCAAACTTCCACCTTACGTTATTGCTGTGATGCCCCGGTCACCCCCGGCTTTCCCCGTGGAGGGCCGGGCTTCGGAACTGGTCCCCTATCCAGCCCGCGGTACCAGTAGCTGGTTGGGGATCCGCAACGAGACCACTGAAGCCCGGTGAGGGCTTCGCAGAGGCGGAGGCCCCACCTGATTTTCTTGTTGATTCCCTGTGGAACTGGGTGCCTGCAGTGCGTGCTTTATGGAGGAGCCCAGATGCCCGCGTTTCCCTTGAAGCGCCTGCACTTGGCTCCCATGCTCTCGCCTGCGCTAAGCACCCTGGCCTCGCCAGGGGCAGCATGACGCTGGTGCTGTGCTCCCCACCCCTGGAGAAGCAGGAGCAGTCCGGATGCTCAGTCCTTTCCCTCCACTGCCGACCCGGTGGCCGTGCCCATTCCCGAACACGGGTTGCCGGCATGGCGTGAGGTGTGGTGTCTAGCGCCTCAACCCTCAGCGCTACCAGGCCGGCCGGCAAGTACAGAGTTTTAATACATAATTATTTTATACTTTACAGACCTTATTTGGCACCTTTAGTGCCATTGGTACTTTGATTTTATTTGAATTTATTTAAACTTAGAAAATATGCACAAACAACAAATTTGTTTATCTGAAATATGCTGATTCGTGGAATGTAGCCTTTGTTTTTTTAAATTAGGACAGTGTTATTGAAAATTGACTGACTAGGATTAGGAAATTACTGTCTCCCTAATTTAGGCAAGTATAACATTTTCCAAACCCAATAAACACAGAGGACATGGCCGGCTGGCTAGTGTAGCACTAGTGATGCCACTTGTTATCCAGAAGACCTGGTTTGTGCCATGAACCCAGAACATTTGGTGCCAACCGGTGCAACAAGGTTCTGGCATATTTCTTGGACCCTGCTTGCATGACTGCCTCCTGGTTGCCAGTGTGTGTGTGTGTGTGTGTGTGTGTGTGTGTGTGTGTGTGTGTATACAAGATGGCATATGTGGTCTCACTTGAGTGACCTTGTATCAGTGCATACCAGCTCACCTGGCTAGTACCCAGGCATCACATGTCCAGAGTGGGTCCGAGAGGAGAGTTTCAAGGCTTGGGCAGGCTCACCCACTCTTCTGACTGCTTTGATAGGCACAATGTCAGTCACCCCTCAGGATCATTCCCTTGGGAGGGCTTAGTGGGGAAAACCATTATACCACAGCTGCACCAGGTAGATCAAGCTGCCCCGCCCTCACACCACAGTAGTGCCCTACCAACTTAAAGTTGTCCCATGCCTCACTGGCTCCTCGTCCTCCTGGACCTTGACCATTGAGCGAAGTACCTGGGACCACCTACAAGGAACAAGCTTTTGGTTATGGTTGGGATTCTGGAGAGGATGTCGTGTAGAGTCTGGTAGTGAGTAGGACTGTCGGAGGACTCTCTTACAACAAGCAGAAGGGCTTGGCTGCTGGAAGGTGGACTTGGCAGCTGGTGAGGAGAAATGGGGCAAAAATAGAAAGTAAAAACATAGAAACAAACAAAAAACCAAAAAGCTCAAAGGACATTTTAGAGTAATACTTAGACTTGGATGCTGAAAAAGCTTGTTACAGCCTTCTAAAGTGTGGAACTTGCAGTGAGACTGTACCAGGCATGTACTGGAATGACATTTATAATGAATAACATAACTTATCTCCTCAAGTTATGTAGTTGGTGCTGCTGCTCTTGAATTGTACTGCAGTGTCGGAAATTTCTCAATAGTAATGTTGCTCGTTTATGTACCACTGTGCTGTGATGACTTTTCAGCTAAACGTAAATCTTATCTGTGTCAGTCTTCACCATTCATCACCTTTGGGTTACTGGCTGGAGGTCATGACTCCGTGGGAGCTCTTTTTTTTTTTTGGATGGGTGGAGTTGACGCACCATCGGCACTGCCCTCAAGGCCGACGCACAGTGTGGTGCTCGCGGGTTGGCCGTTGGGTGTTGTCGACTCTGCCCTCCCGCCAGTTCTTCGTCTCCTGCTATCGAGGTCCCCTCGTGGGAAGCTCAGAAGAAGTTTTTCTAGAGGCCTACCTCTGCTGTTGAAGCCTTCAGCCGCTACGCAGTTTCTCGACCCCATGTCGTGTTTATAGTCCATCGACTCAGAGTTATCATGCCAGTTCTGTTCGCTCCACTTGACGTCGCCTGATAAGACTGTTCCTTATTTTATTTTGCTTTGCAACGTCGGGTCTTGTTTTGGTGTTCCTTTTCCTGTAGGTCATGTCTCAGTCAGAGGGCAAGAAATCTTCCAAGACGGGACGGTCCCCCATGCGACTGTGCCCATGCAGCCGTACATACTCCGTCCCGACCAGCACGACCATTGCCTCATGTGTCTCGGCCCGCTTGACGACATGGATTCATGTGACGCGTGTTTCTCCATGGACTGCCGGGTCATCGAGCAACGTGTGTGGAAAGTGGGGCAAACTCCGCTGACTTTTGGGGGCCGGGTGCGCACTCGTCAGGCCAAGCCATGTTCTCTCGGCCTTTCCTCCTGGTCCCCTCCCGGTTCTATACAGACCAAGGAGGAGGGGGCCTCTGCCTCTTCTAGCCTAGCCATGGCAGAGGCCCTCCCGCAGTGCAGGAGGACAGATGGGAGGTGCTGCTTTGGCAGTCGTCCCTTCGGGGGCGAAGGCTCCCCTGGTGTCACACCCACGGCTTGGAAGGTCTGGGTTGGCGCCATCCTCGATGCCATCTGTTTGTGCCATTTTGGGCCTCGGCGCCGTTTCGTGGTGCCGTGGGCCCTGATGGCGCTGTCGTCGGTGCTGGTTCATCGCTCTGTGGCATCGTCCCTATCTGTTTCTCGCCCTGGCACTGTTCGCAGTTGAGCACGGTGCCGTGTCCAGTTCTGGGGCTGTTCGTGGCTCCAAACAGGAACATGGCGCTGTGGGGGCTTTGGACTGTGGCGCCGAGAGTGCTGTCGGGGTCATCGTCGGCACTGTCTCTGATCTCGGCACCATGGGGGTCTCCGGCCTTGGCGCAGTTCAGTGCCGTTGCCGATCATGGCGCCGCTTTCGGTGCCATGGGTTGGAATGGCGCCTTGACAGGCTATGGCTCCGAGGTTGCCGCCCTTGGGGCCGTATCCTCTTCTGGCACCGCTCACGGTGCGGAGGGGGGCACCGGCGTCGACTCTGGTGCAGTCTTTTGGTCCTGGTGCTCTGTTCACTAGGGACGGCAGCAGGTGTCCATGCACTGTTTGGCACAGGACTTCAATCTCCACCTCTAGGGAGGAGGAGTCAGACTCTGAGTCAGACTGGCAGTCTGACTCCCTGGAGTTGGCTACGAGTGTAGACACCCTGGTAGTGTCCTCAACAGACCGGAGTCAGCCCCCTTCTGAGGAGCGGAAAGTGACTGCTGGGGCTAGGGTCAGGGGTTCTGACCAGCAGGCAGTGGTGCAGGCCACCATTGCCCTTCAGCCTGGCCTCGGAGGGTTCTCTGATCCTGCAGCGGTGGTACCCCCCCTCCTGTGGTGTGCCTGGATCACCCGACTTTGGGGCCGATCAGAGCATCCATGGAAGGAGAGGGTGCTGCTCCTTGGATAGCCCCTTTAGGGGCCGACTGGGGCTGTCAGTTGCCTAGGCTGGCTCTCTCGAGGAGGAGAGGGGCATGGGGTCTGTGTGGCGGCCTTTTTCCGGAACCCACCCGGGCTCTGGGAGAAGCCATAGTGCAGATCTCTGATCTTTCCCCTTGGCTTCCTTGAGAAGGCTCCATTCTTTGGAGGTAGGGGACCGTCCTTCTGGACCTACACGGCTCATGTCACCTCCCGGGGGGATTCTTCAGGGCGCAGCCTAGGCAGTATCAGTTTGGTTGTTCAGCTGTCAGCTGTAGAGTCTTCCGGAGCACCTTCTTTCCCTAGGGCTCCCAGTGTGCTCCCTAGCCCAGGCAGAGGTCAACCGGCCCCCTGTTGTCGGTTCTGCCCCTATTCCTCTGCCACCTTCTCCTACGCTCCCAGGCATTTGTGGTCCTAGCGAGCCTCTCTCCTGGGAGCAGTTCAGAGCTCAGGCTGCTCAGTTTCCCTCTTACGTTAGGGCAGTGGACAGACAAGTTTTTCAACCTCTCCCTGAGCAGACGCCAGTTAAATTGATTTCACAGTGTCCCACTCTGTTTTCAGTCTCAGCTGAGCTGGAGAGATGATGTCACTTTAGAATTGTCGCAGCAGCACGAGGCACAGTGGAATGCTAGCTGGGGGGAGTTAGCAGTAGAATGTTAGAGTGCAGTAGTCTGTAGAGTGGAGAGTGAGGAGGCTGCTGCCTGGGCAGCTCCTCAGATTTAGCTGTGACAGAGAGCTGCCTCCGTAGTTTGGGTAGTTTGTTCTCACCCTAGAAGAACTTAGAAGACCTGAGAGTGAAGTGGTAGAGACCGTTCCTAGAGGGTTTCAGTGCCCCATCCCCGGAGGGATGGGGGGGGAATTCAAGGATTCAGGGGCAATCCCCTGGTCCAGCCTGGACTGTGAAGCTGCCTGAGATTCATCTGCTCTATGAGTACCTGAGACTTTTGTGTGGAAAAAGCCCTGGGGCACCTGCATTCCTGTGGTGAGTTTTTCATTGACAGAGGGACTCTGTCACCAAGATTGTTTCTGTTTAAAAGTGTCTGCCTACTATGGAATCTGGAGAGAGATTTGCCAAGTACAGAACTTTTAGTTTGTGTCTGATTTTAAAAGTGTCTGCTAAAGTGGGGGTCTAGTGAAGATACATTGTCAATTACAGAACTTTTACCTTCATGACACCTCAGAGGTGTGTAACGTAGTATGTTAAATGTGAAAGACATTTCAAGATAGCATCTACGAGAGTTTCTGAGAAGGGTGTTATTAACCAGATGAATGGCTGAGTATAAATTTGGAAGCAAAAGGTGGGAGACCCCCAATCTGGAGTAACCATGTTTCTAGGGACATGGATATGTTGTTCAATCCACACTTCTTGGCAGATCCTTGTTGCTTTAAATCTTGCCGGAAGGTCTTCAAGCTGGCTCCTCCCACCCACCCGGGTGATAAAACTCTCGGCTCCGCCCCATGACGCCAGATCTTCCTTACCGCTGGAACCTCGTGTTCCTTTCTTAGTGCTGTGCATTTTAGGCCTGGATCCAAACTCGTCAGTTAAACTGAAACTCATACTTAAATTTTCTAGACTTGGTCTTTTCTTCCTTCGTGGCTGCGATGGACAAGTCGACTCCCGGATTTCGGCGGTGCCCTTGCGGGCAGGAGATGTATCAGACCAGTCCGCACTCCACGTGCGTTTACTGCCTTGGGCTCGATCACGATCCGCAGGCCTGCAAATTGTGCAAGTCCTTCTCGGTCAACATTCTTGAAGACCGTGCTGCTAGACTTCAGCTTGGGCGCCCGAGAGACATATTCCTCCAGTGAAGTTGAAGGAGGACTGTTGGGCAGTGCCTGGCGGTGGGCTCGGCTGAACAACTTGAGCAGATGATCGCCCTCGAGGAGGAGGTGGCCCAGGCAACATCCTCTTCTTCCTCGGTCACGGCATTTATCCCGCTCTCCTTGGGCTCCTCCTACACGGCTTCTTTCAAGGAGCTTTGTCAGTCCCTCACTACAAAGGGTGAGGGTCCATCAGGACATTCCTCTCGGTCCAAGAAGAAGGACTTGAAGGGTAAGTCCCGCCGTCTACATTCGTGGGAGCGGGAGAGGTCCCCTTCCCCGGACAGTCGGCTCTTGACTTCGGTCGAGGTTGCGGCTAAGGTTGCTGGCTTCACGGTGTCCCTGTCAGGTCAGTCGGCTGAGATACCCGTCGACGCAGTCGAGATTTTTCTCGACCTGTCGGACGGGCTGTCTACTGGAGAATCCGACAAGCCTTCTTCACCGTTCCCCGGTGGAAACCGAGGACTTGCCTTTGCCTCCTGTGCCGGAGTCCCTGGTTAAGGTTCCTGAGCCGAGGAGGAATGGGTTTCCGCTCCCTCCCAGACCCCCTCGAAAACACCAAGGTCTCGGTCTCGGACCTCTTCTTGGACCAACCGATCCCACCGACATTGGCGGTCTTGGTCTCGGCACCAGGGGAGCGGCAGCGCCGCCATCCTCGCCTTCATCCTCGGAGGATAGGCTCTGGCGAAATTGCGTCGGCACTACGAGGCCTTGATGTGGCAGCAGCTCCTTTGACCGGGAACAAGCCAACTCCGTCAGCCTTCCCCGCCATTATGGCTGTCACCTGAGCGGCCGAAACAACCCCTCATGGCCATCAAGGAGCCGAAGCCGGCGCTGGTTGTTCGGCCGAAACCAGCTGCACCACCCATTGTGGTGGAACCCCCGCCTCCACAACCTAAATCTGGGGCTCCGACCAAGGATTCTTGGTCGGTCAGGGGCTGTCCCATTGGTTGTCAGTCACCCTCACTCCCGATCGGCCTCGGCAGGTGGAGGGTGGCTCAGGCCCTCGGCAGCTGTTTGCAGACTTCTTGGAGTCTGATGATGACTCTTCCCTGTTCTCCAGGCCCCTTGACCTGGAGTCCACTGGGGGACAGTCGGTGGACAAGAGCCCATCCTTGTTCATGGGAAAGCTTCGGCTCATCTTGGAATCCACTGGGATGAAGCTCGAACCCATGTCAGAGTGGGCCAAGTATCCCCTCATGGAGACACTGGACTGAGGGGATTCTCCCACGGAGGCCTTTCCAGTGGCTGAAGCCATTATTGGCCCAGCTGTGGAATTATGGCAGTGGCCGGCTTCTTGTCCTGCTCCTTTGGCCAAGATGGCCAGGAAGTATGCGGTCCCCACCGGCTCACTCTCTGGATTCTCAGAGCACCCTTCTGTGGAGGGGCTTGTGACCAACAGTGTTTTCCGGCGTTCTGGAAACACTAGGGGTGTGGACAAGCCTCCCGATAAAGAGTCCAAGAAACTGACTACGCCGGGCAGAAGTCTACACTGCATCCTCCTTAGGCCTTTGTCAGGCCAGTTCGGCCGCATTGATGGCACACTTTTTTCCCACGCCCTTATGGGCTCCCTGGATGAGGTAATTCCTCATCTCCCGGCTGACCTCCAGACTACGGTCAAACAGGTGCAGGATCAGGGAAGGGCCGTGGCAAAGCAGCAGATCCAAACTGCTCTTGACATTGGAGACTCTTGTGCCTGGTCAGTAGCGGCCGCAGTGGCCATGCACTGCAGAGCTTGGCTGAGGATCTGCACCTTCACGGCGGATACCCAGCACAAGCTGGCAGACGTGCCCTTCCTGGGTACCGACTTGTTCGGTCCTGGGGTGGAGGGTCATTTGCAGAGGATCGAGAAGTCCAATGCCACCTTGGACTCGGTCACGTCTGCCCAGAAGGACAAAGGCCACCAGCAGCAGCGTAAGCCCTTTTGGCCTTCTGCCCCTGCGGCACGTCCGTCCCAGCAACACCAGCATCAGGGCCAGCAGGCTCGCACTTGGTACCCCAAAGCCAAGCCTGCAGCTTCCTCCACCAGGAAGCCGGGAGGAAAAGGCACAAGAGGTCCCTCGGCCAGTCCTTCCTCCAAGCCTGCCCAGTGATGGGTTAAGGGGTGTCGCCCCCAGCCTAGTCACTCCCCCCTGGGTTCCTCATGTGGGGGGATGGCTCCACCACTTCTTTTCCACCTGGTCCGCTATCACCACGGACCGCTGGGTGTTGGAAGTGCTAGGAAGGGGTCTGCCTCTGGAATTCGAGCAGGCACCACCCTATCGAGCTGTCGCCCCACGGGGGGCTATGGGGTCCGCAGCCTCTCTGTTGGCTCGTCGAGCCGACATTGCCCTGCTCCTCCAGAAGGAGGTGATCAGGGAGGTGGTGGATCCTCCACCAGACCCAGGGTTTGTGTCCAGGTATTTCCTAGTCCCAAAACGGACAGGGGGCTGGCGCCCCATTCTAGACCTACATGACCGTAACAAGTTCCTAAGGTCTCGAACCTTCAGGATGGTCACTCTGGCACAGATCAGTCCATCCTTGGAACGAGGCATGTGGTTCTGTTCTCTGGACCTCCAGGACGTGTTCTTTCACGTCCCAGTCTGTCCGTCCCACCAGTGATTCCTCCACTTCAGAGTGGAGGGTCTCTTATGAGTTCGGGCCGTGCCTTCGGCCTTCTCCATCTCCCAGGGTCTTCACCAAATGCATGGCAGTGGTGACAGCATTCATCTGCGCGCCGAAGGTCCGGGTGTACCTTACCTGGACGACTGGCTGCAGCCCCTCCAGACCGGAGGTGGAGGCGGTCCAGGGATCTGGCCCTCCAGATCTGCTCTCAGATTGGCCTCCTCATCAACGAGGCCAACCGAACTCGTGCCATCACAGGTGATTCGATTAATCTGGGCAGAGCTCGATTTCTCTCTGAGCCAGAGCATGGCTTCACGGACAGGGCCGAGGTTCTTTCCTCCTTTGCCCAATCATTTCTGGTTGGGCAATTGCGCCCTGCCTGGGACTTCCTGCGCCTCCTGGGCGTCATGGAGGCCTGCACCAGTGTGGTCCATTAGGCCCACTGGCACATGCGTCCCCTACAATGGGGACTGGCCGGCCAGTGGTCACAGCGCTTCGGTCCTCTGGACCAGCCAGTGGCAGTGACCCAGGAGATGTGGAACGCTCTCCAGTGGTGGATCGTTCCAGCTCATCTGCAGGAGGGCATCCCGTTTGTCCGCCCCGAGGCGACGGTCACTCTAACGACCGATGCCTCTCTGATAGGTTGGGGTGCCCATCTGGGGGAGCACAGAGTGCATGGCCTCTGGTCCCCTCAGGAGTCTCGATGCCACATCAACCTGCTGGAGCTTCGAGCGGTCCAACTAGCCCTCACCGCCTTCGCTCTGTTTGTATGGGGTCAGGTGGTCCAGGTCCAGACGGACAATACCACAACCATGTACTACCTAAACTGCCAGGGCAGGACACGCTCCCTGCCCTGTGCAAGGAAGCTGTCCGCACTTGGTCTCTCGTGAGCAGACTGGAGGCGGATCTCCTAGCCATCCATGTGGCAGGAGCCTCCAACACTCTGGCCGATGCCGTAAGGCGGATAGGTGCTGCATCTCACGAGTGGTTTCTCCTGCTGGAGGTAGTACACGATCTGTTATCCCACTGGGGCACACCTCAGGTGGACCTTTTTGCCTCCAGGGAGAATGCGAAGCTGAGGCTGTTTCATGCCTGCCCCCCTCGGCAGGACTCGCTGCAGGGGGATGCCTTCTCGAGGCCGTGGACCCTGGGCCTCTTCTACCCCCGTTTCCCTTGATCCACAAGATGCTTCTCAAGGTGAGGAGGGACAAGGCGCATGTGATTCTGGTAGTCCCAGACTGGCCCCGCCAGTTCTGGAATCCAGATCTCCTCAGCCTCAGCTCCAGACTCCCGAGACGGCTTCCAGCCCGCCCGGACCTGATCTCAGTCAACCAGGGGAAGGTACTCCACCTGAACCTTCAATCCCTGCACTTGATGGCCTGGTTCCTAAGCGGTTAGAGTTCCAGGCCTTGGGTCTTTCCGACGAGGTCCTCAACGTTGTTGAGGCATCCCGTAAGGAGTCGACCAGAAAATGCTACTACGCCTTCAAATGGAAGAGATTCTCCATTTGGTGTCAGGATAAGGGGTTGGACCCTTCCTCCTGTTCCTTGGCCAGCATTCTGGACTACTGTGGTCCCTTTCTCAGCTAGGGCTTGAGTCGTCGACTCTTAAGGTGCACCACCGCAGCCATCTCTGCTTACGGTAGCGGGCAAGATGCAGTCGGTGGCGCAGGAGAAGGTGGTTGGCTTTTTCAAGTCTTGATCGCGATATCCTCCGTGCGAGAACCTCCACCTCCTTGGATCTGCTGCTGGTATTGGCTAAGCTCATGGGCAAGCCATTCAAACCGATGCACAGGTGTGACATCTCGCCTGTCATGGAAGACGCCTTCTTGGTGGCTATCACGTCAGCCAGAAGGATGGGAGAGCTCCAGGCACTTTCCATAGAGTCTCCTTATCTGGTCTTCCACAGGGACAAGATTGTCCTGCGCCCCCACCTGAAATTCCTTCTGAAGGTGGTGCCGGAGTTTCACATTAACCAGGTGTTGACTCTGCCGGTGTTCTACCCCAATCACGCCTCGGAGGCTGAATATAGGCTCCATACTCTGGACCCTAGAAGAGCGCTCTCTTATTATAAGGAGCGGACGGCTGAAGTTCGGGAGAGGTTCGCCAGCTCTTTGTCACCTATGCTGAAGCTGCACCTGGCAGACCTGCAGCCAAGTGGACGATAAGCAGGAGGGTCACCTCCTGCATAGATCTTTGCTATAGGTTGGCGGGCATGGAGCCTCCCAAAGGGATAAGAGCTCATTCTACCCACCATACTGCTGCTTTGGTGGCTGCTTCCAGGGACGTCCCTATCCAGGACATCTGCAGGGCTGCTACCTGGAAGTCAGCACACACCTTCATTACCCAGTACCACATCGACCTTGAGTCACGCCGGGATGCTGGTTTTGGGACCTCTGTTCTCCAGTCCTTGTTTTCTAAATAGGGGGTGTGCACCTTGCCTCCCTTCTCCCGGAGAACTGCTAGGAGTCTGCTAAGAAGTGTGGATTGAACAGCATATCCATGTCCCTAGAAATACAGGTTACTCACCTGTAACAGGAGTTCTAGGAATGGTATATGTTGTTCATCCACACAACCCACCCGACCTCTCCGGCTTCGACGCACAACCTGGCTTCCAGCGGCTAGATCTGGCATCACGCGGGGCCGGACGAGTTTTATCATCTGGGTGGGTGGAGGAGCCAGCTTGAAGACCTTCCGCAAGATTTAAAGTGGCAAAGATCTGCCAAGAGTGGATGAACAAGATATACCATTCCTAGAACTCCTGTTGCAGGTAAGTTACCTGTATTTACCTCTCGGGTTCAGTTTGGGCACCTTAGTGTTCTCCGGTGCACTTGGCCAGTGCCTGAAGAAAATACCCTGATGTGGGATTTTGGATTTTCTGAGAGCCTGAGTGTGCTTATTGGTGGTCGAGGGTGCCACCAGTAATTCCTCATGAAATATGGGAAAGTTTTCTAGTACTGGACGAGGGTGCCTAGTTACGGAAGTGTACCAGTTCTGGCCGTGTGCCAGTCTCCATTCAGAACCAGAGTGTTTGCTGTTTCCATTCAGAACCTGAGGTGCGCTGTGTGTGTGTGCTCTGTACCTCAGTAATCTGCATTACCAGTAGGAGTAGCCCTGTGAGGTCCACTTTGCTTTGTGGTATTCTCTGTGTATGTGAGTAAAAGCCACACCTAGAATCCCAACCTGGTTTGGACAGTACTGTTATTGCTTCCACTGTGTCTGGATGTACTTGGGTACCTCTGACCAGAAGTACAAACCTAGCATAATGCCGAGCAAACGTTTTCTCCGGGACCCAGGTTGATGGCCATGCTAAATGGCCCCCAGTGTGTGAGCCAGGTAGTTGCCACACTTGGTTTGCCTGTCTGAGCATGGCAGGCTCTGAAGTAGAAGTATTGGTAAACAGAACGGTTCATAGTGGCAACCCCATCCTCTCGGTGGCTGATGTGAGAGGAGCAGCCCTGCTAGTTGAAGAAGGGGGCCGGTGGGGCAGGTTACATTACTATGCTCTGTTTAGCCTCAAGTACTGTTTGTTACATTATAAACTGAATATATATATATTTTTTTTGTGTTTGGCATCTTATGTTTCTGTTTGCTTTGTAAATGCTGCCATTGTTTAAACAGTCTATATAATCTCCTAGGTCATGCTTGAAAATATGCATTTTATTGCCTAGTTAATAAAAACTAAATAAAATAAATGTTTAAACATTATGGTAAGGGTCAGTAATGCACTGAATACAATTTTTATATATTTTTTCCAACTCTTTTTCTGCCACACACTGACACACTGGAGAGATTCCCACCACCCAGGCAGACCTAGCCCCTGGATCTCCCCCTGGGGTGGACCCGTTGTCCTGTGACTGCCTGTCTGAAGTTAGAGAGGTCCCTGCCTTGGTTGGTGTGGTGGAATGGAGCCCTCTGGTCACAGGGCTGGCTGTTGGGATGTGGGCGGCATCCCTCGTACCCATCATCTCCATGGAGGGTGGCAGTGGTATTTTCTGCTTGTGTTTTTCCCCCTGTGGGCCCGACTAGCAAGAAGCTGACGTGGCGCCGTGACTCCACCCCAAGCAACTGCTGCGCACCCCCAGAGGTTGCATCCCAAACCCACCCCAGGAAGAGAGAGCAGTCCACCGGATGCTCACTCTCTTCCTCCCCCTGTCAACTCTCGTTACCTGGGCCTGCTTTCTGAACCCAGGTTGCCAGCGTGGCGCGAGGTGTGGTGTCCAGCGCCTCAACCCTCAGCGCCACCAGGCCGGTGCACTGAATAAATTAGTGAGACAAAACTGCAATAGTCTAGTATGTATTATGACTTATGGCATTCTAACTTTATCTTTTAGCTGTGGTTTCACTCAGTTGGTAAGCTACAGTGCTGTGCTACAAAAAGCCAGTAATCATAACAAATACATTATGTTGAATGGGGTTTATTTTTTTTACCCATCCTCTGTGTGTGATGTTTGCATAAACCATTTATTTTTTTTTTAAACTCATAATACACTTCCTATACATTATTCAGTCCTGTGATTAATAGAAATTAATTTTTTCATTTAAAAGGACAGTGTCAGGCTGGGTCGATGGCGCACAGGGTTGAGGTGCTGGATGCCTTACCTTGCACTATGCCGGCGACCCGAGTTTGGGAGCGACCTCGGGTCATCGGGGGTGCTGGCATGGGGGGAGGGCAGAACAGGATTGAGCATGCTGGCAGGCAGCTCTCCTCTCAGAGGGTGGTGAGAGTGGGTTGGTGCTCCCTTTGTAGTTCTGCTCCCACTGGGTGGAGGTCCAGTGGTAGCATAGATGAGAGGAGCGGCAAAAGTGTCAGTGGTGGAAGGGCTGAGCTTGTGCCACAGGGTGCGATGCATGCCACATGCTCGCATGGCTGTGTGCGGGTTTTTGGGGGCGGTGAGAAATCCATAAAATGCATATGTGTCCCGTTGCCAGTTTGTGGGAGGAGGCTACGGAACCAAATAGCTAGATTTAAAAAAAAAAAAAAAAAGGCAGTGTCAGGTTTTAAGGCCAAGACAAATTGTGTTTGAAATATATCTCATCTCTACATCCCTGTGTGACTGTTATTTATACCTTTTCTTTTAACCCCCACACACACACATACCACCCTACTGTGGCGCAGGCTGAGTCTGGAGACCTTTCTGGCCAGAGAAGTTGTCAGGACCTGTCCTGCTTACTACACTCTGACCAACATTCGACAGCACAGGACTGGACATACATTAGTACGACATCACTGTTTTGCATGTCCACCTCTTGCATCATACTGCTGGCAGGATTTAACCCACAGTAGTCTAATGACACCATGTTTTCCCTTAGGCTTTAAATTATTTCTACCCCCCTGCACTTTATGAAATTTGTTAGTAATAAGGTGTCGTTACAGAATTCATTTTAAATACCAAGAAACTCAATATTAGGGATGTGGAATGGCCTTAAGGTTGGAGCACCAAGCTGTGAACCTGGAAACCCAGCTGACCTGGGTTTGAACCCCACAGTTACTGCTTACATGCTGCGTGGCTTTGGAGAAGAAAAAGAAGTTTTATTGTATAGCACTTTTTATACACATTGAATTTGTCCAAAATGTTGCAAAAACAAATCAGTCTGGTTTGGTAGTGACTATGACTGTTTTGTTGTGACATTCTGTGCATCGACACCCACACAGTCTTGAACATTTGCTTGAACCATTTTTATACAAAGGAGAATGTTGGTCTGGACACAAGGAAAACCCCTTCTTTATGAAAGGTACCATTGATTCTAATACTTCACAAGGTTAGTACCATACGTAGAAGGGACCTTGGTTCAACATCTGCTGTGAAGGATGGCACACCCAACAGTGCAACATTCTCCTGGTACTGCACTAGGGTTACAATGCTGTGAGCCCAAGTCCAAATGTGGGACCAGAACCCCTGACCTTCTGGCCAGAGCCAGATGTTCTGCCAGCTGATCCATGCTGACACCACTGTACAGGTCACTTAACCTTTCTGTGCCCCCGGGAGGCACCTGGAGACAAGCTTTGACACTGTGCTTTTCGCAGCTGAAAATTCTAAAATGAAAATAAATGAAAAATATATATACACATAGTGTGTAACAGGAAGAAGGCTGTGCTGTGATAAGTCATGCTGTTTCCCACAGAATGTCATGGTTTTGAGAACTCAAGGTGGAGAAAGCAGTGACAAAACCACAATAAAGTGGTACAGTTCAACATTGTTTTTGTAAAATAAAGTATTTTGCTGCATATATCTCAGCAGGGAAAAATAAAACAAAGTATATTTTTACTTTTCCACTCATGTTTAAATAAAATGAATAACCATAACCTCCGTTTACTAGGCCTTATCAAATGTAGTTTTTAGTGTTTCTCATATGGTTTGTTTTTAAAACTGCCACATTCGGACAAAAATCTGACACTGACTCCGAGTTACTGAAGAGCCATTGTAATACTGTTTCCTGCAGTGGTGATTAGCTACCTCACTGTATAGCACCTGCATACAGTTTTACTCTCTTATGACTTAACCTTGTGTATATATACATGTGTAGAAGCAATATGTTGTACTGTAATCCACCTTGTAACTATGACTGTATATGTATAACTGTCTTTTTCCTTGACAAGGAGCCTTTGTAAATGAATTTTTGACTCAAAGGTTTGCAATTCCGATTCTATTAAATTAAATTAAATAAATAAAATACATTTTAAGCCTGTATACAGCTGAACTGGCTGTGGCCATTTTACTTTGTGTTTTGCTTATGTTTTCTATACCTACTGTACTTGGGGTTGGTGTTGGTGGAAGAGGCAGTTACCCTTGGGTATTTTCCAAAGAGACATTTTTTCAATTTGCTTCATACACTGGCTTACATTTATTAGTTGTTAGAACACAAATTACATTTATCTGTTGTTCAGGAGTAATAGTGGAGTTAAAAACACATGTTGTCCTCCTGTGACATGATGATTTAGTCAATATTCATATGGATTTTTGTAATTACAGTCACAATTATGGTATTTGCGTGGAGTCAAAGTTAAAAAAGAAATTTGATAATAAGAGGCAGTCCTTAAAGCAATATTAATCTGTGTTGCTCAATGAAAAGCACACTTTACAAGAAAGCACACATTTTTTTTTACAGTGTTCAGGGCTTTTGTACCTCCTCCTTCCCTTTATCCTGTATTGCAGATCGGGATGGGTGCACCGGTCCATCAAGAATTAGAACCCCCTGGATCTTACAAAGTCTGTCGGATTCGGTTAAATAAGAACTCCGGGCAGCAGTGTACCGGTCTGCCCACAGAGCTCTATTTTATTTTTTGTATGTCAGTACCCTATACAGCGTGATCCCACAATGACAAAAAAAAAAACTTTAGTTTACATTTTTATGTTTGCTTGCGTGCACAGTGCACAAGAAACATATTGAGGTAGTAGAGCATTGCAGAGGTGGGCAGTATTGTGGCCAATCCAGTGAACGCTTTGATGAGCTCGTCCTTCACACACTAATTAATGCTGAAGCTGCCGGCGATGGCAGTTTCAGAGTGAGTGCTGCATTGAAAGAACTCTGCTGCTGCAGTCGGGGGCAGTTTCGTCATTGCAGCGGCAGTCCCCCCTCCCTCTCAACCAGTCACACAGCAGGACAACAAATTAGCTCCCTCCCACTGCTGCTGCCTGCCCCGCACCCTCCATTCTCCGTCCCCTGCCGATATTGGGGTGCTCAATGCCTGTGTCAGCATGTATTCCCCCCTCCCCCCATTAATGTGGCATACTGGGAGCCCACTCCAGTGCACCATAAAATGCTTCTTTGATATTGTATCGGATGTGTGGCGCCCCCACGCCCCTATGTTCTCAACCGATCTTTGGGTGCCCAATCCCCAGGTCAGCATTGACACCCCCATACTCTGGCACACTGGGAGCCCACTCCAGTGTGCCAAATCCATTTTGTAATATTTCACCTGTAAAACAGTCCCACAACGTATTTAAAAATAAATAAATAAATAAATAAATAATAAAATTTTTAAGCCTGAAAAAAAAAAAAAGTAAAACGGTCTCTCATCGTTCCTGCTGGCCCCCCAACCTGCACCCTCCCTCTGCGCACTCCACCTCCCCGCACCTCCCTCACCCATACTTACCTCCGGAGGTCAGGAGCAGTGGTCTTCTGTGGACCAGGAATATGTCTGCACTCTTCCAAGGCCAACCGGGAACTGAAGAAATGACAGTAAGTCTTATAATGGCAGTCTGTTGGGGGGGGTGCAATTTAGGTTGATATCAATTTTTGGAGTTTTGGTCCCAAATTTTCAACTTGGGGTTCTTGGGACCCGCTTATGAACACTGTAATTGTCATTTCATTTCTCTGTCCTGAAAGTGATTTCTGGTCGCTGCGCTGGAATCACATTTTGGGACCAATTACAAATGACAGTGCCACTGTTCATGAGGTGGGGTCCCAAAAGTCTGTTGCAAATTTGGTGAAAAACTCAAAAATGACTGCGTTATGAAAGTATCCATCATGCTAGTTTCTACACACGCCAGTAGCTTCATCAGTTTTAATAGTTTCACTCAAAATTTCCAACATTGCCATTTTTTTTCACACCCCTTATGAACAGTACAGCTGTCATTTTCACATCCTTTCTGAAATGTGTTTTTGCACCTGTGGCACAGAATGGCGTGGTCGCTGTGCAAAATCAATTTTTGGGACAGATTAACGAAATACCAGTGCCACTGTTCATGAGGGGAGGTCCCAAAAAGGCCTTGCTGAAAATTTGGTGAAAACATTCAAAAAAATGACTGCATTACGAGCATGCATTGCACAGTTTTTATGCACACTTGTAATTTCGCCACTTTTTCATATTTTCACTCCAGATTTCAACATTGCCATTTCTCCACACCTCCTCATGAACAGTATAGCTGTCATTTTCACATCCTGCCCGAAATGTGTTTCCGTACCCATGGCGCTGAATGGCACACTTGCTGTGCGAAATCACCTTTTGGGATAGAGTAACGAAATGATACTGCCACTGTTTGAGATGAGGTCCCAAAAAGCCCATGTTGAAAGTCTGGAGTAAAAATACCAACTAACGCCTGGGGCGTTAGGGTTTCCAACCGTAACGCCCACCCTGTACAGACTGACAGACATCAGGGTGTGACTAGGGTCATCGTCAGACAGCTCACCCCAGTCCACTCCCACCCCCACCCTGCAGCAACTGACAAGCATCGGTGTGCCTTGGGGTCTTTGGCCCTAACGCTCACCCCATTCTCCTGTACTGCACCCATCTCTGCTTATTTCCTATGAAATGGGTGAGCATAAGGGCCAAGACCTCAAGGCACATTGTGACACCTGTCAATGTCTTCAGGGTGGGGTGAGGTGGAATAGCGTGAGTGTTATGGCCAGTGACACAAAGACACACCCACAATGCCTGTCAGTCTCTGCAGGGTGGGGTGGGGCTAGTATTACTCAATACTTTCTGCCATTCCTATTATGCATCTCTAACTCCTGCACTACCAATGCCAGTACTAGCAAGCAGCCATTTGGCATTGACAAATGCTTGTTCATTTTCTTTTCCTATGGGTGGCGCGCAGAGAGCTGCACGCTCGCATGCAGATATTCAAGTGCACATGCTTCAAACTTGAGAGAGCAAGCGGAGTCATCAGCCTCACTGAGTTGCAAATGTAAGTGTTTTAACAGCCTAAATGACTTAAAGTAGTTTTCAAAGTGTCACTACTGCAATCCACATAATGCCTTAGCTGAACGTAAAAGTCACTTATCCCCTACAGTTGGTTATCGTGGATACTACAACCATTCCAACTGCATGTTCTGATTTCAAAGCTCTAAATTATTGAGGTCTTTGGCTGATATATTGTTTACCACTGCTGGATACCAAAACTGAACTGCAGGTCTTCAAAAACAGTGTGTCCATTACGGATCACATTAGAGATTTTAATTTTTTTAGTTAAACAATCACACCTCTGTGGCTGTCTCATCTCGTGAGTGTGTGTGCCTGGCAGGGTGAAAATCAGCAGATGGGAGGAGGGTAGTAATTTACTTATGTATGGACTGGGGGTTTAGGTAGAGGGAGGGGATATTCATTTATTTCTGGGACTGGGGAGAGAGAGAGGGGGGTATTTATGAACTGTGGTATCTGCAGATGGGAGGGGTACATGGGTGAGTAGTCATTTAAGTATTTCTGGGACTGGGTGACTATTTGGTGCAGATGGGAAGGGTATTTTAATGTTTTCTGGGACGAGGTTGGTGGGAATCAGCAGATGGGAGTGAGGTATTCATTTTATTCTGGGGCAGGGTGGTGGGTATCAGTAGATGGTAGGAGGAATATGGTGTTCATTCTGGGATAAGATGGGTTTCAGCAGGTGGAAGATGGGGGTAGTGCTAGTCCATCTGGCACAGGGGTAGGTAAGACAAAAAGAAGAGGGAGGTGCTACTAATATTGGGACCAGGTGCTAAAGTATTAAGCCTGGGCCATGGTGGACAGATAGGAGGAGGAATAGGATATTCATTGGGGCAGGGGTGAGTAGCAGCAGGTGAAGGAGCAGGGATTTGCTTATTGAGGCAGGGTGGTTGGTGGCATATGTAGGGACAGGTGTACATACTGGGAAGTGTGGGCTTTAGCAGACATGGCAGGAATTCAGGGTGTGCTGCATACTGGGGGAGGTTGACATCAGATGGGACAGGCTGAGGAGAAATGAATAATTACTGGGACAGAACTGGGGAGTGATACTGTACCCCAGCCACAAATAGGGTAAGGAACAGAAGTGGATAATATATAGCCAGCAGATGAGAACACAGAAAGGAATCGAAACAGGCCAGCACACTTGGATAAGAAAATACTTTATCTTCTGTTTTTAATGCTTTACGACTGTTTGGTATTATTGTAAAGTTCTGATTTGAGTCAGGACTAATCAGAACTAATCAGGACTCTGACATGGATCCTGGTCCTGATTAATGAAAGTCAGGACCTTTGTGGTCTGCCCACCCCTAATTGTAGAGTGCCTCATCTGTCCAGTTGGAGGTGGGCATGGACCTGGGCGAATCCAGTGTCATGGGGTGTATATATATTTTTTGTTCATTTGTTTATCCTGCACTCACCGCCCCCACCTGCCTGGTCTCCCTAGCTCCGTCACCCCAGTGTCCTCCAGGACTTGCTTCATCCAGCTTGTTTTCCCAGTGCTTAACCCTCCTGGTGGGCCAGCGTGGTCCCCAAACCCCACTGAAGACAGAATCTGGTTGGCATGGACTGATGCATGGATAGCCGTGGGCAGGGCATTGGGGAGACAGATGTCATCCTACGAATCGGGTGCCTCCCGATTTCTGCCCCTTGGGAGGTGCGCATGTGGAATGCCATCATGATGCATGTCACATGCATGATGTGCTTCGACTGCCCTTCATTCCCAGCTCCTGGTCTGCACCAGGTGTCAGGCAGTGCTGGGATCTGTAATCCCTGCTATTCCTGGGGGAGGAGAGCAGTCCCTCAGCCCATGATCCTCCTCCCCAAGCTAGCCCTTCGACTCCTGAGCTCACTTCCAAACTAGTGTCATCAGTGTTGCAGGTGGTAGCGCTACTACTGCGCTGGCGGGCTAATCTGCCTAGGGCTATGTTGATGATACGACCTGCTCGGAGCCCCTTGCTAAACACCTTAAGCATACACAGTTGTCCTCTGTGTACTACTGGTATCAGAAACAGTCATGATGTACAAAGTCACTCTCCACACCATATTGGGAGTTCATATGTGTCCCTTTGTTTAGGAGATACAGGTCTGATGAGTAGTTCATGTCGTGGATGTCACAAATAAATAATTTCTTGTGTGTTGCAGTTGGGGCCCTGTAGCATAGTTCATAACTGCTGGGATCATATTTCTTTCAAGCACTTTTGGCAAAGTCACTAATCACTAGGACCAGTGAATTATGGCAAGCACCAAAATTGCTGCAGTTTTTGCTGAAATTACAGTATGGTTTTGAAATTGCTGTTTTTGCTCCTCTGTCTTCTGAAAATGCTGCATCCCTGCTTCACTGCAGAGCTGCCATGGAGAAAATTGCACATAGTGGCCATTAGGAAAATGTAAATATTTGTTTTACATAAGTTGGAGGCTGTAAAAAATTGGGAACCTCCGACTTGATGCTTTCTGTGCTCCTAGAGTGTCCTGCACTGAACCAGACAAGTTTAATAGCTGCATCTCACATGCATGTTTGGTGGCATTCCCAAGCACCTCCTATGTGAAAGCAGACCTCCCCTTAGATTCTACAGAGTGCGATAAAACATAAATAAAAAAATATAAACAAAAGAAATATAATGGGGCACATTTATGTATTGGTGATTGTTTGTTTGCCTATAATTTTCAGTGTGTTTGTGCTGGTGAGGTGGGTTAGGGATGGTGTGAGTATGACAGGGAAGCTGAGATTTGGAACTCAGGAGTGCATCATTTATCAGTAAAGGACCACTTGGTGGTCTGATGCCCTAAAACATAAACAGTCCAGTCAAGTTTTCTTTTGTGTGTGTGTGGTGGTGGTGGTGGTGGTGATTGACAGAGTTTGTCTTCTTGCATGGCAGCCAGCAGGTGAGGTGAGGTGATACGCATAACACTATGGGGCAAGTCCAGTTTTCTTTTCAGAGAGAACCATGGGGGGCAGCAAGTAGGACTTTTAATTCAGATCATAAACAGCAGGACACAGAATTTCAGCCAGTAGGGATTACGTTTTGGACATGCGAAGGCAGGAAATGACAAAAATTTATGAAACATTTCACTGTAAAACTAAAATATTTTCACAGTGAAAATTTCCAGTTTTCCAGTATAGTCTGAATGGTATCTGAAATTGGCAGTTTTTAACCACTGAAATTGAGATAATTCCATATCTGGCAAACACCGGCCCTACTAATCACAATCCCTATAGTGAGATTCTCTGTCTCTTCTGTTACTTTCTTGCCCTTATATACCACTCTTACTGATATGGGAGCTACTGTTACCCCATGCAGATACTTGCATGGATACCTTACCTAGCTCTAGTTTTGGTATCCTATTTTGGACAGTCTTGTCCCATATAAGCTTCAGCCCATTTGTAAGTAGGGTACATGCACTTTACATAGAACCATATATTCTGTCAGCTGAACAGAATAGTTAGGCCCATCCAGTTTGCCTTTTCTTCCTGCTTTTCCCATCACCACTGACCCTAATTGGTCATAGGTGTCACCTCCCCAACCCCGCCTAATATGCCTTTGTGCCTATCCCACGTGTAACCACCCAGTCGCCTGGGGATAATAGAATCATATCAGTATTAGTGCTAAGCAGATAGCAAGCAGCTGGTAGGGAGCTCATTAGGGGCTTCTTACACAATGACATTGTTTACTCAGCTAGCCTGAGAGAAGAATGATTGTCATTCAGAACTCTCACAGCAGCATAACCCTTTCCTGTGTGCAGCTGCTCTGGGGAGCTTAGAATGCTCAGTCTGTAGTGAGTTAGTCTCTGTGTGGAGTGAGAGTGGTAGGAAGTCTGCCAGTGGGCTCTGAGTTGAGGGCCCAGAACTTCTCAAACTAGTGTGGAGTACAATTTCCAGCTTCCAGTGAAGTGGTGGAGGCCTTTCTGCAGCAGGATTTCCTGATTTCTACCCCAGTGAAGTGGAAGGAACTGCTTTTCTCAGTGGATTCAAGGGGCAATCCCCTGAAGATCCTTTGTGTGTTTCAGCTGCCTTGGAAAATAACTTTTGAGAGACTGTTCTGACATGCTACCAAGGAAAGGTGCCTTTTATTGTTCCATGCCCAATGGTGGGGACAACTAGTTCGTAAGTACTGTTTTGGGAGACAAGTTCTCCACACATTTTAGGGGAATCATTTCTAGGGGGTGGGTGTGTGCTCATAGACAAGGCTAGATCGCACCTGTCAGTGCCCCTAGTTCACCCAAGAGAGTGAATTTCTGCAGCATGTTCACCCAGGAGAGTAAAGTTGTATTGTGGTCACCCCAGTGAGTGACAGAAATGGAATATATGGGACCTCAGCATTTCAGTGGGGAATGGGGGTTTCAATTGTGTAATCCAGAAGGAATGGCAGAGTGTGTCAATTGGGGCAAAGGGTGGGAGGAATGCCATCTGGAAGCTTATAAGACAGGGCTAACTGGTTCATAAAGGGTGCCAGTTTTTACCTGAGCAAAGGCCAGTGCTGCAGGCTTAGGTGCGTGGCTGAGTTTTACTTAATTGCACCCATTTTCAAAGAGCTCTGAGTGTGTGGCTTAGTTTCTCAATATGTGCACTCATGGGGGGAAATGTTCTGGTGCATGGCCAGGTGCCCACTATGTGCACCATTTGGAAATGAGAAGAAGTTTTTGTGTGTTCTCCAACTGTACTGCATGCAAGGAGAGTTCGTGAAATGTACCTATCCTGCCTTGACTGACCCATGGGGGTCCACTACCTGCTTTAGTTTTACCACCTGTTAAATAAAGCCATACTGCACAATCCCAGCTCCTGTTCTGGACATTCTGATTCTTGCTTCTGGTTGTTGGATTTGCTGGGACCCCCTCAACAGTTTAGAACTAGCATATGCTTAGCAACCTTTCCTGGACCTGGGTTGTAATTTTACAAAAGGTTCATGTAGTTTATTCTTGTACCCCCACCCCTTCCTCTAGAAATGAGCCTGGTATACATACTAATGCCAAGGGGTGGTACCAACCTTTAAAAAGTAAATGGTATGCCATATGTGGGTACTAGTGCCAGATTTTATGGGGGTGTTCTGATTTGTTAAAAGTGGCATGGTGGTTACACATGCGTGCTTAAGTTCCTGGTCTTTGCCCTCAACTACCTCCTCCGCAGGCTGTTTCAGTCAACCATTGTCCTCCATGAAGAAGTATTCTGCACTTGAGCTTCCTCCTTTAGCTTTATTGCATACCCCTTGTTCTAATATCTTCCTTCTCTGATGTA
Organism: Neoceratodus forsteri; assembly: GCA_016271365.2. NCBI lineage: Eukaryota > Metazoa > Chordata > Ceratodontiformes > Ceratodontidae > Neoceratodus > Neoceratodus forsteri. The sequence goes on along the minus strand of CM028135.1, from coordinate 516,500,109 downwards.
AACCCTTCCTTGCACCTTGTTCACTCCTGTGAGGTACTTGTATTTCAATCATGTCCCTTTCACGCCCTCTCTTCTAGGGAGTGCATGTTGAGTTCCTGTGGCCTTTCCTTGTATGGCTTGTTCTACAGTCCCCTCACCAGTTTGGTTGCCTCCTCTGTACTTCTTCCACCTTTCAGTGTCCTTATGGAGCTGTGGCCTCCAGAACGAGACACACTACTCCAGGTGGGGCCTCACCAGCGAGCAATACAATGGCACCACCTCCCTCTTCCTGTTAGAAATCCTCTTCCAGTGCATCCCAGTATCCTGCTAGCATTTCCCACTGCTTTGTCACACTGCCCTGCCACCTTGAGGTCAGATATGATGACCCTTGGTCTCATTCTTGCCTGGTGAGTGTAAGCTCCACTCTTCCTATTATATTTAACCTTAATCTAGTGGCTACCCTTGGCAGTTACCTCCTTCGCATCCCCTGCTAACACTGGCCCCTTTAACTGCTCACCAGATCATCACTCACTTGCAGCACTTCTCATCTCAGCAGCTTCATGAAACCCTCCAGGTGCAAAATACATTCATGACCAACCCTTGGGGATACCCTTCTCGGAACTCACTGTTTCCATCTTGAGCTGTAACCTAGCTGGCTGTACCTCTACACCCAACATAGAAACATAGAATTTGACTGCAGATAAGCACCGCTTGGCCCACCTAGTCTACCTGCTTTCCTACCTAATGGATAAGCTGCAGATCCTAGTTAACCAACCGCCTACTTCCTCCTATCCCCCACTAGAATTTCCTTATGTCTGTCCCATACATTTTTGAATTCTCACTGTTTTTGACTCCACAACCTCCTCAGGAAGACTGTTCCATGCATTAGCAACTCTCTCCATGGAAAAAATACTTCCTCACATTATATCTGAGCCATCCTCCCTTTATCTTCAAACTGTGCCCCCTTGTTCTTGCACATCTCTTTTCCTGAAAGATGCTACCCTCTTGGACTTTGATTTCCTTGAAATGCTTGAAAGTTTCTATCATGTCCCCCCCCCCCACACTTTCCTTGAGGGTATACATATTATTAAGTTCCTTTAGTCTCTCTTCGTATGTCTTCTGTCGCAGACCCTGCACCATTTTAGTTGCCCTTCTGGACAGCCTCTACCTGTCTATGTTCTTAGTGAGATGGGCTCTCCAGAACTGCACAGAGTACTCCAGATGGGGCCTCGCCAGCTATCTGTACAGAGGAATAACAACTTCTGTTTTCACTGGTGATGCCTTTCCTGTGCATCCCAGTATCCCCCCGCCTCCTTACTGCCTTCTCGATTGCTTTCCCACCTTTAGGTAATCTGATATAATTACTCCAGGTACCTTTCCATTTTTGTTGTCAGTATCTCACCACCCCTCCTCCGTGTACTCTTCCCTGATTTTTGTTTCCCAGGTGTATTACTTTGCACTTCTTTATGCTTAATCTAAGCTGCCATACATTTGACCATTTCTCCAACCTTGCCAAGTCCATTTTCATCCTTTCCATCCCACCTTGTGTATCAACCCTTTTGTAGATCTTTGTGTCCGCCTGCAATGTGACTTACAATGACATTAAAAGTACCCACCCAGTACTGAAATCTGTGGTACACCACTAGTAACCCGCTTTATTCACTGTGGACTCAGTTTACTATTACCCTTCAGTCCCTGTTGTCCAGCCAATGTTTTACCCAGGCTACCACCCTGGGACCCACTCCTGACTGGCTAATGTTTTATTAATCTTTGTACAGGACTGTCAGTTGCCTTGCTAAAGTCCAGGTACGCCATGCCCACAGCCCTCCCCGGTCTACTACTTTCGTCACTCAGTCAAAGAAATTTATTAGATTCGTCTGACATGACCTTCCCTCTGTGAATCCATGCTGCCTTGGGTCCTGTGCCCCACTGGCCTCTAGGTACTCAACAGTTCTTTCCTTCAGAAGTGATTGCATCATTTTCCCAACCACTGAGGTCAAACTGACAGGTCTTTAGTTTCCTGCCTCTGTCTTGGTCCCACTTTGTGAAGAGGAATCACGCCTGCCCTCCCTCAGGTACCACAACCATCCTCCCATGATTTGTTAAAAGGGTAGTCAGTGGTGTTACTAGTTCTCCCTTAGTTCTTTTAGAATTGGGGTGAATCCCATCAGGCCAAATTGCTTTGTCTACCTTCAGTTTTAGTAGGAGTTTTAGAACCCTTTCTTCTGTGAAAGGACTTATATCAACCCCCCATCCAGAGTGCTTGTATTGACTGGATTAGGTACTTCCCACTCCTCTTTCTTTGTCAATACTGATCAGAAGTATTCGTTCAGTATTCCTGCTTTTTCACTGTCTGTCTCTGCAAAAGCACTAGCAAACAGGCTAGAAGGAGGTGTGGAGCAACAATGGGGAATTATCAAAACTGCCATCACAGAGGCAACAAGCCTTTGTGTGAAGCAAATAAACAAATCAAAATGAAAGAAAAAGCCACTATGGTTCTCAAGAGAGATGGCTGTGAAAGTCAGGAAGAAAAAGATAGCATTCCGGAAGTATAAGGAAACACAGAAGGAGCAGGACAGAGAGCTGTACCAGTTAAGGCAGAAAGAAGCAGGGAGGGAAGTCAGAATAGCAAAGGCCCAAACTGAGGAAAATATAGCCAACTCAGTTAAGGGGATAAAACCTTTTATAGGTACATCAGCGAGCGTAGAAAGACAAAGGGAGGGTTAGTGAGGCTGAATAGAATGAACGGTGGGTGGGCAGAGGGGGACAGTGAAAAAGCAGGAATACTGAACGAATATTTCTGCTCAGTATTCACAAAAGAGGAGGGGGAAGTGCCTAATCCAATTAACAGAAGCACTCTTGTTGGGGGTCGATCCCAGTCCTTTCACAGAAGAAAGGGTTCTGCAAGAACTCCTAAAACTGAAGGTGGACAAAGCAATAGGTCCTGATGGAATTCACCCCAGAATTCTAAAAGAATTAAGGAAGGAACTAGTGAAACCACTGGCTACTCTTTAATAAATCATGGGAAGATGTGTGGTACTCGAGGACTGGAGGAAGGCGGATGTGATTCCCCTCACAAAAGTGGGACCAAGACAGAGGCAGGAAACTACAGACCTGTCAGTCTGACCTCTGTGGTAGGGAAAGTGATGGAGTCACTTCTGAAGGAAAGAATAGTTGAGTACCTAGAGGTCAGTGGAGCACAGGATCCAAGGCAGCATGGGTTCACAGCGGAAGGTCATGTCAGACCGAATCTAATAGATTTCTTTGACTGGGTGACCAAAGTAGTAGACCAGGAGGGCTGTGGACATGGCCTACCTAGACTTTAGCAAGGCATTTGACACAGTCCCACACAAAAGATTATTAGTCAAATTAACCAGCCTGGGAGTGGGTCCCAGGGTGGTAGCCTAGGAAAACATTGGCTGGACAACAGGACACAGAAGGTAATTGTAAATGGAGTCCACTCTGAAGAAAGGGCGGTTACTAGTGGGGTACCAGGGTTCAGATTGGGTCCAGTCCTTTTAATGTCTTCATCAGTGACATTGCAGAGGGACTGAAGGAAAGTATGCCTTTGCAGATGACACAAAGATCTGCAACAGGGTTGATACACAAGGAGGCGGAAAGGATGAAAAGGGACTTGGCAAGGTTGGAGGAATGGTCAGATGTATGGCAGCTAGATTCAATGCAAAAAGTGCAATAATGCACCTGGAAACAAGAACCCAGGAAAGAATACACAATGGGTGGGAGGTAGTAACAACAACAAAACAGGAAAGGGACCTGGGGTAATCATATCAGATGACCTTAGGGTTAGCAAGCAATGTGAGAAGGCAGTAGGGAGGGCGGGGTATACTGGGATGTATAGGAGAGGCATCAGCAGCAGAAAAACAGGAAGTTGTTATCCCTCTGTACAGACAGTTGGTGAGACCCCATCTAGAATGCTGTGTCCAGTTCTGGAGACCCCATCTCCGCAAGGACATAGACAGGATAGAGGCAGTCCAGAGGAGGGCAACTAAAATGGTCCAGGGTCTGCAAGAGAAGCCATATGAGGAGAGACTAAAGGAGCTTAATATGTATACGCTTGAGGAAAGAAGGGAGAGGGGGGACATGATAGAAACTTTCAAGTACCTCAAGGGAATCAACAAAGTCCAAGAGGGTAGCATCTTTCAGAAAAAGAGACTTGCAAGAACAAGGGGACACAATTTAAAGATAGAAGGAGGCGGTTCAGGGGCAATGTGAGGAAGTATTATTTCACAGAGAGGGTAGTGGATGCATGGAACAGCCTTCCTGAGGAAGTTGTGGGGTCTAAAACTGGAAGAATTCAAGAATGCATGGGACAGACATAAGGCAATTCTTGTGGGGGGCAGGAAGATATAGGCTGTTGGTTAACTAGGATCTGCAGCCTATCCTGTAGGTAGGGAATGGGCAGACTAGATGGGCCTAGCGGTCCCTATCTGCCGTCAAAGTCTATGTTTCTATGTGCCCACCCACCCTCCTCTTTATTCAGCCTCAGTTTCCCTCCCTTTGTCTTTCTTTGTTCCCTAATGTACCTATAAAAGGTTGTATCCTCCTCCTTAACTGAGTCTACTGTCTATTCCTTGGTTTGGGCCTTTGCTATTCTGACTGCCTTCCCCGCTTCCTTCTGCTTTAACTGGTACAGTTCTCTGTCCTGCTCCTTCTGTGTTTCCTTATGCTTCCTGAATGCTGTCTTTTTTTCCCTAACCTCTGCCACTTCTTTTGAGAACCATAGTTTTTTTTTCTTTCATTTTGATTTGTTTATTTGCTTCACACAAAGACTTGTTGCCTCTGTGATGGCAGTTTTGATGTTTCCCTGGTTGTTCCACCCCTCCTTCTTGCCTGTTTGCTAGTGCTTTTCTGAGGCACTGTCCCATTTTGACAAAATCAGCCCTCCTGAAGTCCAGTACCTTCACTTTTGTATGGCTTGACTCTACAGTTTATCGTGGACCACATTGTTGGGTGGTCACTTGTTCCCAGATGGCTACCCACTTCTAGATCTGAGATCCTCTCTCCGTCCCCATTTGAGAGTACCAGGTCTACGATTGCTCCCTCCTGAGTGGTTTCCATCACTAGCTGTCTGAGGCATGCCCCCTGTAGGGCATAAAGAATAGCTCTGCTCTTGAGTGTGGCTGCAGCAAAGGTTCCCTAGTTAACATCTGGCATATTTAGGTCCCCCATCAGCAATATCTCCCCCTTCTCTGCCATCCTAAGGATGCCTTGTATAATTTCCATGTCCATTTTCTCGCCCTGAGGTAGGGGTCTGTATACAACCCCTGTGCAGATTGTGGTGCCATTTCCAGTCTCCAGGGTGACCCACAGTGCCTTCTCTTCTCCCTGTTTACCCATTAGTTCAGTTGCTTTGAACCCTTCACTTACATAGAGAGCTACTCCTCCTCCTCCTCCTTTTCTACCCTCCCTGCCTCTCCTGTAGATTGTGTACCCTGGTATGTTGACATCCCAGTCATGGTTCCCTGAGTACCATGTTTCTGTGACTGCCATGATATCCAGGTGTCCTTTTTCCATCAAGGCCACCAGTTCAGGGAGCTTGTTACCTAGACTACGGCATTGGTACTCATTACCTCCATTTTTGATGGCATTATCCCTTTTTGCCCCATCCCTGTCCTTACTGCCTTTGTCTTTTTCTCCATTTACCCCTGCCCTTCTCCTTGTTGACTTCTCTATCTTGGTGTTTACCTCACTAACTACCCTGATTTTTTTTTTGGGGGAGGGTTAGGCTTTCCTTCTCCTTTTCAGTGCCTACCCTTGGCTAGTTTAAATGCTTGCCAATGAAGCATTTAAACGTATCACCTAGGATCCTGGTTCCCTTCCTGGACAGATGCAGACCATTGCGCCAGTATAGGTCTGCATCCCTCTAGGTGGACCACCAGTCCCCAGTGAAGTCAAAACCCTGAGCTCTGCACCAGTTTTTCAACCACTGATTGAATCCCATGGAGTAGAGCACCCTGGTCTCACCCATACCATAGACAGGCAGCACCTCCGAGAAGGTTACCTTGCATGCTACTTGTATAAGGCCCCTTTCCAACTCCACAAACTCCTCCTGCACTGCTCTGATCACTTTCCCAGTCAGGTCATTTGTCCCTAGTTGGACAGTGACATCCAGCTCCCTCCCCTGTGCAGCTGTTCCCGTGATCCTGAGGATTTACTCCCTGTCCCTCAAAGACATGGTGCCAGGCAGGCACCTTACCTCCCTTTCCCCGGCCTCTCCCAGTTCTATCCTCCTAATAATGGAGTCCCCCACCAGGAGTTGTTGTTTTCCCCTGTGGGGTCCCTTGCCACCCTCCTGTAGGTCTCCTTTGTAGAAGTTCCCAGCATCTTCCTTGGTCTCCACTGTGGGTGCCTCCATAGAGAAACCACACTCTGCAAGAATGGCGTTTGAATTGTGGAGAGGTACAGCTGGAGGGATGCGCCTCTGTTTTACCACCTTCACCCTCCCTGAGCCCACTGTGGTCCAACCACTCCTCTTTCTTGGCAACCTCTGAGGCAGCGGTGGTGGTCCTGGTGGTCCCTGGGTGGGAAAGGAGGTCCTCAATCCTGGCCTACTCAGCCTGGAGATAAGCAACCTCCTCTCTCAGCCCAGAGAGGTGCCTGTAGATGGGACAGCACTACATCCTCTAGAACATCTCCTGGAAGACTGCTGCTCCACAACCACTCATACTGTCTGCCCAGAAGCCTCAGAACCTGAGATCAGTCACCCAGCAATTTGTTAGACCAAGAAGGCAGCTAGAACATGAGATAAACCCACCACATGGTTCCCTGTTGCCCAGCAAAGGTGCACCAGTGCCCAGAAACCACTGTCTTTACCGTTCCTTCAAAGGGCTTCAAAGATCTGGCTCAGTAAATGCATGGCCACTGAATTCCTCTCAGAACCTTCCAGTAGAACCCCCACAGCAGTCCAACCCCAGATTCTTCTGCCTGCAACATTACAAGTACAGTGAGGCTGTTTAGGGGTTTTGTGGCACTCTAATCTTCACACCCTGCCACTGAGCCAAGGTCAGCAAACTGATTCCGATTCCTAGCAGTTCCCCAGAGACTCCGAGAGAACCCATGCCACTCTGACCCTGGCATCCTGCCACTGAACAAAGGCCAGTGAGTTCATTTCCAGTCCCTAGGGTCTGAAACTGCACGGTGACACTGATACAGATGCTATCTACTCCCTTGAACACTGACCACCTGCTTCTCTGAGGGGGAGCTAAACTTCATGGACCCTTCTCTCCCAGTGAAACTCCTAGTTATCTCTCCATCTCTAGTCTCAGTCCCACCTTTTGAGGGACAGAGCCTTTAGTGCACTGGTGCTTTATGGATACTCTAGTAACAACCAATCCCATTCTGTGGAAACGGTTGATACATTATTTCTTTTAAAGCTTTTATCAGGAAAAGCCAACTGAGCCTGAGAACAGCTAATTTCCAGAGGTGTCCAGGGGTGGGGTGGGAAGAGTACAGGCTGAAAATGTAATAAAATAATACAGTTGAGAGGACCGTCCCAGCCAGCTACCTAGGTATTTAAAGGATGAGACCTCCTTCAGTTTGAAGCCATCCTGGATATTAGCTGGATACCACCTGGTGCCAGAGGTTGTGGAGACAGTATTTTTGGCATTTAGGTAAGTTGGTTGGCACAGAGCCAATGGTTGACACTGTTAAAAATTTTGCAGGAGTTGGGCAACTAGAACAGGGGCAGAGGGACTGCAGAAAAAGAGTACAGTGTTGTCTGCACACATGTGGATGTGCCAGATCGGGGTAGGGGACCACAGGAATAGAGCACAGTGCCATCCACGTACATGTGAATGTATGATCAGCCACATACCTGTGAGAGGTTATTTGGGAAAGTGAGAATAATATTAGGGCATTGGAATGAGTCTTGGGGAACATAGTCCTACATTTTGCCTTTCCCCCACAATATAAGAGACAGTGTTCCACATCTGAATGATGAAGGGTTGAGGGGTATGCTACAGTACAGCATATTTGTGTTTGTTAAAATGATACTGTGCATTACATGCTGTTTTTAGTACCATTGTAGCTTTTTATACTTGCAGATGCATTTGATGTATGCTTAGTTTCTTCCAGAAAAAAAAAAAAGTGGGTTTTTGGCTTGTTTTAAATGCCCGAGCAGTACTTTCTCCTTGTGGTACCTGTAATTGTTCTCCTATTACTTTTGCTCTTGTATTTTACAATTAATGCTACTGTTCTTTCTCCATTGATTTTTAGATGGTTGTGGCTGCATGCTTCCTCCATCCAGGAGGGAAAATGGGTGGTCGCCTTCACGGCTGATGTGCTATATATTTATTTTGTTTAAACCTTTGCTAATTGGGAAAGGCACACTGAGCCAGGGCTCATTTCCTAGGTATGACCCGGTACAAGGTATAAAAGAAAATATACAGCATAAACATGAACTCAAAGTTACTCTTGGGCAGCAGAGGCTCATGAAAAGGAAGCATCCTGCATACTCTCTGCACAGGAGTGCAATGCCACACCTCCACCGAGTGCTGGACTCCCACTCTGCTGCTGTGTGTGTGTGTGTGTGTGTGTGTGTGTGTGTGTGTGTGTTTGTTGGGATCATACAAAAACCCAGGTTTCCCAGGTGGCAGAGCGATGAGCTGTCAATGCTTCACTGGGCAGTCAGTCCACTTGCCTTCCTCCTACATACAATTATACTTCTGTTTTTCATACTTAGTCACCTTTTCTATGGTATTTAGGTTTCTCTTTGGTCCCCATAGTGTTGTTATTGTAGGGGGCACAGCTGTGTTTTAACCAGTGGGCCACATAGTGGTTTTGAAAATCTATGGTGGCACCCCCATGCATAAACATTTCAGGGAAATGACTGGGGATAGCTGTTAGCAAGTTGGTCACTAAAAAGTAAAATATGTCCCTAGATCAGCTCCAGTGTAACATTAAATTCTCCTTATCCATCATTTTGATGCACCTTAGTATAATCAAAATTTTACAGCCTTGCGCCAGAAAGGCTAGTGGCTGGAAAAAGCCTCTGCTCCCAAAGACAATCCACTAGCTGACCTGGTGTACCTACAGAAATGTTACCCACTCTAGTACCAGCCAGCAGGGTTAGCTGGAGGGTACTTTTTACTACATCAATAGAAAAGTTTTTTTTTTTTTTTTTTTTTTTTTATGCCGCACAGTCAAGAGTTGCTTTACTATTACAATCTCACTTGTGCAGATGTGTAAACCAGATGACTGCAGACAAATGAGATGGTCTGCAAAATACTTAACACCAGAAACAGAGATTCAATGTGCTGGTAGCTGCATTCCTCCACATCTGCTCTTAACTTGGGTGAGTCCCCATCTAGAGTACTGCCAGTTCTGAGACCCCATCTCTGCAAGGACATAGGATGGAGGCAGTTCAGAGGAGGGCAGCTAAAATGGTGCAGGGTCTGCAAGAGAAGACATACGAAGAGAGATTAAAGGAGCTTAATATGTATACCCTCGAGGAGAGGAGGAACAGGGGGACATGATAGAAACTTTCAAGTACATCAAGGGAATCAACAGAGTCCAAGAGGGTAACATCTTTCAGAAAAAGAGATGTGCAAGAACAAGGGGGCACAATTTGAAAATGGGGGGGCTCAGAAGTAATGTGAGGAAGTATTTTTTCATGGAGAGGGTTGTGGATACATTGAACAGCCTTCCTGAGGAGGTAGTGGAGTCAAAAGCAGTGGGGGAATTCAAGAATGTATGGGACAGACATAAGGCAATTCTAGTGTGGGGTAGGAGGAAGTAGTTTGTTGGTTAACTAGGATCTGCAGCCTATCCATTAGGTAAGGAAATGGGCAGACTAGGTGGGACAAGCAGTCCTTATCTGCTGTCAGATTCTACGTTCTATGGATTATGATACCTTTGAGCCAGAGGCTCTCTTACAGAGGTTCCACGTCAGCATGTATAGACAGAACAATTCAGGTTAGAGAAGATTCAAAATAGGGGAAAGAGGTCTCAGTGGAGAGAAATTAAAGCTAATAACGCTTTGAAAAACAGTTCTTGTCATGAGGCGAAATTACAGCAAACATGTTAGAAAACAGTTCTTGTCAAGAAGTGCATCACCATACAGTATAGCACTTTGCTCCAGTTTGCTTTGATGAAAGATAAGTGCAGTTTGGGGCAATGAGCCAGGAGGTAAAGTAGAGTTGGGATGAGGGGACAAGGGGATGTGTCCAGGGACACTCATTATGTCCTAGCAAGTGGGGTAGACAGAAGGGAGGGTACATGAGTTGAAGAAGTCAGGGATGGGAGGAGGAGGAAGGAAAAGAGGGGCATTATGGACAGAGTGGGTGGGCATCCTAGTGACACTGCATAGGAAGAAGGAGTATCATGATGGAGCGAGGAGGTTATTAGATAGGAGGGGTGGGAGGTGGGTTACACTTTTTCTGTGCTTGTTTGTGAGGAAAACAAACATGGTTTTACTTTTATTTCCATATGAGGCTTTAGTTTCTCAGAAGTCTTGTTTAAGCAATTGTTTGGGAAGTTGTTTTCTTTGTGATGTTGATTGTGTAAGAGATAGAGAAGTGCAGAAAAGTCTTGTGATAGTGACTTGCTTTACCTGGCTCTTCGAAGTGATAATTAGCTGTCATACTATTACTCAGTCCAGTCTGTCAGTAATAACATTATTGGCTCCTATCTGACTCCTCTTTAAGTTACATGGCAACCACTATCCAGCCCCTGTTTTAGACAAAATTAACTAAATTTGTTCTTAATTCTACTTGGTCATAACTGTCCCTGTAACTTAACTAGCAAATTAGTATTTCTTAGGCTGTGACCAAAAAAAAAAAAAAACGGTAAATCCTTATCATTTACCATTTCTTATTTTCAGTGCAATTTATTTTTATTTTGTATGAGTATCTCTCAGGTTGTTAATTTATTCTGTTCCGGTGCATTTTCAAGCAAAGCGTGTGAAAGCTATGAAGAGTAGGGATTGCTAGAGAGGAGAGTGAAATGTTCCCAATGCGATTAAAGGCAGTCGTAATCTACACAGTTTCTAATAAAATAATCTGTAGTGGACCTTGGTGGCGTCATTGCTTGAGCTTGAGGGACAGTTGTAGCTTCTTTCACATCCTCTCTAAATCACCATAGAGAGCTGGAGGGTCACGTTGTGGTTCCTATTTCACAGTTTTACTATGCACTTGGCGACAGCTAGCATGGAACATCCCGACAGCCGCAGTGCTGACTGTTGGCATTGCGGTGTCGGATGCCTCCATCGCCCTCCCCGTGCCAGTCTCTAGGATTCCAGGTCCGAGTCTGGGTTGGACCGGGGTGGAAGTCAGCACCAATGAGGCAGTCGCTGTCACTGCACAGACCATCACAGCGACCCACGGGTTTTGCCCGATTCCTGTTGCTGCGATGGTCTTCGCGAGTGTCGGATTCACTGCAGTGACAGTATACCCTGTTTCATACTCTCCTTAATCACCCCAGGTAGCTGGATGGCCATTTTTTTGTGTCATTGCTTGAGCAGGAGGGCCACTTTGTGATTCCTGTTTCACACCCTCCTTAAATTATCCCAGAGAGTTGGAGCGACAGTTTATGGCTCCTGTTTCACCTCCTCCTTAAATCACCCAGAGAAGTCACTCTGAGTTGGCTGCACTCAAGAAAATGATGGAAAATTGGGTCATGGTCACAGAGCTTGATACCAGGTCTGACTGCTCCGACTGACTACTACTTGAGGCCCTCCAGAAGATCCATACCTTGGCAAACAAATGTGATGACCTAGAGGGCTGCTGCAGGTGTAAAAATAAGCACTTGTATGGAGTGTGGGGAAAAAGTTGAAGGGGTGGACATCTTTAAATTCTTCAAGACCTTTTTCTGAAATAAACTATACTTGCCAGCTGATTTTGCCCTAGATCTTGAGCTTGCTTATCAAGCATTAGGCCCCCTCCTGAGAACACATAACAGTGATCAGTTTCCATCATCATGCAATTCCAAGTTATATGGTCAAAAAAATTCTTATTGCACTGTGGCAGCTTAAGAAAATGTTCTTTGAGGCGATCCAGATGTATCGGATTATGACTGTTCATCTCATGTAATCAGTGTTTTAAATAGTCCATATTGCATTGCATTTTGTGATGCAAACTGCTGCTCATGCAATCCATGTTTACTTTTGCATTGTAAAAAAATGTGGTGCATTCTGTGACCCTCCCCTTCCATCTTAGCCCCACCATGTCCCCTTCCCGTCCATACGGACACTCACCCTAAGTAATTTACTTTTTAGTGCAGAGTGCACGATAGTATCCTAACAGTCTGACTGCTGTGAGCCGAATGCTGGCAATTGCTTCCAGTAGTACTTTGTGATGGGATGGGGAAGGTGGTGAGAGGCTAGATGGGTGGGAGGAGGGGATTCTTGCATAGGTGGGATCAGGGCTGCCTTTGGCAAGTGACATTTTGGTAGGGGCATACCTCTCAAGCATCCCTGATTACAAGGGACATATTTTATTTTACCCCACAAAACTGCTCTGTCCATCATGGAAAAGGTACTGTGCATTTAACGAATGTGCTTAAATTCAGACTTTAAAGCAGAACTTCATAACAGCATGTAGCATCAAAAATAAACATTCTACAAGTAAACCAAAGGTTTCCATACTGTTCTGAGCCTGTATCATGTTTGAGGACGTGTCCCTTATTCTGATAGCCAGTGTCCCTCATTTTGAGTATCCATGCCCCTCATTTCAGTGACAAAGGTTGAGAGAGCAGAGGACATGAGTGGTGAGGGTGGTGGTACTGAGATTGGTGAGGGAAGGTTTTCCATACATGGGATGGGACTGTCATCTCTCTGTGTGTGTGTGTGTTTTGGGGTACTGAAACAGATAAAGCAGACAGTGCTAATTTTAATAAAGGATTTTACTTGGTTTAAAAAGTTTGTATACATGTTTAGCATTTTTAATTTTGCTAATCAAATTGAAGCAAGTGCTATGCTTTGTCACAGATGAGTAGCACTTTCACATGCAAAACTGCTAGTCACTTTTCACATCTTAGTGTGTAATGGATCAGAAGAAGCACTATGGCCTCTTTCTCGCTGTCCTGTGAGCAAAACAGGTCAAATACCAAGCACCCTACCCTACCAAGCTAAAAGTGTTTTTCCACGACGGCCCAATCCTGGATGAGACCATACAGGCAGCGATTGAAGACTTGCAATCCCAAGGAATCTCTCTGACTAAACTGCAGCACCCCAGGAATGGCACAGACAACAAAACCTGAGAGGCTGTCTCAATAACCAACAAGCACAATGAGTGCTCTCCTCGGATACGGACAGACAGGACCTGTTTCAAACATTTAAAAGTCCCAAGAACCTGACTTTCTGTACTGAACTGATGCCTTTTCTACCTTACGTATATGGTGTGTGAGCTTTCATTTGGGCTTCCAGATGTGAGTACTCCTTAGACCCTAGACTTTGGTATTACATGTTCCTCTTCTTTTATACCCTGCAGGGAGTTAGCTGTGCACTTCTCTTTTGACATTTGTCTCTCTTTAACATTCCTTTCTCCCTTGCCACATTACCCCTTGGCTGTGATGGAATTGTACCATGCTGGATTGAGCGGTGTAGGGCAGTATTTCTCCCCTTTACTTAGCCTTTTCTATAGCTCATCCATAGCACTTATAGCCTATTGTGAAGCAAAAAAAAAAAAAAAACAGAAACAGCTGATGGGGGCAGGGGTGCCACCCCGCAGGATTGAGTTACGTCTCAGGGCACGTGGAGCCACCCAGCCCACCTGCATGCTGTTACTGTAGAAGACTATTTTCAATACCTGTTGCCTGTCTCCAGCTGTATGGCATATCTTATGTCAGCTGTTACATGTCCTACCCTGGTAAATGTGGGGGTGGCGTAAATTGCCACCTGTCTCCCCTTTCGGCACGATGCTCCCTTAATGTTACCACATTACAGCCATCCAGGTCGGTGACTTTAATGGCCCCCCTCCCCAATTATCCTCCTGCCCATTACCAACTGCATTATTTCAAGACATGTTTGCATGGCTGTCTGTACTGACTAAATGCCAGCCTAACCATCTTTGTCTGCCCACCCCATCTACAGCAAGGTAGCTTTTAAATCAAAGTCTCCTTTCTGCTTTTCCTTTTGACCTTATGATTAATGGAGGGATGAAAGGAGCAGTTTCCTCTTCATTTAACAGTGCCGTGGTATTCTCTTTTATCTGTTACACCCTACCATTCAGTCAGCTGCAACATTTGCCCTCTATGTCCTCCATTCCATCCGTGTCATACCTGGTACAATCTCTTTGGTCTGTACAAAGGAGGCCTTTAGCATACTCATTTCTCAACCTTCCTCCTCTCTGTGAATACTAGTGGAATGACTAGTCTGGTCCTGCTTGTAAATGAGAGAGCCACATCTAGTGCTCTCCTGCCTTGGAAGTACTCTTGTTACCTAGTAGCATCTCGGTAGAATTCTGCTTGCTATATTGTTCCCAGTATTATGTCTTGGGCTGTATGGTTTACTTTGTTACCAGACATGCTGTTCTGTGTCTGATGTTCTGGAGAATTCTCTAAAAAGAATCTTATTTTCAGTGCCTACTCCTTGGAGTGCCTTCTGTGCAATAAACGAGTTACTTTGGGTGGCATTTTTTACAGTAATTAGACAATCATCAACAATAATATACACAAATTACTGGAACAGGCCAACTCTCTTCTTACCAGGCTCAATTACAAAATGGGAACAATACCACTCTTGACTGGGCTGTGGTTTCTAACCCCTCAACATACAGAAAGCAGGGATACTGGTTGACACTATTAGTGACCGCTCACCTATTTTCTGTATATGGAAGAACATCGCAACTAAGAACTCTCCTAGGCTACTCATGGAGCGTGGCTTCTCCAACTTCATGGCTGGAAAGTATAACTACCACCTAGGCAACCTGGACTGGAGCCCGGTCAGGCTCCTCCCGACACTGGATGAGGCCCTTGCCTTCTTCCAAGACTCACTCCTCAAGGTGGCATCCCTATTTGCCCCCTTCAAAAGACTCCGGACAAAAGGAGGCTGCTATAAATGGATCTCCCACTCAGTGAAAGCTCTGAAAAGAAGGGATAAGGCCTGGAAGGAATACAGGCTCTCCCTTCACCCTGTCAACCTGGTTACCTACAAAACCTTAAGAAACACATGTAAGCTTGACCTCAAACAAGCCAAAAAGGAGTACTTGACCCACCTACAAAGATCCACACTAGGGACTCCTAAGCATTTCTGGTCACAAATCAATGAATTGCTCAAGGGACACTCCAAGGAGGCACAAGCAAATCAAGTACTTGGACAGTGTACCAGCGATGGCGGGTCATAGCTACAGCATTCAACCACCACCTTACCAACCTTGATGAGTTCAAGCTGGGGCCTCCTACACTCAGGCCTGTACGGATCTCCATCGAATCCCCCAGTCTGAACCGACCCCAGTTTCACCTTAAGTTAGTCAAAACGTGCGAGGCCCTGCACCTCCTGAAGACCCTCAAACAGAAAGGGTCCGGTGGCCCTGATGGAATCAACCCTAGGCTACTCCAGGAAGGAGCCTGGTCACTAGCCAAACCATTGACCTGGATCAACAACAGGTCATTACTCGAAGGCTATGTCCTATCCCAGTGGAAGGTGGCCAATGTGGTCCCCTTACTTAAGGGCGGCTCTTGTGAACAAATTGGCAAACTACAGGCCCATCTCCCTCCTGGGTACACTGGCCAAACTGCAAGAAAGGCTAGTTTATGGACAACTGAGAGACTGCCTGAGCGCCACCAAATCCTAGCCCCCTCACAGCATGGCTTTCTGCAAACCATGGCACAGATACAGAACTCATCCAACTCTCTGTGGACTTATTCAGGGCAATGGACACTGGGAAGTCAACAGCCGCTATCTTCATAGACCTGTTCAAGGCATGTGACCTTGTGAACCATAACATTCTTCTTAACAGCTGCAATGCATTGGTCTTGATGACCATGCCCTAAGCTGGTTCAAGAGCTGCCTTATAGATTGTTCCCAGAGGGTCATCTGGAAAGGAGAGCTATCAGTCCCCTTCCCATAAAGGAGGGCATTCCTCAGGGCTCTGATTGTAGACCCTCCTATTCTCTGTCTTCATAAATGACCTAAACAGTCACTGCCGGGATAGTTCATTAGTTCAGTATGCAGATAATACTGTCATCTACCGTTCCATGTGTTCACCACATGACCTGGGCCCTGTCCTGCAAGGGGACCTAAACGCACTTGAGGCCTGGCTCACATCTGACAGAATGATCCTCAACACAGCTAAAACAAAAGCCATACTGTTTGGCCCTAGATCCCTCAGCCTGGACAGGGCCAATTCCCTTCAACTGTCTTCCCTTGACGGGCAACGTATAGAAATAGTCGACAAAATAAAATACCTCGGGCTAACAATCGACCAAGGTCTCACCTTTAAGCCCCACGTAGACCAGGTAACAAGGACTATCCATGTCAAACTCTGCACCTTGTACCGGCTAAAAAAACAACTAATCCCAGAGGCTAGACGAGCAATTGCCACTAGTGTCCTCCTATCCACATTAACTTATGCCACCCCAGTAGTTCAGTATGGCAAAGGGGAGTGTAGGCAGGCTTCAAGTCCTATACAACTAGCTGGCAGGTGTGCGACAATGTGTCACCAAGAAACCACCCTGCATCTCATTAGCCCAGCTGCAATGGCCTTCCTTTGCGGCTCGGCTACAGTATCCCCTGCTCTGCCTAACATACAAATTGCAGAGCCCAGTGGCCCCACCAAGCCTGACAAGAATCATCATGCCCAAGCCTAACCACCGAATGCTCAGGACCTTGGGTTGGTCCCTATTGGCAATCCCCAGAGTCAAGACTCACACGGGAGGAAAATCTTTTGCTTTTATAGCTCTCAAACTGTGGAACACCCTCCCACCTTCAGTCTAAGAAGCCCCCTCATTGTTAAACTTTCACACAAGGCTTAAGGCCCATTTGCTCAGGACAAGTACTTGCCACTGCGAGGGTATAGGATAATTCACCTCTATCTCAATTACAGCACTCACCCCCCTCTCTCCTTGTACCTAACTGGGACCTAACCTTGCCTTGATTTGCTCAGGGGTTGCACTCATGGTCTACTAATTGTATAACTGCATGTAATGTGATCCTAATAACCTTGTAAACCTTTTGTTACCTTGGATCACCTGACTGTATGTATTCTACTGTTTTTTGTTCCCAGTTGGCCCTGAAAAGGGACCTTTGGGCCAACACTGTCATCAAAATTCAATAAATAAATTACTGTAACTTAACATAAATACTGTGAATCATTGTACATGTTACAGTAGTTCCATATGCAAGCTTTAATGTAACGACAAAGCCTATGGCTGCTTGAAACTTCTGTACTTGTTATTGTCCTCACTATGTTCTGTATTGTTTCCCTGACATGGAACCTTTGTAAATGAGCCTTGGCTCAAAGGTGTCTTCTGACATAATAATAAATAAGTTGAAATAAAATGATGTCTGCTCTGCTGCTAGTATATAGGAGACAGACAAGTTCGCATTGGCGGTTCCCAGTCCTTAATTCTTTTTCCCTTCGCCCAGTGTTATGACATCTATTAAACAGACTGTTCTGTACTCGCAAAATATATAAATTGTCTTAATAGTCCTGTAAACTGCAACAAGGTGCTAACAGCTATTGAAAAAATGCACCCCTCCTTTGTCCTGTTACAGGAGACCCACCTATCACAAGAAGAACATCAGAAACTTATGAAACTGGAGTTCTCATTGGCGGTGGCCTCCTCCTACAGGCAGATCAGACACCAGGGAGCAGTTATACTTGTTCCAACATTTACACGGTTCCAGTGCACTGGGGTTGTATACAGACTCTCAAGGCTGACTATCGATAGCCACTGGCCAGTATTTTGGTAAAGAGATTACCCTAGACAGTATTTATTTAAACCCTAGCCTTGACTCTCTTACTGTTCAGGCTAGGATAAATACACTATTACAGTATCACAAAGCAATATTGCTAACATGGAGTGGTGATTTTAACCTAATTTTTGATAGGAAGGGCACTATCAATCCCTCTCCCTCAAGGAAACAACAGAGAAAAAGAGGAAGAGCTCTACTCAGTAAAAGTGACTGGGTGGAAGTATAGTGAAGGTTTAACCTTCGTCTGCAACTATACTAATTTTTCCAGCCCCACAAATTTATACCCATATCGATTTGATGCATACTGTGGCAGAAGTACATACTGGGTTGTTACTGGACTGTGAGATGTTACCATATGCCTATCTGACCACACCCTTCTGATATTAAAATTGCAGTGGGGACCACAACAAAGTAACACGCTTTGGCACTGTAGTAACTCGCTTCTAAACTCTCCAGAATGTCAAACGTTTATCTTGGACAATGTTTTCCAGATCATGAATGATCACTCTCAATCAGGGGTTACTCGTGGTGGCCTCTGGGCTGCTTTAAAAGTGTTCCTTATGGTAGAATGTATTTGTTATACCACCTAGGTTAAAAAAAACAACAACAAAAAAACTGGTAATGCTACAACAACTAACTGCTATCCAGGCACTACATATTCAGGGGAGTCCTCAGTGGCTCTGTAATTGTTGAAACTGAAAGGAAAATCCAAGACATTCTGAATTTCAAAATAGAAACTGCACTTTGATATTTAAAACTGTGCATTTATTTGCTTATAACAGTACTCTATGTGTCCAAAGCAGAAACTCCTGTGACAATCTGTACGTATGCTTCCTTTGCTGATTATTAATGCTGCTTTTGTAACAAGATGCAATAATGTGTTTGTGTATGTTAAAAAATGTATAAAACATTTAACTGGAAAAAAAACTGCATTTATGTGGGAAGTACAAGGGCATGTAAAGTACTGGCCTTCCGCAGGCAGATTTCTCCAGACACCCTGATCCAATAAGGGACATCAGAGTCAATCAGATATTATCAGATCAGGAGAAAGTACTTGACACCTTCATAAACTACTATACCTAGTTATACTCTTAGGAATCTATCCTACCCATACATTTCCACTGTTCTGAATTTCGTATAGTGCTGATTGTGTTTTTTTTTTTTTTTTACAAATTTACCCTTGTTTCATGAAGGTTGACTGATTTTTCTTCGTTTTTTCTGGACACAGAAACTATTAAAACATGTAACTAACTTGATATAAACATTCCTTAACCCTAAACATATGGATCACACTGTTCTTGGACATATTATTCTTTAAAATAAAAAAGTGCTACACGTTCTAGCCATATGCTCTAAATTTTGAAAGGCAGTGCTATGCATTTTAATGCTGAGAGGTATGATCCCAACTAGTTCTGCTATGACAGCCTATTTGCAGACTTTCTGGTTATCCATCCCCCATGGCCAGCTCTTCACAGCCCAATTTGACAAGATGAATTCAGAACATTTATACAAGCCTAAAACAATGGGAAAGAATCTGGGACAGGACTGGCTACATTTGTGAGTTGTATTAAAAATTCAAAGGTCTACCTCTCCCCACTCACGAAGGGATTTCACGATGTCCTGAGTGGCACACTGATACCCCTGACCTTGAACAGGCTACCATTTTGGTGAACCCGAAACGAAATAAAGATAAAACTAACTACATTCTATCACCCTATTTTGGTGCAAAATATAGACTGTAACAGGTTGCATCTGTAAACAAGCTTTCAGCTTAGTGTGCCACTCCTGGTTAAACAATAAAAAAAAAACAAAAAAAAACTTTACATCTATTTTGGCCCAATGCAAGTCAGGCGGGCTTTGTCAGCTTAAGGCAGATTCAGGACAGTATTAAAAGAACGTCATATGTTCTTCACCATGCTACCCAGTCAAATATTCCGTTTTTTTTTATTGCTAAGTTTGGACGATGAGAAAGCATTTGAGTGGGTGGCATGGGACTTCTTGTTTGCGACTGTGATGAAAATGTGCTTCCTGAAGTCTTTGATTGATATTCTTAGGGCCCTATATACTAACATGCTAAAATGCCAGCAGAATAGGCCTAACAGTATTCAGATTATCTGCGCTTGGTCAGCCCCCACCCTGGGAGCTGACCTTGCTGCCCTCACCCTCCTCTGGTTTCTCCCTTCCAGTCCTGGATATTCTTGCTGCACAGGACTTTGCTTCCAGAATCCTTCCCTGTACCTGTCCCAACCCTCTTGAACCCCTCCACCGTCTCTGCCTCGACCAGCCCCTGGGCAGCGATTCCATGGCTCCACCTCCCTCTCAGTGAAGTAACACTCTTCTTTCTCCCTGAATCTTCCCTCCAGCTTCCACTCATGCCCCTAGTTGCTCCCTTCCTTTGGAGCACCCTGACTGCTCCTCCCTATTTACCCCTTCTTGTACCTGAAGACTTTTATCGTGTTCCCCTGGTCCCTTCTCTCTTCCAATGTGTACATATTTAGCTCTTCGGCCTCTCCTCATAGGTTCTATCCCTAAGCCCCAGGTCATTTTGTTGCCCTCCTCTGGACCCTCTCCAGGAGTTCGATGTCCTCTTTAAGTGTTCCTCCAAAACTGCATGCAGTACTCGAGGTGTGGCCTCACCAAGCAGTTATACAGAGGGTAGCACACTCTCCTTTGGAGGTGATCCCCTAGTGATACATCCCAGCATCTTGTTGGCCTTGGCTGCTGCCTTCTACAAGTCTCAGAGTTGTTCATCTTGACATCCACCACCACCCCCAGGTCCCTGTCAGCCATTGAGACTTGTAGTATTCCCCTACCCCCACCAGGGTGTACACTTGGCCCGGGTTTCTGGCTCCCAGGTGCAGTACCTTGCAGTTCCCTGCATTGAACCTCAGCTTCCACTTTCTAGACCACCTTTTCAGAGCCTCCAGGTCCCTCTGTAGGGCCACCCTCCCCTCCTCCCCATCCCCCACTGCCCCCAGTTTTGAGTCATCCGCAAAGAGACTCATCTCACTCCTGATACCCTTCCTAAGTCAGAGACGAGGCACTGAACAGGAATGGCCCAGGACCGATCCCTGAGGGACCCACTAATGACCCTTCTTGGGGATGAGACTATCCTGCCAACCACAACCCTCTGGGTCAGGTCCTGGAGCCAGTTTCCTATCCATCTGATCATCTGGTTCCCCACCCCATCTCTCCCAGCTTATCCAGCAGGCTCCATGAGGAACAGCGCCAGAGGCCTTGCTGAAGTCAAGAAAGAGGATGTCAGCCGGTCTACCCAGGTCCAAGGCGCTTGTCACCCAGTCATAGAACTCCACAAGGTTTGTCTGACATGATTTTGGGACGAATCAATGCTGCTATCATCCAGGCACCCGACTTTTCCAGGTCCCCCAAGCCTCCCTTGACAATGTCCTCCATCACCTTGCCCATCACCGATGTCAGGCTGACAGGCCTGTAGTTCTTGCCACCTCCCTGATCCCGCTTGTGGATAGGCACTATATGTGCCACCTTGCAGTCTTGGAGCACCCACCCTGTCCTTAGAGAGATGCTGAAAAGCTCTGCCAGGGCTTTGCCAGGACATTCGTCGGTTCCTTCAGAACTCTGGGATGTAATTTATCCAGCCCTGATACTTTTCTCTGTCTTAAGGGACCTGAGGGCTTCCCTCACTCTCTGCCGTGACTTCCACCTCTGCTACCTCATCCCCCTGCTTTGCCTTCCTCCTCCTGCCAGTGATGGCCCCCCCCAGACCCGCCGATGGGTAAGTGTCCCCCCCTCCTCAATTTCACCGTCTCCCCCCATGTATGATGCAGCCCCCCATTTTTCTTCATGAAAACTGAGGCGAAGTACTCATTTAGTACCTCAGCCTGCTCCCCCTGGTCTTGTGCCCATCTCTCTCCTGTTTTAATCCTGCTAATCTGCCTCTTCACCCTTCGCTTTTCCCCAATGTATCTAAAGAACTCCTTGTTCCCTCTCCTCATTTCCCTGGCCAGGTTCTGCTCCTTCCTTGCCTTAGCTGCCCTCACCACCCTAGTGGCCCTTCTGGCCATCAGCCTCGTACCCCTCATCCCTTTCACCCTTGAGCACTTAAAATGCCTATAAGCTGCCTTCTTCCCTTCACCACCTCTTGAACCTCCCTAGTTCACCAGCAGGGTTTACTGGCCCTACCACATTTTCGTCTTACTCTTGTACAGGTGCTGGTAGCATCCTGTACCTCCTTCCTGATGATTTCCCACCTACTGTCAGCGTCCATGTCTGGCCCAATCCCATCCAAATGCTTCTTAAGTATCCTTCCCATTTCCTTGAAATCCACCCCCCTGAAGTCAGTTACTTCTGTCTTTGTGCAGCCCTCTACCCCTCCTAGGTCTAGGCAGAACCAGACCGTGGCATAGTTGTTCCCCGCCAACGGGTCCCTTACCTCCAGACCCCCAAGCTGCTCACTGTCTGCCAGGACCATATCCAGTATCTGCGCCTCCCTGGTCGGTTCCCCCACCTGCTGAGTTAGGAACACATCCTGAAAGACATCCAACAACCTCTATTCCCTGGCCACCGAGGATGTCATAGTCTCCCAGTCCGCTCCTGGCATGTTTAAGTCCCCAACACCACCACCCCCCTTCCCTGCCCAAACTGCAGTGTCTCACCACATCTGCCACCAGACTGTCCTCCAGCTCCTCCGCCAGTGTGGGCGGTATACACCACTCCTATTTTTCCTCTCTGCCCCCCCATTATCAAGATGACCCAAATCGCCTCCACAGTTCCCTCCACCTTCTCCACTCCTACCTTGCAATGCAGTTTTGACTATTATTGCTACCTCCTCCCTTCCCTCCCCCGGCCCTTTGTGAACATGGTGTAATCCTCCAGGTTCAGGTCCCAGATGTGCCCTGCAGTGGCACAGGTCTCAGTGACCGCTGCCACATCCACCTCTCCCAAGCTCCTGGCATTTAGCAGGACTACCGTCCACCCTTTTCGTATGCTTCCATTTCCCCTGCTCGCGTTCTCATGGGGAGTCCGGCTTCCCCCGGTCAGCACCATAACAGTCGGCCTTTTCCCGCATTCTTCCAGCTCCCCAGAGGGGTGACGACAGATTCCCTCCTTTATTGGACCCCCCTCGACAGCCTTTTCTCCCATCCATCCCCCTTCACAAGTTTAAACCCCACCTTTCACCAACGAACCCCTCTATTTTCAACTTAAGGATTTCCGTCCCTTCCAAACTGAGATGGAGCCAATCTCTAGCATATAGCCACTTATCCTCCCAGGTCTCCTCGCAATCCCCCATCAACCCATACCCTCTGGCCCCACACCACTCCCTGAGCCACTGGCTGATCTCCCTAATCTTCCTCTTGTGTTCCCCACTAGTCCTTGGCACTGGTACATTCCAGAAGGAAATCGCGTGATCCTGTGTTATAGTAGACCTTGGCAAGCTCCTTGAACCTTGCCTGTATCTCTAGCTCACTATTTCCCTCAATGTCATTGGTACCCAGGTGGACCAATTAACCCGGGAACCTCCACAATCCTTTTGCCAGCTGATATACCTCATGCTTGGCTCTGTGCACCATTAGTCCAGGAAGCATTTTGTTCTAACTGGGCAGGCTTCCTTCTTATCCCATATTTGATACCCCGATCATGGAATCACCCAACAGGAGCACTCTGACAGCCCCATTTCCTCCTTCCAGTCCTTTATCCTTTCTACTGGCCCTCCCCCTTAGCCGGCTCCTTACTCTCCCCTATCTGGGTGCTACATGCCGCCTCCTTATTTACTCTGGTCACCTCCGATCCTATGCCTCCTCCTCCCAAGCATCCTTCTGTACCCCACACCCCCGGGTCACTGCTCGCGACTGGTCCTTCCCCTCATCTGCTATACTTGCCTGGCCTGGCCCTGCCTTGCTTCCCTGACCTAAACCCTCCGCTCCTTTTGCTGTATCCTCCTTGTACTTCTAGTCCCTCTCCTTGGCCTTTCCTCCCAACTGGTCCTTCTCCTTGCGCTTTCCTCCCTCTACCTCCTCCTGCTCTGATCCCCCCCACTCCCCTCATTTTCCTGCGTTCCAAGTTACCCCCTGTTCTTCCTGCTATCCAGCCCCTGCTTCCGGCCCTCCACTCCCTTTCCATCTCTAACCGCCCTTCATGGCTACATCACCCCTCATCCTCAAGCAGAAGAAGAGAATTGAAGCAGTTACTGAGCTTAAGGTCCGATCCACCTCCCCCATTGCTTCCTTCTGTCCAGCCCCAGCCATCTGCCTACTTCCTGAGAAAGTCCTCCCTTGCCCCCGTGAGGGTCCCTAGATACCTGCCTGTTTCCTTGGTAGTGTCCTCTTTTGGGCCCTCTGTCAGGTCCCTATGTGACCCCAGAGTACCTCCTGCACTCCTTTATCTATGCCCTGCCCCTAGTGCTTTGTGCAACCAAGTAGGACAGCCCCTGCCCTATTCCCCAACCATACCTCCCCTCTTCCTCCAGCTGTCTCATAATCCCCTCAACCTCCTCCTTAAGCTGTGCCAGCTGGTAGCACACTGGGCAACCACTGAACTTCTGAGCCCAGCCCAGTATCATGGCTGCCCCACACCCCACAACCCTCCCAAAGATGCCGGTCCTAATGATGTGTGGTCCCATCCCCCTCCAAGTAGGTTTTCTTGGGTGAACCACCAGGTTCCCCACTAGTCCAAGATATCATGATCTCCACACGTACGTTATTGTAAATGGCCAGAGTTTGCACTTCCTGACGCACTAGTGCTATTTTTAGGGCCCTACAGCATGATCTTCTAGTGTATATTAAGGCATATGGCCAGATGTTTCACTTTCTGGACCCTTTATTGCTATTTTAGAGCCCTATATCATGAACCCAGGTGTACATTAAGGTAAATGGCCAGAGTTCCTCACCTTCTAGTTGCACAGAGGGAAGAACTAAGCTACCACTTCTCTCAGTACTGTTTGCATTCTATCTGGAACCCCTCCCCAAGCTATATGACAGTAGCTGAGCACTGAAGGAATATTTTGGGAAACAGACATCACAAACTGGTGCTATTTGTCGGGTGATCTGTTAGTTTACCTAACTAACCCAGACGCATTGTTACCTCTACTGTGGAATAACCTCATGGAATTTGGCAACTACTCTGGGTACAAAATTAATACCATGTAAACAGATGTGCTGCAACTACATTATACTCCCTCTCAAGCAATTCAACAACAATTCATATTTAGATGGGACCTCCTCGTCTTAAATACTGGGGGCATGATTTTCTCTGACCCTGACTAGTTACGCCTCCTTAAGTAAGACCTACTGACACAACAATCTGTAGGAGACCTGGAATCCTGGCAAACCATTCCTCCTTCTTTGTTACAAAGAATTCAGTGTTAGGATGGTTCTCGCTACGCTGACCATATACTTCTCCATGTGCGCCTCCACGCTACTCTCTTCCCTGCACACCTCCACTCCACACGACCTTCTGTAGTATCTATGAATCTGTTCAGGCCTCACACCTTCTCCTTCAAAGAAATCTTGCCAGTCGATGCCCTAAATACCCTATTAACTCGAACCCTTCAAAAGGTAAACTCGGATGGACTAGACAACAAACTCCTCTATCTCTCTACTCCCACATCGCAACCCTGCTTGCCAACCTACTAAACCACTCCTTTGCCACTGCAACCGCCCCCAGACATGGAAACATGCTGTCGTCATCCCTCCTGGCAAAAGGGCCCCACTCCACCTCAAATTACCGCCCCATCTCTCTCCTTCTTGTGCTCGCTAAAATACAAGAACACCTCGTCCTCACCCAACTGGCATCTTTCCTATCCGACTCCAATTTCTTCACGCCATTCCAGTCAGGATTCAGGAAGAGCCATTCCACGGCTTGCTCCCTTATAAGGCTCACCAACTCCATCATTTCCGTTATGGACAGAGGGCAGATCACCTCAGCTATATTTGTCGACCTCGCCAAAGCATTCAACACTGTTTCACCCCTCCTGTTAACGTGACTGTCAGAAGCTGGCCTTACTGAATCAGCCACCAACTGGTTCAGCGCCTACCTCACAGGTAGGACCCAATCCATCAGAATTGCGGATGTCACATCCACACCCCTCCCTATGACCACTGGGGTCTCCCAGGGTTCAGTACTTGGACCAATTTTGTTTTCCATTTTCCTAAATGACCTCCCACTAAGCTGCTGTACTTCATCTATGCAGATGACACTGTCCTATTCTCCTCTGGCTCTTCCTTTGAAGAGGTAACTACCGACTTCAACATCAAAGTTCAGATCTGGTTAAGCTCTTATCAGCTTTCCCTAAATGCTAAAAAAAAAAAAAAAAAAAAAACAGTCACCAGGATCTTCGGCACAAGGCAACGCCTGTCTAGGCTCTCCACCCTCCCCTCCTAACACATCCTGGATGGTACTGTACTGGAAAACACCTCTTCCTTCCGCTACCTAGGAGTCTGGCTCAACCAACACCTATCTTTCTCTGTCTATATCGACGCAATTCTGAACAAACTATGCCCTAAGCTCGGGTTCCCTTTACACGAACTGCAGCAGCCTCCTGCTAACCGTGAGGCGTGAACTAGTGCATAAGATGATCCTACCATCATTTGACTACTGTGATATTGTCTACAGTGCCGCTCCCAAGTCCACCTTATCTAGACTGGACTCCCTCTTTAATGCTCTCTGCCGATTCTCCTCAATGCACCCCCGCACCCATCACTGTGATCTCTACCGCTTCTTGCATTCTTCTCTTGAAAGTCGCCGCCAACTGCACTGTACTAAGTTTGTCTCTAAATTCTGGCTTGGTTCCTTCTGTCTTATTCTCTCCTCATTGCTATCGCCAACCCCTCTCCGACCAATGCCCTTAGATCCTATGACTCCTGTCAATTACTCCCAAGAGGAGGTCCTCGTGGGACAAGCTGCCTTCTCACACTGGCTTCCTAAACTCTGGAACCAACTTCCTTCCCAAATTCATCACCCTCCTCCACTCACTCTCTTGCTACCGCCATGGCTAATTACCTCACGTAAATTGTACCTGCACATGATTATCCTCCTGTGCCCACCTCGACTCCGTAGACCTCAATTGCTTGGCCAACAGCACCCAGCATACGCTACTAAACTGGGTTATTAAACCAACTATTAAAGAGAACAGGAAATCATTTCTAATTGGCTACTGTTTGTGAAGTACTTGTTCTCCGAAATGATGTGCGTTCTCCTAAAGTATCCACATTTCATTATACCTGAATAAAAAGTGATAAGAAAAACTGTATTTTGCATTGTTTTGTTTTTATAGACAGCATTCTGTTACGGTTCTCTTCATGGAACTAGTAATTTGGAATTGTAACTATGTCATGGTTTGTGCACAGAACCCTAAGAACAGTTCTGATAGGTCAACAGCTCATAATTAATGTTCTTTACACAAACCATGACCTAGTAAAAACTCCAAATTATTAATTCCATTAACAGAACTGTAGCAGAATGCTGTCCATAAAAACAAAGCAATGCAAAATACAGTTATTCCTGTCACTTTTTATTCAGGACACGTTAGTGGAATGCATATGATTTCTGAGAATAAGAACGTTATAAACAGCTGCTAGTTAGCACAAATTTCCTGTCCCCTTTAAACCAACTGTTGCACTTATCAGTCTTCTGCTGTCATGCTGTCTTACTGCACTTCCAGTTCATGTACATTGCTCCATGATTGGATCATCATATCTTGTGCCTAACTGTTCCCTACCTGTAACCTGTTACTGAGCTGTAATTCCGATTAAGCATACACATTAATGTAATAAATGTAATGTTATATGTATCCTCCTGGAAAACTTGTGCGTTTTCCTCGACACTGCACTTACTGTAATGTTAAATGTTTTACTCAGTGATAACCTGCATGTTATCCTCTCCTATGTACCCCTCCCCAGGTCGCACTGGGAGACCAGCATTGTTTTTGCTCAGTGTGCCTTCCTGATGAAACAATTTAATAAATAAAATGTTACTCAGACCCACCCAATCACCCTACCTGCTCTTTCCTTCTGGAAGTAGGGAAGGATTATCTCCTTTATATCTGGAATGGAACCTGGTCGGGATAAAATTCACAGTCTTATACTTGGCTAAATTGCAAGGAGGTCTGGCACCCTCCAGCCTGACAGAGTATCATAGTGCTGCTCAAATTAGGGCTGCCATTTTCTCACCTCATGAAGTTATCAGGTACATTGGAAAATGTTAGAATTCGCTGAAGAAGATACTCTAAAACACTGCAAAACTACTGTTTGTACAACCCTGCATCCCTCCCACGACTTTTGGAGAACCCTAAACAAAGTAGACACTAGTACACTGGCATAAAGCACTCTACATAGATCCTTGCAAAGCACAAGGTTCCTACTGACCCTCTGTCCTGTAACAGTAGAGCTTCTACGGACTGGTCTCTTGCAGTAAGTCATTACTTATGAGAGTATCCACCAGGTGGCGCTGTCACACGGCAGCATCTTCCAGCAGTCTTACATGGGGTCCGTCCACACATCACTTCCTGTTAATGTGTGTAAGAGTGGGCGGCCCCCAGTACCCTCTGTTCATTTTCCTACTGGCTTCAGCTCGCACACTCAGCTCTCCTCACCTCCTGGGTTGCAGTCTTTGTCTTGAACTTGAACCAATTTTTCTACCTTCAGGTCCGGGACCTGGGACTTGCTGTCAGCACCCCCTGACTTCTATAGTAGGCCTGTGACCCACTCACAGTAGCCCGTACTGCTCCCAGGCCCAGGCACTCTTGCTGGGTCTGGGGCTTCTCTTGGGCCCAGCCCGATTTTTCTTCTACAACAGGCCTGGTGTTCCATTAGTGCTCATGATCCACCTACTGTTCCCAGGCCCAAGCACTCTTGCTGGGTCTTGGGTCTTCTTCATGGCTGATCACTCAGCAAGGCTGGAACGGTCCTTGGGGTGTCACCTTCACAGCTTCCCTGCCACAGGCACTCCATTCCAGGCATAGAAGGGAACGGGATTCACACTCCTTCCGCCTTGCTCCATCGATGATGGCTCCTCCATCATCAGTGGTAACTTCCTTATCCACAGGGCTGCTCCCCCCATTGATGGTGCCTGATGGGCTTGTTCTGTCTTCGGGCCATGTTCCATTGATGGAGCTTGTTTCTGTACGTTTCCCATCGACAGGCAGTGTTGCCCCATTGACGGGGATGCTTCCCCTGTTGACGACACATGTTTTTTCCTTCTCCCTTGTCGATGGGAGCTCTTCTCCCATTGATGGGCCATGTTTCTCCTGTACTCTCATTGACAGAGGCCTTTTCTCCATAGACAGAGCACTCCTTGTCAACGGGGCAGCCTCTCCCATCAACGGGACTCCCCGTTGCCCTTTATGTGCCCTTCGGTCGTGTCTTTTTCCGGACCTTTGGCCCCGCTGCATGGATCTCACCCTGAGTCCCTTGCTCCTTTACCGGTCCCAGTCCACAGGGGTCGGGATGCCTCCCCTTGCTGCTGAGGGTCGGCGGTTCCCAGGCTGGCTTGCCATCTTCCTGATGCTGCCCTTTGGCGTCCTCAGACTCCAGACCCATCACAGGCTCTGGGCATTGCCCGCATTGTGATGGAGGTCCTGCGGAACATGGGCCAGGGTCCAGCCTCATCCTGCTCCCTCCCCATCGCCCGAGCACTTGGCTCTAGCCCTCGGGCCGCCTGGTCCCCCTATCTCCCATTTGTGAGGACTCCCTTTATGGGGATTTCGGGAGAGGGATCCAATCATGGAGGATAGGATGTTCCTGGCGGGGACCTCTCAGACCATGGGGACCTTGGTTCTCCAGGTCGTCCTCTCTTGTGAGGTCACCCCACCTAAACACCCTGATCCTCCTTTCTCCCAGATCCCTCCTTCATGGCGCTCATGCTGTGAATCCAGCACACTTTTGGCTTCCGTGCTGTGTGCTGTGAATCGGGACTCCTTTCATCGGGACATGGCTGCCTACCTCGATGTTTCCGAGGAGCCTGCCATGGTGGTCCCGCATTTGATTCCTGTGTATTTTAACGCACTCTTTCATGCTTGGTCTCATTCTGCTTCCACCTAGCCTTCCACTTGTGGCCCTGATTGACTCTACCATGCCCCTCCTGACCACCCCTGCTTGTCCACCACCCCTGTGGTGGACTTGGTTGTCAGGGCAGTGGCTCATGATCGGACTGCCCGAACTCTCCATACCAGTTCTGTGTCGCTGGATGCTGACTCCAGCGCATGGATTACTATGGTGTTCAGGTTTATACCTCAATACTTTGCTACTTTGTATTCTTACTTATCTGGGTCATATGGTCCACTTCCTTCGCACTCTTGGTGCCTCAGCATTGACCTCCTGTCCGACCTGCCCTCCCTGAGTCGATCAGGCTGGCTCAGCCGCTATCTGCCATGCCCTCCTTTCCCATCACCTGCTCCTGTGTGTTTTGATGCGCTTGACGATCGGCCTGCTTTGGCCGCTGGCATCACCCTTTGCGCTTCGCCTGGCTGTGGATTTTGGGTTTGCTGCCTGACGCCCAGCTGTCGGTCACTGACGCCTCTTTCTGGGCACCTCCTGTTGGACCTGGTGCTCAGTCCATCCTGATTCCTTCTGGCTTCAGGGCATACTTTGGTCTGTTCAGGACCTCTCACACCCCCAGGTCCCACCCTATGCCTCGCGGTGGGCTTTCGCTCCCGCCTCCTATCGGGTGGCTGACTGCAGTAGACCTCCAGGGGTGGCTCGTTTGCCTCTCCACGGGCATCCCTGTTCCTCACCCGGGCAGGGACCCGCCTCTGCGCCTTGTTGCTTTTTCAGGTATCCCCGCCTCTCTTGCAGGCCTCAGAGGTGCCCAGGATCTCTTTCAGTTTCTTGAGGCTTGCTCCGGACTGGACGCGCCACTCCTCCATACCGATCTGATTGGAACTCCTGCCACTCTCCCTGCAGTGGAGCTCTTCAGTTGCTCCTTTCTATGACCATCCGGGATGTTTTACTCCGGTGCTCCTTTTTTCTACTATTTGCTGACTTTGACTTTATGCCAGAGCCTGTTGACCTTTGTCTCATCTGGATGAATCACTGTGCCTGGCCATCTACAGTTCTTTCTACATCACGCCTCCTGTATCCTGTCCTCACCTACCTTTGAGCCTTTCTGCATGAGCAGGTGATTTTTTTTTTGTTTGTTTTTTTTAAACTTTGTTTCTTCACCTACACCCTCGGGCATCCTTTAGAGTACCCATTCGAGTCCGCCCCTACTCCCAGCCTGAACCTCTGTATCACACCTGGTCCCTCCCAAACTACCCCAGGCAGGCTCGACCTCGGTACCATCTCGGACTGATTCACCCTCCCTCGGTGGCTAGCTGTTTAAGTGTGAAGTGCCTACCTGCTGTCGTCGGGTTGGGCATGGAGGAAGATCCTAGTGCGTTGGGCTGGCATTTAGGATGTGGCGAAATCCTCCGGGGCCACCGTCATCTCTCCGGTGTAGGCTTTTTCTGCTTTCTTCTTGCCCCTCAGAGTGCAGCAAGCAAGGCAGCATTATGCCGCAACTCTGCCTCTGTGCGTCCGCTGCATCGCCACTCTGGGCACCCCAATCGCCACCAGAGACTGCTCCAGGAGCGACCGCTTCTCCCAGCCCTCCCCTGGAAGGGAGAACAGTCCTGGGACGCTGCTGTCTTCCCCGTGGCCCAGGCTTGTTCCTGAACCGGGTTGTCGACGCGTGTAACGAGGTGTGGCTCAGCGCCGAGTTCTGGTGGCATGGTGTGAGGTGTGGCATCCAGCACCTCGAGCAGGTGTGTGGTTTGAGTTGACATTTCTCCTGATTTCATGCCAAATGTCTTTGCCTAACCATTGACCTATCTGACTGCATGGAAGAGGTTTGAGTTGGACATTTCTGTTACATTTCAAACATTTAGTCCTTACCCCACCCCAGCCTATCTGCCTCTGGGGGTGTGGTTGAACTTTACTTCTTTGGCCTTGCCTTTCCTCCCATTTGGATTCTACTGCTTCGTAATCTCCTATAAATAATGACTTGCTGCAAGAGACCAGTCCGTAGAAGATAGTACAGTTGTGTAAGAAGTTGTGTAAGTTGTGTAACAGTAGATCTTCAGTGGACTGTAGTCTCTTGCAGTAAGTCCTCTGCTCTCCGTCCCCCTGCCTTGTTACCTCGAATCTGCAACTCGGGTCGTTGGGTGGCTCACTGTTCTCTGTTATTTCTTGCTCTCGTCTACCTCTGTCTAGGCTGTGCTTGCCGAAGCCGACGGTGAACAGAGGGTACTGGGTGCCGCCCACTCTTATACATATCCACAGGAAGTGATGTGTTGATAGCCCCCATGCAAGACTGCTGGAAGAAGCTGCCGTGTGACAGTGCCACCTGGTGAATACTCCCATAAGTAATGACTTACTACAAAAGACAGTCCTCGGAAGATCTACTGTTACGGTAAGTTCTTACATAACTATACTTTTTATCCCAGCAACATTGAACCACATACTGTAGACTAGAATGGGGAGGCTTGATCATAGCACATCGGTTTTTGCAGGGGAAGGGTATCATCACCTATCCCGACTTACAAACAAGATTTGGCCTATATCAGTCTGACTTTTACCAGTACCTCCAGGTAATCAATTTTATCAAACCCCAGTTGGTGGCCTGGCTAAAAGAGGAGGACATACCCTTGTTCCATCAACTGATTTTGAAAATGTTATGAGGAGAGCAGACCACCTCTTTCATATCGCAGCTCTACCAATCAGTATTAGAACTAACACAATGGGATGCTGAAAGTGTTCGAGATGGGAAGCTGACTTGGGGCTGATACTTTGCAGACCTACATCGTGTGACTCCCTCCCGTGTTTGGAAGGAATTCTCATGGAAAACAGTAATGTAATACATTATTTCTCTACTCCAGATAGCCAGGTGAAGTATCAACTGGACAAAAGCCCACAGTGTTGGAAGGGATGTGGCAGCCTCCTGAGCGGCACATGCCCATATTTTTGGCAGTGCTCCCAGCTTGAACCCTTTTTGGTTCAGTTCACAGAGGTGCTTAAACTATTTTTGAGACACCTTTCAATTGACATACAGGACCCTTCTATTTTTTTTTGTTTGTTTGTTTTGTTACTAATTTATGCTACTTATTGCTGCAGCCCCTATCTCTGGAGGGAGCGCCCAGTCCCATCCCCTGGCATCCACCAGCCGGCACTGACCATTACCTCCAGGCAGGAGCCCGGATCCAGTGTGGCTAGCGCCATGGCTAGCCAGGTGCAGGACCTGCGAGGCGCCCTCCATCATGCGCCGCAGCAACTTGTTTTCCTCCTCCAGTTCTCTCCCTACAGGATTGAGGCATTCAGTGACACCTGCATAGGGAGCATGCCTGCCCTCACCTGCACACTCTCCTCCAGGTGTCTGCCCCATCTCTGACCCACTTCTGCAGTGTCAGCATGCTGCCCACCCGCCTCTGCTAGGGGCCAGTCATACGCTGACCACTAGCACCCCCTCCCCGGTGAAGGAGGCATTCCGTTGGATGCTTGATCCTTCTTCTCCCCTGCTGACCCTGGTGGCCTGTGCTCATTCACGAACATAGGTCGCCTGTGTAGTGCGAGAAGGCGCCCAGCTGCAACCCCTAGTGCCACTGGGCCGGCCTAGACTCCGCTATTTTTAGATATTCCAGCAGGCTTTCCTAGCCTAATATATGGAAATTGCTGTGTGTTTGCCTGATGGCAACCAAAAAGCAGACTGACAAGGTTATGTACCTACTGTACAGCAATGGCAAGATCTGATGCATGGTATATACAGAATGGAGAAATGAACTGCCAGGTTAAACACTCTCTGCCTAAATCTGAATCTGTCTGGGTTGGTAGGTTCAGTACACTTCAATTAAGAAATCACATTTGTACCTTGATTTTCTTGACTAGAAGGTCACTACAGGTTACCTGGAGGCATTGTTCCTACTGCACATATTGTATCAGTCGGACTATGCACTACTTACATGTATATTCTGCAGCTGTTCACTGTTGCGGTTTCTGTTGTCATGTCATATAACAGAAAATGTCAGCAGAGAAATAAAAGAAAAAAAGTATAGTATTAACAAAAGTCAAAAAAAAAATATTTCTTTAAAACCGTCTTATAAAATGGCATGAGAAAATCTAGAAATCTCACTGGCCAAGAGACATCAGCTGACCATACATTAACTAGAAAATAATGCCTGTGCAGGTGTGTGTTATGATGATTTTTCACACATCCGAGGTGTGTGATAATCCATAAACCCGGAGCGTGAAACTCGTTCGGTTTGTGAGATTATCACACACCGGGGGTGTGTGAAAAGCCACATAACACACGGGCATTATTTTTTTAATTGCTGGTGCAATTGAGTCAATGCCAAAATATGTTACTGAAGCAGCTATGCTGTTATTCTTGCTGCTGCTGCTCAGTATTCCACCCCCTACACTACACTGACACACACACGCGCAAACACATACTCTCTCTCTGTCTCTCCTTCTCCAAGATATTTTTAGCACAGTTTCTCTCTCTCTTTACTGTGGAACCGCACCAAACAGCCATTGCCTGTTCTTGATAACACTAGCTGTCTCCCAGTATCCCACCCGAAATGCGGCAGAACACGGAGCAACCAGACAGAGATTTTTTTTTAATATAAGGGCAGGATCAATCAGATAAATACTTTAAAATCTTCCACATTACTGGGATTGACAGGCAAATCATATATGCGGGTCTGAATCCTCAGCAACAGTGAAACCGCTGTAATGCTTGTTGACCTGTTTGAGCTCATTTCACATGGACTAAGAGCCAGTGAGCAAGCACACTAAAGATGAAGTTAGCAAACGCCGTAATAACCCGCTCTATGGGTTATTATGGCATTTAAACAAGGCTATAGTCCATGTGATAAAGAGGGTCACCAGTAATTATATAGAGATAATACATGGTCATCGATGGTTAACCTGTTTGTTAACCATTTAGATGTTGCCTGGGTGACCATGTAAACCTCAGGAGCGTAAGCTCGAGAGGTTTAGGCCACCACGGCAACCTCGAGATGAGTTTAAAAAAACGGTTACCCATCGATGTACCATACACTATATTTTATAGTTTATGGTACAATTTAGTTTTTTTTTTTTACAAAAGAAAGCAGTCCCTTACTGCATTTTTTTTTTTTTATGTTGCCACTGCTCTGCCCTCACTGCTGCGGCTATTTCAAGGCCATCCGATCCATTTTGCCGCATGCCCAGACTGTTCCCGGTTGTTAACCCATTGATGTGACGTACCATCGATGGGTTAACAACATTGTAATGTCACATCGATGGTAAAACGTTGTTATAAAAAGGTAGATTTCTACCTATAACAACGTTCTACCATACATTATATCTCTATATATGCACAGTCATCCTGTTCCTAAACCACATCACACAATAAGCAAATCGATCCTCCTACAACGAAAACTATCTTCCAGCTGTATCCCCACAACCAGAACTGATTTTCCATCTCAAACATGGCTGCTATCTTTACACTGTAAAAACCTTCAGCTGGACCCTAAAAATAAAACTACCTTAAATAAAAAAACAAAACAGATTAATTAAATGTTTTTTCCTTAATCATCATACTCTCCTTACACACATAAACAAACTAGAAACAATAAGTAATGTTTATAGTTTTCAATACAACTGTTTCTTTGCTGACAGTGAAAAATTCCCCTTCTTTTTTTTTTTACCATGCTCATCAGGGAAATCTCTTCTGTTTTCCCTGACAGTGAGATAATTGAATTTGTGGCTTTAGAAAAGGCCTGTGTGTGTGTGTGTGTGTGTGTGTGTGTGTGTGTGTGTGTGTGTGTATGTATATATATATATATATATATATATATATATATGTATGTGTGTGTGTATATATATATATATATATATATATATATATATATATATATATATACACACAGTATATTAGGAGAGAACATTCTGCCAGTGGAACTGAGGGATTTTGAATCCCTGTATTCCATGGTAAACATTCCACAATAAACATTCCATTTCTTGAATGTGGGGAAACCCAGAAGAAAAAAAAAACAGAATGAAGAAGGTAAGCAATAGTACTATATAAACAAAGAGAAAAGGTGGTAAATGACTCACCCTGCTGTTTAGCTTTTAGGACAGCGAGCAGTTCATGATGCGGTTAGTGAGTGTGGCAATTTTGAACCGTGCTCATGCTTACAGCATCAGGGAACTGAGGAGTCTAGTTTTGTCTGCAGAGTGAGGAGAATGTAATAAAGTAAGGGGGCTATGTGACATACTTAGAATGAGGAAAACAGCATTTGAGAATTGTTGTGTCTGGCTGGGCAATATGAAGCTTAAATGGGCAGGAAGGCATTCACTGTATAACGCTACTTTAATCTAGCACTACTACGTGGAAGGACAATTTTATGTTAAAAGCACAGATTCACTTACATTTTTACTTATTTAAAAGTGTGTTTTAAAATAAAAAAAAAACTGTTTCTAAAAGTAAAGGGCCATTTTAACCCTTAGGCTGCCACCAACAAGATATCTTGTCCTAAAAACCTATGCGTTCTAAATCTTCCGGCAGCCTTAAAAGTGCAGTAAGACACTCCGGGTTGTATTACGGTGATAACCACACTCCTAGGGACGCACCAGCACTCACCCTTTGGCCTCGTGCCTAACTACGAACCCTAGGAGTGCGGTCATCACGCCATAATCACACTGTGTCATGTCTT
Organism: Neoceratodus forsteri; assembly: GCA_016271365.2. Lineage (NCBI taxonomy): Eukaryota > Metazoa > Chordata > Ceratodontiformes > Ceratodontidae > Neoceratodus > Neoceratodus forsteri. The sequence goes on along the minus strand of CM028135.1, from coordinate 516,463,615 downwards.
ATTGCTTACATGTAATTTATAGTCTCAGCACATGCAAACAGTACAGACAGAACTAATTTTTAATGGCTGGATTCCAAGCTTTCAGTAATGATACATTTCTAGCCCCAGTGGTTCCAAAGTAAGACCTTTCAAAAGATTATTTCTTTAAAATGGGATAACATTTGAACCATTAGGGCTAGAAACGTAATCTGTTTTTAAATGCAAGCCTTGAGTCAGCTCAGTTGATAACGATAAGAGATCGGTTTTGCTACCATATATTGATAGATGTAAACATAAAAGTGCTTACTAAATTTTGAAAGTCTGGTTATTTTTAACATATTATATTGATATATATATAGAAATGTAGCACCACGTAACTGTATTGTTATGATCTATTCATGTTGATCAGACTCAAAGTTTTATTTGTAAAAGAACCCTATATTTCTACACTTAACAGTTTAAATATACAGCTTTCAAATAGAATTTCAGTTACTGTAAAATATGATGATTATTATTTTTGGAAATAGTCGGAAGATGCTAGTGGTTGATCTAAGAATAAATACATTCTTTTCTAGTTTATTTTTTGTTTACTAGGTAAGTGCACCGTACATAGTAATTGCCTGTTCTCGGGCATGATCTTGGAGGTTACAGTAGATAGGAATACATTAGAATTCAAACAGTTGTACACTACAGCTAAATCAAGACTTTAGTACAAGTCAGATGGGTACAGACATGGTACAATTGTGGACAGAGAGAGGGATGGATGACCAGCGGAAAAAAGGAAGTGGTGATGCCATTGTACAAATCATTGGTGAGACATCATCTTGAATACTGTGTCCAGTTTTGGAGCTGCATCTCCGGAAGGACACAGGCAAAGTAGAGGCAGTTCAGAGAAGGGCAACAAAAATGGGGCATGGTCTACACCAAAAGTCATATAAGGAGTGACTAGAGGACCTTAGTATGTATACCGTAGAGGAGAGTAGATGAGAGCGGGGACAGATAGAGAGACAAGAGCGACACTGAGACAGACAGATATGTTCAGATAACTCCAGGGCATAAATAAGGTACAAAAGGTAGCATCTTTTCAGAAAAGAGATGTTCAAGAACAAGGAAATGATAGGAGACTGGTGGGTGGACTCGGTAAGGTGAGAAAGTATATTTTCACGTGAAAGGTGGTGGATGCATGGAACAGTATCCCTGCAGAAGTGGTGGGGGAATTCAAGAATGCTTGGGATAGACATAAGGGGGAACCCTAACGAGGGAAAAGAGAGGGTAAGCCAGAGATCAAGGGGGCCCACAGTAGTGCAGTAGGCAGGGAATATAGGCAGAATAGGTGGGCCATGTAATCCTTGTCTGCCGACAATATCTGTTTCTGTGGAGAAAGAACAAGAGTTATACAGCAGACCATAGCAGCAAATGCCGTGAGTTAATAAATTCAGCATCATAAAATAAAATCTGAGCTGAGAAAGCAAAGAATAATTAGATCACAGTGTACATAAATGATAGAAAAATGAGTAATCAGATTTATATATATATTTTTTTTTAACAAGGAGAGACGCACGAAGCCGAAGCTTGTTTACAGGTGTGACCTGGGAGCACAAAGAAGTTAAATGACTTGCTCAGGATGACACAGTATGCAAGTGGGGGCTGTGGGATTCAAACCCAGGTCTCCAGCTCGGAGCCTTAAACCACTGTGCTATACTGCCTCCTATTGACTCATCATATCCTCAATACAAACCCCATATTGGGTACATGAGCAGATACAAATTGCACATACCCCAATAATGCAAAGCACCCCATATTAGGTACATGAGCAGATACAAATTGAACATACCCCAATAATGCAAAGCAACATGAGAAAAAGACCAAGGTAGAAAGGTCAGTGGGGATGCCGCTACAGAAGGTAAAGCCATCAAAAATGGAGAGCAATGAGTACCAATGCCCGTAGTCTGGGTAACAAGCTTCCTGAATTAGTGGCCTTGATGGAGGAGGAAGATCTGGATATCGTGGCAGTCACAGAAACATGGTACACACAGAACCATTACTGGGACGTAAACATACCAGGATACACTATCTATAGGAGGGACAGGGAGTGTAAAAGGGGAGGAGGAGGAGTAGCTTTCTACATAAGAGAAGAAATCAAAGCAACAGAACAAAAGGGTAAACAGGGAGGAGAAGAAGCACTGTGGGTCAATTTGGAGGCAAGCAATGGCACCACAATCCGCACAGGGTTAGACAGACCTCTCTCAGGGGAGGAAATGGACAAGGAAATGATAAGGTATACTTAGAATGGCAGATAAAGGGAGATATTGCTGATGGGTGATCTGAATATGCCAGATGTTAACTGGAGTGCAGTTGCAGTAGCCACTTTAAGAGTGGGGTTATTCTAGATGCCCTACAGGGGCATGCCTTAGACAACTAGTATTGGAGCCCACTCGAGAGGGAGCAATCTTAGATCTGGTTCTCTCAAATGGAGATGAAGAGAGGATCACAGATGTAGAAGTGGGTAGCCATCTGGGAACTAGCGACCATCGAACAGTATGGTTCACAATAAACACAGCAATAGAGTCAAACCATACAAAGACAAAGGTACTGGATTTTAGGAGGGCTGACTTTGCTAAAATGGGTGAGTGCCTAAGGAATGCACTAGCAAATGGGCAGGAAGGAGGGGTGGAAGAACAATGGGGAATAATAAAAACTGCCATCACAGAGGTAACAAGCCTTTGTGTAAAGCAAATAAACAAAATGAAACGAGGTAAGAAACCGCTATGGTTCTCAAAGGAAGTGGCAGTGAAGGTTCAAGAGAAAAAGAAAGCATTCAGGAAGTACAAGGAATCACAGAAGGAACAGGACAGAGAACTGTATCAGTTAAAGCAAAAGGAAGCTGGAAAGGCAGTCAGAACAGCAAAGGCCCAAACCGAGGAAAAGATAGCCAACTCAGTTAAGAAGGGGATAAAACCTTTTATAGGTACATCAGGGAGCGAAGGAAGACCAAGGGAGGGATAGTGAGGCTTAATAAAGGGGAGGAGGGTGGGCAGAGGGTGACTGTGAAAAGGCAGAGATACTAAACAAATATTTTTGCTCAGTATTTACAAAGGAAGAGAGGGAGGTACCTAAAACAAACAGTAGAAACACTCTGGATACAGAAGTTGATACTGCCCATTTACAGAAGAAAGGGTTCTGAAAGAGCTCTTAAAACTGAAGGTGGACAAAGCAATGGGGCCTGATGGGATTCATCCCAGAATTCTAAAGAACTAAGGGTAGAACTAGTGACACCACTGACTACCCTCTTTAACAAATCATGGGAGGATGGGGTGGTACCTGAGGACTGGAGGAGAGCAGATGTGATTCCCTTCACAAAAGTGGGAGCAAGGCAGAAGCAGGAAACTACAGACCTGTTAGTTTAACCTCAGTGGTAGGGAAAATGATGGAATCACTTCTGAAGGAAAGAATTGTTGAGTATCTAGAGGCCAGAGGGCACAGGACCCAAGGCAGCATGGATTCACAGCGGGAAGGTCATGCCAGACAAATCTGATAGATTTCTTTGACTGGGTGACCAAAGTAGTTGAAAACGGAGGGGATGTGGACATGGCCTACCTAAGTTAGCCAGCCTGGGAGTGGGTCCCAAGATGACAGCCTGGGTAAAGAATTGGCTGGAGAATAGGACACAGAGAGTAATAGTAAATGGAGTCCACTCTGAAAAAAGGGGGGTTAGTAGTGGGGTACCACAGGGTTCAGTATTAGATCGGTCCTCTTCAATGTCTTTATGCTTACATTGCAGAGGGACTGAAGGAAAAGTATGTCTCTTTGCAGATGACACAAAGATCTGCAACAGAGTTGATGCACAAGGTGGGGTGGAAAGGATGAGAAGGGACTTGGCAAGGTTAGAGGAATGGTCAAATGTATGGCAGCTTAGATTCAATGCTAAGAAGTGCAAGGTATTGCACCTGGGAAACAAAAACCCAGGGGAAGAGTACACAATGGGGGTGAGATACTAACAACAACAAAATGAAAGGGACCTGGGGTAGTCATATCAGATGACCTAAAGGTGGGCAAGCAATGTGAGAGGGCAGCATGGAGGGTTGGGGATTACTGGGATGCATAGGAGAGGCACCAGTAGAAAACAAGAAGTTATTATCCTCTGTACAGACAGCTGGTGAGACCACATCTGGAGTACTGCATGCAGTTCTGGAGACCCAATCTCCCAAAGACATAGACAGGATGGAAGCTGTCCAGAGGAGGGCAACTAAATGGTGCGGGTCTGCACCGGAAGACATTTGAAGAGAGACTTAAGGAGCTTAATATGTATCCTCGAGGAAAGGAGGGAGAGGGGGACATGATAGAAACTTTTAAGTACCCTCAAGGAATTAACAAAGTCCAAGAGGGTAGCATCTTTCAAAAAAAGAGGTGTGCAAGAACAAGGGGCACAATTTGAAGATAGAAGGGGGGCGGCTCAGAGGTAATTTAAGGAAGTATTTTTTCACAGAGAGGGTTGTGGATATATGGAATGGCCTTCCAGAGGAGGTTGTGGAGTCAAAAACAGTGGTGGAATTCAAGCATGCATGGGACAGTCATAAGGCAATTCTAGGGGGTTGGGGTAGGAAGAAGTAGACTGCTGGTTAACTAGGATCTGCAACTTATCCATCAGGTAGGGAAATGGGCAGACTGGGTGGGCCAAGCGGTCCTTATCTGCCCTCAAATTCTCTGTTTCTATGTAACATGAGAAGCAAATGCCCATGAATTAATTTGGACTGGCTCAAATTTAAGCAGAATTGCATGGTACCAGGAGGCCTCACAAAATAATCAGCAAAGGCTGAGAACAACAGACACGTGTTTCGTCCACATTTGGACTCATCAGTTTGACATATTTGTACCAAGGCACGATAGCCAGCCACCCTATAGGGGATCTTATTAGTTTGGGTTGTGGGCAGCCGAAGTAGAGAGAGAAGAGAATAACAGAAGAACCCCAGAGTGAATGCTCTGGGGCAAGGGTAACCCGGAGGATATTGGCAAAACAGCCAGATTTTAAAGAAAACACAAATTGCACATACTGTACCCCAATAATGCAAAGCATCATGGGAAGAATATGCAAATGCCCATGGTACATGAGCAGTTGTCTGTCTGAAGCAGATTTGGTTTTTGGAGGTCAGATGTGTAATTGGGGGTGGGGGGAAGTTGTGGAGTTTGTGACCTTAAAACTGAAGTACGACATTGTGACAATTTTAATCCCACACCTTTTGTTACATTTTAGATGCTTTTTTTTCTTGTGACTTGTAAGATGTTCTCTGCATTTTCAGTATGCAGTACCATCTTAAAAAAAAAAAAAAATGATTGTAATAATTATAAAGAGCGCCTCTTTTAATATGGCTATTCCCAGGTTTTCCTCAGTATTCCCATCTGTTTTTGAACATCCTGTTGTGTAACATCACCTTTCTTGAGGCAGAGGATGAACTGGCATGTAACAAATACTGTTCCCTGACTGGCTGTGCAACCGGTTGATTCCTATTATTAAAAGTGTATTTTGATGGCTCCAGCTGTTCATTTTCTATTAATTACTTTAGATTGAATGTGGTGTCAAGCAGTGTGATTTGCAGACTTAATTTTCTCTTTCTGAATGCACTGAATTTTAAGTGTGTATCTAGCGTATTTGAGGGTGACTGGAAGCCCTCATATCGCCTCCCGTGGCCCACATTGTTAACCTGTCCCTTGCCTTGGGGTGATCCCAGAAATGTGGAAGGTAGCCAGGGTTGTCCCCGTGCTAAAGCAGGGCAACGCTAAAGTCCCTGATAACCATCGGCCGATCGCCATTCTTTCGCCATCAGCAAGTTACTTGAAAAGGTAGTAGCTGAACAACTCTCCGAGGACATCCAGGCCCATGAATTGCTGTCCCCTGCCCAGCATGGTTTCCGAAAAGGACACAGCCCCACCACGGCCCTGATCGCTGTCTCCTTCAGTATCAGAACAGCTATGGACCAGGGGAAACTGTTTGGAGCAGTGTTTATTGACATGTCCAAGGTCTTCGACGTTGTTGACCATGACCTGCTCTGTACTCAGATGAGGTCCCTTGGCTTGTCCCCCTCAGCTCTGAATTGGTTAACTGATTACCTGCATGGCAGAGTACAGCTAACCAAATTCAATAAAGTCCTCTCAGATCCCCTACCCATGACCTCTGGCTTCCTCAGGGCTCGGTCTTGGGACCCCTTCTCTCTCTCTTTGTCAACCATCTCCTGCTGTGGTTACCATTGTAGGGTCATCCTGTATGCAGATGACCTGGTCCTCCTGGCCCACTCCCAGAGACACAGCCATCCTCAATCTCCACCTGTCTGAGGACTTTAAGAACATTCAGGCTTGGCTAATTCAACAGAAGTTGGTCCTCAACCTGAAAAAAAAGGCTATGCTATTTGGCTCTTCAGCCAAGATCCATGCCTCTCCAGTCCCTCTCCGAATCGATTGCGCTTGATGGTGCTCCCTTCACACTGTGAACTCTCTCAGATATCTCGGGTGATGCTTGACCTCAACTGGACCTAGGGACTCATATCCTCAACGCCTGCAGAGCTGTGAACTGTAAGTTGGGTCTGGTCTACAGGGTCAAACACAACCTAACCCCTGCTGCTCGTCTAGCCCTTGCTAGAGGAGTACTACTCCTTCCTCATCTATGGTCTCCACCTATTTGCACGCACTTTCTAAAGCCTCCTACTTACTCAGGGGCACACGACATACAATAACATCTGTTGTTTCACTCTGGCTGCCCTCGGCTCACCCATCACTGCGAACTCTATGACAAGCTTTCCTGGCCAATCACCCAAATTTTGGACTAGGGTGCCTCTAGAGCAAAGTGATCAGCACTGGTTCCCCCAGGACTGGCTCAGCTTCTCTCTCCAGCTGACAGCTCCTCCTACCCTCTCAGGTCCCAGGGTCCTGGGATACTAAAAGTACCTCCAGCCCGCACCCTTATGGGGACAGGGACTTCACTGCATGTGCTCCTAGGCTCTGGAACACCTTTCCTGAGCAGGTTCGCACTGCCCCTCCCATCAACGCTTCGACATCCCTATGGGAGCATCTGAAGCTGGCCTCATGTTGCGAAGGTGCCGTAAGCCTCCCTAGCGCATCGCCCCAGGTACTATTACACCACTATCTCCTGTTACTGGAACACCCAACTGAATCAATATTGGTTTGCTGATTTTGCTCCAGTCTCCTTATGCACTTAGCCAATGATACAGATGTTCAATGTTGCTTAATGCTTGCTCACTATGTTTTCTGCCACTTCCTCTTACATATGATTCCTATCCTGCCTGTTTAATTTTTGTACAATGTTACAATATGTTCTGTTTACCTGTTACGCTGTATTGATGTATCTGTAATACCTGTTGTACTCTCCAGGGTCGTTCCTGAAAATAGGCATGTAACTTGCCTAGTGTACCTACCCGGTTAACAAAAGCTAAATAAATAAATAAATAACTAGTTCAAGCCGAGCTTTATATGGGAGAATGGATGACTGGTTTGGTTAACAGGCTGTAAGCATGCAACATTGTTGTACAGAAGGTGTGCTTATATGATAACTCACATATAAAATTTTAACACTCAACTCTCCGTGAAGATAACATTTTCCCTTCCAAGGAGATGCTGGTGCAGCAAAGCAGGCAAGACCTCCCCAAAAAAAAAAAAAAACAGGCTGGAAGTTCTATCACAGTGCTGACTCTGGTTTACTGCATAGTTACTGCTGGTACCATGGGTCTGGCTTACGACTATCCTTTTAAATACCATTTTGCCTGTTGCCAATACAAATTGCAAGCCCTGGCCCCCATACAGATGATGATGATGATGATGATGATGATGATGATGATGATGATGATGATGATTGATTCTTCTGTGTTTTTACATGTTCTACCAACATCATATTCTTGTCGGATAATGTTGTAGCAGTACTATGCACAAATGTTAATTGTCTGCACCATTTAAAATAAATATATTCTAAATTATGCTCAATGGTGGGGATTCTCCAGGGGTGGGAATAACGTGCCAGAGGTGCGTCTTGTGCCCCCGTGCAGTCATGCACCCGCAGAACAATGCACGGTGGCCAAATTCACAGCCACCGGCCACTGCATGGCTCCCATCCATAACCCCCCCCAAAGCATGCAGGTGCGTGGGGGCACTGCCGTGGACATCCATTGGGATGTCTGGACCCCATCCACTACTAGATCCCTTGCGCACGTGGGGTGCCGTGGTAGACAGGCAGCCATGGCATCAGGGTGGGTGGGTGCCTGGTCGGCCAGCCCCGGCCCTCAAGTGGATCTCAAGGTCTAGGGGTGGCATGTCGGGAAGGAATCTGTGCCCCTACATCTCTACTGCGGATGGTGGTGGCATCATGGGGGGCATGTATCGGCTATATCTGCCCTCAGAACATGTAACCTCCCACCCCTTCGTCCGGCGCTCGCGCTTTCCAAGAACTGCATAGAGCACAGGGATGCCCCTTGCACCACCCCCTCGCAGATCTCGCTGGCCAGACGGGGATCCAGCGCATACCAGCCTCACGCCCCCATGGAGAATCAGGCGCAAGGGCAGCAAGAGGGTCTACACACCCCAGATATGCACATGTAGACCCCCCCACACAATGGAGAATATGGGTATATATATATATATTCCTCCCCTCGACCTGCCACTCCTTCAGAGCACCAGTGCCAACCACCACCTTCCAACACCCTACCACCTGCTACCAACTCTTATAGCAGCCTACTTGAGAGTGGCCCTGGTATATCCCTGTACCGGGTGGATCCCGCTCCTCCAGGAGGAAATCGCCTTGAGGCCCCTATTCAGCTTCTCAGGCGCCGGTTGGGCTGGATCCAGGCTGGCTCTGGGGCTTCGGGTGGTAAGGCGGTTGGGCACTCGCCATCTAGCCCTTGGTCAGGTGGCATTTTCCGTGTTCTGGTGCCTCGCCCACTGCAGTTCTTGGCCATGCGAGAGTGCGGAGGATCCTGGGGTGACAGCATGCGGGGGAGGCGTGTCGAGGCCACACGTCTCCAAGCACACTCACCAATACGCCCTCAGTGCTCCTGGCTGACCCCCAGGAGGGAGGCGTCCAGTGGATGCCTGTGAATCCCCTCCCCGGCCGGGCTCCACTTCTGACACCCAGGCTCGGGGCGCGAACCTGGGTCGCCAGCATGCTGAGCGAACCCCTTCGCACGGGGCCAGTTTATTTAAAAATTGCAACATTATTTTTCAGTAACCAGTTTTTTTTCTTGGGACAGTACTAACTGTACAGAACGATTCATGTAGGGTTTCTGGCATATGTTATGTTATAAACACAGTGAGGCAAGTGCTATGCATTGTCACAGTGTTTTAGAACTTTATGAGCAAAATGCTAATCAGTTTTTAGAGTTAAATAAAACCCTGCCACTACTAAAATAAGAGACTGCACCTCTCAGAAAGGAACTATAAAAACAAAAGTTATACACTGTACCCACAGATTTTACTTGAGAGGCTCTTGCAGTAGGTAATTGCATATAGGACAGAAGCGGCAGGCGTCAGGACCCCATGAAAAATGTCTGTCTAGCGGTCTCTGGCGGGGACGCGCCCCGATCAGGTGACCGACGTCATGCAACGTCAGTATAAAGGGGCGGTCCCCCACGCCCGCCTTCCAGTTCTTTCCCGCCGTTAGTTCGTGTAAGCGCCTCGCAGTTAAGTTCACTGCTTTGCTAGTCAGTCGTTGGAATTATTACCGTTAATTTACTCTAATTTGTTAGATATTCTCGTTAGATTTTCTTCAGATTCTGCTGTGTATGTCATTCCATACTCCATCTGAGCACAAGAACAAGTGCGATTCCTGCAGCGCCCAACTCCTGCACAAGGACAGACACTTCCAGTGCCTCTTCTGTCTAGGCCCGGATCACCCCGTGGAGAAGTGCCAGCACTGCCTGAAATTCAACGCCGCCACCCGCAAACGGATGCAGCAGTCCCTGGAGGCCCACATTTTGAAAAAGATGTCCTCCATGGAGAAGGAGCTGAAGAAGCTTCGGCAGGCCTCTACTTCTCCTGAGGGTCACCGAAAAAGGAAGAGAAGCACCGGACCGACTCCTCTTCCACGGCTACCACGACTCCAGCTGGGGTCGCAGTGCTGAAGGTAACATCCTCCAGGGGACTGTTCTGGCATGGCCGTCTTGAGGTTTCACATGTGTCGACCTCCCCATCGGCCTGGGTCCATTGGGAGCCTCTGGGTCAAAGGAGGCAGCCGCTTGTGTTTCCCGCCACCGCCGGCCTTCTTGTTCAAGCAGCTCCGGGAAAGCCAGACATTGGCTCCTCCCGACGCCCACACGGGCAAGGCCGAAAAGTTGCCCGACCCTTCAGGGCAGTGCACAGCCTTCAAAGTGCCTGCCAAGTCCACTCCTCCCTTGCGGCCTTCGTCCAGCGTTGGGTCTGATAAGTCGGATGCTGGCTCCTCCGACACCCGCACGATGTTAGAGCCGACGTTGGACCCTACGGATCAGTCCATCGTCCGCGGCTCGCCGCAGCGTTCACCGTTGCATTCCGAGGCTCCAGCATCTCCCTTGTTGGACCCCGAGGATTTTAGTCCTCCTTCTCTGGGCGACACCGAGGATGCTGTTATGCTACCATCAGGTCTCTCTCCCGCTGGGCTGGACAACCTGACGACAGACACTTGGACGCCAGCTCCGACGCCAGGCGACATTCCCTTGCCGGACGCTGTCCCTACGCTGGACCCAATGCCTGCCGGGCTTCCCATTCCAGGCCCGCCTGCTGGGCCTCTCCCAGGGCCTTCTCTCCGTCAGAACCCCTGGTGCCGGGGTATCCGACCCCGTCGTATCCGACGCCGTCCTACCTGGAACTGCAGTATCCTGACGCCACAGTACCCGGTGCTCCAGTACCTGACGCCGGGCTTCCCGTCGTCACATTATGGATACTCACCGTACGGATATCCTCAATATTCATATCCCCCACCTCCTCCTCCTTCTCCTCCACTGCCCCCTTAGCCGCTGGTGGACCTGAAGGAGACTCTGGCTTCCTGGTGGGCTGAGGCCAAGGCTCCGCTCACCAGGGAGGTGGAGAGCAGCCTTCCGACGCCGGACCCGGTTCCGGACTCCCGTCGTCGGAGGCGAGAGACTCCCTTCCCCTCTCCTGACACCAGAGGCGAGCCCTCCAGTACCAGGGCAGGGGAGGACACGCTTCCACGAGGGCTGCCCAAGGGGTCCGTTCCTCCCCCATGCCGGGAGGAGTCCTCCTCCTCCTCTTCCTCTTCAGAGACCACGGATGACTCTGATGGGTACTCCGATCCAGACGATGAGCCACGCACTCCAGACCAGCCCAGGCCCAGGACTCCTCTGAAGTCGCCTCCGGAAGAGCCTTCCTTTCTGGAGTTGCTGTGAAAGATCCAGGTGGTTCACCGGTGGCAATCTTTGGAGCCGGATCCACAGCGAAAGAAGCTCACTGCTCATTTGGATCTGCCTGAAACCGCTCCAACACTGATTCCACCCTGGATCGAGCTCTCTGTGGACCTTGTTTCACTATTTGGAAACAACTGTCAGAAATAGCCCCTTCCGAGGAAGGCAGATAGGCTTTACCAGGCTCGGAGGGTGTAGATTCTGGAACACACACCTCAAAGCTGACTCGGGTTGTGATTAGCGCCAACATGGCAGTCACGGCTAACCTTTGAAGCATCTTAGCCTGCCCCACCTGACAAGGAATCCTCGCTTTCTGGACCAGTATGGGAAGAAGGTCTGCGCTTCTTCCATTCTGGGAATGAGGGCCTTTAATTACGTTGCTCGTATGGGATTTCAAGCGATCCTGTGAGGTGGAAGCAAAGCTGGACTCCTTGCTGAGTCTGGACTAAGCAGGAAGCAACAGATGTGGTCCGCCTGTTAGTTCGCCAGTCGATGCTTCATGCCATGTATGACGAGACAGTGGACGCTGCTGGTCGGAGCTCAGCTGCTGCTGGTTTGCGGCATTGTGCCTGGCTCCGAGTGTCAGGTTTTGTCCCGAGGTGCAGTCTGTTTCCAGGAGGCGCCTTCAGAGGTTCGGTGCTGTTCGTGGGATGTCAAGGACATCATCACCTATCTGCAAGAGAAGGGTACTGCTCTAAAGTCTGTCGACTCTATGTACAGGCCCCTCAGGGTCAGCAGTGCCCTTTCGCAAATATTCTCGCCCAAAGTAAAACCCAAGGGAAACGCCGGGCCCTTCCAGCTGCCAAGTGCCCCCGTCCAAAAAGCGTGGAGTTTAGCCACGCGCTGCCCACACCTCCTGACTCTTTCCTCTCCCACAGCCTCTGGTCTTCCAGAGGAACCAGTAGGAGGGAGGTTCTCGCTCCATCTACTGGGTTGGAGAGGATCACTTCAGACACTTGGGTGCTCCAGCTGATTGCAGAAGGACACTCAATCAAGTTTCTACAGAAACCACCCAGAAAACCACCCCCAAGTCATCTTACTCCCCAGAACATCGTCTTCTGGTTCGGGATGAAATATCCTCCCTTCTGTTGAAGGCGATAGAACCTGTCCCAGCCCACCTTCAGGGATAGGTTACTACTACCATTTCTTCCTGGTTCTGAAGAAATCGGGAGACGTGAGGTGTATCCTAGACCTCAGCTCCCTGAACCTGTTTGTGGAGTATAAACAGTTCAGAATGCTCTCTTTACAGAGCCTTCTGCCCTTACTTCGGCCGGGACAGTGGCTGTGCGCTCTGAACATGCAGGATGCCTACCTGCATATCCCTGTTCGCCCTTCCCACTGCAAATACCTTCGTTTTTTGTTTCAGGGGGACCACTACCAGTTCAAGGCCCTCCCATTTGGTCTTTCCTTGGTGCCCCGAGTGTTCACCAAATGACCTTCCATGGTAGCGCCCACCCAGTGCACTCCAGGAGTACAGGTTTTCCCGCACTCTGGATGATTGGCTCCTGGCGACCCCATCCAGGGAGGAACTTCTGCCCTCCCTTTCCTTACTCCTGCAGGTTTTACCAGCCTGGGTATTACCATCAACCAGACAAAGTCCCATTTGATCCCATCCCAGAGGCTCCAGTTCATCGGGTGATCCTGGACACACCCTTGGCATGGCATTCTTGCCACTGGACAGGGTTGCCACCCTCCAGGCTCATGTATGCCTGTTGTCCGGTCTCTGGCGGTCAGCGCCAGGTCAGTCCTTAGCCTCCTCGGGCTCATGGTGGCTGCTATTCTGACAGTCCCTCGTGCTCGGCTCCACATGAGGATCTCTCAATGGACACTTTGGTCTCAGTGGATCAATTGGTGGATGACCTAGATCAAGAGTCCTGGTCTCCAGGCTGATGGTTCGGGACTTGCATTGGTGGATGGTTCAGGAGAACCTTTGTCCGGGAGTTCCTTCTGCCTCACTCCCTCCTCCTAAACATTGACAACAGACGCCTCGGGAGAGAGTTGGGGAGCCCACATGGGGTCTCACAGGAACCAGGGCTCCTGGTCCAGGCTCGAACAGAGTCTTCACATAAAAGTGCTCGAGCTCAGGGCCGTGCTGTATGCTTTACAAGCCTTGCATCTATATCTGCTTCCCGGTCATCTGACGGTCCAAACGGACAACATGTGTGTAGTCTGGTACATCAGCAAACAGGGAGGAACTCGTTCCTACCCTCTTTGCCGGGAGGCGATGTGGGTTTGAGATTGGGAAGTGCAACACAACCTTCACCTCATGGCGGTTCATGTTCCGGGGGTCAAACACGCTGGCAGACCACCTCAGCCGGTCATCTGCACAGGCTCACGAGCGGGAACTGGATCAGAGGGTAGTAGACAATATCTTCCTGCGCTGGGGGACAACTCAGGTAGAACTGTTTTATGCTTCCCCACAACGTAAAACTTCCTGCCTCTGCTCACGTGCAACAGGGCGAGGCATTTTTGGGAGAGATGCTCTGTCTCGATTGGATGGGCAGATTCATCTATGCCCCCCGATTCCCCTTAATTCCGAGGGTCTTACACAAACTCAGCTCAGAAGGAGCTCGATGATCCTAATCGCTTCTTTCTGGCCCAGGCAAGTTTGGTTCTGTCTTCTGCAACAGTTTTCAGAGGAACCTCTCTTCTTCCTCTGTCACAACTTTTGCTGACCCAGGATCAGGGAACCTGGTGCATCCAGGTCTCAAACCTTCAGTTGCATGCATGGCTCCTTCACATGTAGCTCAAGCCTGATTCGGGGTTTCCCCACTTGTGGCTGACATTCTGGTGGAGGCCAGAAAGCCCTCCACTAGATCTGCCTATGCCATGAAATGGAAACGGTTCTCTATTTGGGCCTCTTCCAAAGATTTTGAGCCTTTCTCTTGCCCTGTTGGGAGGCTTCTGGACTACATGCGCCATCTCTTCAATCTGGGTCTCAGTCATTCCTCTATAAAGGTTCACATGGCGGGCCATTTCCGCTTACCATGTTCCTTTCGGAAACGGAACGTTCACGCAGTTGGAGGTCTCTAAGACTTTTCTTAGAGGGATTCTCCACTTGAGACCCCCATTCACGTTCCTGCCCCTCCTTGGGATCTGAATTTCATTCTTGAGAAGCTTATCCTGCTTCCTTTTTGAACTGGCAGCCTCAGCAGACCTAAAGTTCCTTTCTTGGAAGACTCTCTTCCTCGTGGCCATTACTTTTGCTCGAAGAAATTCTGAGCTTCAGGCCTTGATGTGCAAAATCCCTTATTTGGTTTTTCACAAGGAACGTGTGGCTCTGTGTACCAACCCTAAGTTTCTCCCTAAGGTGGTAGCGGAATCTTACGCTGAATCACTCCATGGAAATGCCTACTTTCTTTACGCAACACTCCAATCAATACATACGTATGAATGTGCCAGCAGAAACAGACCACCCAGTCTATCTAAGTCTGCTAGAGTGTGTAGCTAGCACCCCTAGTTTGAGCTGCCCCACCCCCTCTCCCATTTGTCATCTCACTGCCACACCCCCACCTCCCCCAACCTCACTCTCCCCTGTTCCCTTGCCCATGCCCTTTTGAAACTGTTCACAGATTTACACGATACCACCAATTCTAGTAGGGCGTCCCATTTTGCTACCACCCTCTCTGTGAAATAGTGTCTCCTCATTTCCTTCCTAACTCTTCCCTCTATTCTTAGCTCATGCCCTCTGGTGACTCTCCCTTCTTAACTTAAAGACCCATCTGCCCCATCCTTTTTCATTCCCCTCAGATACTTGAATGTCTCTATCACGTCACCAAGGGCAATTCCTCTTGCAAACTTTGATTGTTCACCGAATTCTGAGATGCTACACCACCAGGATGAAGGATCTCAGAAAGACTGATCAACTGTTTGTCTCTTTGCTTTCATAAAGAGAAGGTAATGCTGTCTCCAAGCAATGCCTATCTAAGCGGTTAGCTCATGGTATCACTTTCTGTTACGAAAAGTATCACAAGACCCTGCCGGGTCAAGTCAGGGGCCACTCCACCAGGGGTGTCGCTGCCTCTGCGGCTTGTTTTAAGAATGTGTCTGCAGCTGACATTTGTGCAGCCGCAACTTGGACTTCTGTCCATACCTTTATGAAACACTAGTTTGGACACTGCCTCTCGCCAGAGAGCTGGCTTCGGGTTGGCTGTTCTGCAAGGTCTCCTTTCATGAGACCTTCACGCCAGAGGGTCTACATTTGGGTAGTTTTCCTCCTCCCGGGTGCTTCTCCTTGTTCTAGACTTCTTGGGGCTCAGTCCTATATGTAATTACCTACTGCAAGAGCCCTCTCTAAGTAAGATGGTACAGTTATGTAAGAACTTACCATAACAGTAGATCTTCGAGAGAGGCTCTTGCAGTAGGTAATACCTTCCCGGCCCCATCTCCCTTAGCTTTTATAGCTCCTTTTCCATGGGGGAAAACATCAGCTTCTCTCTCGTCTTGCCTTTTTGGCCCTTGGCAGGAAAGAACTGGAAGGCGGGCATGGGGGACCGCCCCTTTATACTGACGTTGCATGACGTCGGTCACCTGACGTGGGGGGCGGTACCCCGCCAGAGACTGCTAGCTAGAAATGTTTCTGTGGGGTCATGACGCCTGCCGGCTTCAGTCCTATATGTAATTACCTACTGCAAGAGCCTCTCTCGAAGATCTACTGTTATGGTAAGTTCTTATGTAACAGTACTTTACTTGCTGTGTAGTTCAGCAAATGAGATGTTAAACTACTGTAACCACTACCAAAATATGAGACTGCAACTCTCATGAAAATTTAAAGGTAACAGGCAAAGGTTCTCAGTACAGGGCTGTTCCTGTAATATCACGTACCTTTCCCGCTGCGGTCCTCTTAGGGCTGATTATTGAAATTTCTTTTCAGCCTGTCATTTGTAGTTTTAATTTGCAGAGTTTCAGACCCTGAGCAAGCTCCAATCAAGTGCTGCTAGTACATGGGAAAACTTCCCATTTAGTGACGTAGATCCCACTATTGCTATCCTGAACACAGCAGGGAGCGGGCATTTGTTTTTAAGTTTTCATAGCGTCGGTGTAAAAGTTCTTGTTTAAAAGTATACGTTCAGGTAGTTTTACATGTAGACTACCTGTACATATATTTTTAAACATGAACCTTTACACTGATGCTATAAAAACTTAAAACAAATGCCCACTCCATGCTGTGTTCAGTGCAGCAATAGCGGGCTCTACGTCATGAAAATGGGAAGTTTTCCCATAATACTTAGCAGTGCTCAATCGGGCTTCTCAGCGAGCCTCCTCCGCTTCCGGATTCGCCGAAACTCTGCAAGTTAAAGAAAACAAATGACAGGCTGAAAAATACATTTCAATAATCAGCCCTATGAGGACCGCAGCAGGAAAGGTATGTGATATTACGTGGATAGCCCTGTACTGAGAACCTCTGCCTGTCACCTTTAAGTCAGCTTTCTACAGTACCCACAATGCCTCACTACATAACTCAACAATTCAATGCTAAGCAGCTGTTAATAACTACCAAAAGGGGAGATTACATCTCACAGTAAGGAACTGTGAGTCAACGTTATACTGTAACCACAATTTCTTGTTGTGAAATCGGCATATGATGTTACACTGCTGTAACACCACCAAAACAAGAGTTAGCTGATTACAGTTACGAAAGGACTACCTTATTTCCAACGTAGTTACAACAATAAATGTAATTGTTTCTGCATACAATATCATTTCTTGTTTTTATTTTGCAGATTTAACAATTTCAAGACATGTTATAAGTGTAATAAAGCACTGCAGGGTGTGCGATTATGGGTCAATAATCCCACTCTCTTGGAGGATTAAGGGCACTTGGCATAAGTGCCTCGTGCCTGACAAAACCCTTGAGAGGTATGTGTGATTACTGACACATAATCAAACACCAAGTTGTTTTCTTATTGCTTACTTCTTGACAACTACGTTTTGCATTTTTTTCACTTCTGTTTATTGCTCTCTGATGTTAACATAACAGTAAAGATGATGTGAAGGAGTACTTGATTATCTCTGAGCAACGTGAATACTCTGACTTACTACTGTGCAGAATGTTGCATTTCTGTGCTTTTGCCTTCTGAGTCTGACTTCCTTTTCATTATGTTTGCTTGCACGCATGTGCAAGAGACATAGTGCCATCATCCGAGTTTTCGGAGGTGTGTCACCCCCTCTTCCAATTCAGTCAGTGTGTTGGCAGGCGCGGCCCCAGTCCTCCAATGCATGCTGGAGCTGTCTATGACAGCTCCAAATGCAGTGGCGCACAGTTGAAAGGGGAGCTACACTTCAGTGAGCAGCGATCAGATATCGCCTGCCCGCGCGCAGGTCCCCTCACACACACACACACACACACACGCACACGCTTTACGCACCGCACACGCCGCATACCGCATGCTGCCCCCCACGCACACTGTATAGCCGACGTGCCCAACTTCGTCGGGCTGTGCTCGCGCCCATAGTTTCCACATGCCACGCCAGGTGCCCACCCAGCATGGCAACTGGTGGTATAGCCGACGGGTGCCCAATCCTGTCGGCTCCACTGTCCTCCCTCCCCAGAGTAGAGGGTGCCACGCTGGGAGCCCATCCCAGCGTGGCAATAGATGCGCAGGCTGGGGTGCCCAACCTCGCTGGCTCCATGCCCCCCAAACAGCTGTCTTGTGCTACCGCTGGGAGCTTCACCCCAGCGTGAAACATCTCCAACGCCGCCTTTAAAAAAAAAAAAAACTAAAGAAAAAACGTCCCACACAGTCTCCTGGCCCCTCCAGCAAGACGCACCCACCCACCGCGCACCCTGTCTCCCCACAACCCTCACCCCATACTTACCCGGAGTCTGGCGCGATGATCTTCGGTGGACCAGGAACACGCTCGCATCTTCAAAGCTGACCGCGAACTGAGGAAATGCCGTAAGCTGTATAATGGGATAGATAGGGTTTTTCAACTTTGTTGCATATCTCGGTATTTTTGAATTTTTGCCCCAAATTTTTAACATGGGGTTTTGGGACCCTCCTCATGAATGCTGTCACTGTCATGGCGTTATTCGGGCCGAAGGGTGATTTCGCAGTCACTGCGCCAAATCACCTTCGACTGATTAATGAAACGACACTGCCAGCGCTCATAAGGTGGGCTCTCAAGAAGCCTATTTTGAAAATTTGGTGAAATAATTCCAAAAATGACTGTTTTACGAGCGCAAGGCTATGCAGCTCCTACTCACTGTAGTTCGCTGGACTTTCAATATTTCACTCCAGATTTTCAACATTGCCATTTTTACCACACCTCCGTATGAGCAGTACAGCTGTCATTTTCACATCTTGTCCAAAACGTGTTTCCGCCTATGTAGTACATTGGCGAGTCGATGTAAATCAATGTATGGGACACATTAAGAAAATCACAGTGACACTGTTCATGAGCAGAGGTCTTAAATGGCTATGTTGAAAATTTGGTGAAAACTTCCTAAATGCAGCTGTTTTACTAGCGTCACGTTCTTTGCAGTTCCTATGCATGCTAGATAAGTTGCAATTTAATATTTTTACTCCAGATTTTCAACATTGCAATTTTATTACACTTCCTTATGAACAGTACAGCTGCCATTTTCATATGTCGCCCATAAATGTGTTTTCAGCATGTAGCGCATAGTGGTGCTGTTGTGTGCGAAGCAATGTTTGGGACAGATTACGAAAATCACAGTGGCACTGTTCATGAGCAGAGGTCTTAAAATGGCTATGTTGAAAATTTGGTGACAAAGTCCATAAAATGACTGTGTTACGAGTGAGCATTGCGCAGTTTCCACACACCCTCGTAAGTTCATGATTTTGTAATATTTTCAGTCCAGATTTTCACCAGTGGCATTTTTCCACACTTCCTTATGAACAGTACAGCTGTCATTTTTCACAACGTGGCCGAAGTGTGTTTTCACACTTTCAGTGCAGAGATACGTGGTCGCTGTGGGAAATCATTGTTCGGGACAGATAAAGAAAATCACAGTGACACTGTTCATGATCGGAGGCACCAAAATGCCTGAGTTGACAATCTGCTGTAAAAAATCCCCAACCTAATTATATTACGGGTGTGTGTTGCACAGTTTCTATGCACGCTCGTGACTTCACCAGTTTTTTTTAATATTTTTACTGCAGATTTGCAACATTGCCATTTTTTACACCTCCTCATGAACAGTGCAGCTGTCATTTTTTACATCCTGTTCGGAATATTTTTGCACCTGTGGTGCTAAATGCCGTAGTCGCTGTGCATAAGCAGCTTTCCGCTAACAAACTGTTATTTCCACTGTTCATGAGGTGGGGTCACAAAAAACATGTTGAAAATTTGGAGTGAAAATACCAACGAATGCCTGAGGTATTAGGGTTTCCAACCATAACGCCCAACCCTGTAGAGAATGACAGGCATCAGGGGTGTGACTTGGGATTCTTGCTTGTAATGCTCATACCATTCCACACCTTGCAGCCAGTGAGAGGCATCGAGGTATGCCTTGGACTCTTCGGCCCCAAAGTTCACCCCATTCTCCTATATCGCACTCCATCTCACCACATTTCCTAATGGAATGGGTGCTATAAGGGCCAAAGACCCAAGAAACACCGCAGACACTTGTCAGTGTCTGCAGGGTGGGTGTGGTGAAATGGCGTGGCCGTTATGCCTGACAACCCAAACACACACCCCAATGCCTGTCACTCTCCAGGGTGGTGGTGGGGTTGGCTTCAGTTCTATACTTCACTGCCATTCCTATTACGCAGCTCTGTAACTCTCTACACTACCACTGCCAATGCCAGCAAGCAAACATTCGCATTGACAAATGCTTGTTTTGTTACTGTTTCAGCACTCTGAACACTTATTTTGATGAACTTTACCAGTGCTAGTTTTCTGCCTCCCCTCCCGTGCCTCACAAAAACTGGCATCAGCTAGGGCCAGATTAAGGCGTAGGCATGTGCCTAGGACCCCAGCCTGCCAGGGGAGCCCCCAGCAATCCCTAATATATATTTACTATATATGCTTTCTTTTCTGCCTGAGCTGCGTTTTTTTCTATGTAAAAGAGTCGACCACTGAGCAATCTGAGCAAAGCAGGGACTGAACTGACACACGACTTTCATCTCCCTTATTACGTGTTAAGTGCAGCTGATAGCTTCAGTCTACCCCACCCCGCTAGGCTGAGGTTTAAGGTGAACAGGCCCATTTTCTGTTTTATCTCCCACCTTGCTTAGAATCCTCATTTGCAGTCAAGTTTCATGCTTTATGTTTCATCTCACTCCTAAACTAAGAAATCTACAATGCATTTCAATGGTACAATTAAAATCCTACTCTTTTTAATTCCCTCATTTCATTCATCAATGAATACTGCATAGATAAATGTGTCTGCCACTAATACCCCAACCATGCTCCGTTCTGCTTGTTGTCCTTTCTCCTATAAATATTGCTGTTAGTTGTGGATCTGCCATATGTTGCAGTATTTATGTTCATATTGTACATTGTATATAAGGGATGGGCAGATATCTGATCCGATAAAACGATCCAGTCAGATATCTATCTTTTTAGATTAATTTGATCCGTTTGGATATTTCTCTTTGTAATGGTCGGATTAGTGCTTCACATTAAGCACCTGTGAAACATGTTGCTCCCCAGTAATTCACACCTTCTGATAGCCCTGCTAAGCCCAGTTTAACATGGCAAAAAAGAGAAGAGTAAAATAAGGGAATGTCATTGGACAAAATGCACCACATGATCAAAGTTGGAGCGGGGCTTAATTACTGGCAATGCCCGCTCAACTGTTAATCATGGGGTCACGGGTCAAGCTGTAGCTATCACAGCAGAAAACGCTGTATATCTTACAATGCAGCAGACTGCAGAAAACACATTGCAACGAAGACCGTGCCGATACAAAACCGAACAATTCCAGCAAGCAGAAGTGAAAAAATGGAAACAACAATATCACAAATTTTGTCATATTACAAGCACAGTAATGCCCTCTGGAGTTGGCTTCTACTGGGGAATTAATGCATGGTTGGGTGGTTGTAGGCACTCGTTCTTCGGCCTCGTGCCACAACTCTCCTCCTCCCAAACCATGCATTAGTTCCCTTAGAAGCCTCCTCGCCGGCCAATAATTTACCTATCTAGCCATGAAAGCCCTTTAAAGCCCATCCCTGAACTCTCATCTTCTTCATGTCACATAGAAATGTGCCTCCAACCACTGTACAAACAACTTGCTGCTTTACTATAGTCTGATTCCTAGTAGGCGCTGATGGTTTTGATCGGGCAGGTCGCGATCAGGCAGACATCGGGTAAGGAAGGTAACCAGGTTTATTTAGCAGTTTTACAAAGATAATACCTCAGACTTATTAGAGCAGATGGTTCCTGTAGTCCTTCTATCAAGTTGCTTCCTGTCAGTGGTTCCAGCGGTTGTCGGCTGAAGAGCAGCGTCAGCAATTGCAGTCAGTGGTGGTCAAGAGCAGCCAGCCAGCCATAGAGCAGCCCTGTAGTTTGCTCTGCACTCCTCTTATCCGATCCAATAAATACCTGACCCAGTCGGATTGTGCATCCTTGTTATCCAGATCCAGTATCTGCAAATTTTAGCAATCCACCCACCTCTACTATATATATAACAGTCTCATTATTCCTTTTTGTAGGTCTTTCTGTTTAGTTGTTTGTTAATTCCAGGTCTAATCAGCCTTTGAAATATGCTCACTGATTGTTATTGTGTTTAGAATCTATTTTTCTGTAATTTCTCTTTAATTCTATGACCTTCTTGTCCATGTTATGAACATTGCGCCTTGAATATACGCTCATGTATAATTGACTTCTGTGTAATATGCACTTCTAGATGTCATTGTGTTTTGAAAGCTGTACTATCCCTGTATGTATGTATTGTTCTCTGTCATTTATTTTTCTGTCCTACCCAGGACCCTTTGCAAATGAGCCATGCTCAGTGGAGTTTCTTCCTGGTAAAATAAATAAAGAGAATGAAATATTGAAGTTTTGACCTTGATATAGCTCCATTTTCAGTGTGAACAAACAAACATATTTTTAGAGTCCCATCAGTAAATCTTGCCATTTATTAATCCTGGCTTACTTATCAGTAACAGAAGTGTTTGTTCCTGGGAATGGTTTCTCCCTATAGTCACTCACTTTACATTGTAATCTCTAAAGCTCATGACCCCTCTAGTAAACTACCAACTTATCTCCTACACCACCCAGGACCTAGCCTGTTTTAGAGATAGGTCCGTACCCTACCTAACAAAACTCCCATATCCTGGTTCATACTACCCGACAGGACAAAATAACACCCAGACTGCAAGCACACGTGTGTGTTTGGGGACCGGGGCGGTCATTAGTGCTAAATTGCAAACATTTCACATCCAAAAACTATATTTACCAGGCTAGTTAGTAGTGATTTCGATTAAATGATCAAAACTCATTATTTTCCATACTGATATTATCAGTTTCATTAATTTTGAAGCATTTTAGTTGGGTTATATATGTTTTATGCCACTTTTAGGACAGAAAGAAATGTTTTATTGGTTTGTTTTGTTTTCAAATTTCAGTAACTGATATGCAGTGACCAAGGGTGCCATGGCAAAGGGACACAGTCGTGTAAAGGGGTGTTGTTCTGGTGA
Source organism: Neoceratodus forsteri (assembly GCA_016271365.2). Lineage (NCBI taxonomy): Eukaryota > Metazoa > Chordata > Ceratodontiformes > Ceratodontidae > Neoceratodus > Neoceratodus forsteri. The sequence continues at coordinate 516,440,637 of CM028135.1, read as the reverse complement.
GGGGGGCCCAGATTGCCTTACTAGGCCCTGGCATAAGCTTGCACTTACAACAGTATTTCATAACATTCATTAAATTAACTGAAATATTCTATTTTGGTAACTAGAATTACACCCTAGCAAGGTTTTACTGGTGATATTTTAATGGACATCCAGGGGAGGTGAGTAAGCATTCTGGTACCCATGCCCTCCCCAGCCTCAGTAGCTATGACTCCACTGCAGGGGTCAACCATAACCTTTTTGCACTAGTCAGCAGGGCAAGTTGATTCAGAATTGCACTAGCCCACAGATGATTGCACTAGCCCTCAATTATAATGGTACATGTTGATCACTTACAGAGGAAACAATGTAAGCCAAGAAATACTCTGACTTATTGCACATTTATCCTGCCCCATTGCCCCCATTTTTGTACCATGACCTCCTCTTCCTGGCTGCCTCCACCCACCCCTCCCCACCAAACCAGAGGACATCACAACAGAAAATGTTCAGTCAAGCAGTTCCAGCTCTGCACACGCAATAGCCAGCACCATTATGCACCTCACCACACTGTCACCACCACCCACATGGCAATGAACAGAGTCAGGCAGAGAAAGACACTCTCAGCACCCACATTATATATAATCAAGTGGAGACCTGTACTTCTGGAAGTTTAACAGTCGCAAGTGAGCCAGGAGCACATCTAAGATATCTTTGGGGTGGGGGGGCTAAACAAACCTAAGGGGCTTGGGAAATAGAAAACTATGACATTTTTAATTTTAAAAGCATTTATTTTAAAATGCTCTGCCCCAACAATAACAGATTTTTCATTAACATTGTCTTTTCATCAGCCATGGGGAAATAGTACACAGGCATAATGCTATACTATCCCTATATAGGAAAGCCTATTTTAAGTGTGCAAATTATGTATTTTATTAAGGTTTATTTTTGTACCAGACATGATCCAAAGCTTTGTTTTTAGGATGAAAGGACATGCTGGGTGGGATAAGTGTGGGACTGTATGGATGGTGATGGCTGGCATGGCCCATTTAGAAATGCTGGGGACCCCCTACACTTGTCAGTAATGGCAGCTATGGAACTGTGGATGGTCATTTCAGAGTCTGGTCTGCAGTGGTGTCCAGGGAAAGAACAGAGTTAGGAGATTTGGAGGGGAGAGGGAAGTTATTGTGAGGCTGGGATAAAACTCACCACCTGAAGGGCTGGCCCTGTATACCTCTTTGCATTTTGTCTCACTGAAATGTTGCATAGAGGCACTCAAAATGTAGGGAAATGGGGGCACTGATCTTAAAACAGCAGTGCAACAATCTGGTGAAAAATTTTGACCTATACTTTTTTTCTGCTATTTTGCATTGCCACTTACCTCCTGACTTGTAAGATACCTTTCTTTCCACTATTTTAGTCTGCTTTAGTACTTTTTTTCATGTCTGAAATAATAAAAGGAGCACTCCTTTTAATACGGTGTGGACCAAGTCTTCATCAGTTTATTTCAGATGTAAAAATTGCTTAGAAAATTAAAATGGGGAAGTGTACCTTACAGTAGAGGAGATAAGGGTGATCTAAAACAGAATAAAAAGTATGGTCAGAATTGTCATCTTATCATGTACTGCTGCTTTAATTACTGCATATAGTCTTTTGTTAGTGATTTACTTGCTGAGATCACAGGAAGCCTAGACCCTTGTTGGTCATTTTTTTTTTTTTTTGAGAGTCACCAGTACTTCCTGCTAACATTAGTCATACCAGACGTCCCGGTTTATCAAAAGTAGGGGCAGCTACTCTGGCAACAGGGCATACAGAGAGCCTGTGGTGACTGTCACAATATTATTGTACAGTACTGCTGCTCTGAATTTAAAATATAATGCTTCAAGCTGTCAATTCTAGGAGACATTTTGTAACTATAGATTCACATGTGGTTGGGGAGGAAGTGACAGTGGGTTTCTTTGTTGAATTACTGAATACCAGCATGATGCAAAATAAATTAAAAGCCTTTGCTGTCCTTTAATCTCTAGATTGGTCAAATAGTGCATTCCTTACCAGCCCCTAAGCGTATTTATATATTTATGTGGGCCTACCTCCCAGGCAACTTGATGGCAGTCCTCACTCGCCCTTTGCTGGAGGGCAAGTACCTGACTCATTATCTGGGGAGTCGGAAGGGGAGGCACATAACAACATTTCTGTTTCTTTCTGAGTCCTAGGAGGACCTTGGTAATGGTGTTTTTTTTTTGGTTTGTTTACACAGTTTGGGAGGCCCTAGTAAATTAGACAGGACTCACACAGATACAGTGTCCACAAATAGGAGTAGAGTGGTGCAATATGGCTTTATTCTGTTGAGATGGTCTGACAGAAAGTTGCTGTCCACAGAGGCTTTTACAGGTGCAGAGCAAACTACACAAGATCCACAATATTGTAGTGATTTACTACAAGTACAAACAGTTCGAGCTTTCCATAGATCCCGCTTCTGGGCAGATGGACCAGGACAGAGTTTGTCCAAGATGTGAACATACACACAAGCTATGGGTTTACCAAAGCAACATTCTTGTTGGAAAGTTACCACATGGGTGTACAGTCATTGGGGGGGGGGGGCGGCGGCGGTGGGCAGTGCCCAGCTCCCTTAACAAACTGTGAAAAAAGATTTCTCTTCATGAACTAGCACGAGACATGCAGCTCGGCTTCAGACAAACATCAGACAACACTTTATTCAAAGAAAGAACTTTACATTTCATTACTGTGAAAGTGTCTTCTTCGCTCTTAAACTATCCCTCAAGCAGCTTTGAAGAGAACAACTGTCCCAGAACTTCAGGCGCCCCTAGCAGAAGGGCAAAGTCCAGGGCAGCACTTTTATACAAATCTTACAGATGGGGATGACCCCAGTTGGTACTCACTGTTGAACTGCTATTTTTGACAGAGAACTTTGGTTTCAGAACAAGAGACAGCAGTCTAGAACTACAAATTTTTTTACGGATAAACATAGAAACATAGACTTTGACGGCAGATAAGGACCACTTGGCCCACCCAGTCTGCCCATTTCTCTACCTACTGGATAAGCTGCAGATTCTAGTTAACCAACAGCCTATTTCCTGCAACCCCCCACTATAATCACTTCTATCTCAGTAGGAGTCAGTACCTGTCTGGATTACAAACAGATACTTTATTAGAAGAATCTCATTTAAGTAAAAAAAAAGAAGAAAGTCACTTTGTGTTTGTCTGAGGAAGGGGCTGTATTAGCTTAATTTACTGAGTCAGCAGAGAGGACTCTAATTGGGGTGTGGCTTAGCAGTACAAAAGCAGGTGTCTCCAGTTACAGCTTCCTGCTGTTTTTGACAGAGAACTTTGGTTTCAGAACAAGTGACAGCAGTCTAGAACTACAGATTTTTTTTTTTTTTTTACTAATTGCCCTCCTTCCCACCCAAAGCCAGTTCTAGTTTTATAGCCACTGGATTTGACTGACAACAGGAGCTTCCTGTTTGGTAGTAGAAAGGGAAGGATCACTGATGTTTCATCAGCCTTGAAGGAATCTAAAAAATAACTCTTCCCCTCCCCCCCCGGCTGCTGGAGGTCTGAATCCAAGCACGGAAGAAGGAGACTACGGAAGACTACAGGAAGTTCCTGTCCCAGCACAGGAAGGGCAAGAGTTATAAAGGCACATAGGCAGTAGGAAAGTAAGTGTAAAAATACATAGAGGGAGGAGACAGTAAGCATACAAAGCAACAGGGAGGGGACACAAAATAAGTCAGGATGAGAGGGTGCAGTAATGGCTGGGGCAGCAGTGTTCCTGGGAGACTTGGAGGATGCGATGCTGCCCTGTTTGCAGGCACTCTCTGGTCTGAGGGAGGAGGTTGCCTGTCTCCAGGCTGACCTGGCTAGGATTTGTGAAACCTCTTCCCCACCCAGGGACCACCAGGGCCACCACCTGCTACCTCATAGATTGCCAAGAAAGAGGAGTGGTGGACCAGGATAGGCTCAGGGAGGAGAGGTGGTGGAACAAGGTGCATCCTCCAGCTGTACCTCTCCACAATTCATATGCTGTTCTGGCAAAGAGTGATTCCTGTATGGAGGCACCTGCAATGAAGACCAAGGAGGATGCTGGGAACCTCCACAAAGGAGACCCACAGGAGGGTGGCATGACACCTCACAGGGGAAGGAAAAAACTCCTGGTGGGGACTCTATCATTAGGGGATAGAAGTAGGAGAGGAAGGGGATAGGGAGGTAAGGTGCCTGCCTGGCGCCATGGCTCTGAGGGACAGGAGGCGACTCCTCAGGATCGCAGGAGCAGCTGCACGAGGGAGGGAGCTGGATGTCACTGTCCACCTAGGGACAAACGACCTGGCTGTGAATGGGATCAGAGCAGTGCAAGAGGAGTTTGTGGCGTGGGGGAAGGGCCTTAGACAAGTAGCATGTATGGTAACCTTCTCAGAGGTGCTGCCTGTCTATGGCAAGGATGATGCTAGGGTATTCTGCACCATGGAATTCAATGAATGGTTGAAAACTGGTGTGGAGCCCATGGTTTGGCTTCATTGGGGACTGGGAACCACCTGGAGGGGTGCAGGCTTATACTGGTGTGATGGTCTGCTTCTGTCTGGGGGGAAACCAGGATCCTAAGTGACAGGTTTAAATGCTTCATTGGCAAGCATTTAAACTAGGCAAGGGGAGGGGCACTGAAAAGGAGGAGGGAAATCCCAGCCTCCCCCCACAAAACACAGTAGTTAGAGTGGTAAACACCAAGGTAGAGAAGTCGGTAGGGAGCAGGACAGGGATAAATGCAGAAAAAGGCAGTAAGGACAGGGATGGGGCTAAAGGGTAAGGCATAAAAAATAAATGGAAGGTGATGAGTACCATTGCCCACAGTTTATGCATCAAGCTCCTGAACTAGAGGCTTTGATGGAAGAGGGATGCCTGGATATTGTTTATTTGTTTATTTATGTAATTTTGGTGACCGGTAGGCCCACTGAGACAGAAACAGTCCCTTTTTCAGGGGTGACCCGGAATTAATTACATACATCTATAATACATAACAAAATACATACATGCCATTTCACAATTAACAGTCAGTATAGACATACTGACCCAGTCAAGGATACAATAACAGCATACAAATTGTAAAAAAACAAAAACAAGGTGCTGCGTCAGCATGTGGTCTAAAAGCAAAACAAAATGGTTATATTAAATGCACGCTGAAAATAGAGTTAAAATCTACGCTTCGACCTTAGGTCTTCTTCAGGAAATATCTAAAGAGGAAAAAAACAAGTTAGTGTAGAGAGAGGTAAAATGAGAGAAATATATATGTGGAGAAAGAAGAAGGGGGAGGCTCAGGAGAAGAAGGATAAATGGTAAGATTAAGAGAGAGTCTGTGAAACAAAAGGTGATGATGGAAAGATAAAGCATAATGGGAGAGAAAGAGCTGGGAAGTTCCCAGGTGGAGACTAATTAACAGGGCCTAGTAAGAAGGCTGAAAGGTGACAAATGTGTGGGAAGGAGACAGAAATGAGACATATGGTGAAAATGAAAAATAAATGAGTACAAAAACAAATTGACTTTAGGAAAAGAGGGATGGCTGAAAGATGTAAGTGGAAAATAAGTCTATCATTTAAACCAGAGGCTGCTGGGAGCCAAGGCGGATGATCAGCTTGGCTTCCATGTTTTTCTATGGTCAGGATCCCGGAAGCCCTGCTGAAGGACACAAACAGAAAGACCATTGACATTGTGGTCCCTGGAGATAAAGTGGGATACAATGGGTTTAGCAGTTTCACCATTCCTGACTGCTCTGTAATGTTTCCTGAAACAGTCAGCAAGATGCCTACCAGTTTCTCCGATGTAAATAGCTGAACACTTCCTGCAAAGAATACAATACACCACATTATTGGAGGTGCATGAGAACTGCTTGGTGATGTGAAAAACACCTGTAGGCCCCCGAATCTCAGTCACACTGGAAATAAATTTGCAGGTGTAGCAGCGAGTCCTGTTGCAAGGTTTGGTACCTGGGGGGGGGGAGGAACTGTTAGGAGTGTGTAGGCTGCTTTTAACAAGGATATTCCGCAGGTTAGGTGGCCGGCGGTAGGAGGCAATAGGTGGTTCTGTAAAGGAAGCACCAATGTTAGGAGTCAGTTTGCAAAATGGGAAAGTTACTAGGATGATCCTGTGAAGAGAAGGTGTGCTCTGATGGAAAGGAAGAACTAGTGGAATTACCGTGGTTCTTGTGTGACAGTATCCTTCCTGCGGGGTCAGTTACGGGCATGTTACTGACCCGGGAGAGTGCTCTGTCCACTGTGCTTTTAGGGTATCCCCTGTTGATAAAAAAAATATGCATTATTTGGGTCTGCTCAGCAAAATCATCCTCTTCACTGCATAACCTGCGAAGTCTAAGAAACTGTGAATAAGGCAGGCCATTCTTGACATGTTTAGGATGGAAGGAGCTATGGAGGAGGAAACTGTGAGAGTCAGTGGGTTTGTAATAAACTGATGTCTTCAGACCAGTGTTCTGGACTGAGAGCTGGATATCCAGAAAAGGCAGTGTAGAGGAGGATACTTCAACAGTGTACTGAAGGGAAGGATGGGCCATGGTGAACTTGTCAAGGAAGACTTGGAGGGTTTCCCTGGAGCAGGAGGTGGCCCCCACACAGTCATCAATGTAGCGTTTGTAGAGTTCAGGCACAGTCCCTGTGAATGAGAGAAAAAAACGTTCCTCCACCCAACCCACAAACAGATTAGCAAAGCTGGGACCCATCTTGGTACCCATGGCAACTCCACTGACCTGCTGAAAAAAACTGTTATCAAAAGAAAAAGCATTGAGTGTAAGAACCAGTTCTGCCAGACAAGTTAGAGTGTGTGTGGGTGGCTGCTGGACTTCCCGCTTGTTCAAGAAATGCTGCAGAGCTGTCAGACCATCATCATGGGGGATCACTGTGTAAAGAGATTTGATGTCCATGGTGAAGATGAGCTGATGAGAGTCACTGAATCTGAACCTGTCAAATAAATGGAGAGCATGGTTAGTGTCTTTAACATAGGAGGCAGGGACTCAACAAGAGGGTCTCATGAGGCCATCCAGAAATCTGAGATATGGGATGTGAGCAGGAGCAGGCAGACACTATGGACGACCGGGTTACCTGTTTTGTGGATTTTGGGAATGAGATAAAACCTGGATGTCGGGGATGCTGAACTATGAGTCTCTTAGCAGAAGCAGGGAGCTCATTGTTTTCAATAGCAGAGGTGATGGTGACCTCTGTCTGATAGTCAGCAGTGGGGTCCTGTGGAAGAGAAGAATAAAACCTGGTGTCAGAGAGTTGCTGTGTGGCTTCTGTGATGTATAGCTCCTTTTGCCAGAGCACAACAGCACCTCCCTTATCAGCTGGTTTAATAACAATGTCATTCCTACATTGTAGAGATCTGAGGGCTGCAAGCTCACCAGGTGTCAGGTTGGAATGGTTGTGCCTGCAATGAAGATTAAAGTTAGTGGTGTTTTCCATGCATTGGTTAACAAAATAATCATCATCAGCAAAACATCCTGGAGGGGTGTCCATACACTTCACTGGGGATTGATGTCATTGTTAGTTCTGGTGATACAGTCATCATCTGTGGGAAGAGGAGTCATGTTAGAAAAATGAGCTGCAAGGTACAAGCTACAATAACAGGTTAATTACAGTCAATATCAATAAGAATAGAAGTACTGTTATACACAAGACAATCACAATTAGACTGATGTCCCAGTAGGTAGGTAGGTAAAATTTTATTTTTATACAGGTAATACATGTCATTTGGACAGAATCCAGTTTGCAAAACAGACCTGTGTAATTTCCTATCTAAAACATACAATAAGGTACCATATTAAAAACTAACAGAGCACTAAAGACAACAAAATATAACTAAAATAAATCCTTATAAATTATTCTAAAAGAAAGACTTAACAGTTTCCACGAATTACAAGAGATGTTCAACAATCACAAGTATGGGCATTTAACTCCATTATAGTATGAATAAATGAAGAATGATTTGTAATTTCCCTTACATTTACTGGGAGAAGATTCCAGAAACTAGCAGGTTGATGAATCAAAGTCCAGTAAGGTTAGCTCGTCAGCAGGGGTCTGCTCGACACAGCGGTAGCAGTTGCAGAGGCTCAGATCCAACAGGTGGGCTTTAAGACCCTTCTTGAAGCCCCCAAGGGAGGTACATTCCTGGAGACTACTAAGGAGACCATTCCAGATAGGAGGGATGAAGACAGCATAGAACCGGAGTCCTAGGAAAGTCCTAACACTAGGGACATGGAGAAGCTGGCGGCCAGAGGATCTTGGTGTTCTCCCATTCTTTTTGGGAGCTAATGTGTTATTTAGGCTAGGAGGGGCGACATTTTGTTGTAGCTTAAATGCAAGGCAGAGTGATGGATATGATAATCTGACATCTTGAGAAGGCCAGAGATAATAGTACCTTGCAGTGATGCTCCGTGGTGACACCCCTGCAGCGAAGCACCCTATCCTGTGATACAGTATTTTTAGCCTTTGCATTTCAGAATTTCTTACATATTGTAATAAAGGGCCCCATATAGCAAGGTTGGTAGGAGTGTACCAATGGAAGGCTTGAGTTTGGATTCACGAGTGAGGAATGGGCTGAGGTGATATAATAGACCTAACTTTTGGTTGAGTTTCTTGGTCAGATGGTCGATGTGGCTTTTAAAGGAGCAGGTATTTGATACAGTCGATCACTTAAATTTTGAGCCACTGAAAGAGCTGGGTACAATAAATGTAAACGCTGGGCCTAGGCCTTTCGCCAAATAGCATGGCTTTGGTCTTTTATTATTTAGAACTAATTTATTAGCAAGAAACCAATTTCAAGTAGACCAAGGTCTTGACTAAGAAGGTTGTTTATTTGGACAGTGTCTAGGGAGGACCTATAAAGCACGGCATCATCTGCATATAAGGTCACCTTGGCCTTCCACAATGTTGAGGCAAATCATTAATAAATAGGGAAAATAGGAGAGGTCCCAGTATTGAACCCTGGGACATGCCATCTGTGATAGGGCATTTGTTGGACATAGCTTGCCATTTGACAATTTTTGATCTGCCATTAGGTATTCTTGAACCATTGAGTAGACAGATGATCAAGACCAAGCGATGTTAGTTTAGTGATAAGCTGCTGATGATTTACCAAGTCAGATGCCTTGGTGAGGTCTATAAAGATCGCACCAGTTGGAAGGCCATCATCTAGAGCCGTAAAGATATCGCCAGTAAGGCTAATCAGGGCTATATTGGTACAATGATTTTTTTCTAAAACCATGTTGTCGTTCAGTTAATAAATTGTTGCGTTCAACGTATTCCTGGACCTGCTGATATACAATCCTCTGTAACACTTAGAGTGCAGAGGATGGATATCTGTCTGTAATTGTCAACAAGCTCAATATCCCCACCTTTAGAAATAGGAGTGACCAAGGCAACTTTCCACACAGTGGGGACTTTGCCTTCAAACAGGGATCTGTTTAGAAGCCAAGTAACTGGAGAGGCAATAACATGGGCTGCGATTCTGAGGACTCTGGGCTCCAGCTTGTCAAACCCAGCACAGCCAGAGGATTTGATTTTTTTTTTCTAATTTTTGGACCTCAGATTTAGTTGCAAGTTTGAAGTGAAAATTAGGGTAAGGGGTTTCCTCTTGTAGATGATTCTGGGTGGGAGGGCAGAGAGATTATTTTTAAATTTGTCCAGGTCAGTGAGGAATGCAATGTGCGCATTAGCAGCATCTTGCTGGTTGGTATAGCGGACACCATTTGCTACTATGTCACTTTTCTCATGGGTAGTGTTCCCCTTTAGGAGAGAGTTAATTTGGGACCAAACGTTTGTAGGGTCCGAAAGGTTTTTAGTTTGTAGGTTCTGGAGGTATTTTCTTGTAGCTGATTTTAGTTCCTTTTTACACTTGTTTCTCAGTTTTCTATATTCCACCCAATCCTTAGTTAGATTTGTAGATTTTAATTTTTCCCAGGCTTTGTCTCTCACCCTTATTTGTTTTTTAAGGTCTCTGGACAGTCACTTTGAGCGTTTTCCCTTGACTCTGATTTGTTTTAGGGGGGCATGCTTATTGGCGGCCGAGAGGAAGTTATTAATGAAGAAATCAAGGGCTGAGTCCAGATTGGGGGCTAGCTTGATTTGAGTCCAATCCACTGCTACTAGGGTTTCAAGAAAGGAGCAGGTGTCAAAATTGGAATAATCTCGAGCCCAAAAATTCTGGGTGGAGGGTTGGGATGCCGAATATAGGGGCATGGTCACTTATGGAGTCCGCAAATGTCCCAGCGAGTTTGAAACTACTTGAGTTGGAAGCAAGAATCCAGTCTAATGTGCTGTGGTTTCCAGACTTAATATTCAACCTAGTGGGTCCTTGGATCAGTTGGTTTAAGTTGGCCTCTAGCAAGCTGGATTTGACATCGCTAATGGTGTGCTGACCCCAGTGGAGGTTAAATTTGCTAAGGATTATTTTCTCCCACTGAGGTAGCCCTGGCATCGGAGTCAGAAGGCTCTTTAAGGCATCTTTTGCAGTCTTAGGCGGGTTGTAGATGTAACCTATAAGCAGGGGCTTAGTCCTGCCAAGCAGTATTTTGATGAACACCGCCTCACCATCTGATTGGGTATGGTCTGTCATCACCAGGGAGGCATTTAGGGAATTTTTAACATGAAGAATAACTCCACCACCCTTTCTACCACATCTGTCTTGTCTAAAAGACTTAAACCCCTGGAGTGCAACCTCATGCATTAGGATACTAGGCTTGAGCCAGGTTTTGGAAATGGCAATTATGTCAGGGAGTGCATATCTACCCATGCCTCGAGTTCGTGTATTTAGGTCTGAGGCTGTTAATGTTCATGTGGACTAGTTTCAGACCTTTGGCATTGGCCCAGACAGCCATAGAAAGTGACACAGTTGGAACATTAGGACATGGAGGGCCAGGATTAGATTCAATATCCCAAGCAAGTAATAATGGTCAGCAGGAATTTCAGGAGTGACCCAAGGGGAGGAAGATCTGACTTTGTAGACACTGAGATATTCCATAACCATATAGCAGTTTCCCCCTTTTCTAAGCCCGTAAATGGTGATAAGGATATGATTAAAATTGGCATGTGGGTAGATACATGAGAAACTGGAGTACAGAGGGTCTGTGGACTGCCCTGTGTCCTGTCTGAGAGTGAGCAGCAATTGGTCTGTGCCCAGTACTAGAAGTATGTAAGTACAAGCCAGTGCCATATCAAAGCTTAAAGATGGGTCAACGAAGAGGTAGAAGTTCAGATTAAAATCCAAGATATTCAACAGCAGCAGGATGGGGAAAAGCCTGAGTAGAAAAATGTGGGTGGAGAGGGTATCTAGGTGGAACTATTGAAAAGCGTGAGGTAGGATAATGTGGTGGTTAGGGTCACCTCCACTAAAACAGGAGGCTGTAGCGCCCTCCACTCTGAGCTGAAACATCCCAAAACCTGAGCCAAAGCACCCTGAACCTGGAGCAAGAGCTATGCAAAAGAATGTAAGAATGCCAAGAGAATATTCATTATGTGAAGAAGGGGGAAACCGTGACCTCTAGGGGTAGCTGGGTATAACTTGCAAATGGGAAACTAGACACTTTTTTTTTTTTTGGTAGACTATGAATTTTTTAACTATAAATCTGGCACAGATTCTTAGTGCAGGTACACTGCGACACTAAAGGACGCTGTGGAATGCAGACAACAGCGAGTAAGAGAATGAGTCAGCACCGGTATGCTGGCGGAAAGGCACCAGGTTAAAATCTGCTGTTCACTGCTCCCGAGACAGAGTGCCTCAGCTGGAAGTAGAGGGTGACTTGTACCTGCTAGTCTAAGCGGCAGTGTTTTGGAGCTCCCAAGGCAGCAGGTGTGTGTGTTGGAGGGGGTCTTGACCTATTATGGCAGTCACTGAAACATGGTACACAGAGAACCATGACTGGATGTAACATACTAGGATACACAGTCTACAGGAGGGACAGGGTGGGTAAAGAGGAAAAGAAGTAGCTCTCTATATAAGGAAGGATTAAAGCAACAGAACTAAAGAGTAAACAGGAAATTTATGAGTCTCTATGGGTCACCCTGGAGACAGGAAATGGCACCACAATCCGCATGGGGGTTGTATACAGACCCCCATCTCAGGGGGAGGAAATGGACAAGGAAGTGATAGTCAGCATCCTTAAAATGGCAGGAAAAGGGGAGATATTGTTGATGGGGGATCTGAATATGCCAGATGTTAACTGGAGTACCTTTGCTGCGGGCACTTCCAAGAGCAGGGTCATTCTTGATACCCTACAAGGGGCATGCCTCAGACAGCTGTGTTGGAACCCACTCGAGAGGGAGCAATCTTAGACCTGGTACTCTCAAATGGGGAAGGAGAAAGGATCTCAGATTTAAAAGTGGGTAGCCATCTGGGAACAAGTGACCACCAAATAGTGTGGTTCACAATAAACACAGCCATAGAGTCAAGCCATACAAAAACAAGAGTATTGGACTTTAGGAAGGCTGATTTGGGAAAATGAGAGAGTGCCTCAGAAAAGCACTAGCAAATGGGCAAGAAGGAGGGGTGGAGGAACAATGGGGAATAATCAAAACAGCCATCGACAGAGGCAACAAGCCTTTGTGTGAAGCAAATCAACAAAACAAAATGAAGGAAAAACACTATGGTTCTCAAAAGAGGTGGCAGGGACGAGTTAAGGAGAAAAGGATAGCATTCAGGAAATATAAGGAAACAAAGAAGGAGCAGGACAGAGAACTTTATCAGTTAAAGCAGAAGGCAGGAAGGCAGTCAGAACAGCAAAGGCACAAACTGAGGAAAAGATAGCCAACTCTGTTAAGAAGGGGATAAACCTTTTAGGTACATTAGGAGCAAGAAAGACCAAGGGAGGGATACAGAGACTTAATAAAGGGAAAGAATGTGGGCAGAGGGTGACAGTGAAAAGCAGGATACTGAACAAATATTTCGCTCAGTATTCACAATGGAAGAGGAGGGAGGTACCTAAACCAAGCAAGACTGAAACTCTTAATAGGGCTCGATACCAGTCCATCTACAGAAGAAAAAGTTTTGAAAGAACTCTTGAAACTGAGGGTGGACAAAGCAATGGGGTCTGATGGGATTCACCCAAGAATTCTAAAAGAACTAAGGGTAGAACTAGTAACACCACTGACTACTCTCTTTAACATATCATGGGAGGATGGGGTGGTACCTGAGGACTGGAGTAGGGCAAATGTGATTTCACTTCACAAAAGTAGGAGATGGGCAGAGGCAGGAAACCACAGACTAGTTAGTTTGACTTCAGTGGTAGGGAAAATGATGGAATCACTTCTGAAGGAAAGAATTGTTGAGTACCTAGAGGCCAGTGGGGCACAGGACCCAAGGCAGCCTGGTTTCACAGCACGGAGGTCATGTCAGATGAATCAAATAAATTTATTTGACTAGGTGACCAAAGTAGTAGACCAGGGAGGGGCTGTGGATATGGCCTACCTAGATTTTAGCAAGGCGTTTGACACAGTCTCACACAAAAGATTAATATACAAGTTAGCCAGCCTTGGAGTGGGTCACAAGGTGGTAGCCTGGATAAAAAACTGGCTGGACAACAGGACGCAAAGGGTAATAGTAAATAGAGTCCACAGTGAACAAAGGAGGGTAACTAGCGGGGTACCGCAGGGTTCAGTACTGGGACCGGTCCTCTTTAATGTCTTTATAAGTGACATTGGAGAGCACCTGGAAGGAAAGGTATGTCTCTTTGCAGATGACACAAAGATCTGCAACAGGGTTGATGCACAAGGTGGGGTGGAAAGAATGAAAAGGGACTTGGCAAGGTTGGAGAAGTGGTCAAATATGTGGCAGCTCAGATTCAATGCAAAGAAGTGCAAGGTAATGCATCTGGGAAACAAAAACCCAGGGGAAGAGTACACAATGGGGGAGGGGTTAGTTAATAAACCACAACAAAAATCGAAAGAGACCTAGGAGTAATTATATCAGGTGACCTAAAGGTGGGCAAGCAATGTGAGAAGGCGGTAAGGAGGGCTGGGGGGATACTGGGATGCATAGGGAGAGGCATCAACAGTATAAAACAGGAAATTGTTATCCCTCTGTACAGACTGTTAGTGAGACCCCATCTGGAGTACTGTGTGCAATTCTGGAGACCCCATCTCTGCAAAGACATTGACAGAGTGGAGGCTGTTCAGAGGAGGGCAACTAAAATGGTGCAGGGTCTGCACCAGAAGACATACAGGGAGAGACTAAAGCAGCTTAATATGTATACCCTTGAAGAAAGGAGGGAGAGGTGGGACATGATAAAAACTTTAAAGTATCTCAAGGGAATTAAAGTACACGAGGGTAGTTTCTGTCAGAAGAAGAGATGTGCAAGAACAAGTGGGCACAATTTGAAGACAGTTAAGCTCTCTTTCCTCCTACTGGTTTAGCAAAGTCAGCTGATACAGTACCCTTCCAGCAAAGAACACACACTAACTTGCTTTATCTTCTCTCTTTTTTAACCCTAAATAAGACCCCTTCTACTTCTAATAAAGTATCTGTCTACTTAATCTCAACAGACACTGACTCCTGCTGAGATATGTTTTAAATTATTAAGAAAATGTAGCTTCTTTTTTTAGTTAGCTGCTTTCTGCTGTACAAGCAAGGCTAGCAACAGGAAGTTGTAATTTGAGTCACCTGCTTTTATAGTGTCTAAGCCACACCCCCAGTTAAGCTCTCTTTCCTCCTACTGGTTTAGCAAAGTCAGCTGATACAGTACCCTTCCAGCACATAACACACACTAACTTGCTTTCCTTTCTTTCTTTTTTTTCAACCCTAAATAAGACCCCTTCTACTTCTAATAAAGTATCTGTCTACTTAATCTCAACAGACACTGACTCCTGCTGAGATATAAGTTTTAAATTAATAAGAAAATGTAGCTTCATTTATATGTATTCTTAAACCTATGCTGTTCATTAGTTCACTATGTCTTGTAATTTTGTATATATCTGTAGCATGTCACCTCTCTTTTGTCTCATCTCATAGAAACACGGAAATTGACAGCAGATAAGGACCACTCGGCCCATCTAGTCCGTCCAATTTCCCTGCCTCCTGTAAAAACCGCAGACCCTACTTGATTACTTGGTTCTTAAGAACAAAAGGAAGCTATTGCCCATCGAGATTGTCCCCCACCAACATGGTGGGAAAAATTATACCCCGATGTTGTTAGACTCCATCCAAAGATCCAATCCCCTTTTAAAGGATAAAATTGAATTACTTTCTACCAGATCTTGTGGTAATAAATTCCAGACTCTGGGTGTTCTCACCGTAAAATAATTTAACCTTTTGTTAGTTTTAGATTTTCCAACATCAATTTGTTTATTATGGAACCGAAGTCTAATTCTTCGACTAGAAAAGTTTAGACCACATTGATGGATAAGGTCCTGAGAATTCTGAATTTTATATAATAATAGCAGGTCGCCTCTAGTACTTCTTGATTGAAGTGAGTGTAACCCGATTTCCTGAAGTCTGTCCCAGTAATCCAGTTTGGACAAGTATGGAACCATTTTGTTAGCTCTTCTCTGGATTTTTTCTATTCTGTCCCTGTCCTGCCATAAATCAGGACTCCAAAAGGAGACCCATAATCAGAATGTGGCCTACATAGGCTCTAAACAAGGGAATAATACATTCCTGAGTCCTTGACACAAAAGATCGTTGAACACGAATAAGCATTGCATTGGATATTTTGGCTATCCTTGTACAGTGGTCAACTGAGGGCAATTTATTATTAACAAGAATTCCAAGATCACGCTCTACTAGTGACACACGAAGGGGAATATTATTTTAAAAATGTTTGTTTGGGATTATTTCTTCCAAAATGTAATACATGACACTTATCTGGATTAAGTATCATCCTATTAGAGTCTGCCCAAACTTCAATAGTTTTTTAAATTATTACTAATAGAGTCCCTGTTTAATGATGAATTTACAGACCCTCCTAGCTTGGTGTCATCAGCAAATTTTGAAAGAAGATTGTCAGAGCTAACCTGCAGATCACTAATAAAAATATTAAATAGAGTTGGTCCAAGAACCGAACCCTGCGGAATCCCACTAGTCGCATTCCGAACTTGGGAGAGCGAGCCATTTATTCTAACTTGTTGTTGTCTGTTATTTAACCAACCCGATACCCAATTAATTGTAAACTGTGAAAATCCCAAATTCAACATTTTATCAAGCAATACAGCATGAGGAATTGATTAACATTCTAGGATGATCTTCAGCTTTACCTCCTTGTTCCCATTGCTAGGGTTCCCCTGTGCCTGTCCCATGCATGCTTGAATCCCCCCACTGTGTTTGCCCCCACCACCTCTGCTGGGAGTCGATTCCATGCATCCACCACCCTTTCTGTGAAGAAATACTTCTCCTTATGCTACCCTTAGTCTGCCATCTTCCAGCCTCATGACATGCCCCTTCATTCCTGGACATCTCCTTTTCTGAAAGATGCTACCCTCTGGTACCTTATTTATGCCTTTTAGATTTGTAGGTTTCTGTCATCTCTCCTCTGTTTCTTCTCTCCTCCAGGGTATACATATTGAGGTCTCCAGTCTCTCCTCATATGACTTTTTGGTACCAACCCTGCACCATTTTTGTTGCCCTTCTTTGAACTGTCTCCACCCTGTCTATGTCCTTACGGAGATGCTGCCTCCAGAACTGGACACAGTATTCCAAATGAGGCCTCACTAATGATCTGTACAGGGCATCACCACCTCCTCCTTCTGCTTGCACTCTAGCATCCCTCTGGCTCTCCTCACAGCCTTGGCACATTGTTTGGCCACCTTTAGGTTATCAGATATGATTACTTCCAAATCCCTTCCTGTTTGGTGAGCATCAGTTTCTAACCCCCCACGTAATCTTCCACTGGGTTCTTACACCCCAAATGCATTATTTTGCACTTTTTGCATTGAATCTCAGCTGCCACATTCTGGGCCATTTCTCCAGTTTATCTAGGTCCCTCCTCATGTTTACCACCCCTTCCAGAGTGTCTACCCTGTAGCAGATTTTAGTGTCATCTGCAAATTGGCACACCTTCCCCTTTAGCCCCTTTGCAATGTCACTTATAAAGACATTAAACTGGACTGATCCCTGTATTGAGCACCATTTAGCATGACCTTCTGTCACTCAGCCAGTTCCTAACCCAGTTGACCACCTTGTGACCCACTCCCAGGCTGCCCAGCTTGTTCACAAGTCTTCTGTGTGGAATGGGTACTGAAATCTAGGTAGGCTATATCCACTGCTCCCCCCGATCCACAACCTTAGTCACCCAGTCGAAAAAATCAATTAGATTTGTTTCACATGACCTTCCTGGTGTGAATACATGCTGTCTCAGATCCTGTGCTCCACTGGCTTCAAGATGTTCCATGATCCTTTAAGTAGTGGTTCTATAATCTTCCTCACTATTGAGGTGGGCTGATTGGTCTACAGTTTCCAGCCTCCTCTCTACTGACACTTAGTGAAGAGGGACTACGTCTGCCCTCCTCCAGTCCTCCAGAACCACTCCTTTATCGAGCGACTCGTTGAACAGTGCTGTCAGTCGTGGCACCAGTACCTCCCGTAGTTCCCATAATATTCTAGAATGTATCCCATCTGGTCTTATTGCCTTGTCAATTTTCTATTTTGTGAGTTCCTTTAGGACCCTCTCTCTCTCTTCTGCAAATAGACTGGTGTCCTTCTCCCTCCCATATCTGTTCATGTGGCCTAACTGTAGTCCTTCACTGTCATCTTCTGTGAATACAGAACAAAAATATTTGTTCTGTATTGATGCTTTTTCCAGGTCCCCTTCCACACACACTCCCTGTTCCCCTTTAAGCCTTACTATCTCACCCCTGGTTTTTCTCCTTTCACTAATGTACCTCTCAAAAGTCTGGCCTCTTTTCTTTACCTCCTGTGCTATTTTGTCCTCCGTTTGTGTTATTGCACTACTGACTGCTTTCCCTGCCTCCCTCTGTTTATCCAGATACACTACCCTGTCCTTTTCCCACTGTGTTTCCTTTTATTTCCTGAAAGCCATCTTTTTGCCTTACCTTCCGGCCACTACCTTTGAGAACCATAAAGGCTTTCTCTTTCTCTTGTTCCTATTTACTCTGTCAATGCAAGGTGTCTGGCCACCTCCACTATGGTCCTTTTAGATGGGCCCACTGCTATTCCACCCCCTTTTGTCCCCTCCTGCAGGGCATGCTCATAACCCCATCTTAGTAAAGTCTGCTCTTCTGAAATCCAGAACCCCGCTTTATGTGGCTTGACTCTTCCACTGACTGTCCTCATGTAGAACCACACTGTGCATTGATCACTGGATCCCAGGGTGTTTGCCCACCCTGACTTCCTCAATTCTGTCCCCATTGGTGAGTCACGGGTCAAAAATTGCACCCTCCCTAGTGGGTTCTAGCACTGGCTGCCTGAGGCCAGCTCCTTATACAGAGTACATGATGTCCCTTCTCCTGGCTGAGGCAGCAGCTGGGATGCTCCATGCCACATCTGGCAGATTGAAATCACCTACCAGCAGCACCTCCTCTTTAGCTGCCATCGTGTGGATGGAATCCACTAGAACCTGTGTGTTGTGTGTGTGTGTGTGTGTGTGTGTGTGTGTGTCTCCAGTGTATACATTCTCAGCTCATCCAATCTTTCATCATACATCTTGTCTCTCAGCCCTGCTACCATCTTGGTGGCTCTATACTGAACCCTCTCCAAATTGTTGATATTTCTCTTTAGATGAGGCCTCCAAACCGTGGAGCAGTAATCCAAATGTGGTCTTATGTAGGTTGTAAAAAGTGAGCAAATGCAGTTGCTGTCCTTTGAAATGAATTAATTTTTTTATGCAATGTAGGCTTGAATTAGATTTTTTCAATGTCTATAGTGCAATGCTCACTAAAGTTAAGATCCTTGCTTATTAACCTCTCCTGATCATTTTCTGTTTCTATATCCATTAAGGGGTTACCCAGTAGGCTATAAGATGAATGAGTGTTGTTTCTGTCCAGGTGCCACACTACACGTTCATCAGGGTTAAAACTCATAAAGTTATGTTGTGTACATTGTTCTATAATTTTAAGATAATTTTTTTATGCTTGCAGTCTGCTCTGTTATTGATCACTGCTCCCAACTTGGATTCATCAGTGAATTTTGTTATCCAGTTTGATGTCCCTTTTTCTAGATCAGAAATGAACAGACTAAATAGAGTGGGGCCGAGTACCAAACCCTGCGGTACCCTACTTGTTACTCCACTTTACTCTGGCATGCTACCTCTGATTCTTATAGCTTGTATCCTGTTATGCAGCCAATTTGTAATCCAGGTTACTATATCCCTCTCAAAATTCAATTCATATAGTTTTTTTTAGCAACATATTGTGTGGCACTTTGTCGAATGCCTTTAGGCAGTCGAGATATATAATATCAACTGGGTAATTTTTGGATAGTGCCTGACTTTTTCATGAAAAATCAAGCATATTAGTTGCACACAACCCATTTTTTTTTAATCCATACTGGTGTGGGTCTGTAATATTGTTTTTTAAGATTTAGTTCTATTCTGTTTTTGATAATGGTATCCATAATCTTATGTATAAGTGATGTAAGGCTTATCAGTCTGTAATTGGATGGGCTAAACGTATTCCCCTTTTTATGAATTGGTATGACTGTCGCCCTTTTCCAGTCATCTCGGTCTGCAATAAAGATGTTAAACAAAATGGGGCCCGGCACGGACCCCAGTGGGACCCCTATCGTCTGTCACAGCACCACTAGAAGACAAGAAACCATTAACTAGCACTCTCTTGCATCTGTCATCCAGCCAGGCTTCTATCCAGTTGATCAGTTTACTGTTCAGTCCTAAGATGGTCAATTTTTTCAATAATGGCTGTGTGTGGGCTAGGGTTGAATGCTGTCTGAAAATCAAGATAAATTACATCATCTGGTTTAAGAGAAGGGTAGGAACAGTTTAGAAAACAGTACACTATACTATATTATACTTTACTTTACTATACTATACTGTACTCAAACTATACAAATTTCTCTTGAAGGATATTCATAGTGTAACCC
Organism: Neoceratodus forsteri; assembly: GCA_016271365.2. Classification (NCBI taxonomy): domain Eukaryota; kingdom Metazoa; phylum Chordata; order Ceratodontiformes; family Ceratodontidae; genus Neoceratodus; species Neoceratodus forsteri. Next base: position 516,420,612 of record CM028135.1, on the reverse strand, counting down.
CCTCTGTTACCCGGGGTTACTAGAATCCCAATAAGACCTAGTGGTAGGCAGGGAAGGCAGCTTGTGAAACTCCAGTTAAATGGATTTCACACTGTCTCACTCTGTTCTCAGTTGAGACTGAGGGATGACATCATTTAGAACTGTTGCAGCTGCATAAGCCACACTGGAATGTTGCAGTTGGAGGTTAGAGTAGAATGTTAGGGATTTTGAAGCCAGTCTTTCGGGGTCTGAGTGAGAGTTCAGTAGAGTGCAGCAGAGGTGCTCTGCTGAGGGCAGGCCCTCAGAGCTTTAAGCTCTGTTTCAGAGCTACTTTTGTTTTAGGTGTGTGTTTCCACCTGAAGAGGAACGCAGGAACTGATTATTGAAGTGGTGGAGACCACTCTCAATGGTTCAGGCCCCATCCCTGTGGGGATTGGGGAAGGTATCCACCTGCTTTCCAGGGCAACCCCCGGTCCAGCTAAGGAAAAGAAGCTGCTTGTCTGAGTTGTGCTGAGGCACCAGAAGCTCTGGAAGGAAGATTCCTTGAGGAGAAACGCCTGTGGGGCATCTGCAGCGAGAAGGGGTGAGTTACGCTCTGCAAGAGGGCCATGTGTTTTTCACTTGAAACAGAAGGAAACTAAAGGGACTGTTACTGTGGGGTCAGGAAAAGACAGCCAAGTACAGTTGGAAGATGTGGGGATTGGACTGCTTAACTCCGTGGGGGGTCTAGAGTAATGGATCAAGCCACTTATAAGTATGTTCAAGTCTAGCACAAATGGGAAGAAAGAATGTGGGGATTGGACTGCTTAACTCTGTCTGGGGTCTAGAGTAATGGACAAAACCACTTATAAGTATGTTCAAGTCCAGCACAAACGGGAAGAAAAGACAGTAGATTGAATGTGAAATACATTTAGCAAAGAATCTACACAACAAAGTGTTAAAGGATTAGGTGTTACTGTCCAGAGAAATGGCCGGTATGAATTGTAGGAGAGAGGTGGGGACCCCCATCAGTAGTAAACCAAATTCACCTCTATGGATTTGCTCTGAGACACTTGTTGCTTCTCTCTCAGGTACTTGGACAGTGCCTGAGGAAAGTATCCAGACGTGGATTTAGTAGGAAGATTCCTTGATGGAGCAGAGGTGCTCTTAGGTGGTATGGGGAGCCACCAGCAACTGTTTTCCATGATATATGGAAGGTGTCCAAGTGGCTGGCAAGGGAGCCGAGCCAGGGAAAACCCAGAGCAGTGTATAAGTTTGGGCTGTGTGCCCGGTGTGTTGTAGAGCCTGAGGGCTAAAGTGACGAGGATGTGTTCTGGTCTTCTTTAATCTGCATTACCAGGAGTGTAGCCCCGTGGGGGTCCATCTATGCTTTGTTTATTCTGTTTGGAGGTGAATAAAAGCCACATTTTAGAATCCCACTTCTGGTATTGAACATAGAAACATAGAATTTGACGGCAGATAAGGACCGCTTGGCCCACCCAGTCTACCCTTTTCCCTACCTAATGGATAAGCTGCAGATCCTAGTTAACCAGCAGCCTACTTCTTCTAACCCCACCCCTAGAATTGCCTTATGACTGTCCCATGCATGCTTGAATTCCACCACTGTTTTTGACTCCACAACCTCCTCCTAAAGGTCGCTCTTTGCATCCACAACCCTCTGTGAAAAAATACTTCCTTAAATTACCTCTGAGCTTCTCATCTTCAAATTGTGCCCCTTGTTCTTGCAACACTCTTTTTGATTCCTTGAGGTACCTTGAATGTTTCATCATGCGTGCCCCCTCTACTTTCCTCGAGGTTATACATATAAGCCCTTAAGTCTCTTCATGTCTTCCTCCGTGCAGACCCTGCACCATTTTAGTTTCCCTCCTTGGACAGCTTTCATTCTGTCTATGTCTTTGTGGACTTGTGCCCCAGAACTGCATGCAGTACTCCAGATGGGGTCTCACCTGCCGCCTGTACAGAGGTGAATAACTTCCTGTTTCCTACTGGTGATGCCTCTCCCTATGCATCCCAGTATCCCCCCAGCCCTCCTTGCTGCCCTCTCACATTGCTTGCCCACCTTTAGGTCATCTCATATGACTACCCCCAGGTCTCTTTCCATCTCACCCCCATTGTGTACTCTTCCCCTGGGTTTTTGTTTCCCAGGTGCACTATCTTGCACTTCTTAGCATTGAATCTAAGCTGCCATACATTTGACCATTCCTCTAACCTTGCCAAGTCCCTTCTCATCCATTCCACCCCACCTTGTGCATCAACTGTGTTGTAGATCTTTGTGTCATCTGCAAAGAGACATACTTTTCCTTCCAGTCCCTCTGCAATGTCGCTTATAAAGACATTGAAGAGGACCGGTCCTAATACTGAACCCTGCGGTACCCCATAGTAACCCCCCTTTCTTCAGAGTGGACTCCATTTACTATTACTCACTGTGTCCTATTCTCCAGCCAATTCTTTACCCAGGCTGTCATCTTGGGACCCACTCCCAGGCTGGCTGACTTGTATATTAATCTTTTGTGTGGGACTGTGTCAAATGCCTTGCTAAAGTCTAGGTAGGCCATGTCCACAGCCCCTCCCTGATCTACTACTTTGGTCACCCAGTCAAAGAAATCTATCAGATTTGTCTGGCATGACCTTCCCGTTGTGAATCCATGCTGCCTTGGGACCTGTGCCCCTCTGGCCTCTATATACTCGACAGTCCCTTCCTTCAGAAGGGATTCCATCATTTTCCCTACCACTGAGGTTAAACTAACAGGTGTGTAGTTTCCTGCTTCTGCCTTGCTCCCACTTTGTGAAGGGAATCACATTTGCCTTCCTCCAGTCCTCGGGTACCACCTCATCCTCCCATGATTTGTTAAAGAGGGTAGTCAGTGGTGTCACTAGTTCTACCTTAGTTCTTTTAGATTCTGGGATGAATCCCATCAGGCCCCATTGCTTTGTCCACCTTCAGTTTTAAGAGTTCTTTCAGAACCCTTTCTTCGTAAATGGGCTGGTATCAACTTCTGCATCCAGAGTGTTACTACTGTTTGTCTTAGGTACCTCCCCTCTTCCTTTATAAATACTGAGCAAAAATATTTGTTTAGTATCTCTGCCTTTTCACAGTCACCCACTGCCCACCCACCCTCCCTTTATTAAGCCTCACTATCCCTCCCTTGGTCTTCCTTCTCTTCTTGATGTACCTATAAAGGTTTTATCCCCTTCTTAACTGAGTTGGCTATCTTTTCCTTGGTTTGGGCCTTTGCTGGTCTGACTGCCTTCCAGCTTCTTCTTTTGTTTTAACTGATTCAGTCCTCTGTCCTGCTCCTTCTGTGATTCCTTGTACTTCCTGAATGCTTTCTTTTTCTCTTGAACCTTCACTGCCACTTCCTTTGAGAACCATAGTGGTTTCTTACATCGTTTTGTTTTGTTTATTTGCTTCACACAAAGGCTTGTTACCTCTGTGATGGCAGTTTTTATTATTCCCCATTGTTCTTCCACCCCTCCTTCCTGCCCATTTGCTAGTGCATTCCTTAGGCACTCATCCATTTTGGCAAAGTCAGCCCTCCTAAAGTCCAGTACTTTTGCCTTTGTATGGCTTGACTCTATTGCTGTGTTTATTGTGAACCATACTGTTCGATGGTCGCTAGTTCCCAGATGGCTACCCACTTCTACATCTGTGATCCTCTCTCCATCTCCATTTGAGAGAACCAGGTCTATGATTGCTCCCTCTCGAGTGGGCTCCAATACTAGTTGTCTGATGCATGCTCCCTGTAGGGCATCTAGAATAACCCCGCTCTTCTAAGTGGCTGCTGCAGCTGCATTCCAGTTAACATCTGGCATATTCAGATCACCCATCAGCAATATCTCCCCTTTTCTGCCATTCTAAGTATACTTTCTATCATTTCCTTGTCCATTTCCTCCCCCTGAGAAGGGGGTCTGTATACAACCCCTGTGTGGATTGTGGTGCCATTGCCGGTCTCCAAATTTACCCGCAGTGCTTCTTCTCCTCCCTGTTTTCCCTTTTGCTCTGTTGCTTTGATTCCTTCCCTTATGTGAAGAGCTACTCCTCCTCCTCTCTTTTACCCTCCATTGTCCCTCCTGTAGATAGTGTGTCCTGGTATGTTTAGTCCCAGTCATGGTTTTTGTGTGTACCATGTTTCTGTGACTGCCAACGATATCCAGATGTTCCTCCTCCATCAAGGCCACTAATTCAGGAAGCTTATTACTCAGACTACGGGCATTGGTACTCATTGCTCTCCATTTTTGATGGCTTTACCTTCTGTTGCAGCATCCCCACTGACCTTTCTACCTTGGTCTTTTTCTCATTTAATATCCTGTTTTGTAGGGAGAGGCTGGGATTTTCCTCCTGCTTATCAGTGCCTCCCCCCTTGACTAGTTTAAAAGCTTGCCAATGAAGCATTTAAACAGATTGCTCAAAAGACTTGTTCTCTTCCTGGACAGATGCAGACCATCCTACCAGTATAGGCTGGTGTCCCTCCAGGTGGAACCCCAGTCCCCAATGAAGCCAAACCCCTGTGCTCCACACCATTTTTTCAACCATTCATTAAACTGCATGGTGCAAAGTAGCCTCGCCTCACTCATGCCATTGGCAGGCAGCACCTCTGAGAAGGATACTGTGTGTGCTACTTGTCTTAGGCCCCTCTCCAATTCTACAAAGTCCTTCTGCACTGCTTTAATCTAATGTTGAGCGAAGTCATTTGTCTCTCGGTGGACAATGACGTCCAGCTCAGACTCCCGTGCAGCTGTTCTTGTGATCCTGAGGATGTGCTTCCTGTCCCTCCAAGCCATGGCACCAGGCAGGCACCTTACTTCAGTTTTCCCTGCTCCCCCCAGTTCTATCTCCCTAATAATTGAGTCCCCCACCAGGAGCTTCTTCCTTTTCTTGTGGTGTCCTCTGCCTTCTTCCTGTGGGCATCCCTTGTGACAGTTGTCCTCAGCCTCCTTAGTCTCCTCTGCGGGTGCATCCATAGGGGAGCTATGCTTCCCCAGAATGGTGTATAGCTTGTGGAGTGGAACAACTGACTGGGTGTGCCTCTGTTCCACCATCCTCACCCTCCCTGAGCCCACTGTGGTCCAACTGCTGTGCTTTCATCGCAACCTCTGAGGTAGTGGTGGTGGCTCTGGTGCTCCCTTAATGGGGGTGGTTCCCTTCTTAGTGTCCAGTAGACATTACAGTTATTGCTTCCTGTGTTCGGAGTTACTTGGGTGCCCCTGTGCAGAGTTGCCAAACCTAGCCTATGTGCCGAGTGACATATTCCTCCCAGACCCAGCCCGCCTGGTATTGCTGTCAGATGGAAGCGGCATACCGGGTAGGGGTTACAATAGCCATATCTGGAGGGACTAGTAACTTACTGAACAGTGTCATCTGCATATAAGTGTAGCTTTGCATTTGCAATGTTAGAACTCAGACCATTAGTGTATATCATAAATGAAAGTGGTCTTAATATGGGTCCCTGCACACTGCTTTGCAAATATGGGCAGAAGAGGTTGATAATCCTTCCAGTTCTGCTGTTGTTTTCCAACAAGGTACTCCCTAAACCAAGCTACTGCACCTAGACCTATGCCAACATTTGTAAGTTTACGCAGGAGGATAATGTGGTCCACAGTATCGAAAGCTTTACTAAGGTCTGGATTGAGTGCGAATTAGTAAGTTTTGGATCAAGGACTGTAAACCAGTCATTGGTAACCTTAACTAAAAGCAACTGTGATACTGTGTTGCGCTCTCCCCCCTCCTCAATTGTTTGACCAGGTGAGACACACTAAGCTATAAGTTTGTTTACAAGTGCAACCTGGGAGAACAAGGAAGTTAAGTGACTTGCTCAGGGTCACACAGTATGCAAGAGGGGGCTGTGGGATTCAAACGCAGGTCTCTAGATTTGCAGCTCAGAGCCTTAAACCACTGCGCTGTACTGCCTGATTGCATTGGGGGTGATTATATTGACTTTAGCAAGATGTTCTCTGATCTGCTCATTCACTAATCTTTCAGGCATTTTAGTGCAGATGGGGAGGATGGAGATAGGTTGATAGTTACTTGGTGAGGCCTTGTCTCGCAGTGTAACAGAATTATGTAAGCAGTTATCCTCAGTAGTTTGATTTCACAGTTTGCTATTGACAGGTTGAAGACATGGATTATATAAGAGCAGTTAGGATAGAATAACCCATTTTTAGGAACAGGGGCTCAGTGTTATCAGCGTCCGCACTTTTTTGGGAATCTAGGTTCTGAAGTAGCTGTTCCACCTGCAAAAAGGAGAACAACTGGAACTAGAATACGCCCAAGTTGTTGATTGTATTTAAGTGATTTTTGGGTGGCTAAAGGAACATTGGATAAGGGAGAGTTTTCAGAAGTCTTTCCGACAGAGGAAAAAAGCAAGCTTAGTTCCTCTTGTTTGAAGTTGCCTGAGTAGTGTAGAGGGGGCTGACCTTACCTCTGTGTCCTTTACAGCTTTCAAAATCTAGAGGATCATTCTTATTTTCATCCAGCAGGGTCAGATAGTAATTTGCTGTGGCAAACAAACTAATTTGATACATGGATTTCTGTTTTGCCTAAAAGTTGTCCAGTCCTGTCTTGCCTTTGCCCAGTGCAGATCACTGTCCCTTAAATCTTATTTTATTTCACTAGAAACCCAGGGAGAGCTTTTCTTTTGGTTCTAAGTTTAGTAATGGGAGTATGCTGGTTTATAATTTTTAGTACTTGCTGAGTAAATATTTCATACACAGCATGTACTGAGGATGTAAAATAAAAGTCCTGACATTTTTTTTTTTTTTTTTTGTAGTTTACCTGTTTCTTCCTAGAACCCCACCAGTTGGCATACCTCAGCCACCCACCCAGCCAACCCCACACCTAACATCAGGCAGCTGTCCCGTCTTCCCCATGGTCTCCTCCCCATGATGGGGTGGATAGGAACTCCCAACTCGACTCACCTTGAATCAGATCCAGACTCCAGGCAAGCGCCATTCTGAGTCTGGGCCTGCGGAGGGTGGCTGTTCATCCTGCTTAACCTGGGACCTCTTTTCCTGGTTTCTGGTTGTTCCCCTAGGTGGAGTGTGCAGTGTCAACAATGGCTGAGTTTGCACTTCCATCCACAGCATGCCTGACGACTGCTCCACCCCCTTTGCTTGTAACAGGCTATATGGCTGTGGCACCAGCCCCCCTCACGTGCAGGGAATTGCCCGAACCTGTACTCCCCCACCTCCCTCCCGGGAGAGGAGAGCTGTCCTATGGACACTCGATCCTCTCCTTCCCGGCCAACTCTCGGCGGCCCACTTGCACCCAAGCACGATTGCTGTCATGGCAAGAGGTAAGGCACAGATGCCTCAGCCCTCCATGCCACTGGGCCAGCAAAGTCCTGCCAGTTTCTAGCAGCCAGATGGTAGAGATAGTCTTCCGTAAAATGAGTGAATGAGCCTTTATAAATAAATGAGGGCTTACTGTGCACTATCTTACCCCTCTGGCACAAATCAAACATTATGGTCACTGAAGACATTATCAAAGACCGAGTAAATTGTTTGCTGGGGTCTGTTAGTAAGAATGATGTCTAAGGTAATTGTAGATGATTTTTAGAAGGTTTTTAGGGTTGAGTCTGGTAGGCTGTGAGACTTGCTGTGTAAAACCAAATTCATCACATAGTAGCTTTAAATTGTTTGACTTTATGGCTTTGAGTTGGCCAGTGTGAAGTTTATGACCCCCATAATAAGAGTTTCTTTGTTGTTATCACTAGCAAGGTTTGATATTTATTTATTTATTGAAATGTTTCACCAGGAAGGTACACTGAACAACAAGTTGCTCCGTCTCAGGAGCGACTGGGGGTACAAGTTGATTTAAAACAGAGATTATACATACAATTTCAGTTACCTGCCCCACCTGTCAGGAGTCTATAACAGCAAAACACATTAATCAATTCACTGTTTGAAATGGTTATAGTAAGTGCAGGGTATTCAAATTTAGTTGGTTTAGACAGAAGAGTAGTTATGGAGGAGGCAGTATAGCGCAGAGGTTTAGGGCTCTGAGCTGCAAATCTGGAGACCTGGGTTTGAATCCCACAGCCCCCACTTGCATACTGTGTGGCCCTGAGCAAGTCCCTTAACTTCCTTGTGCTCCCAGGTCGCACCTGGAAACAAGCTTCAGCTTAGTGTGCCTTTCCTGGTTAATCAATTCCCCCTTATGGAGGACAACGGTGCCTTCTTGACATAGAGTACAGTTCCCTCCAGCATGTGCTGGATGATCCTGCCTGTACAACCATACTTTGGGAGGGAGATCACATTAGAATCTAAGGAAGTGTTACGCCATGTTTCAGTAAAATAAATGCACATTTGGGTTATAAAGTGCAACCCAGCTTTTTATGTATCCAGCTTGCTGCAAATGTTGATGGCCATAAATTTCAGTCCATTTGAAGCAGCAGAATCAGAAGATGTTAGATTTAAAGATGTGGGGCTAGGATTTAATTCATTACTTCTGGAACAAGGTGATGATAACATAAGAATGTGTTTACTTAAGTAAATAGTATTTTTGTAGACACGCTTTTGCTGTGTCTGATGTTACCTTTGCATTGTGGGACTTTACAAATTGCAATAGTCTGCCAGTTAGTCAGCAAACTGACAAAGGCCAACATAAAGGGTTTATAGGCTAGAGAAGTATACCAACTCAAGTTAGCCTAAGGTACTCAGTTGCATATCTAGCACCCTAGCTTTCCATGGTGGGAACATACCCATTGAAAGGCAAAGAAATAAAAACAGTAATAGCCACATTTTGAGAAATCGAACTGGGTATTTTTTGTTTTGTTTACAAACCCTTAGAAAATAGTTGGATAAATAAGAAACACCCTGATTGAATGACTTATTGGTAAGCTGTATAGCTAAATTACAATTTGGACAGCACTTCTGGAGGGCTCCTGCTATGAGCAGTTGTGCAAGGGTTACCTTAAAAGTTAAAACTGGCTGATGCATGTAAAGTTGAAATGTTGGTGCTTATTGTAGAGCAGGGCGTGGATATGACCCTCTTGCTAATGCCCTTCATGGCTGATTATCGAGCAGTCTCAGCAGTGAGAGTGCTGGGGGGTTTCAACACTTGGGTAGAATTAGACTCACTGGTGTAAGAAATGTGGATCAAAATAAGAAACAAATGAGTCAAAACCTAATCGAAAGTACAGATGTTACCAGTATAGAAGCAAATTCTGGTCAAGAAAAAATACTTTCTTATTGTTCATTTTTTCATCTTTCAGCTATTGTTACAGACTGGGGGCACTGCTGTGGACACACTGTCTAGTGGAAGGTGGGACATTTCTGGACAGGCTGCAATATTTTGCTGTCTAGCTCTGTTCCTCAATCATAGTACTTTTATTTTGAACACTTGCTCCAGCTTTGTTGTCTTTTGTGTGCGCTTCATGTTTGCTGGCAAAGAGACACGGAACTACAGTATTTTGAATGGCTGCATTTTTGTTTCTGCAGTTTTCAGTGGGGTATGGTGTGTGCAGGCCACATTTTCTGGTTCCTACTAGGGCTGTGCATAGATCTGATTTTTGGAATTTGTGTTCGTGAGTCTGGTATTTGTGTTGGTATGCAACGAAAATGTATTTCTGCATTTCAGACTTGCTTCTGTTGTTAACTGCGATACAAGACATGGGGCTGTGAGAGTTATGAATAAATATGTAGATTAATCAAGAAAATATGCATTTATGTGATAAGCAGTAGTTGTCATAAATGAGAACTACTTATGCTTCAGCTTAGGCCTAAGGATATTTTTGGTGTGTAACACAAATACAGATATTTAAGAAAGATGTTTGTAGTTGTAAAAAAGTGCAGTGTTTTGTGTACATTTGTCCTGGATAGTATTTGTACTGCACAGCTCTAGTTACTATGGGTTGGGCATGGTTAGACACTGGGTATTTGGGAACCAGAACCAAAAACAGAATATACAGAAAAAATGAAGATGCATCCAATTTATCAGTGTCTCACATTCAGAGTCAAAAGTAGGGCCAATGATTTTCCGTTTCAGTGTAAAACACTAGTAAAACATGGAATTTGTCATTTTAAGTCAGCACAAGGGAATACATTTTTCATGGGGAAAAAATCACCTTTCACCAACTTTTGTGCAGAGCACTCCATTTTGAGCCGCAGTTTTGTATAAAGCATGCTGATTTGCTTCCAAATTCTGGAAAATGGTAAAATAGATTTTAAGATTTTGCCAAATGGAACAGGCCATTTCTGAAAGCGGAAAATGGCTTTACAAAAGTTGCATGTAAAATAAACCACATTCACCCTAACCCTCTTGCAGAGTCTTTAGGAGCACAATAACAGTGTATGTTTCCCCTCCTCTTTGCATTGTTGTAAGGGAGGGTATCCAGTATGTGGTTATACAGCTGTGTCCACATCTTCTGTTACCTCAATTGTCCATAATTGCTCCCTGAATTCTCTGTCATGTGAGGAGAACTGTTCGATATTCACAATGTGACCGGGTGTTTCTATGCCCCTGTCCACACTATGCCTCTGTAACGTTACAGAGGGCTCAAACCGTTACTGTAACGGTTTGCGTTTACATCTTTAACGTTACAGAAGGCATTTTCAAAACCGTTCTAGAAACCACATACAAACAGATTTCTATAACGGTTATGGTAACGTTTACAGATCTGTAACGTTACAGCCTGCAGTGTGGACGCGTGAGAGTGTGCCCTCCAGTCCCCTACTATACCACAATGCAGCGAGGCAGTGCAGTGGTGCAGTCTGGGACGTAAACCAGGGCAAGAACCAGGAAGTGTACAGCGCTGATCGCGAGTGCGATCGCGAGTGCAGTGAACCTCATCAGTCAGGCGTGGGTATTCCAATAAATGCCACCAGCTGGTGTAGTAGCCCAAGAACCAGCAGTAGGAAGCATCGAAGGCTGTGTTTGTGCAGAGTGCTTTGTCTGAGCGTGGCCAGTATAGCCAGCAGTGAATCAGTGAAACATCAGTGTCCCAATAACTGCACAGGCAGTAGGCAGCATTATAGGTAGTGGAGGTGTAGGCATGGCTGATCGTGGTGCCACATGGCCTGATGAGGCAGCGAAATTATTGACTACTGGACACAGGAATGGGTACAGTTAGAATTGGCTAGTGCACGCGCAACACCAAGGTGTATCAGAAAGTGTCCGAATACCTATTTGAACATGGCATCGAAGGAGTGCTAAACAATGCAGAGACAAAATAAAACAACTCAAGTGCGCTACCACAAGATCTCGTGGACAGCAACAGGCGCTCTGTTGGTGGTCGGGTGTGTCCGTTCTACGATGAATTGGACAAAATACTGGGAATAAGGTTAACAACTGAACCCCACTTTGTTCTGGAGAGTTCTGCAGTGGAGTCCGATGATGGTGATGGTGCGGGATGGAGGAGTCATGCCAGCCCAGCCCAATTGATGCTGATGTAGAGGCAGGTGGAGAGTCAGGTATGCGCACTATCAGTCACTATGTGGGTGCTAGGGGGTGAGGTGGGTAGCACATACTGGGTGGCATGATGCGGCTGAGAGGCATCTGGGGCGCAGTTTGGAACCAGATGCCAATGACTGCATTAATGTAGTTGGGGAGGTAGGGGTATATGTTCAGCGTTCTGCAGTGCAGTTGTATACTGTATACTGAATAGTGCTATGAAGTATTTCCAGTAGTTATGGTTGAATGATGCGGATTGCATGGGAACTGGGTAACATAACAAAGAAATGGCTGGGTGTGGTTGGGGTTCTTGGTGGGGATGGGAAGTAGTGTGGTGGTGTTTGCTGGGGGCCTGACAGTTGTGTCGTACACTGTGTACAAACAAGCTGCTGTCATGGAGGTGGGTGGTTGCAGTGCTGCCAGTCAGCAGATGTTACCAAGAAGTACTATGCCACTTGCCTGTTGCAGCCTTAGAGTAACCATATGTGGCATGCTCATAAACAACGTTTGTTGTTCTGCAGATGATGAGAACGATAAGCAGACATCCTGGATAATGACCTGCTGGAGGCATCATCATCAGTGTCATCCGCTGCATCATGTGCTGTGAATGATGAACGCCCTGGAACATCAAGCGATACCTCTGGTGGTGGCAGGCAAGGAGCTGCCAAGTGCTCATTTGAACGACAACCACTTGTCAACCTGAGAAAGAAGAAAGAAAGAATCAAGACTGGCCGACCTGATTGGAGCAGTGTGGGGCCCACACGCAGATGCTGCAGCAGCAGCATCGAGAGCTGCTTGAATTGGAACGGAGAGGGCTAGGGAGGAGAGGAGATGGAGGAGAGATTAAGGAAGCAAGAGGCAGAGCACAATGCACAATTCTTTAGCAACATGTTAAAACTCTTAACTATGCAGTTCCAACAGGCAGCCACAAATGTCATGGTCCAGCCACAGGGTAGTATGCCACCTGCAGAACCTGGTAACGCAGCAAGTATGTTTGCAGGCATCACCCGTACTGCAACAAGCTCCACCCAGGTCGGCAGTACTCAAGGCACTATGTCCACCACTTGTACCCCTGTCATGTCCCACAGTGCTTATCACACAGTCAGTCATGGCAACATCCAGCATGCTGCTGATGTCCCATGTGGCTCTCTGTCCTCCCATAACATGTACCAGACACCTATGCTTGGCAACCCTAGGATAGGAATGAGGGTGACTGGTGGTGGTACAGGAGTGCCACCTACTGTGTCGTGTCAGACACATTTTGATTCAAACCCACAGCATGGCAGCATCCCCTCAAGTGCCCCATCCACTTTGCCCTCTGCCACCAATACGCACACACAGGGTGTCAGGAATGCTGATCCTGAACCAACATTGGCTGTTCCGAGCGTCACACATGATCTGTACAGTGAAGATTTCCAGTGGACAACACTGTGAGCTCAAGGGCTGGTCTCCCCATGTTACGTTTGGAATGTCACTTGTTCTGTGGTGGCGTAATTTGTTAGAATAATACCTGTTGTTATCCCCCCCCGATAATGTTACTCAGGGAACCCAGTACAGCTGGTAAGCTACACTGTATGAGAAGTGGTTCAGTGTGAATCAGTGGGTCTCATAGCACACTACTGGTAGTTGCTTAACAACTGCAGAACTGTTTGTTACAAATGCACAGCAGCGTATAAGCTGAGGATGACTTTATTGTACAATTGCACAGTTGCACTGAGTGTAAAGTGCTGGTATCGTATGCTACTATTAACAAATGAAACACTGTACTGGCGACATTATGTCGTTGCATCATTGTCTGTTGCACAGCTGTGCATTTCTGCCTTGTTTATTGTTGTTGCGCATCATCCACTGTTGTTGACATTGCAACCTTGGGAAGGTACGGTCCAGGACTATGTTCTGTATACCTGGTGGTGGAAAGAAACACATATCAGGAATGTATGACAAAATATGCAATACTGTCTGAGTCCCTAAAAGGGACACAGTTTTCCTTAGCTGTGAAATACATGTAACTGCAAATGAGTGACAACATTACTCACCAGACTGATTTTATATAGTATGTTTTTGTTTATGTTTAATTATGTCTGTGCATGTAACAGGCGTACTACTGAGGCAATGTTACATACGATGCTCTGTCACATATGTTGTTGGTCTGCTGTGCCTAATGTTTGATCATTACTGTGCCAATGTTTGGACATCTGCATCATACGTTTAGTGTAGTACTTCATACATGGAGTACACTGTGTATGGCAGGGGAACCTCGACAGAATACATGTCATGACACTGATGTGTACCAATAGGGCCTGACGCTACATTTCTGTCTGGCTGATGCTGCAATACTGGACATGGTTTGTTGTACCACCAGACATCTAACGACATACTTACCATGCATACAGCAATAAACACAGCACTACTGAACTGAACTAACTTGCGTATCATTCATTATGCATGTTGGAAGTACATGGGTCACTGGTGGGCATGGGTTGCTGTGACATGATAGATGGTATCTTGCAGAGGTATCTGTGAGTGTGTGGAAAGGTGGATGGCTACATGATTGTTACACAGTGTGTCACGGGTGTGTGCTGGTTTTTGCACTGCTGCATGTGGACACCATTCCTTACCACTTGGTGCAATGTGCACATATGTGCAGGAACAGAACTTACCGAACCGATGCATCCATGAGGTTGTCAGCTAGGGTATCCCTGATCAGTGATGCATATCGACTCTGGCCCGTGATAGTCATTTCCTCAGTGGGTACACTGTCATGGTCTGTAGGCTGTGGATATATGTCTGTTGCACTGTCCAGTTCCCAGCTGTCCATGAATACCTCTGCCCTTGTCTCGCAGAGATTGTGCAGTGCACAGCATGCCCCATGACGTAGGTAGCATTGTTGATGCTGAATTCGGCTTCTCTTCAACAGGCACCGCCACCTGCCTTTGAGAGGCGCCCAAAGGCGCATTCGACCACCATGCGTGCCCTACTGAGTCTGTAGTTGAAGTTGCACTTCTTGGGGTCACCATAGTCATTGTACGGCTTCATGAGCCAGGGCAGTAGGGGATAGGCAGGGTCCCCCTAAACAACAACAGGCACAGCAATTCCAGCTATGTGTCTTAGTGGTTCCATGAACAGTGTACCATTCTGCCCAAGGGTGAACAGCTTGCTGTTTCGGAACACCCTTGCATCATGGACCTTGCCTGGCCATCCCACGTTAATGTCCATGAAACAATACCTGTGGTCGACAAGAGCCTGCATGATGATGGAGTAGTATGATTTCCTATTGAAGTACTCTGTGGCATTTCCTGGGGGGCATATGATTGGGAAATGGGTGCCATCCACTGCACTGCCACAACTTGGGAATTCCCAGTCCTTCTCAAATCCAAGCACTATGTCATGCACATTCTGCACCCGTACAACCTTTGGCAGCAGTACTTTCACTATGGCACGGCACACTTCTATAACTATTACCCCCACAGTGGACCGACCAACACCAAACAGATGGGACACTGTTTTATACTTACATTTGTTGACAGCCGCCACAGTGCTATTGCAACTCTTTGTCCACTGGTATTGCTGTATGTAGGTGTGTATCCCTCCGGGTGATGTACGGAGCCAACTCACCACAGAGGCAGTTGAATGTCTGCCTGCACATCCGGAAGTTTGATAGCCACTGCTCATCTGTCCAGGATCGCATAATGTTGTCCCACCACACAGTGCTTTTCTGTGTGCCCACACAGCCCTGTACCGTGCTACTTCAAGGATACACATATGTCCTGTAACATCGGACACTGTGCCAAGCACACCTTTGGCAAATGCTGGCAAGCCTGCGTGAGGCACGACGTTGTGCAGCCCTCCTCTGTCTCCTACACCTGGCAGTCTGCAGGTTCACTGCATAATAGTGCATTATACCAGCCAAGGAACACTGCTTTCGAAAACACTGCCACGCTTCACACACCTACTGTGTTCTGTGTGCATGGCAACCCTTGGCATTCTGGGACATTGCTATTCAGCACCTACTGCATCTTGGGATAGCCACTGCTTCCAAGGGGTTACACCACTCCCAGTATTTTTCAATAGTGTGGACAGGCTGTAACGTTATCGTAACGGTTTCAACACTGTTCCTTTTGTAGTGTGGACGCACTGTAACGTTACAGGGCTGTAACGGTTTCAAACCGTTACAGCTTTTAGTGGTGTAGTGTGGACAGGGCCTATATTGCTGAGTGCCAATGAAGTTTGGGGTGGATCTTACATAAAGGCATCCTTTGCCATTGGCCACCCTCACACTAGTCCTGCCCCCGGTGGCGGCATATTCACCAATGAGTGGTACTCCTCCTCATCTGACAAATCAAGGAAAAGGGTGTGTTTAAAATGAGCAGCAATATGGAATGAATAGGAAAAAATAAGGACTAGGGGTACTTTATTTTCTATAAATGCTGACGAGCATGGGAACCACTTTATATTTGGAGTGGCACCACCAGGGTCCTGCCCTATCCTGCATTGCCTTTCAGCCACTGGGAACCAGCAGCAAATGTGACCACATGGAGAGATGAGGTCACAAAGGCCATGTTGAAATCTGTACTGCAATGCTTTCACGCCTCGACATTAGGGTTTCTAACTATAACGTCCATTCTGTAGAGACTGATAGGCAATAGAGGTGTAACTTTGATCACCGCTGTGTTGCTTATGCCATCTTACCCCACCCTGAACTAGTGACAGGTACGGGGTGTGCCTTGCCTTCAGCCTAGACTTCTTGTTCTCTGTACACACACACATTTCGTGTCCTTATTTCCTGCAAATGGGGTTCCTAAAAGACTTAGGAGCTTGCTTGAATGCTCCAAGCCTGAATGGTGTTTTGCTGGCTATTTATCAGTGAGTGTTTTAGAACCTCTGGTACTGTTCTTTAAGAGCTGTCTGTTTGCAGACATAATTGTTTGTATGGGGACTGTGTGTTTCTTTGATTGAGTACCACTCAAGCTGCTGCCAATTCACCCCATTTTGCAGTCACTAGAGTGCAAAGGGAACCTGTCTGAAAGATGTAACTGATTGCCAGAAATCATTTACAGTAATAATAAAATTACAGTTTGTCTAACCTGCTTTCTTTGCAGTCAGAACTGTCTGCCTAGTTCCCCATTCTGGTTTTGAACTGCTGAACTGGACCAATCAGTGTGGGGTAAACTAGCTCTAAAATGATGCCTTGGACGAATCAGAATTTGGGACTCATAATCTGGAGCCAGCCACAAGAGGTGGTTTGTGTGCAGTGACTCTGGGAGATGTAGTTTAGACTTCGTGCCTTTTGGACCAACAGCAGCAGTCTATTGTGAGTGACAGCCAATCCAGTCAAGAACTGGAGGAACTCAAAGGAAGTGCCCGTTTTATTCTGTTGGGAGTTTCAGTTTGAGATCTGAGTGAAGGGAAAGAAACCCTGTGCTCCTTCAGTGCACAGTTTCAGTCAAAACTGTGCAAGGCCCAGAGTTTCGGCCCAACTTGTGTGTAACTGTTTGTTAGGACTGAATCCATCCTGTGAAAAGAATCAAAGGATCTCTGAAGAGAAACCAGGCTCACCCTGTAGAAGACTGAAGAAATTGTTGAGGATTACACTCCTGGTCTGTCAGGAACTGAATCTGCTGTGTGTTCTCCTGGTTATTGTGCAGTAATTAAGCATTGGGATACAGATGCAGCCTGCCTGGTATAGTGCTTTCTTTTTTCTATATAAATGTGTGAGGAGTCTCGAGATCGTAAGTAGCCCTGCTGACATTGAAGGACCATCTCTTTGGAGGTCGTGAGTACTAATTGGGGTCAGCCCCTGTTGAATTGCTACATTAAATCCTAAATGGAATTACTGTCACTGCTGACTGTTTAATTTTCCTTTTCTCTGTGTGAAAGGGCCCCTACCAGCTGCCACGGTTTGACTAGCCACTAGGGCTTGGGTACTGTGGACAGTAACTTGATAGGGATAGGCATGTGCACAGAGCCATAGGTAGATTATTAGAGCGATAAGCCAATTAACCTGATTTCCTGTCCTTGTTATATCCCCCAAATAAATCAGAGCTGCTTGTTCTAGCAAAGTTGTACTGCCTGAGGTATTTGTCTATGTTAAAGTACTGTACTGTGATTGTTGCACTGTATCTCATTTCACAGGAGGTCCTGGTAGCCGGAACCAGTCCTGGGGTAAGTGTATACTGTGAAGGTAATTTTGATATTGTGTGGGCCACTAGTGGGAAGAAGGTAGGCTGGTGTCCCAGAGGGCTGTGACCAAGTTAGTTTAACTATTGCAAACCCTGACCTCTGGGTGGAGGCACCCACCATTGATCCAGGCCCTCAACCTGTTAGTGGCAAATCAGGGCAGGGTAGTAGCCCCTGGGATAGCCATCTAGGGGTTACATCTTGAGGCTCACCGCTGGTTGTGTGTCCTCTAGTGGCCAGTTTACTAACCACTGTTAAGAAAAAAATGGGTACCCTGATAGAAGTGGCTGTGCATCGCTGGTGGAGTGGTGTACTGGGAGGAGATCGACCCCAAATGCTATGCTTATCCTGGACATCCCCTTGGTATCAATACGGACACTGTGCAGGAGTACTTTCCAAGGTGGAAGGTTTCCAAACTCCTGTGGTGGTGGGTCTGCATGCTAATCTGCTCACCCACACTTTCCTGGCCCTAGTAGAGTTTAGTGATCCCATAGATAGCTCCCAAAGTGCCACAGACCATTACCCCAGAGGGAGCCCTCACTGCTTGAGAGTAACTAAGGACAGTAAAGACTGGGGAATCCAACCAACCTACTATCTGGAAACTTTGAGGAGAAATTGCCAGAGAATGGTTGCTGGGAGAGGGGAAACCGTGGAGGATCTTAAGAAACTATTTCTAGCACCTGGGGTGTTCCTCCCCAACACCCTTCCTGTCCAGTGCCCTAATGGTGGCTGAACCAATGCAGACTCCTATTTCTGCACCCGCTGGCTAGTCACGCACTTCCAACAAGGTTGAGGATCTCTGGCACCTCCCACCCCCAAGGCAGTGATGACTCTGGGGAGACCTGATAGACCAAGCCCCTCAAGTGCTAGAATGGCAATGCTCGGAAGGCTAAAAGTAAAGAGGGTTAGTGAGAGCCTCCGAGTCCTGCCCCTGGCTACCATCCATTCGGCCACGTGGGTCAGTAACCCTGAAGGGATTACCGCACAGGCCTATCTTGAGTCTTGAGAATGTATGGGGGAGCCCTAGATTCTGATGAGGACCTATGGTGGAGAGTAAGAAATGCACAACAGTACCAAGGGGAGTTGTTGTCTGTGTCATGTCTCTCGGTTGGAAAAATTGTTGCAAGAATGCTCCTCAGAAAGGGTAGTTTGCCAGCCGCATTGAACTGACCTAACTAGACTGGACAGAATCCTTAAGTCTGCCCCTTTCTGAACTGCTGTTGCTTCAGTTACGCCTGGCAAATCGACTGATCCCCACCCCTCCTATGATGAGTTAATGAGAGAAATTCAGGAGTTGAGAAAAGGCGACCTCGAGGTACCTGCACCAACAGCTGTATTACGACCGAGGACTGAGGGTGACCCATCAAGGAAGTTCAGGCAGAGGCTGACAGTCAATGAGTGCTCTGACAAGGAAAGATAGCCACAATGGGGCTTAACTGTTGAGAGAGAGATCCGGGAATTCAAAATAGTCCCTTTATGAAGGCCTGCAAGTACGGGCCCTGACTCTATATCCGACTGGGATCTGCTATGGGGGTGGGGTACCCACCCATGTATCTCCTGCTGATAACAGCTCCAAACTCAATTCCTTGACCATGAAGTAAACCGACTTAGATGTCTCCAAATGTTTATCACGCCTGCAGACAGAGATGGCGCACCCAGGTTTCCAGTTAGTAATACCCCGCTGGCTCCCTTTGTATGGCCTCGGCCAGGCTCAAACTCCAGAAAGTATGTTTGCTATAATTGTAAAAGATAAGCACATGAAAAGGGAATGCCAGTCCCCAAAGACACTGACAAAGTTGCATATAGGCTATGTGAGAGCTTCGAGAAGAAATCAGTGGTTGGAGAGGTGCACTACATGATCCCAGTGAGGGCAAACTAAAAATGCTAATTCACGGCCTTTGTGGCAAGGTCAGCTGCCCAGGCCTCACTACCGCCTCTCCAGACTGGTCCAGAATAGTGGGTCCCCACATGGAGACCAATTGTAAAGCAGGAATGGAGTGTCTACAAGCGTTGTATTGAGACAGTGGCTCTCAAGTGACAATTATGTTCCAGGATTGGTATCAGAAGCATTTGTGTGATGCACTTTACAACCATTAGAAGGACTGCATGTATGGGGGTTAAGTGATACGTCTACCCCTATTCCGGTATCATCCGGATTTATTGCCTTTCCCCACCTCCTGGCTGGAGGGTCGCAACAAGCAGAGACCTCTAGCCTTAGTGTGTCCCCCCACTGGACTGTATGATGGTGTCCTTGTTGATTGGAACAAATGCCCATATGTTCGGAAGGCTGGCACAGTTGTGTTATGAAAAACAGGGGTCAAAGACTAGTAGAGCTTTTAAGAGTTCCGCTTTTAATTAAGAATACTTCAGGAGGCACAGAGATGCTGAAAACAGAACCAGAGGAACCGGTCGAATTGTATGGAAGAAGTGATCCTGAGATCTCGATCTGGCGCCAAATGCTCCTAAAGTGCAGGAGTAGGTCCATCAGAAAGCGACGTTAAGAATAAAATATTACGTTGGATGATCTGTACATGGAAAATTGCCAGAGGGACCGTCGGTCGCTTCCAGTATTTTGTCTGCTAGAGCCCATGCCATGCCAGAAGGGTAATGGTCCAAGTTCATACGTAGTCTGGTGAGACATTCGAAAGTAAACAGAGGTTGCATCCTGGCTATAATGTGCATTGCAGACACTGCAGTGCTACCCAGCAGCAAGAGTTCAAGGGAAGAAATGACAGAGTAACTTCTGACTTGTTTGATTTCGCTTACTTCTCGCTGAATGGAAAGTGAGGATCAGTGAGAAGCTTCTGCCCAGAGACCAGGTGTTTCTTTCAAAGGAATGGGATGTAGGATGCGGCAAGGAGCTGAGCACAATATCCGCTGCATGACGAAAGACCATTTGGTGGAGAGGTCTCGACCTGGCACCTGCTGGACATAGATGATGTGAGACGGCATCTGCAAGAGATGTTAGCTGCTGGTGTAATACAAGAATCCAGAAGCCCTTATGCTTCCCCCATTGTGGTAGTGGAGGAAAGAATGGAACAGTAAGGATGTGTGGATTATCGCACTTAAACCGGCGGACTATCCCTGATCAGTACACAATGCCCCGATTCAGGATGCTTTGGACTGCCTAAACGGGAGCAAGTGGTTCTCTGTGCTGGTCTCCGCAGTGGGTACTACCAGATTCCCGATGGCCCCAGAGGACCCGTGAGAAGACTGCCTTTATCTGTCTGGGCTGGCATTCTGTGAATTCATGAGGATGCCTCTAAGGGATTTGGTAAGCTCCCAGCCAATTTCTTCAACGCATTGGATGGAGCGCAGTGGACATGAACTTACTAGAGTGCCTGGTATACCTAGGATGATGTTATTGTGTTTGAGCAGCTCACTGGAGGAACATGAAAGCAGATTATTTAAGGTATTGGACCGGGATTGGAGGACTTTGGCCTTAAACTGTCCATTGATAAGGTCAATTCTTCCAAACATCAGTAAAGCATGTGGGACACATAGTATCCACCGAGGAATAGAGACCCACCCAAGTAAAGTTGAGGCCTTGACCACCTGGCCACAGCCCAAAATCTAAAAGAACTGCAAAGATTCCTGATTCTGTGGTTATTATCGGCGCCTATCAAGGACTATTCAAGAGTGATCCGCCTTTACTTAACCTTACTCATGGGTATCATCCCTGGCCACAAAATACCAAAAGTCACGCCCCTCAAGACTGAAAGAGTGTATTTTCATCCAAGTGAAGTATTTGTGGCCCGCTGACTCCTGATTGTGAGACTGCTTTCATGAGATCATATATCAACTTACCCATGCTCCAGTGCTGGCCTATGCCGATCCAAGAACTCACGCCCTTGCACACTGATGCTAGGCTTGCAAGGGTTGGGGCTGTGTTGTACCAAGAGCACGGATGGCCTGAGACCAGTGGCCTTTGCCAGTAGAAGCCTGACCCCATCCTAAAAGAACTATCCTGTGTATAAGTTAGAGTTCCTAGCTTTGAAGTGGGCTATTGTTGACCAATTCCATGAGTACTTGTATGGGCTAAAATACTAGTAAAACTGACAATAATCCTTTTGACCTATGTGCAGACTCCTCAGCTAAGTTGGATGCCACTGGCCATAGGTGGCTTTCTGCATTATCTACATATGACTATGCTCTAATACCGAAAGCAGGTCTGAACTACATAGATGCTGTGATGCTCTCTCCTCGAGGCCTGTTCCCCAGAATGATTGGGTCCGATTGGCAGAACTCTGACATTCGGGCACTCTGCCGGAAGTTTGACAGGGAGGAACAAATGTCCACGGACGCAGTGGACTGCATGGTGGATTGCTTGGGAGCTCTGAGAATTGCATACCTGCTGCTTATTGCCACTTTTCTGCAATAGACATTGGTGCACTGCCTCAGCTGGACAATGACAGTATTCAAGCGGGTCTAACTCAGCGATCCCATGATCAAAGCAGCTTCTTTAGAAGCCCTCTATGCAGGAAAAGATGTGTCCAAATTACTTCCAACTGATTTGAGAACTGGCACTGTTATACAAAGAAGGTCCTAAGTTGAAATCTGATCAATAAACTGTTATACAGAGAAACAGTAGACAGAGGGGACAAGTAGACAAACAACAACTAGTGCTGCCCACTGCCTTCGGAGACTCAGTACTGAGGTCCTTGCACAACCACATGGGGCACCTTGGTATAGAGACAGAACACTTGACTTGGTGAGATCCAGATTCTATTGGCCTAAGATGGGGGCTGATGTGGAGCAACACATTCAACTTGTAGTCGCCAAGCTTTCAGAGGAAAGCTTTTGTTCCCAGAGGGCTGCCTCCCTTGTTAATATCACCACCAGTGCACCCATGGAGCTGGTCTTGCATTGATTTTCTGAGTTTGGAGTCAGATCAAAGAAATATCAGTAATGTGCTGGTGGTCACTGACCATTTCACGAGATATGCCCAAGCTTTCCCACCAAAGACTCAGAAAGCATCCACTGTGGCCAAAGTACTTGTAGAAAACTTTTGTTCACTATGGGCTCCACAAAGAATCTATTCTGATCAAGGGAGAGACTTTGAGAGTCGCCTGATCAAAGAGATGCTTTTCTCTGTGGGGAGTGCGAAGTCCAGAACCACTCCCTACCACTTCAGGGGACCCACAGCCTGAACGCTTCAACCGAGACTTTGCTAGATATGCTAGGCACCCTGCACTCCAAAGGACAAGCTTCAGATGGAGCTCAACAAATTAGCACCCTGGTACATGCTTATAACTGCACTTGGGTGATGCCACTGATTCTCCCCATCACTTGATGTTTGGAAGAGAAGCTCGACTACCAGTAGATGTGTGTTTTGGGGTCTCTCCTGATGGGGTTCAAGTTGACAACTATTTACAGTATGTGCAAAAGTTAAAGGCCCAGCTAACTCATGCACTCAACTGGCTCAAACCATGGCTGCCAAAAAGAAATCTGGCCAACAAAGAAAGGTATGATAAAAAAGGTGAAAGCACAGGAACTCCAGGAGGGAGATCGCATTGCTAAGAAATCTGGGACTGCATGGCAAGCACAAGATTGTTGACAGATGGCACCATCTCCCTCACTTGTAGTGGGCAAACTAGATGATCTGCCAGTGTACAAAGTAAGGCCTGAGAATAATTCAAAAGATGTAAAAACAATGCATAGAAATCATTCTACTGCCCATTGGACAACCTGATTGAGTCTGAGCCCCCAGAAGATGCCCCCTCTGGACCAGTGACTAGAGCTGCTAAGAAAAGATCAAGAAAGTCTGCACCTACAGAAGCAAAGTTAAAGTGTTCCCTCCACAAGTCCCAGAAGTTGAGCATGACTGTCAGTCCATATCAGAAGAAAGTGAGAGTGACTTTGAATACTATCCTTCTTCTTAACTGAGTCAATTGTTTCGGGCAATCCCCTAGTCAATACTTGAGACAAAGCTGGGCCTTCTGGACTGTCTAAGCCCCCCAGCTTCATCCCTGGAGCCAATGCTCCCAGAAAGTGAAGTGCAAAGCATCAGATCAGATGAAATGGAATCATTGTGCATGGTTGAACTGTTTGAGCTTTCGGGAGGAAAATGATAGATTGGGGCAGACTGGTGATACAATCGAACAAGAAGAGTATTTTGAGTGCCCTGACAGTCCACTGCCAGTGTTTGAAAGCTTCCATGCGAGCCAAAATGTTGTGGGATCAGAAACTGTAACTCCTGAGCTGAAAGTGCCCCAAGTTCTAGCCTCTCTACCCCCATGGAGACTCCCTGACAAGTGAGAACAATGCTGAAAATGAGGCTCAGAGTGTAGAGACTGTAACTGCTCCCCCTAGAAAGACTGGTCGAGCTGTAAAGCCTGTGGTGCACCTCAGTTATGATTCCCTGGGCGCCAGTGGACCTGCCTCAATGTTGTCCATAAAGGAGTGTATGTGTCCTCGTAGCTCATTGCCCAAACTGAGCGTTGCTAGTGCTAACTCCAAGTTACTTGTGTTGTTCTCTAAGCATGGTGCCCCTTGCCCGCCCAGCCCTAGTAACTGATAGGGAAGGGTCCCTCTTCAGGTTTCCATGTACAAGAGGTAATAACTTGAGTTATGGTACAATGTGTGTGTTATACTGTGTAAAGAGTGACTGCACTGCAATGTTTCCAGAAATGGTTCTTGGTAAAATGATGTATTGACTGATGATTACATGTGTGAGCCTAATGCAAATGTATATGGTTGCAGTTGAAACTTATGGGTACTTTGCTTGACGCGGACGCCGCTTTTCCCAGGCTAGGAAGGGTGTAACCCCCCTGCAAATGGGGTTCCCATAAAGACTTCCAGGAGCTTGTTTGAATGCTCCAAGCCTGAATGGTGCTTCATGCTTAAGCCATTTATCAGTGAGTGTTTTAGAACCTCTGGTACTGTCTTTAAGAGCTGTCTGCTTGCAGACATAATTAGCTTCTAGATGGGGGACTGTGTGTTTCTTTGATTGAGTACCACCAAGCTGCTGCCAATTCACCCCATTTTGCAGTCACTAGGAGTGCAAAGGGAACCTGTCTGGAAAGATGTAACTGATTGCCAGAAATCATTTACAGTAATAATAAAATTGCAGTTTGTCTAACCTGCTTCTTTGCAGTCAGAACTGTCTTGCCTAGTTCCCCATTCTGGTTTTGAACTGCTGAACTGGACCAATCAGTGTGGGGTAGTCAGCTCTAAAATGATGCCTTGACTAATCAGAACTTGGACTCATAATCTGAGCCAGCCACAAGAGGATTGTATGGGCAGTGACTCTGGGAGATGTAGTTTAGACTTGGTGCCTTTTGGACCAACAGCAGCAGTTCATTGTGAGTGACAGCCAATCCAGTCAAGAACTGGGAGGAACTCAAAGGAAGTGCCCGGTTTTTGTCTGTT
This sequence comes from Neoceratodus forsteri, assembly GCA_016271365.2. Classification (NCBI taxonomy): domain Eukaryota; kingdom Metazoa; phylum Chordata; order Ceratodontiformes; family Ceratodontidae; genus Neoceratodus; species Neoceratodus forsteri. The sequence continues at coordinate 516,395,696 of CM028135.1, read as the reverse complement.
GGGGTTTCCAGGTTGAGATCTGAAAGTGAAGGGGAAAGAAAAACCCTGTGCTCCTTCACAGTGCACAAGCTTCAGTCAAAAACGTGCAAGGCCCAGAGTTCCGGGTCTACAACTTGTGTAACTGCTTGTTAGGACTGAATCCATCCTGTGAAAAGAATCAAAGGATCTCTGAAGAGTAGAAACCAGGCTCACCCTGTAGAAGACTGAAGAAATTGTTGAATTACACTCGGTCTGTCAGGAACTGAATCTGCTGTGTGTTCTCCTGGTTATTGTGCAGTAATTGCGATTGGGATACAGATGCAGCCTGCCTGGTATAGTGCTTCTTTTTTTTACCATATAAATGTGTGAGGAGTCTCTTTGAGATCAAAAGTAGCCCTGCTGGACATTGAAGGACCATATCTTCTTTGGAGGTCGTGAGTACTAATTCTGGGTCGCCTCCCTGTTGAATTGCTACATTAAATCCAAATGGAATTACTGTACTGTTGACTGTTTAATTTTTCCTTTTCTCTGTGTGAAAGGCCCCTACCAGCTGCCACGGTTTGGACTAGCCACTAGGCTTGGGTACCTAGGGACAGTAACTGATAGGGATAGGCCTGTGCACAGAGCCATAGGTAGATTATTAGAGTGATAAGCTAATTAACCTGATTTCCCCTGTCCTTGTTATATCCCCCTAAATAAATCAGAGCTGCTTTGTTTCAGCAAAGTTGTACTGCCTGAGGTATTTGTCTATGTTAAAGTACTGTACTGTGATTGTTGCACTGTATCTCATTTCACAGGAGGTCCCAGTGCCGGAACCAGTCCTGGGGGTAAGTGTATACTGTGAAGGTAATTCTGATATATTGTGTGGGCCACTAGTGGGAAGAAAGGGTTGCAGTGTCCCAGAGGGCTGTGACTCAAGTTAGTTTAACTATTGCAAACCCTGACCTCTGGGTGGAGGCACCCGCCATTGGATCCAGGCCCTCAACCTTTGTTAGTGGTAAATCAGGCAAGGGCTAGTAGCCCCTGGGATAGCTCTATCTAGGGGTTCACTTTGATGAAATGGGTGACTGTGAAGTGAACACCCCAAGGCACACCTCAACACTTGTCGGTGTCTACAGGACAGGGTGAGGTGAAATGCCATGAGCATTATGGGCAATGACCCACAGGCACACCCCAATGCCTGTCCATCTCTGCAGGGTGCAGGTGGGGTTGGCGTGAGTTCAGTACTTCACTGCCACTCCTATTCTACATCTGTCTAACTCCTCCATGTCCAATGCTAATATCGGCAAGCAAACATTCGGCATTGACAAACATTTGTTTGTTCTTTGCCCTCCTCCACTGCACCTTTGGCCAGGGCTCCTCCTCATCTGCTCCAAGCACATTACGGGGTTCTGTTGCTCGCTCTCCTTCTGCACTGACCTCCAATGCTTGCCATGCAGTGCCTCACAGCACCAGTGGAGGCAGACATGACACCTTACCCGCTTCTTGAATGCTGTGTAAAAAGCACTCTACTTCTTCGTGTTTACTGAACACCAGATACTACCCATTAAACTGTACCCTCAGCAATGCAGGGTAACACAAGAATGCAGAGATGTTCATTTGGTAGAGTTGTTGCTTAACCCCTGCATAAGCTCTTCTTTTTCTTGACAGGTCTGGGAAGTGATTTTGAAACATTTGTACTGAGTGCCCTGCCAGTTAGTGTCCTTTCTGTTCCTTCGCTGCCCTTAGGTACGGCTCCTTAGCTGGGTAGCTAAGGAATTTACACAGTATTGGCCAGGGAGATCCCCTTATTTGGGCTTGGGGCTATGGTTTGGTGTACTCTCTCCAGCTCTGGGGGTGGGGGGGGTTATTGTTTAAGTTTAGTATGCTGGGCAACGCGTGTCTCAGGAAAGTAACCACGTCACTCCCTTCCATACATTCTTGGATACCAATTATTCTTATGTTTTTGCTGCAGGCACGATTTTCCATGTCATCGACTTTTGCTAAAGGGTACTGTATATGTGCCCATGTTGTTCATGAAGTAGCCCCTTGTGTTGGTAGAGCTGGGCACCTTATTGTTTGGCCATAGTTTCTGTGCCAGTCGCTTGTGTCACCAGCCCTTACAAATCCGCATTAGTCCTGGTTGTAGTAATTTTTAGTTCAACAGTATCCTGTAGGACCGTGACAAGGAGATCCTGCCACTTTTGAGAATCGACCTTTTCTGATATCTCTACCCCAGAAACTTAATTTGTATATCACACAGTCACCTAGTACTTTTTACCTTTATCAAAACACCTAGTGCCTTTGTATTTTCAACATTTAAACGGGTTTCATACACATAAGGCATACACATCACGGTATTTTGTGACACAGCTATTGCATTCTAAATCCAACAAGGAACACAGCCTGTTGTTTAACATCAGCTCGGAGTTCACCACAATTACCTCCCTGTACAAGGACCTGAGAGGGGAAAAGGAAAATTAAAGAGGACACTATAACACAGTCAAGAAAAGGGAGGGGGTGCCCAAAGGTGGCCAACCTTAAGGTCTAGAGATTGTAAAGGATACATTAGACAAAAAAATAGAAGTGTCACAAGGACTTTATTCAGCATCTGTGTTATTTTTTCCAGTTCAGAGGGCGGAGGCGGGGAGGAATGCCACGTTCTGTCATTTTCCGTTGTTTCACCCACTTTTGTGCCACTCACTGCAGGAACTTTCTCTGAGGAGAGTTTGTCACCAAAGAACCAGTGATATTTCAGTCTGGCAGGTGGAGACCACATGATGGTGTCAGGTGGTCTTGTTCTTGTATTCGATATTTCTCAGTGATGCCTGGGCTGATCTGGGATCACGATGGATCATTTTGTTGCTATCTTTCTGGTGACTGCAGAGTGATATTAGGAGCCTTTTGATACTGTCACTAATAATGAACGGTCGTATTAAGGAATTCCCATCTCTCCTTAGAATTTAGGTAGCCTCCATCTTGGAAGCCAGGCTCCATCCCCTAATGAGTAACACTTAAAGTAATTTTTCAATATCTAAGAAAAGATTTCAAAATGCAATGTCTAGACAAATTACAATTTATTAACAGATCATTATGGGGAAAAGCAGGAGGAGAAATGAAATCTGGGGGCTCAGATCCTGTTTCATTTTAATCTCCTCAGTAATAAAAAAAATTGAAGGAGATAAACACAGAATATATATGAAAAACAAACCGTTTTGTGTCTACATTTTATATTTTAAAACATTTTATATGACTTTTGAAAACTGCTTCATGGGCCGGCCCAGTAGAGTAGAGGGCTGAGGTGCCGGACGCCACACTTCGAACCACGTCGGCGACCCGGGTTTGGGAATGCACTTGGGTCATCGGGGGTTGGGCCGGGAAGGAAAGGACTGAGCATCCAAGGACTGCTCCCTCTCCTCCTGGGTGGGTAGTCTGGCCTCCTGTAGTGGCCCCCGTGGAGACTCAAGGGCACTACTACGCAGTGGTGCGCAGGAGGGACAACCAAAATAAGAAAAGCGGAAAACTTCGGTGGCCGCCAGATGATGGCTTCTGCATTCTCCACACCCCAGAACCTCCGGGAGCCTGCTCCTCCACAGCAGCACCCTGAGTCAAGTAAAGACAATAGAGTGCTGGGATTTCCCTTCCCGATGCCTTCCTCGAGGAAAGGGGACCCACCCAGAGACGGATTACTCTGGGAAGACTTGGAGGGTTGGCTGCAATATGTGATGGGTTGGCAGTGCTCGGGAAGAGGATGGCCAGGAATTGGAGAAGGCTAGGAGGGCCCGAAGGAGAGGCAGACACTGGAGCGTTGCAGGAGGGTAAAAAGATCACACACAAAAAAAAAAAGAAACTGCTTTAAATGAATATGCAGGGAATCTTCACCGCTTTACCCACAATTATAAACAAGCATTTGTCAATGCCGAATGTTGGCTTGCTGGCATTGGCATTGGCATTGGAAGTGAAGGAGTTAGAGAGATGTATAACAGAAACAGCAGTAAAGTACGACGCCAACCCCACCCCTACCCAGCAGAGAGTGACAGGCATTGGGGGTGTGGCTTTGGGTCATTTGTCATAACACTCAATCCATTTCACTTTTCCCTACCTTGCAGACACTGATAGATGTCGCGGGGTGTGCGTTGGGGTCTTCTGGCCTTATACTCACCCCATTCCATAAGGAAATATGCTGAGATGGGTGCGGTATAGGAGAATGGGGTGAACATTGGGGGCGAAGACCCCAAGTCACACCTCGATGCCTGCCACTGACTGCAGGGTGGGGGTGGAACTGCAAGAGCATTACGGCCGATGATTCCGAGTCACACCCCGATGCCTGTCAGTCTCTACAGAATACAGCATTATATTTAGGAACACTAACACCCTGGCTGTTTGTTGGTATTTTCACTGCAAATTTTCAAATTGGGCTTTTTGTGACCCCACCTCATGAACAGGGGCACTAATATTTTGTTACTCAATCCCAAAAGGTGGTTTTGCTCAGCAATTGCACCATTTGGCACCACAGGTGTGAAAATGCATTTCTGGCAGAGTGTGAAAAATGACAGCTGTACTGCTCATGAGGTGGTGTGAAAAAATGGCAATGTTGAAAATCTGGAGTGAAAATATGAAAACTTGATGAAGTTATGAACGTGTGTTTGAAACTTCACAACACCCGCCTGTAACGCTATCATTTTTGGGAAATTTTTCACCAAATTTTCAATATGGGCTTTTTTGAACCTCTCCTCATGAACAGTGGCACTATGATTTTGTTAATCTGTCCCAAAAGTTGATTTCCCACTGCGACCGCGCCATTCTGTGCCACAGGTGTGAAAATACATTTCAGGAAGGATGTGAAAAATGACAGCTATACTGTTCATAAGGAGGTGTGGAAAATGGCAATGTTGAAAATCTGGTGAGAAAATATTAAAAATTGGCAAAGTTACGAGCATGCGTGAGAAACTGTGCAACACACAATGGTAATGCAGTCATTTTAGAATTTTTTCATCAAATGTTCAACACGGTCTTTTCAGGGACTCTCCCCTCATGAAACAGTGGCATTGCCATTTCAGTAATCAGTCCTGAAAGGTGATCCCGCAGTGACCACAAAATCACCTTCCGGGACCAAAGAAACTAAATGACAGTGACATGTTCATCAGATGGGGTCCCAAGAACCCCATGTTGAAAATTTGGGGCCAAAATTCCACAATTTTGCTGTAATATTAGCCTACGTTAACCCCCCCCCATTATAAAGTTCAGAATTCAGCTTTGCAGAGTGCTGACGTGTCCCGGTTCAGAGAATATTGCGGCTCCCGACCTCCAGAGGTATGTGTGAGGGGGAGATGTGGGGAGGTAGGTGCATAGAAGGAGGGTGGAGGTGAGGGAGGGGGACATGGGAGAGAACCGTGGACCGTTTTCTTGTTTGCGGTTGGGGGAGAGACTGAGGGATGATTTTCTTTATTTGCACAGGTTACACAAAAAAAAAAAAAGGCACACTGGGGTTGGCTCTCACTGTGCCACAATTTGAGGGGTGGGGTGCCAACACAGGGATTGGGCACCCTGATGTTGGCAAGCCATATAGACAGCTTGGGGGGGGCGCATACAACACTGGGAGTGGGCATGCCAGTGTCAGCAAGGAAAGGGGAAACTGTTTAACCAAGAAAGACACACTAAGAGGGGGGATGCTGACACGGGGATTGGGCATCTCCAATGTCAGCTTTGCTGGGATTGTGTGGCAGATGGCAGGAGCCCACATTTACTGAAATGTTTCACCAGGAAAGCCACGTAATGGAGGCATGTCATCTGCTGCTGCAGTGATGAGCCTGTCTCTGATTGCAGCAGCAGATTTCTTTAACTCTGTGGCTCTCTGAAACTGCAGTCATCAGTAACGTGCTCACTGGTTGACAGCTGAGGGACGCACTGACTAAAGCATCCCCTGCACTTCTACAACACTGACACACCTTGAAAGTGTTGCTATGGCAAGATGTTGCTTACGCATGTGTGCAAACCAACATAAAAAAGTAAAGCTGATTAAAACCACAACCTTCCAAAAAAAGCTCACTTTCTTTTGGGGAAATTATTTATTTCAAAAATCTATACCCAAATTCCACCAGACTGTTTTCTAATCACATATTATCCTGTTTACAGATTTAAATTTTTTTTTCCAAAAAGAGTATTAAGGTGCTGAAACTGCTCATTTCCAAAGCATCCTAAGAGAGGGTGTACAGAGAGAAAAGCAACAATTATACAATAGCCATATGGATATAATTATACAGTACAATAAGCAGAAATAACCAGCAAGTATCAGGCAAGACAGCAACTAGTGGTGTTACAGTGCAAAATCGCAGCATGCTGGCAGACCTCGTTATAGTAGCATCAAAGGTGATTACAGTTGTACTATGGTTCAACAAACACATGTGGAATCGTGTTCTGGACAAGGATGCCACCTGAGAAAACAGCAAATCTTTAATAAGCTGCCACTGCATTGATCAGTGTGAGGAACAGTTTGTTTAAATACTGCATGGTGTAGCTCCCAAGGTGGGGTACAGTCGGTTTACAGTAAGTACTGTAATGTGCAGCCTTTAGTGATGTAGTACTCCAGATTTGAATCCCACCACTAAAGTACAGCGACAACCCAAGCAATGAAGTTTCAGACATGAACAATGACATAAGTTTGGAGTAGCCTTAGAACTCTTCCTTGCATATCTCTGCAATTTATGGTAACCCTTAGCAGGCAGTTTACATCTGCCATGCAACTTAACATCACAATTCATATTCTTTGACTTGAATTTTAAAACTGCATATCTGACTGAATATATGATGCTGTATGCATATTAGGTACTGGGTCAAAATAAGCGCAACAAGAAGAGCACTGCTAGAACCGCACTCTGTAAAGTATGAAAGGTTTACAGCAACTGGGGTATAAAGGCCGTAAAGTATTACCGCTACCCTATCATTCTCTGTATCACCTGAAGGGGGCTGAAGTTGCCATGTGCTGGGGTGACTGGCTGAGCCACTCCCACGGTGGGTGTCTGAGGCGCCAGTACAAGGTGATACAGGGGCCTAGGACCACAATTAGGCCTCCTGTTAGGCCCCTTCTGCACCAATTTTTTTTTTTTGTAGAAGCATAAAGTTTTCTGCTCCGACTTTTTCCCCATCCCCGAAGTCCACAACTCCCAGGAGCTGATCATATTAAGTCTGGGGCATGCGGGGGGCAGATCCCCCCAGCAAAAACAAAGAGCTCCTATTCCTTCTGCTGGGATTGAACAGTTCCTGACAGGTCGCTGTATTTCATGGCCCTGTTTTGTACAGCGATCTTTTCCTTGCTGCATTTATTTGCGTGCAGTTTTTGTATGTGGCAACATGACCTCGTGCCTGCATATTATATGAAACATGTGACGAGTGAAACAATGGCACCTTCCATAACTAGCATAGGTATTTAGAAAGGTTTTTTTTTTTACTATTTCTTTTTCCTCCTACTGCCACTGATCCCTCTCTCACAGCTACTTTCGCAGATCCCAATCTGCAACACCCGGGCAGGGCGGAGGAGATCCCCTCTATCTCCCCCTGAGCACTGTTTGGGAGTGCGCACAGCGGAGTCTGCTTCTCGGGTGCTGCCTCAGAACCAGCGCTGAGGTTTGTCGCCTATACCATGGCAGGGTATTTTCCAGTGTTCTGCTGGATACCCTATGTTGGCGTGCAATGAGGACAAGGCTGCTGGCCTGCGCAGAGACACACATCGAAGCCGGTCCTCTGCCAACATCTACCCTTGCGTAAAGCGTCTCCCAGTTGCACCAACCACCCTGAGGTTCCCCCAACAGGTGGTGGTATCGCAGCAGAGAGTGCAAAACCCCCCTCCCCTGAGAAGGAGAGCAGCCATTGGGTGCTCAATCCTTCTCCCTCCCTGCCGACCCGAGTCAGCTGCCAAACCTGGGTCGCCGGTGTGGTATGAGGTGTGGCATCCAGCGCCTCAACCCTCAACGCCACCTGGCCGGCAGAAAGTTTTTTTGTTTTTTTTTTACAAATATTTTTCACATATTCTTAACGGACGTATCACTTTAAATTTAATTGCTTTTTCATACATCAATATGACACCACAGTTGTTGTACTACAAATTTAGTTTGCTTTTCCTTTTACCTTACACCCCTTGAAAAAGCATCATGCTATGGCATGAAACATGTTTGATGAGTCTTCTTTGGGCTGGGGCCACACTGATGGACAACTGGCCCAGCACCTGCCTGTATTACATGTGAGTAATATAAATTGTATTTTCATCAATATATTTGTCCTGGAGATTGTGTTAAGGCTGATAATTGTGTGAGTAAGTAGCTGTTTCATTTGGTTTGCTGCGTAATGTGAGTAAGCATTTTTCACTCACAGAGGATAATATAATTTATGGAACAAGTTCACAAACAAGTAAATGTGGCAAGTGTTTTAAATCTTTTAACCTTGAGTCAGATTCATTTCTCTTGGAAAATACCATGACTGGGTCCAGTACCGAATTAAATGGAGAAGAAAAGATTGTAAGGAATGCATTCATAGCACAATTAGCATGTCTGGGGAGAACAGGTGGATCACTTGGCCTCTGGTTCCTAGACAGTTCTACCACTAATGAGTTTTCCTCAACTCCATGCTGTGGTCCTTAATATCAACTTGCACCACATCCCCTTTAAACAATGTCTACAACCATTTCTTGTCTTATGAAATTCTATAGCTGCCTTGATGACAGAAGGTGAATTATTTGGATTTCTATGACCGAATAATCAAAAGCAGGGGAACTGGCCTGCCCATTGGCCCAGTGGGTAGCACACTGTGGTTCCATGCTGACGACATGGGTTCGGGAGCGGATTCAAGAACTAGGATTGGCGGCTGGGGTGGTGCTGTGTGGCACTGCTTCTAGCCCAGATACATCTTGCGTCAGAGTTCAAAAGCCGGGACCCCGTGATGGGGCAGGGAGTTCGCCTCTTCCAGAAGGCATTGCTGCATGCATGTGCGTCCTGCTGGGGGAGGGTCCATGCTCAGCACTGCAGGAGAGAGAAAATCTGGGGTGGCGACATCATGACAATCTGACTGACAGCAGTGGAGCAGGAGCCCTGGGCTGGTTGTTTCCACTCCAAATCTGGATTGTGCTTTGGGGAAGGGAGGTGGGGATGCCTGCCTTTCTCAATAAACCCACCATGTGAGGGGAAGGAGATAACCACAGGAACACTGAGTGAGGGGTGGCCCCGCTAAAGGGCTGGGTGGTCACAAACCTGACATGAGGAAATGCACCAAATGTCTCACCTACAGTAGGAGGAAAACTTCCAAACTGCAAAAACAAAGAAGTAGAAATGTGGGAGTGTATTTGTTGATGCTCGTAGTACTCCAATGTGCCCTGGACCCTATTTGTCATATAAAGTTGCCTGTGTCACAGAAGGGAACCATCCCACCACCCAACAGCCTTTGTGTGAGCATTCAAATCTGCCCATCCAGCTGAGACCACACAACACAGTCAGTTATGCATGAGCAACAGGAACTAACGTGTAAAACATAGCCATCACCTTCTGGTGGCCTGATGCTTTCAAAGGTCAATGTCCAAAATCCATGAATTACATTTGGCCATAAATAAAGTAATATAGCAAGTGCTGCCTGATGATGCATCACATTCCTGCACATGCTACCCAGGTTTGGGAGCAAAACTTGGGAGGCTGATCAGGCAGCCGAGGGGGCAGGGGTGATGCTGCTGCATGCAGTGCTCTCAGCAGGAAGTGATGGTGCTGTGATTCCGCTGCAGCTACCCCTGTAGTGGTCTGGGAAGCCTTCCACCTCTTCAGGGACTTTGCTGCACGTGTGTGTGTGTGTGTGTGTGTGTGTGTGTGTGTGAGGCCTGATGGAGTACCACCTAGCTTCAGGGAGGTAGGGGGCTTAAAGGGGAATGGGACAAAACAAAGAAAAACGCTACATCTCCTAGTCCACATATATGATGTCCACTGCCACTCTTAGGCCCCACATCACGTGGATCCCAACTGGCCTTGAGAGTGGGGGGGTAGCAGAAGATGGGGCTGGGAGGTGGCTGATATTATAGCCTGACAGCAGAAGTAGGTGGTGGTCCAGGGCAAAAGCTATGGGAAAAAATATATATGAATATGCCTCCCACGGAGGGTGCCTGTTTTGTGGAGCTTGTTCAGTCATGCTCTTGAGTCACCAGAGAGAGCTGGTGTAGAAAAAGAGCTGGCCTGAACCTCTGCAGGCAGGGTGAAGAAGTCTGTCCCAGACCCAGTGCATATGCAGTATGTAAGGGATCCTGGTGGACAGGATTTCTAAGGCAGTTATCAAATACGCTGTACAGCTACTTAGATACACAAACCCTACAAATGACTGAACCTTGGCATTCCTTCATGGACTTTAGACTTCTCCCTCTTTAAAACTGTATCCCCTCCCCCAACTAACCAGCTCTACAAACAGTGCTACTTCTCAAACACAAATTCTGCCCCATACGCCCAAGGAACTGCTCCTGATTTGAATAAGAAGCTGTTTGACCAGCTACACAAATATGTAGTGTAAGAGTATTTCTGAGAATCCACTGATGAGTAATTCCGCAGTGAGTACAAAATAGTCATGCAAATATGATTCTCTGTAAAACCTGAAATCTCCTTTCAATACTGTCAAAAAACATTTAAAATCAGAGTTACTCAAACAATTATATTTGTGAACTCTGGCAAAAGGTATTTAGTAAACATAGCATCTAATATTTGTAAGATTCTGAAGCAGGAGTGTCTAAACTTTTACAGATGAAAGCCATACTCAATATCCATAAATAAAAGTCTTTATAAATTGGTCTCGAGTTTTCTGCGTCCAGATTGGCAGAGAGGTACTGCTAGCCGTGTCCTTATCAGGGGATATGGTGCCAACTGGCACCTCTTCAGCCAGTCAGGATGCTTTACATAATAAATCAGTGTGCCGCAGTGTGTCAACATCCACATTTGAAAAGTACCACAACCTCCCCGACTAAGCTGTGCAAAGTCAGCACCCCGCTCCTGCCACTTGTCCCAACCCCAAGCAGTCACACAGCACTAGCGGATGTAAAATCAGCTCAAGGCAACAGTTTCCCCAAAACTTCTAACCTGTACTGCTCAGAAGAAAAAATGGTACATCGCATTCAAGGCGAGGTCATGCGCGTGCAGCCAGGACACCTCGGAAATTCAGTTCACAACACGCACCTCCACTGGCTGTTTTCTTTTCAAAGGTACATAAAAAATCCCTAGTTTCCTGATATGACTGGGCGAGTTGCCCCATTGTACAAAACACATAACTGTGAAAACAGGAAGTACAACAGCTGACCGACAGATGCGCGTTGTAAATGGGACACTTGCTCTCAAGTCAACAGCCGCTCAGTATTCCTCAAGAAGACACAGTATGTGAAAAACCATGTGTTCCAGTGGGACATACTGTGTTTGAGGCGAGGGAGGACAATCTGTGTGTGAGTGTGAAGGGGCCTCCGTCTACTGACCATCAGAAATTAATATTTACGATATTAAACCTCAGATTTTTCACTTTGGAATTTTTTATTTCTTAAAAAAAGTGAAACATAAATATTTTACACCTGTGTGTGTGGTGCGGGAAGGGGTACTAACCTCAGTATAATGCATTTTGGAGGTAGGAGAGCCCTCTACTGGCCAGCTAGCCAATCTCAAATATAGCACAATACACTAACAAGGGACTACTTTTCCTATAACTAGTAATACCAAATTTTGCTTTCTTTCTTTTTTTTTTTAATATTTAGTTGAAGGACCCATTTTATAAGCGCAATAACACATTCCAAGGTGTGGGATATCTCCTGATACGAGCACGCCCAGGTGCATAAGGCACTTTCGTGCAAGCGCCTCATGCCTTATACACACCTGGGCATGCACGTATCGGAAGACCTGCCTGTCATGTTAACTGCCTTATGCTGTTACCAGTCAAACACTGTCATGCTACACATTTCTGTACTTAGCTAAAAATCCCATTATTCAAGTAGGCACGCTGTTACTTCACTTCCACTGTCTACAGATACAATTTATATTTGCGTACACTCTGTTTCTACTCTGGGGACCAGGGCATCTCTCAGGAGTGCCCTCTCAGCCACCACCTCTACTTCCAGCCTGAAACCTCCTTGCCACCAGGAGACACGTTGCTGAGCACCCCCTCTGGACTCACGGTCCCATCCAGCCCTCCGGTTCACCACCTCATCTACCTGGCAGCCTATCTGAAATTAGAGGAATGGTTCAGATCTGGGTCGAGGGGCTCAGGTGAGCCAGTGGCAGCAGCTCCGGCGACAGGATGTGGGCCTGGGCTCCTGGACCCTCTGTTGCCTCTCTTAGTCCACCAGGGAGTTTCCTTGTTGTGTTTCCCCCTCAGAACATGGCACATAATGACTCCTGCACGACTTCCCACCACACCTCTTGCCACTGAAGCCTGCCGTCATCCTGCCCTTTCTACGTCCCATGCGCTTGTGCTGCTTCCGGTCTCCACCAGAAGCTTCTACATTGCCAGAAACCCCTACAACCCACACCAGGAGAGGAGAAGAGAGTAGTCCTCCGGATATTTAATCTTCTCCCTCCCCTGCTGACCCACATGGCCCAGGTCTGTTCCCAAACCCAGTTCGCTAGTGTGGTACGAGGTGTGGCATCCAGCACCTCAACGTTCAGTGCCACCAGGTCTACAGATACAAATTTAACCAAGAGTTTTGTCATCGGGCTAAAAACTCAGGTGACAACCATCCAAGCCATTATAGGGTTTTAGACACCCAGCTTAAACAGTAAAACTATGACTACTGAGTTGAGCCAGATACATTAAAAGAGCATGGGCCCAATTCTCAGCCCCAACTCATAAAGTTGAGCAAAGTGTATTTCATGAATGTAAGTACCACCATCCACAAGATAAGTAACGCAGGTATAACTAAAGAGTGGCTAACTTTTTAGCTGCATTTAAACTACCTACATGGTAGTGTTGTAGTCTCCTCTGTTCCACAGCCATTCCAATCCTGATTACAGTTTACACAACACAAGGTCTGCACCAGTGTAGATTGAGGCTGCACTGCATGCAGTACTTCAGATGTTTCTTCAGCATTTCCACTGGAAAATTGTTATGCTCAAGCTGCCTATCCCAGTCCAGTCTCAATCAGCTGCAATGCCATGAGGCTCTGGGTTTGAAAATCACAGTCTCCTGTAAGTAAACAGCCTCCTGTTACTGAGTACTTTGGAAGTAGGATTAAGTGACAAACTCAGGAACAGGGAACAAGGTATGGCAGCCCAAGCTACCCTGACACCTGTGCATGGTCAGTGAGCAAATATATGAGCAAATAAAAAAAAATGTAAATTCACATGCTATTTGTGCTAGCATGTGCAGGAGGGGAAATGGACCGGGGTTACAGTATGTATACCAATGCCACATGGTGGGGAGAGAGGTGATTTTTGCACACATTTTTTTTTATTGTTATTTTACCAGGAGAGAGACACTAAGCTGAAAGCTTGTTTACAGGTGCGACCTGGGAGCACAAGGAAGTTAAGTGACTTGCTTAGGGTCACACAGTATACAAGTGGAGGCTGTGGAATTCAAACTCAGGTCTTCTCCAGGTTTGCAGCTCAGAGCCTTAAACCACTGCGCTATACTGCCTCCTAATGCTTATACTGTTTTCTTATTAGTATTCAGCACAGCCTGAATGATGCGGGGTACCATGGAGCTGCATGGATGAAACACAGAATCTGATGGCAGATAAGGATTGCTTGTCCCACCTAGTCTGCCCATTTCCCTACCTAACGCATAAGCTGCAGATCCTAGTTAACCAACAGCCTACTTCCTCCTATCCCACTAGAATTGCCTTATGACTGTCCCATGCATTCTTGAATTCCCCCACTGTTTCTGACTCTACGACCTCCTCAGGAAGGCTGTTCCATGCATCTACAACCCTCTCTTTGAAGAAATACTTCCTCACATTACCCCCCTCTATCTTCAAATTGCGCCCCCTTGTTCTTGCACATCTCTTTTTCTGAAAGATGCTACCCTCTTGGACTTTGTTGATTACCTTGAGGCATCTGAAAGTTTATATCATGTCCCCCTCTCCCTCCTTTCCTCGAGGCTATACATCTTTAGTCTTTCCTCACATGTCTTCTTGAATCTGATGCAGACTCTGCATCATTTTGGTTCCCTCTTCTGGACAGCCTTCACTCTGTCTATGTCTTCTGGGAGATGAGGTCTCAGAACTGTACACAGTACTCAGATGTGGTCTTACCAACTGTCTGTACAGAGGGCCAACAACTTCCTCTTTTCTACTGGTGATGCCTCTCCTATGCATCCCAATATCCCCCCAGCCCTCCTTACTGCCTTCTCACATTGCTGGCCCACCTTTAGGTCATCTGGTAAGACTACCCCCAGGTCCCTTTCCATTTTTGTTGTCGTCAGTATCTCACCCACCATTGTGTACTCTTTCCCTGGATTTTTGTTTCCCAGGTGCATTACTTTGCAATTCTTTGCATTGAATCTAAGCTGCCATACATCTGACAATTCCTCCAACCTTGCCAAGTCCCTTTTCATCCTTTCCACCTCACCTTGTGTATCAACCCTATTGCAGATCTTTGTGTCATCTGCAAAGCGACATCCTTCCCTTCCAGTTCCTCTGCAATGTCACTTATAAAGATATTAAAAGGACGGTCCCAGTACTGAACCCTGCAGTATCCCACTAGTTACCCTCCTTTCTTCACTGTGGACTCCATTTACTATTACCGCTGTGTCCTGTTGCCCAACCAGTGTTTTACCAGGCTACCACCCTGGGACCCACTCAAGGCTGGCTAATTTGTTTCTGAATCTTTTGTGTGGGACTGTGTCAAATGCCTTGCTAAAGTCTAGGTAGGCCATGTCCACAGCCCCTCCTGGTCTACTGCTTTGGTCACCCAGTCAAAGAAATCAATTAGATTTGTCTGACATGACATGAGAGGTGACTGGTGCATTGACCTTTGACTTTCTTACATGGTTAGGCTGCATTTGGTCAGTTGTCTTTTGTGTTTTCATACAGTACATGGATTTTGGTCTGGTTTAAAATTTTAATAAACATATAGTTTAAAAGTTACAGAAATAGACTGATGAAACCCTCTCTTCTTTTCACTGTACCAGACTTTACTGGCACTAGCTAGGTGAGCATGGTCCTGGGAAACCCACAGTGTCTAGGGTGAAGACAGGATGCTCGATGAAGGGTCCCTCTGCAACAACAATCACACCCACTAGACAACCCACGTCCCCAGCCATGGGGGGAGTACTGCTCAGACCCTCACTTTGACAAGAACAAATCACTCAAACATGGTGAATTAAGTGGTGGCCAGTCTTTTATTGACTTGTCAGCAGTTACAGTCAGAAACAATGGTCACTGCTCTTTCTCTATATATTGGAACTGTGCAAGCAGGTTTTATCCTGACTCTGGACATAAATCAGGTTCTTGGAACCCCTTAAAGTTGCACAGTAATAAAATGCTGCACATGGAGAAGAGTGAAGACAGTAAATGCAATAAAAAACAAGGAAGGACATTATTAAGGGGACAGAGACAGAGGAATCTGGAAAGGAAACGTGTATAGCACGCAATACAAATTATCAGTGACAAACAACAGGGTTTGAATCCTACCAATGGATTTAATGAATGCAGTTTACCTGTTGTCTGCGCAAGTGGTAACAGGCTAGTACAAGAAGGTATGCCCCATGCATGCACTACAGTGCATGATATGGTGCTGAGCTGGGTAAGAACTTGGGGTTAGGTCTTTGTGCCTGTCAGTCAGCTTTATTTGCTGATAATCACATGGTGCCAGTGGGATTCTGGTAGAATCCCACAATGTTTAATACACTAAATGCGTACGCCATGATGAATCCTCTTGAGATGTCAACACAAGCTGGGCAAGAGCAGGGAAGAAGCATCAGATCGTAGATGCTAGAGGGATCAATTGTTGCAGTAGACCTGATGGAAGAGCAACTGAGTGAATAATGTGAGTAAAGGGGGTATACGCTGATGCCACTGCACCAGAGTACTGGCCGAGGCTGTGCAGCTGTTCACCAATGTGAGTGTGCACTTACCTGCGTAATCACATATACTGCAGAGATGGCGTCAAATCTTAATAACGACCATGTGGCAAGCAGCCTACATAATCATGCTCACAAGGGCATTCCAGATTTGATGCGATACCTCAGGCTGCCAGTGGGAGGGGCTGTTAGCATTATGAAGAGATGTGCACAAATAAGAACAGCAACTCCTACATCCCTGAACCTCCACTTACTGGTGTTCATACAACTGCCTTTTTTGTTCCCCAACTCCTGCCCACAAGCTGACATTTGTTTTCATTTTTCAGACCAATGCAGTTAACCTGACTGATGCCACGTAACTCTGTGCCTTACCTGCAAAACATTGCAAATATTAAAAAAGTTAATTTCTATAGCCGGCTTGGTGGCAAAGAGGGCTGAGGCACTCTCAGCACCTTAGATGTTTCCCACACCAGTGGCCCAAGTTCAGAAACAAGCCTGGGTCACTGGGAGCCGGCAGTTGGAAGGGCCAGGAAAGGACTGAGCAGTCACCTGGTAGCTCTCCTCTCTCAGATTAGGGTGGTTTACCTTCCCGGCTCCTGGCTGTAACGAGTGGAGGTCTGGTGGTAGCACCGGCGCTTGGAGAGTACGTCAGTCTAGGTGGGTGGAAGGAGATATGGTTCCAGACCATCACCATGCACATGCAACATCTGTATTCATCATGGCTCCAGGAGAGAAAGTGGAGAAAATGAGAACAGACCAGGGGTTTAATGAAGCCAGCTGGATACCCTGACCCGTCCTTCCACTCCTGCTGGTGGGCCACCTCGATATGGTGCTCTGGGGTTGGGAACCCCTCCCTCACCCGAGTAGAACCATGGGGGGTCTGTGGGAGACAAGCTCCCCAGTAAGAAGAGAGGAACAGGATGGTAGAGTATGCCCAGATGCCTGAACTGAACAGCCAACCTGTGCCTGACTCACTAGGCAAATACTTCTATGACAAAAACAAGTTAATTTCTATCCTTGATTGAGCAGCTTTGCAACCACAAATATATCTGTGGACAGGCAGCCCACTTCACATGTCAGGGGGAAGGTGTTTTTGACACAAATGCAAACATGCAACCAACCTTTCAAAAGAGGTGGCAGGGAAGGTTAAGGAGAAAAGGATAGCATTCAGGAAATATAAAGAAAAAACAGAAGGAGCAGGATAGAGAACTTTATCAGTCAAAGCAGAAGGAGGCAGGGAAGGCAGTCAGAATAGCAAAGGCCCAAACCGAGGAAAAGATAGTAAGTTCTGTTACGAAGGGGGATAAAACTTTGTATAGATACATTAGGGAACAAAGAAAGACTAAGGAGGGATACGGAGACTTAATAAAGGGGAGGAAATGTGGACAGAGAGTGATAGTGAAAAAGCAAGGATACTGAATGAATATTTCTGCTCAATATTCACAACAGAAGAGGAGCGGGAGGTACCTAAACCAAACAAAAGTAACACTCTGGATAGGGTGGTCAATACCAGTCAATTCACAGAAGAAAGGGTTTAGAAACGAACTCTTGAAACTAAGGGTGGCCAACCCGCGGTGCAGTAGTAGAATAGGATTTCCGCTTGTGATGCCGGCGAACCGGGTTCGAGCGAGCCCGGTCACTGGAGAGACACTAGGGAGAGAAAGGAGTGGTGTCCCACGGACAGCTCTCCTTCTCCGGAGGAGGCAGGGAAGTGATCTGGTGCCTGCGGCTCCTAGTGGAGGCTGGGGAGCATTGCAGGACATTGAACCAATACGTGGTGGGGAGGGCAGATGTCAGCGGCAGCCATGGCATCACCTCGCCACCCGCACAGAAGAGGAAAATGTCTGAGTGCCTGCGGATGATGGCCTCCAGGTCTTCTGCACCACCGAACTCTCCAGGGAACCATTCCGTATAACCTCAGCAGTGTCTCATGTCCTATATATAAGTGCCAGGCAGCTCCAACTGGTGCATTCCCCCTCGGGGGGAGGGGCCCACCCGACGATGGGATACGCCGGGATACCACGGAAGGGCTGTGATATGGGGTTAGTGGGGGAATCAGGACTTGAGTGAGGTAGTAGGGTGGTATTGCAGTGGGGCCATAGGAGAGTCTGAAGGAGTGAGGGGCACCCAAGCAGGAGTGGGGGGAGAAAAAAAGAAAGAAAAGAAACTGAGGGTGGACAAAGCAATGGGGCCTGATGGGATTCACCCGAGAATTCTAAAAGAACTAAGGGTAGAACTAGTGACATCACTGACTACTTGACACAGTCCCACACAAACGATTAATATACACATTAACCAGCCTTGGAGTGGGTCCCAAGGTGGTAGCCTGGATAAAAAATTCGCTGGACAACAGAACGTAAAGGGTAATAGTAAATGGAGTTCACAGTGAAGAAAGGAGGGTAACTAGCAGGGTACCGCAGGGTTCAGTACTCTTTAACGTCTTTATAAGTGACATTAGAGAGCACCTGGAAGCAAAAGTATGTCTCTTTGCAGACGACGCAAAGATCTGCAACAGGGTTGATACACAAGGTGGGGTGGAAAGGATGAAAAGGGACTTGGGTAAGGTTGGAGGAATCGTCAAATGTATGGCAGCTCAGATTCAATGCAAAGTGCAAGATAATGCACCTGGGAAACAAAACCCAGGGGAAGCGTACACAATGGGGGGGGAGATACTAACAACAAAAATTGAAAGGGATCTGGCTCCCGCAGAGTAATTATATCAGATGACCTTAAGGTAGGCAAGCAAGCTGAGAAAGCAGTAAGGAGGGCTGGGGGCGGGGTAATACTACGATGCAGGAGAGGCATCAATGGTAGAAAACAGAAAAGTTGTTATCCCTCTGAACAGACAGTTGGTGAGACCCCATCTGGAGTACTGCTTGCAATCTGGAGACCCCATCTCCACCAAAGACATAGACAGAGTGGAGGTTGTTCAGAAAGAACACTGAAAATGGTGCATGGTCTGTACCAGAAGACATATGACAAGAGACTAAAGCAACTTAATATGTATACCCTCGAGGAAAGGGGGGAGAGGGGGGCACATGATAGAAACTTTAAAGTACCTCAAGGGAATTAACGAAGTCCAAGAGAGTAGCATCTTTCAGAAAAAGAGATGTGCAAGAATAAGGAGGCACAATTTGAATATGGGGGGGACAGCTCAGAGGTAATGTTAGAAAGTATTTTTTCACAGAGAAGGTTGTGGATGCATGAAACAGTCTTCCTGAGGAGGTTGTGGAGTCAAGAACAGTGGGAGAACTCAAGAATGCATGTGACAGAGACATAAAGCAATTCTAGTGGGGGGGTAGGAGGAAGTAAGCTGTTGGTTAACTAGAATCTGCAGCTTATCCATCAGGTAGGAAATGGCCAGACTAAGTGGGCCAAGCGGTCCTTATCTGCCGTCAAATTCTATGTTTCTATGGAACCACACTCTTGATCTGATATCCACAGTTCTATGGGAAGTACAGGTGCCCTTCACAAAAAGAACCGTTTAAAACCTCTATGCCTAGCTATAACCTGGTATCCAAAGCACTTATCCTTATACTGCTTGTTAACAATGAATTGGTTTACTGCAATCACATAATCATTGTATCCTGTGTGTATTGTCCGCACTGGTATCCTCACTCACTGCTGCAGTGGGGAGGAGCACTCCCATCTACATTCCCCGTGGGTAGGGGGCTGGTCAGAAGCTCACCGGAGGGTGAAGCTTTCTGTCCATCCCGGGAGTGCTTGTAGAATAGGAGCGGTCACTGGGCCACTCTGAATCTGGAGCCTTGATCTTGGGTAATGCTTAATTAGGGGGTCCCCAAACCAGTGTTGGCTTCTGGGCTTCTTTCAGCTTCAGCTGCCACTTCCTTCCTAGATGACTGGCACAATTTATTTTCCAGGACCTTTTGGCATCTCAGGTTGGAACATTTTGTTAAAGCGGTGATTTGCCTGAGTGTTGTTCTTCCTTAAAGAAGAATATATTCAAGGACTTGCTGGACCCTGAGGTGGGACTGGTGAGTGGCGGCCCAGCCTGAATGCTCTTAGGTTGGGGGTTTGATGGGAGTTTTGCTCGATATCCACAGGGTGATCTCCGAACATCGCTGTCTTTGATGCCTATAGCTCTGGGATCCTGACCGAGGGAGGAGGTTCGAGTTTGGACTGTCACTTAGCTGATCCTGCTTTGGGTTTGGTTAGAACTTGCTACATCCTAGCCTGGATTGTGTGGCTTTTGCTTTCATGTTCGAGACTCTGCTTTGACTATCTGGACTGGGAAAAGCTAATACTCTAGTGACTTAAGGGCTTGCTGACATCAGATGGCTCCTTAGTGAAGTCGTGAGAGGGCCTCTGGTTTGCATTTCTCATTTTTAGTTCCCATGTACTGCTGTGAGAGAACAGCTCTTGGACTTTGATTTCAATGGTGAGGGTGAGAGCCACATCTCCTGTTTATTGGCTTCTACAATATTAACTTTATCAAGACTGTATTGATACTGACTCACTTACTGTTATGTTACTTCATTTGTATTTTAATTGTATTTTATTTTTTTTATACTTGTTCATTGAAAAGTATAACTTAGACCAGGTAACATTATATTTCACTGAGAATACATCCATTCAACATATCCATACCCGGACATTGTTTGTTTCATTACACAATCATATAGTTTACTCATATTGTATTCTAAGATTATTTATACATTTTAAACAATTAACTACTTTACCAAAATATCAAATTAATCCTATAAAAAAGATGAAAAGGAGGACAACAACTCCTCAATACCACATTATAAACTACAGATTAAAATAAATTGGGAGAGTGGAAACTTATTACCAAACTGTTACTGTCAAGCAAATTAGTTTAAAAATTCTTATATTGTTTGCCCAAACCTATTTCCATAGATAAAGAGAAGGGGAGGGGAGGGGGGGAAGAGAGAGAAGAGCACCGATAAGTTCCATCAATTCCTTTTTGTTTTTGTTTTTGGTAAAAGCCTCCACTTAATATTTAGACCATATGGATATCTTGTTGTACTTTGCTTTGACATAGGTCCCATCTATTCCATCTGTTAAACTTTTCATTTTGATAGTTTATAGAATGGGATATACTTTCCATATGCTGGATTTGGGTCACTATTATTAGCCAATCTTGTAGTGTTGGAGGCTTTGGTTGTAGCCAATGTTTTGTAATTGCTTTCATGGCAGCTATTGTTAAGATGGTCCAGAGGTAATGTGCCTCTCTGCCTCCCCCACCCTCTGGACAGAGACCCAGGATACAGTGCTCCGGGGCTATGTCAACTGACGGTGTAAATAATTCAATTAGGTGACTGCATACTTGTATCCAAAAATTCTGAACCTCACTATAGAACCAAAAAATATGTGATTGATCAGCAGAGGTGTTGCCACAATTCCTCCAACATCTCCCTAGAGGGAGTAAACCAGCCTGGTTAACTTCATTGGGGTATAAAAATACCTAATTCTGAACTTCCATGTAAACTCTTGCCAACCCAGGGAGGAAGTTGTTTTCCATGCATTTCTAAAAATCTTTACCCAGGTTTGGGAATTTAGAATAGTTTTCAACTCTGTTGCCCATTTTTTGCTGAATCTTTTGAATATTATTGCCCCTGTCTGCCACTGTTATTATATGGCATAGCTATTGCTCCTTTGCCATGCGAACTATCCCATATGGCTTCAAAAACTTGCGGGAAGGGTCTCTCATCCTGCCAGGTTGCCACCTGTCTTTGTTTAGCAGTTATGAAGTCCCTTATTTTATAGTAGTATATACAATCTGCACTACTCCAATTATTTCTGGCCTTAAGAAGTTCAAATGGTATTATATCTTGTCCTTTAAGTACTTGCCAAGGTGCATATAGACCTTTTTCCATTTGATGGGTATACCATTTATAGTAAGTGGCTGGTTTAAATTCTGGATTGAAACACCAGTTTCTATACCCCCACATATTTTTGGCTGTATAACCCCATCTAGTCCCTAGTGGCCACCCTTGTAATGTTGTTTTTAAAGCATATCCCTGGTATGCCTGACAATCTACTTGTGTTGGCAGGTTAAATACGGCCATTGAAAGAGGAGTATCTGTGGAGCTACTTAATTCCATTTGTCGCCAATGAGCTGAATAGGTCAGGTGGGACCACAATAAGGCCATCTTCATTTGGGTGGCCAGCCAATGATCTTGTAAATCTGGGCATCTCCTTCCCCCCGGCTGCTTCGGTAGAAACAGGGTCTGCATGGAAATTCTTGAACGTGCATATGCCCAAAGAAATGCCATGATTTTCCTTTGCCATTGCGTTATGTCTCTTGGTGGTATCGGATAAGGAATTGCTTGAAACAAGTATAATAGTCTTGGTAAAATATTTGTTTTAAAGGTTTGTAGCCTGGAGTTAAAAGGGGTGGCAGAAGCGACCACCTTTGTAAATCCGACCATATATTCTTAAGGGAGGTAATTATCCTATATAAATATGTGGGAGATTTTCCTAGTCTCACTCTAGGTATTTGATGTTAAGGCAATCCCATCTCAGAGGAAATTTAACTTTAAGTTCTCGGGAATATGGGCATTTAATGTCAAGATCTCTGTTTTGACCAATTTAATTTGTGGCGGATATCCTTGAAAAGGACTCTAGCTGTTGGAATACCTTGGGAATGGATTTCTCAGGGTCAGCTAGATATAATAGGACATAAATCAGCATATAGCGATTTTGTGGTGAATCATCCACATTATACCTTGAGTATCTGGGTTTAGCGTATACTTTGTGCCAAGGGCTCGATGTAGGCGCAAAAGTACAGGGATAGAGGACATCCTGGCGTGTACCCTAAAAGTCTAAAGGTTGGGATATTAACCATTGGCCCTTATAGACCAATGGATTCTTACATATTTTAGATATAAGTTGGCAAAAAAGTGTGGGGAAACCAAAGCCAGACAGGGCGTCCTGAAAAAAGTCCCAAGAAACCTGATCGAATGCTTTTTCAGCATCCAAGCTCATAATACAAGCTGAAAGAGCCTTGGTTTGTATTCTATCAATAATATTGATAGTCCTTCTGATGTTATCCACAGTCTGTCTGTCTGGGATAAAATCCACCTGGTCCATATGTATAAGATTGGGTAGGATTTTCTGAACCCTTCTGGCCAGTATGGCTGTCATTATCTTATAGTCCGTGTTTAAGACAGAGATGGAGCGATACGATGCGCAATTGGTGGTATCCCTGGCTGGCTTTGGTATAACAGACACTATCGCCTGCGACCATGACAGGGGCACCATGCCATCCTCTGTTCTTACATAGTTATATGTTTCACAGAGCAGGGGAACAAGTAAGCATTAATCACCAATGAAGGTGGCATCTAATGGGGAGTTAATGCATGGTTGGGACCGTTGTGGAACGGCGGGGAGGCGGTACGGTCCCATGCATTAACCCCGGATGCCACCTTCGCCGGTGATTCATCTGCGCTTGTAACATCGGAAACTGCAACTGTGCTATTTGTGAGATGCTCTGTTTGCTGTACACGGTAATTTCAGAAACACTTCTTTGACATTAACAATTATGGGGCATGTCTGTTACTTTTCCTGCCTTTCTGCTGCTGGACTTGTGCGCGTGCACATTGATCACCCACATCCAGTACTATAGTGGCGACTACTTTTGTAAATCTTTCTTCTCTGGTATATCTATAACTATTGTGATACAACTATGTTTGGACCTCCGACTTTGCTGCTTGTGCTGCTTCTCCATTTCTCTACCCTCGTTTGTTTTTCGCTTTGGTGCTCTGGTGCATCCTGGGCAACATGTCCCTGTGTGGCTTTATATTCTCCCAAAATTGCCAGTTCTCTCTTAAGTGCTCTGTATACCCAACGATTACCACCAATAGGTGGTGCTTTCACAGCACCACGAAACTTCTCCTCCATTTTCCTGTTCCTGCATTTTGCACACCCATTCTGTTAGCCTTCACATCTGCTGCCCCTATCGTCCTGTGCCTCCCGTGACTCGCAACACTCTGATCTCCACGGTTTGCCTCTCTGCACTTGTTTTTGACTACCTATTCCTCTCCCCCTCTGTTTTGACATTCACACACTTGCCCACACAGCGATTTTTTTCTCTCAGCTCCCCCTCCTCAGTGCGACCTACAGGTGGCGCTTTGTCTCATTTTCACAGCTTCGCATCTCCCTCGTGCCGATGTCTTATTCCCCTGTCCTTCCTGTGCTCTTTCCCATCGATCGGCACCTTCTACAATCTGCTGTCACTCCCTACCTCCACAATTGCGCCCTTCCCCGTTCTGTCCTCTGTTCCGTTTTGTACGGTGCCCACGGCGCCACAGACATTTGTGCTGCTCGCCTCAACCCCTACCGGTTCCCTTTCCTTCCCTGTTCAACGCACCACCTACTGGTCGAGATTTCCAACCCATTCATTGGTTCCCTACTTCAGTGAGCGCGTTCACGTGCTCAACAGGGTATTATTGCTCTGAGCGTTCCAAGGCAACATGGCATTATCGTGCCATAATGCCGTGTTGCTCTTTTACCAGCTGACCCTGTTACACCTATCCCCTTGCTTGCCTGAGGTCCTCATATTTCTTCCATGTTACAAAAGCTTTTTTGAACTGTTTAAAGAACTCAGCAGGCAGTCCCTCCAAACCAGGATACTTTCCCACCCTTAAACTCTGGATTTCCAGGGCAATCTCCTGTTCAGCGAAGGGTCTACTTAACATCCTCCCTGCACCTCAGTGAGGTTCGGGAGTCCTAGGGAGGCTAAATATTCCCAGATTTCTTGTGTCGTAGGCAAAGTTCCTTTGGTGTAAAGATTTTGGTAGTGTATCCTAAAAGGACTCTGCTATATCTTCAATTTTATATTGAAGTATATGTTTGATGGGGTCCCTAATTTTAGCAATGGTGGCTTTACTTCGATGTTGGTGCAGTCTACTAGTTAAAAGTTTTAGGGCTCTCAGCCCACCTTCATAGAATCTTTGTTTTGTATAAATTAGTCTCTGCTCCACTTGATAATCCAAAATCTTTATACATTCTGCTTTCAGCGCTCTGAGTTGTTTCCCCCTTTCTTTATTTAATTTTTGTTGTTGTTTTTCTAATTCAGCTATCTGATATTGTAAATCTTTTTGTCTTTTGACCTTTGTTTTTTTGCCTCAGCCGAAATTTCTATGAATTTCCCTCGGATGAGGGTTTTAATTGTATCCCATAGGATACCCGGGAGACCCCAGGGCGCTGATTATCTTGTAATGCTTGCTTTATGGTCTGGATTATTGTTTCTTGGTTTTCCTTAGTTTGGAGCAGAGACAAATTCAGATGCCAAAAGGTGGAGCATTTGGGGGGGGGGCCTACTGTTAGTTGTATTAATATTAGGGCATGGTTCGATAATAAACATGACCCTATTTCCACCGAAGCACAACCCCCCATAGATTATTTTGGCATTAGGAAATAGTCTAGCCTGAAATATATTTGGTGAGAATGAGAAAAATATGTATATTGTTTAGTACTTTTATGGTGTGCTCGCCAGACATCTATTAAGCCAATTTTTGTTAGCAACTTATTCACCCTCCTAGCCACTCCCCTCTTCCCCTTTGGAGACTGCCCAGAGGAGTCCAGGATGGGATTTAGCCTCAAGTTCAAATCTCCGCCCAAAACCAGATAACCCTCAGCCCAATGCATCACCTTAAGGAATAAATCCCTATAAAAGGTGAACTCTGTCCCTGGTGGTGCATATAATGATAGAAGTGTGAGCATAGCTCCAATGTACAGTCCTTTGACTGCTGAGTATCTGCCTTGCTTGTCTATCATGGTGTCTGTGAGATCAAAAGGAGTGCAGTGCGGGATTAAAACAGCCGTTCCCCGTCTGCAACCCTGACCATATTCTGATGTAACGACTTTTTTAAAACCAAATTTTAAAAGTTTCTCATGCTCTGTTCTATTCATGTGAGTCTCTTGCAATAAAAAAAAAGCCCCGGTTTTCTTTAAAAATGATACTGTTCTGGCTCTCTTAATGGGTGGTAAACCATTCACATTGTAAGATAATTTTTCACATCAGAATCTGACATTGTAATTCAATAAAGACCCTCTATAAACAGGTACCCCCTTGATATCCTTGTTATTCCATTTTGTTTCCAAAGGCGTATTGAACAATTAGCGTAGCATGACAGTAAAATTCTCTCCCTTTAACAAACAAACTAAACATAGAACTTCTCTAACTAAACACAGCTTTACCCTGCTTTCTATCATCTATTGGCTTCCAAACAAGGAGATTCATTTAAATTCCCAGCGAATCTCTAAAGCCAGATCCCACCCCTATTAAGGGGATGTGCATCTGGCTGGGGAGATGAAGAAAAAAATTCCTCTTGCCACTATATGTAGTAGCTCCTCCTTAGAGCCTACTAGATTCATATTTGGGCTCTTGTCACTGAAAAACTCAGTGCAATGTGTGACGTCGATGGGCCTTTCCGAATGCCAGCACAGGGCACTGTCTAGTACAGCGTTTAGAGTAATCACAGCAATAAACATCCCTTCCCCCTCCACCCTGCATCTTTCATATCAGAAAATGCATCCATATCCTGCCCTCTTCTGATATATCCACCCCCTACAAGTATAGCAGTTTCAGTGTTACTCATCAATTTGTCATTATTTGTTTTTGAAATCTGTGGTGAACTGGACCAGGTAACATTCTGCCATAAACACCCCATCCAGCTACAGTTTGCTAATCCATTACAGCTGCATGGGTAAATCAAAACCACGTGTTAACTACTGCGCCATCAGTCTGTTGAAAGGCATTGGAGACACAGCACACAACGCTGTAGAGAAAGTCCCCACAGGTCTTTTCTTTTACTTATCTTTTTTTTTCAGTCCTGCGTGTCTTCAATTTGGGTTCCCTTCTTGGACTGCATTTCTACCAGCGCTGCGCGAATCACTGTAAGGGGATTCAGCGATGACGTCAAAGGGTTGTGCCCCCGCTTCCTCTTAGAAGTCATGATCAGCCAATCGTTGAGCACATGCTTGTCCTGCTGGGAGATCGAGTTCTGGGATGATTGCTGCGGGGCCTCCATAAGGCCTTTAGAGACCGAGGCCATACCAGCCTCTTCAGGCGACTCGTAGTTCTGCGCACCTTACGACCACCATATTCTAAGCCGGACTGGGTAGGAAGTATTAAATTTGACATTGTTGGCCCATAGAATCTTCAGAAGGGGGGCATACTGAAGCCTTTGTTTTTGGATCTCAGGAGGGTAATCGTGGTCGGAGTACAGTCTATGTGTGAGATATTTTACTTCTTTTTGCTGCCATGCTGTGGATAATATTTCTTCTTTAACTCTGTAGCTATTAAACTTCAAGATGATTGATCGAGGTCTTGAATCTGGTGGGGGCTTCGCCTGTAAGGCCCGATGTGCCCGCTCTATTCCTACCTGAAATCCTGCAGGCAAATTCAGCACATCCTTGATTAAATCAGACATGAATTCTGTCATTCGGCCAGTCTCCGACCCCTCAGGGAGCCCATGTATCTGAATATTCTCCCACCTAGACCTTCCCTCCAGGTCCACAAACTTAGTTTGCAACTGCTCTGTGTATTGTAAGAGCGCCTGAAGGGCCAGATTCATTTTAGCTGTGATATCTTCCGTGCTGCTAATTCGGCTCTCCACTTTCTCCACTCCTTCTCAAGGCCTTGCAAATGCTGATTTAAGATTTTTAAACTCCATTTTGTTTTCTGCACGCATTGCTTTAAGCTCATTAAACAGCCTGTCAAATCTCGATCGGGTTAATTGTTCCTGCTCCTCATCAGTATCCGGCAAGCTGGCCGGAGAAGGGCTACAACTCGCCTCCCGAGGCGGTTTTAATCCTCCTGCATCTGGTTTCCGCGAGGATGTTTTAAGCTTTATTCGATTCCGATTGTCTTTAGGGGACTTTAACATCGCCATTTCTGTATTCTGGGTGCTGCCTTCTTTTAGATTTCTGAGTTTAAGGGGTTTGGGGAGCATAGCTCGTCTCAGTGTGCTGTTGCTGGCTCTGTGACATCACCAGAAGTCCTTTAATTGTATTTTACTGTTGGTAGTGAAGGTTTTAGGGTGGGTTAGAAGGGGTTTTTGGTTTTATTATTTTATTTTGTGGGGGTTTGGTTGTGTGATTAATTTGTCTTGTTTGTTTATTTATTATGTGTTGGCAGGGGTCTCTCCCCATTTGGCACTACTCTCCTGACAAGCTGTGCGGCCTCCACCCCTTTGACTGTCCTCATCTGCCGGATGAAGTTTATGCTTGATGCCATGCACTGGGGATTGTCAGGAGAAGGCACAGAGGTGGAGGCCGTGGACCACTGAGGAGAGTGGAGTCAAGTGGATGGATTGGTGTGGTGGGGACTAGGAGACACCCTGGGGCGAAATGGGTCCCTGATAGGGGTCCTCACTGTCTGGTTTCCATAACCAAGGGCTCCACTTTGTGTGGGAGGGTGACTCTGCTATTTTGGGGCCTCATCCAACCTGGGTGGTGTTATGCAATGCCAGGTCTATTAAAAACAAGGCGGCAGTGATTGCTGATCTTGTTGGATCATCAGACCCGTCTTGCTTCACTGAGACCTGGCTAGATGAAAACTCTGGCCCAATTTTGGAGTCAGCAATTCTGGCTGGGTTCTCCATGATACACCGCCTGAGGTTGGATCATAGGGGCAGGGGATGGCCATTGGTTTTAGATCAGAATTGAGCCTTGTGGATGTACCAGTTGAGGAGACTCGATCCTTCGACTGTATCATGGGCGCAGGATTCTTCTTGTCTACTGTTCACCCGGGAGGCGAAGCAATTCCTGCAGCAAGTCGTGGACTTCATCATTGACATGGTGTTGGAGTTCCCTAGATGGATGTTTCTGGGGGATTTCAATGCCTGGATCGACTATGAACTCTCACAGTTTGGACAAGACTTCCTCCAGCTAATGAATTTGCTGGGTTTCTCAGAGGTGATTACCTCTACGACCCATAGTCATGGTCATTCCTTGGACCTAGTCTTCCTGCTGGGAATGGAGACCTCTGATTTGATGGTGGAGCCAGTCAGTTGGTCAGACCATCACACCATAAGGTTTAATTTCCAGGCCCCCCGTATAGGCCTACCCCTCACGGAGATGGTCCGTACCGGCCTTTAAGGGGTTTGTCCCTGATGGCCTGTTGGTGGTACTAGACCTACTGGGGCTGCCAAGGAGTGGCGGTGATCCCGATGCCTTCGTCTAGGGTTACAATAGCGCTGTGACTGGGGTGCTGGATCGCCTCGCTCTTGTCTGTTCACCCCTCACCCAGCCCTCGGTCCCTTGGTTTGATGGGAGCTGAGTAGAGTGGGACGAAGGCTGGAGCATCACTGGCATCAATCAGGCCAGGATGTCGACAGACTTAGATTGTTGGCCCATTACAAGGACTATCAATCGGCTATCTCCCATAAGAAGGCAGAGTTTGTGTCCAGGGAGATTGCTGTGGCACAAAACTGACTGGCTCAGCTCTTCCGAACTGTGGACAGACTGTGCAATCCAACCTGTCTACAGTCTCGGAGAGCATTGTCGCAAGAGAAATGAGACTAGTCTGCTCACTTTTTTTGCCAAAAAGATTGCCGGCATCAGGTCCAAGATCCATGCAGTGCGGTCCAATAGGGCAGATGTTGATCGATGGGAGGTGACAGACCCTCGGTCTCTCTGGTCTGACTTCAGCCAGCTGGTAATCAGGGATGTCATGAAGATTACACAGTTTTTGTGGATAACCTGCTGTAGTTTGGACCTGAGCCCAACAAGCCTCCTTGTGGGGTGCGCTGAGACCATCAGCTCAGTCCTTGCTGAGATAGTTTGATGTTTGTTAGAATCCGGGGCGTTTCTGGACACCCAGAAGGAGGCAGTAGTGATACCCCTTCTTAAGAAACCATCTCTCGGACCCAGACTGTCTTGCTGACTACAGACCTATCTCTAACTTTCCCTTCATGGGCAAGGTTATTGAGAAGGTGGCTGCAATGCAGCTGGAGGATCATCTGACCATCCATGACATCTATAATCCTCTCCAATCTGGATTTCAGAAACAGCATAGTATGAGATGGCCCTTGTTCGGGTCCTAAATGATCTCCTAACAGCAAGAGATCGGAGGAGCGGTTCCATCCTGATTCTTCTGGATCTCTCGGCGGCATTTGACACTGTGGACCATGAAATGCTAGTCAAGCGCCTGCAGCTAATCTGTGGACTGTCTGGTTGGTACAGTCTTCAGATGGTTCCACTCCTTCCTCACTGGCAGGTCTCAGAGAGTTGTCCGTGGGATTTACTCCTCTGACAAGGTCTTCCTGCCAAGTGGGGTCCCACAGGGCTCTGTGCTGTCTCCTATGTTGTTCGCAGTGTACATGCTGCCATTGGGAGACATTGTAAGGTGGTATGGGCTGGGTTTTCACTGTTATGCAGAGGCTACTCCGCTCTACCTGTCCTTTTTGTCCAATCAGGAGGGAGCTATCTCAAACTTTAACAACTGCCTTTCCGAGATCGAGGACTGGATGAGTGCCAGCTGGCTGAGCTTGAACTCAACTAAGACTGAGGTGTTGGTGGTGAACCCAAGTCAATGGGTGGAGGGGTGAGCTTCATGGCTTTGGCTCAGTGGTCACCAGCCGATGACCTCTGAACAAGTGCAAAATCTGGGTGTGATTCTTGATGACAGATTGACGCTTAAACATCAGGTATCATCTGTCGTCAAGACTGCCTTTACCATCTAAGGAATGTTGCGGATCAAGCACCTAGTTCCACCCAATGACCTGCCAGTTTTGGTTCACACCTTTGTAACCTTATGCCTTGATTACTGTAATGCCCTTTACCTAGGGCTTCCAGGGGTTGATATCCACTGCTTGCAGCTGGTGCAGAATGTAGCAAGGCTATTGACTAAGCTACCTCATAGTTGCCATGTCTGCGCGATTGCTCGCTATCTACTGGTTGCCCATTCAGTGGCAGATCACCTTAAAGTTGGTTTACTGACCTATATGGCTATACACGGACAGGGACCAAGTAATCTGCAAGATGATCTTCTTCCCTACTGCCCCTCCCGGCAGCTTAGCTCCGATGAGAGATTGCTAGAGATTCCAAGGGCCTGTCTAAAGTCACCTGGGGCCCGAGCTTTTTAATTTGCAGCCTCTTTCCTGTGGCATTCTCTGCCTCATCAGATACGACAGTGCCTGACAGTGGAGAGTTTCAAATCTGCCTTGAAAACATATTACTTCACTTTGGCGTTTTCTGATTTTATATGTGCTGCTGCAGTTGCTTTTTTTTTTTTTTAAATGAGCTTGTTTTACTGTTTATGTACTAGCACTATGGTCTTCAGGGAATAGCGCTATTTTTACAAATAAAGTTTGATTGACTGATTGTGCCATTGCATTGTATTATATCGTATCGTATTGTATTTTTGCCTATTGTAAGTACAATAGTTTTGCCTATTGTTACCCTGTATGCATTACTGTACCTGCCGATTCCCCTTCCCCCAGGACATATCTGGAAATGTGCTCAGTATAGCTTCCTGGTGAAACTCTTAAATAAATAAAAATGACAGAGCAAAAGCATGCTAGTGAATCTGAAGTGTCCAGTCCATTCAGGGATCTCGTGGCTGCACATCCTTTACGTACAATTGGTGTGTTAAGATGCCTGTGGGTACCCAATATTCGTCTTTGAGATGCACAAGCACAGCAGCCAGGACTCGAGTAAGTCAGACCATTTAATGCTATAAAACCACCAAAAGTCTAAGCCTCACCAGCTGAACCTGAAACCCCTTTCAGCACTTACAACTGATGCAGTTTACATGGTCAAATACTTTCTGAAAGTTATGTGATGTCTCTAGAGAAATCCCTGCGTGCCTGCAGTACCTCTGTAAGGCCGACAAAGAGAATTACTTTAGAAATGTCTGACCATGTCAGTTGCTGCATCTGTAGTAGTTCTGAAATTAACTATTTTATTGAAGTCCAACTCAGGCTGAGCCGCTTCCTCTTCTCTCAGCACCGGCCCCGAACTGTGGTACAGTAT
Organism: Neoceratodus forsteri; assembly: GCA_016271365.2. Taxonomy (NCBI): domain Eukaryota; kingdom Metazoa; phylum Chordata; order Ceratodontiformes; family Ceratodontidae; genus Neoceratodus; species Neoceratodus forsteri. Next base: position 516,363,764 of record CM028135.1, on the reverse strand, counting down.
CTTATCCCAGTAGTGATGTACACAATCAGGTAAGATATCAGCATTCCAGCATAGCAGTGAGACAGACAAGGATAAGGATCCGCACATTGCATTGGAAGGAATAGTGAATAATTAATTTCTAAAGATACTAAGTGCTGAAAGGGGCTTCTAAGGACTGGGAGGGGCTCAGATGAGTGGGGACTGGTTTTACCATTTAAGTGGCTACAGTGAATGAGGTGGAAATGCAGGGTGGGGGCCATAATTACAATCCCGAGGAAGGAAGGAAGAGAATGTTTTTAAAGGAAAGCTGTCTAAATTTTGAAGCACCACAACCCCTAAAGGCACCACCCCCATTAAGCTTTTTGTAAGGAAAAGCCTTTGTTTTATGTGCTGTACCTTACTTTATTTCATTTTGTAAACTCTGAGGAGTCAGGAACATGACGGATGATTTGCGGTTCCATTTAATGTAAAAGTGTGGTGCTGCACTACTCGCTTCAATACTTTTGTGCTGGGCGAGCAATGCATGCCGCACTCATACTAAATGGAACTGCGCGGTAATCCATAATGTTCCCAACTCACAGGGTTTACAAAATAAAGAGTTACAGCATTAAAATCGAAGGTTTTCCTGCAAAAAGTTTAATCGGGGTGTCTTTGGGGGTGGGAGCTAAAATTCTGACCTTTCCCTTTAAAGGTTCCACAATGCTGGAAAGGACAAAACTGATCAGCTGAAAGAAAGCAAAACACGATTTGGACCCTGAAATAATTTTTGGGGACTCTCCAAGTTTTACCAGAACCAACAAAATAAAAATCCTACCAAGCGCCTTGGCATGTAGGTACTGTTTGTATTACTGTCATGAGTGGTATTCACGAAGACAAACATGCAAAAGAATAAATAAATACCAGTAAAGCAATTCGCATTGCCCCGAGTCCATACTATCATCTAATTGTGAACTACTACCATGGTATTGCCTCTCATTTTAAATGTCATTATTCCAACACTTTGATGCAGGCATGAAACAATCTGTTGCTTCAAGTAAGAACACAGCATTATAAGCAAAGGGAAATATGTTTCAACTTGTTCACTGCATTGGCATGCACAAACTAATTCCCATCAATATATACATTATACCTGCCCAGTAGAGCAGGTACAGTTAGGATTGCATGGTCACTTCTATGTTAGCACTTTAATAACTTTGCAACTATTTGTCCAATTTGCCTGAAATTTTGCATGCATGACTTCCAGCCATAGATCTCTGGATCTGAAAAGTTTTGTTATGGTCGGATGTATGGTTGCGAAACCGTAGAGCATAAAATTGTGAAAAACGGTCAACTTTTGTGCATTTTCCAGTCGGCCATAATGGACTGAAGAATGCGTCTGAGTGGATTCAGATTTGCATATCTATATGTGGCCAGGGTTGAATTGGTGCCTTTTGAAGATTTGGTGAAAAAATATTCATCTGTTCAAAGGTTTTTCATGTCCCATGATAGTCTATGGGAAAATTTCTATGTGCATTGCAAAAACTTTCGTGAAAACGTTTTTTTGTGCGTGACAACATTCCATTATAAGGTATAGGGAATCACAAAAACATTTTTGTTGTCGCGAAAGTTGTTTTGTTGCCATGAAAACAATACTCCACAATACTGTCCCATGTGTCGTTTTCTTTTGTCACTACATTGTGCCAAGTGAGATTCTGCTTTAGGCTGAAATTTGCAGGGTGGCAAGCCTCGGTCCCACATATGTTCTTTCTGGTGGTTTGGTCCCAAAACTTCAACTGGCCCATAGTTACAGCATTACAAAGTTGAGAAATTTCCCATAGGCTAACACTGCAGTGCCTTTTGGTGCCCCTATCTCAAAAATGAAGCGAGATATGGATTTTTAGTTACCCACAGCGTAGATCGCTTTATGTGATCTAAACCTGCAAGGAAGTTTTAAAGTCAGATTACATCTGCAGTTGAATTTTTTCCAAGGGTATACAGTTACTGAGATATTGGCAGATAACTGTTACAAGGGTTCCTTTTCAGTACCATGAGGCTGCTGTATGGCTCTGTTTCTACGTGTAAGTGGAAGCGCAGGGCCCAGAGGGTCCACGGTCCCAAAGACACATATCATTATGCACAAATACTCCCACCAACACATACCAGTTACATTACACTGTAAATAAACAGTTTGGTCTTTTGGCTTGAAATTTGCATGGTATAAAGGGGGTGTCCCAAAGATGTGAATTATGCTGTTTAGGCATAAAAATAAAAAGTAATCTGTTCCATAGATATGCTATAACAAAGTTGAGATTTTTTCCCTCAGGATAACACTGCAGCGACTTCCGGTGCGTCACAGAGCCAAGAGTGAGCAAGTAGGCAGGCTCCCCACCCCATTCACTCAGAAAGACAAAAGTACCCGCTATATTGGTACCAAAACAGGATAAATGGCAACTACAAATCGTGCTAAAGACAAACCAGGAAGAGACAAGTAGAAATCGAAGCCAAACTCACAAGATGAGAGGGATCACATTTATCCTCTAGAAGGCGAGCCACAGCCCTTCTCTATCCAGTATGGCCGACACAGAGGGAAGAGACTGAGCATTTATCTCGCTCTCGTTTTGAGCAGCTATTCAGAGAGATTAGAGATATGAGGGCGGAGACGAAGCTGGAATTCAGGAATCTAAATCAAAAGCTTTCTGGGCTTGAGCAGCGCGTGGAGGGAGTGGAGAAGCGGATTACACAGACCGAAGATGGCGTGTTTCAGAATGGGAAGATTTTTCAAGCCCTAATTGCCCAAACAGAGAAACTACAGGAGAAATGTATCAATCTTGATAGTCGTTCGCGAAGGGAGAACATTAGACTATATGGCCTACCCGAGGACTCAGAAACAGGGCTTATGCATGAACTCATCACTGACCTCCTGGTAGATGTTCTACAATTGCCCTCCGGATATCAGTTGAATACTGAGAGAGCACACAGGGCTCCTCAACCAAAACCCACTGAGGAAAGTGCAAGACCACGCTCCATTATAATTAAATTCAACAGCTATAGGACAAAGGAGGACATTTAGCTAGGGCCTGGAGACTGAAGGAGGTCACATATCTAAACCATAGACTCTATTTTGACCATGACTATCCACAGGAAATTCAACGACAATGTTCTCAGTACGCAGATATAATTAAGCTCCTAAAAACCAAGGGGCTTCACTTCCACACTCCTTTCCCTGCTTAACTGAGGGTGTTCTGGCCGGATGGTGTTAAAATTTATAACTCGCCAGAGGAAGCTAGAGGCGCACTTACAGAGAAGGGCCTAATGGAACCGCAAAACTCTGGAGGTAAAAACTCAACTTCCCAGAAGGTCCCAGAAGGGTCCCTCAATTGGGCAATCTCACTGGGAAAGAGGAAGAGAGGTCGCAGCAAGGAGATGTCATCACTTGCTCCTCTTCTTGCGATGAAGGTGTTACTCCAGAAGCTCCAGGAGGTCGAGATGGTTTGCAAAATGACTCGCAGGATTGAGCAGAGCTGTGGATTACTAGGAAACCGAAGACGGCAAGCAAGTATAACCGAAAACAAAATAAAAAGAGCCATGCCTAGGATTTGCCAGCGATTGATATAATAGCTTATAATATAGTGAAAGGCCTACCCGGAGGTGAATTTGGGAGAATCCGCTGAGCAACGCAGTAGGGCACTGTGCCTTTTGAGTTATCGCCTTTTTCGGACAGAGTACTGACAGAGTACTAACCAACTGCAGGAGTCCTTGACTCTATTCTGACTTTTCTTTCTTTTTTCCCTATTTCCAGAATGATTGGGGTAGTCTCTGAACTACAACTTAAGTTGAGCCCAAATATGTTGTTTTACGGGCCCTGTTTTAACAAATTAGTGCAGATATAGTGACAATATAGTGGGTTTGAATATCGAATGGATAAAGAAGCAAATCACATGGTCTTCTGGGTTGGGGAGAACAGATGGCTCATGTAAAGGGTTAACATCGGGTCAGCCAATGGCTGAGTGATGTCACGTCTTAAAGTATTCTGGAGCCCGGTAATTCAATCTACTAGGCTCGCGAGAAACACCACATTTAGTGTGGTAAGAAACATTCCTCGTCCCAGTAGAGGGAGGCTACTGGCATTAGAGACCCCTGGTGTTATAAGGGGGTTTCCATTTGTGGAAGTACAAGGTTAAAATCAAGTTAAACTAGTTATTATTGCCTCCACATCTAAGGATGTGGTTTTGTTTATTACAATTTAGGAATTCAAGTGTTTATGGGGGATTTGATGTGGCTGAGTTGGGCGGGGGTTGGGGAGGTGGTATGTGGGGGAAAGAGTACTTTGTGGGAACATATCCAAGGCAAAGATTAAAACCATGGGAAAATGGATAAATCTGAATCAATAATACTGTCATTCAATGTAAATGGGCTAACACCGATCAAGAGAAGTAGAGTGATGGCTTTCTTGTGCAAATCGCAAGCATCATTCATAATGCTACAAGAGACATACCTGAACCAGGTAGAGCATGAGAAGCTTAAGAAATTAGGCTATCAGTTAGTCCTATCTACATCTTATAAGAAGGGCAGGCGAAGGGGTTCTGCTATTTTGGTCCCCAACAAATGCCCTTTTGAGGTGCAGGATACTATCAAAGATAAGGAGGGCTGTTTTGTGGGGTTAAAGGGCAGGTATAATGGGAACGTTGTCTCCCTGGTATCGGTGTATGTTCCTCCGGGATCAGACTATTCCTTTTATAGAGAGTTTCTTTTGAAAATATCAGAGTGGGTGGAAGGTTATTTAATTATAAGTGGGGACCTAAATCTTCAACTTAACGCACATAAGGATACATCTGGTGGAGTGGTCAGACAACAGAAAGGGGCAGCAAACAAGGTAGTGAAATTAATGGGTGAGCTGGGTCTAATGGATGTTTGGAGGCAAATACACTTTTTTCTCTGCAGCACACCAAACGTACTTGCGGCTGGATTATTTCTTAATGTTTAAAGATTCAGTGTCCTTATGCACCAAGTCATGGCTTGGAGATATAGTACAATCAGACCACGCTCCAATTTACATGAAACTTAGGCTCGGCCCTCTTAAACATAATACATTCTGGAGATTGAACCTCTCCCTACTACATAACCAGGAAATCAAGGAGACAATAGAAAAGGTAATAGAACAAACAGTTAAGGAAAATAAATATCCGGAAATATCACCAGGCATATTATGGGATACGGTAAAGACTCTAGTCCGGGGCAAATTTATAGAGATTTCTTCCAGAAATAAAAAGCTGAGAGATGCAAAAAATGTCCATTTACAAAACCAAATAGCCTCCTTGGAGTATCAACAGCAGCAACAATTAAGCAGAGAAAGGGGAAAATTACTGATAAAGCTGAAGAGGGAGCTTATAGAGATACTTGACTATCAGGTGGAATAAAAAATGATATATTTAAGGCAAAGGTATTATGAGGGGGGCCAGAGGGCATTAAAATTCCTATCAAGTAGGCTCAGAAAGTGGAAGGCCAAAGCATGCATACCAAAAATTTGGGATCCAAGGGATAAGACTTGGAAGTTTAATGTGGAAGGCATAGCTGACGCCTTCAAATCTTTCTATCAAACACTATATGCTGAGAAAGTGAACCCATCTCCTGAGGTCATAGAGAGATATTTGTCTCCCCTTCAATTACCCAAAATAACTGTTCAGCAGCAAAAGAATGTAATTTCTCCCTTTTCAACCTGGGGAGATACAAGCAGGAATATCTCGTTTGAAGGCAGGTAAATGCCCTGGCATAGACGGCCTCCCAAATAAGTTTTACAAAACACTCAGAGAGGCTATTGTGCCTTTGTTAAAGGAGGCATATAACTCACTGTGGAGAGAGGAAGACAGGAGTGCCCCCTCTTGGGCTCAGGCTATAATTTCGGTGTTGCCGAAGCCAGTCAGGGACCCTACATTATGCTCCTCTTATAGACCGATTTCCATATTAAATACAGACTACAAGATAATAGCAGGGGTAATGGCCAGGAGACTGGAAAACCTTTCACCAGAACTAATCAATCTAGATCAAACAGGTTTTGTAAAGGGGAGGCAAACCTCGGACAATATAAGGAGGTCTGTGGATATAATTGAACACTTGCAAAAATCAAGGATTCCGGCCTATTTGATGAGCCTGGATGCGGAGAAAGCCTTCGATCAAGTCTCCTGGTCTTTCCTGTGGGGTCCCTGGCTGGCTTTGGCTTTCCGGCACCTTTTTGAAATTTCTATCTAAATTATATGCCCAACCCTCAGCATACATCAGAGCGAATGGTCATATTTCTGGTTCCTTTAAACTGGAAAGGGGACCTGCAGGTGCCCTCTCCTTGCTTTTCACTCATACATAGAGCCCTTAGCTCAGAGTATTAGGATGGATAGTAAGATTGAGGGGGTTAAAACAGGGAATGTTACCCACAAAATAGCCCTCTATGTGGACGACGTTCTGTTGTATTTGACAAACCCCAATGCATCCTTACCACAGGTTTTTAAACAAATTGAAATTTTCTCGGCTATATCAGGCTACACTCTTAACTGGTCTAAGACCGAGGTGTTAGTACTGTCAGCAGCTATATCAGAGGAGATTAAATCTAAGTATCCCATGAGGTGGGAGTGTGAGTCCATAAAATACTTGGGAGTTATGTTAGGTAAATCCCCAGCTACACTCTATATTGATAATTTCCCCACTCTGAGTAAGCCAGTGCGAGAAGATCTCCAGAAATAGAAATGCATACCTTTCCCATTTTATTCAAGATTGCAAATAATCAAAACAAACATACTGCCAAGATTTCTATATTTATTTCAAACAGTCCCGCGCATAATACCACAAAGGAAATAAAAAACTGGCAGGGGTGTGTGTCATGTCCTACACATGGGGTAATACCTACCCAAGAGTAGCCCAAAAAGCCTGTTTCTAGCGAAGCAGGAAGGCGGTAGAGCTTGCCCATCACCGGTGGATTACAGGACCGCAGTTCAGATGAAAACCGCACTCTTATGGGCACACCAAAACTACAGGCCACATTGGCAGCAATTAGAACTGCACCAGGCAGGGAAAACACAACTGTGTTCCAGGATGTTTGACCCAAATTACAGAATGCATGAAACTGGGGAGTCTCCAGCTTCTGTCGGAGTAACTTTGTTTGGATGGCTACAGGGAATAAGGCGAGGATACACAGTTAGGGACAGGTGGAGATATGTTTAGTGGACTGCAGATAGAAACTTCACCCCAGCTAAGTTCTCGAACTGGTATAAAAAACAGGAGGAGGAGGAGGGTATGTGTGCTGTGTAGCAGTTACTGCATGGAACGACAATGTTACCCTTTGAAAGAGCCCAGACCCTATATAATTGGACAAATAGAGATCTTTTGCACTACTACCAATTAAGAAATTATATAAATGATAAACTACAAAACAGCCTTCACTATGAGGACCAGAGACCCTATCCCAGAGCTTTTGAATCAATCCGGAGCTCAACGTATGGTAAGGGAGCAATAGCAATGCTCTACTGGAACTCTATAGCAGATAGAACACACAGTACATGTTCCCTCCAGAACAGGTGGGAGCAAGAGTTGGGGCTTAGACTTAACCAAACACAATGATGCCAGGTTTTCAGGAGTAGCTGGCGCACCACATCCTCACCTATGTGGCAATAATTTGCCTGGAAAATTAAAGTAAGATATTTTTTAACCCCAGGTAGACAGGTACGGATGGCCATGAGATCTAAAGCTGAATGTTGGAGAGGATGCGGTAGCTTAGAGGCAGATATGACACATGTCTTTTGGACATGCCCATTGCTTCAGACATATTGACAGATGGTCACATCCCATCTCAGTAAACTTTCAGTTTAACAGTCAGCATAGGCCCAGAAAATATTATGTTAGGACTATGTCCCTGAAATTAAGGGCAAAGAAGGAGATATCTTTGGGCTGTGTTGAATATCGCTGCCTTGAAAGCAGTTACTAAAGAAGGTTGCAGCAATCTCCTCCAGGACTTACTGACTGGCTGCAGTTGGTCTCTCAAATCAAGCAATGGAAAGAATTACTTTTGCTGTTAATCACAATGGAACGTTATATACCAATAGATGGGCACGTTGGGATCTATATAAAGATGATGTGGAATAATAACCCCTCCCTCCTTATTTGGTTTCCTGCCTTTCCCGCCTCTTCCCAACTAGAAATCAGCGAAACAAGTGGTTAACTCACCCCCACAATTAGTTTTAAGTGTTATAATGTTGAATAAAATGCAGGTTGTTTTTAAGATGCTTGTAAGAAGAACTGAAAAAGAACTGGAATGAACAAGACTGAAATGTACTATTATGATTGAGAAGATAAGACATTTCATTTGTAACCAATGCAATGCAGTCAATTTCTGTGACAAAAGAATGAAATGTTCTATAAATAAACAAAGTATAAAAAAAAAAAAAAGGATAACACTGCAGCACCCACAGTGTTTTCGGTGCCTGCATCTCAGAAACGATGCGGGATATTAATTTAGTTAACATTTATGTAACTCATTCACGATTCAATCAGATGGTCAGAAAAGAAGTCTAAGAATTTGTCTGAAAACTAACAAATGAAAGATGCAAAAAACAAAATCAATATATTATACCTGCACAGTAGTGCAGGTATGAATTAAGTTGACAACCACTTTTCACGTATGTTAAACTCCACATTTTGCACTTTAATAACTCTGCCACTGTATGGCGGATTTGCCTGAACTTTTGCATCGCAAATATCAAATCTGGCAAGCTGCATTATGGTCGGAAGCAGTTCGCGGAAATCACGGAGGGCCAAAGCGAAAAAAAAGGGGGGCTGTCGCTTTTTGCTCAGGCCTACAGTTCAAGCATAATTTATCCATTTGTCTGGAATATTATTCAGGGAGGTGTAGTCTGGATCACTGAATGTGTGTTTCAAGATTTGGTGAAAAATTATTAAACAGTTCAAAAGTTATTCAAAAAACACATTTCCCATTATAGTCAATGGGAAAAAATACATGTGTCTCCCGAAAGCTGCCACCACTACATTTTACTGTTGCAAATGGTCCTTTTACTGTTTTGTGGTAGCCATCTTGTTTTCAGTTAGCAAGAGAGAAAAATTTCTAGCGTTTAAATTTGGGACTCCCCCCCCAAGGTAAACACTGTTGCTACGGTTACAGAGATATTGGCAAAAATGTGTTACAAGGGTTCCTCTGGAGTACTATGGCGCTGCTGTATGGCTCTGTACTAATATGTAGTGGGAGCACAGGACCTGGAAGGCCTGCCCTCCTACATACGCATAGCATTACGCTAAAAAATGGGCAATGTGAAGGGAGCACAGGGCTAACGTACCAGGTACCAGTCACCAGTCACATTACACTTTCTCAAAAAGAAGGGAAATTCATTGCAAAAAACTCCATTAATGCATCAGTTAGGGTTGACAGCACAGCAACAAAAGTACGGAAATGTGATGTTAGGGTTACACCCCTACTACCCCACCCCCACCCTTTACGCAACAACAGACAGCAGAGTGTGCCATGGGGTCCTCAGGCTTAACTCTCACCCCATTCTCCTATGATGTGGCATGTCGGCTTGTTTACACATGGAATGGGGTGAGAGTTGGGCCCGACAGCCACATGGCACACCCCAATGTCTGTTGGTGAGTGGGGGGGTGGTAGGGGTGTAACCCTAACATCACATTTCTATTGCCACTAGTGCTATCAATTCAAACTGATGCATTAACTATTTTTCAATTAATATGTGTGTGTGTATATATATATATATATATTATATATATATATATATACACACACACACACACACACACACAACAACGAGGTGAGTGGTAAATGAGTGCGATAAAACAGTGCATCATCCACTGCAGTGTGATATTTTTACCCTCTGCTCTACTGTGATGATATGAGACATTTACACACACACAGGTCACTGATATCATCATCCTAGGCAGCTTTCCCCTCAGCATGAAAGAAACACCTGTGCTGTTACCATAGACCCAAATGCAGAACTACCTGAGAGGTCTCACTGCTGCCTACAGCTAACTCAGTGAGCATTACAAAACACACCTGCCCGCCCCCAACTTCCAGCTCATTACTGTGATACTCTCAACTTGATGCAGCCAGAATTCCAAACAGCACAGCTTCACAGAACAGTCTAAACTACTGCCTGCAGCTAACTCAACTACCACTGAAACACACTCTCACTTGTTCCTCAAACTCTGATTCTCACCCAATTACTGTGACAATTTCAACTTCACTGCAGCCAGAATCCTAAAGAGCACAATTTCACAGAACACTCTGCCTGCAGCTAACTTAATTACCACTGAAAACAGTATCAGCTGTTCTGACGCTCTGCCTCTCAGTTCATTACAATTACTGTGATACATTTAACTTCACTGCAGCCAGACTGCTAAACAATACAGCTTCACAAAAGTATGTTTCTCATTCATATCTAAAACTAACTCATTTAGCATTGCAAAACACACTCATGTGTATCTCAGAGTTTATAACACTGCCAGCCCATTCAGAAAAGCTCACACACAGAATGAGCAAACACATTAACAGGAACAGAACACAAGACAGCATAACAAAACTTCTAAAACTCTTGGCCCCTATTGTATATCTCAAGATACATGATGGGCATAGCATGTCTATGGCAAATATTGTCACTCCTCCTAAGCGAGAGCCTGGATATCTCACAGTGCCTTGACACTAGTGAGATATCCAGAGCTCACTCTGCAGGAGTGACAACATTTGCCATATCACACTCATGCCCATCATGTATCTCTATATATACATGTACACACACACACACACACACACACACACACATATATATATACATACAATACATATATACACACAGACACGTTTATAGAATAAAGTATAGAGTAGGGTGTGTGTAAAGAATTTTACACATGCTCAAGATGTTGGATGCCACATAAACCCCGAAAGCGAAGCTAACGAGGATTTATCTCGGCATCCAACACTGAGGGTGTGTATAAAATTCAAGTTTACACACCACCCCATATTTTATTTTATATAATTGCTGGATTTCATTTTTTCACCACAGTAATTATATAAAATAAAGAGATGACATCTCCATGTAGACGCGGTCAGCAGGGTCAGCGGTCGGACGCAGCTGCTGGAAGAAAGGATGGTATTTTGTTTTCCTTTTCAGTTTGTAGGAGGCACTTTTGATTGTTTTTGTGCAGCCGTTAGTCACGTTTTTTTAAAAAGTGTACTTAACATCAAATCAGAGTGGCAGTCCAGTCTCTGGGCATTAGGTTGCTTTCTGGTGATGTGGAAGAGGGGCGGCTAGTGTATGCCGGTGCATGTTTGCCATAATAAACACTCCTTTATTATGGCAAATTACGCTATGGGTTTTCTATGAGAAAAAAACGGAACCCATTAATTATATATAGAGTTTATAAAAAAACAAAAAACAAACAAAAAAAAACAAACACATTTGCTTTTATGGAGAGCACTGAACTTCGCATCAAACATTTCAGCACAGGGGCAAGGCACCGACAGGAGAGTGGAAGAGATGGACTGCCTGCTCCACAGAGTCAAAATGCAACCCCCTTTCTGCCTTATGTTCTGCAATAGAAAATTATTCATGTTATCCATAACCATACTGGGAGGTAAGGCTTTTTTTTGTGTGTATTTAATATACAGAATAACTAGGGCTCTTTAACGTGACAAAACTCAAGTGAAACTGTGGCGGTTACCTGTACTAAGGGTAGGCACATGATCAGGTCCAGAGAATGAGTCAGGCAGATTTTGCCCTGTCTAGCGGGTCTGTTCAAAATAAGGTTTTTGCTAGTCCAAGAAGATTTTAACCCGACTATGTATTCCGTCATCAAAAAGATCAAAAAAATTCCCAAGGCACAGGCAGTCGCCTCTGAACCAAAAAGCTGCACTCACACAAGAGTTTTTTTTCTTAGAGTATCAAGCCTCTTTGGCCCCACATGGGGACCCCACAATCAGTGCAAGATGTTTAACAGTCATTTAAATGCCAGAATGATCTTACTTTAACATTATCAAAAAACAAATGATTGCATGAATCCAAACACCAGTACAGCAATAAACAGAAATAACCACTACTACTACGCCTCCTGCTGCAGACTGGGTAGAGCTGATGTATCCTGGGAAGAGTAGTGAGGGTATATTTTACTTGCTGCTGTACTGGTGTCTGGATCTAGATGAAACAGAAAATGTTATATTTTGCAAAGTAGGCCCATTTTGGTGTTTAAATTGTTATTTAAAATGATGTACCAAAGGTGAGAACCACGTGGGATTAAAGGAGATCTAAAGTGCCTATGTAATAGTCTGTAGCTTCCTGACAAATAGGGGAACTGTATAAGAAGCTTTAACAAACAGGGAACTGTTCTAGTATTGTAAGTTTTATCTAAAAGCCTAATTTAATTTTTCCTCTAATGTGCTCGTATGTATTGTGTGGGGCATTTTAACCTCCTGCATAAATTACCTGAGCCCCTTCTCCACATGGTCAGTAAAGCTTTAAAACCCCTCACCTTTGTCTTTAATTCCCAGCTCCATGGTGGTCTATGAGGGCAACTGACGATTCAGCAGCCCTCTCATGCTGCAGGCACCCCAAGCAAGCAGGTACGTGCACTAAAATCTTAAAACTCCAGCGCGGCTGAGTGCTGCTGTTGTTTCAGCCGCGAGGAAGGAACCCTGTCGCCCCCACCACCACCACCCTTGGTGAACTCTCCTATAACTAGTACTGCTCACATGGTGCAAGTGCTGCAAAAAACCCATCAGCGAACTTCTCCATCTGCAGCCCATCCTAAATCACCCCTAGGGGGCCACTACAGGTCCACACCATTCTCTCGAATTTTCCTCTAAATCATGTTGCCTCTAAGCTTTGCAACTATTGCTCTCCTGGTGCCATTAGTGTCTCTCCTTCCCTCCTCCTACCCTGCCATTCAATCTTGTTGCCATCTGCATAACAAACCCGCCCATCTGCTCATCCCACTCTACCACCTCCTCGGATGGGCCGCCACCTGTGGCTCCCCTCCATGATCATGTGGCTGGCTCTTATATACTTCTGCCCTTTTTCCACTCTGGACTGCTCACCCTAAAAGTCAATATCCTACCCACCCTGGTATGCACCAACATGTCACCTACTGCCCACCAGAAGCTCCTGCTGGCCCAATCAAAAGCCAAAATCTGGGTAACATAACTGCTCCTACCAGCTGGGGATGTTGAGACAAATCCCAGCCCAAACTCCCCCACCTCTGGGGCAACCTCTCCCCCCCTTTCAACCTCCCGTGGGCTAAAATATAGCACACTTAAATATCTGCAGCCTTCTGCCCAACCATAACCCAGCTGCAACCAACTGCCATATCCCTAAGGCCAGACATCTTAGTTATCTCAGAGACCTAGTTAAAGCCTCAAAACACAGATGCAGAATTCTCCATTCCAGCTACACCCTCATTCATCATGACCATCCTGGCAACAAAAGAGGTGGAAGCATAGCCTTCTCTCTCCTACCTCCAGTTTACCCTGTCGTGCTGCAATGGCCACACAGGCCACTGATTCATAAGAATATAGGAAAGTGGGGGCAGAAGGGGACAGCCAGGCTCATCTAGTCTTCCCATTTGTCCAACAACCTCTAGGCTTGCTGTGGACCCCGCCCCTGCCCTTCAACAACCCTCTATGCCTGTGCCAAGCCCTCTTGAACCCCCCCCACTGTGTGCTCTTCCACCACCTCTCTTGGCAGCCCATTACAAGCATCCACACCCTCTTGGTAAAGAAGTATTTTCTGATGTTTCCCCTAAACTTCCTACGCTCAAGCTGAAGTTCATGGCCCTTCTTCCTGGGGTACCCCTTCAGTTGGAATAGGTCTGTAGACACTTTGTTGATCCCTTTTAGGTACTTAAAGGTCTCTATCATGCCTCCCGCTCCCTCCTCTGTTTCAGGAGTACAGGTCTAAGGCCGCAATCTCTCCTCGAGCTGCAAGAGGTCGGGGACCAACACCATTTTTAGTAGCCCTCCTCTGTAACCTCTCCACCTCGTTGCTGATAAAACTCTCACTCCCCCACTTAACATCCATTTTTATAGCAGGTTCTTACTGCTCTTCCCACCAAATCCCCGTGTCTGTTATCAGCAACCACCTGCATGCCCTCTTATCACACGACACAGGGGAGAACTACACATCCTCTGGGATTTTAACATAAATTGGCTCTCCAATACTAGTGGGAAAGTTCGAAACCAAGTGGCTGCACTTAACCTCTACCAACAGATTACTGAGCCAACATGCACAAACTCTAAATCTCAGAACCATACTCTCCTGGACTGGTCTCTCACCTCTTACCCTCATCGAATACTTACTACAGGCCTCTTACTGGACTTCCTGAGTGATCACCACATGATCTTCTCGGTAAGGAAAATATTTAAACTCAAAGCCCCCCCCACCCAAAAAAAAAACTCCTAACCAGATCCTGCAAATCCCTGAACATTGCTTCCTTGCTTAATGATCTGGCAAATACAGATTGGTCCTTCAGTTCCATGGCCACCTCTATCGACTCTGGTGTATTTCAAAGATAGGTTCCTTGATCACTGGGACAGACATGCACCACTCAGAAGGACTCCAGTGCAAGGCGCTCCACCTTTCCTGGATCTCTGCTTACATCTTGACCTATCTCAGAGCCAGGGACCAGGCCTGAAATCCTATAAAATCATCCCCACGGACCACCTAAAGTACACGCTCATGACAAATTGTATGCATAAGACCAATCGTCAGGCAAAAGCAACTACTTCAAATCATCCTTCCACACTAATATAAACCATCCGGCAAATTCTGGAAAGTGGTGAAGTCATTCTTCTCACCCCATCCCAGACTCCCACCCCTGCCCTGAACTCCGGTGGCTCGACTGTCACAGAACCCCTCACGGTAGCCACTAATCTCACTCCTCCTTCACTAACTGCACCTTGGCACTCCTGTCCACTCTCCCACCTGTCCAGCCCCCTCCCTAGCACACGCCCCCCACTGCCTCCACTTTCTCCTTTAGACAGGTCATCCTCCTGAAGTGCTCAAGGCCCTGCAAGCCCTACAACAAATGCCCTGGGTTTGATTCTAAACTGCTCTACTCTCTGCACCTGCAATTGCCATCCCTCAGCCTCTCTTTTCAACCCTCTTCCTCCTTATTCCATCTGACTGGAAGCATGCCACTGTCATTCCACTTCCCAAAGGTGGCAACCCTCCTCCCCGGCAACTATCGCCCTATCTCCTTCCTCCCCATACTTGCAAAAATCCAGGAATACCTTGTTCTCTCCCCACTCTCATCCTTCCTCGACTTCACTTCATTATTCTCACCTCACCAGTCTGGTTTCAGAAGTCATACTCCACCACAACTTGCCTCCTAAGACTAACAAATTCAATCCTCACCAGCATGGACGCAGGTCTCATCACCTCAGCCATTTTTATTGATCTGGCAAAGGCGTTCAATACCATCTCACACCCACTCCTTCTGTCCAGGCTTTCCAAAGCAAGGCTCTCCAGTGAGGTTACTAGTTGGTTTCGCTCCTACCTTGTAGGTAGGTATCAATCCATCAGAGTTGCAATACCATCTCTGCCCACCCCCACAATCACCATGGGTGTTTCCCAGGCTCAGTCCTTGGCCCACTCCTGTTCTCCATCTTCCTAATGATCTACCTTGCCTGCCTACACACATCCAGCCACATGTATGCAGATGATACAGTACTGTATGCATCAGGCCCCACCATCACTGAGGTGGAGACCAGACTACAGCAGGACTTCAAGGATGTTCAGCTCTGGTTTCGTTCAAATCATCTGTTTCTAAATGCAAAGAAAACTGTCTCCTTGACCTTTGGCACTAGGCAGAGACTCTAAACTCTCCTCCACCCCCACCTTCCACACCCTAGACAGGAAACCCCTAGATGACTGCACCTCCTTCAGATATCCTGGGGTCTGGCTTGACCAGCACCTGGACTTTTCTGCACATATCGATGCCGTGCACAAAAAGCTATACCCCAGACTAGGTGCCTTATATCGCAATTGCGGATGCATCCCTCTACCGGCACGTCAGGCAACTTTACAGAAAATGATCCTCCCCGTCTTTGACTACAGTGACATAGTCTACAGTGCCACTCCCAAGTCCAATCTAGCCAGACTGGATCCTCTTCCATTCCTTCTGTCGCTTTGCTCTTGAATACCCCCCTCCCAGCACCCACCATTGCCCTCTACCAGACTCTTGGCCTTCCTTCCCTCCAAGACGGAGACAATCACACTGTGCTAAGATTACTGCTAAGTTCTGGGACAAGTCCTTGCCCCCTACCTCGCCTCCGAACTAGCTATCCCTACCCCTCTGGTTTGTTCACTCAAGAACCACAACTCCCGCTCCTTGGCTGTCCTACTCATGTCCTCTGCTGCTGGCCAGCTGCCTTTAAATATTGGATGCCAAAACTGTGGAACTCCCTTCCCGCTGACATTTGACACACCCCTTCCACTCAGCACTTCAACACACTGCTCAAAGCCCATTTTTCCTCGGTCTGCACACGTATCTAAGCCATGTTCTTACCTTGGGCTGTCCTCCCTTTCCCCACAGGTTACCGGATTTCTATGTGATGTTGTGATTTAAATTGATAATTGCCCTGTACCAGTGACCAAATATTCTTGTACTGCACTGTTCTATTTAACTGTATACTTGCCTGTATGTTCTTTGCATTCTATATTTATACATGTATTTTTTCCTTATCCCCATGCCCCAGGACGATCTGAATTAGAGCAGTACTCTGCTCAAGCATGCCTTCCGGTGAAACTTTAGAAAAAATAAATAAATGTAAGTGTGGCTTTTCAGTTCAGATGGCCTGTCTGCAGTTGTGATACATAAATATATTCTGCCATACGTCACCTGAAGTGATACAGATTAAGTCCTGTCCTGTGTAAAAGTGCTTAGATGAAATGTTGCACTTTCTCCTGCTCTGTTTGGTGTTGAACTATCCTCTTCCCTTAGTAAGGTAACCCTCTCAGCCTTAATGCCACTCTCTCCATGTGGTCACATTTTGCTGCTGGTTCCCAGTGGCTGAAAGGCAATGCAGGATAGGGCAGGACCCTGGTGGTGCCACTCCAAATATAAAGTGGTTCCCATGCTCGTCAGCATTTTATGAAAATAAGTACCCCTAGTCCTTATTTTTTCCTATTCATTCCATATTGCTGCTCATTTTAAACACACCCTTTTCCTTGATTTGTCAGATGAGGAGGAGTACCACTCATTGGTGAATATGCCGCCACCGGGGGCAGGACTAGTGTGAGGGTGGCCAATGGCAAAGGATGCCTTTATGTAAGATCCACCCCAAACTTCATTGGCACTCAGCAATATAGGCCCTCTCCACACTACACCACAAAAGCTGTAGCGGTTTGAAA
Organism: Neoceratodus forsteri; assembly: GCA_016271365.2. Taxonomy (NCBI): domain Eukaryota; kingdom Metazoa; phylum Chordata; order Ceratodontiformes; family Ceratodontidae; genus Neoceratodus; species Neoceratodus forsteri. Next base: position 516,346,398 of record CM028135.1, on the reverse strand, counting down.
CCGTTACAGCCCTATAACGTTACAGTGCGTCCACACTACAAAAGGAACAGTGTTGAAACCGTTACGATAACGTTACAGCCTGTCCACACTATTGAAAAATACTGGGAGTGGTGTAACCCCTTGGAAGCAGTGGCTATCCCAAGATGCAGTAGGTGCTGAATAGCAATGTCCCAGAATGCCAAGGGTTGCCATGCACACAGAACACAGTAGGGTGTGTGAAACGTGGCAGTGTTTTCGAAAGCAGTGTGTTCCTTGGCTGGTATAATGCACTATTATGCAGTGAACCTGCAGACTGCCAGGTGTAGGAGACAGAGGAGGGCTGCACAACGTCGTGCCTCACGCAGGCTTGCCAGCATTTGCCAAGGTGTGCTTGGCACAGTGTCCGTGTTACAGGACATATGTGTATCCTTGAAAGTAGCACGGTACCCAGGGCTGTGTGGGCACACAGAAAAAGCACTGTGTGGTGGGACAACATTGTGCGATCCTGGACAGATGAGCAGTGGCTATCAAACTTCCGGATGTGCAGGCAGACATTCAACTGCCTCTGTGGTGAGTTGGCTCCGTACATCTCCCGGAGGGATACACACCTACGTCCAGCAATACCAGTGGACAAAAGAGTTGCAATAGCACTGTGGCGGCTGTCAACAAATGTAGAGTATAGAACAGTGTCCCATCTGTTTGGTGTTGGTCGGTCCACTGTGGGGGAAATAGTCATAGAAGTGTGCCGTGCCATAGTGAAAGTACTGCTGCCAAAGGTTGTACGGGTGCAGAATGTGCATGACATAGTGCTTGGATTTGAGAAGGACTGGGGATTCCCAAGTTGTGGCAGTGCAGTGGATGGCACCCATTTCCCAATCATATGCCCCCCAGGAAATGCCACAGAGTACTTCAATAGGAAATCATACTACTCCATCATCATGCAGGCTCTTGTCGACCACAGGTATTGTTTCATGGACATTAACGTGGGATGGCCAGGCAGGTCCATGATGCAAGGGTGTTCGAAACAGCAAGCTGTTCACCCTTGGGCAGAATGGTACACTGTTCATGGAACCACTAAGACACATAGCTGGAATTGCTGTGCCTGTTGTTGTTTAGGGGACCCTGCCTATCCCCTACTGCCCTGGCTCATGAAGCCCTTACAATGACTATGGTGACCCCAAGAGTGCAACTTCAACTACAGACTCAGTAAGACCGCATGGTGGTCGAATGCGCCTTTAGGCGCCCTCTCAAAAGCAGGTGGCGGTGCCTGTTGAAGAGAAGCCGAATTCAGCATCAACAATGCTACCTCGTCATGGGGCATGCTGTGCACTGCACAATCTCTACGAGACAAGGGCAGAGGTATTCATGGACAGCTGGGAACTGGACAGTGCAACAGACATATATCCACAGCCTACAGACCATGACAGGTGTACCCACTGAGGAAATGACTATCACGGGCCAGAGTCGATATGCATCACTGATCAGGGATACCCTAGCTGACAACCTCATGGATGCATCGGTTGGTAAGTTCTGTTCCTGCACATATGTGCACATTGCACAAGTGGTAAGGAATGGTGTCCACATGCAGCAGTGCAAAACCAGCACACACCCGTGACACACTGTGTAACAATCATGTAGCCATCCACCTTTCCACACACTCACAGATACCTCTGCAAGATACCATCTATCATGTCACAGCAACCCATGCCCACCAGTGACCCATGTACTTCCAACATGCATAATGAATGATCGCAAGTTAGTTCAGTTCAGTAGTGCTGTGTTTATTGCTGTATGCATGGTAAGTATGTCGTTAGATGTCTGGTGGTACAACAAACCATGTCCAGTATTGCAGCATCAGCCAGACAGAAATGTAGCGTCAGGCCCTATTGGTACACATCAGTGTCATGACATGTATTCTGTCGAGGTTCCCTGCCATACACAGTGTACTCCATGTATGAAGTACTACACTAAACGTATGATGCAGATGTCCAAACATTGGCACAGTAATGATCAAACATTAGGCACAGCAGACCAACAACATATGTGACAGAGCATCGTATGTAACATTGCTCTCAGTAGTCGCCCTGTTACATGCACAGACATAATTAAACATAAACAAAAACATACTATATAAAATCAGTCTGGTGAGTAATGTTGTCACTCATTTGCAGTTACATGTATTTCACAGCTAAGAAAACTGTGTCCCTTTTAGGGACTCAGACAGTATTGCATATTTTGTCATACATTCCTGATATGTGTTTTCTTTCCACCAGCGTATACAGAACATAGTCCTGGACGTACCTTCCCAAGGTTGCAATGTCAACAACAGTGGATGATCGCAACAACAATAAACAAGGCAGAAATGCACAGCTGTGCAACAGACAATGATGCAGACGACATAATGTCGCCAGTACAGTGTTTCATTTGTTAATAGCAGCATCACGATACCAGCACTTTACACTCAGTGCAACTGTGCAATTGTACAATAAAGTCATCCTCAGCTTATACGCTGCTGTGCATTTGTAACAAACAGTTCTGCAGTTGTTAAGCAACTACCAGTAGTGTGCTATGAGACCCACTGATTCACACTGAACCACTTCTCATACAGTGTAGCTTACCAGCTGTACTGGGTTCCCTGAGTAACATTATCGGGGGGGGATAACAACAGGTATTATTCTAACAAATTACGCCACCACAGAACAAGTGACATTCCAAAGCGTAACATGGGAGACCAGCCCTTGAGCTCACAGTGTTGTCCACTGGAAATCTTCACTGTACAGATCATGTGTGGCGCTTCGGAACAGCCAATGTTGGTTCAGGATCAGCATTCCTGACACCCTGTGTAGCGTATTGGTGGCAGAGGGCAAAGTGGATGGGGCACTTGAGGGATGCTGCCATGCTGTGGGTTTGAATCAAAATGTGTCTGACACGACACAGTAGGTGGCACTCCTGTACCACCACCAGTCACCTCATTCCTATCCTAGGGTTGCCAAGCATAGGTGTCTGGTACATGTTATGGGAGGACAGAGAGCCACATGGGACATCAGCAGCATGCTGGATGTTGCCATGACTGACTGTGTGATAAGCACTGTGGGACATGACAGGGGTACAAGTGGTGGACATAGTGCCTTGAGTACTGCCGACCTGGGTGGAGCTTGTTGCAATGCGGTGATGCCTGCAAACATACTTGCTGCGTTACCAGGTTCTGCAGGTGGCATACTACCCTGTGGCTGGACCATGACATTTGTGGCTGCCTGTTGGAACTGCATAGTTAAGAGTTTTAACATGTTGCTAAAGAATTGTGCATTGTGCTCTGCCTCTTGCTTCCTTAATCTCTCCTCCATCTCCCTCTCCTCCCTAGCCCTCTCCCGTTCCAATTCAAGCAGCTCTCGATGCTGCTGCTGCAGCATCTGCCGTGTGGGCCCCCACACTGCTCCAATCAGGTCGGCCAGTCTTGATTCTTTCTTTCTTCTTTCTCAGGTTGACAAGTGGTTGTCGTTCAAATGAGCACTTGGCAGCTCCTTGCCTGCCACCACCAGAGGTATCGCTTGATGTTCCAGGGCGTTCATCATTCACAGCACATGATGCAGCGGATGACACTGATGATGATGCCTCCAGCAAGTCATTATCCAAGGATGTCTGCTTATCGTTCTCATCATCTGCAGAACAACAAACGTTGTTTATGAGCATGCCACATATGGTTACTCTAAGGCTGCAACAGGCAAGTGGCATAGTACTTCTTGGTAACATCTGCTGACTGGCAGCACTGCAACCACCCACCTCCATGACAGCAGCTTGTTTGTACACAGTGTACGACACAACTGTCAGGCCCCCAGCAAACACCACCACACTACTTCCCATCCCACCAAGAACCCCAACCACACCAGCCATTTCTTTGTTATGTTACCCAGTTCCCATGCAACCCATCATTCAACCATAACTACTGGAAATACTTCATAGCACTATTCAGTATACAGTATACAACTGCACTGCAGAAGCTGAACATATACCCTACCTCCCCAACTACATTAATGCAGTCATTGGCATCTGGTTCCAAACTGCGCCCCAGATGCCTCTCAGCCGCATCATGCCACCCAGTATGTGCTACCCACCTCTCACCCCCTAGCACCCCACATAGTGACTGATAGTGCGCATACCTGACTCTCCACCTGCCTCTACATCAGCATCAATTGGGCTGGGCTGGCATGACTCCTCCATCCCCGCACCATCACCATCATCGGACTCCACTGCAGAACTCTCCAGAACAAAGTGGGGTTCGTTGTTAACCTTATTCCCAGTATTTTGTCCAATTCATCGTAGAACGGACACACCACCGACCACCAACAGAGCGCCTGTTGCTGTCCACGAGTCTTGTGGTAGCGCACTTCTGAGTTGTTTTATTTTGTCTCTGCATTGTTTAGCACTCCTTTCGATGCCATGTTCAAATAGGTATTCGGACACTTTCTGATACACCTTGGTGTTGCGACGTGCACTAGCCAATTCTAACTGTACCCATTCCTGTGTCCAGTAGTCAACAAGTAATTTCGTTGCCTCATCAGGCCATGTGGCACCACGATCAGCCATGCCTACACCTCCACTACCTATAATGCTGCCTACTGCCTGTGCAGTTATTGGGACACTGATGTTTCACTGATTCACTGCTGGCTATACTGGCCACGCTCAGACAAAGCACTCTGCACAAACACAGCCTTCGATGCTTCCTACTGCTGGTTCTTGGGCTACTACACCAGCTGGTGGCATTTATTGGAATACCCACGCCTGACTGATGGGGTTCACTGCACTCGCGATCGCACTCGCGATCAGCGCTGTACACTTCCTGGTTCTTGCCCTGGTTTACGTCCCAGACTGCACTGCCTCGCTGCATTGTGGTATAGAAGGGGACTGGAGGGCACACTCTCACTGGCGTCCACACTGCAGGCTGTAGCGTTACAGATCTATGTAAGCGTTACCATGGCCGTTATAGAAATCTGTTTGTATGTGGTTTCTACAGCGGTTTTGAAAATGCCTTCTGTAACGATTAAGAAGATGTAAACTAAACCTCACAGTAACGGTTTGAGCCCTCTGTAACGTTATAGAGGCATAGTGTGACAGGGGCATAGAAACATCCGGTCACATTGTGAATATCGAACAGTTCTCCTCACATGACAGAGAATTCAGGGAGCAATTATGGACAATTGAGGTAACAGAAGATGTGGACACAGCTGTATAACCACATACTGGATACCCTCCCTTACAACAATGCAAAGAGGAGGGGAAACATACACTGTTATTGTGCTCCTAAAGACTCTGCAAGAGGGTTAGGGTGAATGTGGTTTATTTTACATGCAACTTTTTGTAAAGCCATTTTCCGTTTTCAGAAATGGCCTGTTCCATTTGGCAAAATCTTAAAATCTATTTTTACCATTTTCCAGAATTTGGAAGCAAATCAGCATGCTTTATACAAAACTGCGGCTCAAAATGGAGTGCTCTGCACAAAAAGTTGGTGCAAAGGTGATTTTTTTCCCCATGAAAAATGTATTCCCTTGTGCTGACTTAAAAATGACAAATTCCATGTTTTACTAGTGTTTTACACTGAAAACGGAAAATCATTGGCCCTACTTTTGACTCTGAATGTGAGACACTGATAAATTGGATGCATCTTCATTTTTTCTGTATATTCTGTTTTTGGTTCTGGTTCCCAAATACCCAGTGTCTAACCATGCCCAACCCATAGTAACTAGAGCTGTGCAGTACAAATACTATCCAGGACAAATGTACACAAAACACTGCACTTTTTACAACTACAAACATCTTTCTTAAATATCTGTATTTGTGTTACACCAAAAATATCCTTAGGCCTAAGCTGAAGCATAAGTAGGTTCTCATTATGACAACTACTGCTTATCACATAAATGCATATTTTCTTGATTAATCTACATATTTATCATAACTCTCACAGCCCCATGTCTTGTATACAGTTAACAACAGAAGCAAGTCTGAAATGCAGAAATACATTTTACGTTGCATACCAACACAAATACCAGACTCACGAACACAAATTCCAAAAATCAGATCTATGCACAGCCCTAGTAGGAACCAGAAAATGTGGCCTGCACACACCATACCCCCACTGAAAACTGCAGAAACAAAAATGCCGCCATTCAAAATACTGTAGTTCCGTGTCTCTTTGCCAGCAAACATGAAAGCACGCACACAAAAGACAACAAAGCTGGAGCAAGTGTTCAAAATAAAAGTACTATGATTGAGGAACAGAGCTAGACAGCAAAAATATTGCAGCCTGTCCAGAAATGTCCCACCTTCCACTAGACAGTGTGTCCACAGCAGTGCCCCCAGTCTGTAACAATAGCGGAAAGATGAAAAAATGAACAATAAGAAAGTATTTTTTCTTGACCAGAATTTGCTTCTATACTGGTAACATCTGTACTTTCGATTAGGTTTTGACTCATTTGTTTCTTATTTTGATCCACATTTCTTACACCAGTGAGTCTAATTCTACCCACGTGTTGAAACCCCCCAGCACTCTCACTGCTGAGACTGCTCGATAATCAGCCATGAAGGGCATTAGCAAGAGGGTCATATCCACGCCCTGCTCTACAATAAGCACCAACATTTCAACTTTACATGCATCAGCCAGTTTTAACTTTTAAGGTAACCCTTGCACAACTGCTCATAGCAGGAGCCCTCCAGAAGTGCTGTCCAAATTGTAATTTAGCTATACAGCTTACCAATAAGTCATTCAATCAGGGTGTTTCTTATTTATCCAACTATTTTCTAAGGGTTTGTAAACAAAACAAAAAAAATACCCAGTTCGATTTCTCAAAATGTGGCTATTACTGTTTTTATTTCTTTGCCTTTCAATGGGTATGTTCCCACCATGGAAAGCTAGGGTGCTAGATATGCAACTGAGTACCTTGGCTAACTTGAGTTGGTATACTTTCTAGCCTATAAACCCTTTATGTTGGCCTTTGTCAGTTTGCTGACTAACTGGCAGACTATTGCAATTTGTAAAGTCCCACAATGCAAAGGTAACATCAGACACAAAAAAGCGGTCTACAAAAATACTATTTACTTAAGTAAACACATTCTTTGTTAATCATCACCTTGTTCCAGAAGTAATGAATTAAATCCTAGCCCACATCTTTAAATCTAACATCTTCTGATTCTGCTGCTTCAAATGGACTGAAATTTATGGCCATCAACATTTGCAGCAAGCTGGATACATAAAAAGCTGGGTTGCACTTTATAACCCAAATGTGCATTTATTTTACTGAAACATGGCGTAACACTTCCTTAGATTCTAATGTGATCTCCCTCCCAAAGTATGGCTTGTACAGGCAGGATCATCCAGCACATGCTGGAGGGAACTGTACTCTATGTCAAGAAGGCACCGTTGTCCTCCATAAGGGGGGGAAATTGATTAACCAGGAAAGGCACACTAAGCTGAAGCTTGTTTCCAGGTGCGACCTGGGAGCACAAGGAAGTTAAGGGACTTGCTCAGGGCCACACAGTATGCAAGTGGGGGCTGTGGGATTCAAACCCAGGTCTCAGATTTGCAGCTCAGAGCCCCAAACCTCTGCGCCATACTGCCTCCCCATAACTACTCTTCTGTCTAAACCAACTAAATTTGAATACCCTGCCTTACTATAACCATTTCAAACAGTGAATTGATTAATGTGTTTTGCTGTTATAGACTCTGACAGGTGGGGCAGGTAACTGAAATTGTATATGTATAATCTCTGTTTTAAATCAACTTGTACTTCCAGTCTGCACTGTGAGACGAAAGCAACTTGTTGTTCAGTGTACCTTCCTGGTGAAACATTTCAATAAATAAATAAATATCAAACCTTGCTAGTGATAACAACAAAGAAACTCTTATTATGGGGTCATAAACTTCACACTGGCCAACTCAAAGCCATAAAGTCAAACAATTTAAAGCTACTATGTGATGAATTTGGTTTTACACAGCAAGTCTCACAGCCTACCAGACTCAACCCTAAAAAACCTTCTAAAAAAATCATCTACAGTACCTTAGACATCATTCTTACTAACAGACCCCAGCAAACAGTTACTGCGGTCTTTGATAATGTCTTCAGTGACCATAATGTGGTGATTTGTGCCAGAGGGGTAAGATAGTCGTACAGTAAGCCCTCATTTATTTATAAAGGCTCATTCACTCATTTTACGGAAGACTATCTCTACCATCTGGCTGCTAGAAACTGGCAGGACTTTGCTGGCCCAGTGGCATGGAGGGCTGAGGCATCTGTGCCTTACCTCTTGCCATGACAGCAATTCGTGCTTGGGGTGCAAGTGGGCCGCCGGGGGTCGGCCGGGGAAGGAGAGGATCGAGTGTCCATAGGACAGCTCTCCTCTCCCGGGGAGGGAGGGTGGGGAGTACAGGTTCGGGCAATTCCCTGGCACGTAGTGGAGGCTGGGTGCCACAGCGCCATATAGCCTGTTACAAGCAAAGGGGGGTGGAGCAGTCGTCAGGCATGCTGTGGATGGAAGTGCGCAAACTCAGCCATTGTTGACACTGCACACTCCACCTAGGGGAACAACCAGAAACCAGGAAAAGAGGTCCCAGGTTAAGCAGGATGAACAGCCACCCTCCGCAGGCCCAGACTCAGAATGGCGCTTGCCTGGAGTCTGGATCTGATTCAAGGTGAGTCGAGTTGGGAGTTCCTATCCACCCCATCATGGGGGGAGGAGACCATGGGGGAAGACGGGGACAGCTGCCTGATGTTAGGTGTGGGGTTGGCTGGGTGGGTGGCTGAGAGGTATGCCAACTGGTGGGGTTCTAGGAAGAAACAGGTAAACTACAAAAAAAAAAAAAAAAAAAAAAAAATGTCAGGACTTTTATTTCGCATCCTCAGTACATGCTGTGTATGAAATATTTACTCAGCAAGTACTAAAAATTATAAACCAGCATACTCCCATTACTAAACTTAGAACCAAAAAGAAAAGCTCTCCCTGGGTTTCTAGTGAAATAAAATAAGATTTAAGGGACAGTGATCTGCACTGGGCAAAGGCAAGACAGGACTGGACAACTTTTAGGCAAAACAGAAATCCATGTATCAAATTAGTTTGTTTGGCCACAGCAAATTACTATCTGACCCTGCTGGATGAAAATAAGAATGATCCCTCTAGATTTTGGAAAGCTGTAAAGGACACAGAGGTAAGGTCAGCCCCCTCTACACTACTCAGGCAACTTCAAACAAGAGGAACTAAGCTTGCTTTTTTCCTCTGTCGGAAAGACTTCTGAAAACTCTCCCTTATCCAATGTTCCTTTAGCTACCCAAAAATCACTTAAATACAATCAACAACTTGGGCATGATTCTAGTTCCAGTTGTTCTCCTTTGCAGGTGGAACAGCTACTTCAGAACCTAGATTCCCAAAAAGGGGACGCTGATAACACTGGAGCCCCTGTTCCTAAAAATGGGTTATTCTATCCTAACTGCTTTATATAATCCATGTCTTCAACCTGTCAATAGCAAACTGTGAAATCAAACTACTGAGGATAACTGCTTACATAATTCTGTTACACTCGAGACAAGGCCTCACCAAGTAACTATCAACCTATCTCCATCCTCCCCATCTGCACTAAAATGCCTGAAAGATTAGTGAATGAGCAGATCAGAGAACATCTTGCTAAAGTCAATATAATCACCCCAATGCAATCAGGCAGTACAGCGCAGTGGTTTAAGGCTCTGAGCTGCAAATCTAGAGACCTCGTTTGAATCCCACAGCCCCCTCTTGCATACTGTGTGACCCTGAGCAAGTCACTTAACTTCCTTGTTCTCCCAGGTTGCACTTGTAAACAAACTTATAGCTTAGTGTGTCTCACCTGGTCAAACAATTGGGGGGGGGGGAGAGCGCAACACAGTATCACAGTTGCTTTAGTTAAGGTTACCAATGACTGGTTTACAGTCCTTGATCCAAAACTTACTAATTCGGCACTCAATCCAGACCTTAGTAAAGCTTTCGATACTGTGGACCACATTATCCTCCTGCGTAAACTTACAAATGTTGGCATAGGTCTAGGTGCAGTAGCTTGGTTTAGGAGTACCTTGTTGGAAAACAACAGCAGAACTGGAAGGATTATCAACCTCTTCTGCCCATATTTGCAAAGCAGTGTGCAGGGACCCATATTAAGACCACTTTCATTTATGATATACACTAATGGTCTGAGTTCTAACATTGCAAATGCAAAGCTACACTTATATGCAGATGACACTGTTCAGTAAGTTACTAGTCCACTCCAGATATGGCTATTGTAACCCCTACCCGGTATGCCGTTTCCATCTGACAGCAATACCAGGCGGGCTGGGTTCGGGGAGGAATATGTCACTCGGCACATAGGCTAGGTTTGGCAACTCTGCACAGGGGCACCCAAGTAACTCCGAACACAGGAAGCAATAACTGTAATGTCTACTGGACACTAAGAAGGGAACCACCCCCATTAAGGGAGCACCAGAGCCACCACCACTACCTCAGAGGCTGAAGAAAGCACAGCAGTTGGACCACAGTGGGCTCAGGGAGGGTGAGGATGGTGGAACAGAGGCACACCCAGTCAGTTGTTCCACTCCACAAGCTATACACCATTCTGGGGAAGCATAGCCCCTATGGATGCACCCGCAGAGGAGACTAAGGAGGCTGAGGACAACTGTCACAAGGGATGCCCACAGGAAGAAGGCAGAGGACACCACAAGAAAAGGAAGAAGCTCCTGGTGGGGACTCCAATTATTAGGAGATAGAACTGGGGGAGCAGGGAAAACTGAAGTAAGTGCCTGCCTGGTGCCATGGCTTGAGGGACAGGAAGCACATCCTCAGGATCACAAGAACAGCTGCAGGGAGTCTGAGCTGGACGCTCATTGTCCACCGAGAGCAAATGACTCGCTCAACATTAGATTAAAGCAGTGCAGAAGGACTTTGTAGAATTGGAGAGGGGCCTAAGACAAGTAGCACACACAGTATCCTTCTCAGAGGTGCTGCCTGCCAATGGCATGAGTGAGGCGAGGCTACTTTGCACCATGCAGTTTAATGAATGGTTGAAAAATGGTGTGGAGCACAGGGTTTGGCTTCATTGGGGACTGGGGTTCCACCTGGAGGACACCAGCCTATACTGGTAGGATGGTCTGCATCTGTCCAGGAAGAGAACAAGTCTTTTGAGCAATCTGTTTAAATGCTTCATTGGCAAGCTTTTAAACTAGTCAAGGGGGGAGGCACTGATAAGCAGGAGGAAAATCCCAGCCTCTCCCTACAAAACAGGATATTAAATGAGAAAAAGACCAAGGTAGAAAGGTCAGTGGGGGATGCTGCAACAGAAGGTAAAGCCATCAAAAAATGGAGAGCAATGAGTACCAATGCCCGTAGTCTGAGTAATAAGCTTCCTGAATTAGTGGCCTTGATGGAGGAGGAACATCTGGATATCGTGGCAGTCACAGAAACATGGTACACACAAAACCATGACTGGGACGCAAACATACCAGGATACACTATCTACAGGAGGGACAATGGAGGGTAAAAAGGAGGAGGAGGAGTAGCTCTTCACATAAGGGAAGGAATCAAAGCAACAGAGCAAAAGGAAAACAGGGAGGAGAAGAAGCACTGCTGGGTAAATTTGGAGACCGGCAATGGCACCACAATCCACACAGGGTTGTATACAGACCCTCTCTCAGGGGAGGAAATGGACAAGGAAATGATAGAAAGTATACTTAGAATGGCAGAAAAGGGGAGATATTGCTGATGGGTGATCTGAATATGCCAGATGTTAACTGGAATGCAGCTGCAGCAGCCACTTAGAAGAGCGGGGTTATTCTAGATGCCCTACAGGGAGCATGCATCAGACAACTAGTATTGGAGCCCACTCGAGAGGGAGCAATCATAGACCTGGTTCTCTCAAATGGAGATGGAGAGAGGATCACAGATGTAGAAGTGGGTAGCCATCTGGGAACTAGCGACCATCGAACAGTATGGTTCACAATAAACACAGCAATAGAGTCAAGCCATACAAAGGCAAAAGTACTGGACTTTAGGAGGGCTGACTTTGCCAAAATGGATGAGTGCCTAAGGAATGCACTAGCAAATGGGCAGGAAGGAGGGGTGGAAGAACAATGGGGAATAAAAAACTGCCATCACAGAGGTAACAAGCCTTTGTGTGAAGCAAATAAACAAAACAAAACGATGTAAGAAACCACTATGGTTCTCAAAATAAGTGGCAGTGAAGGTTCAAGAGAAAAAGAAAGCATTCAGGAAGTACAAGGAATCACAGAAGGAGCAGGACAGAGGACTGAATCAGTTAAAGCAAAAGGAAGCTGGGAAGGCAGTCAGACCAGCAAAGGCCCAAACCAAGGAAAGATAGCCAACTCAGTTAAGAAGGGGATAAAACCTTTATAGGTACATCAAGAAGAGAAGGAAGACCAAGGGAGGATAGTGAAGCTTAATAAAGGGAGGGTGGGTGGGCAGTGGGTGACTGTGAAAAGGCAGAGATACTAAACAAATATTTTTGCTCAGTATTTATAAAGGAAGAGGGGGAGGTACCTAAGACAAACAGTAGTAACACTCTGGATGCAGAAGTTGATACCAGCCCATTTACAGAAGAAAGGGTTCTGAAAGAACTCTTAAAACTGAAGGTGGACAAAGCAATGGGGCCTGATGGGATTCATCCCAGAATTCTAAAAGAACTAAGGGTAGAACTAGTGACACCACTGACTACCCTCTTTAACAAATCATGGGAGGATGAGGTGGTACCCGAGGACTGGAGGAAGGCAAATGTGATTCCCCTTCACAAAAGTGGGAGCAAGGCAGAAGCAGGAAACTACACACCTGTTAGTTTAACCTCAGTGGTAGGGAAAATGATGGAATCCCTTCTGAAGGAAGGGACTGTCGAGTATATAGAGGCCAGAGGGGCACAGGTCCCAAGGCAGCATGGATTCACAACGGGAAGGTCATGCCAGACAAATCTGATAGATTTCTTTGACTGGGTGACCAAAGTAGTAGATCAGGGAGGGGCTGTGGACATGGCCTACCTAGACTTTAGCAAGGCATTTGACACAGTCCCACACAAAAGATTAATATACAAGTCAGCCAGCCTGGGAGTGGGTCCCAAGATGACAGCCTGAAAAGAATTGGCTGGAGAATAGGACACAGTGAGTAATAGTAAATGGAGTCCACTCTGAAGAAAGAGTTTACTATGGGTACATGAGGGTTCAGTATTAGGACCGGTCCTCTTCAATGTCTTTATAGCGACATTGCAGAGGGACTGGAAGGAAAAGTATGTCTCTTGCAGATGACACAAAGATCTACAACACAGTTGATGCACAAGGTGGGGTGGAATGGATGAGAAGGGACTTGGCAAGGTTAGAGGAATGGTCAAATGTATGGCAGCTTAGATTCAATGCTAGAAGTGCAAGATAGTGCACCTGGGAAACAAAAACCCAGGGAAGAGTACACAATGGGGTGAGATGGAAAGAGACCTGGGGTAGTCATATGAGATGACCTAAAGGTGGGCAAGCAATGTGAGAGGGCAGCAAGGAGGGCTGGGGGGATACTGGGATGCATAGGGAGAGGCATCACCAGTAGGAAACAGGAAGTTATTCACCTCTGTACAGACGGCAGGTGAGACCCCATCTGGAGTACTGCATGCAGTTCTGGAGACCCAGTCTCCGCAAAGACATAGACAGAATGAAAGCTGTCCAAAGGAGGGAAACTAAAATGGTGCAGGGTCTGCACGGAGGAAGACATATGAAGAGACTTAAGGGCTTATATGTATAACCTCGAGGAAAGTAGAGGGGGCACGCATGATGAAACATTCAAGTACCTCAAGGGAATCAAAAAGAGGTATTGCAAGAACAAGGGGCACAATTTGAAGATGAGAAGCTCAGAGGTAATTTAAGGAAGTATTTTTTCACAGAGGGTTGTGGATGCAAGGAACGGCCTTCCGGAGGAGGTTGTGGAGTCAAAAACAGTGGTGGAATTCAAGCATGCATGGGACAGTCATAAGGCAATTCTAGGGGGTTGGGGTAGAAAGAAGTAGGCTGCTGGTTAACTAGGATCTGCAGCTTATCCATTAGGTAGGGAAAAGGGTAGACTGGGTGGGCCAAGCGGTCCTTATCTGCCGTCAAATTCTATGTTTCTATGTTCAATACCAGAAGTGGGATTCTAAAATGTGGCTTTATTCACCTCCAAACAGAATAAACAAAGCATAGATGGACCTCCAGGGGCTACACTCCTGGTAATGCAGATTAAAGAAGACCAGAACACATCCTCGTCACTTTAATACAATAAATCCTGCAATTGCTGGGACACTCCGCAGATCACTACCATTCTAGGTGAGCGGTTGGACTCATTTACCAAAGTTCAAGTACCTGGGGTCTGGTTAGACCATAGACTTACTTTCACAGACCACTTAGAAGAACTGGCAAAGGAACTTAGACAAAGACTTGGTCTGTTCTTTAGGATTAATAGTCTCTCACAAGAGAGGATAAACTGAAACTGGTTCAAACTACCTTTCTTTCCCTATTGGATTACGCAGACTTTCTTTATAGTCAGGGACCAGCAGGTACCCTAGCCAAACTCGATACACTTTATCACAGAGCCATAAGATTTATCACGGGTCTTCCATACTCAACCCACCACTGTGCATTGTACACGGCAGTGGATGGTCATCCGTTGCTTACAGATGGAAAAATGCTGCAGTTTGACATACAAAGCTATCTCAAATAAACTGCATCAGTATATCTCTGTCTGTTTACCTTTGTGAACTCTGGGGAAGTATGCCCTGAGAAGCACCTCATATATCTACCTTTATGTTTACAAAGCAAAATCTCGCATTGGCAGAGCAGCCATCAGTTTTGTGCTCCCTCAACTGTGGAACAAGCTGCAAAAAACTTTGAAATTAATTCACCCCATCAGCCTAGCAGCTTTTAAATCTCTATAGCTACATCATAATAAGGAGTCCTGTGCCTGTCTATCCTAAATAGTGACTCCTATAAGTCCAAGCACACTCTAATTACTACTGTTAAAAGACTGATCACATCTATAATCGACTCTTACCTCTCCCTTTTCTACCCCCATATCTGTCCTTCCATATTCCTTTGACCCTGGTTCCAGCTCTAAATTTCCATACCATATCACTATATATCTTTTTATATTAGGTTTTATTTGTGTTCAGTGCACCTGATATGTATATTTCTTTATTTTATGAAAAATTGTGTCATACCCAAAACTTACTGTATCTTCTGTTCCAAACATATACTACTGTCAATGTTACCTGCTGATACTTTGTATATACTGTATTATTGTATCTCACTTTATTTGTATTATTACTATTTTCTTGTGGGTTGCATCTCATGTATATTGTCCCTTGTTCCTTTTAACAAACCCATGTCCACCTCGAAAATGAGCTTGTCTCAACAGTGATCGCTTGGTTAAATAAAGACTTTGATTGATTGATTGATTGATTGACTGTGCTGGCAGGCCAGTTAGAAACAAAAATTATAAAAAGTGTACTGTATTGCTGGATTTGTCTGCCAGTTTAACAGAAATATACAGGCACATCTGTCTATATACTTTTTTTTTTTTGCCACTGTGAATTGTAGGATTAATGGAATATTGCAGAATGACCACCATGAAGACCAAAGTCCATTATCTACTGTACATGAGTAGTCCAGTATGAGTGACTAGAGTGCAAGTTATCCACACACCTCCCTGACAGTATACTTAAACCTATCATGGAGGGACTACCTCAAGTGAGTGATAGAGCAGTTCAGATTCCTCACTCATTCAGTCCTTGTCCTTTTCATGAGGCTGCCCATAATATACTGTATATGTTAATAGCTGTTGTGATGGTAGTTTTGTGACATGATTCCTGTCCACTAGGAAATGAGCAAAAACACCAGAATGCATGTCACATTGGCTACCCACCAGCATCAGATGATGATAGCTTTCAGAAACCAAGACTCGACTGAACTGGGACAATTGACATGTAGATAAAGGGCCTCTGCTGACCATCCACTGAGCTATCTAGTCATCCTATCTATATATTAACAATAAAATAACATCCTTAGCAAGTGCATTTACTAAAGTTTAAAGGAACTTACCTGCTGTTCTCCACAGGATCAACGGGTTCGCAACCACACCAGTTGCAGTTTTCAGATGCTAATACTATCATTTAACAGGGTTTTTTTGGGAAATCTGACAGCCTAGGGTAATAGCTCCTGAAAGGTCCAGTATTTCTTAATAAAGCTCTATCCTGGAGGGTATTATTGCGCTTAGAAAATGGGCTACTGTGTATTTACGCGGTCTGAAAATAATGTATTAGTAAATGTTTAAACTTTGATGTTTGTTTTAATTTATAATAAAAGAGTTCCTCCCTTCTTTTGAATATTGTGTTTTTTTTTTCTAATGTAGGGACTCTTGTCCCAGTGGAGCCTCCATAGCTGTTAAGTTTTGAGCTGGTTGTCATGGTTACCACCCCTCCACCCCCATGAACATGGGTGGGAGAAACAGTTTTTTATTCTGTCTCCCTGACAGCAAAGAAATGGCATGTGTTTATTTATTTTATTTTTCTGTTTCAATTTCTTTTCAGTTTCATTTTACTAAAACACAATGTTGTTGCTGAACATATTGTCAAGGGGACCCGGGACAGAACATTGGCTGTCATGGATGGAGGGAGGTCCTGCGACTGGGCAACAGAAAAAATGCAGGTATAAACAAAAGAAAAAGTTTTCATTTTTTTTGTATTGTGGAGGACCAGAGCCACTGTCACCATGTCACACTTCACGTACAGAAAACAGTAAGGATGCAGAGACAATATTGGGTTCAATGAAAAGCAAAGGTTTTTTTTCGGAAAAAAAAATTCTTACAAGTAATACTGGCTTTGTTAAAATTTGACTACACTGTGTGTGTGGTAGCTGAATTCTCTTGAAGGGTTGGCAGCCTCGCTTGGTTATCCATTACCAAGACAAAAAACATGGTGATGACTCCGTTTAAAAATTCGTGGTGCCCAAGGATTCCCCAAGTAATGGGGAACCCCGAATTGGCTCTTGTTTTTTGTGGGCTCTGTTGAAAAATAAATGCATGCTAAGCATGGCTTTCAGTCAACCAGCATGCTTTATTTGTCAAGCCCATTTTCTAATCTAAAATAATATGCTCTCTGGCTATAATAGGAGCAAAACAGCAGGGCCTTTATTAGGGTCATCTTTCAGGGCCCTGCAAAGGAAAAGGGATTATACAGCACAGGTAGCAGTGCAGTATCATGGCTGCTTTTCAGTTGCCTTTCTAGGCACAGTCAAAAAATATATATTCTCACTTGGGCTGTGTTTCAGTGCCCTTCAGGATCAGCCAAAAATGTAATAGCCCACCCCAACCCACAGAATGTACAGTAGCTGCTTGTTGGCTGTACTGTTGGGCACAAACCATGCTACATCATAACTTGTGATTATACCCCTTTAAATATAAGGGAGTTCTGGTGCTTCACTGGGTAAGCAGACACAGGAACAATGCAGGCCTGATAATGCTGCATGAGGTCAGCCGGCATTAGTGCACCTAAAACATTAAGCAAGGTTTTATTTTGTTGCAAACTCAACCCAGAATGAGTATTTGTACTCTCAGCTGGGTGGCCAAGTCCATTAAAGTTGATAGTAAATAGATTTTACACCTCTAGATGCCCTCCTGTTGTCCTTTTGGATCCACATTTTCAAAGGAGATGTGCAGCCCAAAATGGAAATGTGCAGCGCATCCCAGAAAGTGCACGGAACTGCGATATTCGGAAGGGAGAGATGCATTGCGCATTTCCAAATGTGCGATCATGCAGATATAATGTATGCAGCGCACAAAAAGGGAGCATGTACATAAATATGCTGCACATCTGTATATTCCACCAAAATGTGTGGCACATCTGCCGCGCATCTCAATAATGCTCCACGCAAAGTTAGGCATGTCAATGGATGGTCTAAATCAGACGGCTACCCACAGGCAGGCTGCAGAACTGCAGACAGGTGACCCTGAGACAGCCCTCAGAGGTGTACCAGGATGTGCTTCAGGCACCCATACACAGTAGTCATGCCAGGATGGATGTACCCAAAACCACCGGTGCAGGTACACCATGGGCACCGCCCAGAGAGCCATCCTCCACACCACTCCCAGGATGTGGACACCCAGCTGCCACATGCCAGTGGTGTCGGATGTCCCACAGGCACACCATCGGAGCAGATGGCCACGCTGCAGCACATGTACCAGGGGCCATGGCCTGCACCCATGTGGCCTGCAGGACACCACCCAGTGGTGGCATGCACCCAGGGTGATGTCTGGGGCAATGGTGCCCAGGTACTAGTGGCAGCATGGCATGGGCCAGGGACTGACCTGTGGCACACACCCACAGTGGTACATCATAGGTGTATACAAGTGGGACCCACCCACTAGGGCACCTGGCCACCTTCTGCACACTGCCATTCTTTGCAGTTATCACCATGTTCCTTTCATACGGGGGTGTGTGGGGCACTGCAGGTGACTGTACTCTGCATATGGAGCTGGTGTATCACATGCATGTGGTATACCAAATAGACTTTGTCACCCTGTGTTCTTCCCTATTGCTTGTCCAGGTGGGCTCCTGTGGTCACTATCCTGGTGGGCCCCTGTACCCCAGTCTGACCCTGTACATGGCAATGGGTAATAGCACTGTACCCAGGTCAATGCAGTCCATCCACCCACACACACACATTCCATCACACCTGCCTGCAAGGCTGCAGTACCTCCTGTTCACCCTTGTGGAGTGGTAAGGAAGCCCTGCAAAGCTGGAACTGAGCATGCCTTGGGTATGCAAATGGCCTCAATACATTCCAATAAAGAGCTGCACATGTGGGAAATGGGCTTGGAATGTGCATTTAGGTCATTTGCATATCCTGGCTGAATACTGCAAGTTTGCGAACCGTGCAAGTGGCTTTGCATCACGCATTTCCCTATGCTCCGCACAGGTCCCAGGTCACCTGCTGCACCACGTATCTCCCATTGCGCAATCATGCATGTTCGGGATATTCAATCAGACCTGTACAATTGCATCTTATGGTGCAATTTTTGCATATACCATTATTTTGTGCCGGCACATATCAGTTGCGCAGCACAGGCACTTGCACGATGCAGCCTAGGACTTTTGAATATTGGTCCCTTAGTGTCTATCCAATATCCTGGCATTTTTTACTTTTTTTGTTTGTTGCCTTTGTAACTATCCTGAATCCTGCCCCCTTAGCATTTGCTACTCTCCTCCTTAGCAGTTGCTATTCTCTCTTCATACCTGCCCAAACATTCTATGGCATCAGTAACATCATTCCAGGCCTTTCAGATGAATAACATGGAAATATGTTATTGATGTTATAGAATGTCTTAGAAATATGACAAGAAAGAGCAGTAGCTGCTGAGGAGAGTGCACCTCTATGCAGAGCTCATGGCACCCCAAAGCTAGATGATTTATTCACCAAAAAATTGGTCAAAGCATATCAGAATATATAACTGGCATGGAAAGGATGGTGGAAGGGCAGTTAACTATTTAAAAATTTCTTATCTCCTTTAACTGATTTTCCAATTTACTTAAATACCATGGAGGTTGCAGGACAAGCCTGATTTAGTCTTGGTTTGCACAGACCAGGGGATCACCCTTGATGCATAGGATGTGGGAATGCGTAGTGGCAAGTTCCTCTCTGACTGGTTTCCACTTCCCTCACAGCGAAGGCCTCTGCAGCTGGCAGGCAAATTGGTTGTTCTCTCAGGTCCAGTCAGTCCCTCCTGACCTCTGCATTCAGCAAACAATCTTTTACAGGACAGTTCAACCTGTGCAAGACCTTAGCAAGCAATAATTCCCAACAGGGTGGGCGGTGTTGGGCACACCGGACTGCCCAGGGCGTAATGAGGCCTTGCCTTATAGCCCTGGAAGGTCTTGTATTGCCTCAATACTGCCCACCCTGGAGGTTATTATTGCACTTAAAAATGGGCCTGAACTTAAATTTTAACACAGTAATTAAAAAGTAGGTACAAAATTAAAACATAAAAGGTTTATGTTAGTAGTCCCTGCCTGGCATAGTTGCCAGTAAAGGGTGCAGCTATAAGAAGCTTGAAGTTTGGCTAGGGCAGTTTAGACTTTAAACTTTAAACCCTCTCCTCCTTCAAACTGTTAGCTCTGTAGCAGGAGTTAGCACTAATGCCCCTCTCTCATTAGTGTTTTTATTTTGTGTGTGTGTGTGAAATCTTCTGAGTTCACCTGGCACCCAACTCCCTTGGCAGCTGCACTATTGAGATGCTGAGAAGGTATGGAATGTTGGGACCTGCACATCAATGGTAGTCGAGCAAACTGGCAGGAAAAAGGGAAAGTAAGCCTGTGCTAAACAGGTAGATTTGTGAAGTAATTTGTTTTGATGTGCAGTTTTGAGTGGGGAGTCTCAGAAGGGCATGCATTTTCATCTGGGAGAATTGGGCTGAGGTGCGTACGTGGGACTTAACTTCCAGTGACTGAAAATGGAGGGATCTGACTATCAAGGCTGATCAGCAAAAGAAAAAGTTAGCCTGTCTAATAATGTAGGTAGATGTTTGCATTATGCATTGTTTTTGCTGTGCAGTTTTGAGTGTGACTTGTCAGTGGGCCTGCTATAGTGAGAATCAAGTCGAGGAGTGGCTGCAGTTGTTTCTTCACTTACACTCCTCCCAGAAAAGATAACTAGAAAAGAAGTGTATATCCACTATGTATATGAGGCCAGAGCCATAACACCCTGTAGCATATTATGACATGTACCTGAATATAAGCCTACTTAAATACTGTATGTTAGCAAAACCCCAACTCTTCCCCTGACACAGCCCCTCTCCACAAAACACCATGCTACAACCCCCAAAACACACACAAAGTTACCCCCACATACACACACTAAACTCCCCCTCATACACACTCACCCAAGACAACCCACCTTCAACCCCCACACACACATACACACATGTATATTAGGTGGAAACCAACATGTTGATAACCAGATAAAGAGTCCTTTTAACTGGTTATCAACATGTTGGTATTAAATCTAAGGACTTGCTTTTTGATTTTGAACGTATTCTTATAACACAGTCATTCATTAATAATTTCAGTCAGAGGTTTTGCCTACTTGAGTGTTTAGCTTATCTGCTGTGGATGTTATTTGACCTTGAAAAGATTCTCAGTAGTAGCAAGTTAATGGAATGCTGTTCATTCCATTTAAATCTGTGATTTTTTGGAAAAAAGGAACTTTAAACTAATGAGAATTTTTTCGCGGGGTATGTATTTTTTATGTCTGATCTGGGTGTTAATAGAATGTGACTCTCTGAACAATTGTCATAAGTCTCCCGAGGAAGGACTTGGTTGGTCCAAAAGCTTAGACATTGTTTTCTTTTTGTAACATCTATGTTGGTTCAATAAAAGGTATCAGACTATTTGCTTCTGGATCAGTTCATCACTCAATGAGTGACTAGTAGCTTCTAAGGTGCCTGAATTAATGAAGTCCATTACAAGTCCATGAGCCCTGTGGCCTTTCCATAGGCTTCAAAGCCTGATTGGCTAACCAGTCATCCTCTGACCCCATCACCATGCCTCTACAGGTCAGAGGTAATAAAGATGGCTGCCACATTTGTGGTCCATAGGCAGTCTTTCCCAAATGTCCATATTTACACAAAGCTCTGCTTACAAATTGTGTTTTGGGCCCCAAACCAGTCCTGTGCTAGTGCCGTCCATGTCTGGTTTGGTCTTGGGGGAGGATTACACTCCCCCCCCACTAAGCAATTGACCTCTGAGTCAGTTTCAGAATGAGAGTCAAAAATGCAGCATATATACAGGCTGATTAGACAAATGTTCCTATCTAGGCATAGGTCACTTTGCATAACATCATGTCTGCACACATACGGCTTAATTTTCAAAAGACAAACTATGATGCAAGGTGCCTGCATCAAACAGGGATGACGCAAGTGACACCTTGCTTCACAGTTTTCAGCAATCCTGATTTTCAAATGCTGGCTGCAGCAAAATTGCGATGCCATGTGGTAAAGCCCTCCTGCGCCACCCTTGTGGCAAAAGCGCCCATGTGTCAGGTCACAAGGGTGGTTGCACCACAGTGGGGCTGCACTATTCCCTTATTTGCTATTCTACAAGTCCTGCTTTGGTCACAACAGGGGACTGCCTTTAGACCAGCCAGAAGGTTGTCTAAGGGCCATGTGCCACTGCCTGGCAGGGCGGTGACTGGGAGGAGCTGCAAGTGGGGCCTGGTGGAGCAGAAGACCCACAGAGGAGACTATGGGGGGTGACAGCAGCATGACACTAATGTACTGGGGATGATGTGGCACCCTGCTGGGGTGCCCTGTGCTCCTACTTACAGCTGATTGGATTGGGACAGGGGGCTGACAGAAAGGGAATGTGAGATGCCCTCAGGAGGATAAAGCCATGGCATCTGTCCCATAGGTGTTACTGACCACAACACCATAGGCAGGTAGCAGTGGCTGCAGATTGTAAGGGTGGCTGGAACGGTCTCTGGGCACCATGTCATTTCCTGGTACCAGGCACCAAGCGTATAGGCAGGCTGCTGAAACAGATGAATTACCAGTAATACACACAAAATTCTAAGAACCACTGCAGATCCTTCAGATCTGAGGTCTATGACAGAGTGGTAAGAGCTTCAACTTTGCTGGGGTCCCTTTGGATTCCTGTTCCAGACACAAAATGGCCCATATATTTAACATAACTTTGGAAAAATTGGCACTTATCAATGGAAACATTGAGCCCAACCTCCTCCAGTCAGTCATGAACCTTGGGAAAATGTGCTTCATGCTCCCCAGATTCTTCTTGGATATGATGACATCATCAAGATAAACCAGGCTTTCCAGTAGCTTCATATTTCCCGCTGCATGTCCCAATAGCTGTTGAAATGAGGCTGGGGCACCAGATACTTTCTGTGTGTTTCCAGATTCAACTTGGTGCCACACAGAATGTTGCTGCAGAAGTCAGAGGGTGCAGTGAATGACTTAGTTAGATGGGTGGGAAACTGGTTAGGAAGGAAACTGCAGAGAATGGTGGTAAACAGAGCACGGTCAGGTAGGAGGGAAATCACAAGTGGGGTGCCACAGAGGTCAGTCCTAAAACCAGTCCTCCTCAATATGTTCATCAGCAACATAGGAGAGGAATATATGGCAAGATGTGTCTCTTCACAGATGACACTAAGCTGAGCTGTGTGCAAGAGTAGACAGTGAGGAGGGTTTAAGGAAATTGAAGAGGGACCAACAAGGATTAGAGATGCAGTCTAATGATTGGTAGTTGAAATTCAATGCCAAAAGTGCAAAATGATGCACACAAGGAACAGAACCTCAGGACGGATTATTGGATGGGAAGAATTAAGCTGGGTGCTACTTCTGAGGAAAGGGACCTGGAAGTCATCATTAGTGACTCCCTAAAACAATTTAGCTAATGTAACAAGGCCTACAGCGAGGCAACCAGAATGTTGGGGTGTACTGAAAGGAGTTCAATAGCAGGAGGAAAGAGGTAATGCTACTTCACTATAGATCACTGGTGAGATGCCATCTGAAATACTGTGCCCAGTTCTGAAGTCCTCACCTAAGGAAAGACAAAGACAGGCTAGAAACAGTACTGTGTAAGGTAACCAAGATGATTTAGGGCCAACATGGCAGATCCTGTGAACATCCATTTAGGCCACTGTACATGTTCTCATTGGAGGCCAGAAGAAAGAGGAGTGATAGGATAGAGACCTTGAAGTTCCTGAAAGGAATGAACAAGGTGAACTGTAAGGAACTGTTTAGCAGGAATGGTGAGTCAAAAACATGGGGACGAGTGAAAGTTGGAGGGGGAAATTAAGGAGGGATGTGAGAAATTTTTTATTTTACAGAGACTGGGTGGTAGGTCTGTGGAACAACCTAGCAGCAGAGGAGGTGGTGGGCACAAAAACCGTTAATGTTTCATGCACAACTGGGACAGAGTGAATAATAATTACTAGGTGGTAGCAGACAGGCACAGGTTGGGGGGGCGAAGGCAAAAACCCCATCTAGGCAAAGGTGTTGTGGTAGGATGGGGTATAACTGGGCAGAGTGGATGAGCCAATCGTCTTTTCTGCCAACGTGGTTTATGTTTCTATACAGTATTTCAGGCATCCTTAAATTTGTAGAATCCTAGAGGGCAGATTAAGGTGATCATTTCTTGGTCCTTGTGAGCCATGGGCATCTGGTAGTACCCTCTCCTCAGTTCTAGTAATGAGAACAAGCAACTCCCATTCAGGCAATCTAAGGCATCCTGACTCCTCAGCATAGTATAGTGGTCTGGTCCTGTATGGTTCGCTTGTTGAGTATTCTGTAATCCATACACATGCATACGGTCCATTCTTCTTTCTGACTACCACTATGGGTGATAGCAGAACAACAAAAAGGTCACACAGAGAGGGTGGTGCTCTTGATAATGTTAGATATTGTACAACAAAAAGTTCTTGTACCCACCACCTCCTATAATGAAGATGCCGCTCACAGAGTTCATCATTTCAAAAATGTTCAGTCCGTATTTTATTTAAGGTGCAGACAAAATTGGACAACCCCAGGCTAGACTATTGCATGGCACATTTTGGATTATGCAATCTTGTATCAAAGGTGCAAGTACAATGTGCCCTACTTTTTATAGTGGTCACAATACTGACGCAGAGCTACATCATAAAACCCATTTTCCCATCAATACATATACATCCAGACAAAACACTGTAAAAATGTGAACAGTGTAGAAAGTGTAAGATTATTTACAGTATACACAGTAGGTGTTAAAATCACAAAAACATTAACATTAAAAACCTTTACCTCTTCATAACGATTTTAGGTACTTCACTTTTGTTATGTATCGAAAACATACATAAATAGGATATTATTGGCATCTAATAATGTAACTATTGAAACAAATTCCATTCCTTAAAGATGGTCCAAAAAGTTACAGCGTGTAGTCTTATATGCAGTACTAGACCTGAAAAGGTGTATGCATTTGTTATTTCTGACCAAGGTTTACTCTGCCTTCCATAATTTGGATTGTTTTTGAGCCATGCTGCACTTGCCTTTGCTGTTCAGCTGCTGGGCTGCTAGTTCCTTATGACATCACTGTAGGATAGAGGAGTGACTCACTCTGTGCAGTACCATGTGATTGCAACAATGTTGCAAGGAAATCTACCAGTACTCAGTGTACATACTGTGTTCCCTTCCCCAAGACCCCCTGTTAGCAATGTATTATGCCAAAATCTAAATGCCTTGTCAGTATGTGTTTTTGTGAAACTGACTCTGCCCTACAATGATGTCAGCAGTATAACCCTGGGCCCCAGCAACACCAGGCTTGCTATAGAAGCTCTGGTACAGCCATGATTTTAACAGCTCAGAATGCAAAACTAACTGCAGCAGACAGTAAGAAATACAATTCCAAAATCAATGCAAGAAGGGGTAATTAATGCATGAAAGTCAAAGAGACTGGGGAAGGTCCTCTTTAAAAATATTTTTTGATAGCATAATATACAATATTATATATGCTTGCATATGATAGTAATAGATCATTGCTAAATGTACAGGTGCGGCTTAGTTCCCAAAGGCCTTTGCTTACTGGGTATTACAATTGAACCCAGCGCATAGCCCAACAGAGGAACTTTATATCCAAAAAATGGAAGAGACAAATACCATTAGTTTGTAAGAATAACTAATGTATAACGCCTAACAATTTACTACTTTTATTAACAATAATGTCAGTACCATTACTTATTCGAGGAACAGAGTGAGCTCAAAAGCTACATTTAACCCTGGATTTTTTGTTTTATTCAGATTATAAATCCAAAATGCTTTGTATATTAAGACCAAGGTATTGACATCACCTCCCTTTGGGTCTGCACACACTTTAGGAGGCAGTATAGCGTAGTGGTTCAGGGCACTGTGCTGCAAACCTGGAGACCTGGGTTTGAATCCATCAACCCCACTTACATACTGTGTGACCCTGAGCAAGTCACTTAACTTTCTTGTGCTCCCAGGTCACACCTGAAACAAGCTCTGGCTTAGTGTGCCTTTCCTGGTTAAACAATTTTCCTTCCTTTCACCAATTGCCTTGAATTTTATCTAAATTTAAACTTATGATTCTCAGGGTCTCTTGTGTAACACATATATAAAGCCTTTGATAAAAAAATGCATAATTCGATACACGTCAGGCGATAGTCTAGTCTGGTGTTGTCCGACTTTGTCTGCACCTTAAATAAAATATGCACTTAGTGCTTCTTGATTCCAGGATGATACCAGCTGCTAAGAGCTCTTGGATATATCTCTTCATGTTGGTAAACTCTGATAGAGCCAAACATTGAGGCCACTCTTGAAAATGTTGGTGGTCATGCAGGAAAATGTGATGCTCTTCCTCTGTCACAAAGTGAAGTCCAAGTTGCTCAACAAACATACATTGGTCCTGTTGGCTAGTTTCCAACTCAATCTTATCTTTTATTCCTCAGGCAATGTTGAGCCTCCCAAATCAAACACTGTGGGGTCAATGCCTGGCTTCGCTCCTTCAGTTGTGGGTTTGGGTTGTACTGCCATGTCTGCATAGGATTTCACCCTCTCCTATGGTGATATCATGTGCAGTCATGTTCTTCACTTGCTCAGTGATCCTTCTGACATAGGCATGAGCATGAAACATAGAAACATAGAAGTTGACGGCAGATAAGGACCGAAAGGCCCATCCAGTCTGCCCATTTCTTTTTCTACCTTATAAATGTGCCATCGGCCTTTGCTCTGTCAGTGACCTATCTATTCATAGTCATTTGTATTGCTCCCTTATGCCTATCCCATGCCTGTTTGAAGCCCTGCACTGCATTCATAGCCACCACTTCTTGTGGTAAGCCATTCCATGCATCTACCACCCTTTCTGTGAAAAGAATTTCCTCACATTCCACGCTAATGGCCTCCCTCTAATCTCATGCTGTGTCCTCTTGTCCTGCTATTTTCTTATATTTAAACATGTTAGACTCTTTCACCTTGTTTATGCCCTTAAGGTGTTTAAATGTCTCGATCATATCACCTCTCTCCTCCTTTGCTCAAGGGTATACATATTGAGCTCCGTTAATCTGTCCTCATATGTCTTCTGATGCAGTCCCTGCACCATTTTGGTTGCCCTTCTCTGGACTGCCTCAATTTGGTTAATGTCCTTGTGAAGGTGTGGCCTCCAATACTGCACCAGTACTCAGATGGGGCCTAACCAATGTCTTGTACAGAGGGATTATTACCTCTCTTACGACTTGTGACACCCCTACTAATACACCTAACACCCCTAGCCTTACCTACTGCTTTAGAGGTCTGCTTGATGATTTTAGGTCATCAGTGATGATGATGCCCAAGTCTCTTTCTTCCTTTGTGACTGCTAGCAACTCCCTCCCAGCCTATAAGTGGCTTCAGGGTTTCTCTTCCCTATGTGCATGATTTTGCACTTCTTTGCATTAAATCCCAGTTGCCACTCTTCTGCCATTCTGCTAGTTTATCAGATCTCTTCTCATTCTGCCCACCCCATCTGGATCATCTACTCTGTTGCAGATCTTGGTGTCATCTGCAAGACAGACAAGCCTTACCCTCTAGTCCATCTGCGGGTCACTAATGAAGATGTTGAATAGGACTGGCCCCAGGACTGATCCCTGAGGTACCCCACTTGTGACTTGCATCTCTTCTGACTGTATACCATTTACCACCACTCTCTGTTTTCTGCCAGTCAACCAGTTTGCCACCCAGTTGACCAACTTCTGACCCACCCGAGCCTACCTAGCTTATTTATCAATCTTCTATGTGGAACAAGCGTCAAAAGCTTTGCTGAAGTCAAGGTAGGCGACATCAACTGCTCCCCTTGGTCCACCACTCTGTTACCCAGTCAAAGAAATCTATGAGATTAGTTTGACAGGACCTTCCTTTTGTAAACCCATGCTGTCTTGGATCCTGTGCCCCTATGGATTCCAGGTGTTGCACTATCCTTTCCTTAAGGGTGCCTCCATAATCTTGCCCACTACTGAGGTAAGACTGACCGGTCTTGTGTTCCCCACCTCCTCCTGCTACCACTCTTGTGGAGTGGGATCACATGAGCCCTTCTCCAGTCTTCTGGGACCTCTCCTGTGCTCAGAGACTCACTAAACAATTCTGCTAATGGCTCTGCTAGTTCCTCCTTTAGCTCCTTAAGTACCCTGGGATGTATGCCATCAGGTCCCATTGCCTTATCCACCCTGAGCTTAGCAAGCTCTTGTAGGACCCTTTCTTTTGTGAAGGAGTAGTGCTCACCTCCCTCCCCTGTGTCCATGATGCTGGGCTGTGGGCCTGCCCTACCTTCTCTTCAGTAAATACTGAGCAAAAGTATCTATTTAGGATAGATGCCTTTACAGGGTCCTCCTCCTCACATGCTCCCTTTTCTCCATTAAGCTTAGTACCCCTCTGGACTTTCTCCTTTCACTAATGTATCTATAGAAAGTCTTGTCACCTTCTTTTACTGTTCGTGCTAGTGTTTTCTCAGTTTGGGACTTTGCCTGCCTTACTGCCTTACCTGCTTCCCTTAGGGCAGTTTGGTATGCCTCCCTATCTTCATCCCGCTGTGTTCCCTTATATTTTCTGAAGGCCAGCCTTTTGGCTCTGACCTTTTCTGCTACTGTATTTGAGAACCAAGTGGTTTCCTTCTTCTTTTGCACTTCCTTTTCTGTCTAACACAATGGGATGTTGCTTCATATTGTATCCTTAATGCTTGCCCACTTTGCCTGTACCTCCTCACCTGTGTTTCTTTTGCCAGGGCTAGCTTAACTCTGTTGGCCATCTTATCAAAGTCAGCTCCTCTGAAGTCCCATTTTTGCTTTGGAATGGGATGATTTAGATGTAGTAGCCAATTGAACCATACCATGTGATGGTCACTGGCCCCAGGTGACCTTCTACCTGGAGATCTGTGATCCCTTCTTTGTTAGACAGTACTAGATCTAGGATAGCCCTGTCTCTTGTGGGTTGCTGTACCAGTTGTTTGAGGCCCCTCCTGCAGGGAATCCACTATGAGTCTAGTTCTGGCAGATGTTCCTGCTGGTATTGACCAATCTGTATCTGGCATGTTGAAGTCTCCCATTATCAGAACCTCCCTTTAGCTGTCATGTTTTGTATATCTTCTAACAGTAATGTGTCTATGTCCTCCCTCTGGTCTGGGGCCTGTAGACAACCCCAGTTCTTATGGCTGTCCCATTTCCTGTTTCCAGGGTGACCCACAGTTCTTCTGGCTCATATGTGTATTCTGAATTTCTGTGGCTTTGATATTTTCATTAACATACAGGGCCACCCCTCCCCCAACACGCACCTGGTCTCTTCTAGACAATACATAGCCAGGTACTGAAGTCTCCCAAGTGTGGTTACTGGTAAACCACGCCTCACTAATTGCTACTATGTCCAGTTTAGCCTCTGACATTATTGCCTGCAGGTCTGGGATCTTATTTCCCAGGCTGTGAGCATTTGTGTACATGATTTTCCATTGGCCAGATTTTGGTGTGTTAGTTGTTGGGTGAAGTTTGGCATTACCCTGTGCATCGTATGGGAGACAAACCTTTTTCTTACCTGGTGATGCAAATGAGCGCAAACCACGCTGAATTCCTGTTTGACCACTAGCTGAGGGAGGGTGTTCTTCCCATTCGACGTGTGGGTGCTGCCCTCTCCCATTTGCTAGTTTAAATATTCTGCAAAGACGCCGAACTTCTGCCACAATGCACTGACTCTCTCTTTAGTCAGATGCAGTCCATCAAATTTAAAACTTTCGCTCCCAGAACTGTTGCCAGTTCCTACAAATCTGTGTCCTTTTTCTGGCACCAGTCCTTGAGCCACGTGTTTAGCTCCCCTCTCCCCTTCTCTGACCTTCCGTCCATCTGCTCCCTTCTCCCAGACTGGCAGGATCTCAGAGAGAGGAGATGCCAGACGAAATAGATGATGGTTGTCACAGCCTAGTCAGGTGTTCCTTGGTCTCCACAACTGACCCGGCTGGCGGGATCATAGTCCCTATGTGTACTAGGACATCAATGTTTTCTCCTGCTTTGTGAACAATTTTAGCAATCTTGGTCAGTGTCTCTCCATGCTGATGTACCTGGGAGACATCTGACATCACCTAGCTGGAGATGGGTATCAACTCCCTGAATCATGGAGTCTCCTATGATCAGAAGTTTTTAGATTTCCTTTGTGCTTGTTTAGTTTTGGTTCCTGATTTGGGTGAGTATTGTTGTGCTAGCTCCTGTGCCGCAGTGTCCTGCTCTGCAGTGTCTTCTGCCTCTTTATTTGATTTCAGAGATAGAGGCAGATACCTGTTTGTAGTGTTTATATGGTTTTGGAGGTAATGTGTTGGAAAGCAGAAGTGATGGGGCACTGGTTGCTCCTCCTAACCGCCTGCAACCTCCTGGGCCAACTGCCCTCTGCGGTGCAGGGTTTTTCTGTTGGATGCTGGGGAAATGGTGGTGGTTTTCTTATGATTTCCTCTTCAATGTGAAATTTGACAGACAACATGATAGGCTTGACCAACAGTCCCCCGGTAGGCCATGTTCTTCTGGGGCATCAATACTCAAGTTGGTTGGACATGACTTACTTCAGCTTCACCACTCCACTGATGGTGCAGTCTGTTGGGGGGCAATACAAGCTCTTGAGGGTCATGCTGCCACACTACGCCAGCAGTGTCTTCACTGCCTCCATGCATTAGCTGGGCCAGCTTCTGGTAAACTTGCCTCACCAGTCCATGCATGAGCAGGACTCATCCTTGCTGTTGGACCTCTTGCTCCTTGCACAGTTGTCCCAACCATCCAAATGAGCACATTTTTCCAATTAACATGTGAATGTGGTCAAACATCCCTGACTCTGGGTATACCAGCTATAGAGTTTTGGTCAGTTCTCCAGCTTCAATGACCTTGGTTGGAAATCAGTGCATACTTTGATATGAGGTAGGGATAGGTCTTGTCACTCAATCCCCTAAGTCGACTCCTTGCAGAGGTAAAAGTTTATAGTGTGTCAGGTACTTGTTGTAGACTGTAGTAGTCCTTAAAAGGACAGTGTCAACCTTTTTTTTGCATCATAATACTTCTAGATGAAACCCACACTTTATGATTGCTTACATTCTCCAAAATTAATTGATGTTACTGGGTATTTTATCTGCATCCTTTGTCAACAGAACTGAAATGTATGATACTGGCATAATTATGCTCTTACTGCATACTTCCAGAACATTAGGAACTACCCCAGACAGTTCAGCCACTCATGATGCAATAGTCTCCTCTCCTCCTACTGAACAATGAGTGGCTAGACTATGTTGGGATGCTCCCAGGTCCAGGAATGATGCAGTGGTAGTTGGCCAAGGAATGTAAATAAACATGTTTTTGTGCAGTAACACCAGTATGGTGGGCAGTCTTTTTTTTTTCACTTTTTAGAAGAAAAATGAAACAGAATCAAACTACCAGCTACATTAGTAGTCTCTACAGAATGTGAACAGTTACAATTACAGTGAACAGTCAGTGTCAGTGGCTCAGCAGGTTGCACACTCGCCTCTGAGGCCAGGAGATCAGATGGTTGTGGGTTCTATCTCCACACCAGGCACTTATGTTACAATCCCAATACTGACACTGCAGTGCAGCATGAGGGGGTGCTGTACTCCTGAGGTGCCGTCTTTCGGATGAGATGTTAAACCGAGGTCCTGTCTGCCTGTTCTGGTGGTTATTCAGGTGGGCATTAAAGATCCCATGGCTTCTCAAAGAGTAGGGAAATTTTATTAAGAGACAAAACACATACTGGGAAGTACAAATAATAACAACAGAATATATAGAGAATAATGGATGAGCTCACAGGGTATTACCAGTGAGTAATACCATCGAGAGGTTCTAGGCACGTAGGAACCTCGAGAGCGAAGCTCGAGAGGTTCCAGTGTCCAGAACCTCGAGATGTTATCTCACTGGTAATACCCTGTGAGATATCCATTGTTGTTTTTTAATATTTAGATGCAAGTATTTTTTCCTGCTTTCACAAAGAGGTGTCCGACTCTTAGACGACTGCCATACTTTCTGTGAGGCTCTCGCTGTGCTGCTGTGTTCCTGCTGCCCCAACGCTCATACACACACACCCACGGTACCGAAAAGTTTTGTCTCACTCCTACCTTTTGGTTTCTTGGGGGGAGGAAGCACAGGATCAGATTTCTAAATCCTTAGTGCGGTACAAATTAAAAAAAAGAAACTGAGGAATCACTACAGACGGTTTACACTCTCGCTAAGCAAGAGATTGACGCCATGTTTTAAAACTGTTTTGGATGCCCACAGAAAAAACGTCCAATGACCAGCCACGCTGTAAATATCCACTCTTGACTGATGTTTGCCAGCTTTACCAGTTTTTAATTATGCGCTCTTGAGCTGCAGTGATAATACTATCGTTCAGGTCCCAGCGATACTATTACAGGACCTGAGCGATAGTATTATCACTGTAGGTGGTATTATCACTTCGGAGTGATAGTATTACTGCAAAAATTGTATGCTTTATTATACTATTAAATTGACGATCCATATATTAAAATAACATAACTCATAAGAAATTAGAACAGATCATATAACTTTTGTACAATGCAACACAAACCCCATCTTCAAATCAACAAAACATCAACATACAGCTTGTTATTGTATAAGCATAACAATACCCAACAATATCATACACCTCCTCCCCCCCGTTCCAACCCTCAATCTGAGATTCCCAATTTCTCAATTCTGCTCATCACCATTCTTATATTGACAAAATACCCCCCTCAACCTACCCAACCCAGCCCTTTCCATAAGGCTCGACATTTTTCATCCCCTAACATAGATTTCTCAAAATTATAAACTTTATCCAGTTCCATCTGGACTTTACACAGTATATCCTCTATATCTGCAGTCTTTTGCTGTAAGACTCTGAGGCACCCATCATACCAAATTGACCATTTAAGACAGGCAAACATCACCCAGATGGTACTTCTGTGCCATTTCATCCATTTCTTTGTCAATTGTCCTAATATCAAAATCTCATAACTCATCTGTGTAAAGAGCTGCTCACCCCAAACTCCCACTAGGGATGACCAAAATCCTTGTATACATGTACGGTCAAAGTATAGAAGTTGTATAGTCTCTATTTTCCCCATACTAGTCCCTTCCATACACATTCATTCTTCCCTCATTTTTTGTTTCTGATTGCCCTTAACATTCAATTTCTGATGTCCACACAGCCATATGATATCCTGCATTTTCAATGGCATTCTCGGCTCAATAATACTATCCAACAATAGCGCACTATCTATATGAACAACAATATTAAATAATGGTTCTTCTATATAACAATTTGCAACTATTGTTTTATAAAATATTTTTCTGTCAACATCCACAAACCAATGCAATGCAATCTGCCACAGTCTGATATACTTCAGAGCAGCCTGTATATAGGTAGGTAAGAGTTTATCTGACACATGCCACTTCCCCCTTCCCCATGCTTCCAGGAATTGTGCTTCCTATCTTTTCATACTCCCTATCCCTAATCCCATTTTTCCCCAACACCAGTGGCTTTATATTACTATAAAAACATTCCCAAATAAGTAAACCAATGGTTGTATCATATCTAGACCACCTTCTTTCCTCGCTCGATATGATTGTGCCCATTTACTGTATTCAGCCGACTACCCCATAAAAACAAAAAAAAAACAGTCCCATTATCTTAACATGCATACTAAACTGCAGAGGATATATATGCGAAACATACAACAAAGTCGGTAAGATGTAAGTTTTCAACAAATACACACTTTTCTTTCTAGTCATCTTCTATGATTTCCATGATAGTACTTTCCTATGTGCTTCTTCATACACTTTGTCCCAATTAATTTGTTCCGCCTGTCTGGTACCAAAGTAAAGACCTAGAATTTTGGCATTTCTTTTTTCCACTGGAATAGGAAAGTGCTTCTGTACTGGTGCCTTGCCCAGGGCCAATAATTTACTCTTTAAAGCATTAATTGTTATCCCATTACTACCCTTCAAGTCCTCCAGTATCCCCAGGACACACCTTCCAGAATCAAATCCTGTATAGTAACCATGCAATCATCTGCATCACTGACACCTTCTGAAATACCTGTCCATCTACATTACACACTGGTTTTATAATCTCAGCATTCTCAATAACGTGTAAAATTGGATCTATTGCAAAAACATATAGCAATAGGCTTATAGGACAGCCCTGTCTTACCCCATTTCTCAGGTGAACTGGGACTCCTAAATGTCCATTCACCAATGGGACCACCGTGGCATTCTCATACAAATTTTCTAATCACCTTAATAAACTGTGTCGGAATCCCATAGTAATACAATGTTTCCCAAAGATAGTCATGCCTCACCGCATCAAAAGCAGTCTCTTGATCCAAGGACAGGATGTATCCATCCAGTTTCATGTCTAGCCCTTGTTCTACAATCTCCCTAATAAATATCAAATTCTGCTGAATGTTCCTGTCAGGAACTGCACACGACTGGTGTGGCAAAATCACTCTGCTTGCCACTCGCACTAACCTAGCAGTCAGTATTTTAGTTAAGATTTTATAATCTATGGTAAGTAAGCTCAAAGGCCTCCAATTTTTTTTTTATCACTACCTTTTTTATATAGAAAGGTCATCACTCCCTGCTGCATACTAGGGACTAATGTACCCACATCCATCAGCTCCTGATATACTTCCTGCAACCACAGTACTAGTTTGTCAAAGGGTCTGATAATCTAGTCACAGACCCCCTTTTTCATATTTCGAGGGAGATACTATAGTTATACTTCGACTAGATCCCTCCCTTTTTTTTTCCCTTCTTGTGTCTTTCCTATGTGTGTAATGACTCCTGTGATGTCTTGTCCTGCATAGACTGGCCACCTATGCATTCTTTGTTTTTGTCTTTTTGTCTGTTTGTCTTGTACTGATAACCACCCCATCCTATCTAGTCGTTAACATTCAGTACCTCCTAGAAAGTGAATGAGGTTTTCCTATATTTGCAGTCTTCCTTTGAAGTTGTATGACCCCTTTAAGTGGAGTGGTCCTTTAAATACAGCTCAGAATATTTTAATATGTCTGAAAAATGAATATCGTTATAATTACCCTTTGCGGCTAAAATCGCCTTCAGGAATGACTCCCCATGCTAGAAAAGCAGTAACTGATGTATTTCTTTTTAGGAGTCGAGCGTACTGTCGCGATGCTCCGTCTTGGCGTTCTTTACGAGCTGCACGAATGTGCGCACTATTGCACAGCTCGTAAATACCGCAATTCTGCAAACGGCTTTTCCATTACTAGAGATGTAGTGTGTTGAGCGCTTAGTTGTTCTTTTGTGCTAAAGCACCTTTGTAGTTTGAATGTTGTCTATGTTTAGAAGCTGCCTCTATATTTTGGTTGCTGTTGTGTCTGAGCTGTGTTTAATTTCCACAGCTCAGCAGGCAGCATACTAAACTGTTTGCTGTAAGCTTGTAAACATTCCCATTACAATAAGAGCCCATCAAATGAGAACAGAATAAATATAATAATATAATGAAAAGTATAATATGATATAATAATAATATGAAAAGAACCAGAGGGAAAGGGTTTTACCTGCTCTAAGATTGAAGGGCTCTCTGTGTGGTGGATTCTCTCTCTAAGGGCCAGCCGGCCATGTTTTTGATTGTTTTATAGGGAAGAACAATAAGAGGAGGGGCTAATCCCTTGAAGCCTGAGGTTTTAGACCCAGAAATGAAATAAATGTGTATAAGCTATACATAAATAAAATATTTCTGTGAAAACATTACCTAAGCATGTTTGGGATGAAAATGTGTATGTTCATGTAATAATTATTTCAGGCAGGCTGAGTGACAGGAACTCTAGCCAATCAGGAATAGTCTTATTGTATATATAGCAGCTCTCTCAAGAGAGAGATCAGATGTGTTCCAGGGTGCTGAAGTGTATACACCCTAGCTAGTGCTCTAGTGACTATGGATTCTTACTACACAAGATTTGGATCGTTTTGAAGCTGCATCGCTGATGTTTTGTTATGCTCCTTGAATGCTTGTTATTTTTATTTTGATGAATTCAGTCCGCCTTTTACTTTGATTTCCTTACTTTATATTGGAATTTCCCAGTAAAGAAGCTGTTGGAAGAAAAAGCATCTGTGTTTGAGTCCGTCAGTATCCCAAACCTTTTACACTGGTGTCAGAAGTGGGAATCTGGTTGGAACTACATCCAACTAGGGGGTCTGTGTAAGACTCCAATCGACTGACTCTACATATGCAGAAGGAAAAGGTGGAACATGAAACCTATCCAGGGGTAGCTACTCGATCAGTTACAGCGGCTTATCAACTACCTATACTGTCTGGACTGGGACCAGTTGTAAGGAAAAAGGAAGGAAAACCTGTGACAAAGATGGAAGCAGAACCAGAATTACAAGCTTCTGGTGGTGTAGTGGAGGAAGAAGTGCCCCCTCTAGAGACTCATGAACTGGTAAGATGGTTATGTATGCATCAGATGGAATTGGAAAGACAGAGGGAGAGGGATAAAAAGGAGTATGAAGCCAGATGGTCAGATACTTTAAGGGCCATACAAGCCTTGGGGGTGACCAGGTCTCCAGATCAGCCACCTAGCAGTTACAAGGACATTAAGTTGGTTAAACTTGCGGAGAGTGATGACATAGAAGAGTATATTACAACCTTTGAGAGAGTGGCAACAGCATGCGCATGGCCCAGAGACCAGTGGGTGATTTGCTTAGCACCTTATCTTACTGGGAAGGCACAGCTTGCATATAGTCACATAGAGGTTGTCCATGCAAATGATTATGATCAGGTCAAAGCTGCTATCTTGAAACGCTATGACATAAATACTGAAACATATCGTCAAAGGTTCAGGACTTATAAGTACCAGGCTGCTGATAACCCACAAGATGCTTACATCCGTTTAAAAGACTTATGCCAAAAATGGTTACAACCTACTACTTGGACAGTGGACCAGATTTTAGAAACCATTGTGATGGAACAATTCATCAAGATTTTACCTCAGGAGGTCCAACTCTGGGTTAAGGAGCACCGACCCAAGACTTCAGATGCGGCAGTCCCCTGGCAGAGGACTTCATGGCAGCCCGGCCCTCACGACCTAAGGGAACCACGTTACCTGGACACCAACCCCCTATTTCCAGACAAGGTAGTTCAACTGTAGCTCCTATGCTCCCTCCTACAGGCACTAAAGTCTTTCCAAGACCCCCTAGAATTTATAATCCAGATGTTATCTGCCGAGAGTGTGGAGGAAAAGGCCATATTGCAAGATTTTGCCCCAAGAAAAAGATTGAAACCTCCCATTTAGCATTGGCCAATTGGGGTCAATATATGTTGCCTGTTCAAATTGGTGAGCACACGGTATGTGGCCTTCTCGACTCAGGCAGCAGACAGACTCTAGTACAAATGGCCCTATTGGACCCAAGGTCTGACCAGATACCACAGAGGACTGAGGTAGTTTGTATTCATGGAGATACCCACCATTACCCTCTCTATAATTTGGACATAACCATACAGGGACAGACACATTCTGTACGGGTAGGTGCTGTTCCTCATCAACCTGTTCCTATACTTATTGGGCATGATCATCCTGATTTTCAGACCCTGGTAACTGGTAATATTGCAGCAATGGTTACTAGATCTCAAACTAATGATAAGTTGGGCCAGGAATTCCCTTTTGCTGAGGAAATATTTGGGGAGTCCAAGACAAAAATAAAATCAAAGGCCCAGAAAAGAAGAGAAAAAGCAGGAATGGACTCAAAGTGTCAAAAAGGAAAGTAAAACTGACACAGACTCTGTTATTTCAACAATAGACTTTAGAACTGCACAGCAACATGCTCCCAGTTTACAAAACTGTTTTTCCCAGGTGACTGATGTTACAGGATCTGAGAATTATAAAATGAATAATGGTCTATTGTACAAGAGATGTGTTAATCCAAAAAGTGGAGAAGTCGTAAATCAGTTGTTAGTACCACAACAATATAGGCAACAACTGTTAGAATTAGCCCACAACATACTGTTAGCTGGACACATGGGTAGAGACTGTACATTAGGCGCCTGTTATACCGGTTCTTTTGGCCTGGTATTCATGAGCAGGTGGCAGAATTTTGTAAAGTTGTCCAGAGTGCCAAAAGTTGCCCAATTGGGAAGAAGGATAAAGTCCCTTAATACCTTTACCTCTGAAACCACTCCTTTTGAACGGATTGCTATGGATGTTGTGGGCCCCTTCCTAAAAGCTCAAGGGTAACCAATACATATTAGTAATCTGTGACTACACGACTAAATACCCAGAAGCAATACCCCTCACAGGGTTACTGCGCCAAAAATAGCGGAGGAACTGGGTAAACTATTCAGTAGAATAGGTATACCTAACGAAATCCTGACAGACAGGGGTAGCAATTTTGTTCAGTGTTACTAAACGACTATATGATATTCTAGGTATCACTGCCATACATACCACTCCCTACCATCCACAAACTGACGGTCTGGTTGAACAATTCAACAGACCCTCAAAAATGTTACAGAAAGTTCTGTCAGGAAGAAGGCCGTGAGGTGGGACACACTATTACCATACTTAATGTTTGCCTATAGGAGGTGCCCCAAGCTTCCACTGGGTTCTCACCTTTCGAACTCCTGTACGGATGTAATCCACGAGGTCCATTGGATCTTATGAAGAAAAGGTGGGAAGAAGGGCAAGCATCCCCGGGTCAGATTCCCAATGATTATATTTGCCATCTTAGGAATAAAATAGCTAAATATATTGGAATTGCCCACCAGACTAATATTAAACAACAAGGTATTCAGAAAATACATTATGTTAAGGGAACGGGAATCAAAGAATTTCAAGAAGGTGACAAGGTATTGTTATTATTACCATCTTCAGATAATAAACTATATATGACATGGCAAGGACCATATACTATTTCTAAACGGACAGGGCCTGTAACCTATCAAGTGGCCTTATCAGATAAAAAGAAAAAAAACAATATATACCATGTTAATTTATTAAAGAAATGGGTTGAAAGAAAAGACTGCTTTGTGGGTTACATACATCCTGAAAACCCCACCAGTGAACTTGATTTAGTATACCAGCTCTTGGAATCAAAACCCGAAGGGATTAATGAGTTAAGAGTGAATCACCAGCTTACCAGTCAACAGGTAGCAGAGCTTTATACTGTATTACAACCATTTTCAGAATGTTTTACGGGAAAACCTGGGAGGGTAAAGGAGTAGTACATCTCCTCAACACCATTCAGAAATCTCCTGTAAGACAAAGACCATATAGAATACCTGAATGCTTAAGAAGCGAGGTGGAACAGGAACTAGGTAAAATGCAACACCTAGGAATCATAGAACCTTCCCACAGTGAGTGGAACTTTCCTATGTTGTGGTTGGAAAAAGGCAGTGGGGTTCGGATTGTTTAGATTTCAGGAAATTAAATGAGATATCAAAATTTGACAGCTATCCAATGCCACGATTGATATACTTGACCATCTAGGAAAAGCCCAATACATTACAACCTTGACTTGACCAAAGGTTACTGGCAAATTCCTTTAGATACTGATGACAAGGAAAAACTGCCTTAGTACTCCTATTGGTCTGTTTCACTTCACTGTTATGCCGTTTGGGCTCCATGGGGCCCAGCGACTTTTCAGCGACTTATGGATAAACTCCTCCTACCACATGCTAGTATAGCGCCTATATGGACGATGTAGTCATTTTTAGTAACACCTGGTCTGACCATTAACACTAGCACTGTATTAAGTACTATAACATCTGCAGGTTTTACCATCAACCCATCCAAATGTTCACTAGCTATGCAAGAGACAGAATATCTAGGATTTCAAATAGGAGGGGTGTATTAAAACCTGTTAAGTCTAAAATTGAAGCAATAGCTAATAGCCCTCGTCCAATAACAAAAATGATGTGAGATCCTTTTTAGGGCTCGCTAGCTACTATAGGAGATTTATACCGAATTTCACTATAATAGCTAATGCTCTTACTGATTTAACAAAGAAACGACACCCTGAAAAGTGATTTGGACTCCGCTCAGAGGAAGCATTTTCTACAATCAAAGCATTAGTATGCTCTCACCAGTGTTACATAACCTGACTTTACACTCCCTTTATTCTTCAAACAGATGCATCAAACTATGGCATAGGGCGTATTGTCACAGGTAATCAAGGGTGAAGAACATCCTATAATATACATCAGTAAGTTACATGAACGGAGACTAGATATTCTACCATTGAAAAGAATGCCTAGCACACGTTGGGCTATCGAGGCTCTACGATTTTATCTATGGGGTGCAGAGTTCAATTATGGACAGATCATAACCCACTGTGTTGGCTCAATGTTATGAAGGATAAAAACCCCCGGATACTGCGTTGGTACTTGACATTGCAGCCGTACCGTTTCAAAATAAAACATAGAAAAGGAATAGAACATAAAAACGCAGACTTTCTATCCAGATATGGCTATGACAATAGCTAAACGGTAGTTTATGACAGACCTCGGGGTATAGTACAGAAGTAATTAAATAATTTTTTCTTTTACCTTTTACATCAGTGAACAGGGAGATAGTGTTCACTGGGGTAAAAGGGAATTGTATTTGGGACCCCGAGGTGGAGCCCGAGGAGTGGGTGGGCTTTGGCTCCATCTCTTACCTGTAAGAGATCTGTACTTCATCTTTAAAAAAAAAAAAGTAAATACATGTTTGTATTCAGACAAACTGTTCTGAACTATTTTTTTTCTTGAGCGGGGAGGAGAATGTCAAAGGGTCTGATAATCTAGTCACAGACCCCCTTTTTCATATTTCGAGGGAGATACTATAGTTATACTTCGACTAGATCCCTCCTTTTTTTTTCCCTTCTTGTGTCTTTCCTATGTGTGTAATGACTCCTGTGATGTCTTGTCCTGCATAAACTGGCCACCTATGCATTCTTTGTTTTTGTCTTTTTGTCTGTTTGTCTTGTACTGATAACCACCCCATCCTATCTAGTCATTAACATTCAGTACCTCCTAGAAAGTGAATGAGGTTTTCCTATATTTGCAGTCTTCCTTTGAGTTGTATGGCCCTTTAAGTGGGTGGCCCTTTAAATACAGCTCAGAATATTTTAATGTGTCCGAAAAATGAATATCGTTATAATTACCCTTCTGCTAAATCGCCTTCAGGAATGACTCCCCATGCTAGAAAAGCAGTAACTGATATATTTCTTTTTAGGAGTCGAGCGTACTGTCACGACGCTCCATCTTGGCGTTCTTTACGAGCTGCACGAATGTGCGCACTATCGCACAGCTCGTAAATACCGCAATTCTGCAAAACGGCTTTTCCATTACTAGAGATGTAGTGTGTTGAGCCGCTAGTTGCTCCTTTTGCGCTAAAGCGCCTTTGTAGTTTGAATGTTGTCTATGTTTAGAAGCTGCTTCTATATTTTGGTTGCTGTCTGTGTCTGAGCTGTGTTTTAATTTCCACAGCTCAGCAGGCAGCATACTAAACGGTTTGCTGTAAGCTTGTAAACATTCCCATTACAATAAGAGCCCATCAAATGAGAACAGAATAAATATAATATAATGAAAAGTATAATATGATATAATAATAATATGAAAAGAACCAGAGTGAAAGGGTTTTACCTGCTCTAAGATTGAAGGGCTCTCTGTGTGGTGGATTCTCTCTCTAAGGGCCAGCCGGGCCAAGTTTTTGATTGTTTTATAGGGAAGGACAGTAAGAGGAGGGGCTAATCACTTGAAGCCTGAGGTTTTAGACCCAGAAATGAAATAAATGTGTATGAAGCCTATACATAAATGAAATATTTCTGTGAAAACATTACCTTAGCATGTTTGGGATGAAAATGTGTATGTTCATGTAATAATTATTTCAGGCAGGCTGAGTGACAGGAACTCTAGCCAATCAGGAATAGTCTTATTGTACATATAGCAGCTCTCTCAAGAGAGAGATCAGATGTGTTCCAGGGTGCTGAAGTGTATACACCCTAGCTAGTGCTCTAGTGACTATGGATTCTAACTACACAAGATTTGGATCGTTTTGAAGCTGCATCGCTGATGTTTTGTTATGCTCCTTGAATGCTTGTTATTTTTATTTTGACGTAATTCAGTCCGCTTTTACTTTGATTTCTTACTTTATATTGAAATTGCCCAATAAAGAAGCTGTTGAAAGAAAAAGCATCTGTGTTTGAGTCCATCAGTATCCCAAACGTTTACATAGTTCATCACTAAACTCTTTATAAAATTATTGGAGATGCCATACAACCCTGGCATAGTGTTTAGTGACAACTTTTTCATAGCAAGCTGGATCTCTTCTCTAATAATAGGTGCAACTAATGCCTGCTTTTCCTGTCCTGGTATTTCCGCACTAAAATGTCTTTCAAAAATCCTGCCCTCTCAGAACCCACATCCTTCTGAAATGTTTTACAAACATGAGCAGTAATAATGTTTTGTATACCCTGCTGAGTATCATACACCACACCATCCTGCCCTATCAAGGAGGTATCGTTTCTTAACCCCTGTAGTTGCACCTCATAAGGATTCACCATCTCTTTCCTCCCTTTGTTGCAAGCATTTGAGATTTTGCCATTTCCTCACTTAATTTATGATACTCATAGATTTTTTCCTTTACTCCTGTAGCTGGAGCCCCCATCTTCCCTAAGGTCCATGCCTGCATTAATATCTATACAAATTGTGCCCTTAATCTAAGATAATTC
Source organism: Neoceratodus forsteri (assembly GCA_016271365.2). Classification (NCBI taxonomy): domain Eukaryota; kingdom Metazoa; phylum Chordata; order Ceratodontiformes; family Ceratodontidae; genus Neoceratodus; species Neoceratodus forsteri. Next base: position 516,303,616 of record CM028135.1, on the reverse strand, counting down.
ATGTACATGCTGTTAGCAGTAGTTTTGAAAATTGTTTCAACAAATCCTAACATCCTTTTACATCCTCCACCATTCACCAGGTGTGTCAAACAAAAACTAATATCCCTACAGACTACTAACAAATCCTAATTCCTGCCGTATTCTCTCATTTTGCAACATAGAAGTATTCAACTTCCAGTAACTTCTTCCAAACGTGATTTTATGGTTGGTTCCAATTTGGGCCTGTACGCCATATGATCCGATGTTTCCATAGGTACAGCTTGTACAGAAATTCCTTCCATTCTAGAGGAAACAAACCAAACATTTATCCGTGTTGATAGTCTTCCTTTATAAAACGTAGCTCAGGAGGGCTATTTACTATATCATAGACATTATTTAAAAAACTAGTTTTCAAAATATCCACCAACATATGTGTGTCACTATATATCTTACCTGTCTTTCTACCCCAATCTTTTAGGTGTCAAGCCACAGTTAAAATCCCACCACCACAAAATGAACTTAGAGGTATTCAGGAAGGGTTTATAGTTTGAAACAAGGAAGACCTGTCTGCTTTTTCTGGGCTGCATATATGTTAATAAGTCTGTATGCTACCCCATACAAAATTGTGTCTACTAACAGGAGTCTTCCCGGGCTGAGATCCAAGACTTTTAATATTCGTACATGCATGTTGCTAGTAAACATAATCCCAACCCCCCGAACAGGGTTCTTCACCCACTGACCATAAAGAAGGCCCCCAATGCCAATCCCTTTTAGCCTGTTCAATTTCCATAATCGTATGCAATCTAGTATTCTGCACATAAATCAACTGACCTCCCCCATTATACAAACTAACAAAAGTAACCAGATATCTTTCTGCAGTTTTAATGCTATTGACATTGACCATCGTAATGTTAAGAGCATAATGCATGGGGAATAAAAATAAAAAAAAACATTTAATCCAGTCTCATTTCCTTTTCTTCCATTTTTTCAGTTTTGCTTTTTCACTTTTACCAGACACAGGGTTAACCTCCATTTGTGTAGATGTCACTGATGACCCATCAGATTCTCCCCCATCCTCATCCTCTACTTCCATCAGGGCCTCATAAGAATTATGCACTGGGGTATCATCCAGGTCAGGAGCACTCTTGTGTGCAGTTTTCGATCTTGTGACCCTTTGAAAGGGAAGCTCTGCCACTGAACCTGGGGTGGCATAACATCCTCTATTATCTCTTCTGTAGCCGATATCACCAGCCCAGAGTTTGCTTCATCCCGGGTACCTCTCCCTGGGTTTCTTCCACTGGCCCCTGTACCATCCACTGATCCTGTAGCATTTCATTTGAAACTGAAGTGTCCTGCTGTGAGGTCATGGGGAACTGTATTGTGCTCAACCATACCGTCACCTTCTCAGTACCTTGCACCAGTGGTCTTGGGTTAAGGTCCTCCGTGGGACCGGGTTCTATAACATTCAGCTGAACCATCAGTTTATGTGCACACATCTTTTCTTTTGTGCTGTGGCATTAAATCATCATCATGTTCGTCCCTCACAGATTGATCAACAGTATTATGGGATGCCCTAGAGCAATTTCGAAATGTGTGACCTTGTTCCTCACACAAGTTACACTTCTGAGGCTGCTTGCATTGTACACCAAAATGGCCAATTTCTCCACAAAGGTCACATTTCTGCTTTCCACAGATATTGCTAGGGTGCCCCAATTCCCCACATTTGTAGCAAGCCCGGGGTTGCCCAGGGTAAAAAACCACCCCCCAATCCCTTCCAAAAAAAAAACAGTTTGGGAGATGCTGGATCACACCATTCAGCTGTTTGAGTGTGATTTTGTACTTCCATCCCCCTGTCCATAAATGCTCTAGTCATCTAGTGTGGGCTCAGGGAACCCATTCACAATGCAATGCTGTTTCAACGAATAAGAAATGTCTGCCACATTAACTCCTTCGTTGCGAAAGAGAACCGTTATGGTTTCATACATAGGCTTAGTCAATGGAATGGCCAGAAAAGGTCTCCATACTGGCCCGCTTTTTAGCAACTGGTACTGTTTCCAGAAATGTTCTAGTCCAGCTGGATGTTTAAAACTAACATCGAGATAGTATCCCCAGGCACATGAATCAACACATAATCTCATATGCATAGAACTTCATACTGTTTTGCAGCAAGGCACACCCCACAAAGAGTCTATCAGGTATATCCACGGAATCCTCTGAATTTTAGCCAGACTGCATTTCACCTCAGAGCAGGCTCCAAGCCATGTCTAGTAGCATTGAGAAATAGCCTTTCTTTAACTTTATCATTCCATATATTGCTGTTTGCATAAGGAATCCCTGTTTTCTTGTCACCGGGAACAGCCCCACTAGGGTTAGTAGACCCAACACCTAGCTCTGTCTCATCAGCCCGATGAGCTGTAATGGGGGTAGGTGAGTGGGGGGTGTCCTTTACCCCTTCTTGTGGCATCTCTTCACCTTCCAATTCTCTAATAACAGATATCATTGTACCTGATTCAGTACCAATACCTGATCCCGTCCCCACAGGCACTTGCCCAGGTGGTATCTGCGAGTCTTGAGAAACCACGCCTTGGCCAGAACACTCCGGCTGGTGCACATGACTCACTGTATGTGTTAATAAATTCGGGATGTCCACATCCCAGCCAGTACCATCTGCATTCTTCTTCCACCCTGCTGCTTCTAATAATTTAACAACCCAGTCTGCAGGCATCACAGGAGACCCTGACAGCCTTGCAGCTGGTGTAGTATGTATTGTAGGCATAAGTACCTGAGCAGTCCCCCCCTTTGTATAACTCTTCTTTATGCTGCTGCTTCTTAATATGGGATCATTTAACAGACCCACCCGTAGACACTCTGATTGTAAAGTGTACCTTTGTAACCTCAATATCAGTGGCTAAATTCCCATTCTTACTAGGTTCAGTACCCCTTTGCTGTCACTGATCCTCAGTAGTTTTCTGAGGAGAACTGCTTAGCAACACAACCTTCTCATGGTTATCATTCTGACCCCCACTCTCATCTGAATTCTGTGTCTCCCCCAGTAACCTTGTTACCTCTAGAATTGGACAGCCATCCAGGGGTTCCTCTCTTGTCCACCACTGTAACTCTGGTAGTCGATCCGTGCTCCATCACCTGATGCAATACGTGTGTATCCAAATCCTCTCCTCAGGCTGCACAGTCTGTCTCTTCACATAGCCCCTGCTTCTGCAACCATTTCTCAAGTTCCACCTTTTTCTTACAGAATCTGCCGCCTCCTCAGCAGCAATTAGCTCATGTATTGTCTCCTCATTTGCACTCGCCACTGCCAAATCCTGCATCGCATCACCATATTCCAGGTTTATAACTTCTTCCTGTGCCAATATAAAATCCTCCTCCATCGAAATTTCCTTTTCATCAATGGCCTCACATAGTACTATGACCGGGGGGCGAGGCCTGCTTCCCGACCCCAGACACACCCATCCTCCTCGAGTCTCCAGGAAGACTGGTCATCACTGCACCAGTCACAGTGCCCCCTACGAAAGAGAAGGGGAATTTTGTTTTTATTAGATATTCAAATCATCACACCAAAAACAATCACAAAATACAACTCAAAGCAGTGCAATCCAGGGGAGAAAAAAAAATAATTACATCAAGTAACAGGCGCATCCGAATCTATAACCCAGGGAAGATTTCTCCACACATTTCTGATATACAGTTCAGTTTGAAAAGACTTTTCCTTATAATATATATAATGAATTGCCTTAGTAATACAACAGTGTAGTTCCTCATAAGTAAGCATGTTTTGCTGCAATGTAAATAAACATCTGGCATTCCAGACATACCATTTCATTACAGAAAAAATCATATTTAAGGTACTAACGTCCCACTTATGCCATTCCTGTCCATACACCCCATAAATTAAAGTCTCATAAGTAACATGACCAAGCATCAACATATCCCAACAGTTAGCTAAATAAGCCCCAAATGACTGTATAAAATCACAGGAAAAAAATAAATGATGCATTATTTCCAATTGTACCATGCAGTTAGGTCTAACACACATTCTGTCCATCAGTGCTTTAAGTTTTTGATTAGCCTTGACATTCAATTTCTCATGACAGCAAAGCCACAAAACATCCCAATACTTAACAGGAATCCTCTCATTTCAAGCAGCCGCATAAGACTTGGAATTGAACCTTAGGGCACTGAGGAAAGGTACATTGTTCCATAAATGTGTACCCTGCACTTGAGTATATAGTAATTTTTAGATTTATGTAAAATATCTCCAGAGGTAATACCCATCTTTTAAGTCTAACAAATATCTCCGAAAATAGGGTGGGGAAATGAAAAGTTTTAAACATCTTTAATGTACCTGAGTCCCATCCCCATACCATGCTGAAAGTTTGGCCTCCAGCAAGCCTGCTCACAAGTATTCGTCCTGTTGGCAGACTGGTCGTAGATTTGCATATAAAAAATTAACAAAGAAAACAAAGGGTTCACCATATTTAAACCACCATCAGGCACCTTAAGATACAAAATGTTTCTTTTCAGGATTCACTCTACTCCCCAAATCGCTTGAAAAATAAACCGCAGAATGCAGTGTTCCATTCCTTTGGAGGAGGAAAACCATACTTAAATATAAAAGTGGTAGGGTAAGTTTTCACCAAGTACACACGCTAAACTTCCCATACTACATTTATTCCAACTATCCACCAGCGCTCCCATGCTGAATCTTCATGTCCCAGTTAAGTAGATCTTGTCTACCCATGTCGAAAGCAATACCCAAAATCTGAATTGGCCCATCCCCAACTAAAATACTAACACTAGTGGTAGCCAAGCCTCCCCAAGTTATTTTATCATACATTTCTCCCTATTCAAACGAACCCCAGATGAGGCTCCTTAGAAAGCACAAAATGCTCTTTCTATGCCAGTGTCAGTTTTTAATACTAAACAGATATCATCTGCATATGCCGCAGCAGTCCAAGGTAGGTGATGTGTGGAAGCTAACTCAGGTGTAAAGAAGCAAACATCATTCAAAATTCTAATCAATGGAACAATGCTGAAGACAAAGAGCAAAGGACTTAAGGGGCAACCCTGACACCCCCCTTCCATACTGGAATCATAGGCCCTGAAAGCTATTCACTAACGGTTTCACTACCGCTGGTTTATAGATGGCTTTCAACCACCATATAAATTTCACTGGGATACCATAAAAGTGCAAAGTGAACCATAAAAATCATGATCAACGGAGTCAAAGATTTTCTGTTGATCCAGAGTTAACACATAACCATCTGTACCTGGAAAGGCCCCGACTCAAAACTTCCCTTAACAGCAATAATTGATCTTGTACTGTGGGATCAAATGGAGTCCAGCACATGGTCAGGATTGTAGAAATCAAACTTAAATTTATTCATACAGCAGGAAAAATAAACGGACTAAAGGCGAAAAAATAAAATAACACTAAGCAGAATGAAAAAGAAAATACAATTCTACAGTTACATTCACTGAAGAAAGGGTTTGCCTAGAAACTGGCTAGACAACTGGTAGGCTTACCTCCCTACCACACACTGACTTAATACACTCTTTTGCACTCAATATATACTGTGGTCAGATCACATGGTACAGGAAAACTCCTCCTATACAGAATGAATCTAACTTTAACAGCAAACACAGTTTATATTTCACCTGAGTTTCAGTTTAGGTATTCATTTCACCAATACATGGTTTTCTGGTTCATTAAAGTTAAAATTTCATACTTCATATTTACCCTTTTTTCGAGAGCAGCAGTCTCCTCCCATCAGCTTTCATCATAAAAGAGGTGGAGCAAGGGCTGGCCGGCACTATAGACAGATGGAAAGCTAAGAGGAGAGGCTGCTGAACAAACAAACCATTTTCAGGTCAGTTGTTTTTACTATTTACAACATTTGGAGCAAACAGCTTACACAGTGTGACTAGCTTAACAAAATAAGCTACCTAATATAATTCAGCCAGGTGGCTTTACAAACACCAAACAGCTCAAACCCTGCTTTACTTTTGAATGTTTGCACACAGTTTGCTGACTACAAGAAGCTCAAATTGTCTCCCAAATAGCTAGACACAACCTGTAATATTTCTTGTTGCTGTGTAGCAACCACCAGATTCAAATTCCAAACAGCCATCATTTTTTGTGTTTTATCCTTTCTTTACAACTAATAAACAGGCAAATATTGCCCAATTTCCCTTGAGTGCCAAACTGCCACTGCACGGTAAGTGATGTCATTTGCTGCTCATAAAAATCCCTCATCAGACGTTGTATAACTCCTATCTGTTCCCCAAAATCATGGTGTGTTGTCTGCGTCAAGCTCATTAAATGCTGTAACTGTTTTCTATATTGCTGGTATTTTAGCTTTCCTGAATCAGAGGCATATTTACTGACAGCCAACAATGAATCTTTTAAATCCAATTTAAGACCATCCCACCACTAATAAGGTTATCAAAACTGTCAAGCCAAGTTTTCTTCCCACAAACCAAGTGCAATATTTGGTGTTTAATGGATTTTAACTGGAGTAGTAAAGTATTAAATTTCCAAAGTTCAGGTCCATTAGGGACTTCAGAGGACCCTATCACAACGGAGAGTTCTTTATGATCAGAGCATTCGACTGATTCAATGTCTGCAGCCTGCACAGGAATGCCTTTACTCAAAAAAAGTAAGTAAATTTGAGTTGCTTGCACACTTCTTTGAAAAGTAGGTTTAACCTGCTTGTGAAAGGATTTATAGCCATCAAGTAGCCATTTTTTTTTTTCTTTAGTCTTTTGGTAACCGTGTAAGGCCCACTAGGCACAAGTGCCTGTTTTCAGGGGCGACCTGGGATGCACAATAGTATGCAAAAAAGACATATCACTAAAAACTTTCATGGTAGATGTCCCACTCCCCCTATCCTGACAAGAGAGACCACAATTAAAATCCCCCCCCCCCCCAGATCACAGTTTGGGCAGAAAAGAGAAAAGGTCAGATTTGATGAAATGCATCCACCCGCTTCGCTTTTGATTGAGGTGCATAAATATTAATCAACCGTAAATAAGTCCCCTGACAATTGACATCTAGTAGCAATACCCTCCCAGGAATCAAATCCAGCAATTTGAGAAGCTGAATATTCAGGAAAAATAAGATCCCCACCCCTGTACATGTACCTAAGCCAATAGACCAGTAAGACGGTCCCCTGTACCATTCCTTCTGAACAGTGCGTACCTCAGAAGTCATGTATAACCGCGTATCCTGCAAAAAAATAGTATCTGCATTAGTAGATAATAAGTGGGAAAAAACACCACCTCGTTTCAGCTTATTCTTAATACTATTGACATTAATTGCCAATAAGGTCAACTGGCGTTGCAGATACATGTAAAGACTCATGGAGGGTTATGCACCCGTGCTTTACCTGCACCAGCCACTCTCTTCTTTTTCCCTTTATCTGCTTTTTTACCTTTCTGGGGACCAGCAGACGTGGTATTGACATCCCCATCTCGCTGGACTCAGAATCTGAAAAGGGTTCAATACAGTGGGAGTCCTCAGAGGAAATCTCAGACTCATTTCCCACCGTACTTGTCTCCTGAAAAAGTGGCTGAAACCTAATAGAGGTTTTCATTTCTGAAATTTTATGTACTTTGGAAGCAGGTTGCCTCCAGCTCCTGTGTCTGGTCACTTCATTGTTCTGTCTCCAAAATGGGGACAGACAGTGGAGGGGAGGGGGCACCTCTTCACAAGAAATTGTTTGCTGCACAGCGTGATCCACCTCACTGGTAGGTGGCACAGACACCCCACCAGGCAGCCCAGCATCCTACACCCCCACTAAGGGAAGATCCAAACATAACTCGGGGGGGGGGGCATGGTGGTCAGATCAGATTGAGGGCCTAACTGGAATTCCTGAGGCTCACGTGACATTGGCCTATCCTGACAAAATTTCACATTTTCTCATTGGGCCACTGCCACCAGTAACCTCTGTTCCTCAAGGTCCCCTGTCCCAGACTTAGCATACGTAGCCTGTGCACAAGTTGTATAAGAATGTCCAGACATCCCACACAAGTTACAACACAGTTCATCAGAGCACTGGGAGATTCTTGTGTCCCAATTTACCACAAAGTGAACAGCGAACCTTATCACAGGCATTACTTATATGCCCCAGGGCACCACATTTGTAGTAGGTTTTGGGTTGCCTGGGATAAAATAAGACCCCTCGATCCCCTCCCAAAAAAAGGAATTTGGCAGATACTGCAGGGAACTACCAATGGCCTTCAAAATTACTCGGACCTTCCAACCCCCCATCCAGATATTTTCCAGATCAAAAATGGCTTCGGGGTGACCAGGCACCGTGCAACACTGCTTGAGCCAAAAGACCAAATCAGTCACATTCACCCCTTCAATCCAAAACAATATTGTAACATTTTTCTGGGCAGGCCGGGTTACAGGAATGGTTTCAAAAAGGAGACCACAAAGGTGTGCTTTTCACTTTGTTACACCTGGCCCAAAAGTTCTCCAAATCACTCTGCATTTTAAAGCTCACATCAAATGAGCTTTCCCAAGACACATGGATAAGTGCATATAACTCCACAGCATTAAAATTCAAACTGTCTTTAAGCAGCATGTTACCCACATACACCCTATCTGGAAAGACGTCTAATCCCCCCTTGTATACAATCTGGACAGCATTATGGCATTTGGCTGGAAGCACTTTTCTTAAAAAAGCAAACATATGTCCGAGATTGTTGGTCACTATCCCCACCTCGAGATTGACCAGTTTCTACAGCGTCCCCCTATAAAGGCACCCCAGCATCACTCCCACAGTGCTCAAGTCCATGCCCAAGTCTTCGCTTCTGAAACCCTGTTGTACTCAAAGCTGCCATATGTTCAAAGTTCAATTTTGGGCTGGGGGTCAACTCCAAGTCCATCCCAAGAACAAAGTTAGAATCAGTACCTGGAGCCAATTGTGAGTCCCGAGAACCTGCTGGACCAGGTTTAGGCAGGTCCTCCACAAGGCGGACTCCCGGTATCCAAATAGGAGCAAACCCAGATATCCATTGTTGGGAAGCAGGTGACCGCATCCAACCCACAGCTCTTAGAGACTTTTCCACAGAACACGGCTCCGTCACATCCATGTCCAAATCCGCCCAAACAGTCCACAAGGCAGAAGGCTTTGCAATCGGTTTCTCCTGACCTTGAGCCGAAAAAGAAAAAAACGTAACTCCTTCCTGGCGAAGATTCTCTGTTTGGAAAACAACAGACTCCAGCAGGGCTGATGCGCCAAGCAGGTTGCTGTGCTCACCCATGGGTTGAATATTCTGGGCTGGCACTTGACAACTCCCACCAGTCACCAGAGAGTCACCCAGGACTACTAGATTCAATAATCACAGTTTATCCCAAGCTATTTTCAATATCTACACTGATAGCCTGTTTCAAGTTAAGTTTGTCAGCCTCAAGTAATGGGTGCAATAATACCTCTGCAGTCTGGTGCTGTGTAGCAATTCCCGAGTTGAGAGAATAACTACCTTGGTAGACACTGGATCAATAGCTCCTTCGGTATTCATGCGAACTTCATCTAAACGCACCTCTGCATCATAAAAGGTATCGGCATCTCCTTGTTCCACTTGTAGTGGTGCAGCCTGCACACCTGGCTCCTCCACGTCCTTCTCCATCAAGACTCAGATGAAGACTGACACAATGTCGAACAGCATGTCCCCCTACTGTCAGAGATAGGTAATTTCCCCAGTGTCCTGGCCAAATTTCCCCCATTCATTAAAAATACCACCAACAGCTTAATCTGGTTCAGTTTCAGTTGGTTACCATCTGTTTCCCTCCTCCACCCTGGTCGCCCCTGAAAAAGGGATCTCTAGTCTCAGTAGGTCTACCAGGTCAACAAAATTCAATAAATAAATAAACAGTCCCGGTATGTGTGTTTTTTAACTAGGGACACTTTGAGGCCTTATGGGGTTGACAGTGTCCCTTTAAAGAGGAGCGTTACCTGGGAACCACTATCCAAGATAGCATAAGTAGGTACTCCATCTACCTTTACCTTGATCTCTGGTGAAGGTCCCAGTGACTCTGTTAGTGCAATTGGCAATGTGGTGTGTGACTTAACAGATGACTAGGTGACTGCTTCTGGGGAGCATTTGTCTTCATGAGCTCCAGTGTGCTCCATTACTGGGCCCTAGTGGCATTTTCCTGCACTGCTAGCCTCTGGATGAGTTAGTCATTCACTCTTTGCAAGTGATCAGCACTTTAACACTGTCTCTCTTGATGCCCTTTCCTCCTTTCCATATCGTTAACACATGAATCCATCCCTCCTGCTTTGGGATATGGGAATCACGCATAGCAGGGTCTGACTCTTACACAGTGTGGTCAAATCTGTATGAGTCTCTATGGATGCTGCATTTACAGGTTTGTTTCCCACCCATGGGCATCCATATCTTTGGCTCCACAACCAACTCAACCAACTTCTTGATTTATGCCAACATTACATCAGTTCTAGGAGCTTCCTGGATGGACACGTGTGCACTCCATGTTACTGTAATGCTTGCAATCGAGGCAGTAGTCCAAGGGGTCCCACAGAAAGCAAGTTCTCTTCCTGTTCCCTGACCTCACTGATCAGGACTTCATAGACTGGTAGATTCTCCATTCTGTCCCTCAGTTGGAGGTTTGTTAGGATCTAATCTGATGCACATCTCCTTTGAGTGCTTGTTCTGTTACACACATGGTCCATATCAGGTGCAGGCAGGCTGCCTTTTTTGTATGCCTACTGTATTATCTCTTCCCTGCACATCAAGAATTCTGAGAGGTTTTCCCCCTTCTCTCTGCCTCAGCAGTGACAGCTGTGTAAGACTCTTCCCAGCTTTCTCCACACTTCCAAAAGTACATTCCAGTTTGGACAGGTAATCTAAAAGAGTGGCATCAGTTCAAGTAATCTTTAAGGCTTCTACAGCATTCAATGCCTGCCCTCTCAAATACACTCCTGTGCAAGCTTTTTTCTCACAGTCTGAACACTTCAAGTCCTAAAGCATTACAATAGCTTATTCAATCCCGGTATCATAATCTTCAACACTGTAAGAGGTAGGTTTAAGTCTAGAAAAGGGCTGAAGCCTCCTGTGTGCCTTATACCCCTGCTTGAGCTTCTGTACTATGTCCATCTTGTAAACCTACATTCAGTGGGTCCACTGTGGTTACCACTTTTGTTCTGAAGGCATGAACAATTCCTTCACATCCTACTCAGTTTTCATTTCCACTCCTTTGCCAAAGTCACGCTGTAGTCATTTCCAGGGTGCTCTCCTGCTAAGAATCTGCAACTCATCTTTAGTTCCCTTCCTCAGGTAATTCCACAGTGTTCAGGTCCTTGTCACTTTCCACTGTGACATTTGGTTTTGATGCCCACATGGTGCATTAACTGCACTGCCTTTAATTTTCCAACTTCCTTTAGGCCATCTAGCAATATTCCCATTACTTCCATTTTGTTGCATCCCTCTGGGATATTCCAGTCTGATAACATCTTTTTGTGTCCAAGCCCTCAGCATGACATCACCCTTTGAATTCCTGGGAGGCCATTGTAACTTCAATAATTTTCAGAAGGTGGGGTACCAGACAGTTTTCAACCACATTGTGGGTCCACATGGGTGATGAGATGGAGATCCTAGCAGTGTCTCCACAGATGTAACCAAGTAACCATTGATGCTGCAGTTACTAACCCTGCCTTGTGGGCGCAAACAAGGTTGAGGGGGTCTAGGTTCATCAAACTCATGGATGGGGGAGTTGTAGCCAAGCATAGATTTAAAGCGCATGGTGTCTCCACCCAGAGAATAGTTTAAGTAGGCCTGGTGTAAGCATAGCACCAACCACTGGTGGTGCCTGCCTAGCTCCCAACAGGATCAACCTACCCGTAAAACCAACACAGTGCAATTATAGTCCCCACAAAGAATGCAACTTAATTCTCTAAAATAATATGCTCTCATACAGCAATTAGGAACAAAACAGGGTCTTTATTTGGGTCAGCTGTCAGATCCTAGAAAGGAAAGGGGGAGTTTATGCAACATGAGGTAGCAGTACAGTGTCAAGCTTCCTTTTCTTTTGACCTAGACTGTGCTTCCAGTACCCTTCCAAGCTCAGCCCAAAATGTGATAGCCCTCATCTAAACCACACAATGCACAGTAGCTGCTTGCCCGGCTGTACTGTTAGGTACGATCCAAGTCCCACTGGTACCAGTGATTATACCCCTTCATTTATTTATTTATTTATTTAGCTTTTGTTGACAGGTAAATACACTAGACAAGACATTTGCCTATATTCAGGTACGACCCAGGAGAGTACAATGAAATGCAGGTTCATACAGAGGACAACATGATACAAGTTAGGCATTACACAGCATCAAGTAGTTAACTATAAGGGGGCTCCTGGTGCTTCTCTGGACACCCAGCCATAGGAACTATGTAGGCCTGAAAATGCTGCATGTGGTTGGCCAGCATTGGTAAGCCTAAAACATTAAATAAGGCTTTACTTTGTTGCAAACTCAAAACCTCAAATGGGTATTTGTACTCCTGGCTGGACGCCAGAGTCCGTTACCTGATTTTCCAATTAAGTTATATATGGGGCACGGGCCGCAAGGCAAGCTCAATTTTATTTATGGTTCTTACAGACCAAGGGATCTTCCTTGATGCACAAGGTGCAAGATGCAGTAGCAGCAAGTCCTTTCTGGATGGTTTTACTTCCTCACAATGAAGGCCTCTGGTGCATGCTGGCAAAATTGACTGTTCTCTCAGCCTTTTCTGCTTTTGCACAGGGCAGCTCAGCCTATGAAGACTGAACTACATCTGGCCAACACACCCTGCCCTGGCATCCAGTCCCTGATGTGTTGCGATGACCAGCCACTGCTATTCACCGGGGATTTGCTGCTCCCAATTGATTGTTAGTCATCAGTCACACACATCAGGTCTGGCTGTCCATCACTTGATGAGTGATTGAGCCCTTTTAAGGCAACAGAATTAATGCAGTCCATTACAAGTGCATGAGCCCTTGTGGCTCTCTTCATAAGCTTCAGAGCTTGATCGGCAGTCAGGTCACCGCCTGACCCCATAATAATGTCACTACGGGCCAGAGGTGATTGTCACATTTGTTGTTCACTGTCAGTCTTTTCCAAATGTCCATATTTACACAATGTCCTGCTGACAAATAGTGTTTTTGGCTCCAAACCAGCCCAGCTTGGGTATGCTTACATGTCCGATATGGTTGGGAATTCCAGATTAATTCGGTAGTACTAATGCACTAGCTCTGTCAGCAGCATCTGGCACATTATATGTTTGAAAGAACCAGGAAATCGAGCCACCATGTACAGTCTGTATCCTGGCTAGAACAATAGCAAACCAGAAAAGAAATGCCAGCACTAGCCCTCTGGGAAGTACACTAAATTTTATTAGTGCAAACACTGCATAAATACAGTACTTAAATACAAAAAAAACTCAGTGGCATGTAGAGAAATGCTCAAGCTACAAGCAGCTGTTCTGTTCTGATTTCACCTTATATGTTTGAATGCAGAGAGCCTTAAGGATAAGTCCCATGGGGAGGGGACATATTCTTAAAGTTCACACACACACACCACTATCATATATCTCCTCTCCTTTATGTTTTTCAGAGCATGTTGCTGCACTGGTGGACCCCAGTTCTTGGCAAGCTACAGTATGTACTAGCTCTTTGGCAGTTTTCTTCAGAAAATTAAAATTACATACTCACCGTAATTCTTGATCTAAGAATTGATTCACACCAATGGATCTGAGCCGTAGGCACTAGGACCCAAATTGGAGACAGAAATTTTCAGAGGGCTGGCACCAAGGTAAGCAGTGCACATGTGCTGTTCCATGAGGGAGCGCATGTGGCTACATGTTTACATGCATGCCAGCCCCCAACCGCCTCAGTACCTTTTTTTGCAAGGAGGTGCAGCATAACCTAACAAGTACCTATGCACTTAACCTAAAGGCATAAGATAGCCCTGGTGGCTCATGTAAGATGGGCCACCAAATCCAGCAACACAGTGTCTTCACAGCCCAAACCACGTATAAAAGGGTGAAGACCAACACAACATACTGGAGTGATCCCTGGGGATGATGGGCAGATATTCTTAGAAGATCAAGAATTATGGTGAGTACTTAATTTTAATATCTTCCAAGAATCAGTCTTCACCATTGATTCCCACTAATGGGTCAGAGAAGGAAGACAAATTCCCCCAGACTCAGGTTGTAGGACTTGAGAGCTCATTCAGGATAGTAATACATTCAAGATTGTCCTGCCAAAGGTGGCATTCTGCCTGGCATGAACATCCAGGGCACAGTGCTTAGTAAAAGTGTGCATTGTACTCCGTGCTGTATCTCTGCAGATTTCTCCAGTGGGCACAGTCTCTGGCAGGGACATGGTAGCCACTCTGGTGCAGTGGGTGCATATGCAACCCTCCAATTTGACCTGACCCACAGCATAGCAGTGGCAAGGCAATTCATAATACAGGCAGAAATCCACTTGATTGTAACAGACTGTCCTTTTTGATTAGGATCAAAGGAGACAAATAGCTTTTGGATTCTCTGAAGTCCTTTGTTCTGTCCAGATAAACCTAAGGACCCTCCTAACATCCAGTGAGGGACAGTCCTTTCTCCCTCACTCTGGAAGTTAGAAAGGTAAGTAGGCAGGACTAAGTCCTGGTTAAGTTGGAACTTCAACACTACTTTCAGTAGAAACTTGTGGTGTTTACAGAGAACTACCATGTCGTTATTGAAAACAGTATACAGAGGATCTGTGAGCAAAGCATGGATTTCAGACACTCTTCAAGCAGAGGTAATAGCCACTAGAAATGCTGCTTTCCAAGTTAATAATTTCAAGTCACACATCACAAGGGGCTCAAGGGGCTTGCAGGTGATCATATCTGACAAAGTTTGATATCCCAGGTAGCTACTGGCTTCCTTTGGGAGGCTTTTGTGTAAAATGCCCTTGAGGAACCTCTTGAACAGTGGCAGTTGTACCAGGTAGAAGGTAATGACGAGCTCACGGTATGCAGAAACAGCACACAAATAGATCATTACTGTGGAATACTGTAGACCAGCATCAGAAAAGTCTAGCAGGTACTACAAAACCTTGTCAGTTGGGCACCAAAAAGGGTCCATTCAGATTCTGGAGCACCAGATGGAAAATTATTTCCATTTGACTGTATAAGTCTTCCTAATAGAAGGTTTACATGCAGCCAAAGGTATGTAAGAGACCCTCTGAGATACCTTGTACCTGTTCACTGTCATCTCTTCAGGAGCCAGGCCTGAAGGTGAAGGGAGAACAGTCTGGGATGTACCAGATGACCTTGAGTCAATAAATCCATCCTGAGTGTTAGAGTCTTCGGTTTGCTGACTGAAAGTTTGTTCAACAGAGGCAACCATATCTGTGGAGGCCAGCAGGGGTCACTAGTACCATCTTTCTCCTTGTGCCTCCAACTAGAACAATACCTTCTGAATGAGAAAGATTGAGAGAATGCATGCAAAAACCAGTTTTGCCATTGCAATCTGAATGCATCCTGAGAGAAAACACTATGACCTGGATTTCTGAAGCAGAATCAAGGCAGTTTGGCATTGACTGAGGACATGAAAAGGTCCACATCTGGGTACCCATTCATCAAATACTGATCTTATGCTGTCTGAAGCCAGTGACTACTCATGAGTCTCACCTTTGTGTGACTGAGCTTGTCTGCCAGAATGTTCTGGATTCCTAGCAGGTACAGTAGATGGCTTGGAGCAAGATCCCCTGCTCCAGGCACCATTTTTACATTCTCATCACCTCCCTGCAGAGAGGATTAGTATGTGTTCCTCCTTGTTTATTGATATAGTACATAACAGACTTATTGTCTGTCTGGAGGAGGACTGTTCTGTGGCTGACTAGGTCCACTAGGATTCTCAGACCATACAAAACAGCTTGCATCTCCAACACGTTGATGTGGAGATGAGTCTCTGATAGGTCCTAGACACATTGTGTTTGAAGGCCCTGACAGTGGGCCACCATCCCAACAGGGAGGCACCCATGGTGAGGGTCACCTGAGGCTCCAGTTGGGAGATGACTGAGCCCTGAAGGAGGTTGTCCTCCACTGAACACCATGTGAGAGACTGAACGAGGGACTTGATCGCCTGAATAGTGTAGGTCTGAGGATGTGATGACTGTGACCACTGTGCATTGAGCATCCAGTGGGTTGTCCTCCAGTGCAAACATGCCAGGGGCACTGTGAACACTGAGGAGGCTATCAGACCAGCATGCACTGCATGTAGTAGGCTTGAACTGTCTTGCATTTCATGATGTAGCATGGCATCTGAAGAACTGTTTGTAGTCTGCTCTCTGGAAGGAAATTCCAAGACTGGGGTGTATCCAGAAGAGCTCCTATGAACAGCAGTAACTGTGAGGGTTGAAGCTGAGACTTCTTGAGGTTTAACGGGAACCTCATTGAAGTCAGGAACTGTGGGGTAGTGTATACTGCCTGTTCTATCTCCTGCCAGGACAAGCTTGAGATTTGCCAGTTATCCAAGTACGGGAAGACTTGGAGACCTAACTTCCTCAGGTGCACAGTAAGTACTGCAAATCACTTTGTAAAGATTTGGGGCACTGAGGAAAGCCCAAATGGCAGGATTCTGATCTGGTAATGCTGCTCCAGCACTACAAAATTGAGATATCTATGGTGGCTGGGATGTACCAGTGTGTGTTGGTATGCATATTCAGGGATACTAGCCAATCCTGAGGCTTCAGGATGGATAGCAGACAGCCCAGAGAAATCAGTTTGAATTTTTTCTCAGTCCATGAATTTGTTCAGATTTATGAGGTCAAGAATGGGATGCAAGCCCCCAACTTCTTTGGAACCAGGATGTAGTGAGAATAGAACCATGTATTCCATTCTGACTCTGACACTAGTTTCACTGCCCTGTTGCTCAGGAGGTCCACAGTTCCCTGCACCAGAAGCTCTGACATGGACTGACAAAGGGAGTTGCCTTCTGGGCAGGTAGTCTGGAGAGATTTCTGTGAAATCCAGAGAGTATCCCTCTTGGATGATCCAGAGAATCCACTTGTACATCGTGATGGATTCCCAATGATGGTAAAACTGGGTCAGGTGCCCTCCCACTGGGGAGGAGAGGTCTGCCATGGGCAGCTGATGCAGGGTCAGGGCCAGTGCTTCAGATGGTGGCACTATGTGCTTTCGGTGCCTGTACTGTTGACTACACCTCCTTCTGAAGCTGGGGAGGCTGACTTTTGTTCTGAGCTCCCTTGCCTTTACCACAAAAGGACTGCATTTTCTGAAAAGACCCATTTTCCTTTCCCTTCTGGAGCTGGTCTGAAAGTCTTATGGGCCATTCTAGTTTAATTTGATGCCTTAAGAGACTGCCCCATCTACTGTCTGAACAGGTAAATTCCATCAAAAGGAAGATTTCTAACTGTTGTTGAATGTCCTGGATAAAGCCAGAAATCCATAGCCAGGAATGTTGCCTGATGCAAATGCCTGCAGCAGCAGAGCATGATGTACAGTAGCATCAGAGATATCCATAGAGGATTTAATCTGATGTCTGTTGGACTCAATGCCTTGCTTGACAGTCAGAAGGACATCTTGTTTTGCTTTTGAATCTGGTAGAGACTCTACCAGAGACTTTAGCTTGCTCCAAAGGGAACACTAGTACTTGGAAAAATGCCCTTGCTAGCTGGCAATCCTCATGCCCAGCTTAGTGAAGCATAGGCTTGTTTGCCCATAGTTTTAATCTTACGTGACTCCTGATTAATCGAGTGTGCAATGACCTCCTTGGGAACAATGGCCGTGTCATTTTCAACAAAAGTGACAATAGCATCAGTTATGGGTTGAGAGACATACACAGCTTTATTTTTTGGAGCTGTGTATTTTCTTTCTGCCCGCTTGGGAGCAGCTGTCACCAAAGCAAGTCTTTGCCAAACTGCATCAGATAAGGTCCCAAATGTGGGGAGGGGATTGGAGGAACCAAACTGACCAGCAAATTAAGGAACTCCAGCTGGAAGCACTTAGTCTGGTCAATGGCTGCTGGCTCGAAATTCAATGCCAAGTGAATATTTCTGAGCACAGTCTGAAAAGAGAGATTCTCCTGAGGCACAGACACAGAAACTGGGTCAGAGGTCTCTAGACTATTTTTTTATTTTTTTTTTATTTTGGTAACGGAATGGCACACTGAGCCAAGGCTGCATCTCCAGGTGTGACCCAGGGTGGGGATAGGGACAGAAATATAACATCATATACAGGAGAATATATAAACATCAAAATACCATAAATACAATATTTACATAGGTGCAGAAACATTATACTTAGTGGCTAATACATAGTGTGGCTAAAACAGCAATGAAAACACACTATACACTATAGAAGAAATCATCATCACCACCTTCAGAAATACTGAGGTCAGGGTCTGACTCCTCCACCTCTACACCCTCCACAGAAGTAGAGTAGAAGAGAGGGTGGGGTCACAGGCCCGGCAACCCAGTGTGTGCGTGAGGCAACACCAGTGACACTGACTCTGACCCAAAAGAGCAAGGGACCTGTGCCAGAGACTGAGCCAGAACTGTCACCAGATCTGGCACCAGAAAGGTTCCCGGCACTGTGAGCACATGCAGTGCCAAACCTGGTACTGAACCTGGTTCGGACATGGCACAGAAACTGGCATCGACAACCCAGCCAGCACTGAAGTGACCACCGATAGCACCATGTCCGGGCCTGTCCTGGCAAAGAACATGGGGTGGACCAGAAGTGGGACAGACTTCAAAGGTGCCACTGCCAGCAAGGACAAAAAGGCTGTTGCTGGATTCGAACACCCTATCTGGTCCAGCAGCACCTCCTGTGGTACCAGTTCCACCGGCCCTCAAGGGTCAGCAACTGGCTCCACTTGCAGTGCCACTCTGGCCAGACACTGCACCCATTGTATAAGAGCTGCCCAGTAATGGAGCTGCCCACTAGAGCCCTCGATTAAAGACAGAGGGGAACTCCGAGCCCAAGAAAATGATCACCCAGAAGCAGGGGCCATTAGTGTCACCAACAGTGACTGTGAGGACCTTTGACTCCAGGAAACTGAGTATCTCATGACAGTCCTCACAGAGGGTGACTTCGGCCGGTGCTGTTTCTTTCATTTCCTACCGGAACATGAAGAAATTGAGGCTGAGCGGTGCCTGGACCCAAATGCAGGGCATGTAAAGGATAAGAACTGCTTCTGTTTGTGCTTATGGAAAGAATGTCTTCCCTCCCCAGCATTGGACCACCTATCATCAGAACCCTTCCCTGAAGGGGAAGATGGACTGGACACAGCCCCACTACCAGAGAAGCCTGCTTCTTCAGGCTCCCTACTGTGCAGCATGGCCAATGACCATTGACGGTCAGTAGAGCTGAGAGAAACTATGTAAATTATTTGTGACAATACACTAAAACTGACACAAAAATAACAAACTCTAGCTTTAAACAATAAAACTGAGAAGAAATGAATGCTTTTATAGACGTAATGTTCTGATTCCCAGTGGATGAGCCGATGAAGCAATGTTATGCACTCCATGACAGGAAAAAATGAACTGAGGCGGTTGAGGGCTGGCACTGATGTAAACAGGAGCGCTTGCACTCCACTCACAGAATTTCACATCCATCCTGCGTGCCTCAGTGCCAGCTCTCTGAAAAGTTCTGGCATGCGCTGGAGTCCAACACCTCATATCAGACCTATTAGTAGGAATCAATGGTAAATGTTGATTCTTTGAAGACCATTCTCTTACTCAATATGCTGCTAGTGCTGGTATAGAGACTCACTATCACTTGTGTTGTCACTGTCATGTCACTGGTGTCCTCTCCATCTTGTAATCTTGTAGAGCTGCATGGCTACACCTGCTGAAACAAGACCTATTAAAAAGTTTATTGATTTTATTAATTTAGTTATTTATTTGAAAATCGGTAACTGGAAAAGGCATACTGGACCCAAGGCTCATTCCCAGGTGTGACCTGAGGGCAAAGGGAAGGGTACAATATTACAATGCAGCATCATTGATAAAGAATAAAGTGCATAATGTGTACAAATTAACAGGAATAAAATACAAAGACAGTGGCAGAACCAATAGAAATTCTGAGCAGCATTCATGTGCAAATAAAATGATCAGAAAAGTAACATAACAGTCACTTTTGGGAAGAATCTATTATGGGCAGTGGTGGAAACCTGGAGAGAGGCAAACCATAGGGGTGGCAGTGCCTTGCAGAGAAGAGTCAGGTAGAGGTCTGGCAGCAGCAGGAGGGCACAGGGAGACATTTTCACTGGTGTCTAAAGGATAGGGGAGATGGGGAGAGATGGAGGGTGGATAGGAACAAGTTCCAGAGGGGGGCGGCAACAAGAAAAGGCAGACTGCAGATTTTTAGAAGTAGCAGATTCAAAACAATAAATAACTAATACATTTTCTACAAATACATAATCTTGAAGCTATCATCAATAAATGACAATCTAATAAAACAGAAGGAAAACTACAAATACAAACAGTAACAATAATGTACTACCTAAAAAAGTTGGATAAAGTATATAAAAAGATAAACATTGCAGACTAAGCATCTCAAAGAAGGATTTCCACATTTTATACAAATAAACCTTGGTTATTGAGAACTGAGTGGCTTATTCTTTCACTGTTCGCCATATTGCATATATAATTTTTCTATTCCAATGTGTCAGAACTCTAACCGATTTCCAGTCTGCAAGTAATACTCTTTTAAACCCCAGAGCAGCAGCTGAGATTTACTGTTGTTAAGGTTTACTGACATTAAATAGACAATTAGTATTGCCTAGCATACAAAGAAAAGTGGTGTAAGGAATTACAGCATTTACAGCTTGTAAACCAACCCATTTTCTGAGCAGTGCAGCCTTCATAAATTGATACCATGTGTTATAAAATGGAACTCAGAAGTCTTTATCTAGAAATTACACTTTGAGAGCATCTCTGATTTGTAAATATTGTCAAAGTTGATATTTGTGAAGGCCATACTAAATTCTGATTTCTCCAAAGATACTAGAGGGCCAGTCTTGTGATTTGTAAGATCACCCATGTTATAGATATCTACTCTTCTCTAAAAAGAATTGGACAAGGGCTTGCTCTCAAACTTTATACATGAATTGCCCCATAAAGATAATAAATATATTGAGGGAGAGTCCATTTTACTGTAAAGTCCTTAATAATCTTTTTATTAATACTAACTGCAGCTATAATACAAGGATTTCCCACTAGAAAACAAGAGATGGAGTGAAAGAGAAAATTTAACACATGGGGTCTCATTAATTGTTTCTTCATAGAGACCCATAGTAGGAGGTTGGGGTTGGGGCCAGTGATAACACTTCCACCATGGCAAACCAAAAAACCCTTTCTTTCCATGAAGCTCAAAGTTTGTGTGTGCTTAATCTTCAAGTACCTTTCATTTCATTTTTATTTCATACAGGAAAGGTATGAGAGCAAAATGCCCATTTTCATAAGTGTCCAGTTGGTGAAAACAGAAAAGAGAATATACAGAGCATCAATATATACAGGAGTACAATAATACAATACAATAATACATGGGTGGGAATATGTACAAGAAAACTGAGCAAAACACATTGGGGATGTACACTTTTACATGGGTGGGTATATGCACACAATTACAGAGAAACAACTCTTACAGTAGTACACTTCATCCATGGGGGGGTGTCCAACCCAGTTGAAGTATACATTATTATACATAGAGAACACTAGAATACAAATGTGCAAACAGTGGAATATTGAAAGTGTGAGAAACAAGTAGGACAGGTATTAGGATCCAGTACAAACAGGACAAAAAATTAATAAGTGCTCAACTGGCTGTAGATGTAGCAGCCCGGGGAGAAACAGAAAATATATAATAGAGAGGCATTTGGAAGGCTGGGGGGACAGTTATTCAGGGGAAGGGATGATACCTTGCTGCACATAGGTGCAGTAATAGTAGCACCAGACTAAAGGGGTGAGATAAGCGAGAAGAAAGTGAAAAGAGAGTGGCGGGAGTGGGGTTGTAAGAGGGTGGGGAGAGGCAATTCAAAACAGTTGTAAGGGGTTTGTTGAGTAGTGCTTTCTCAAGTTGATTTTAAAGGAGTTGGTGGAAGGGCATACTGTGAGGTTGGGCATAAGGTGTTGAAGAGTTTGGGGCCCTTGAAAGAGAGTAATCTCTGTCCTAGGGAGGTGTTACAAAAAGGGACCTTAAAGAGGGTGGAGGAAGCACTCCTGGTGGGATGGGCCATATCTGATTTTAGGAAGAGGGAAGTGACACTGGGTGGAAGGTGGCTGTTAAGAATTTTGTGCATGAATGCGAGTGTCTTCCAGGTGAACCTGTCTTCAAGGGAGAGCCATTTTAGGGATTCATAAAGAGTACAACTGTGTGTGTAACGGGAGAGGCCAGAGATGAATCTGAGAACGTTGTTATAAGCAGCTTTAAGCCTGGTGAGATAGATGGAGATTAGTGCTGCCAAAAATGAGAGACCCATAGTCAAATAGGGAAGGAGTATGCTGGATGGATGTCGTGTTCCAGTCTCGGGAATGAGGAATTGCCGGATCCTATAAAGAAGCCCAAGCCTCTGATGAATTTTGTTGATAAGCTGGGCTCTGTGTGGTCCAAAAGAAAGGTGCTCATTGAGGGTCAGGCCAAGGTATTTAAATTCATGGACTCAGTCGATGGCGATGCCATTGTTGTCCAGGAGGGAGAAATTGAAATTTGAGGGTTTACGGGTGCCTGAGAAAATCATGCATTTTTTGTTTGTTTTTATTTAATACCATTCCCTGGGAAGAGAACCAAGAGTGGAGACTAGAGAAATCCTTCTGTAGTTTGGCCAGAAGAGTTGTGAGGTTGCCATCAATTCAGTAGAGGGCATCGCCATCCGCATAGAGGATGATTTTGGTGTGGGAACATACTGAGGGGATATTGTTAATGAACAGAGAATAGAGGTCCCAGGACTGATCCCTGTGGAATCCCATATTTGATGAGGCAGTTTGGGGAGGACTGGCCTTCAATAACAGTTTTGTGAAATCTGGGGTGGAGGAAATTCCTGATCCAGTTTACCGTGTTACGGGAGAAGTTCATGCGGAAAGGTACTCTAAGAGCAGGTTGTGGTCCACCAAGTCAAATGCCTTGATTAAGTCCACAAAAATGGAGCCAGTGTAAAGTGTATCATCCATGGCCTTGAAATTGTTGTTGGTGAACTTCACAAGGGTGGTTTTGGTGTTGTGCTTAGCCCTGAAGCCATGCTGAGCCTCAGCTAGGATTGTGTATTTATTTAGTTGCTCAGAGATTTGTTCATGGACAATTTTCTCCAAGATCTGGATAATGGGGTAGGAGGAGATGGGTCTGTAGTTGCTGATTTCTTGTTTGGAACCACCTTGTGTAGTGGCCTGATGGAGGCAATTTTCCAGGACGATGGGAAGGTACCAGAACAGAGCACCGAAATTCAGAATTTTGGTGAGGGGCAGCAATGTCCTTAATAACTAATTTGAGAATGCAGTAGTCTAGGCCATCTAGGTCGATGCTGGGTTTAGGGTTATCCTTGCTGATGAGTTTGGCCATGTCAGAGGAGAGAGCTTTAAGAGAAAGTGGGGATGTCGTTAATGGGGGTTGGGGGCTGGGTTGGTGTTGGAGGAGGGTCTTGTATTTTCGAGATCACTGAAGGAGGTAAACATGGTCACCATGCATTTTGGTTGTTATATGATTTACCATCCGAAGGAGGTTATCTGCTCAGATTTCTGTCTTTGCCTAGCAGGGAGTTAAGCATACCCCAAAGTTGTTTGGAGTTGGTTTTGTTGTAGAGTTGGCTGTTCCTGAGGTGGTTCACCTTAATGGATCAGACAGCGGACTTACATCAATTGCGGAGGGTTTTATACTCCTGGAGGAGTACGGGTGAGTTCAATTTTTTATACTTGGTCCAGGCCTTGTCTCTACTGTGTATGAGACATAGGAGCTCAGGAGTGACCCAATCATTTGGGTTTCTACACACTCGAATCTTTTATTGGGGATAAGGGTGTCACAGATGGAGCTGAATGTTTTGAGAAAATTTCATGGCGGAGTCTGTGTCCTTTATTTTGCAGGAAGGACCAGTCCACAGATTTGAAAGTGCGTGACAGTTCCTCCATGCTGGCCTTTTTTAATTGCCTGGTGAAGATGTAATTAGGGGCAATTTGGGGGCTCTGGCTGACCATTGACAGAAAGTCGCACAGTGGCCACTGATTGGAGTCAGGGATAACTCCAGAGGCCACTATTCTGTATGGGTTAGAAGTGACTATCCAGTCAATGGTTGTGCTGTTGCCAGTTTTATAGTTTGTTGTGATGGGAAAGGTAATGATTTCGTGCCACCCATAGCTGGCAAGCAGGTATTTTGTGCTGTCTGACTGGCTGCTATCCCAGTTAAAGTTGAAATCACCTAGTAGTATCCATTCCCTGTTTTCAGGGAAGGATGATTTAGATGAGAGAAAGGATTCGAGATCTCTTATGGGGGTCTCTGGGGGTAGGTAGACTGAAGAGATAGGATTTTGTTGTTGCCAATGAGGAGGTTGATGGACTGTGATTCTAGCACGCAGTTTCTGCTTTCAGGGAGTTTTGCGAAGGGAGCCTATCAGAATATAGAAAAGGCAGCCTCCTCTCTCTTTTTAGCTTGTCTTTTCTTATTAGTGAGTATCCTTGAGTGTCAGTTCTAGGAGCAGATTTTCTGGGACAGCCAGGTCTTGGAGAGGGTGATGCTGTTGAAATGGTTTAGTTCGACCCAGACTTTAAAGGAGTTTTTTGGCAAGCAAACTCTGAATGTTAAGGTGGGCAATGCTAATATAATTCTTAACCTGGACCGTGGGGAGGGGTAGGATGGGAACAGGGGTGGGTTTGGTTGGATGGAACCGGACAAGAGGAGAAAGAGAAGGATTAAGTGAGATCACCTTCAGTTAACATTGGGTCTTTTGCCTGTGCAGGTAACTGCACATTTGAAGTGCTTTACCGAGAGGGGGTGGAAGAGTCGAGAGAGGCAGAAGTGGTGAAATCAGTGCGATGAGGGGTGGGGTAGGTCTCGGATTATGTTAGGTGCACGAGGGTGTGAGGAGGCCTTGGGCAGCATTGTGTTACAAATGTCCTCCTGGACATAGGGGACAAAAGATCGTGAGGGGCTGTAATGACGCTGCTGTTACAAGGGTAATCAGGTGATAATAGGTGATTAGGAATTGGGAGGTGAAGGGAGCATGGTGGGTGAGTTGTCAGAGTGAGGAGAAAAATGAGAAGCAAATAGGGGAGTGAGTCCATGGCAGGGCATGGGAGTGCCTTTATTCCAAATTAATTCTTTTACTGTTTTCTTTATTTTTCTAAACCAATCATGATGAATTATTGTTGGAAGGTTTTTAAAGACATAGAAAACTTGGGCGCAATGATCATTTTTTTGGAGTTTCTTCTACCCCACAAAGAGAGAAATGGCTTACTCCATCTGCCTAGATCAATTTCAACACCCTTCAAGGAGAGGTTCTAAGATAGGTTGACCATTCCCTGGAGTCTGTTCAAGATTATCATACCTAAGTAGGTAATACTGGGCCTGATTCTGAAAGGGTTCCATGCAGATGCAAGCTGCTTGCGTCAAACAGCAATGATGCAAGTTACACCTTGCATCATTTGTTGTGGCATTCCCTACTCCTGTACACGGTCTGCACCAGTGAGGAAATCCACTGTGCCGAAGGGGCATTGCGCTCCCCCTTGCAACCTGCATCTTGGTATGCCAGGTTGCAAGGGGACTTGCACCATGGCAGGGCTGCAACTGTGCCATATTTCTATTTTTTTTTTGTTATACATTTTTATACCATTTCCTCCACTGGGGGAGGATACCTATGGTTCCCCTCCCATCCTCAAGCTATCACTTTGGCCACTGCCCCAACCACAGCCAGAGCTCTGGAACCCCTGTGTTCTGCCCCTCCCTGGCCACATCGCTATGGGTACTTACTCCTCTCACAGTGGAAGACCAGAGGGCAGACACACCAGGGGAGCTGCTTGGGTGTGAACGTCACAGCGGGGTGCAAAATCCTGCCTTCCTTGTGCATGTAGGTAGTGGTATGGTTTTTCCCCTGGTTTCACCCTCCCCAGTGCAGGCATGCAATGATGCCAGGACTCTCTGGGCACACATCCGTGCCAGGCACATCCGACGTGGCCTGGGTCCAGCCCTTGATGGACGCATCTTGCACCAGTCCGCAGCCACTGCCAATGGCTGGTACTGCCACGGTCATTCCCTCCCACCCTCCCCAGAGGAGAGCAGTCCCTGGGATGCTCAATCCTCCTCCTACCCAGCTGACCCCCAGCACCCAAGGTCGCTCCTGACCCTGGGTCACTGGCATGGTGTGAGGTGTGGTGTCCAGTGCCTCAACCCTCAGCGCCACTGGGCCAGCACAACTGCGCCAAATTTTGGATTCCAAAAGCCCAGCCATGGCCGTCACAAGGGGCTCCACTTAGACCTGTCAGGAGGTGGTGTAAACCACTTGTGACAGAGTGGGACACTGTTGCGGGTGGGCTACATGTGAGGTCAGTGGGCAAGAGGGCACAGAGGGGCATAGGGAGGGTTGGTGTGTCAGCAGGGAAGTAAGGGATTGCCTTGCATATGCCTCTGTATATGTTTTATATAGGCATATGCATCCTGCCTGGTTCTAGCACAATCCTGTACTTCCCTGCTGTCACAGTGACTTACATTATGCCCCCATGCCCCTCCTGCCCTGACCCCCTCCTGGCATGGGTTACCCCCCTCATCACCACCACCAGTGCTGGCCTGTCCTTTTTTGTGCTGACGGGAGGAGATCCAGATCCTTGCGGTATGTATCGCTGCTGTGCTTCTGGTTGGGCGCTGAGCCACGCTTACAGCAATCCATGGGGTTTTGGCACTGGGACCCTGCTTCTTTGCAGAATATGGAGCAGGGTCCCTGGTGCACCTAAGTGTCACCAGAGCCCTGGAGGGACGTAACTTGTGTCATTCCAAGGGCACCTTTTGGAATTGGGTCCCTTATGTGTATCTAAAGACAGCAGTATGGAGGGATCCTTAGTTTTTGTGGCACCCAAATGGTAATCAGTCTTCCAATATTATCTGAGCCTTCCCTGCAGGTCAAAAAATCCTACCTGTCCTTTTCCAGTTGTACTTAAAATTATCGATTTTGAGCAGCGATATGGATCTGAAGTCGATACTGTCCTTACCCTTTTAGAAACTGCTGTAACAAATGTTTCATTCAGAGTGATGTTTTTTTTTTAACCAGGTATAGCACACTAAGCTGAAAGCTTTTTACAGGAGCGACCTGGGAGCACAAGGAGATTAAGTGACTTGCTCAGGGTCACTCAGTAAGCAAGTGGAAGTTGTGGATTCAAACCCAGGTCTGGTCTGCTGGATGTCACCAAATTTGCAGCTCAGAGCCTTCAGACCACTGCGCTATACTGCCTCCTGATTTTCATTTAAAGGACTCTGTGAGGGAATTAAAGAGCTAGTTTTTGATGATAAGGTTCACCGGGATGCTGTCCGGCCTGGGTAATGCCCTTTAGGCAGAGGGTTTACTAATTCTGTCACCTCCTTAATTGTGATAGATTTACTTAAGAAACCTCTATCATCATCTGAAATTGTAGAGAACCTTCACAGCAGAAAAGAAGCCATCTGTTAGTCTATCCTTTTATCAATTCTTCTTTCATATAGATTAAAACATTTTTATTAATTCTAGTTTCATATGGATTAAAATAGAAGGATTTAAACTGGTCAATAATGTCTTTTGTGCTTGTCAGGACACTGAGTATGTTTAAAACCTGAGAAATCAGCCCTGACGGCCTGTCTGCTCCTTTCCTAGCTGCATCATCGAGGTCATCACATCCAGAAAGTAAGACTGTTCTTGTATAATTTGCTTCCCAATGGGTTTTAAAATGAAGAGTGGGTGACCAAGAAAAGTGAAAACAAAGAGCATCAATACAACAAAATAATAATATTTTACTGGGTCCCATGGGAGTATCGCATCTGCATCAGAGAATAATGCTGATAATGCAAATACTGATACTAATATGTCCGTAACAGAATTACAGATGGGTACCCCACCCTTGTCTCAGGACATGGGCATGTTTGCAGAGTTGCAAACTAGATGATCCTGTGTCACTTACAATATTATTAGTACTAATAGTTGTACTACTAGTTGCAGCAGTGGTTCCTGTGGTACTGCCCAACATGGGGGAGGGTGTTATAATAGTGCACAGAAATAGTTGGGGATGAAAAATCAGGAACTTTAGATGAGAATGGAAAAATTATTACCCATGGCTTCGGTATAAGGCTACTGAACAGAAAATGTGCTGTTAATGTGTGCATGAAATTTATTACACTGTCAAATCCTTCTACCAGAGAAACTCTGTTTCTGAAAAAAGATGGCTTCAGGAAACATGCTGACTATATAGGGCATCAAGATGCAGACAAGGCTTGACACAACTCAGTTGGCACCCATGGTGGCACGTGACTTACATTTCATATTATTATTTTTTTATATACAGCAAGGTATAATGAAATATACAGTACTGCACTCTGTGTTTGGTTTCTGTCCTCTTTATTGTTGGTAGACTTCATTTAGAAGCATGGAAATGCAAAAAGTTCAGGAGAGATGCTGAACGAATCCAAAAACATAATTGTTACTGCCATAAGGAATATATACTGGCCAATAGTTTTAGGATGGTTTCATACCCTTTCTAGAATACAGGCAACATAGTCATAGTGAACCTGAGCTCTGTAGCATGCTTTGTACCAAGGCTAGACGGAAGCAAACTGGTTTCACAGGGGTGCAAAGAGATACGCTTGTTCTTTTATCTGGAAATTGCCTGTTTTGTGTTACTTGTGCTACTGATTTGTAATGTTCACACTCCTGCTGCATCGCTTCATGTTAAAGCTTCAAATGCTCTGATGTATCAATATGGGGAAGGAGGGAGGGAGGGAGGGAGATTCTCCCAGAGGGAAATAGAGAGGTGCTTACTAAAATGGCTCTACATGAATACATCCTGGTTAAATTTACAACACTAATTGAAAATGGCTAATATAAAAGTAGCAGTATGGGATGTCAAAGGGTTGGGCTCTGTAGTCAAGACCGTAAGATGGCTTCAACATCTTAATAATTACAAAGCTGATGTAATATTTTTACATGAGACTTATCTACAGTTGTGCTCAGCGGTATTTTGTATATTGACGCATGTTCATGCAGCAGCGTGTCAATTTGGTGACACGTTTCTGCCAGGCTTATCTGTGTCTGCTCCGTAGCACCTTCCAAATTTATTTTATTTTGTGCCAGTATATTTAGATGTAATTCCAGATCACTACCATGGTGTGTCATTTTCTACTGTCACGTATAAGCATGAGCTGACTCTGCTGTGATCCACAAGCTTTCCCCTACAGTACCACGTAATATTAATTTAAGTATACTGTATTTTGCTATATTATTAAGTAAGCCAAAATACCAATCATAGGAGCCATTTAACAGTCCATGGGAAATGTATTTTATTTATTTATTTATGACTCTGATAACCAAGTAGGTGCACTGGACCAGTGGACCGTTTACAGGCATGACCCGGGCCACAAGGCACGAGTGGATACAGTAGCAATTGATAGATCAATTACAAGGTTACATTTGAAAAAAAGGAATACATAACAATTTCACAGGAAATACATAAAAACTGCACAATGGTTGGGTACAAGGCAAAGATATTATGTACAGTATTTACAAGACAAGGCATTTCAGGAGGATTAGTACAGGAGTACCAATGATTCAACAGTAGGTTAAAAATGGAAACCCACTCCATTTGAAGGTACACAAAAGAGCCAGCAATGCCCAAAGAGAGCCAGAAGGGTAGGAGAAGCAAGCAGAGATAGGAGATGGGAAAAAGACAGGTGAGTGGGTGGGGTGTTAGCAAACAAGACAGCTGCATTGACCCTTATCCAGAAGCCAGAATTTTAGGTTAAGTTTGAAATTTTGGTGAGTGTTGGAAATACATGAGTGGGGGTAGCCCATTCCACAAAGAGGGCCACCACCGAGAGAGCTTTCCCTCCATATTTGTGGTGGTCCTGGGCTCCTCAAGGAGTGGGGGTGGTGGAGGAGCAAGGTGTCTAGTTGGAGTTCTACTGTTGAAGAAAAGGGTAGAGGGGAAGTGTTGCTACACCTAAGAATGGTGTCTAAGAAACAGCCAAGAATATAGTCGGAGCGACCCTGTAAGGAGAGCTAACCAAGGGATTGATAGAGGTCACAGTGGTGTGTGGAGTAAGGGACCGACAGGGTGAAGCAGCAGGCGCTGTGACAGGCTACTATGAGTCTAGTCATAAGGGTGGTTGAGACTTGAGAGTAGATTGGAGAGTAATATAAGTAAAGATAGGGAGGAGATTGCCCATGAGAATGGCCAGGCAAGCCTCCCTGGTTAGGAGGAAATGTGGTTCTCAGGTAGGTGAGTGTACTGTGCATGTGAATCGAAAGCTGTTTCTGCACTCTGTTTCACCAACACCATTTACAGTTATTTGCATCCCTAGAAAACAACTTTGCCTTTCTTTAGAAGTGTGGGCATTTGGAGAGTTTTAGGGAACATCTTGGGAATTTGCACACTGTTTCAAGTTTATACCACAAGAAATTCAAAAGTTATAACTTCTTGTGTGTGCTGCTAGTGTTAGCAAAGGCATTGGCAGCCTGGAGACAGTTTACCTTTTTTGCTTCACAGACAGCACACAGAAATTACCCTTGAAAACCACTTTACACTTTTTTAGAAACCCTGGGGCCAGATTTTCAAAGGGCCCTTAGATCCATGAAATCTGCGTCTAACAACCATATTGCATCAGATCTAGGTGCGCCAAATACTGTGCACCTTATTTTGCAAGAAAAACGTTCTCTGTGGCAAAGTCCTCCTAAAAGATGCAAGAGGTCCACTGCCTCAATAGAATGATGCAAGGGAAGAGAATGAGGCAAACTGCACCAAAAGAATAATGGTGCAAGTTGAGTTAAAAAAAAATGACTCAAGGAACAAAAATGGCACCACTTGAGTCAAAGAAAATGGTGCAAGTCGAGTCAAAGAAAATGGTGCAGTTTGAGTCAAACAAATGACTTAAGGAATTAAAATTTATGCAAGGTGAGTAAAAATGGTGCAAGACGAATAAAAAATGATACAAATGATGGGAATGACGCAAGCTAAGTCAAAATATACAGCAGATGAAATGGCCAAAACCAAACCCCCAGAATGTTCTAAACTAGTCCTGCGGGGAAATATTGGCCCTTAAAAGTAGTATAGTCAGCTCTGACTGCCTGCTGTGGTCCTCTTTACATACTCTAGTCTAGAGTCCCTTAGACCAGCTTTGGCTGGTCTAACAATGACATGCATCTTAGGCACAAGGACGGGAATCACATTCTTTGAAAATTGCAAATAAGGAGACGGTGCATCATTTTGGTGATGCAGGCATCCCTTCCGACATGGCGCAGACATTGTTTTTGGTGCAAGCATGGTGCAAACCTGTCTAGCACATACAGACCCTTTAATGCAAACACAATTTGAAAATCAAAATTGATGCAAGCTTTGACGCATCCTGCTCCTTGAGTCAGCTGTTTTTGATGCAAGCACCCTGCATCATTCTCTGGCCTTTGAAAATCCTTCCCTTGGGCACTTGGGTGTGGGGAGCTTCAGAGCAAACATAGGGAACATGCACACCTACTTTTAAGTTTTTACAACAAGAAATTTGAAATGTATAACTTCTTCTGTGTGTAGCTAGTGAAGCAAAGGCATTGGCCATTGTTTACACCACATGAAATTCAAACGTTATGCCTGCTTTTGTACAGTGTTAGTGAAGTGAAAGCAGACCCTGCCATCAGACATTCAAGGTAGAAACCAAACTGTCAAGGTGCCCTCTGCTTCACAGACTCCACCATTGAAAACCACTTTGGCCTTTTTTTGGAACCATAGGTGGGGGGGGTGGGCTTCTAGGGACAACTTAGGGAACATGCACACCGAATTTCAAATTTACCCACAAGAAATTCAAAAGTTATACCTGATTTTGTACAATGTTAGTGAAGTGAAACCAGCTCCTGCCATCAGACATTCAAGCTAGAAATTAAACTGTCCAGCTGCCCTCTGCTTCACAGACACCCATAGAAATTACTGCCTAAAACCACTTTACACTTTTTGTAAGAAACCAGTTAACTTGGTGGCTTTAGGGGACACCTTGGGGAACACGTATACTGAAATTCATGTTTTTATAACAAGAAATTTTAAAGTTATAACTTCTTCTGTGTGTTGCTAGTGAAACAAAGGCACTGGTGGCCTGGAGACAGTTTATCTTTTTTGACTTCACAGACACCACCACAGAAATTACCCTCTAAAACTACTTTACTTTTTTTTAAAGAAACTGGTGGACTTGGGAGAGTTTCAGGGGACACCTTGAGGAATATGCACACTGAATTTCATGTTTTTACAACAAGAAATTTACAACTTCTTCTGTGTGTTGCTAGTGAAGGAAAGGCATTGGAGACAGTTTATTTTTTTCCATCACACACACCACACAGAAATTACCATCAAAAACCACTTTACACTTTTGTTTAGAAAACTGGCCACTAGATGGGCTTCAGATGACACCTTGGGGAATATGCATACTGAATTTTAAGTTTTTACAACAGGAAATTCAAAAGTTATAACTTCTTCTCTGTGATGCAAGTGAAATAAAGGCATTGGCGGCCTGGAGACAATTTGCAATTTTTTTCCCTTCACAGACACCACACAGAAATTACCCTTGAGAAAAAAGGAGCCATGTTAAACAGTGCCGCTGCACTGATGGAGAAAAATGAATTCAAATCTTTTTATCTACTGATTTTACTTGTCCTGTGTAAAAAGGTCTTTAAATAGTACACCGCTTAGAAGTGCTCTGTGTTTATATCCAGCTGTTTGCTGGCCTTTTCAGTTCTGGATCAGGCGGAGTCTGCGGCTGAGGCTACATTGTTTGCAGAGCATGGTGATGGGCCATATGCTGACAGGAGCACTTTCTGAAAGCATACTATTTTCCAGCATGGTGTTGATCTGTGCGTTGGCATTATCAGTTTCTGCAGCTGAAGTGTTCTTTTCTGGCATGTTGCTGGTATGTGTACTGGGACTGGCGTCGTCAGTTTCTGCAGCTGAAGCGTTCTTTTCGGGCATGCTGCTGGTATGTGTACTGGGACTGGCGTCGTCAGTTTCTGCAGCTGAAGCGTTCTTTTCGGGCATGCTGCTGGTATGTGTACTGGGACTGGCGTCGTCAGTTTCTGCAGCTGAAGCGTTCTTTTGAGACATGCTGCTGGTATGTGTACTGGGACTGGCGTCGTCAGTTTCTGCAGCTGAAGCGTTCTTTTGGGCATGCTGCTGGTATGTGTACTGGGACTGGCGTCGTCAGTTTCTGCAGCTGAAGCGTTCTTTTGAACGCGTTGCTGGTATGTGTACTGGGACTGGCGTCGTCAGTTTCTGCAGCTGAAGCGTTCTTTTGGGCACGTTGCTGGTATGTGTACTGGGACTGGCGTCGTCAGTTTCTGCAGCTGAAGCGTTCTTTTTGGGCACGCTGCTGGTATGTGTACTGGGACTGGCGTCGTCAGTTTCTGCAGCTGAAGCGTTCTTTTGGGCACGCTGCTGGTATGTGTACTGGGACTGGCGTCGTCAGTTTCTGCAGCTGAAGCGTTCTTTTGGACACATTGCTGGTATGTGTACTGGGACTGGCGTCATCAGTTTCTGCAGCTGAAGCGTACCTTTCAGACACGTTGATGGTATGTGTACTGGGACTGGCGTCGTCAGTTTCTGCAGCTGAGCGTACTTTTTGAGCACCGTTGCTGGTATGTGTACTGGGACTGGCGTCGTCAGTTTCTGCAGCTGAAGCGTTCTTTTAGACGCGTTGATGGTATGTGTACTGGGACTGGCGTCGTCAGTTTCTGCAGCTGAAGCGTTCTTTTGGAACGCGTTGATGGTATGTGTACTGGGACTGGCGTCGTCAGTTTCTGCAGCTGAAGCGTTCTTTTGGACCGTTGATGGTATGTGTACTGGGACTGGCGTCGTCAGTTTCTGCAGCTGAAGCGTTCTTTTGGACACGTTGATGGTATATGTACTGGGACTGGCGTCGTCAGTTTCTGCAGCTGAAGCGTACTTTCGGACACGTTGATGGTATGTGTACTGGGACTGGCGTCATCAGTTTCTGCAGCTGAAGCGTACTTTTCGGACCGCGTTGATGGTATGTGTACTGGGACTGGCGTCATCAGTTTCTGCAGCTGAAGCGTACTTTTCGGCACGCGTTGATGGTATGTGTACTGGGACTGGCGTCATCCAGTTTCTGCAGCTGAAGCGTTCTTTCCGACGCGTTGATGGTATGTGTACTGGGACTGGCGTCATCAGTTTCTGCAGCTGAAGCATTCTTTTGAGACGCGTTGATGGTATGTGTACTGGGACTGGCGTCATCAGTTTCTGCAGCTGAGCGTTCTTTTCGAACGCGTTGATGGTATGTGTACTGGGACTGGCGTCATCAGTTTCTGCAGCTGAAGCGTTCTTTTGAACACGTTGATGGTATGTGTACTGGGACTGGCGTCATCAGTTTCTGCAGCTGAAGCGTTCTTTTCGGGCATGTTGATGGTATGTGTACTGGGACTGGCAACATCAGTTTCTGCAGCTGGAAGTGTTCTTTTCTGGCATGTTGCTGGTATGTGTACTGGGACTGGAATGAGCAGACATTGATGGCATTTTGTTGTCCAACTTCTTCTTATGCAAAGGACCAGGGGAATCCTTCAGCTTCTTTACCATCCACACATCCACATGGCTGGAAATTTGACATGGTCCATCACCCTTCTGACAAGGTATGCAAGAACAGCTTTAACCTCTGGTTGCAACCACACCATCAGTAACAGACCTGACACTTTATATTTTGCGGGTCCCCTGTACTGTTTTGAGAATGGGTCCTTCTTGCCTTCTTATTTCATT
The DNA here is from genome assembly GCA_016271365.2 of Neoceratodus forsteri. Taxonomy (NCBI): domain Eukaryota; kingdom Metazoa; phylum Chordata; order Ceratodontiformes; family Ceratodontidae; genus Neoceratodus; species Neoceratodus forsteri. Next base: position 516,268,655 of record CM028135.1, on the reverse strand, counting down.
ATCACCCACCCAAAAGAATGTTCTTCTGAAATGGTTGCAACTATTGGGAGTAGGCTGTCATGTCAGGTTTTTTTTTGCAGTACTTAGAGAGGCCTTTAGCTGAGGCAATGACATCTAGCCTCGATTGCACAGCCCTAGCTGCCACTGACGTGATGACTGACTCTCTCCATCAGAGGGGCCTTTTCCATGGCATGATCCAAAAAAGGCATGTTCAACTAGAAAACTGTATTTGGAGTGTGTCACAGAAATGTCATAGAAAGCCCACTTTGATTTGTACTGGCTCCCACAGCTATCTGTGAGCTGTACCTCTTTAGTGATGTTAATTGAGCAGACTTTTTGAAGATGAGTATTTAACTTTTTAACAAAATACCGTACAGCACTGTGGTCGTGTTTCAGGTTAAAACAAGCATTTTTCAATGCTGAATGTTTGCTTGCTGGCATTGGCATTGGTAGTGTAGGAGTTACAGAGCTGCATAATAGGATGGGCTGTGAGTATTGAACTGAAGCCAATCCCACCAGCACCTCACCAGAGACTGAGGGCATTGGGGGTGTGCCTTTGGGTGCGTTGCATAGCAGCCGCCATTTCACCACACCCTACCCTGCAGACACCGACAAGTGTCATGGTGTGCCTTGGGGTCTTTGGCCCTCATGCGCACCCCATTCCATCAGGAAATACGGTGAGATGGGTGCGATATAGGAGAATGGGGTGAACTTTGGGGCCGAAGAGTCCAAGGCACACCTCGATGTCTCTCAGTGGCTGAAGGGTGTGGGTGGGGGTGGAATGGTATGAGCATTGCAGGCAACAATCCCAAGTCACAGCCCTGATGCCTGTCATTCTCTACAGGGTGGGGCGTTATGGTCAGAAATCTTAACACGTCAGGCATTTGTTGGTATTTTCACTCCAAATTTTCAACATGTTTTTTTTGTGACACCCACCTCATGAACAGTGGCAATATCAGTTTGTTAGCCGGAAGCTGATTTTGCACAGCGACTACGGCATTTGTCACCACAGGTGCAAAAACACATTCGAACAGGATGTAAAAAATGACAGCTGTACTGTTCATGGGGAGGTGTAAAAAATGGCAATGTTGAAAATCTGCAGTGAATATATTAAAACAACTGGTGAAGTCACGAGCGTGCGTAGAAACTGTGCAACGCATACCCATAATGTAATTAGTTGGGGATTTTTTACAGCAGATTGTCAACACAGGTATTTTGGAACCTCCAATCATGAACAGTGACACTGAGATTTTCTTTATCTGTCCTGAACAATGATTTCCCACGGTGACCACGCATTTCTGTGCTGAAAGTGTGAAACACATTTCAGCCATGTTGTGAAAATGATAGCTGTACTGTTCATAAGGAAGTGTGGAAAAATGCCACTGGTGAAAATCTGGACTGAAAATATTACAAATTCATGAACTTACGGTGCATGGAAACTCGCTAATGCTCACTCGTAACACAGTCATTATGGACTTTTGTCATCAAATTTTCAACACAGCTATTTTAAGACCTCTGCTCATGACCAGTGTCACTGTGATTTTCTTAATCTGTCCCAAACATTGCTTTTGCACACCGACTGCACTATTGTGTGCTACATATGCGGAAACACATTTTGGGTGAGATGTGAAAAATGGCAGCTGTACTGCTCATAAGGAAGTGTGGTAAAATGGCAATGTTGATAACCTGGTGTGCAAATATTAAAAATTTGCAAACTTGCGAGCGTGCGTAGGAACTGCGCAACATGTGCTCCTAAAACAGTCATTTTTGGGAATTTTTTCACCAAATTTTCAACATAGCCATTTAAGATGGCTGCTCATGAACAGTGTCACTGTGAGTATCTTAATCTGTCCCATTCATTGATTTCTAGAACGACTGCGCCATGGTGCACCTATGCGCGGAAACACATTTTCATCAAGATGTGAAAAATGACAGCTGTACTGCTCATAAGGAGGTGTGGTAAAATGGTAATGTTGAAAATTCAGAGTGAAAATATTAAAAATTCACGAACTTTTGAGCATGCATAGGAACTGCACAACGCACGCTCGGGAATTTTTTCACCAAATTTGCAAAATAGGCTTTTTGAGAGCTCACCATATGAACACTGGCACTATCGTTTCATTAATCAGTCCCAAAAGGTGATTTCGTGCAGTGACCACCGTCACCGCCGGGCCTGATTACTCGCCAATGACAGTGACAAAATGCATGTGGAGGGTCCCAAAACCCCATATTGAAAATTTTGTGCCACAATTCCTAAAATGCATGAGATATGCAGCAAAGTTGAAAAAACCTATTTATTACATTATACAGCTTTATACAGCTTACCAGCCTTTCCTGAGTTCTCGGTCAGCTTTGAAGAGTGCAGAAGTGTTCCCCTCCACGAATCGTCGTGCAAGACTCCCTGAAGTAAGTATGGGGTGAGGAGGTGTGGGAGGCAGGGTGCGCAGTGGGTGGAGTCTTGGTGGGGCAGGGAGACTACGAGGGACCGTTTTGTTGTACAGTTTTTTATTATTAAGACAATGCTGGAAGTTTGCCATGGCTGGAAAGGCTGTTTGGGGTGGCTGGACCTGATGGGGGATTGTGCACCCCATCGCTCAACAAGCTTTGCCCTGCTGGGATGGGCTCCCAGCGTGACACCTAGAAAGCTTTGGGGGCATGGAGCCCAGCGGGTGATTGGGCACCCGTCGGCTATAACAGTTTTGTCACACTAGGTGGGCTCCCAGCGTGGTACCTGCACAGCTTTTTTTTATACAGTTTTATACAGTGTGTGCATGGGGGGGGAGTGCATGAGCATGTAATATGCATGTGTGCACGTCTGTGTGGGGAGGGGGAGCGCTGCTCACTCAAACGGTGCTCTCTCTTTCAACTGTATGGCACTGCATTTTGGATCATCGCACTATGTTTCTTGCACATGTGTGCAAGCAAACATAATGAAAACAAAAGATTCTGTGACAGTGCATGTACAGTGCTCAGTGGCCTGATTGTGATGCCACTGACATGACTGTATTTAATTTTGATACTGGCAGGCATAATTTTCCACAAAGTTCAAAACCATCAGGACCCATCCCTCATGTATACTGTCTTTTAATGTGGTAAACTGTTGTTGCTGCCATGATACCACGTGCAGGTTGCGTCCCAGAAACCTGAAGTCTTCTTTCATGATTTCCACCAGCTGGTAAAGTGTTTTCTTGGTTTTCAAGACTTTCCTCCATTTTCTTTGCCCATTGTTGACATTAATTTTTATGGTGCCGCACTGCTGCCACCTCACCATTTCATTGCCATGCCCTTTGAGTAGCTCGGCAACTTTATCTTCAAGAGCACTGGTGCTACAGTTTTCACAGATTTTCTCAACAGAGCCATTTTGGAAACATTTTTGCCCAGGTAACTTATTGCATATGGTAGGTTCCCCCATGTTACAAATATTCATCACTTTACGGTCTGTTACCTTCTGTGTTTCGGAGGCCTGGTTCAATGCCTACAGCTTTAATACTGCATTGGCACAGCACTCACACAGGCACTGCTCCAGCTTCTGTTCCCGTGCAAGTCTGATGTGCTGGGGCCACAAACTATTGCACTTGATTCTCCCCATTGATGACTGTGGTGGTCTGCATGCAGCACACTGAGGGGTTTTGCAAGGAATGCTTTGTTTTCCCATCCTTTCTGAGAATGCCTTCTTGTGAGGTAGTGGCATGGCTACCTCTCCATAGAAACCTTCACTCGCTGAATGGTTTGGGCTGGCAATGCAGATTTATGGGTTGCTTGCTTAGGACCCTTGATATGGTCATCATTCCTGTCAACTGATCCCAATTTACAACTTGCAGCTCGTAACAACCGGTATTTTTTTAGAATTCTCAAATCACTTATTAATTCTTATCTCAAGTGACTACCCTCCTGTTTTGGGGTATTTTACAGAATTCGGTTTGTCGTTCATGGCTTTGGCCAACTTCTCCTGCTGTTTGTTCAACAGGTCAGTTTCAGATGTTTCACCAAAGCTGCCTTCTTGGCTGGTGATGAGGAAGTGATAATTCAGTCAATCATAACAGCAAAGCATGATAGTGATTGATGTAACCCTGCTCCTGCCTTTTTGCTTTCCTGATAGCACTTTTTGAATGGGGATCAGGTGTGACAGAGTTTTTAACGGTCTGTGGCATAATTGTTGGTGCATCTGTGGGGGTGCTGGTGGTGACGGTAACTTGAGGCCTCTTTTCTGCATGCCTCTCTTGGTAATTTACACATCTTCTCTCATTGATGCATTTTCTTTTCAGTGCAAACATTGATGCACACAGTACTCTTTTCTATTTCTTCCATTGTTCTCGTTGCATTTTTTTTTGTTTGCAGGCCCTGAGGGTTCTTTTGGCTAGCACAGTGGACTTTACACTCTCTGTTGCCCAGTTTTTATTCTGCCTCTGCCTGTACTGCCTCATTTGCTGTTTTTCTTTCTCTCTATGGATAGAATGCTTCATTTCATCTATAGTCTCCCCATATGCCTGTGAATGGGTCTTGGATTTCCTTTTATGTTCTTTGTAACATTCGGGGTCTGTCCTCAAGTTTTCTCTGTAATGGTGAGATCTTTCTTTTTCCAACAGTGGGCAGGAAATCATTGCATCTTTCAACAGTGTGTTTTCAGGCACACATGGTCTTCTCCTCTGGTTGTTCATTTCATAAAATAAAAGAAAGTTGAAGACAAGAATACATTTGCAGATCCAAAGAAACAGCTGAACAAAATGCATTTCACCTCCACTGACTAAAGAAAAATACTCAGGGAATGAGAACAGTATCAACATCAGACAGCTGGACTGCAGTAGAGAGCTGCACATGGTACACAATATGACAAAGTGAAGGAGAGAGGATGCACAACACACAATATGGCATACTGAAGGAGCTGCACATTGCACTGGATACGGTGTACCTGGGGGGCTGCACATCTTGCACAGTATGATCGACTGCAGTAGAGAGGTTGCACATGGTACATAATACAGCAAAGTGAAGGAGAAAGGCTGCACAATGTGCAATATGACATACTGAAGGAGCTGCACATTTCATTGGATACGGTGCACTTGGGAGGCTGCACATCCTGCACAATATAACAGACTGCGGTAGAGAGGCTGCACATGGTACACAATACAATGAAGTGAAGGAGAGAGGCCACACACGATACAGAAAATGATGGACTGAAGATGAAGGGAGAATGCCATCCAAACAGTGTTTTGAAAAACCCTCAGGACCACTGCACCCCTCCCACCACACACACACCATATTGTGCACAAAATAGCTAAACGTCTCTGACCAAACAGACCTGAACAAAGAGTAGCATGGACAGAAGTGCAGTTTGCACAGAAATTAATTTGTCCAGGTGTGCTTGGCCAGCTATAGTCGGACATAGTGTTGGCAGATAACATTGCAAAATAACATTTCACCAAAACCACAGAGGACCAGTGCACACACCCCTTCCCCACCACAAACAAAGACTGCATGGTGCACAAAATGACTGAATTTCTATGACCAAACACACTGGGCAAAGAGTGGCAGGGACAGAAGTGCACTTCGCACACAAATGAATTTGTCCAGGTGTGTTTGGCCAGCTAATGTTGGCAGGTAACATTACATTTTTGCAAAAACACATAAGACCACTGCAACCACCCCCACCACAGACAGAGACCACATGGTGAACAAAATGGCAGAATGTCTCTGACCAAACATACCTGGACAAAGAGTGACAGAGACAAAAACACAATTTGCACCCAAATGAATTTGTCCTGATGTGCTTAGCCAGTTACAGTCGGACATAATGTTGGCAGGCAACATTGCAAAACAACACTTGAGCAAAAGCATATAGGACCAGTGCACCCCACCAAACAAAGACTACATGGTGCACAAAATGGCCAAATGTTTCTGATCAAATACACCTCGACAAAGAGTGGCAGAGACAGAAGTGCAATTTGCACATAAGTGAATTTGTTCAGGTGTGCTTTGCCAGCAATGGCTGGACACAATGTTGGCAGGTAACATTGCAAAACAACATTTCACCAAAAACAGAGGACCAGTGCAACCCCCCCAACACAAACAAATACTACATGTTGCACAAAATGGCTGAATATCTCTGACCAAACACACTTGGACAAAGAGTGGCAGGGACAGAATCACAGTTTGTACACAAATTAATGTCTCCAGGTGTGCTTGGCCAGGTATGGTCGGATATAACGTTGGCAGGTAACATTACCATTTTTAAAAACACATAGGACCACAGCAACCACCACCACCACCCCACCTCACCACAAGCAAAGACTGCATGGTGCACAAAATGGCCAAACATCTGTGACCAAACACACCTGGACAAAGAGTGGTCTGTCCAGATGTGCTTGGTCAACTACAGTTGGACATATTTTTTTATCAGGTAACTTTACAAACAGTAAAGATCACCTGTTCAGCCTATACCAAAAACAAACAAAATAATCTAGTATTTAAACATGTAAACATGTGATTTCTGCACTAAGTGCACTGCTAATAAAAACAATTACCTAAAAAGTAGGTTTGCTGCAATCTGGCCACAAACAGTGCCTTTAGTGCAGAATGTGAAATATGCACACAGACACCAAGCACAGCGTGGACATGAATGCTAGATACCACACAGACCTTTTAGTGCATTCACACAGATACTACAGTGCTCGGTGTCTGTAAATGACCTGACCGTTAATTTTTAAAAAAAATCAGTCCTCAGGAAGCCTACTTACCCACTGAATCAAAAGCAGGACCTCCAAGAAATAGCTGGCTGAATTGAGATTTTGTTTTTCACCCAGGCAGCTGTAATATTTCACAAAAAAATAACCTCTCACCATGGCATTTGCTACCTGGCTGGTCCCAGTGGCATGCACTCTGAGGGTACAAACATGAGTACATGCAATGTGTTACAATGAGCTCTGCAATTTCAAGAGGGACTCCCATGGTAGAAACAGCTACTTTTAAGATGTAAATTGGAGCCACCCGCAGTGATGATACTATGGGACTCCTGTAATACATCAAAGCTCCAGAACGTATCCCGGTCATGACGTTTGCACATTCACGAGATGCAGACATGACCTGGAGAGAGGAGCAAAGGTGAATTATTCTGACTCAGGGGAGCAGCATGAAGTCAGAAGACACAAAAATGATTGCCAGGAATGAAAGGGGAAAGGGGCTAAAACAAATATTGACAAAAACAGGAGATAAAACTACACAGTGACTTTTGGACAGACACCAGTCACGGACACCAAATAGTACAAACATGAGGATTAATACATAAATTAATTAGCAGTGGGTAATAAATTAAGTGGTAAATCTATGGAACAATGTAACGGACAACACATGATAATATTATTATAGATGTTATTTATAGACAAAATAAAAACATAAAAGCACAGTTATAAACTGTGTGGTTTTCATGTAGCATTTCAGCCATGCAAAACTACAGGAAAGGTAGATGTAAAGTAAAAAAAAAATTTTGTGCTGCCACTGTAAACTTATTTTTGTTATCCCTACTTGTGATGAGCTTTAAAACAATGTACAAATAGGTGGCCAGACACCTTTTCTTGAACTGCCACAGGCTGTGGAACATTTTGACATTAGTACTTCTTTTTCGTGCACATACCCAATTTCTTCTGTGTGCTGCTGGTGTTGGCAAAGGCACTGGCATCTTAGAGACAGTTTACCTTTTTTCCTTCACAGACACCACACAGAAATTACCCTTGAAAACCACTTCACACTTTTTTTAGAAACCTGGGCATTTGGGTGGCTTCAGGGGACATTTTGGGGAATATGTACACTGAATGTCAAGCTTATACCACAAGATACAAGGTGGAAAGGGTGAGGGAGGGCCTAAAGCCCTGAAGGTGGACAAGGCACCTGACCCAGGCAGAGTCCACCCCAGGGTGCTGCGAGAGTTGGCAAAGGTCCTGGCAGGGCCATTGGTGGACCTGTTCAATACCTCTCTGAACTCAGGGTGCATGCCCAGGGACTGGAGGGAAGCACATGTGGTACCTCTCCATAAGAGTGGGCCCAAGGACGAACCGGGGAATTACAGACTGGTAAGCCTTACTACAACTGTGGGAAAACTGATGGAGACAATCTTCAAGGAAAGACTGGTGCAATTTCTTGAGGATAACAATCTCCAGGACAGCAGGCAGCACGGGTTTGTCTCAGGCAGATCCTGCCAGACGAACTTGGTTGATTTTTATGACTGAGTTACGAGGGCACTGGACAGGGTACATGTGGTGGATGTCCTCTACCTGAATTTCAGCAAGGCCTTTGACTCGGTGCCACATGGTAGGCTGACCTGCAAGTTGAAGAGTCTGGGAGCAGGGAGGAAACTGGTCAGATGGGTCGAGAACTGGCTGCGGGGTAGACAGCAGAAGGTAGTAGTTGGGGGGGGGGCATCTGAACCCAGGGTAGTAACAAGTGGTGTACCACACGGCTCAGTGCTGGGATCAGTTCTGTTTAACATTTTTATAGCCAACATTGCAATGGGGATTAAGAGCAAGATCAGTCTTTTCGCAGATGATACAAAGATTTGTGCCGAGGTAGATAGGGGGAGGGAGCAAAAGTATTTCAGGAGGATTAGGTAAAACTGGAGGAATGGTCTCACACTTGGCGATTTGGTTTCAATGCCAAGAAGTGGAAAGTGATGCACTCAGGAGGCAAGAACCCAGGACACAATTACTGGCTGGAGGGTGTCCCATTAACAAAATCCAAGGAGGAGAGAGAAGGATCTGGAGTACTGGTAACCAGGAGATGAACCACTCTGCTCAGTGCAGAAAGGCAGCAGTGAAAGGCAAACATTATGATAGGGTGTATAGCAAGGGATTACTTCTAAGAGTGAGGAGGTCATCTTGCCCTGTACAGGTCCCTAGTGAGACCGCACCTAGATACGGTGTGCAATTCTGGCATCCCTACTTGAAAAGGACATCAACTACTGGAGGGTACAGTGTAAGGCAACAAAAATGATCCTGGGGTGGGGACAGACCATATGAGGAGACTGAGACAGCTCAATATGTATACCCTGGAGGAAAGAAGGGATAGAGGGATATGATTGAGACCTTCAAGTACCTGAAGGGTTTGAACAAAAGTAGACTCACACCTAAATAAGGCTTGCAGGCTACTGACAGTGCCCCAGACTCATCCACACCCTGTCAACTCTATGACATGGCCAAATTCCCTAGAAACCTTGGCCGAGCATCCGCTGCAAACTGGCCTGCTAACAAGAAAATCCACTTGGGCTCTCCCCTGGGGTGTCTGCCTCCATCAATTCACACACCCCAAGCCACCACCCGAACTTTGGACAAGGTCACTCTACTAGTGCCCAGAACTAGGACCTCCCGGGCTCAGAGGTCATTCAGCTACAGAGCCCCTACCTGGTTCAACTCACTCCCTGCAGCCATTTCCAACACCCCCAAAATTGCCCCCTTCAAAGCTGCCTTACGAGACCTGCTGTTCAACACCCACTGCAGCACCTGCTACTAAAAGATATTCTGCTATTTTCTCTGGCACTATTGACATGGCCCACTGGGCTGAACACCCACCACCCCACCCCCAATCCCTCCCTCTCCCGGCCCTCTCTCTCTGCCATTACCTGCTGGTACTACTTGAAATGTTTATTTATCTACACGTGTGTTTAACAATTGTATGTAATACTATGTATCTCTGTTCATGCAACCTATGTAATATTATGTTGACTCTGTATGTCTGTATCCTGTAAACATGTAAAATCTGTTACTCTGTTTAGACTGTACTCTGTAAACTATGTTAACCATGTATGTCCTCTCTGTGACGAGGTACCTTTGTAAACAAGCTGCTGGCTCAAAGGTTGTAAATCCGATTATACAATAAATAAATAAATGTTCAGTCTGAAAGGCGGAAAGGAAACCAGGGGACAATCTATTAAACTGGAAGGGGGCAGGTTCAAGAGGGAACCGAGGAGGCACTATTTCACAGGAAGGGTGGTGGCAGGGTGGACCGCTCTGCCAGAAGAAGCTGCATTGTTGCAGAGTGTTGGGGGCTTCAAGAGAGGGTGGGAAAGATTCAAAGCGAGGGTACAAATCGGGAGGGGGTGGGAGGGCATATGAGGGAGTGGGGGCAGCTGCAGTCTAATGGACTGAAGTGCTGCACACTCGAGCAGACTAGTTAGACCAAATGGTCTATATCTGCTGCCAATTTCGTATGTTCATATGTTCGTACATTCAGAAGTTACAACTTATTCTGTGTGTTGCTAGTGAAGCAAAGGCACTGGCCACACAAAGACAGTTTACTTTTTTTCCTTCACAGACACCACATTTATTTTTATTTATTTATTAAGATCTTGGCATAACACCTGTGAGTGGATGCTCTTTTGTAGTTCCATGTCGGTTAACAGAAAATGAAACATACAAAAATACACTTACAGCAATGGTACAGTAATTTGAAGGTGTCTGCCACATGTAGACATACAGTGAAGCCCACCAGGATGAAGTGCAGCACTGCAGAATTCTGCAGTAGAGTTACTGCAGCAAAAAATGCAGTTTCAGTGGGAGTTAACCCCTTTTGTCATGCAGTAAACCTGTGACACTGCGCTTCATCCTGACAGACGTCATTGTAGCTGAGGCATTGTACAATATACTGTATGCTTGTGTCAGTGGGTTAAAACATACTTAGGGGAGGATAGACACAGAGTAGGTAGCAGACATAGGCAGCATAGAGGAGGTCAAGAGGGGAGGGGGGAGGGAGGGGAGTGCCATGTGGAGAGTTGGGGTGAGCAGACAGGGGGGACCAGGGAAGTTCTGTGTTGGTAGGTGCCCCTAGGGACAAGAGATACGACTAAGTATTGCGGGTGCTTTACTGAGAGAGATGGTGGAGCCTGTCACAGGTGCCATGGGTAGGGTGCTCCAGACTTTGATAATTTATGATGCACCTATGGTTAGCTGAAGCAGGCTTAGGTGTCCTCAGTGGTGAGATGCTGTCTAAGTTTATGCTTAAATGCATCAATGGTTGTGATACCGGAGATGGCTGGAGGTAGGGTGTTTGTTCAGTGAGGTGCACAGTAGAAGAACGCACATTGAGCCTGTGTAGTGCAGCAGCTTGGTTTGCTGGATATTTGACTGTGGGAGCTTCTGGTCAGCCTAGTACTCACATGGCATGTAGTAGGTTCTGTACTTCTGGTGGCATCAGATTTAGTGTGTTATTTTTTTTTTGGCAGGTAAGCAGGTTTGGTATTTGATTCTGTTCTTCAGTTGAAGCCATCCAGCCCAGGCATAGAGCTCACATGTGTGCATGAGTGTTTTTAATTATTTACTTATTGCAATCTTGGAAAAACACCTGTGAGCGCATGCTCTTTTAAGGCTCCACGTCAGTTACAGAAGAGAGCAGATACAAAGACTATGGACAATATACATATGGTATACAAAATGAGTTCAAACAAAGGTGATGAGAAGTGTAAGCTGAGGTATTGTACAATGTATGCCTGCATCGAGATAGGAAAACAGAGTGAAGAGGGGAGTGGATTCAGAGGGGGAAGGAGGGCTGTGGAGGCAGGCACGTGGGACAGGATGAGAAGCAGGAGGATAAGGGTAGTGAGGCAGAGTAAGTGCTGAAGTGGGGTGATCAGGACAGACAAAATGGGGAAAGTGCTAGAGGCAGATTTGCTGCTAACAGAGTTTAGCTGGGGCATGTACATTTATTTGAATCTAAGAGGTGCTGGCGCAGTTTGAATTTAAAGGATCCAATTGCTGGTGCACCTCAGATGCCGGGAGGCAGTGTGTTTAATCAGAGGGCTGCGCGGTGAGGCATACGTTGTGCCATGGCAGTGCAGCATCTGGGTACCTGGAAAACTTGAGAGGTGGATGTTCTGGTAAGTCTGATCCTTAGAGGGAATGACAGCAGGTTCTGAATCCCAGATGGATAAAGATTTAAGGAGACTTTTTTGGGTAATAGGCAGGTTTGATACCGGATTCTGTCCTTCAGTTGAAACCAGCCAACCTGAGTATGAGAGTCACAGGTGTGGGTGAGTCTCGGCGGTGTACCTGTGAATAGAGGGCAAGCCTTGTTTAGGGCAACTGCTATGCGATGAAGGGCCGTGTCTGTTGAAGATCCATAGGCAGCCAGTCCATAGTCTATGGGGAGACAATGGAGCTGTTGATTGCCAGATTCCATGCTTTGAGAGTTAGAGAGTGTCTATGCTGGTAGAGATCCCTAATCTTGTATTGATAGCCCTTGCCGTGACATCAATATGCTGGGAGAAGGACAGAGTGGAGTCTATTGTTACCCCCAGGTATTTAAAATGAGGGACTAGTTCCAGAGTGGAGTCGCTGTCATTCCTTATTGCCAGGGGGTAATTTTTGAGCTTGTTTTGTGCTGTAGAGTAGAGCATGGTCTTAGTTTTTTTTATAGTTCATGACCAACCTTTGTTCTTTGTATCTTCTCTTCCACAGATGTAAAACCTCTTTGCAGATCAGTCTCCAGATGTTCTGGATGTGAGTTGCTGGTAAAGATGACCGCATAGTCAGCATAAAGGAGCATACGACAGTGACAGGAATCTTGCAGCACCTGTGAGGAGGCGGACGACCTTATTAGGGCTAGGAAGATGCGCTGAAGAGCAGAGTCCGTTGCTGACCCATATACGGCCAGGCCATAATCAATTAGGAGGACAACTGAGCTAGTGATGGCCAAGTTTATTGTTTCGTATGTTAGGCTGTGCCTGTAGTGGTAGAGAGTATCCCGATTCTGGAATTGATGGCCTTTGTTCTGTTATCTATGTGCTGGGCATAGGACAGGGTGAAGTTAAGTGTGATGCCCAGGTACTTGAAGTGCTGCACAAGGTCCAGACAGTCACTACTGTTGTTCAGGATGGATAGGGGAAAGGTCTTGTGTTTGCTAAGGGTGCGGGAGTAGATCATGGACTTTGTTTTTTTTTGTTTGTTTGTTTTTTTTATAGCTAAGGACATAGAAATGACACTCAACAACCATCTGATGTTTTTGTTTTAGAAACCTGCATACTTGGATGCTTGGCTTCAGGGAACACCTTGGGGAACATACACACTGAATTTAAAGGTTTTACAACAAGAAATTCAAAAGGTATAACTCCTGTGTGTTGCTAGGGAAGCAAAGGCATTGTCTGCCTGGAGACAGTTTACCTTTTCTTCCTTCACAGACACCACAGTGAAATTACATTGAAAGACCACTTAACTCTTTTTTTTGTTTGTTTGGAAGTCAGGACACTTAAGGGGCTTCAGAGGACACCATGGGGAACATGTATACTGAATTATATGTTTTTACAACAAGAACTTCATACGTTGTGGCTTGTTCTGTGCATTGCTAGTGAAGCAAAGGCAGTGGTGGCCAGCAGACAGTTTAACTTTTTATTCACAGTCACCTCAAAGAAATTACCCTATAAAACCACTTTACACTTTTTTAGAACCCGGTGCACTTGGAGGGTTTCAGGGGACACCTTGGGGAATATTTACACAGAATTTCAAGTTTTTACAACAGGGAATTCAAAAGTTATAAATTATTTTATGTGTTGCTAGTGAAGCAAAGGCATTGGCTGCCTGGAGACAATTTACCTTTTTTTTCCTTATGACAACATGCAGAAATTACGCTCAAAGCCTGGTGGCACTGAGGGTTGAGGTACTGGACGTCACACCTCACACCACACCTGTGACCTGGGTTCAGGAATGGATTCAGGCCGTTCAGGGTTCAGCCGGGTGAGGTAAGGATCAAGTGTCCAGAGGACTGCTCTCCTTCCTCGGGGAGGGGGGAATATGTCAGGCGCTGTTGTGACAGTCGCCAGCAAACAAGGGGTAGGCCCCACATTCAGGGTGCCAGGATGCCTCTGCGGAGGTGGAGACAGCCATTGAACCCATTACATAGACAGGGGCATAGGAGAAAAAACAGAGGAAAACACGGGGCCTGACAAGACCAGTGATGACCTGATCGCCCTCACAGCAGCCCCCAATTCTGAATTACTGCCTCTGGGGGATGGGAGTAAGCTGGCACTCCCAGGCCCTGGCCCTACCACAGGAGTAAAGCCATGGGAGAACACTGGGGGTTGCAGGGCAGGGTGATCAGGACCAGAGGACATAGCCCTCTGTGGGAGGGTTGTAGCCACTGTTGGGTCTGCGGGGGAGAATAAAGAGATCCAATAACAAAGAAAAGAAATTATGCTTAAAAAACACTTTACTCTTTTCTTAGAAACCTGCACACTTACGGTAGCTTCAGAGGACTCCTTGGGGAATATGCACACTGAATTTTAAGTTTTTATAACGCTTATCCTGCTACCCTCTAGCCTCTCCCCACCACACCTACCAACTCCTTTGTACTTTTCCCTGTTTTCCTTCTTGCTCAGCTCCCAAGAGTCTCCGCTGCTTTGCTGTGATTATGAGCAACTCATGTCTCCCTAGTCGTGTTTATATGGCAGTAGCACTTCAGACTTTGGACTGCAGCAGTGCGGTCCCAACATTCTGCCACGGATAATCACTCTGTCCACATGGCCCCTCTCTGCACCACTACTATCTGTGCTGGTGAGGGGCCATGCTGTGGGGGTCAGACATTTGCTCAACCACGCAGGCAGTGACTTAAACACGCTTTTAAATGTGCATGCCCAAATTCATGGCTATAAATTTCAACTGGAGATTTCCAGCTGTTAACAGCCTCAGTTTTAAACAGTAGCTACTTTCCTGCACTCAGGAGAGTCTCCTTTGTGGGGACAGTATTCTGCTCAGTGCACTCGTGGAAATGGAGACTCATCATGCACAGTCCATGTCACATCGGCAGTGTAGCGTGCCACAGCTGACTGGTTGTTGTGGTGCAGACTGTCCACACAGCAGTTTGATCTGCTGTAAGCCATTCACTCCAGTTAGTGTCCCCAGTTTTCAGAGACTGCTGGGCATCTTACTGAGTAGATTATCGATCAGGTAAGTGTCCACATGGAAGCTTTTGCATTGGAGCAACCTGGCGTCGGGTTACTCAGTGCAAAAGTGAGTAAGTGACCATGTAAACAGGGCTTCTGTTTTACCCTGCTCCAGTCAATTGTAAACACAACTGCTGTGCTGTGTGTTTATCCTACTCCAGTCAATTATAAATATGACTGCTGTGCCTGTATCTGTATTATTTGTAAATACCACCCTTGTACGGTATATATACATATTATGCAGTGTCAGTGGCTCAGTAGGTAGCACACTCGCCTCTGAGGCTGGGAGATCAGAGGGCTGTGGGTTCAGTTCCCACATCTGGCACTTGGGTTAATATCCCAGTACTGACACTGTAATGCAGCATGAGAGGGGTGCTGCATTTCTGAGTGCCGTCTTTTGGATGAGACGTTAAACCGAGGTCCCATCTGCCTGGATTGGTGGTAGTTCAGGTGGATGTTAAAGATCCCACGGCTTATCGAAAAGAGTAGGGGAATTTCCCCGGTGTCCTGGCCAAATTTCCCTCATTCACTAAAAATACCACCAACAGCTTAATCTGGTTCAAGGTCAGTTGGCATTCATCTGTATCCCCCCTCCCCCGGGTCGTGCCTGAAAATAGGCAGGATTTGTCTAGTGCACTTACCCGGTCAACAAAAGCTAAATAAATAAATATACTCTGTTCATTGCTGCAACCTTTTACTACTCATGTTAAGCATAAATACGACTGCTGTGCCTGTATGTACCGTATTTATTTGTAAATACTGCCCATTGCACCCTGTATATGCCCTGTCTTGCTGCTAGCTTTAGCTATTTGTGTTAGGTGGCATGCCACTTCACTTTTGCTTGTTCTATTTGATTTTCTTATGAATGTGCTACTGTAAAAGTGTCATTGTACACTTATCTGCTACTGTATCTCCTTTATACCCTCCCCAAGTCGCCCTAAAAGGGACATTCTGTCTCAGCCAGCTTACCGGTTAAATAAATAAATTCAAAAGTTATAACTTCTTCAGTGTGTTGCTAGTGAAGCAAAGACATTTGCAGCCTGGAGACAGTTTATCTTTTTCTTCCCATACACCACACAGACATTTCCCTTGAAAATTAATTTGGGGCCATCAGGGGACCTCTTGGGAATTAATTTCAAGTTTAAACCACAAGAAATTCATAAGTTATAACTTCTTCTGTGTTGTTTGTGAAGCAAAGGCACTGGCATCCTAGAGACAGTTTACATTTTTTTTCTTTCACAGACACCACACAAAATTACCCTAAAAAAGATAACTTTTTTCTAGAAACCTGGTCATTTGGGGGCTTCAGGGGACACGTGGGGAATATGTACACTAAATTTCAAGTTTATACCTCAAGAAGTTCAAAAGTTATAACTTATTCTGTGTGTTGTTAGTTAAGCAAAGGCACTGATGGTCTGGAGATAGTTTACCTTTTTCCTTCACAGACACTACACAGGAATTACCCTAGAAAACCACTTGAGACTCTTTTTTTTTAGAAACTTACTCACTTAGGGGCTTCAGGAAACAACTTGATGAATATGCATACTAAATTTCAATGTTTTACAACAAGAAATTCAAAAGTTATAACTTCTGTGTGTTGCTAGTGAAGTAAAGGCATTGGCCAGCTGGTGACAGTTTATATTTTTTCCTTCACACACACCACACTGAAATTACCCTCAAAAGCCCCTTTACATTATTTTTAGAAACAGTGACATTTGAGGTGCATCAGGGGACACACTGGGCACACTGAGGAACATATATAATGAATTTCATATTTTTACAACAAGAATTTTCAAAAGTTATAATTTTCTGTGTGTTGCTTGTGATATGATAAAGACATACAAATACCTTACAGAGGAACAAGGTGCAGGAATACACTATTTCCCAGTGAAAAAGATGTTCCAGGACTAGAGGACATGGGATGAAATTGAAGGGAGTGTAATTCAGAGTAAACATGGGGAAGAATTTCTTCACAGAATGGGTGGTGGACAAGTAGAACACCCTGCCAGAGGAAGTGGTGGGGACTGAAACAATCACATGATTTAAGAATGCATGGGATAGACATAAAGGAATTCTGGAGGTCAGGGGTAAGGGGCAACAGACTTCTAGAAAAATGTAAAGTGAATTTACAAGCTCAAATGGGCAGAATGGGTGGACCATAGGCCCTTATCTGCTGACAGTCTATGTATTTATGTATCTATGAAGCAAAGGCATTGGGGGCCTGGAGACAGTTTACCTTGCTTTTCTTCACAGACACTATACAGAAAGTACTCTCAGAAATGGCTTTGGCCTTTTTTTTTTTTTTTTTTTTAGAAACATGGGCATTTGGGGGCTTCAGGGAACATCTTGGGAAAGCTGCACTCTAAACAGCAAGTTTAAACCACGAGCAATTCATAAGTTATAACCACATCTGTATCTTGCTAGTGAAGCAAAGGCACTGGCATATTCGAGACAGTTTCCTATTTCCCTCATAGATACCACACAGAAATTACCCTTAAAAACAGTTTACTCTTTCTTTAGAAATCTGGGTATTTGATGGCAGGAAGACACACTGGGGAAAATGCACACTGAATTTCAGGTTTATACCACAATACATTCTGAAGTCATAACTTCATCTGTGTATTACTAGTGAAACAAGACAATGGCCACCTTTAGACAGTTTACTTTTTATGTTTGCTTGCGCACATGTGCAAAAAACATTGTGCAGCAACTTAGGAGAGAAGTGGGCTGTGGAAGTGCAACAGTGTGGCGGCCAATGCCAGCACTGTATTTGTGGGCTTGGTGGTGTGCACCCAATGCAGGCCCAGTGTCCTGATGACACTGGTTCTGCAGAAGTGCCACCAACTTAAAACGATTTGGTCTCTGGAATCAGGGTCCGCCTCGTCATTGCACTGTCAGCAATACCACTGCAATGAGGGAGTGACCCGTCATTGCAGGGCGGAACCTTGCCTGATGTAACATTTCTGTGAACATGGCAGCAGCTATGCAGCTGCTTCACAGTCCTATGTAAGCTGACGGGGGTGCCCAATCACCCTGTTGGCATGCCAATGACCCAATTCATTTGCCAATGGGGGAGCCCAGTCCCCGTTGGCATAATGTTCCTCCCCATTTGTTGTGTGCCGAGGGGGTGCCCAGTCCCCCTCGGCATCATGTCCCCCCCAAACAGCCTTTATCTGCCAACGGGGTGCCCAATCCCTGTTGGCTTAAATCCCCCTCTTCCCCAAAACACAGGTGGCACACTGGAAGCCCACCTCAATGTGCACAAATGAGCGAAAAAAAACTTCCCGTGGTGTCCTTTATTATTTTTGTCCCTGAAACAAAGAAAATGATACCTCATGGCCTGTCATGCCCCTCCCACAACCCACACCCACCCTCTGCGCACCCCATCTCCCACAACCTCCTCACCCCATGCTTACCTCCAGAGTCCAGCGAGCGATCTTGGTGGACTGGGAACATGTCTGCACTCTTCAAAGCCAACCAAAACTGAAAAATGCCGGTAAGCTGTATAATGGCATAAATAGGGTTTTTCAATTTATATGGCTATCTGAGCTATTTTTGGGACTTTTGCCACCAAAGTATCAACATGGGATTATTGGGACCCCTCATAAATACAGTCACTGTCATGACATTATTCAGTCCCAAAAGGTGATTTTGCAGTCACTGCACAGAATCACCTTTTGGGACTGATTAACGTAATGACAGTGCCACTTTCATGAGGTGGACTCTCAAAAAAGCCTATGTTGCAAAAATTTGGTGAAAAAAAAAACCAAAAAATGACTGTTTTACAAGCGTGTGTTGTGCAGTTTCCATGCTCCCTCATAACTTCGTGAATTTGTAATATTTTCACTCCAGATTTTCAACATTGCCATTTTTTCAGACCTCCTTATGAACAGTAGAGCTGTCATTTTTCACATCCTGGCCATAATGTGTTTTCGCACTTCCAGCACAGAATAGCATGGTTGCTGTGGAAAATAAGTGTTTGGGACAGATTAAGAAAATCACAGTGACTCTGCTCATGAGCTGAGGTCCTAAAATGCCTATGTTGAAAATTTGGTGACAAATGTCCATAAAATGACCGTGTTACGAGCGTATGTTGTGCAGTTTCCATGCACACTCGTAACTTTGCAGATTTGCAGCATTTTCACTCCAGATTTTCAACATTGGCATTTTTTTCACACCTCCTTATGAACAGTACAGCTGTCATGTTTCACATCCTGGCCGAAATGTGTTTTTGCACTTTCCGCACACAATAGCGTGGTCGCTGTTGGAAATCAGTGTTCAGGACAGATTAAAAATCACAGTGATATCATAGTTCATGAGCAGAGGTGCTAAAATGCCTATGTTGAAAATTTAGTGACAAAAGTCCATGAAATGACCGTGTTATGTTTATGTTGCACAGTTTCCATGCACCCTCGTAATTTTGCATATGTGTAATATTTTCACTCCAGATTTTCAACATTGGCATTTCTTCACACCTCCTTTTCAACAGTATAGCTGTCATTTTTCATATCCTGCCCAAAATATGCATTTACACATGTGGCGCAGAGTAGCGTGGTCACGGTGGGAAATGAATGTTCGGGACAGATTAAGAAAATCATAGTGACAGTGTTCATGAGCAGAGGTCACAAAATGCCTATGTTGAAATTTTGGTGAAATAATTTCTCTAAAAGACTGTGTTATGCGCATTCGTTGTACAGTTTCACGTACGCTCAGAAGTTCAAGCATTTTTAATATTTTCACTACAGATTTTCAGCATAGCCATCTCTTCACACCTCCTATAAGTGGTACAGCTATCATTCTTCACATCATGCCCAATCTGTGTTTTCGTACATCTGGCACAGAATGGCACAGTCGCTATAGGAACTCAAAGTTCAGGACACATTAACAAAATCACAGTGCCACTGTTCATGAGAAGAGGTCCCAAATGCTTTCATGAGGTGTGGGTCACAAAAGGCCATGTTGAAAATTTGTAGTGCAAATACCAACAAGCGCCTGGGGCATTAGGGTTTCTAACCACCAATGTCACCCTGCTGACTGCCAGGCATCAGTGGTGTGCCTTTGGACTGCCGACTGTAATGCTCATGCCAATACACCCTCACCCCCCCACCCTGCAGCCAGTGACAGGCATCAAGGTGTGCCTTGGACTCTTCGGCCCCGGAGTTCACCTCATTCTCCTACACTGCACCCATTTCAGCATATGTCCTTCTGGAATGGGGTAACTGTAAAGCTGAATACCCCAAGGCACACCTCAACACTTGTCGGTGTCTGCAGGATAGGGTGAGGTGAGATGGCATGAACGTTATGGGTGATGACCCAAACGCATACCCCAATGCCTGTTCCTCTCTGCAGGGTGGAGGTGGGGTTGGTGTGAAGTTCAATACTTCACTGCCATTCCTATTCTGCATCTGTCTAACTCCTGAATTCCCAATGCTAATACCAACAAGCAAACATTTGGCATTGCCAAATGCTTGTTTTCCTTCAGACCCCACACAGAAATGACCCTTGAAAACCGCTTTACCCCTTTTTTTAGAAACCTGCACACTTCAGGTGGCTTCAGGGGACTTGGAAAATATGAACACTGAATTTTAAGTTTTTACAACAGGGAATTCAAAGTTATAACTTCTTCTGTGTGTTGCTGGTGAAGCAAAGACATTGGCAGCTTGAGAGAGTTTACCTTTTTTTCTTTCACAGACACCACATATTAGCATTTTTTAAACATAGGGCTTCAGGAACACCTTAGGGAATATGCACACCAAATTCCAAGTTTATACCACAAGAACATCAAAGTTATGACTTCTTCTGTGAGTTGCTAATGAAGCAAAGCCAGTGGAGGCTATCAAGACAGGTTACCTTTTTTCTCTCACAGACACCACACAGGAACTACCCTCAAAAACACTTTACATTTTCTTTAGAAACCTGGGCATTTGTGTGGCTTCAGGAGACACTGAATTTCTGTTTATACTGCAAGAAATTCAAAGTTAGAACTTCTTTTGTGTATTGCTAGTGAAACAAAGGCATTGGCCACCTGGAGACAGTTTACAATTTTCCTTCAGACAACACACGAAATTACCCTCAAAAACCACCTTACACTTTTCTTAGACACCTGTGCACTATTGTAGCTTCAGGGACTCTTGGGAATATGCACACTGAATTTCAAGTTTCTACAACAGGAAATTCAAAAGTTATAACTCCTTCTGTGTGTTGCTAGTGAACCAAAGGTATTGGCTGCCCTGAGACAATTTTTTTTCCCTTCACAGATACCACATAGAAATTACCCTCAAAAACCCCTTTAGCCATTCTTTGGAAACACGGGGCCTCAGGGGACACCTTGGGGAATATACACACCTACTTTCAAGTTTTTACAAAAGAAATTCAAAAGATATGACTTTTTCTGTGTTTTGCTAGTGAAGCAAAGACATTGACAGCCTAGAGACCGTTTACCCTTTTTCCTTCATAGACAACATGCAGAAATTACCTTCAAAAACCACCTCAAACTTCTTTTTTTTTTAAGAAACTGGGGCACTTGGGTGGCTTCAGGGGGTACCTTGTGAAGCTATCAATCTGGGTGTTTGGGAAACTTTACCCTTAACATTGCAAACAATAAACAAACACACAAAACAATAAAAACATAGAACTGGAGTTTTTGGGAGCGGCATTATTTGTACACATGTTGTACTGTACTGTACTGTACTCTACTATTTCTTTGTGCAGAAAAGGACTCAGAGTCAAGTGTGGGGCTGTTATGTTACCAATGTGCAGTAGATGTTCAGAAATATTTTGGTTTACTTACAGTACTGTGTAAGGTACTGTACAATAGTATAGTAGATTGTATCTGATCAAATTAGCTTAGTTTTAGGCTGATACTGTTACTACAAATACAGTACTAGAATCCCCCACCTGACATCACAGCTGTAGTCAGCAATGGGAGATTCAGTAGCCAGCAGTGCATGTTTGACTTTATATGGTGTACTCTGTAATCTTATCAAAGTTCTAACATGCCCAACAGGCTACTGAATCTCCCACTGCTGGCTACTGCTCTGACGTTAGTTGGCAAGGACTCCGGGACTACTATACAGTAGTGTCAGCCTAGAATTAAGCAAACTACAATACTTCAGTATACTGCAATACAATTTGCTATACTATAACATTAAACAGTACTGTAAGTAAATCAATTCTGTATTTTATTGCACACAAAGTGAAAACTGAAACCAGCCCCACACTTGAGTCAGAGCACTTGGAGATCACTGCTCGCCTTGACAATACAGTAGTACAGTATTTTCCATTCTTGTTTATTTTATGTTCAGTAGTTGATTTTACTTTTTTAGTTTGTGCTGTACTTTCATACAGGTACTAGAATTTTTTTTCATTAGACAGCAAGAGGCCGAAGTGCTGTATGTTATGTACAGGTACAATACTTTACTTACATTTTTCCTTTTTAATCCTGTTACACTTGATAGGACAGAAGGCCAAATAAAATGCTTAACAGTCAGGGCTGCAGACCAAAAAGATGCATACACCAGAACCATGCTTGTCTCCACAACTGGCACAATAAATACTGTACTACCGTACAAGCATTGTACACCATGGTATTGGTTGTTGCCCCCACAATGCATGGGTTAATACAGCTGTAATCTATTTCCCCATTAGATACCCACATATAGTACAGTACCACCCCACAGCCCTGGGACACCCACATACTGTCCCACCCTACAGCCCTCAGATGCCTACACAGTGTCCCACCCCAGAGCCCTTATAGATCCATGCACTGTCCCACACCAGAGCCCTTATAAATCCACGCACTGTCCCACACCACAGCCCTCAGACACACTCCTGTTTATGTGGGGTTATGTCAGCTGCAGCCTATCGAAGGGCATCCACTTCCCTCCCTTTCACCAACTATAGGGTCATGGTTCTGATCTGCAAGAGACCAAAAACACATTGCAGTTGTCCATGCAGCATATTGTATGTACATTATAATACTTATACAGTAGTGTAATAAAGTGTATGCTAGAGTTTTAAAAAATGTTTATTTAACTCAACACTAGGCCCTTTAAAGAGCAAGTGTTTGGTAAAAATGTACATCTGGCAGTGCATTTCAATGAGAAATTGCAAATCTGTTTTCAGATTTTTATAGAGAAATAATAGTTTCTGCCATCAAGATATAATATATGTAATACAGATATGTGATTTTGGATAACCTTTGATTTTTTGTTATGATTAAGTAGGTGACATTTTCTTCATAGTCAGATTTTACTTAGGAAAAGAAAAGCCAATTACTGTTTTAAAAACTGTAAACTCATACAGATGTACCATAATAGTGCAAACATATAACATGCAAAGTTTGTTGCTGAAAGAAGTATCTACAGTATTTCTTTTGAAAAAGTCAGAAGCTGGCCTGTCGGTTGCAGTGGTTGATTTCTGCATGGCGCCAATGACCCGGGTTTGAGAATGGACCCAGGGTGCTGGAGGGCCAGCCAGAGAGAGAGACAGAGAAGGTTTGAGCATCCAATGACTGCTCGCCTTCTCTCGGGGGCAGGGTGGGGAGATGACCTGGTGCTTGCTGACTCCTGGTGGAGGCCGGGGGCACAGCATTGGGTCACACTGACTAATGGGGAGTGGTGAACGTCAGCATCCACCTTGATGTTAGTGGCACACCACGCCCCGGGGAGTAAACAGGAATCAAGCGCTCCATGGCCAACAGGATGATGGTCATTTGCTCCTGCTGCCACAGATGCCTTGAGGGACAGCCCAAGACCACTGCAGCAGCACCTGGGCCAAGAAAATTAGTGTTCTAGCCAACCCCTACTTGCACCTATTTCTCTCAGAGGAGAGGGATCTGCCTGGTGAAGGGTTACACTGGGTTACCTGGGGGGAGCTGCGATGTGGAGTGGTAGTGGCTGGTCCCAGTGGCAGGGTGCCAGCAGGGCCTAGGCAGCACTAAGGAGAGGCCAACCAGGAGGCACAAAAAAAAAGTCCGAAAATATATTTAGTTTCTCATTGCAATATATTGGGCATCTAAGCAGTTTCTCATAATACCAGCATTCTCTTAAATTCTTTTTTATTAGTAGGATGAAATGCAAAGGTGAAAATCCAGACTTTTACTGCACAAAAATTATTTTTAATAAAAGTAGAAAGTAAAATTACTAACACATCACAACACTATAAATAAAGTAGTCAGTTGTCTATTTATTAGAAGTAGACACCTGCTCTTTAACATTAAAACTTGATGCTCTGAATCTCAGACACTAAACACAGGTGGTACTTAAATCCTGTTGTGCCATAGTAAAACATGACTGCCTGAATACACGGCACCTAACACGTGTTGGAACCATACTTAAAATCTAGTGCACCGGAAGTAAAATATGACTGCTTAAATAGATGCCGTCAGACACATTCCTAAACAGAACAGCTTCACAAGTGGTACACTGTTAAAACCCACTAACGATTACAAACGTACACTAAGCAAACCTGAAAACATAAAGAAATTATGAACAACACTTTACTTACACCATACACATGGGTCACCTCCCAGACAGCCCTGGAGGCTCTGTCCTCGTAGAGGTCTGGATCAACCAGAACAAGTGCCACAGAGATAAGTGCTGCACCAGTCCAACACTTCCATCCATGGGGTTACACAGTGGACTCCTGCTATCCAATGAAGATGCTCTTCTTCACCTCCTCCCAACTTCAGCAATGGATAAGACATAAAATCAGTAATTGTCAAAGAAGACAGTCAGTAATTTACCATATTAAATAATAAAACATTTATTTATTTATTTATTTCAAAAGTTTCACCAGGAAAGACATACTGAGCTGCTAACATCTCGCATCCAGGTGCATCCTGGGGTAGCATATGTGGAAAATCATATACAGCAAATACAGTATATTAAGGAACATAATCAAAACTGAACACAAATCAGAATAACAGATATGTGTTATAGAAACAAAAAAAATTAGATAATTTAGGTGATGGAACTAACCTTACAGAAAAATGAACAGATAATGAAGGAACAGATTTACAATAACCAATGTTAACAGACGTGAACGTATTTTTCAATTTTAATTACACAATATAGCAAATAAACAACAATAATGGTAACTTTGTATATGCTACATTACATTTCTAATTGTGCATGACACACTTCATTAACTACAGTATGAGGATTCTTGACCGAAATTACAGTACATACAGTTTTGTTGAGTAATGAAATAATACATTATTCATACTACATTGAATACTGTGCTGGTCAGTACTTGCTGGAATGGGCTATTTGACGTCCAACACTTGACCCTCTGGGTTGTGGTACAGTAATTCAGGCACTTCCAGTTCAGTGTCATCAGGACTGGGTGAATCCAGACTGTGCCCTGTGCCATGGACATGGTGACTGTCTTTTTCGTCCTCCCCATTCTTCTGGAAATTCTGACTGGCTGTGCAGAACTAAATGTACTGTACCCCAGAATGGGGGGATACAGGTTCCATACTTTGGAACTTTTAATGGGGCAATGCACAATAAATGGACAATGCACAATAAACAGAAATATATAATAAGGCATTCATATAATAAGATCCCAAAGATTAAATGGGTTTTTGATTGATATAGTGGCCTGTATCCGTATAGTGTATTATAATTTCAGACCACAACTAGAAATCACACAGCCATAGCAACTGTAAAGTGTATAAATTGTGATTTATTCTGATTTATTCTATTAAGTCACTTGTGGTAATTGTTAGACTAAGGGTTGCTAATGGTCACGAGAAGCATGTGCAGTTACATCTATTTAGCCCAGCCTCAGGATCATACCTCTTTATTCTTTAAAGGCAAGGTGTTACAGTATAATATTGAAGTGTACAATTACTGCACATTATAAATAAAAACTAACCCCCTGGGAAAATACCAATTTAAGTTGAAACTTTAATTCAAATAAAAAAAAAATTGACTTTACACAATACCATGACGAGCTTCATGCTGTACTGTACTCTGCTGTGCTTATGTATTGGTAAGATTTGCAGTCTTTCTGAGGTTCCTTAACTTGCCTTTGTTCTGTCCTTTATTAATTTCATGTGGCTGCTGCCGACCTCCAAAAGTCTCCTTACAATCCATAAAACCTCATGGTGTATTGCATTAGAAACATAGAAGTTGATAGCAGATAAGGACCGCAAGGCCCATCCAGTCTGCCCATTTCTTTTTCTGCCTTATGAATGTGCCATCAGCCTTTGCTCTGTCAATGGCCTATCTATTCATACTCATCTGTATTGCTCCCTTATGCCTATCCCATGCCTGTTTGAAGCCCTGCACTGTATTCATATACATATCCACCACTTCCTGAGGTAGGCCGTTCCATGCATCCACCATCCTTTCTGTAAAAAAGAACTTCCTCACATTACCCCTTAATAGGCCTCCTCTAATCTCATGCTGTGTCTTCTTGTCCTGCTATTTTTCTTATATTGAAACATGTTAGAATATTTCACCTTGTTAATGCCCTTAAGGTGTTTGAATGTTTGGTCATATCACCTCTCCCTCCTTTGCTCTAGGGTATACATATTGAGCGCTGTTAATCTGTCCTCATATGTTTTCTGATGCAGTCCTGCACCATTTTGGTTGCCCTTCTCTGGAATGCTTCCATTTTGTTAATGTCTTTGTGCAGCTGTGGCTTCCAGTACTGCCGCAGTACTCAGATGGGCCTAACCAGTGTCTTGTAAAGAGGATTATTACCTCCCTCTTCCAATTTGTGATACCCCTACTAATACACCCCAACATCCCTCTAGCTTACCTACTGCTTTAGTGGTCTGCTTGGATGATTTTAGGTCATCACTGATGATGATGCCCAAGTCTCTTTCTTCCTTTGTGACTGCCAGCAACTCCTCCCAGCCTATAGGTGGCTTCAGGGTTTCTCTTCTCTATGTGCATGATCTTGCACTTCTTTGCATTAAGCTCCAGTTGCCACTCTTCTGACCATTTTGCTAGTTTATCCGGATCTCTTCTCATTCTGCCCACCCCATCTGGATTATCTACTCTGTTGCAGATCTTGGTGTCATCTGCATCCATCTGCAATGTCACTAATGAAAATATTGAAGAGGACTGGCCCCAGGACTGATCCCTGAGTGCCCCCATGTGACTTGCATCTCTTCTGACTGTATACCATTTACCACCACTCTGTTTTCTGCTTCGTCAACCAGTTTGCCACCCAGTTGACCAACTTCTGACTCACTCCAAGCCTACCCAGCTTATTAATCAATAGTCTATGTGGAACAGTATCAGCTTTGTTGAAGTCAAGGTAGGTGACATCAACTGCTCCCCTTGGTCCACTACTCTGGTTGCTCAGTCATAGAAATCTGTAAGATTAGTTTGACGTGACCTTCCTTTTGTACATCCATGCTGTCTTGGATCCTGTCCTTCTATGGATTCCAGGTGTTGTACTATCCTTTCCTTAATGAGTGCCTCCATAATCTTGCCCACTACTGAGGTAAGACTGACTGGTCTGCAGTTCCCTGCCTCCTCCCTGCTACCACTCTTGTGCAGTGGGATCACATGAACCCTTCTCCAGTCTTCTAGGACCTCTCCTGTTCTCAGAGACTCACTAAACAGTTCTGATAATGGCTCTGCTAGTTCCACCCTTAGCTCCTTTAGTACCCTGGGATGTATGCCATCAGGTCCCATTGCCTTGTCCACCCTGAGCTTATTGAGCCCAAGAAGGACCCTTTCTTTTGTGAAGGGACTAGTGCACACCTCCCCCCCCCCGTGTCCATGGTGCTGAGCTGTGGGCCCTGCCCTACCTTCTCTTCAGTAAATACTGAGAAGAAGTATCTATTTAGGATAGATGCTTTTACATGGTCCTCCACCTCACATGCCCCTTTATCCCCTTTGATCTTAGAAATACCCCCTCTGGACTTTCTTCTTTCACTAATGTATCTATAGAAAGTCTTGTCACCTTCTTTTACTGTTTGTGCTAGTGTTTCCTCGGTTTTAGCCTTTGCCTGCCTTACTGCCTTCCTTGCTTTCCTTAGGGAAGTTTGGTATGCCTCCCTATCTTCATCCTGCTGCTTTCCCTTATATTTCCTGAAGGCCAGGCTTTTGGCTCTGACCTTATCTGCTTCTGTTTTTGAGAACCAAAGTGGTTTCTTTCTTCTTTTGCACTTCCTTTTATCTCTAACACAATGGGATGTTGCTTCAAGTATTGCATCTTTAATGCTTGTCCTACTTTGCCTGTACCCCCTCACCTGTATTTCTTTCTGCCAGGGCTAGCTTAACTCTGTTGGCCATCTTATCAAAGTCAGCTCCTCTGAAGTCCATATTTTTGTCTTGGAATGGGATGATTTAGTTCTAGTGGCCAATCTCTACCTGCAATCTCTAGTCACAAACAGGTTGGCTAAGACTAAGTGATAGGGATCACTACCAAGTCGGCCTTCTTGCCAAAAAAGCAGTCCTGGGACTGCTGCCACCTGCCACCAGTTCCATCCTACAACAGATCAAACCTGCCAGGACTAGAAAGGCATCTAACAAACCCTTATGTCAAGGTGCCCTTCCGCTGCACTCACAAGGGCAGCGTTCCTTTGAATACCGAGCCCAATTTCTGGCTTAACTCTCTCCACCTGGAGATAACCTCCATCAGCAAAATATGCCCTTTCAAATCCGTGCTTAAAACTCACCTGTCCAGCCAAATGCAATGCTCCTGCCACCACTGACCACCACCTCCCAAAGCACATCCTGAGTACCCCAACTATGCTCTTCTTTATGACCCAACAAGCTACTTCCACCCTTCGCTTCTTCCTCATCACCCCTTTTTCTTCTCCCCCTACACTATCTAGACACTCTTACCTCCTCTTCCCTTTTGTCCCTACCTAGCCTACCCCACCACCCATCTCCAGACAAGGTTTCTCAAGCCCAAGGAATGACTGCCTCTCTCCTACACTCAGTCCTACTGACCACTTATCCTGGTCTACTCACCACCTACCACTCCAACTACTCCTCTACATCAACTCTGCTTAGTAGCTGCTAAACCTGTCAATCCTTTGTTAATCCTTCTGCAACTGTTATCTAGGATCTGTTATGTCAGTGGCTACTAGCACCTGTATATGCCTGTGATTCCTTTATGACTTTAAATTGCTCTTCTTTGTTTCTGTGTCTTGCGTGGAACCTTTGTAAATGAGCTGGTAGCTCAAAGGTTGTAATCCAGAACTTAATGATAAAACAAATTGAACCATACCATATGATGGTCACTGGCCCCCAGGTGACCTTCTACCTGGAGATCTGTGATCCTTTCCCTGTTAGTCAGTACTAGATCTAGGATAGCCCTGTCTCTTGTGGGTTGTTGTACCATTTGTTTGAGTCCCTTCCCCTGCAGGGAATCCACCATGTGTCTAGTTCTGGCAAATGTTCCTGTGGTGTTGACCAATCTGTATCTGGCATGTTGAAGTCTCCCATTATCAGAACCTCCCCTTTAGCTGTCGTGTTTTGTATATCTTCTAACAGTAATGTGTCTATGTCCTCCCCCTGGTCTGGAGGCCTGTACACAACCCCAGTTCGTATGGCTGTTCCATTTCCTGTTTCCAGGGTGACTCACAGTTCTTCTGGCTCCTTACGTGTATTCTGAATTTCTGTAGCTTTGATATTTTTATTGACATAAAGGGCCACTCCACCCCCCCTTTTTGCACCCGGTCTCTTCTGAACAGTACATAGCTAGGTACTGAAGTCTCCCAAGTGTGGTTACTGGTAAACCATGTCTCACTAATGGCTACTATGTCCAGTTTAGCCTCTGTCATTATTGCCTGCAGGTCTGGGATCTTGTTTCCCAGACTGCGAGCATTTGTGTACATGATTTTCCATTGGACAGATTTCGGTGTGTTAGTTCTTGGGTGAGGTCTGGCATTTCTCCTGTGCATCGCATGGGGAGCCGGACCTTTTCCCTTACCTGTTATTGATCTCTTCCCCCGTCCCATCCCAGTTTACATTCTTCCCCCAGGACAGATATTGAGTTTGAGGCACCAGTGTCCAAAAAACCAGAGCTACAAGCATTCTGTGCTACATTCAGGGCTGCCATCGGACATTGTCACTAGTTCAGGTTTCTTGCCTTGTTCATCAGTACAAATTTCACTTCATGTGGGAGGTTGTAATGTTATTGCATTCAATAGCAGGTATGACTGACACATGCGGTAAGCTGTTTGAGCAAGCTTACTGCTGCAGTGCCATCACTGCTCACTGCTTGGAATCTGCACAACAGATTCAAGAAGCTGGATGAAAGACTCTGGTGGCTGTGACACCACTGGACTGCATGTCTGAAACAGCTGGAGCAAGAGGTCCATCTTTTTCTCAATGCTCAGTACCCTTTCTGCCATGTCATGCAGTTCAGTTCTGCTCAATGGCATTTTCTCATCCTGTTCTTGCTCATGCACACCTAGACTATCCTCTAGTATCTCTGGTTGTTCCTCCTCAGTTTCAAACTTCATCTGCCTGTGGTGACCTGGCCTTTGCTGTCTGTGCATCTAGGTTATGGAACTCTCTCCCAGTGCATACTTGTTGTGCCACTTTCTACCACAGTTTTAGAAAGTCCCCATGGGATTACTTGAAATCTAACTCTGCCTGTAACTGCACTAATTTTGGGTATCCTCCCCCTAATGAGTGGTGCACTTTACCACTTAGTCTGGCTCTCTTTAAATCTATGCTTATGTAGACTTTTAGCTCATGTTTATACTGCTGCATTCCTTATCCGTTGTTACCTTTTCTATTATGTTGCTGCCACCAGTTAAGTTTTTGAACTCTCAGTATATTCTTTGTAACATCCTGGGTCCTACCTAAAAATAGCCATATATTTGTCTAGTGTACTTAACTGGTCAATAAAAGCTAAATAAACATCTGGCTCCTCCTTGATTTCCTCCTCCATCTCCCTGTTAACATCTGCATCTGGCATTTCCTCCTTGACTGAATCCTCTGTCTCACTGTTAACATCTGCATCTGGCATTTCCTCCATTACTGAATGCTTTATCTCACTGTTAACATCTGCATCTGGCATTTCCTCCATTACTGAATGCTTTATCTCACTGTTAACATCTGCATCTGGCATTTCCTCCATTACTGAATCCTTTATCTCACTGTTAACATCTGCATCTGGCATTTCCTCCATTACTGAATGCTTTATCTCACTGTTAACATCTGCATCTGGCATTTCCTCCATTACTGAATCCTCTATCTCACTGCTAACATCTGCCAGTTCATCCTCAATTGCATCCTCCACATCCTTGTTACATCTGGCTGCTCCACCTCTGTTTCAAAATCAAGTTCTCTGAGGCGTCGGCTTGGTCCTCCTCTATTCCCTGTGGTTTTTTTAGCGTTCATCTCTGGTAGGGTCTCCATTTCTGTTTCGACCTCTTCCTGTTCATCATTTTTTGGTGCCTCATGAGTGCTACAGGTATTTTCTTCACCTTGGGTACTGTTTTCATCACTGTTGCTTGATGTTCCATAGTCTTCCATTTTATCAACATGCCTACATTGCTAGAAAAAAATAAGAATAACATTTAATGTCATGTGCAGTACTGTTTGCTAAATAGCTGTGGCAAAAGTACAGCTGTAGCATTAGCTTAGCTGTAGCATTAGCTTAGCTGAAGCTTTGGCATTAGCTGAAGCATTGGCATTAGCTGTAGCATAGCATTGGCATTATCTTAGCTGTAGCACTACTGTGGACTTAGCTGTAGCATTAGCGTAAGTGAATGCTGTAGCATTAGCTGTAGTGTTAGCTTTGTTGTAGCCTCAGCATAGCTGTGGTGTTAGCATAGCTGTGGCAAAAGTATAGCTGTAGCAGTAGCTTAGCTGTAGCATTGGCATTAGCATTAACTTAGCTGTAGCACTACTGTGACTTAGCTGTAGTATTAGCTGAAGCATTAGCGTAAGATGTAGCATTGGTGAATGCTGCAGCATTAGCTGTAATGTTATCTGTAGCATTAGCATAGGCAGTAGCATTAGCATAGTTGTAGCATAAGCTGAAGCATTAGGTTTAGTGCAAGCATGAGCTGAAGCATAAGCATGAGCTATAGTATAGCGCCAAACTGTACTATAAACATTAGTTTTAATGTAAGCATAAGCTCTAGCAGTAGCTGCAGTGTTAGTGTAACAGATGTAACACTCAGGAAATGTTTTTATTATCTTACTAATTATTGAAATGGAATGTGGAGCTGGAGGATTGCATGCTGATTGTCGTCAAAGCTCACATTCTACTGCAGAGGATCTCAGACGAGTAAGTGGTACAGGGTCACTGAAACGCTTTCCTCTACCCGATAAAATGTAAGTCATTGCTGCCATACTAGGCGAGAGGGTTCAGCATCCTTTTGTCTTATTTCATCCTCTTTGTGCTGTCAACCTGCACTGCTTCATGCTGTTTTATGCTTTTTTTCTTTATTTTTTCTTGACCGGGCAAGTGTACTAGACAAACCCTGCTTATTTTCAGACACGACCCGGGGGAGGGAGATACAGATGAATGCCAACTGACCTTGAACCAGATTAAGTTGTTTGTGGTATTTTTAGTGAATGTGAGAAATTTGGCCAGGATACCGTGGAAATTCCCCTACTCTTTTCGATAAGTGCCATGGGATCTTTAACATCCACCTGAACTACCACCAATCCAGGCAGATGGGACCTCGGTTTAACATCTCATCTGAAAGATGAACAAACATTGTAAAATTTTACCTGGTCTATGAAATGAGGTGGTGAGACCGCACACCAGCCAATTTTAAGTCTTGAAGCCTTGAAGCCCAGCAGCTATGAAGTATGAAGCCTTGTGCAGCAAGCCAAGGCAATCTTGCTCTAGTGTAACCTCCGCTATGAGCCTGGTGACTGTCGAGCCTTGGCAGCTAATTTAACTTTAAAAAAAAAAAGGCCCATCTTTTAATCCACAGGTCAAGGCATGCTGGATCCCTTGCAGTACAGCGGATTTCTGAAGAACTGTTTAGGTTCTAGAAATCGCGGGGTCCATAGTCTGGTCAAGGCATGCTGGATCCCTTGCAGTGCAGAGGATTTCTGAAGAACTACTTAACTTCCTGAAATTGCGGCGTCCGTGGCCTGGTCAAGGCACGCTGGATCCCTTGCAGGAGGGAGGATTTCTGAAAAGCTGTTTAGGTTCCAGAAATCGAGGGTTCATGGCCTGGTCGAGGCATGCTGGATCCTTGCAGTTCAGAAGATTTCTAAAAACTGTTTAGGTTCCAGAAATCTCAAGTCCATGGCCTGGTCAAGGCATGCTGCATCCCTTGCAGTACAGCAGATTTCTGAAGAACTGTGTGTTCCAGAAACCACGGGTCTATGGCCTGGAGAAGGCTCACTGGATCCCTTGCAATACAGAGGATTTCAGAAGAACTGTTTAGGTTCCAGAAACCGTGGAGGTCCATGGCCTGGACAAGGCACGCTGGATCCCTTACAGTAGAGAGGATTCCTGAAAAGCTGTTTAGGTTCCAGAAATCAAGGGGTCCATGGCCTGGTCAAGAACGCTGGATCCGCGTCGGTACAGAGGATTCCTGAAAAACTGTTTAGGTTCCAGAAATCAAGGGGTCTGTGTCCTGTTCAAGGCACGTTGGAGCCCTTGCAGTACAGAGGATTTCTGAAAAGCTGTTTAGGTTCCAGAAATCGATGGGTCTGTGGCCTGGTCAAGGCTCCTTGTGGTACAGAGGATTTCTGAAAAACTGTTTAGGTTCCAGAAATCGAAGGGTCCGTAGCCTGGTCAAGGCACGCTGGATCCCTTGTGGTACAGAAGACTCCTGAAATCCTGTTTAGGTTCCAGAAGTTGAGGGGTCTGTGGCCTGGTCAAGGCACGCTGGGTCTCTTGCAGTACAGAGGATTTCTGAAGAACTGTTTAAGTTCCAGAACATTTAATAAATATGTTTATTCTATGGGGATTTATTAAGCCAGTAAGGCTTCCTATACTAATGTCTTAAGATACCTGTTTTAATTTCTGCTCAAGTCTGGGTGCAGAAAAGTTTTTTTCCATGCTGTTGATGGGGTTTAAATGGTACTTATTGCCTCTGAACAATATTTTTATAACCATTTCAGTTTGTAGCATGTCAAAGTTGCCAGAGAGTAAGATATTAGTACAGAAGAGGGTAGTTTGTTTAGACATTTATGGTGATTGTTACCTGTAAGGTACCTAAATTGTTTCTACATGTTTTTTTGTCTTTCTCTCAGGAGGAAGATGATGTTTGTAAGCCATATGGGCTTCTAAATAATCCCACTGTATCATGCAGCTCATAGGCTTAAACAACAGCAATATATACAAGGGACTATTTTTGATTAAGTTGTTTTTACTGATAACCTTCTAAAGCTGTATCTAATTGAAACAGTACAAAGTATTCATTTTAAATTGTGTGTATTAAGAGGGGTGGCACCTTCCTGTGGTATTTTCTTTATGTTTTATCCTTATGTACTGTCTCCGAACACTTTTATGACTGTATGTCTATTGTAAACTAATAAAGTTTAAAAAACATATCCTGGGTGTTACATCTGTTAGTGTAGTTGTAGCATTAGCACAGCTGTAGTGTTAGCTTTATTGTAGCCTCAGACTCCAGGAGAAAGGACTGCTGTGTGGCTGAACTTCTCTGCTGGGACTAAAGTAGAAGAACTTTGTATTTAGACCTTTAATTTAGGGTAAAACAACTAACATACACAACAAAACAAAAAAAAGTGTGTGTTTGGGTTAACTGAACTGAATGGGTAACTGAAAAGTCATCTAGGTGTAAATCTCAGGTGACTGAAAGGACTTAACTGTTGTGAGGTTTAAATTACTTGTAGAATGATCTGGTAAGTAGGTGGAGTGGCTTAGCTAGAAGGAAGTTACATTTAAAGACTGCCTTAGAAAGATTCTGCTAATAGCTTGGCAGAAGACTCCAGGAGAAAGGACTGCTGTGTGACTGAACTTCTCTACTGGGACTATATTGCCCTCCTTCCATCCAAAGCTAGTTCTATTTTTATAGGCACAGGATTTGACTGACAACAGGAACTTCCTGTTTAGGGGCAGGAAGTGAGTGATCACAGAACCACCAAGGACCCACCATCCTAGAAGGGCAAGAGTAGCTCTCCGGCCCCCTCTAGCTGCTGGAGGTCTGCCTCTGAACAAGTAAGCAGTCTACTGAGAAATATAGGATATTCTTGTCTCAGAACAGGACAATCAGGAGCTTAAAGGGCACACAGGCAGAAAGTAAGGAGAGAGAGAAAAAACAGAGGAAAGAGTAAGGATTGCAAACAGTTAAGGGGCCAAAATAAGACATGATTGGAGTGGTGCAGTGCAGTGGCTGTGGGCAGCAGTCTTCCGGAGATGTTCTGAGGATGCGGTGTTGTCCCATCTGCAGGCACCTCTCTGGGCTGAGGAGGAGGTTGCTCATCTCCAGGCTGAGTTGGCCAGGATTTGTGGGACCTCCTCGTCCATCCAGGGACCACCAGTGCCACTGCCGTTGCCTCAGAGGTTGCCAAGAAAGAGGAGCGGTTGGACCACAGTGGGCTCAGGGAGGGTGAGGGTGGTGGAACAGAGGCACATCCTCCAGTTGTACCTCTCCACAATTCCCTATGCCATTCTGGCAAAGTGTGGTTCCTCTATGGAGGCACCCACAGTGGAGACCAAGGAGTATGCTGGGAACCTCCACAAAGGAGACCCACAGGAGGGTGGCAGGGGACCCTGCAGGGGAAGGAAACAACTCCTGGTGGGGGACTCTATTGTTAGGAAGGTAGAACTGGGCAAGGAAGGGGAGAGGGAGGTAAGGTGCCTGCCTGCCGCCATGGCTTGGAGGGACAGGGAGTGAATCCTCAGGATTGCCGGAGCAGCTGCACAGGGGAGGGAGCTGGCTGTCATTGTCCACTTAGGGACAAATGACCTGGCTAAGAAAGGGATTAGAGAAGTGCAGGAAGAGTTTGTGGAATTGGGGAGGGGCCTTAGTCAAGTAGCACGCATGGTAACCTTCTCAGAGGTGCTACCCATCTATGGCATAGGAGAGGCTAGGGTGTTCTGCACCATGGGATTCAATCAGTGGTTGAAAAACTGGTGTGGAGCTCAGGGATTTGGCTTCATTGGGGACTTGGGGTCCACCTGGAGTGATGCAAGCCTATACTGGCATGATGGGCTGCATCTGTCTGGGAGGGAACCAGGATCCTAGGTGATAGGTTTAAATGCTTATTGGCAAGCTTTTAAACTAGCCAAGGGGAGGCACTGGAAAGGAGCAGGAAAATCCTAGCCCCCAAACAATCACGTAGTAAGGTGTGGCAAACACCAACATGGAGGTGTCGATAGGGAGAAGGGCAGGGTAAATGGAGAAAGTGACAAAGGCAAGAAGGACAGGGATGGGGAAAAGGGGTAAGGCCATCAGGAAATGGAGGGTAATGAGTACCAATGCTCGTAGTCTGGGCAACAAGCTCCTGAGCTGGTGGCCTTAATGGAAGA
This sequence comes from Neoceratodus forsteri, assembly GCA_016271365.2. Lineage (NCBI taxonomy): Eukaryota > Metazoa > Chordata > Ceratodontiformes > Ceratodontidae > Neoceratodus > Neoceratodus forsteri. The sequence continues at coordinate 516,232,345 of CM028135.1, read as the reverse complement.
GGGATGCCTGGATATCGTAGCAGTCACAGAAACATGGTACACAGAGAACCATGACTGGGATGTTAACATACCAGGGTACACTAACCTACAGGAGAGACAGGCAGGGGAGAAGAGGGCGGAGTAGCTCTCTATGTAAAGGAAGGATAAAAGCAACTGAACAAAGAGTAAACAGGGAGGAGAGGAGGCACTGTGGGTCACCTTGGAGACTGGAAAGGGCACCACAATCCGCACAGGGGTTGTGTACAGACCCCCATGTCAGGGGGAAGGAATGGACAAGGATATGATGGAAGGCATTCTTAGAATGGCAGAGAAAGGGGAGATACTGTTGATGGGAGACCTGAATATGCCAGATGTTAACTGGAGCACATTTGCTGCAGCGACATCCAAGAGCAGGGCCATTCTTGATGCCCTACAGGTGGCAGGCATTAGACAGCTAGTTTTGGAACCCACTCGTGAGGGAGCAATCTTAGACCTCGTACTCTCAAACGGGGGCAGTTAGAGGATCTCAGATCTAGAAGTGGGTTGCCATCTGGGGACAAGTGACCATCAAACAGTGTGGTTCATGTTAAACTCAGCTACAGAGTCAAGCCATACAAAAGTGAGGGTACTGGACTTTAGGAGGGCTGACTTTGGCAAGATGGGAGAGTGCCTCAGAAAAGCACTAGCAAACAGGCTAGAAGGAGTGTGGAGCAACAATGGGGAATTATCAAAACTGCCATCACAGAGCAGCAGCCTTTTGTGAAGCAAATAAACAAATCAAAATGAAAGAAAAAGCCAATGGTTCTCAAGAGAGTGGCTGTGAAAGTCAGGAAGAAAAGATAGCATTCCAGAAGTATAAGAAACACAGAAGGAGCAGGACAGAGAGCTGTACCAGTTAAGGCAGAAAGAAGCAGGGAGGGAAGTCAGAATAGCAAAGGCCCAAACTGAGGAAAAGATAGCCAACTCAGTTAAGAAGGGGGATAAAACCTTTTATAGGTACGTCAGCGAGCGTAGAAAGACAAAGGGAGGGATAGTGAGGCTGAATAGAATAAACGGTGGGTGGGCAGAGGGGGACAGTGAAAAAGCAGGAATACTGAACGAATATTTCTGCTCAGTATTCACAAAAGAGGAGGGGGAAGTGCCTAATCCAATTAACAGAAGCACTCTTGATAGGGGGGTTGATCCCAGTCCTTTCACAGAAGAAAGGGTTCTGCAAGAACTCCTAAAACTGAAGGTGGACAAAGCAATGGATCCTGATGGAATTCACCCCAGAATTCTAAAAGAATTAAGGAAGGAACTAGTGAAACCACTGGCTACTCTTTTAATAAATCATGGGAGGATGGTGTGGTACCCGAGGACTGGAGGAGGCGGATGTGATTCCCCTCACAAAAGTGGGACCAAGACAGAGGCAGGAAACTACAGACCTGTCAGTCTGACCTCTGTGGTAGGGAAAGTGATGGAGTCACTTCTGAAGGAAAGAATAGTTGAGTACCTAGAGGTCAGTGGAGCACAGGATCCAAGGCAGCATGGGTTCACAGCGGAAGGTCATGTCAGATGAATCTAATAGATTTCTTTGACTGGGTGACCAAAGTAGTAGACCAGGGAGGGCTGTGGACATGGCCTACCTAGAGTTTAGCAAGGCATTTGACACAGTCCCACACAAAGATTATTAGTCAAATTAACCAGCCTGGGAGTGGGTCCCAGGGTGGTAGCCTAAGTAAAACATTGGCTGGACAACAGGACACAGAAGGTAATTGTAAATGAGTCCACTCTGAAGAAAAGGCGGTTACTAGTGGGGTACCGCAGAGGTTCAGTATTGGGTCCAATCCTTTTAATGTCTTCATCAGTGGCATTGCAGAGGGACTGGAAGGAAAGAGTATGCCTTTTGCAGATGACACAAAGATCTGCAACAGGGTTGATACACAAGGAGGCGTGGAAAGGATGAAAAGGGACTTGCAAGGTTGGAGGAATGGTCAGACGATGGCAGCTAGGATTCAATGCAAAAAGTGCAAATAATGCACCTGGAAACAAGAACCCAGGGAAGAATACACAATGGGTGGGGAGGTAGTAACAACAACAAAACAGGAAAGGGACCTGGGGTAATCATATCAGATGACCTTAAGGTTAGCAAGCAATGTGAGAAGGCAGTAGGGAGGGCCGGGGGTATACTGGGATGTATAGGGAGAGGCATCAGCAGCAGAAAACAGGAAGTTGTTATCCCTCTGTACAGACAGTTGGTGAGACCCCATCTGGAATACTGTGTCCAGTTCTGGAGACCCCATCTCCGCAAGGACATAGACAGGATAGAGGCAGTCCAGAGGAGGGCAACTAAAATGGTGCAGGGTCTGCAAGAGAAGCCGTATGAGGAGAGACTAAAGGAGCTTAATATGTATACCTTTGAGGAAAGAAGGGAGAGGGGGGACATGATAGAAACTTTCAAGTACCTCAAGGGAATCAACAAAGTCCAAGAGGGTAGCATCTTTCAGAAAAAGAGACTTGCAAGAACAAGGGGACACAATTTAAAGATAGAAGGAGGGCGGTTCAGGGGCAATGTGAGGAAGTATTATTTCACAGAGAGGGTAGTGGATGCATGGAACAGCCTTCCTGAGGAAGTTGTGGGGTCTAAAACTGTGGGAGAATTCAAGAATGCATGGGACAGACATAAGGCAATTCTTGTGGGGGCAGGAAGATATAGGCTGTTGGTTAAATAGGATATCGGCCTATCCTGTAGGTAGGGAAATGGGCAGACTAGATGGGCCTAGCGGTCCTTATCTGCCATCAAAGTCTATGTTTCAATGTTTCAGCATAGCTGTAGCATTAGCATAGCTGTGGCAAAAGTATAGCTGTAGCATTACCTTAGCTGTACCATTGGCATTAGCTGTAGCATTGGCATTAGCTTAGCTGTAGTATTAGCATAAGCTGTAGCATTAGCGTAAGATGTAGCGTTAGTGAATGATGTAGCATTAGCTGCAACATTAGCTATAGCATTAGCATAAGCTATAGCATAAGATGAAGCATTAGGTTTAGTGTGCTTAAGCAGTAGCGTAGCTGTAGCATAAACGCAAGCTGCAGCATAAGCTGTAGCATAAGCGCAAACTGTACTATAAACATTAGTTTTAATGTAAGCATAAGCTCTAGCAGTAGCTGTAGTGTTAGTGTAACAGATGTAACACCAAGGAAATGTTTTTATTATCTTTCTAATTATTGAGATGGAATGTGGAGCTGTAGGATTGCATGCTGGTTGTCGTCAAAGCCCACATTCTACTGCAGAGGATCTCGGACGAGCAAGTGGTACAGGGTCACTGAAACGCTTTCCTCTACCCAATAAAATGTATGTCATTGTTGCCATACTTGGAGAGAGGGTTCAGCATCATTTTGTCTTATTTCTTCCTCGTTGTGCTGACAACCTGCACTCCTTCATGCTGTTTTATGCTTTCTTTTCTTTATTTTTTCTTGACCAGGTAAGTGCACTAGACAAATCCTGCCTATTTTCAGGCACGACCCAGGGGAGGGGGATACAGATGAATGCCAACTGACCTTGAACCAGATTAAGCTGTCGGTGGTATGTTTAGTGAATGAGAGAAATTTGGCCAGGACATCGGGGAAATTCCCCTACTCTTTTCGATAAGTGCCATGGGATCTTTAACATCCACCAGAACTTCCACCAATCCAGGCAGATGGGACCTCGGTTTAACGTCTCATCCGAAAGACGAACAAACATTGTCAAATTTTACCTGGTCTATGAAATGAGGTGGTGAGACCGCACACCAGACAATTTTAAGTCTTGAAGCCTTCAAGCCCAGCAGCTATGAAGCTCGAAGGCTTGTGCAGCAAGCCAAGGCGATCTTGCTCCAGTGTAAGCTCTGCTATGAGCCTGGTGACTGTCGAGCCTTGGCAGCTAATTTAAGTTTTTTTTTTTTTTTTTTAAAAGCCAGTCTTTTAATCTACAGACTTTCTCATGGTCTAAGCACAGACAGAATTTTACCAAACCTTACTGAACTCTACTGTGAATGTGAATATGCCATAACAGGAGAGACTAAAATGACCGCATGTTTACATTGTTTATTTTGTTTACATTTAACGTTTTATAAACATTAGCTCTTAGTATTCATTTTTTTATCTCTTGTCCTTTTCTCCCTGATACTTTGACGAAACTTGTAAGAATATTCATAATGTCTCAATATCTTGATGCATTAAAGATGTTTTTTAAGGATTAATCACAGTAGTTTGTTTTAATATCCTTATTTTTCTGAGGTATTTATGAAGTATTTTAAGGTGCTTAAACAGTTTTAGATGTGCTGCTGTTTTGTGCTTATGTAATTTTGCACCGCTGCTAGGGGTACTAGATTATCAAGACATCTCTGACACCTACATACATAAAATCGGCATTTAAATGTATTCTTTATAAAGCAAAACAATTGATACAAGGTACAAAAGTGTAATTAAGTGAAGTGGGTGAAATTAATCTAATTTCCCACACATTTGGCCTGTACATTTATTTAAATTTGATTCATAAAACTCGCTTAGACTCAACTCACTGCTTTTATTACATTTCTGAAAGCCTGAATTCAATTGAGTCTTGTTTTTTTTTTTTATCTTGGCTTCCTATTAAAGGAGAAGACTCCTGTATATTTATGATTTGGATATATCTGATGTGTTTATTATATATTACATCAAGTACTGCACATATGTCAATAAGTGATCAGTCATTTCTTCTGTTGCAACACATATCTAGAGTTTGAGGCTCTGACACAAGGTAGTAAAATGTCAAGTAAGCCTCCACTTACACATGCAAATAAATTAAACATAATACAGTCCCTCCCATTCAAACAACATGAAGTCTTGCTATATTATGACAATTGCAGTATGACCGCAGGTTAGAACTGCTCCAGAGGTGAAATAGTTAACTTCCATGCAAGGCATGGAATCTTGAGCACGAGCTCGGTTAAGGAAGCTCTGTCTGCTTACTTTCAAACCGAAACCATCAGATTCTTTACTCCGCCTCACTGAACAGTCATTCCGGAGAGTTCTCCTTTTGCTCGGTTCATTTTCACACATTTAAAACAGTTTTTAAGTATTAAAATCATCTAATTTTAACTGCAACCGTTTGGTTCAAGCTCTGTCTGTGGTAACGTAAGTAAAATATAGTTTTTACATTCGATTTCTGTGTGGAACTTGTAAAACCTTTATCGGTTCGGTTTGAACCGATTAGGTGCATTTTTCAGTTGCTAGTCCTTTTTAGAGCGCGGTTCCCAGTTCCTATCGGTTCTAAAAAACAGATTTCATTACGTTTTCCCGAGCCATGCAACACGGTTGGGAACCGATAGGAGAGTCTTGCATGCGATTGCCATAAACGGGCAAGTTTTGGTTAGTTGGTATAATGTCTGAGAAACCAAAAGAAAACCGCCTACTGTGCTCTCAGCACTGTGATGTCTGTGGGGAAGCCTTTGCCAAGGCTGACCCTCACACCTCCTGTGTTTATTGCCTGGGATTTGACCACCTCGATTCAGACTGCCAGATTTGCAAGAATTTCCCTGCTGCCACCGTTGAAAAGAGAGAGTTGGTAGGCTCAGGGAAAGAGGCCAAAAAGTCTGCTGACCCGGATGGCCGGCCCGGTTTGGTGCCAACTGAACCTGAGGGAGTGCCCTCTGACCAGGCCAAAACTTCCTTGGGCAAATGAAGAGCTGGCTCCGAGAAGCCAGTTCTGCAAAAAGGACTAGAAAGTCTGCTGCTGTGGAAAAAGTCCTTTCCCCAACAGCTGAAGAGATAGCTAAAGCAATCCAAATTGTCCAAACTCTTTCCCCGGTTCCTGAACCGACTCCATCTGGGAGACTCTCGGTTCACTAGGTCCCATCGGTTCAGGATTATGATTTTGAAGAATTTTCTGAACCGTGGGGGGGAGGAAGAGTATGAAGAGAGTGATTATGGTCTGGAAGATCTGGACGCTCCAATTGAGCCAGATACCTCCCCAGACAGACCTTTAGGGGTTCCTCCCTAGGCTTTCTGAGTCCCCTGCTCATTTCATCTTTTACAAGAAGGTTGCTGAAACTCTTCAGCTTCCTGTTGAGGAAGCTGTGGATGATCAGGAAGAGCCTGATTATGTGGAAATGATGGATATTCCAGAATCTAAGAGACTGTCTATTCCCCTTCATAAATCTTTCAGGAAACAGACAGAAACATTTTTAAAAACTCCTCATTCTATACCTCCTGTGGATAAAAGGATGGACAGGAGATATACTTTATCAGGTTCGGACATAGAATTTCTCACACAGCAATGCAGCCATGTGGGTGTAGTGCAGGCTGCACTTGTGACAAAGCAAATATCCCCCTAGCTTCACATCCTCCTGAAAAGGACTCCAGGAAGATTGATGCTATGGCAAAGAAACAGTACATGGCAGCATCCTTGGGGCTCAGACAAGCAAATTACATGGCTTATGCTGCCAGATACCAGAAATCCAGATGGGATACTGTGCTGGCTCTAGTCAAACAACTCCCTGACAAGTTTGCCAGGGATCTGGAACAGGTGGCCTTAGATGGTATCGAGGCATCAAAAATGCAATTTCATGCTGCGGTGGACTCTAATGATGTTTTTTCTAGAGTTATGGCTACTTCTGTGGCACTTCGCAGAATGGCCTGGCTCAAATGCACCACATTGTCACAGGATACCCAGTCAAAAGCCATTGATTTTCCTGTGATTGGCAATTCTTTGTTTGGGGAGCAAACAGAGAATTATATGAAGAAAATGGACTGAATACAGGACCACCTATCGGAGTGCACAAGCCAAGGAAAGGCAGGCCACCCCTCAGAAGCAGCTCTCCAGGGGCAGAGGCAGGCCTTTTCATAGGCCTTTTTATCAGGCTCAAGCCTCTTCTTCCTCCTATTCCCAGAGGGAATTCGTTAGAGGAAGGGGCAGGAGGGGCTCAAGCAGGCCCTCTTCCACTCCTCAGCCCAAAGCCCCTGCCAAGCAGGCAACCTGATGGGGTGGCCAGGGCCGCTTCTCCTCTACTGGTAGGGGGAAGGCTGGCTTACTTTGTCCAGGACTGGAAGTCTCTCACATCAGACAAGTGGGTCCTGGAAGTGGTAAGCCAGGGACTGGTCCTCAGCTTCAAAAATTCCCGAAGCTGAGGACTAGATCTTTTCCTCCTGCATCTCCATCAGAGGCACTTACCTTGGAGTCAGAAGTCTCAACCCTCCTCGCTCTCAGAGTCATGGAAAAGGTTCCACCCCTACTCCAGGGCAAAGGGTTGTACTCTAGGTACTTCCTTAACCCAAAAAAGACAGGAGAATGGCGGCCCATTCTGGATCTCAGATACCTAAACAAGCACCTTTTAAAACCAAAGTTCAAAATGGTAACTCTGGGAATCATTTTACCTTCCCTAAGGCCAGGGGACTGGCTAGCATCCCTGGACCTCAAGGATGCCTACTTCCATATTCTCATCAGAAGCTTTCACCGAAAGTACCTCAGGTTCGAGCTGCCTTGAGGCCATTACCAGTTCAGAGTAATGCCCTTTGGACTCACCTCGGCTCAAAGGGTATTTACCAAGTGCCTGGCAGTAGCAGTAGCTTGCCTAAGAAGGCAAAAGATTGCCATTTTTCCTTACCTAGACAATTGGCTCATAGTAGGACAATCCCCAGATCAGGTCAACCTACATCTTCAGATAACCCAGCAACTGCTTACGTCACTAGGTTTCCTTCTGAATCTCTCAAAGTCAGTACTGGAGCCTGTCCAGCTCCTAACCTTCATAGGCTCAGAGCTGAACACCCAGGAAGCCAGGGCCTTCCTCCCTTTAGACAGGGCAAACACCCTAGTCTCCCTGGCCTCTTCATTCACCCTGCAGATCTCTCGACCAGCAAGGCATTTTCTGCAGCTCCTAGGGCACATGGCTGCTTCCACAGCAGTAGTGCAAGAAGCAAGGTTTCGGATGAGGGACATTCAGTTCCATCTGAGGGCCTTTTGGTCACAAAGGAAGGATCTTCTTACCAAACTGATCCCAGTAACTTGAACCCTGATCCAAGCCCTTTAGTGGTGGCAGGATCAGAGCAACCTGAGACAAGGAGTGCCCTTTGTCACTCAGCCTCACTCATTAATCCTTACTACAGATGCATCCCTCTTGGGGTGGGGGGCCCACATGGGTGACCTCACTACCCAGGGACTGTGGTCCCCACAGGAATCTCTGCTCCACATCAACCTGTTGGAGCTCAGAGCAGGTTTTCTAGCACTTCAAGCTTTCTCAAAATCTGTTCAGAACAAGACTGTGCAGGTCAGAACAGACAACACCACTACAATGTGGTACATCAACAAGCGGGGGGGCACTCGGTCTACGGCCTTGTGCACCGAAGCCATGAAGTTGTGGTCTCTGGCGTACTCCCTGAACACTTCCCTTATGGCAGTTCACCTCCCAGGCAAAGACAATGTCCTGGCAGATGCTCTCAGCAGGATTTCACAGGGCCATCACGAGTGGTCCCTGGATCCCCTAGTTCTGGGAGTGGTATTTGCCAAATGGGGTATTCTCAAATAGATCTCTTTGCAGCCCCAGACAATCATCAACTTCCTCTCTTTTGCTGCAGGCCCCCAGTCTTGGGCTCAGTCCCTCTGGATGCCTTAGCCCTCAGCTGGGAAGGGAAGTTTCTCTATGCCTTCCCTCCCTTCCCTCTCCTGTTCAAAGTGTTAGTCAAAATCAGAGCCCAATCCTGCAGGGTCATTCTGATTGCCCTGGATTGGGCCAGGCAACCTGGTATCCTCTCCTCCTGTCCTGCAGTCCATCTCCCTGTACCTTCCCAAGAATCACAATCTGTTAACATGTGCCCAGGGAAGGGTTTGGTACCTCAATCTCAAGTCTCTCAATCTCAAGGCCTGGTCCTTGAAGAGCTAGGAGTTGCTAGCCTGCACCTCTCTCAAGATGTAATGGATATACTCAAGGCTTCTAGGAAGCCTTCTACCAGGGCTACTTTATAACTCCAAATGGAAAAGATTTTCCATATGGTGCTCAAAGAATATTTCCCAGACACTGCTGGTTACCCACAGTTCTAGATTATATGGTCCATCTAAACACTTTAGGGCTGAGACCAGCTACCCTGAAGGTGCATTTGGCAGCTGTCTCTGCATTTCTTTCAGCAGGTAAACTCTCTCCTCTTTCATCTCACCCTGTATTTGCCAAGGTTTTTAAGGGTTTGCTTCACACTAACCCTCTATTCAGGGACCCTGCCCCTGCCTGGGATCTCAATGTTTGCATTGCTCAGCTCAAGCAACCTCCTTTTGAGCCCTTGTCTTCAACTGAGCTTAAGTTCCTGACTTGGAAAACTGTTTTTGGTAGCTATCACCTCTTCCAGATGCATAAGTGAATTGAAGCATTGTCAGTGGAGCCAGCCTTCATCTCCTTTCACAGAGATAAGGTAGTCCTTCGGACTAATAGAAAGTTCCTGCCTAAGGTGGTTTCAGACTTCCACCTTAATCAATCTATTTCTCTCCCTGTTTACTTCACTGACCATTCTTCCTCTGGTGAGAGAAGGCTGCACAGCCTAGATGTGAAGAGGGCCCCTTAGCTACTACATAGAGCATACCAAGGGTCACAGATTTGACTCTGTCCAACTGTTCCTCACTTCTGGTGAGGTTGGAAAAGGGAAACCTGCCACTAAAAGATCCATTGCCAGGTGGATTGTCTCTTGTATCCAATTCTGTTATGAAAAATTGGGTAAGATTCCCCCCTCAGGCCTGAGGGCTCACTCTACCAGAGGTACAGCTGCCTCTATGGCTGCTGCCAGAGACATCCCATTCTAGAGATATGTCAAGCAGCTACCTGGAAAATGGTTCACTACTTTACCAAGCATTATTCCCTGGACATTCAAGCTAGGAGTGATGCTCAGTTTGGCACAACTGTCCTTCAGAGCCTATTCCTAAGTAGGTTCTGTCCCTCCTCCATGGGGGTACTGCTGTGTAGTCTGCAATTGTCACAATATAGCAAGACTTCATGTTGTTTGAAGAAAAAATTACTCACCTTAGTAATGTTGTTTCTTCTAATGGAGTCTTGCTATATTATGACCTCCCTCCTTGCCTGCCCCTCTCAGAACCTCGTTTTTTGCACTTTGGGTGGGCATCACAGTGTTGGCACTCTGTTTTCTTGCCACTTTATTGTTTTGTTTCACCCTCCCTAGGGTGAGTGTGCTTTGTTTCATTATTGGGTCTCTTGACTTGAGTCTTTTTTCGAGACCAACATGTATGTTTGTTAGGGTAGTAGCCAGTTGGTTGGTGTGAGTTTACAGCTTCCACACAGAGCGTTAGTGAGGTTTAGCTCGTAAAAGATCTGGCCGGTTTCGGTTTGAAAGTAAGCAGACAGAGCTTCCTTAACCGAGTTTCCACTCAAGATTCCATGCCTTGCATGGAAGTTAACTATTTCACCTCTGGAGCAGTTCTAACCTGCAGTCATACTGCAATTGTCATAATATAGCAAGACTCCATTAGAAGAAACAACATTACTAAGGTGAGTAATTGTTTCTTCCTTGATGTCACTGCAGCAACAGTGCAGAACAAAACATAAGAGTATCAATGCTGTCTATCCTGAATTTAGTTTAAGTTTGCAATGGCTTAAGACAGTTCTGATATGCAACTCACACAGTGAGTGGTACTTGTAGCCTTAATACTGCATGTGTAGAGCAAATAATACATCTAATTACTATTTCATTCACAGGAAACAAAAGCTGTTCCTGTGTACTGCCTATTCTCTCTGTGAGACAGTTGCAATCATGTTGTGGAAGCAGTAGAGCTGATCAGTTAATCAACCAATCAACCAACCAATTGAGTAATCAATCAGTCACTCTGTAGTGAACTAGGTGAACACCCTTGGAGAGATTAATTTACAAGGTAGACTTGCGCAGTTTCCCAAAGGATCACACAAGACCAAATTACTCCTTTGCACAAATTATACACTCCCTTTCAGCAGCCTGAAAGTGGAGAGCTAGATCACTTACTTTACAAAGTGTATTTTTTATATTTCCGATGCTCCTTACATCTGGGTTCTGTCTGGAAATACCAGGATACAGAATGCATATGACATGGGAGGAATGAGCTAAGCAAATACAGAGTACTACAAACACAAAGACTGATTAGTTTCTTTACCTATAACAGCTGAAGTGTAGCACCTGATTGGAGAGGGACATCCTACTTCAAATGCTGGCATTACAAAGGGGTGTGGGGGCTGCCACAGCTTGTTTCAGTACCTTCAAAGTGAAGTGCTTGTAGCTCTCATGTCACTGCTAATGATTTATAATGGAATGGAGGCACTTTTAAAGTTATGGACCTGAGGGCATCACAGTTCCCAAGGAGGTCATGGAAATTGTTAAGGTTGAGAGTAATGGACTTTAGTAGTATTTGAACCAGAGTTTCCTAGTTCTTGTGCCTGTGCTTTAACCAGTAGATTACTCTTCTTCCATATGTTGCAGCTGATGTTGTTCTGGTAACCTATTCCTTATTATAGCTGAACTTTTATTGCCTTCCATCAGCCATCCAATCACTACCTGCCCAGTTATATGAAAAATGGTATTAGTGCAAGATTGTGTCTCACTGTTGGTGCAATCAAAACAGAGAATGCTAACACACACAGAACATAATACAACAGCTATATAATACCACTTAAGATGCTTGTTACCTAGAGTCATTTATTTGGTAAACTGTTTTTGCTAACAGAAACATTAACACAATACATAAAGGCATTTACTTATAGGCATACTGTATACACATGTCAAATCAGTGCTGAATCACACTCATATGGTCCTAGTCCCTGTTAGACCTGCACTTCAGGATGTGCACAACACTTTAAGAGTTCCTCCATTACTCAAGTGGGGGACCAAACATTGTGGGTTCTGTTTACTGGTGGAACAGCATTTAGTGCAGCACCATTATCTGTTGCTCTGATGACATCATCCTCCAGCAGCATTGATGGTAAAATGGAGGATAAACACATTGATAACTTCTGGGGGCTGTACTTTTTTTTTTATAATCTAGATTTGGACAGCAATAGGACTGTTGGCAACTAGAGGAGGAACACAACAGTTACACATAAAGAGTTGGGAAAATATGGGTGTGTACTATGGGAGACTTCCCCTTTAAGGAGAGCACAAACTGAATAGATCATCTAATTGAGTGATGAAACTGACTGATTGGTTGACTGACTGATTGTGTAGCTGGCTAATCTTTTGAGTCTGCATGTTCTGCCCGTGCCACTACCTACTTTATTACTAACTCAACTAACGTAATTACTCTAGTAGCTCTTCACCGGTCAGTCGTGGTAGATCCATTAAGGGAACAGTGCTCACAGTGCTGCGGTTCTTGATGTTCATCAACAGGAAGCCATTAGAAATTTGAGTTTTGCATCCAGTAAAATCAGAAGTTAGTGAAGGAACTACATAAAAAGTGAAGGAGTGTTAAGTCCCCATAGCTATTTAAAGCTATTTCTGAAGTCGTTCTGAAATGGCTGTTTTGAAATGACCTTTAGCACTATCTTGAAACTGCCAAGAACATGAAAAATAAACTGAGCTGCAGAACTGCAGCTGGTAAACTACTAATAAAAAGCATAGAATAGTGCCTACTTGCAATATTGCAGTAGTGTCCTCTGGCAATCAAAAATAAAATAGAGTGATATCTGAGTACCTGTGTTAAAACACCATACATAAGTAAGTCAGCCCTTCATATTTCCTCGTACACTTGGCATTTTCAGGTTTACTCTTTTTTTTTTTTTTTTAACTGTCTGAGGAAATCACATGCTCAATGTGTGATAATTTAGGGATAGAGGAACCAAATTGAGATATAGGGCCGATATTCAGATGCCTGCCAGACAATGCCGACATGAAGTGAGGGGCTGGCGCATCTAGAGATGCACTGAGTGCCAGGACAGTGAGATATTCAAGGTGATCGCCACCTTTGAAAAGTGGCACAGAATGTACAAGGTATATATATAATGAGCAGTGCATTCCCAGACAGGAGGGACGCGGGAATGCTCTAGTACAACTGTAGTTACACTAGACACAGCAGCCACGATATTGAGAACTGGTCATGCAAGTGGAACCATAATGCTTATGCTAAGACATGCAAATGGGGCCATTTGCATGTCATTATGACCCTATTTGAATGAGGTGCACAGGCAGCCAAAGTAAAATACACCTGGCACCCTACACAGAATGTAGTCTGGACTCAGAGGTCCTGGGACCCTCAGCCTGTAACCATGATTGCAGTAAACAGTATTATGGAACAAGCCCTTATGATCCAGTGGGAATCCAGTAACCTGATTGCAGGTTTGTACATAAACAATATGCTCTGGTAGCCCAGTGGTACTCCCCTCCCCATCCCAGCCCCGATTGCCATAGTCTGCAGTAATGAAAGATCCCTGGTGGTCCAGTGGATTCCCCCATCCCACCCAAATACCTGATCACTGCTGAAGTTGTAACACACATCTCCCTGGTGGTCCATTGGTAACCCCCACCCACACAGGTCCCAAGCCCACCCAGCTCCCCCCATCATCGTTGGGTGGCTGTAACCCACCCACATACCGCACAGCCATCCACCAAATGACAGCATATAGTATGAGCAGGAGCCTATTGGTCCACAGTGTGACCAGTGGCTTAGAGGCATACTGTACCAGACAGGCAGTGGTCCTTTTCTGAAAGCCATATCAATTGCCGATACCAAGTCAGGTGACAGATGGGAATGGATATATTATGATCATTTTGTAATTGTGGGTTCTATAGAGTGGCTGCCATTATTCCTTGCTGTTACTGCTGCACAGTGTTCAATTATTATGTAGAAAAAGGTCACAGGAGTGCAGAATCAGTAGGCTAGCTGTGTGGTGCTGTGTCTTAGTCTTATAGAAATGGTTCACCAGGAGGCATACTGAGCTGTAATGAGCTCGTTACAAGATATGTCCTTTGGTGGGGGGAGATAAGAAAAAATTACTCACCTTAGTAATGTTGTTTCTTCTAATGGAGTCTTGCTGTATTATGACAGTTGCAGTGAGTCCCCATCTTTGAACTGCTCTGAGGTGAAATAGTTACCTTCCATGCAGGATGGAACTTGAGCATGAGCTCAGTTGCAAACTGTCTGTTGTTCTTTCAAACACAAACTGGGTCAGGTCTTACTAGCTAAAACTCACTGGCTCCCTGTGTGGAAGCTGTAAACCTACACCAGCCAACTGGCTACTATAAACACTCATTTTTGGCCTCAAAGACTCAAGTCAGGAGACCCAAAAAATTGAAAATGACACACCAATTCACCCAAAAAGTAGGGTGAAAAACAACAGGGTGGGCATCAAAAAACTGCTGATCACTGTACTGCCCACCCACATCCCAAAACAGAGGTTCTGAGAGGGCAGGCAGGAGAGGTCATAATATAGCAAGACTCCATTAGAAGAAACAATATTACTAAGGTGAGTAATTTTTCTTCAAACAACGTGTGGAAGTCTTGCCATATTACGACAATTGCAGACTACACAGCAGTACCTTATTGAGGAGGGACAGAACCTACTTAGGGAATAGGGTCTGAAGCACAGTTGTGCCAAACTGAGCATCACTCCCAGCCTGATGTCCAGGGAGTAGTGCTTGGTAAAAAGTGTAACCAGTTTTCCAGGTAGCTGCTCGACATATTTCTAGAATAGGAATGTCTCTGGCAGCAGCCAGAGAAGGCTGTGCCTCCAGAGTGGGGAGCCCTCAGGCCTGAGGGGGAACTTTACCCAACTTCTCATAACAGAATTGATACAAGAGACAATCCACCTGGCAATGGATCTGAGGGCTGGCCTTACTCAACCTCATATGTGAGGAACAGGCTGGAGGAGTTAAACCAGGACCCTTGGTACGCCCAGTAGTAACTAAGGCCTTTCACATCTAGGCTGTGCAGCTTCTCTCACCAGAGGAGAAATGGTCAGTAAAGTACACTGAAGAGAATAGATTGGATTAAGGTGGAAACTGAAACCACCTTGTAGGAACTTCCTGTTAGTCCGGAGGACTAGCTTATCTCTGTGAAAGGAGATAAATCATTCCACTCGATGACAACGCTTGTAATTCACCTATGCATCTGGCAGAGGACTGGCTACTAGAAATACAGCTTCCAAGCCGGGCACTTTAAGCTCAGCTGAGGACAAGGGGCTCAAGGAGGGTTATAAGCTGAGTAATGCAAACATTAAGATCCCAGGCGGGGCAGGATTCTGAATTGAGGTTGGTAGGCAACCCTTTAAAAACTTGGAAAATACAGGATGAGCTTGATGAGAGATGATTTACCTGTTGAAATAAAAGCAGACACAGCTTGTTAAATGCACCTTCAGGGTAGCTGGTCTCAGCCCCAAAGTGTTCAGATGGACCATATAATCCAGGACTGTGGGTAACCAGCAGAATCTGGGAAATATGATTTTCTGAGCACCATGTGGACAACCTTTTCCATTTGGAATTGTAAGTAGCCCTGGTGGAAGGTTTCTAGAGCCTTCAATATATCCATAACACTTTGGAAAGGTGAATATCAGCAACTCTAACTCTTCAAGAACCAGGCCTTGAGAATGAGAGATTTGAGATTCGATACCAAACCCTTCACTGGGCTGAGGTTAACAGATTGTAGTGATGATTTCTAGGAAGGCACAGGGAAGAGATGGACTGCTAAGGACAGAAGGAGTGGATACCAGGGTTGTCTGACCCAATCTGGAGCAATCAGAATGACTTTGCAGGATTGGGATCTGATTTTGACTAGCACTTTGAACAGGAGAGGGAAGGGAGGGAAGGCATAGAGGAACTTCCCTTCCCAACTGAGGACTAAGGCATTCAGAGGAACTGATCCCAACACTGGGGGCCTGCAGCAAAAAAGAGGAAGTCGGTGATTGTCTGGGGCTGCAAAAAGATCTATCTGTGGGGTGCCTCATCTGGCAAATACCACTCCCAGGACCAGGGGATCCAGAGACCACTTGTGGTGGCCCTGAGAAATCCTGCTGAGAGCATCTTCCAGGACATTGTCCTTGCCTGGGAGGTGAATTGCCATAAGGGATGTGTTTAGGAAGTAAGCCAGAGACCACAACTTCATGGCTTTGGTGCACAAGGCCATAGACTGAGTGCCTCTTTGCTTGTTGATGTACCACATTGTAATGGTGTTGTCTGTTCTGACCTGTACAATCTTGTTCTGAGCAGATTTGGAAAAAAGCTTGAAGTACTAGAAAAACTGCTCTGAGTTCCAACAGGTTGATGTGGAGCAGAGATTCTTGGGGAGACCACAGACCCTGGGTGGTGAGGTCGCCCATGTGTGCTCCCCACCCCAAGAGAGGATGCATCTGTAGTAAGGATTAAGGAGAGACTGGAGTGATAAAGGGAACCCCTTGTCTTAGGTTGCTCTGATCCTGCCACCACTGTAGGGCTTGGATCAGGGTTTGAGTTACTGGGATCAACTTGGTAAGAGGATCCTTTCTTTGAGACCAAAATGCTCTCAAATGGAACTAGATGTCCCTCATCTGAAATCTTGCTCCCTGCACAACTGCTGTGGAAGCAGCCATGTGTCCTAGGAGCTGCAGAAAATGCCTTGCTGGTTGAGAGACCTGCAGGGCAAAAGAGGCCAGTGAGACTAGGGTCTTTGCCCTGTCCAGAGGAAGGGAGGCCCTGGCTTCCTGTGTGTTCAGATCTGCGCCTATGAAGGTAAGAAGCTGGACAGGTTCTAGAACTGACTTTGGGATATTCAGAAGAAAACCTAAGGAGGTAAGCAGTTGCTGCGTTATCTGAAGATGTAAGTTGACCTGGTCCGGGGACTGGCCTACTATGAGCCAATCGTCTAGGTAAGGAAAGATGGCAATTTTTTGCCTTCTTAGGTAGGCAATTGCTACTGCCAGGCATTTGGTGAATGCCCTTGGAGCAGAGGCGAGTCCGAATGGCATTGCTCTGAACTGGTAGTGGCGTGAGGGCAGCTCGAACCTGAGGTACTTTCGATGGGAGCTTCTGATGAGAATATGGAAGTAGGCATCCTTGAGGTCCAGGGAAGCTAGCCAGTACCCTGGCCTTAGAGAGGGTGGGATAATTCCCAAAGTCACCATTTTGAACTTTGGTTTTAAAAGGTGCTTGTTTAAGTATCTGAGATCCAGGTTGGGCCGCCATTCTCCTGTCTTTTTTGGGGTAAGGAAGTACCTGGAGTACAAACCTTTTCCCTGGTGTAGGGGAGGAACCCTTTCCACGGCTCTGAGAGCTAGGAGGGTAGAGACCTCTGCCTGTAGGGTGAGTGCCTATGATGGAGTTGCAGGTGGAAAGGATCTGGTTCTCAGCTTTGGAAATTTTTTTAAGCTGAGAACCAGTCCCTGGCTTCCTACTTCCAGGACCCACTTATCTGATGTTAAAGACTTCCAGTCCTGGACAAAGTAAGCCAGCCTGCCCCTACAGGTAGAGAAGAATCGGCCCTGGCCACCCCATCAGGGTACCTGCTTAGCAGGGGCTTTGGGTTGAGGGGTGGAAGCAGGCCTATTTGTACCCCGTCTGCCTCTCCCTCTAAAGAACCCCCTCTGGACATAGGTGGAAGGTGAAGCCTGGGTTTGGTAAAAAGGCCTATGAAAAGGCCTGTCCCTGCCCCTAGGAAGCTGCTTTTGAGGAGTGGCCTGCCTTTCCTTGGCCTGTGCACTCCTATAGGTGGTCCTATATTCATCTTTTTTCTTTATGTAATTCTCTGTTTGCTCCCCAGAGAATTGCCCACAACAGGAAAATCCATGGCCTTAGACTGGGTATCCTGAGACAGGGTAGTACATCTGAGCCAAGCCATTCTGCGAAGTGCCACAGATGTAGCCATGACTCTTGATGAAACATCATTAGAGTCCACTGCAGCATGAAATTGCACCTTGGATGCCTCAATACCATCCATAGCCACCTGTTCCAGCTCCCTGGCAAGCTGGTCAGGGACCTGTTTTGCTAGATCCAGCACAGTATCCCATCTGGATTTCTGGTACCTACAGCATAAGCCATATAATTTGCCTGTCTGAGTCCCAAGGATGCTGCCATGTACTGTTTCTTTGCCATAGCATCAATCTTCTTGGAATCCTTTTCAGGGGTGTGTGAAGCTAGGGGAATATTAGTCTTGTCACAGGCTGCAGCCTGCACTACCCCCACATGGCTGCATTGCTGAGTGAGTAAATCAGTATCGGAGCCTGATAAAGTATACCTCTTGTCCATCCTTTTATCTACAGGAGGTATAGTGTGAGGAGTTTTTAAAACTTTTACTGTCTGTTTCCGAAAGGATTTATGCAAAGGAATAGACAGTCTCCTAGACTCTGGAATATCCATCATTTCTACATAATCAGGCTCCTCTTGGACATCAACAGCTTTCTCAACAGGGAGTTGGAGAGTTTCAGCAGCTTTTTCATAAAACATGAAATGAGAAGGGGACTCAGAAAGCCTGGGAGGAGAAACCCTTAAAGGTCTATCTGGAGAGATGTCCAGTTCAATGGGCACATCCAGATCTTCAAACCCATATTCACTTTCCTTGTCTTCTCCCCTCCTCCAGTTCATAAAAATCCTCAAATCGTAATCTTGAACCAGTGGAACCGGTCAGACCGAGCACCTCCTTGCTGGTGTCTGTTTGGTCGGAACCGGGGAAAGAGACTGGACAATTTGGATTGCTTTAGCTAGCTCCTCAGCAGTTGGCGAGACAACTTTTGGCTCTACACTAGCTGAATTTCTAGTCCTTTTGGCTGGAACCAGCTCCTCAGAGCCAGCTCTTCATTTGCCCGAGGAAGTATCGCCCTGGTCAGAGGGCACTCCCTAAGGTTCGGTTGGAGCCGAACCAGGCTGGCCATCCGGGTCAGCGGACTTTTTGGCCTCCTTTTCCCTGAGTCTACCAACTCTCTTCTCTATGGTGGCAACAGGGAAATTCTTACTAATCTTGCAGTCTGCACTGAGGTAGCCAAACCTCAGACAATAGACACATGTGGTGTGTGGGTCAGCCTTGGCAAAGACTTCCCGACAAACACTACAGTGTTGAAACCCACTGAGCCCGGTTTTTCTTTTGGGTTTCTCAGACATAATGCCAGCCTAACCAAACTTGCCTGTTTACGGCAATCCGCCAAGCAAGACACCCTTATCGGTTCCCAACCATGTCACAGGTCGTGGAAAAAAACGTAATGAAATCCGTTTTTTTTTTTAGAACCGATAAGAACTGGGAACCGCACTCTAAAAAGGACTAGTAGCTTTAGAAACAACTTGATCAGTTCAAACCGAACCGATAATGATTACAAGTTCCACACATAAAAACTAAATGTAAAACCTATCTATTACTTACATTACCACAGACAGAGCTTGAACCTACCGGTTGTGGTTTAATTTCGGTTTAATTTCAATAGAAAAACCGACAAAATAATACTTTTAAACTGACAAAATGAACCGAGCAGAAGGAGAAATCTCCAACGACTGTTCAGTGAGGCGGAGTAAAGAATCAGACAGTTTGCGTTTGAAGAACAGACAGAGTTTTCAACCGAGCTCGTGCTCTGAGTTCCATGCCTGCATGGAAAGTTAACTATTTCACCTCTGGAACAGTTCGAAGATGGGGACTCACTGCAATTGTCATAATATAGCAAGACTTCAAGTTGTTTGAAAGGGATTCCCCTCACTACCTGTAACTTGTGACAGACTCAAGACTGGCAAATTTCCTACAACCACTGCTGGCCAGGGACATATATTGACACTGCCTGTGTGTCAGTGAAAAGTGGTTATGCATTTCCTAAATTGTGGTTTGCCCACTATAGTAATCCATGTGCAGCACCTTGCATGTAGCTAGCGTGAGCTTAAAGCTCCCCATCATGAGTGAGATGACAAGTATCGCACTACCAGTACCTGAGAACAGAAGTGGGTCTGGAGGCTTGGAACAGTGCTCATGTGGTCCCTCACCACAGAATGTTGGAGCAGGAAGGGGGCTGGAAACTATAGACCCAATAACCTGACCTCAGAACTGTGCAACACTATGCAATCCTTGCTAAAGTAAAGCAGCTTGAATAAAGAGTAGCACAAGATCAGAGACAACATGGAGTCACATCAGGATAATTATGTCAAAGTAATACATACCTTTGTCTGGGGGGAGGTCACTAGTGAAGTGGATCGGGCCGGAGGCATGGAATGTGACCTGCCTTGACTTCAGCAATGCTTTCAACACTGTTCCACATGTGGGACCTGTGAACTGGCTGGGCAGTCCAGGTTTAGGTCACAAGGTTTTGAAACTGTGTTGGACACTTGGCTATGGAATAGAATGCAGATGGTTGTGGTTAACAGGGTTCCATCAGAAACAGGTAGAATGACAAGCATGGTGCCACAGGAATCGGTTCTTGGTACAGTGCTGTTATGAGAACATTACTAAGCTTGGTTTGTCAAGGGGCTGTCGCATGAGATATACAAGGCAAACGGTTATATACTTATTTCTTGGGGGTATTCGTAATCAAAGTTAGCAATCCATGCTTATGTCAGTGGTAGCAAACAACAGCAGCATTACACAATAAAATGAGTGATTAATTCAGACACACATAACCTGATGAATGTGACTAAATGAAGGGAAACAGGCTAACACAAGATTACAGGGTCCGTATATACAAGGGAACGGTAAGATTAAATGTAGAACGTATTTGAGGAACTGATAGGGACTGTAACATCATTGCATTCAATGGTTTCAGACATTTCGATTGTCAGCTACACTGGTGGCTCATCACAGCAATTGATGTCATACTACAAATACAAAGGTATGCTTGACAACAGCAATCTGAGCCCAAACAAATATGACTGATGTGCTACACTACCTTAGTATACTTAGACAAAATCCTGGCACATGCATAGTGGTGTACACACACACACACACACACACACACACCCTGAACCATATGCTGCAACTATGGATATCTGGTGTGACTGCAGCATGGGTAGTGAGACATCCACAGGAAGAGGTCTAACATCATTTTGCATGCAGAGTGTACGAACTGATAGTCCTGTCCACTAGAGCAATGCTACTGACAAATACTGTTAGGATATGCCATAACCAATAAACACTTCTTATTGCTGCAGCACAACCTACAAATCAAAATTAACTGTTCGCTCCTGGGGGTGGGGCAACTTCTCACCAGTGTGATTGTTGCAATGGACAGTGTTCTTGCTTGGCGGGTGGCCACCCATGGCTGGTGGGTGCTGTGTTGCACCCTGCAACACAGCAGCCCACCTGTGAGTGGCCAACATTTGAGCCAGGATTTTCTGGCTCAAATTTGTGCCCCGGTATGTGGCACAGCTGGGGTTTGTGCCAGCAGATGTGCTGCAAGTAGTATAAGTTCATATATCTCATCAAATGTTAAATTTCAACCAATCAGCGCATGCCACGTCATTTGACAGGTGGGTGTGGCCTAAAACGGACCAATCAGAATCGCCCCTTGTTAAACCGGAAGTCCCTCCCTAAAATGCGCGAGCCCCACCCCCTTCTGGCGGAAATGGCGCGTTCGAACCGTCGTGTCTAGCCCTTGCAGGAAATGACACGCTGCTTCAACCGTGTCCCACCCCTTGCACAGGAAATGACACGCATTCAAACCCGTGTCCTGCCCTCATGCAGGAAATGACCCCCACTGAAACCCTGGAAGTGACCTAACACCACCATTTTGTAAGCGCCTTATGCCCCTCATTCTCGTGACACCCCTAACCCTGCCACCCACCATTTTGTAAGTGTCCCGCGCCTCCTTCGTGACATTCCTCAATCCCCTGCTAGACCATCCTGGCTGGAACCCGAGTCCCACCATGCTAGCTTGAACTCCTCGACCCTCCTTTCTCCTGCACCCCCACCAGCCTGGCTCGGACTCTGTCCCCTTCTCCTGCCCCCACCATCCTGGCTCAAACCCCTGTCCCCCTTCTCCTGAACCCCCACCATCCTGAGTCCAACCGTGTCCTCTTCACCACCATGCCCTCCCACCCCAAAAATCAGGTAGTGTTTATGTAGTGGTATGTGCCCCTGTAGGCCTGGTGTATAACTGCAGGGACACGTGTGTGTTTTTGATTAGGATATTTTCGGAAAGAAGTATCTAGGAGGAACCTGATCATGCAGAGGTTTCACAGATCTGTGTGGAGACCCCCACCCTCGAGGGAAATTCATCTGCCTGTGTGAGTACCCTTTTTTCTGTTTTTGTAACAATATACAAAATTATTTAACATGCATCTGTAGGACTATGTCAAACTTGCATCAAAAGGATAGCTTTATGTATACGCATGTAACATTTATAAGCTAAAACGGGGGGACCTCTGTGTAAATAAGATGGTTCAGCAGTTTTCTCTGGATAGCATTGCAACAATCGCAAAAAACTAATTATTTATACTTTTGTCATGAATTAGAAAGAATAAAAT
Organism: Neoceratodus forsteri; assembly: GCA_016271365.2. Taxonomy (NCBI): domain Eukaryota; kingdom Metazoa; phylum Chordata; order Ceratodontiformes; family Ceratodontidae; genus Neoceratodus; species Neoceratodus forsteri. The sequence goes on along the minus strand of CM028135.1, from coordinate 516,210,025 downwards.
ATATCAGAAAAAAGGAATACACATACCTATAGTTCACCCCCCTCAGCTCTGTGTAGTATCAAGGAGAAGGCTGAAATGAAATGTGTGTGTGATATTTATAATGTTTTGAAAAAATGATATATTACAAAGAAAAGACAGAATGTAAAATGATAATGTTTCTCTTTCAAAAATAATTTTAAAGCACACAGTCTTAAAATGTATCTACAGCTTTGCTTAGAGTCATTGCAAAAAATACACACTCTGTGTGTGTGTGTGTGTGTGTGTGTGTGTGTGTGTGTGTCCGTCCCTCATTAGACACGTAGGAAAAGCAATGCCTTTTATGGATGTTTAAAATATAGATGGTCTTTTTGGAGCTCATGGTCCTGTTGGCTGTGTGGTAGGTGTCTTTGTCTGTTAAGACGTGACAAAACATCTGTTGTTCATTTACACAGCCATGGCTACAAAGGACTATTGATTCTCTTTGGAAACATGTGTGTCTCAAGATTTTTGGATTACATGGTCCCTGTATTTACAGGGATCTGTAAAAATGTAGCTTTATGCTTTTGTTACAAAATAAATGTCTATAGTTACATTATCAAAAAATTAAAAAGTCATGTAGTACTAAATAGAAAAATAAATGATATGTTACAAAGAAAAGACAGAATGTAAAATGATAATGTTTCTCTTTCAGAATAATTTCAAAGCACACAGTCTTCTTAAAATGTATCTACAGTTTTGCTTAGAGTCGGTGCAAAGAATACACACTTTGTGTGTGTGTGTGTGTGTGTGTGTGTGTGTGCTATGTTTTACTGAATTACTAATTTAAAGGACTCAGCTGCTTAAAATACAGAATTTCTGTTTTGACTTTTAAAACATAACTTAGCTGGCACTCAACTGCCATTATTATAAACTGTGCCTCTTTGTGTTTTAAGATTGATAAAAAGCATCTGTTTTAATTAGACTGTGACCAACGTATTAGCAGTATGGCATTTCTTTTTGAACTCTCCTACATTGTAAATGAGAAAAACTTGTGTTTCTCATGATTAACTTTTTAACAAAATAAGTTTTATCTTCTGATTAGTGGTATGCAAGCAGTTTTACCAAATTACTAATTTAAAGGACACAGCTGTTTAAAAAAGACAGAATTTCTGTTTTGACTTTTAAAATCATAACTTAAGCTGGCACTCAACTGCCGTTATTATAAACTCTGCCTCTTTGTGTTTTAAGATTGATAAAAAGCATCTGTTTTAATTAGACTGTGACCAACGTATTAGCAGTATGGCATTTCTTTTTGAACTCTCCTACATTGTAAATGAGAAAAACTTGTGTTTTCATGATTAACTTTTAACAAAATAAGTTTTATCTTCTGATTAGTGGTATGCAAGCAGTTTTACTCAATTACTAATTTAAAGGACACAGCTGTTTAAAAAGACAGAATTTCTGTTTTGACTTTTAAAACATAACTTGTTGGCACTCAACTGCCGTTATTATAAACTCTGCCTCTTTGTGTTTTAAGATTGATAAAAGCATCTGTTTTAATTAGACTGTGACCAACTGTATTAGCGAAGACATTTCTTAATGCCTTCCAGCTGTCGAGGAAGTGAGAAGCAAAAGCCTACATTGACTAGCATAGGGGCTATATATTCCCTTGGAGAATGGGTTAGTGGTCTGATGGACAGTACCAGATGTTTTTCACTACTTGCTACGTACTTGGGTGGGGAGGGAGAGGAGGGTCTGAGTCATTTTATATAAGCATTTCAAGATACTGGAAGCTCAAGAAGTAGTTGTGGCAGTCTGGCTCTGTCCTTTTGTCTTGAGCTAAAAAAATTTAAAAATATTCAACAAGTAGCCATGGACTCGTGGACTCCTGATGAAGAGCTTATCCAAACATTTACTCATTTGGCTAATACACAGTTGACCACTACAGAAGGTGTGTATTTTTTAACTAGAAATAGTAGATGCTGCATGTTTTAGAGTTTAAATTTTGTCTTATAAAAGTTTTAAAAATACTGAAAAGTAGTGACAGGGGTGTATTTTTCTGTTTTTAAACAGCCATGCAGAGAAACCCTGGAGGGGAGAGGCTGGCTAATCCGCAGATTACCACTACAGAAGGTGTGTATTTTTAACTAGAAATAGTAGATGCTGCAGGTTTTAGAGTTTAAATGTTGTCTTATAAAAGTTTTAAAATACTGAAAGTAGTGACAGGAGTTTATTTTCTGTTTTAAACAGCCCACAGACAAACCCTACAGGTGTGAGAGGGAAAGAGATCATTACATGAAAGTGATGTTTTCAAAGGCATGCAAGAGTTTCTGTTGGTGTCAGTGACCAGAATACGGATAGCATAACTGAACAAGATATAAGCCATCTACGAGCAGAGGTTCAAGAGTCTCTGCAGTTGTAAATGAACCAAATGTTCATAAACATTGTACAGCCATCTAGGAGCAGCGGCTCAAGAGTCTCATGGCTGTAAATGAACTAAAGTGACAATAAAAATGTACAGCCATCTAGGAGCAGCAGTAGCACAAGAGTTTCTGTCCAAAGGTTTCAAGAAAGTGACATTGACATGATCAATATTGGAAAGCCTGTATTTTTGAAACAATTGATAGTTTGTTTAATGCCTTGGTAATTGAGGTAGATTATCTAGTAGATTATTTATCATCAGCTGCTTAAATCTGAGCTTTTTAAAGTTCAGCTACTTTACTGAACAGTGTGCTTGGTTTAGTGCATGTATCTAAACAGTCATGCAAGGATTTAAAGATGATGGCAAGTGCAGCCCACATGTATGAAAAGTACAGGGTTTGAGGAAAATGGCCAAAACAAAGATCAAATTACAAAGTGAAAGCACAGAAACTCATAAACTGAGTACAAAGGTTTGCATCACTAACAAAATGAAAAAATAACAAATGGGGTCAAAAAGAAAAATCTGGGTAAAATAAAACAATCCGAGAAAAGTTGATAAGAAAAGTAAAACATGCCAGGAAAACATTACAACGTAGGTTGTTACAGCATGCTACAAATGGTCTGAGTCTGAATTAGAAAACCATCATGATGATGATCAGGCTAACAGGCACCCCTACAGTGTATTTAGAAGCTGTACAGGAATATGAACGCAGTTTAAAAATTCAATGCTACAGAATTTCATCAAAGATATAAGTTTATAAATCTAGATAAAATAAAATCTTTTACAGGCTATTGCTGCAATGCACCAGGCTATAGAAAGTTTGTTAGACTAGTGAAGAGAAAACACAATATGGGGATTTTATACAGGTAAGATTAATGCTGCTTTTGAATCACCCTTGTTCTCAAGAAAGACAAGACCAAATGAACTAAATGCTTCATCCTTCTTAGATCAGATAGCTGATATGCTACAGAGCAATACTGAAGTAATTGCTGATTCCTCTATACATCTTGTGGTAATAACTATCAGGAACCACCAGGGTTCTGGGGTGGGGGAGACGGACACTGAGCTCCATCTTGTATAGCAGGTTTTACAAAAAAAGAGACGATACCTGATTGATTTAAATAACAGAGACAATAGTTTGTGTTTCGGTGGCTCCATTCTCGCACTCTTAAATCCACATATGAGTGACAGTCAGTTGTTGAACAAGGCTAAAATATTGTATGCTTGAGCTAGGTTTGTAGACTAAACCCCTGTCACTTTTAGTGATGTGTCCCAGTTTGAACGCTTTTAGAGTCAAAATTAAGATTTTATATCATAATGAAGGAAACTGGCAAACATTTTCAACAGGTCCAGAAAGATTTCCTAAAACACTGTTTGTATTATTACATGAAGCGCATTTTATGGTATCACTAATATAAAAATTCATAGGCACAGTACCTTCCATGAATATTGTGATGTAGCCTACAGCCATAAGCCACAACAGTGCACAGATATGATTTCCCTTATGGCTGTAGGCTACATCACAATATTCGCAGAGGTACCGTGCGCCTATGAATTTTTTTACAATAGTGATACCATAAAAATGCGCTTCATGTAATAATACAAACAGTGTTTTAGGAAATCTTTCTGGACCTGTTGAAAATGTTTGCCAGTTTCCTTCATTATGATATAAAATCTTAATTTTGACTCCTAAAAGCTGCTCAAACTGGGACACATCACTAAAGTGACAGGGGTTTGTCTGACAAACCTAGCTCAGCGATAATATTTTAGCCTTGTTCAACAACTGTCACTCATATGTAGATTTAAGAGTGAGAATGGAGCCACCGAACACAAACTATTGTCTCTGTTATTTAAATCAATCAGGTATCGCTCTTTTTTTGTAAAATCCTGCATACAAGATGGAGCTCAGTGTCCGTCTCCCACCAACCCTGGTGGTTCCTGATAGTTGTTACCACGAGATGTATAGAGGAATCAGCAATTACTTTAGTATTGCTCTGTAGCATATCAGCTATCTGATCTAAGAAGGTTGCAGCATTTAGTTCATTTGGTCTTGTCTTTCTTTGAGAACAAGGTGATTCAAAGAAGCAGCATTTAATCTTACCTGTATAAAACTCATATTGTGTTTTTCTTCACACTGTCTAACAAACTTCTATAGCCTGGTGCATTGCAGCAATAGCCTCTGTAAAAGATTTTATTTTATCTAGATTTATAAACTTATATCTTTGATGAAATTCTGTAGTATTAAATATTTTTTAAATCATGCGTCATATTCCTGTACAGCTTCTAAATACACTGTAGGGGTGCCTTGTTAGCTTGATCATCATCACGATGGTTTTCTAATTCAGATTGCAGACTATTTGTAGCATGCTGCAACAACTTACATTGTAATATTTTCCTGGCATGTTTTACTTTTCTTATCAACTTTTCTGATTGTTTTATTTTTACCCAGATTTTTCTTTTGACCCCATTTGTTATTTTTTTTCATTTTGTTAGTGATGCAAACCTTTGTACCTAGTTTATGAGAGCTTCTGTGCTTTCACTTTGTAATTTGATCTTTGTTTTGGCCACTTTTTCCTCCAAACCCTGTACTTTTCATACATGTGGCTGCACTTGCCATCATCTTTAAATCCTTGCATGACTGTTTAGATACATGCACTAAAACCACACACTGTTCAGTAAAGTAGCTGAACTTTTAAAAAGCTCAGATTTAAGCAGCTGATGATCATAATCCTCACTAGATAGTCTACCCTCAATTACCAAGGCATTAAACAAACTATCAATTGTTTCAAAAATACAGGCTTTCCCAATATTGATCATGTCAATGTCACTTTCTTGAAACCTTTGGACAGAAACTCTTGTGCTACTGCTGCTCCTAGATGGCTGTACATTTTATTGTCACATTTGGTTCATTTACAGTCAGAGAGACTCTTGAGCCGCTGCTCCTAGATGGTTGTACAATGTTTATTGACACATTTGGTCATTTACAACTGCAGAGACTCTTGAACCTCTGCTCGTAGATGGCTGTATATCTTGTTCAGTTATGCTATACGTATTCTGGTCACTGACACCAATAGAAACTCTTGCATGCCTTTGAAAACATCACTTCATGTAATGATCTCTTTTCCCTCTCACACCTGTAGGGTTTGTCTTTAGGGCTGTTTAAAAACAGAAAATAAACTCCTGTCACTACTTTCAGTATTTTAAAACTTTTATAAGACAACATTTAAACTCTAAAACCTGCAGCATCTACTATTTCTAGTTAAAAATACACACCTTCTGTAGTGGTAATCTGGGGATTAGCCAGCCTCTCCCCTCCAGGGTTTCTCTGCATGGCTGTTTAAAAACAGAAAAATACACCCCTGTCACTACTTTTCAGTATTTTTAAAACTTTTATAAGACAAAATTTAAACTCTAAAACATGCAGCATCTACTATTTCTAGTTAAAAAATACACACCTTCTGTAGTGGTCAACTGTGTATTAGCCAAATGAGTAAATGTTTGGATAAGCTCTTCATCAGGAGTCCACGAGTCCATGGCTACTTGTTGAATATTTTAAATTTTTAACTCAAGACAAAAGGACAGAGCGAGACTGCCACAACTACTTCTTTGAGCTTCCAGTATCTTGAAATGCTTATATAAAATGACTCAGACCCCCTCTCCCTCCCCACCCAAGTATTGAGCAAATAGTGAAAAACATCTGGTACTGTCCATCAGACCACCAACCCATTCTCCAAGGGAATATATAAGACCCTATGCTAGTCAATGTAGGCTTTGCTTTCACTTCTCGTACAGCTGAAAGGCATTAAGAAATGTCTTTCTGCTAATACGCTGGTCACAGTCTAATTAAAACAGATGCTTTTTATCAATCTTAAAACACAAAGAGGCAGAGTTTATAATAACGGCAGTTGAGTGCCAGCTTAAGTTATGTTTTTAAAAGTCAAAACAGAAATTCTGTCTTTTTTAAACAGCTGTGTCCTTTAAATTAGTAATTCGGTAAAACTGCTTGCATACCACTAATCAGAAGATAAAACTTATTTTGTTAAAAAGTTAATCATGAGAAACACAAGTTTTTCTCATTTACAATGTAGGAGAGTTCAAAAAGAAATGCCATACTGCTAATACGTTGGTCACAGTCTAATTAAAACAGATGCTTTTTATCAATCTTAAAACACAAAGAGGCAGAGTTTATAATAACGGCAGTTGAGTGCCAGCTTAAGTTATGTTTTTAAAAGTCAAAACAGAAATTCTGTCTTTTTTAAACAGCTGTGTCCTTTAAATTAGTAATTCGGTAAAACTGCTTGCATACCACTAATCAGAAGATAAAACTTATTTTGTTAAAAAGTTAATCATGAGAAACACAAGTTTTTCTCATTTACAATGTAGGAGAGTTCAAAAAGAAATGCCATACTGCTAATACGTTGGTCACAGTCTAATTAAAACAGATGCTTTTTATCAATCTTAAAACACAAAGAGGCAGAGTTTATAATAACGGCAGTTGAGTGCCAGCTTAAGTTATGTTTTTAAAAGTCAAAACAGAAATTCTGTCTTTTTTAAACAGCTGTGTCCTTTAAATTAGTAATTCGGTAAAACTGCTTGCATACCACTAATCAGAAGATAAAACTTATTTTGTTATAAATTAATCATGAGAAACACAAGTTTTTCTCATTTACAATGTAGGAGAGTTCAAAAAGAAATGCCATACTGCTAATACGTTGGTCACAGTCTAATTAAAACAAATGCTTTTTATCAATCTTAAAACACAAAGAGGCAGAGTTTATAATAACGGCAGTTGAGTGCCAGCTTAAGTTATGTTTTTAAAAGTCAAAACAGAAATTCTGTCTTTTTTAAACAGCTGTGTCCTTTAAATTAGTAATTCGGTAAAACTGCTTGCATACCACTAATCAGAAGATAAAACTTATTTTGTTAAAAAGTTAATCATGAGAAACACAAGTTTTTCTCATTTACAATGTAGGAGAGTTCAAAAAGAAATGCCATACTGCTAATACGTTGGTCACAGTCTAATTAAAACAGATGCTTTTTATCAATCTTAAAACACAAAGAGGCAGAGTTTATAATAACGGCAGTTGAGTGCCAGCTTGAGTTATGTTTTTAAAAGTCAAAACAGAAATTCTGTCTTTTTTAAACAGCTGTGTCCTTTAAATTAGTAATTCGGTAAAACTGCTTGCATACCACTAATCAGAAGATAAAACTTATTTTGTTATAAAATTAATCATGAGAAACACAAGTTTTTCTCATTTACAATGTAGGAGAGTTCAAAAAGAAATGCCATACTGCTAATACGTTGGTCACAGTCTAATTAAAACAAATGCTTTTTATCAATCTTAAAACACAAAGAGGCAGAGTTTATAATAACGGCAGTTGAGTGCCAGCTTAAGTTATGTTTTTAAAAGTCAAAACAGAAATTCTGTCTTTTTTAAACAGCTGTGTCCTTTAAATTAGTAATTCGGTAAAACTGCTTGCATACCACTAATCAGAAGATAAAACTTATTTTGTTAAAAAGTTAATCATGAGAAACACAAGTTTTTCTCATTTACAATGTAGGAGAGTTCAAAAAGAAATGCCATACTGCTAATACGTTGGTCACAGTCTAATTAAAACAGATGCCTTTTATCAATCTTAAAACACAAAGAGGCAGAGTTTATAATAACGGCAGCTGAGTGCCAGCTTAAGTTATGTTTTTAAAAGTCAAAACAGAAATTCTGTCTTTTTTAGACAGCTGTGTCCTTTAAATTAGTAATTCAGTAAAACTGCTTGCATACCACTAATCAGAAGATAAAACTTATTTTGTTAAAAAGTTAATCATGAGAAACACAAGTTTTTCTCATTTACAATGTAGGAGAGTTCAAAAAGAAGTGCCATACTGCTAATACGTTGGTCACAGTCTAATTAAAACAGATGCTTTTTATCAATCTTAAAACACAAAGAGGCACAGTTTATAATAATGGCAGTTGAGTGCCAGCTTAAGTTATGTTTTTAAAAGTCAAAACAGAAATTCTGTCTTTTTAAGCAGCTGAGTCCTTTAAATTAGTAATTCAGTAAAACATAGCACACACACACACACACACACACACACACACACACACACACACACACAAAGTGTGTATTCTTTTACACCGACTCTAAGCAAAACTGTAGATACATTTTAAGAAGACTGTGTGCTTTGAAATTATTCTGAAAAGAAACATTATCATTTACATTCTGTCTTTCTTTGTAACATATTTATTTTCTATTTAGTACTACATGACTTTTTAATTTTTTGATAATGTAACTATAGACATTTATTTTGTAACAAAAGATAAAGCTACATTTTTACAGATCCTGTAAATACAGGGACCATTTAATCCAAAATCTTGAGACACACATGTTTCCAAAGAGAATCAATAGTCCTTTGTAGCCATGGCTGTGTAAATGAACAACAGATGTTTTGTCACGTCTTAACAGACAAAGACACCTACCACACAGCCAACAGGACCATGAGCTCAAAAAGACCATCTATATTTTAAACATCCATAAAAGGCATTGCTTTTCCTACGTGTCTAATTAGGGACGGACACACACACACACACACACACACACAGTGTGTATTTTTTTGTAACTCTACAAGCAAAGCTGTAGATACATTTAAGACTGTGTGCTTTAAAATTATTTTGAAAGAAACATTATCATTTTACATTCTGTCTTTTCTTTGTAATATATCATTTTTCAAAACATTATAAATATCACACACATATTCATTTCAGCCTTCTCCTTGATACTACACAGAGCTGAGGGGTGAACTATAGGTATGTGTATTCCTTTTTCTGATATATTTTTATTCTTTCTAATTCATGACAAAAGTATAAATAATTAGTTTTTGCGATTGTTGCAATGCTATCCAGAAAACTGCTGAACCATCTTATTTACACAGAGGTCCCCTGCTTTAGCTTATAAATGTTACATGCGTATACATAAAGCTATCCTTTTGATGCAAGTTTGACATAGTCCTACAGATGCATGTTAAATAATTTTGTATATTGTTACAAAAACAGTAAAAGGGGTACTCACACAGGCAGATGAATTTCCCTCGAGGGTGGGGGTCTCCACACAGATCTGTGAAACCTCTGCATGATCAGGTTCCCTCCTAGATACTTCTTTCTGAAAATATCCTAATCAAAAAACACACACATGTCCCTGCAGTTATACACCAGGCCTACAGGGGCACATACCACTACATAAACACTAACTGATTTTGGGGTGGGAGGAGCACGGTGGTGAAGAGGGACAGGGATTCAAGCCAGGATGGTGGGGTTCAGGAGAAAGGGGACAGGGGTTTGAGCCAGGATGGTGGGGTGCAGGAGAAGGGGACAGGGTTCGAGCCAGGCTGGTGGGGGTGCAGGAGAAAGAAGGGATGCAGGAGTTCAAGCTAGCATGGTGGGACTGGGTTCCAGCCAGGATGGTCTGGCAGGGGATCGAGGAGTCATGAGAAGGAGGGGTGAGGACAGGGGTTCAAGCCAGGCTGGTGGGGGTGCAGGAGAAAGGAGGGATGCAGGAGTTCAAGCTAGCATGGTGGGACTCGGGTTCCAGCCAGGATGGTCTGGCAGGGGATCGAGGAGTGTACGAGAAGGAGGGTGCAGGATGCTTACAAAATGGTGGGTGGCAGGGTTCAAGGAGTCTACGAGAATGAAGGGCATAAGACGCTTACAAAATGGTGGTGTTAGGTCACTTCCAGGGTTTCAATGTGGGTCATTTCCTGCATAGGGGTGGGACAGGTTGAACATGTCATTTCCTGTACAAGGGCAGGACACAGGTTCTACAGCGTGTAATTTCCTGCACAAGGGGCGGGACATGGGTTCGAACGCGTGTCATTTCTGCCAGAAGGGGGCGGGGCTAGCGCATTTTAGGGAGGGACTTCCGGTTTAACAAGGGACAATTCTGATTGGTCCGTTTTAGGCCACGCCCACCTGTCAAATGACGTGGCACACGCTGATTGGTTGAAATTTAACATTTGACAAGATATATGAACTTATACTACTACTGCTGCACATCCCTGGCTGAATATTGGGATGTGCCACATATCCATGGGCATGCCCCTTCAGATGCACAGCATGCATTACCAATGCACCCCAGCACACTGGGACTTGCGCTGCACAAGTCACCCTTCCGGGGTTGTGCTGGTACATCTTGGTTGCACCAGGTGCAACCCCTTTGAATATCACTCCCAAAGGAAATTTGCATAGGAAATATAAATATACACATACTCATACAGATATACAAGATATTTGAAAATTTTTTGTAATTTAAATATCTGACATAGTGCTTGCTATGCTATATATAAAAGTAGTTACAGATACACAGAGCACTAAATCAAGTTTAGTAAGGCACTACGTGGTATTGTTACTCAATAGTGTTAATGCCAGTGTAAATCAGTTTAGGATATTTGCGGGTAAATAAGTTTGTAAGACAAGTATTTCAGTAGTAAAACACTTGACCCTGTTTACTGTGATATCTTTTTTCTTTATTTTATTTACAAGTGCTCTGGATGGATATAAATGCTTCTTGTACTTCAGTGAACCCAGAGACAGGAGAGGAGAATTATAAAGAACATATCGTAATGGGAACAAGAACTAATTGGAATCTACTAGACCAGACTGGATGGAAAAGACAAGACAGTATAGAGAACATACTGACAACCGAAAGGAAGAGCTGAAACATCATCTGCCTTCACAGAGAACCATCAGACCTACTAAGGACATCTGGGATTAACTAGAAATCTGGGCCTGCTGGGACCAGAGTGCCTAACATAAGTTAAGTACTGATAACTTTCTGCTAATAATTGGAACCACTTACTTCACCTCTCCCTGGCTTTGGGGAATATATAACCTTAGGAACTAGTTGGGAACTATACTGTCAAGCCCTCACCACAAGGGAAAAGGTCACTCAAGACTCTTGCAAATTGAACTGAGACTTGAGAACTTCCAGGACTTTACGATTGTCATGACAATATTGAACAATTTTTTTACAGTAAACAGAGTTTTTGTTTTCTTTTTTTGTTCTCATCGGGTAATATATTTACTGTATCACTGTATTATGAGTCCTCGAAGTGGTAAAGAGTTTCATCCTAAGGGTAAAAGAGAAAATGGGAGTGTTTTCACTGAGGAATTACAAATTCAACACCAGTTGAAGTAAAAAAGTTATAATCCTATGTAGATATGGTAAAGGGGAAACAGAATTAAAAAAACACAGTACTGGATTAAATCCCAAATGAAATCTTACCCGACAATGAATATAATAGGGGGGATAAAGGAAATCCTGGAATTAAAGAAGGGGGTGAGTCAGAGGACCCAGAATTTACCTCCCCTAAAAAAAGTGAAGAGAGAAAGGGGAAACAAGAAAAAAGGGGTAAATAACTACCCAAAACCCTACCTCACAAAAAGCCATTACTGATTTCTTTTTGGTTAAGACCTCACTTACTACTGAATTAAAGGCTCAAAAAATGAGCAAGGCTCCCTGATATTAACTCCTTCCCAGGATGGAAATAAAACTAATGCATAGAACAGAAATCAGGACACTAAGTTAGAACTTTATAGCCCACTGGACCTGTCTAATTAACTATCTAACTTGCATCCTAAAGAACAGCCCCTGGAAAACAACTCTATTCTAGCAGGTTCCCTAAATACTGTTTTCCAGAAATTGAATACTGAAGTTGAACAAACTGAATTAGAAGCTGATCTCTCAGCCCAATGCCTGGACACTCTTTTAAAGTATACCAGAAAAGCTTTAGCCCATACTATAATGGCCAATGTAGTATTGGTAGAGGACATAAATGATCTAAGGAATAAAATAGATAGCTTTACAAATTTGATATTGAATAGGATGGATTACTTGGAAAAAAAAGATTAATGAAATTGTTCAGCAAATGCTGAAACAAAAGATGTAATTTTCAACAATGCATATCTCAGATACACCAAAGGGGAAGGTTGGTAAGAAAATAATACTACCCAAACCAAAAAAGGGGGACTGAATAAATTAATAAAATGGACCAAAAACACCCTATTTTTATTCGCTATTATCACAGGATACCGTTAGTAAGACATAGGGTCTATAATGTCTAGTCTGTGAGTCTACTACAGTGGACGAATGCAGCTAAATAATTTCTCTTACTCACAGATCACAGGTGTAGTTAGTAAGACACTGGATCTACTACATCTATTCTGTTAGCCTACCACACTGGTTGAATGCGGCTAAATAATTTCGCTTTTTTCTTCAAAAGCAGTGACGGGTCTGATGTGGAACTGACAATGGATATAGCATACAGGCAGTGCCACAGTGTGTACTTGAGTAAAGTTTAAATAATCTTTCTTATCTCCACAGGTCAACTGTGCTGTTAACTCATCAGGCTCCAGTAATCAAGCCATCACAATCTTCCAATCTCCAGTCAAGCAACATTGCAGATAAATTCAACTGCTAAAAAGTACCTGAAAAAAGAACAGCAGGAAATGAAACAGCATGATACAAAGCTTTTTAGAATCCACCCACCCCTCCCAAAAGAATATTTACCCTCCATAGTTGGAAAACTGGATGAGTTGCCCAAAAAAACACAGCTTGGACCAATGCAGCAAAACTGTTTCATTGCTCTGCTGATAAGACCTGAAAATGGAAAAATATAAACAGTAGGAAAGAATGGATACAAATGACACCCCCTGCAAAAAAAACAGCTTACCTTCCCGTACTAGGCAACAATCTAAATGGAAAGCATCATGGCCAACACACCCCACCAGCAGGCCACATATTACTCTTATCTTCACAGGTGACGTGTAGTTAGTAAGATGTGGGGTCTACAATGCCAGTTCTGTAGGTCTATCACAGTGGTTGAATGTGGCCAAACAATTTATCTTTTTTTCTTCAGAGGCAGTGACTGTTCTGATGAGGAATTGACAATGGATATAGCATGCAGGCAGTGTCAGTGTGTAATTGAGTATAGGATAAATTCTCTTTTCTTGCCTTCACAGGTTAGCTGTGCTGTTGACTCATCAGGATAGAGTAATCAAGCCATCACTATCTTCCAATCTCCAGTCAGACAACATTGCAGATAAATTCAACTGCTAACAAGCATTTGTCAATGTCGAATGTTTGCTTGCTGACATTGGCATTGGTAGTGTAGGAGTTACAGAGCTGCATAGCAGGAATGGCAGTGAAGTATTGAACTGAAGCCAACCCCACCACCACCCTGCAGAGACTGACAGGCATTGAGGTGTGCCTTTGGGTCATCAGGCATAAAGGCCACACCATTTCCCCACACCCTACCCTGCAGACACCAAGTGTCATGGTGTGCCTTGGGGTCTTTGGCCCTTATGTTCACCCCATTTCATCAGGAAATACGGTGAGATGGGTGCTGTATAGGAGAATGGGGTGAACTTTGGGGCTGAAGAGTCCAAGGCACAATTCAATGCCTCTCACTGGCTGCAAGGTGTGGGTGTGAGTGGAGGTGGAATGATATGAGCATTACAGGCGACAATCTCAAGTCACACCCCTGATGACTGTCAGTCTCTACAGGGTGGGGCATTATGGTAGGAAACCCTAAAGCCTCATGGATTCGTTGATATTTTCACTCCAAATTTTCAACATGTTTTTTTTTGTGACCCCCATCTCATGAACAGTGGCAATATCAGTTTGTTAGCTGAAAGCTGATTTTGCACAGTGACTACGCCATTTGGCACCACAGGTGCGAAAACACATTTGGGGTGAGATGTGGAAAAATGACAGCTGTACTGCTCATAAGGAGGTGTGGTAAAATGGCAATGTTGAAAATATGGAGTGAAAACATTAAAAATGTGCGAACTTACGAGCATGCGTAGGAACTGTGAAACGCACACTTGTAAATCAGTCATTTTTGGGATTTTTGTTCACCAAATTTTCAACATAGGGTTTTTGGGGGCCTAACTCATGAACTGTGATACTGTCATTTCGTAAATCGGTCTCAAAAGGTGGTTCCATGCAGTGACCGAGAAATCACCTTTTGGGGCCGATTAACACCATGACAGTGCCAGAATTCATGAGGAGATGTCCCAAAAACCCCATATTGAAAATTTGGTGCCAAAATTTCAAAAAATGCCTGAGATATGCATCAAAGTTGAAAAAACTCTATTTATTCCATTATACAGCTTACCAGCATTTCTTCAGTTCACGATAAGCTTTGAAGAGTGCAGACATGTTACTGGTCCACCAAAGATTATCTCAACAGCCTCCAGAGGTAAGTATGGGGTGAAGTGGGGGTGTGGGGAGGTGGATGTGCAGAGGATGGGCACAGGTTGTGGGGCAAGACAATCAATGAGGGACCTTTTTTCTTTTCAGGTGTTTGTTTTCTTTTTAGGAAGATGACGTGGGACTTGTGTCACGCTGGGGTGGGCTCCCAGCGTGGCAGCTGTAAGATTTTTTTGGGGGGGTCAGTGGAACTGACAGGGGATTGGGCACCCCCCGTCGGCCATACAGACATGTGCCACACTGGGGTGAGCTCCCAGCATGGCAACTGGAAGTCTGTTTCTTTTGGGGGGGTTAATTCAGCCGACGGGATTGGGCACCCCTGTTGCCATTCTCACTTATGCCATGCCAAGTTGGGCTCCCAGCATGGCACCTAGAACTCTGGGGGGGAGGCGCGGAGCCGACGGGGGATTGGGCACCTCCATCAGCTATACTGTGTGTGGCAGGGGGGCGCTATTCAGAGACACTCAGAGGGTTGGGGAATATTATTACAATACTGATCAGGTGTGCCAACAGACGACAACTGCATCTACTTTTTCAGTCTCATTGAGGTTCTGTTTTCCTGCTTTTGTCAATGCCGCTCCTACCCTAAACTCTGACTCAACATTCCAAGGATGGCAGTTAGATCTTTTTGTGGAAACATTCCAAGGATGTCATTTTAGTCACTTGCCTCCTCCTGGAAAGATAGTCCTAGGAAAGGTTCACTTCAAACTGAATTTATGTTCCAGGAAGAGAAAGCAGAGACGTATACAAGCAGGATTGCCTGCAATATGCTAATCAACACTATCTTATCGCTGCTCACTGAAGCGGTCTCTCCCTTTCAACTGTACACCACTGCATTTTCAATTGCTGTCATAGACAGCTGCAGCATTCATTGGTGAACTGTGGCCGCACCTGCAAACACACTGACTGAACTGGAAGACAGGGTGCCACACCTACAAAAACTCAGATGATGGCACTATGTTTCTTGCACATGCGTGCAAGCAAACATAAAAAGTACATGAAAAAAGAACAACAGGAAATGAAACAGTTAGCATGTTGCAAAGCTTTTTAGAATCCACCCACCCCTCCCAAAAGAATATTTACCTTCCATAGTTGGAAAACTGGATGAATTGTCCCAAAAAAAAAACACAGCTTGGACCAATGCAGAAACATGGTTTCATTGCTCTGCTGAGAAGACCTGAAAATGGAAAAATACAAACAGTATGAAAGAATGGTTACAAATGATCCCACCACAATAAAAAAACAAAACAAACAGATAAAACTTCCCTTCCCATACTAGGCAACAATCCAAATGGAAAGCATCATGGCCAACACACCCCTCCAGCAGCAGCAGTGAATTTGCATGATAATTTACTGCAAGAAAACAGCAACACGAGATGTTTACAAACACAATAAGTTAAAATTTCCTGAACAATCTCAGAACATGACCAAACACACACACACACAAAAAGTACCATTGGTAGTATGAGTACAGATACACCGGCCAGCAACTATCTGTCACAAGCAGCCAGCAGAACAGAGGTTTGGGCCTTGAGCCACTACTTGACATTTGTGAATAGCAGAATTAATCTTCCAGACAAGGCGAGAAAGAGTTATGTTTAGACTCACAGGAAATTTTATTGTTTTATTCTTGTCAACTTCGCTTGGCAATGACACACAACACTGCAACAGCATCGCCTAGCTGCAGGAAAGCAGTTCCTTACTGAGGCCATTACTTGACATTTGTGGCTATTAGGAGACATCTTAAGCACTAAAACAAGATCTTCCGGAGACGACTTCAAAGGAGTCTTTGGCCTGGGTTTTGACGGAGTGCGTGGCTCGTCGTCTCTTTCGGAACAGCCGTCAGAAGAGTCCGAGGGGGAAGAGGAAGATGAAGAAGAAAACGACTCCCTTTCCCATCCAGGGGGAGGAACGGACCCCTTGGAAAGCCCTCAGGGAAGCATGTTCTGCCCCTCTCTGGACCCAGAGGGATTAGCCCTGGTGTCTGGAGGTGGTGAGGGAGTGTGTCATCGTGGACGTACAGGAACCAGAACCGGCACCGTCGTCAGTAGATGACTCTCTACCTCTCTGGTGAGCTGAGCCTTGGCTTCAGCCCACCAGGGAGCTAGAGTCTCCTGCAAATCCACCGACAGCTGAGGGGGCGGTGGAGGAGGAGGAGATATGGGTATGGACTATATCCATAAGGAGAGTATCTGAAACCCGCCGGGTTGATCTTTGGTGGGAAAATCTTGTGCATACTGTGTTGTGAAATGGTCCGTAACCACTAACACATTGCCCATGTTTCACTGATCAGGCTCTAAACTCAAGAAGTCCATGCAGACTAGTTCCATTGGTGTGCTGGTAGTAATGTTGACAAGGGGGGCAGCCCTTTGAGGCAGGGTTTTTCTCTGCAGACAGCAACTACAAGTCCTTACATGGTGCTCAACATCAGTCCCCATCTTGGGCCAGTAGAATCGAGATCGTACTAGGTCAAGGGTCCGGCCGATACTGAGGTGGCTCATATGATTGTGGAGGGACCTCAGTAACAAATCTTTGAAGGCTGTGGTCAGGACCAATTGTTGTCTGTCTATTTGGCCACCTCAATCTATAGGCTGTCTATACAACAATTGATTAAGCAGCTTCAACCTGGGCCCTTCTTTAAGCAATAAAGCAGTTCGCAGATCAGAGGAACGCAACTTGGACACATCTTTTCCTGCACGAAGGGCATCAAGTGCTGGCTGAATCATAGGATCTCAGGATTGAGCCCATTGAATGCTGTCATTGTCAAACTGAGGTAGTGCACTAATATCTAGAGCAGAAAAGTGGCAATACGCAGCCGGTAGGCAGGTGTCAGAGAGACCCAAGCAATCTGCTAAACAGTCTGCTGTGTCCATAGACATCTATTCATTTCTATCAAACTTTTGGCACAATGCTTGGATGTCAGGTTCAGACAGCCTGACCCAGTCGCTCTTGGAAATGGGCAGCCGGGATAGGGCATCAGCATCAATATGATTCAGGCCCGGTCTGTATTATCATAATAATCATATGTTGACAATGCAGAAAGCCATTGGTGCCTCATGGCATCTAACTTAGCTAAAGTCTGTACATAGGTTAACGGGTTATTGTTAGTCCTCACCAATATTTTTGCCCCATAGAGGTAATCATGAAACTGGTCGATAATGACCCATTTTAACACAAGGAACTCCAACTTGTGCACAGGGTAGTTTCGCTCTGATGGGGTCAATCTCCTACTTGTGAATGCCACTGGTCTCAAACCATCCTCATGGTCTTGATAGAGTACAGCTCCTAGACCCTGCAGACTGGTGTCAGTATGCAGCACATAGGGTTTGGTGGAATCAGCATAAGCGAGGATAGGGGCATGGATAAGCTGGTATATGACTTCGTGGAAAGCTGCTTCACAGTCAGGCATCCAATGGGACCCAAAAAGTTCACCTGGGCAGAAATATGCTTTGCCTGGTTCTTTGACGGCACCTTTTTTACGTCTGCAGTGGGCGGAGCCTGCAGACGTTTTGCATCAGAAAAGGACTTACGTCATGTTTTCCGTCCGCACAACAGTATTTCTTCTGCGGAGAGCCCAGCCCAAGTCCTACGTTGACTGTAAAAGGCATGGTAGTTGAACAGTCCTATTTTTCTTGCCGCTTCATGTCTCCAGAGGTGCCCTCCCCCACAGAGTATGTTTAACCCGCCCAAACTCGGCCCCACACGGAGTTTACTATGGTTGTAGGCAAACCCTCCCACAGTCTCGCGCTGTACGCCTCCACCCCCTCCCCACTCCCATCACAGGTGTGGCTATTTTTTCTTGTAACATTCCCCGATACAATCTCCACACAAAACTAGTATAGGAGTGAGCTTTTTTATTATTGTTAGTCATAGCCCTGCTTATATTGGGTCAGACCTGATCCTCGGTCTCAGTCCTGCTCAGATCTAGTCAAAAACCTGACCGTTAGCCGCAACCCTGCTCATACCTGGTCAGATCTGAGAGTCAGTCTTAGCCCTGCTTATGTATCAAAAAACCTGAACGTCTGTCGAATCGGGTCAGACCTGATAGTCAGTCCCCGTCAGACTATAGTGATCAAACCTGCGTCGACCCCAGCCAAATTTTTGGGTCACATCTGACCATCAGTCTCAGCCCTGCTCATATTTGGTCACATCTGACATGATAGTCAGTCCCAGCCAGGTTTATAGCGGTCAAACGTTGCTGTCAACACTACATAGATTCATATATGATCAAACCTGGTCATCGGTCTTAGCCCCATCAATATCAGGTCATCCTGACATAAGCTTTATTTGATCAGCACTTATCAACAAAGTAGGGGACTGGCCTGCAAACCCCCTCCCCGACTGGGTATTTGGAGCTGGCTTACGGAACTCAGGCTGCGACCGGAGTCTCAGTGCCTTTTGTGTTTGTCTTCATGTTTTGGTAACATAATTTTCTGGTTGTATTGCCATTATTTAGCAAGACAGAAGGGACTGGACAAGCCCATGCGATGAATGACTATTTTGCAAGTATTCTTGGAGACTTGAGAGTGAGGGCTCCAGTTCACAGTAGCTTTTTACCACCCTCCAGTGGTTCTACGCTCATTCTGTGAGCTGCTGGGTTGACAGCAATAGCAAAATGGAGAATCAGAAAACCACATTGTTTTGTTATTAAAAATCTGTTAAAATTTAATGTGCTAAAGGTGGAAGTAGTGTCTTACAGATATTTAAATATTCAGTTCCTATTCATGGCTGGGTCAACATGTGATGAGATGTAATTGAGAATATGCGGAAATTACTCAGATTATTTCTACCGTGTACAAAGGTGCCAAGTGAAATGCCACAAATGCAGTAAAAATAGTGAAATCACATTATCACTCCCGAGTCCCCAAGTGAACCTATCCTCCAGCCCCTAGCATTAGCCATTAACATAAAACAAAAATGTTAGATTTGCACATGGTGAGCATGTAGCTATGGGTCCCTGGGGCTCTGTCTTTGTTAAAAATGTTCCTATGATGCTGTAGCTACAGGGCTCAGGTCAGAGTTATGGGGTCTCAGTCGGACAGCACAGGTTCAACGCCAATAAAGCCAAGTGCACTCTGTGTGACATTGAGCAAGTCATGTAACCCCACAGTGTTCTAGCCTGCCCTTGGTATGAATTTAAGAAAGGCCCCTCTGAAAACAAGATCTGGCATTTCATCTGGACTATATATCATGGGCAAATACAATGTAGGAAAACAATAATACTGCTTATACATAACTGTAAGTGACACAGTACAATAACCAAACCACATCCTCTGGAAACGCTTCATTTCTGGATTAGCACCATTAGCCGCTGTGAAAGATTTTGATGTGACACATGGGCAGGATCAGTTACTGTGTCACTCACAGCAAAGTAATACACAGCCTCTGCATCTTGAATCTCCACATCTGAAATATGTAAGAAACTAGAACGCAGTGACTTGTCAACTGAGATATTAAACCGCCCAGCCGCTCTAGAAGGATCAGATGCTAAACACTGAGCCTGTCCTGGGAGTTGACTGTACCAGAAAACAGCATAAGGTGCACTGAGGCTGTTATTGCAATAAAAAGTAGCGTTCCTCCTTCCTTTATTTGCTTGATGGGTTTGAAGCACTTGAGAATTACCCTCACCTGTTTGGGTACATTAAGACCGCATTGTTAGGTTCTACATTTTGCTAATGAAAAGCATATATGTCAATGGTGAAAACCAGGAAAAATAAATATATAAGATGGTATGTACTCTTTTTTTAAATGTTTAATAAAACAAGTAAAATGAAGATCTTGTAGCAAGGTGCAAAACTCGGAAATAAAGCCATTCCTTTCAAGAAATCCAAACTGTGGATTGTTATAGCTATCAGGGCACTATATTAGTGACGCCCTAATGTTTCTCCTACTTGACATACAAACAGAAGATGAGTTTTTTTATGTAGTGAGTACTACCACAACTTATTTCACATACCATTGGCCACTGAACAGCAATCATCTGCTTCTGACTTTCAGCAACTATTAATTTAGGTTGGGTTCAACTCTGGTGCTCTACAGGTAAAATATTCTGTAACCACAACTAGCAATCCAGTCCTCCTGAATACTTGTTTGACATAGAAATTTTGACAGTCAGATACTTTATAAATTATTTAGAAAGGGTATGTTTGGGGGAGTGCACGTGTGCATTGGAGAATATAGCCGCTGTACCATCAATTAAAAAATTCTTATTAACGCTGGAGAAAAAGTCAACGATAACTGCTTTCATTGCTTGTACTGTGTGTTGGAAGCCTCTGTCTATCAACTGAGCAAGTTTGACAGAATTTAGCTGCTGATTTTTTATTTTGTATTGATTTGTAGTTTCTTCTCAGTTTAACTGTTACACCTTGTACTGAAAACAATGTAAAAGGACATTCTGGTAGAAATGTTATACCAATCAGTGACAGCTCACATAAACACTATTACCACCCGCCATAAGTCAGTTTACATCATTAAAGCAAGCTTGGCTAAATTCTACTGCTTATTTTTATATTTTTTGTATCATTGTGATTTTCAGTTTCTCCTCAGTTTGGTCGTTTGAAGTTCGCACGCCACAACAATGTCACTGCAACAGATGCCATGACGGTAAAGGGGAAAGGGAATCCAGGGCATGCTTCTACAGTGAATTAATCCAGTCCCCCCATTCACAACTCTGATCTCTCTGTTATTCTTTCAGTTTTACATAACATTTAAAAGAACATGCAGAACAGTCAAAGAAATCCAAAATGCCAATGCTATCAAGCTCACTGAAGCTGAGACCAGGACTAGGAACAGTGAAGATTCTGTCACATATTTGAAAGAACCCTTGGACTTTTTTAGGTGGCAGATTACTAAGCTATGGTCTAAAACAGATGGTTTAGAAAACCATGGCTGCCACAACAACTTGCTGTTAGTGGGGGTCTCAGAAAATGCTGAGGGAAATTACATATTTTTTCTGCAGAACCTTGTACCGAATTAATTAAACTACAATTGGCTTGGTCCCCTAGAATTTGAAAGGGACCACAGATCCCTTGGACCCAAACCCAAACCAAATCAAAAATCCAGACCAATCCTGATGTACTTCCTGAGATTCTCCACCAAAGAACACATTTTAAAATTGGCAAGGCAGCAAAAAACTTTGCAGTGGAACAGACACAAACTTTACTTATTTCAAGATTTCTCCTCTGAAATTGTCCAGCGTTATGGGGAATTTGACAATGATAGTTTTGCTCAGCAGAAACAGGGGATACTGTATTATTTTATATATCCTGCTACATTTTGTATCTCTGCTAATGGGAAAATCTATTCCTTTACAGATAGTGCCAAAGCTTGGGACTTAGTCAAAATACTTGGCCCAATATCACCACTCAGGGTTCAAACACAAAGCCTAACAGTCCCCACGTTCATGAGGACAGGACTTCTTCTGCACAGGTGCTGGCATCCAAATCAGATTACAAGAACAGGCCTCAGATTCACTTGTCCAGTATTTCTCAAATAACAAATTTAAATACGGTACTCCTAAACCTCAAAGATTCTACAGTACCTGGATTCCAAGTGGCACACTATTTTGAGGAAGTGCAGAAGTATAACTCAAAACAAAAGTACATTAATTAATAAAGCCTTTGAGAACCCATCAGCTAAGGTTAGAGCCAGAAGCCTCAGCATGGGCAGCAGGAAGTCACTGGACTCTTCTAGCTCCTCCCGTAACAGTGACAACATCATCTCTGATCCATTCTCTATGGATACCAAGGCCTCTTGTATGCCTCCTAAAGTTCAAACTCCCACCTGATGGAACGATTGCAGCATTCTATCTTTTTAAAGAGCGTGTGCTAACCTTTGTATGTGATATTCCAATTCCCCTTCATTTTAGACCTGTGGATCCTTCATGATAGCCTGAGCCTTAATTAACCTTTCTGTTTTCTGCCACAGTGCATATATTGGGCTTACACAGAACCATTACTTGGGAACTTGTTACCAAATATTTGGACTATTCTGTAAATATTAAGTCCACTTTTGCCTCAGTATGGATTGATCCTGAACAATTTATAGTATGCCACCTCAAATGACTCCTATTGGTCTGTCATTGACGCCTATCTGCTGATAACTACCTCCCCATTTCTGCACTCTCCTCATACCTTACCAAATCTACCCCACTCCCCCACATGCCCACTCCTCCCCCAAGTATCATACTGCATTACTCTTTTTTGCTGTAAGTGTATTCTTGCTTAATTCAGTCCAAATTCATATACTACACAAGTAGTTACATAGAAACATAAACTTTGACAGCAGATAAGGTCCACTTGGCCCACCAAGTCTGCCCATTTCTCTACCTACTGGATAAGCTGCAGATTTTAGTTAACAGCCTACTTCCTGCCACCCTGCACTATAATTGTCTTATGTCTGTCCCATGCATGTTTGAATTTCTCCACTGTTTTAGACCCCACAGCCTCTCCAGGAAGGTGGTTCCATGTGTCCACCACTATCTCCGTGAAAAAAAATTTCCTCACATTATCCCTGAACCGTCCCCCCTCTATTTTTAAATTGTGCCCCCTTGTTCTTGCACATCTCTTTTTCTGAAAGATGCTACCCTCCTGGACCTTGTTGATTCTCTTGAGGTACTTGACGTTTCTATCATGTCCTCCGTCCCTCCTTTCATCAAGGGTATACATATTAAGCTCTCTCAGTCTCTCTTCATATGGTTTCTGATGCAGACCCTGCACCATTTAGTTGCCTCCTCTGGACTGCTTCCATCTTGTCTATGTCCTTGCACAGATGAGGTCTCCAAAACTGCACACAGTACTCCAGATGGGGTCTCACCAACTGTCTGTACACAAGGATAACCACTTCCCTTTTTCTACTTGTGATGCCCCTTCCTATGCATCCCAGTATCCCCCTGGCTCTCCTTACTGACTTCTCACATTGCTTACCCACCTTTAGATCATCTGATATGACTACCCCAGCCCCTTTCCATTCTTGTTGTTGTTAGTACCTCCCTGCCTATTGTACTCTTCTCCTGGGTTTTGTTTCCCAGGTGCATTACTTGCACTTCTTTGCATTGAATCTAGTTGCCATATGTCTGACCATTCCTCCAACCTTGGCAAGTCCCTTCTCATCCTTTCTACCCTCCCCTCTTGTGTATCAACTGTGTTACAGATCTTTGTGTCATCTGCAAAGAGGCATACCTTTCCCTCCAGACCCTCTGCAATGTCACCTATAATGATGTTAAAAAGGACTGTACCTAGTTCTAATGATTCAGTTAGGAATCCCTTGTTCCCAAGGGGTTACCTCTCTGAGCCATTACTACCCGATTTCTCAATATTGTATCGAACAATGTCAAGAGAGAATTCTGACAAAGCAATGACTTTCTTGGTTCTCTCAACAAATAATAAATGGGAATAAATATTTTTTTCCTTCCACAGTGCCCTAGGACCAGACTTCTAGAAAGGTCAGTGCTAATAAGGTGGGCAAAAGCCTGAAAGGCAAGGGGGCAGGGAGGGTGACCGGATGTGGTGGGGTGGGTGACCCTATCAACAGGATGTTGTTGCATGTACACACGTGGGGGGAGGAGCGAGCACGGCAAGCGTGGCCTGGGAGGGGTGGAGAGGATGTAGGGGTGGCACTGCGGTCAGCTGCCGAGCTGCGCTGTGATGTCGGGGGTTGGCCTCCACTTGTGGTGCATGGGGTTCGAGGTTCGGGTCTGGGTCCAGGTACTACATCGTTTTGTTGACCCGCCAAAACTTGTGGGTTTTGCTTTCACCTCGAAATGCACCCCTGGGTTGAGAATCTTTAAAGTAGAGTGGTGTGGGAAAGCCCCTGCGTGGGGTGGTGTGGGCATAGCCCCCACAGAAAGCAAATCCATTGAGTCTCCAGCACCATTCCTCCATGCACGAGGTTGTCAGGGTGGCAAAAGTGTTTTTGCTGCCCTGACTACGCGATTATGTGGGTCGCCATTCAGTGCTCACCATTATCACATAGAACCCTCATTAGCCCACTTGGACTAGGCAGAGGTCCTTGGCACCTGAAACTGGTTCACATCTCTTCCCATAAGCTATCAAAACCAGTTTTTGTGCACCTAACACACTGATTGGCTGTCCACAGGGGTCAAAGACTGCTAAAATGGCTGCTGGTAAACAGTTGGTATGCAGTCCCATATAGTGTCCCAACTTTAGTGTCTAGGTGCAGCCAGGATAAACATATTTATTTAATCATTTACCCACCATTTTGTGGCAGCCCCTTCCCTCCATCACCTGGCTGCTGAAATTAATATTTTCATTTTGTTCCCAGCCTGTCACTAGCGCCGAATCTCACTACCCCCCAGCGCTGGACATGCTCCCCCATTCATGCTCCTCCTGCCTCATTAATATTCATGAGGTGGCCCACATTTTAGATGCGCTTATTGGCGCTCCTTATTTAGAATAATTAGAGGCTTCTCCAGAGCCTTCCCGGGTCTCCAGTCCCCGATTAGCTGGACAAGGGGACTGGGGCCTCCTAAAAGTTGCCCGCTTTACCGCAATTGCAGTACAAAAATATACCCGTGCTAATGCATGTGCACAGTGTCAGACGGAGGTCCAAAGGCTCAATGGAATCTTGTAACAGGAGTGGAGACACAGAGGGGGAAATGGAGCACCCGGAAAATGGGAGGCATCACAGGTAAGCCCCCCCCCCCCACAAATGCTTGGCCTCTGCACCAAGTCCATTAGCAGGGATTGGTAAAAATGAAAACTTCAGTTTTAACTTTTTAACATGTCAAACATTTCTATCTAGTCACCTGATTCCTATCTACTCAGGCATTAAACAGTCTGAAAACAGAAATGCACTATAGACAATTTGTTCAGTGCTGAACACCTTTTCCCATGACAGCTGCCAAACATCCTGATGCGTGGCACCCGTAATCATATGTACTCTTTTTGTACTTTCTCCCTTTAGTTTCCAGAATCACATGTACCTTAACTCACCTTTTACCCTCTGTTTCCCTTGGGTGCCACTTTCATTTCCCTCTTTCCACTTTGCCACCTTCCCTCCAGGCCTGGGGGGGGTTTAGCACTAGCAGGACACATAAACGTTTGGCAGTTACCTGGGGTGACATAGATACCTTTGTAGACTACGAACAGGGGCAGGTCAGAGGGTGCCCCCAGGGTGTCATATGTCCACTTGAGCAAAGGCTTAACAGTTCCCTCCAAACGTCTTAGAGGTACTTGCTCTTCTGCCCTGGTAGTCACCTCCCGTTCAGAGATGTGATCAATGTCTCATCTCTAGTTCCATGCCTGCTTCCATTCTCCCTGCGGTGGAGTGTTCAGTCACCAGGTCTTTTCCACTACTCTGGCCAGGGGTACTGTCTTATGGCCACTCAAAAAGCTCAGTCAGACCAGTGTTCAAGTTCAAAGTGGGCTCTTCAAGAGGCATTGTTTCAGGAGAGCTGCTCTGGAACCACTCAAAAGGCTCAGCCGGACTAGTGTTCAAGTTCAGGGTGGTCCCTTCAAGGGGCATAATGAGATCAGCTTCCTATTCAACACCCTGTTCAGCAGGAACATCTGGGTTCACTTCTTCAAGCTTGTCACTGCCTTGAGTCTCATTCTCTCCAGAGGTAGGCCCCTCCTCCACAGAGGCAGTCTCATTCTCTTCAGGTTGACTGGGATCAAGTGGTTCTGCCGAGTATGTACCGACGACAGTCTCTAATGTCAGTGGGGGTCCCTGAAACAACCTGGCTAGCTCAGAAGTGGGATATAAATATGCAGGATGAATGTCAAACTCTCCTTCCGGTTCATCAGCTGAATCTTCTCCCTCTGACGCTTTGTCTGTCCGGATAGGACCAGCCATGGAAAGATCACCATTCTGTTTGCTCTGTCACCTGCATGCAGCAGTTCGAGTTACTGGAGGTGGGGGAGGATCTGACATATCAGATGCTGGGCCGATCACCTTGTCTTCAATGGGCAGATGATTTCTGTGAATGACCTTGTGACCATGGGATTCCCCTTCTGGATGAATTTTGTACACTGGCAGTCCATTCAATTTTTCCAGTACTACATAAGCTGTACTTCCCCATCTACCAGCAATCTTGTGCTTCCCTGGGATGCCCAAGCTCCTCAGCAACATTCTGTCCCCTGGCAATAAGTCTCGTGCCCAAACCTTCTTGTCATATCTCTCTCTTTATTAGCTTGGTTCTTTCTGGTGGCCACTTCAACCGCTAAGCGGTAGGCATCATTTAACTGTTGTCTGAGCCTTTGTACATATTGCAAGTAGTCTGCATCTTCAGTGTCATCAGCGGATACCCCGAAGCATTAATCAATTCAAAGCTGGGACTCCCTCCCGAACATGAGGCCATATGGGGAGAACCCAGTTGCATCATTCCTGGTGAAATTGTAGGCATGTACCAATGTGCTGCCCCCTTAACTCCATGTACGTTTATCTCTGGGGTCCAAGGTTCCCAGCATATTTAGAAGGGTTCTGTTAAACCTTTCAGGTTGGGGGTCACTTTGGGGATAGTAGGGTGTTGTAAGTGACTTTCAGAATCCCCACAGAGACAATAGTTCCTTTAACATCCTGCTTTCAAAGTCACGGCCTTGATCCAAGTGAATTCACTGTGGTGCCCCATAATGCACAAAAAAACTTCTCAACTAACACCTTTGCCACAGTGGAAGCCTTTTGATCTTTCATGGGGTATGCTTGGGCGTATCTGGTGAAATGGTCTGTGGCCACCAGAATGTTTGGGATGTTCTTGGAGTCGGGTTCCTTCCAAGTTGAGAAAGTCAATACAGACCAGCTCCATAGGGACACTTGTGATGATGTTAACCAAAGGGGCAGCCTTTTGGTGAAGAGCTTTTCTCTGGATACACCTATGACAAGTCTTGCAATACTGTTCCACATCCTGCCCCATTTTGGACCAACAGAACCTGCAGCGGGTCAGATCTAACGTGCGCTCACTGCCCTGATGGCCCATGTCATCGTGAAGGGCTTTCAGTACTCTTTCTCTGAACCAGGCTGGCAGCACCAACCGTACATGAAGTGCCCCCTGCTGGTCCTGCACTTCTCGACACAGTAAGCCATTCTTTATCTTTAACTTTGACTACTCTCATAACATCAGTCAGGCATGGGGATCATTAGAGGTTACTTGTGTAGTCGCCCCCTCTCTGCAGAACCTGCAGTATTTCTCCAATAGCTGCATCGAACCTTTGCTCTCTTATCAGATCTTGGCTTGTTAGTTGAGGCAAAGACTTTAGATCCAAAGTGGTCAGGTGGCAGTACGTGACAGGAAGGCAATTTCCAGGGGCTCCCAGACTGTCCATTAGGCGAGGGACAGCTTTTGCTGCTGAGGACTCTTCTATGTCAAATTTCTTTCACAAAGTCTTTACAGTTTGCTTAGATATTTTCACCCAGCCTGGCTTTTCTTCCTGATGAGCCATGGGCATTGGGACAAAGCATCAGCATTTATATGATTCAACCCCGGGCGATATTCAATGCAGTAATCAAAGGTGGAAAGAGCTGACAGCCACCTATGACCAACTGTATCCAGCTTGGTCATGGTTTGAACATACGTCAGGGGGTTACTATCAGTCTTTATCATAATCTTGGCCTCATACAGATAATCGTGGAACTGATCTACAGTGGCACACTTGAGCGCAAGGAACTGCAGCTTGTGTACTGGGTATTTTTTCTCTGCTGGATTCAGACTTTGACTGGCGTAAGCAACTGGACGCATGCCCTCTGGATAGTCTTGGTACAGGACAGCTCCCAGGCCACTGAAGCTGGCGCAATGTGTAAAGATGTAAGGTTTCTGTGGGTCCACATAGGGCAGGATGGGAGCATGGGTTATACAATGAATGATGTCTTCAAAAGCTCTTTCACAGTCCTCCATCCACCTGGGGCCAAACGACTCAGATGATCTGAAGTAGGGCTGTTGCTCAGCATGAGCCTCAAGCTGTCGAAATCTTTTGCTTTAATTGAATGGAGGGTAACCTTGTAGCAGATTCAAAAGTGGTCTAACTACCCCGGGTATAATACTTGACGAATCTCCTGTAGTACCCATAGAAGCCCAATAGGCACTGTAACTCTTTCAAGTTCTGGGGCCTGGGCCAGGTGGTAAGCACTTCAGTCTTGCTGGGCTCCATTTAGATGCCCTGTGCTGACACTATGTACCCGACATATTTGCAGAAGCTTGAAAGAACTGGCACTTGTTGATAGAGAGCATGAGATTGAACTCTTCTAAATGATCCAATACCTTCAGCAACCTCACCTCATGCTCTTCTAGGGTCTTCCCAAATACTATTATATAATTCAAGTACACCAGCCACTCCAGTAGATTCATATCCCCGACGACCCTCTCCATAAGGCGCTGGAAGGTGGCAGTGGCACAAGAAATGTCTTTGGGCATCTGCAGGAACTCAAAGAACCTGAGGGAGCATATGAAGGCAGTCCTCGACCGGTCCTGCAGGGCCATGGGGATCTGATAGTACCCGCTCCTCAGGTCCAATACTGAAAACCATTTGCTGCCATTCAAGCAGTCCAGGGCATCCTGAATCTGGGGCATTGTATATTGGTCAGGTACTGTTCACTTGTTCAGCATTTGGTAATTTACACACATTCAAACAACCCCATTTTTCTTTCTCACCATCACTATGGGTGAGCATATAGGCTCCAGGACTCCAGGATGATGCCCGCAGCATGCAGTTCTTGAAGATGCCACCACACATCATCAATATTTGCTGGGGAGTGACATTGAGACCTCTCTAAAAGGGTGTAGATCAGTGAGGCATATATGATGCTGCTCCCCTGTCACTCAGCCCATATCCCATTCGTGCAGGGAAAACACCTTAGTCCTTCTGGACAGCTTTTATTGAATTTCAGCCTTCCACTCCTAAGAGACAGGAGTTACTAAAAATCAAACAAATTATGATTAATACCAGGCGGGGCACCTCCTCCAGGGGTAGCTGGCTGTACTGCTATGTCTGCACAGTATACATGGGCTATGGTACAGCCGTTTCTGACAACCGTTTCCCGGTCAGTCACATTCCTTACTTGCACTGTAACTCTTCAGACATAGGCGTATGCCCGGGCCAGTATGACGCTGAGCTTTAAGAGTAGACCAGTCAGCAACCCATGTTCCTCTGGGGTGTCCAACATCAGGATCTTGTTCCTTACTTCCTTCTTCGGCCATACCACGCCACTTATACACATGATGATGGGGGGGGGCAGTACTATTTCCTCCGCATCCTGTCTTCAGACTATGCCCACTGGACCATCCTGTTCTTCAGCTGGAGTCTGCACATGCTTCCGGTAAGCTTTCCTTAATAGTGGATGAAGAGGCAGCTCTTTCCACTTCTGTTTGGCCTCCCAAGCCCTGCAGAGCTGCACCAGCTGTCCAAACATGTGGGCATTGATTCCCACCAGCACAGGCACCCCATTACATATGCCAGTCTCCAGACAGATTAAAACCAGGGTCTCAACTGGGTCTCCCACTCTGGTCACCTGTGATGGGAAAGCCATCCACACTCTGACATAACCCAGATAGGGGTAGGATTTATCACTGAGACCCCACACATTTAACCCTTCCAGCAGTTGCAGTTCCAGGTAGGACAGGTGTCGATTGACCAAGGCTTGAAGATAATAGTCACCTGGGAGCCACTGTCTAAGATGGCATGAGTGGTCACCCCATTTGTGGTGATGGAGGTCTCTGTAGATGGTCCCACCAACTTATCTATATCGGGTAGTGAAGGTGTGGTGGCTCTCACAGTGGATTTTCTTACATATACTGTGGAGCTGGGCTTGTTGGGGGCCCCAGTATGCTACCTTACAGGGCCCCGTTGAAGTTTCACTGATGCTGGTGCCTCTCTGTCAACAGCCAGTTCCTCACTCAAGCTGAATCTTCCCATGATTGGTATTCTCTGCGGAGATGTCCATCTTTCCCACACTGATAGCAGAACATGTCCCCTTGACTTAGTCTGGTTGGGTAGGGGATGTCAGAATTGGGCCTGGACTCTTGTTGACTAGGTGGCTGCTGGAGCTGGGGCAGTTGCTTGGGCTATAACTATTCTTTGCTCTGAATCTCCTGGCCTTGACAAACCTTGATATTTTAGCTTGCTCACAGCCTGGCACAGTTCTTGAATACAGGTTTCAACCTGGTGAACCACAGGTGGCACCTTTGCCTGCACCCCAAGGCACATCACGGGGAGGGTGGCTGGGGCTGACTGAGTAGGTGGGCTAGAAAGGACTTCGAGGGCCCTAGTAGAAAAAGAGACAACCTTTTTAAGTGTTTCTCTACACTCTTTTAGCAGTACCTTGAGCTCAGAAACCTTGGGGCAAGGGGTATCCTCTTGAACTTGGGTAGCAGCCACTATGGCAGGGTGGGCCACCACTGGGAGTCCCATTCCTCCATCTCCCTTACTTCCCTGAGGAGGACCCAGTTGAGAGGGGATATTACGCATCCTATCCTTCATACTTAGCTTTAACAGTAGCAATTCAGAATACTTAGCACCCATAATACCTGTCCCAATCGCGTCTTGATCGGGTTAACCTATATTCCTGCCCTTTGCGATACACCTTTTGCAATGCTTTTTCCAACCTCTGAATGTACTCTGACAGGATTTCTCCTCTTTGCTGCCAAATAGCCCTAAAACCCCACAATAAATCCTCACAGGATTAAGTGCTACCAAAAGCACTGTCCAGGGAAACAATATAATCCTCTACACTAGCCTCGGGGTCAGTGGTCTGTAAGGACCAAATAGTATCAAGGGCAGGGCCTCTCAAACTCTCGGTTAACCTTTTACACTTTTCCCTTTCACTGCACTGCCAATCCTGCAGTACAGAGATCATGTAATTTATCCATGATTCATACTCCTCTTCCCCTGCGAGGGTGGGTTTACCCAAAAAAACATTCTCAACTTCTGGTATGAATCAGAGGAGGTGGGCACATAACTGGGTCAGGGCCTCTCCCTGGGAGGAGGGCCAGTGGTGACTCAGACACTCCCTCCACTGAAGAAACCACACTGAACATAGTTACAATAGCCCAGGCCTCCTATATCCCTTCTGGAGCTAGGGCCTCGGGTATCCAGGAAGCTTCTACAGCATTTTTACACTCAATCAACACAATCAATGTCCCTGTAGCAGAGTCTAACATTTTACCCTGAACAGTCACTTGACCCAGCCCTTTGATAGTGGACAAATGCCCCTCTATAGCCTTATCCTCTACCTCGGGGGTACCCCCAGTAGTAAAAGGGATTTCTGAGGGTCCATCTTCTGCCCTCCACTCCACTCGACCAATTTTATCTTATCCTTCTCTTTTGCTCTGACTTTGGGCTGAGGAGTAGAACTGGGGTTGGGGGGAACAACAATGGTTTCTCAAGTAGTGCCATCCATGGTAGGCATGGCTGGTGAACAGGAGATCCCAGTGGTGCCTCCAAAGATGTAGCTCAGATGCCATGTGCCAATGGGCTATTACCCCTGCCTGTTAACTACCACACAGGTTAAGGGGCCTGGTTCCTGCTACGGTGGTGTTTGGGGGTTCTATCCCAAACTGGTAAGAAAGTAGCATGGTGCCTCCACCCAGAGTAGAGAAACAGTGAGCCAGGTGTTTGCTTGGTACAACCCACTAGGATGTTGTACCTATCTACCTCCCCTTCCAATAACCCCACACAATAAATACCATGTTGTTCCCCAGTACTATAAAATACATAAACTTAACATCTGTTACCAACAGCTCGATCACAACACAGGACTTGCAACAAACAAACCACAGCTTTATTTTTAAAAAGGGGCGGACTAAGGAAAAGGGGTAACAGGAACAGGATGGCTGTGAACAGGAAAAAAAGTTAGGTTATTTTTGAATTAAAAGAGCTTGTGGGCTCAAACACACAGTAACCCATCCTTACTGGCACCAGTGAAACCCCTTATATGCTGAATGGGCACGTAGGTTTTGGCAAGTCCATACCTTTAAACTGTACCACATTATGAGGAACGTTCCTCATTTTATTTCACAAAAGCTCCCTGTTCCAAATTGTGAGGACTTGTTCCACATTCAAAGTCAAAATTTTAAAGCAAAAATCCATAGTTAATTATGCAAAAAATATATTATTCAATTAATAACAGACTTTCTGAACATAAATGCAACATTTTAACAGTGTTTTGAACTTCTTAGTTAAAGACTTGATTAAGTGTTCCACATTTTGCCCATTTGTTCCACATTTTGACAGGCAATGTTCCACATTTGGGGGACAAAAGGTTCAGAGGTATGGGCAAGCCTGCTTGGTACTGCAGGTGGGCTGGCGTTGTGGCCCTTAAAACAATTCTTTCTGAAGTGCTAACAGTTTATACCTTTACTCCCCTTTTTATCGTAACGAGCCCTGGGTTACTTATGGTCCTGAAGCTGGGGTTTCAGTCACTGGCACAGTGGACTCTGGCAGTTCAGGTTCCGCCAATCACTCTCAGAGGGCAGCCAGCAGATGAGCCAAAAGGATTTGCTGGAACAGTCTTGGACTTGCTTGAAGGTCTAGCCGCTTGTCCCCTTCTGACTTGCTTGAAGGTCTGGCTGCTTGTCCCCTTCTGACTTGCTTGAAGGTCCTGCTGCTTGTTCCCTTCAGCCTGTTTCCAGGCCCGTTGCAGAGTCCCAAGTGCAAGGCCTACCAGGCCACAAGATGCTCAGACACAGAACTGGCTGCACAGCCCAGCTTTCCCAAATGAATCTAGAGTGCCCGAGCACTCAGGCACACACCAGTGGCCCCCTGCAGCCCAGTCTGCCCCACTTGGTAGGAATTAGCAGTTTCCCTACCTGACTCTGAGTCACAGCTGTGAATAGTCTCAGATTCCATCTTTCTCTTGAGCAAAGCAAACAGCTCTGGTGTGCAGCAAAACAGGTTCTCAGGGCTTTCCACCTTTCCAGTGGCTTTTTGCTAATGGCTTTCAGTCTTTGACACAAACTTCCTCCTTTTCACAGCTGGCTCTCAGCAGACCACAGGCTCCCAAAACACTGAACACTTGCAAACCTTTTCCTTCCAATATCCTCTGCTTCACTCAGCACTGCCCTTTTGCTCTGGCATTCACAATTTCAAACCACCCTTTTCACTGCCTTGAGGGTTTTTCTTTCACACTGGGGCAGACTCACTGCAAAATCCTGGATCTCTCACACTGCCAGGAGCTTTTCATCAAAAAGTCTCAAATCTTCAGATGCAGTATCACAACCCTCTCCGCTAAAATAAAACCCTTTTCCGATCCTCCAAATGCTTGAACGGCTTGCCCAACTAAGGCCTGGAGAAGGCCTTCTCTCTTGACATGCACACAGCCTGAGCCCTTCTCGACTCAAGAGGAGACCGGCAAAGATTGCCCAAAGTCTCAGGGGTTTCTCCTGAAAATCCTGCCCTCTGATTGGCTGAATCCTGGTATCAATCACAAATATTAATAATCATTAGCCCACTTTGACTATTGATTTGTAGAGGTCCTTGGTGCCTGAAATTTAGTCCACACCTCTTCCTATAAGCCATCAAACCAGCTTTTGGGCACCTAACACACTGATTGGCTTTCAACAGGGGTCAAAGACTGCTAACATGGCTGCTGGTAAATAGTTTGCATGCAGTCCCATATGCTGTCTCAAATTTAGTGTCTAGGTGCAGCCAGGATAAACATATTTATTTAATCTTTTCCCCACCGTTTTGTGGCAGCCCCTTCCCTCCATCACCCAGTTGCAGAAATTAACATTTTCATTTTGTCCCCATCCTGTCACTAGTGCCAAACCTCACCACTCCGCTGGCACTGGAAAGGCTCCCCCATTCATGCTCTTCCTGCCTCATTAATATTCATGAGGCAGTCCCCATTTTAGACAATTTTATTAGCACTTCTTATTTAGAATAGAGGCTTCTCCCGAGCCTTCCCAGGTCTCCTGTCCCCGATTAGCTGGACTAGGGGACCAGGACCTCCAAAAGCTGCCCACTTTATTGCAATCATGGTGAGAAAATACACTCATGCTACTGCGCATGTGCAGTGCCAGACAGAAGTCCAGAGGCTAAACGGTACCCTGTAATAGGAGTGAGGACAAAGAGGGGGAAATGGAGCACTGGGAAAACAGGAGGCATCACAGGTAAGCCCCTACAGGGGGGGTTATAGTTACTTTGAGTGTTTGGGGCTCAAAGCAAGTGCTCGTTTAGACAAAAAGATGGTGGAAAACTGAAAAGCTGGATCAGATGGCTCATTAATATTGTTGATTGTAAGTGCACAGGTTTGGCACTTTTTTTTGGTGTGTGCACTTTATGGGAAAAAAAAGATATGGCTGGAATCCCATTTCAACTAAACACATTATGTCCAGGGAAATCTCCAATATAATTCCAAACAAAATTCCTGCTGAATATTCGGTGGAGCTTGCCTCTTTTCCGTTGAATTCAAACAACTTCAAATAGGTTTGGCATGCTCGTGCCAACAAATGCTACTACACCTAGTAGTAGTATTTGTTTACATGAGCATGCCAGATCTATTTGAAGTTGTTTGGAATCCCATTTCAGCCAATCAGATTCCTTTAGTGTCTCTACCCATTTTATATATGATCATTTTCTTCCACTAACAGGTGCTGCTGCTTTAAAATGGGATGTCTGGTGTTTTGGGGATTAATTGGTACATTAGTGTATTTTTTTGATCAGGGGATGTCAAAAATACCTTAGTTATTTCATTTTCAGATGTGAACTCATATAAAACAGAGCCTGCCGCTCACTGGCAGGCAGAACTGTTAGCGGAATGATCCCTCCTTGGGGGGGGGAGGGTAGGGCCATGGCTGACAGTAGGAGGCAGCCTTAGCCCCTCACCCGACATACCAGGCAGTGCACATGCATGGGAAGCTAGTGCATGCACACTGCTAATGGTGCAAAAGCAGACAAAGGTAGTAAGATTGTGGGGAAGGAACAATAGACAGGTAGCAGTAGGAAAGAACAAGATGGAGAGTGGAACGGAGCAGAGCAGCAAGGAATCAGGGGCTGGGGGGGGTGGTGTCTTTAGGGTGGCTGGAACAGAGGGAGATCCTCTTTGTTCTGGCTGATTTCAAGAAGCAGGAGAGCCTATGGCAGAAGAAAGAGGCAGCAAGATGGCAGCAAAACAGTGTATGGAGGCAGCTGTGCATGAGGAGGTGCAGTAAGTTCAAGAGGAGATTCCACAGCAGGCAGAGAGAAGCCAGCAGCAGAATGCAAAAGCCATTTTTACAAGCCCGAACAGTGATGTAACAGCTAAAATAAATGCTACAGGCTGTGAAGGGAGAACTGACCAAAGAGGAAAAGAGAAAAAAGAAGGCTGAGAAGAGGAAGGCAGACAACCAACCAAGAAGAGAGCTAAAGGGGAGCAGTCAGGTGTACCAAGCTCCAGTGCTTGTGAGGCAGAAAGTGTGCAGAATAGGGACAGACAGCTTCCGAGTATCTCAGGTAAGACTCCAGTTTATGTTCTTTTAACGGCGGCTGAGATCATAGAATTTTATGTAAAGGAGAGCTTGGGGGAGTCAAGGAAAAAAGGTTTCAGGAGTTTTTAGAACAGGAGACAGAAAAAGAAAATGATGGGGGCGGAGACAAAGAGAAAAGGTTCCAAGATTTTTTAGATTGGGAAACACAAAGGTGCAGGAAGTGGTTTTCTGTACTAGGCCCATTGGCCCCCTTTAGTCCCCGGAGTACAAGGGTTTGAAAATGTGAGGACTGAGGAGCAGCAAGGGAAAGAAATAGAGAAAGGGGTTGGGGGAAAAAAGAGGGAGGGCTGGGGGAATCAATAACTGACCACATTACCCAGGCCACAAAAGAAAAAAATCTGGAGAGGGAAATTTGCAGGACACCATTAGGAGGGCACGGGGTCAATATGTCACACTTCTAAACAGTGCGGCAATATATCACGCTGTCAAAACAGCTAAAACATTTGTAGTGCTCTGTAACAACACTGAGTGGTAATAACAGCAAACATTACATGAAAAATATTGCCTTTTAGCCCCCCTGCACCCCTGAAACCCTCCAAATTAAAATAACCACCTCCGTTGGGGGGGGGGCAACTCTGGGATGAGGAGAAACCTGGGCGGGGTGAGAACTGCAACCAGCACAGCAGTAAAAAAAACAAAAAAAAAACACACAGATAATCTGGGACCAGGAACAGAACCCTGGTCCACAGATGCTCCACTGCTGGTAGCTCTACCCTCTGAGCCACAGCAGCTGCTCCAAGGACTGCTACCCAGCAGAGGTCATATCCTCTGGAAGATTGCCTCCCAGCCAACAGCTACAGGGTAGCCCTACTGCTCCTTAACCATTTTGCACATGCACTATTGTGTCCCCTGTAGCTGTTGTATCACATGCTGTATATACTGCGTGGTTTTGCCTGTGGCATTATCCATTCGACATATTGATCTAGTACCCATTAGGAGGGCTATGGAAGAAGATATAATTGGAAAACGTGACCCTGCAGTGGACTTGTTGTTACATAGGAAGCCATCAGAAAAGGGTTACAGAGGACTTCCGCTAGCACCACCAACATGGTACCAGCTTAACTACAGAGCTCCGGGCATCGCTCCTCTAATATCAGTCTTAATCCTCTTGCTGAATAGCTTTATCAGCAAAATAAACAGATACAGTCTATTTTTTAGATGGCCGGGAGACCACCACGACAAAAAGAAAACAGATCCTCGGGCACTAAAAAGAGATTTAAACAACTCTCGATTGGTGAAGCAATGGAGGGCCTTACACCCGCCGCATGGTCTGAGAGTCACAGAGAAATGGATTCGGAGAAAGAGATAGCGAAGAGTTAAATCACCCTAAAACTGCCAGAGCGATACAACAAATCCTTAAAACAGTCAGCAATACTCAATCCGCTTTTACAGACCTTAAAGGCAACCTGAAGAATATCGACCAGAATGTAACCCAAAATGAGAACAAACTTGCACAGGTTGTGGAGGCACAAGAAGCTAATGATTGGATTCTACTGTACTTACTGAAGAAGGACAGGCTGACACAAGAGCAATTAGAATACGCGGAAAACAGAGCAAGGAGAAACAATTTTCAAATTTATGGAGTGAAAGAGGGGGCAAAGGAAGCTTATGCCACTCCAATAGATTTTATTAATTACCTGCTGAGATCCTCACTTTCACTTCCCTCTGATTTAACACTTGATATGGAGCGAGCTCACACGCTCACTAGGGCAGAAACCTTCGGACCCTAATGCACACCCTAGATTGTGAATAATTTGTATGCTGAGGTTCCAGGAGAAGGAACTAATATTGCAGGAGGCTTGGCAGCATAAATCTTTAACCTTTGAGTGAGCACAGATTGACTTTGACCAGGATCACTCTGCTGAGCTGCAAGCAAAATGGAGTATGGTGAGAGGGGTGATCAAAGAACTGAGAGAAAAACAAAAAATAAAACCTTAACTTCTCTTTCCAGCTCGTTTGAAAATCAGCACATCTGAGGGTACTAAAGTTGATGATTTGGTGCTGGAAGCCGTGCCTTTTCTGAAGGAACACCAAATTCCTCTTCTGGACCTTGCAAAGGAAGCAATCGAAAAGAAGCTGCTTGCAGGGGTATGGAACGTGAGCAGAAGGGGCCAAAAGAGAAATCCACCCTGGCAAATTACAAATCATCTCTCGCCAGACATTCTTAGGCTAACAAAGAAAGCAGTGACAGATTTAGCAAGTGAAAACGAGAATGAACAACATCAGGACACTGAAGGCTGAAGGAACAGCAACTGTAAGTTTGGAATAAACCTCGTCAAGCACTTAACAGGGTCATTAGTGACTCACACTCCTCAAAGGTTATTAAAGTCAGCAAGAGGACTTTCTTATTGCAGATAGTCTCTCAATCCCAATTACAAGTTTGGACAATAGAACACTGTGTTAATTTACCCAGTTAGCTGAAAGTTATTAAAGTGTGAATGATTATAATGGGGGAGAGGGATGAAACTTGAAGGAAGGGGAGTAGATCCCGGACAGACACTCGTTGGCACACAGAACAAGAGGGAAACACCCCCTCTTTTTAAAAGGCTTTGGGAAAGCAGGAAGGTATAGAAGTACCTTCTAGAGTACAGCTGTCAGCCTATCCTGAAGTAAGATCACGGGAATGAGTCATTGGGAATGCCCAGGCAGGCAACTATGAACACCTTGTAAGCACAAGTTGATGTTTAAAGGTTTCAAAATGTTTATTATACTAGAGTACAGTTACAAGTTTGTACAGTTTTATAGGATCCATTTTAGGGTCGCAGTTGAGAATGGAATTACCAATTATGTAGAAAAGGGACTGGACGTACTAGGGGGCATGTTGAGGGGGGAAATGAAAACCGGTAAGGGGATAAAAAAATCATAATAATGGCTGATATACAAGTTATCTAATATGATGTAAAGGGTATTAATTCCCCCATCAAGTGTACCAGATTGCTATTGGAACTAAAGAAACTACATTGTGAAGTAGATTTTTTTACAAGAAATGCACCTCACTTTGAATGAGCATCTTAAGCTTAGAAGGGGTTGGGTGGGTTGTATTGAAGTAGCTCCCTCGAAGAATAAGAAAAAGGCAGGCATAGCAATATTAATTAAAAGAGGTGGTCACATTAAAGTAAATTCCTCAGAAAAAGATGAAATGGGGCACTACTTGAGAGTCACAGCAGAACATTGGGGTGAGATACTGCACTTGGTCAATATATATGCTCCGGTTATAAACACAGCAGATTTTTTTGAGAAGATTTTCAAAAAAGTAGCAGACCTACCCCCTGGGCAAATAATTACTGGCAGCAACTTTAATGTTGCTCCTAACCAGAATTGGCATAGATTGGCACAGACACAAAAACAGAATAAGGCAGAAATAAAGGTGTTGGCAGGGATGGTGAAGGAACTGGGCCTTAAGGACATATGGAGAGAACAGCACGAGAAAGAGAAGGATTATACTTTTACTCTCATGTGCACACTTCATATTCCTCAATCGATTTTTTCCTAACTCAACAACACAAACTCCACACCATTACACAATCACAGATACATAATATAACATTGTCTGACCATGCTCCCATCTCCATAAAGGTTCATATGCATGGAGAGAGGAAAAATACTGGGTGGAGACTAAATGTCTCTCTTTTGAGTGATAAGCATTTTGTGAGTCAACTAGAGGATAAAATAAAGGATGTTCATGCCATAAATATTTAACAGGGTTTCTCACATATATCTACCTGGGAGGCGCTAAAATTAGTAGTGGGGGAGATCAAAAGTTCTGCATCAGCTAAAAAAAAGTTGCATCTATTAACTTATAACAGATTAGTTCAAAATCTAGCAGAATGTGAAAAAAAAAAACATAAGAAGAACCCAGATAGAAAAGATATTTTGAAGGCGTTAGCTAAAGCCAGAGAGGACTTGGCGCAACATGAACTTAGAGCAGTTGAGGGGAACTTAAGATTTAGTAATCAAAAATACCATGAAACAGGGGAGCAGGCAGCTAGACTGTTGGTGTTCTGACTTTAAAAAAAATGCAAGCGGACAGAACAGTAACTAAAATTAAAAATAAGAACGAGCCATCAAAATCATGGGTGAAACCAAATGATATAGTGGAGCAATTTAAAAACTAGTATGAACAATTATATCA
Organism: Neoceratodus forsteri; assembly: GCA_016271365.2. NCBI lineage: Eukaryota > Metazoa > Chordata > Ceratodontiformes > Ceratodontidae > Neoceratodus > Neoceratodus forsteri. The sequence goes on along the minus strand of CM028135.1, from coordinate 516,169,840 downwards.
GAAGGAAGGGGAAGGAATAAACATTCAAGAAGCAACAGAGGCATTCCTACAGAGAATAGAACTCCCTAAACTGAGAAAGCAATCTCAGGAATAAATAAATACTAATATATTAGAAAGGGAGGTGATTCAGGCCATAAAATCTCTGTCCACCGGGAAAGCACCGGGACCGGATGGTCTTGTGCTGCGTTTTATAAAAACATTTCTGGGAACCTTAGCCCCCATCTTAACTAAAGTGTACAATGACTGTATCACAGAAGGTAAGATCCCCAATTCATGGCAAGAAGCCGTGATTACTGTGATCCCCAAGCCCGGAAAACCATTATACTCTTGTGAAGTGTACCATCCTATTTCCCTCCTAAATCAAGACCTAAAACTTTTGACTAAAATCTTGGCAGTCCAATTACAGAAATGTGCAGAATCAATTATCCACCCCGACCAATCGGGCTTTATATCCAACAGACATTTAACAGACTATTATTAGAAAATTGCTTAATTATTATTAAGTATAGAGCACCAACGAAGATAGCACAGCTAGCTATTTTCCTCGATTCTGAAAAAGCATTAGATAGACTTAATTGGGAATTGCTATTCAAAGTGTTGGAACAGTTTAGAATTGGGGGAAAGTTTCTGCAATGGGTGAAACTGTGTTATCATGGGCCCAGGGCTAGGGTGAAAGTGAATGGAACTTTGTCCAAAGCCATACATATTGAACAAGGCAGGGATGCCCTCTTTCCCCATTACTTTTTGCATTTAGTTTAGAGCCCCTGGCGGTGGCTATAAGACATCACCTGGGCATTCTGGGTATTAAGACAGAAACTCAAACCTGTAAAGTATCGCTCCATGCGGATGATATGCTTATATATTTGGGCTACTGCCAAGAGTCAATATCAGCACTTATGCAATTACTAAACGTGTATGGGGAAATCTCTGGATTCAAAGTAAAATATCAAGAAATCAGAGGTTGTGTTAGTGGGAGGACACATCTATAGGGAGGAGAAATAGCTTGTTCTTTTTAAATGGGTAAAAGATTAAGTTTGTTATCTTGGCATATGGATCCCAACTAATATGGCACAGTTATACCAAGTTAATTATGGGAAATTATGGCAGCACCTTTCAGAATACATAAACAGATAGAATTTACTTCCCTTTTCCCTTTCTCATAGGATAGAAACTATAAAGCAGAATATACTTCCAAGGTTGCTCTTTCTTTTCTCCACACTTCTGATTCCAATACTCAAATCGGACTGGAGACAATGGGGAAAAAAAATTAACACTTTTCTGTGGGCAAATAAAAGACCTAGAGTAAGACGAGCCTGTTTAGTGGCTCCAAAGGAAAAAGGTGGATGGGGCCTAACAGATTTAAAGAAATATTACCTGGCAGCACAAACAGTCCCAGTAATAAAGCTGTTGTCCCTCCCCGAACCAGGTACCTGTTGGGCTTTGGAGGAAAATGCACAGCCAACTATCCCAACTAGAATACTGCCATGGACTATTTTAAAAGGGGAGCTTCATCAAGTACGGAACAGCTGGACAAAGCATATGCCGATGATCTGGCTAAAAATGTGGCTATACTGGGAACCCCCAACAAGAATTTGGCAATACATTTCTTTGGGGCATTTGCCAGGTTTCCCGATAGAGAGAGAGAGATGATAAATGTTTTAAGGAATGGGGAAAATTAGGACTGAGATACTTGGCACAATTTATGCAAGAGGGAGTGATAGTAGAATACAAAACACTAGAATCCAGATTCAAATGATCTAATAAAGACTTTTACAGATTTCTGCAATGTAGACACAACATTACAACAGTAACAGGGCTCTTAGTTCTAGAATCACTACCCACAGATACAATATCAGTAATCAGAACTAAAGTATTGCAAGGAAACATTAAACACCTTATTACTTATCTATATAGGAGTATGCAAGAGGAGGTGGGATCATTGGTTTTGCAAGCTATCCAAGAGAGATGGGAGAAAGAGATAGGATTCACACTTACGGTGGGGGAATGGAATAGCATATTGGGCAGTACTCATCGCACAACTTCTTCAGCAATCTGGAGAGAATATCGGTGGAAGGTGACGGGAAGATTTTTTGCAACATAGTAATCACAAAATGCCTTGGCAGATATAACTCAGGTAGATGTTGGAGGGGATGTGGGGGGGAGAAGAACACACTTACATATTTTTTGGAATTGCCCTTATTTAAAAAATTACTGGGACAGAGTAGGACAAATCATTGTGGAAGTCCTGGTTTTGTCACAGCCTCAAAACCTAAAAGAACTGGTCTTGGGCCTGGTCTCAATGGAACTAAAACAGGAAACACACAAATACTTGTTCAGAGTGATGGTTGTGGCAGGGCTTAATGTGCTAACACAAAACTGGCTGAGTTCAAAAAGGCCTGCTCTAGACCAATGGTGGAGCAACATAAAAGATATTGAAGCTATGGAAGCAGTAACAGCAAAACTAAGATTAATAGTAGAAAAATGCAACTCAAGATGGGCCCAATACTTCCACTATATTACAAAAACTGAGAGTACCCCCTTTCTAGAGCAAATATTGGTGGATTAAAGTAGAGGGAGAAGGGGGAGGGGGAACATAAACAATAGGGTGAAAGGTGGAGCCAGCAGTCTTATAATAATCCATTTAAAACAACAAAAAAAACAGATCGGAAATAGGAGCTGAAATTCTGAAAATACCCTAAAATCAGCTTAGAAGTATAATGATTATACCCCCTTGACAGACAGACCCAATATATCTAGAATAAAATAAGGACAAAGACACAGAGTGTAGTTTGTTTAGTAGTTCAGTTAATTTATTTGGCTTTTTTATTTATTAGAGAAAAGTACTATAGTTGTATAGCATTAAGTGTTACCAGAACTTAAAACTGTTTGATGTTGCATTATCTCAGTAAGGGAGCAGATAACCTTCCAACAGTGGTGTCATTTCCTGAACAGCAGGACCGTTAGTAGGAGAAAATGGAATACAAGGACACGTGACTATCAGACAAACAATGGCAAGAGAGGTGGAACAGCCAAGCAGGACTCCTATGAGAGAAGGAAACAGAATAAGTGAGACTTACACATCTACCTGTTTTGTCTTATTGCATTAATTCTGCAATAATTTAAGGTCAAAGTATATTATCTGCATAACAAATGTAAATCCTACCCAATATCCAAATGTAATATCCACTGTATTATCTGTATCTTTTTTTAATGGAAAATGGCTCCCAATAAGAATAAAATTTACAGTTCAAAAAAAAAAAAGAAAAAGGTTACAAAGGGAAACATTTTGATTTATGGCTAACAGGATACATGTTACATGCTGATGCTACTAGAAAAGAGATCAGAGCTAGTGAGGTAAATGCTAGCCTACACAGCTACAATAAATAAATGTGCAGAGGAAAGGAAATGTGTTGACAGGGTTGCAATATGATGAAAAATTTAGGCAATACATGTCATTGCAGGGGAATGTGAAATGTGACATGAGAAATGTGGATATCTAGCTTGATATGATGTTGGCCAGAGGTAATGGAGGTGGTATGGGAGACTTTGAGAGGGACAAGGCCAGAGAATCCTGGAATGCATCTACCCCAAAATATTGCTTTGCATAAACAAGTCTGCACAAGAGTGGGATGCTGTTTCAAGCACACATGCTTGCAGTGTAGTGTTTTCCTTTCCATATTTTAACGCAGGAAGGGCTAGGAAAAATCCAGGTTTAAGCAGCCTTTTCATGGATTGGGGGAAGGTAATTTCAGGGGTCAGACAATGGGGGGGACACTGGTCAAAACTCCTATAAAAACTGCATTTTTAAATAGATTGTTAAAAATATATCCAGAAAGACAAGAAGCAAAAGCACTGCAGGAGGGGTTTCAAAGGGGTTTTAGGTTGTGCTACAAGGGTCCACGGGTCGGAAGGGAAGTAGAAGACTTGAGATCACTGGTGAAGAATCCAGCGATAGCAAGAAAGAAAATTCAGGAGGAGACAGAGGCAGGTTGGGTAGAGGGCCCATTTTTCCAGCCACATTTATGTAACCTTAGGGTATCACCACTCAGACTTATCCCTAGAAAGGAGCAGGGAAAATTCTGGTTAATCCACCATCTGTCTTATTCAGAGAGCATATCTGTAAATGACTATATAGATCAGAAAAATTGCACAGTTTGTTACAGCTTAGTGGACAAGACCATAGAGTTGATAAAAATGGTGAGAAAAGGGGCCCTGTTGGCTGAATGTGATAGTCAGCCTTTCAACTGCTACCGGTACACCCTCTGTATTAGGATTTGCTAGGGTTTAAGTTTTGGGGGGATATTACTTCAATAGGCCATGCCCATGTGGTGTTCAGTGTCCTGTGCAACCTTTTAAATATTTAGCAGTTCTTTTTGAATGGGTAGCCAGGGCAGTATCTAGATGCAAGAGCATCTTACATCACCTGAATGGTTTCCTAAAAGTTGGGGGGGAGGGCAGAAAGTAAAGATTGCCTACACAATCTGGAGGCATTTTTATGATCTGTGCAAGTTACTGGGGTGCTATTAGCAGAAGAGAGGATGGAAGGACCATACAACATTATCATCTTTCTAGGAATAAAATAGGACTCCATTGCCATGGAATCCAGACTCCCAGTGAAGAAAGTTGGGAGGCTGTAGCAGTTGATAAGGAAAATCAAGGAGGCCCAACAAGCTCCGCTGAGGAAGATGCAGAGCCTTATAGGCAAGGTCCCTAGAAATCTGCAGCCACAGAATTTTGCGCAGAACTTGTAAACTATCGCAGAACTTCTGCAGTGCTGCAGAATTCACTGTTCTTGGTGATTCTTTATTAATATTTCTATTTATCCATAAAACATGATTTCCTTCCCTTCTTTTTATTTCCAAAACCCCTCTATACTCAGAATGTGATGTTATCAGTGCTATAATATCATACATTAGCTAATGAAATGGCTACATTCTGCCACAGAAATGACCAGTCACTTACCTACCACAAGTCCCACTGCCAGAGGCGGTGGCACAGAACATCAGGCATGGTGATATGTGCTCAACCTCCACTGCAGCCTAATACAATTTTCAGTCTCACATTATTACACTAGGGCTAACTTAAACAAAACATTGACAATATCATAGACCTGTCAAGTCCATACCTTACTTTGTTCAAACTTATTTTTGCCTTTAATGTATAGAGATGTCATCTGAAATGAATAACTGGTAACATGAATTAACCTGTCATTTTTAAGAAAAATAATTATGCCCAGAAAAGTGGAATATAATAATGTGTAGACCTGTTGAAAGTATAGACCTGTTAAATAAATAATTGTGCTGTACACATTTTAGCACGGTTATTGATTACATATTGTCATTGGTTGATAGAATCATCTAAAAGTTATACAGGAATGTTGTGTGCAGGGCCAGGTGTTGGGCTAGAGGGTGGCATGTTGCGTTCCCATGTCTGCAACTCAGTTTCAGAGATGAACTCTGGCAGCTGGCTGGGCTGCACAAGGATTAAGGGAACACTTCATTGCTCTGAACCTGGGAAGGTATGGCACAGTGTTCTGTCATACAGGGGACATATTGTGATGGGCTGGAGAGCTTTATCTCAGAATGGGTTCATATGCATGTCATGGCCTGATGGTCAATCAATCAATCAATCAAAGTCGTTATTTAACCAGGCGATCATCATTGAGCAAGCTCATTTTGGACCTGGGTTTGTTAACAAGGAACAAGGGACAATATACATGGGATGCAACACACAAGAAAATAGTAATAATACAAATAAAGTGAGATACAATAATACAGTATATACAAAGTATCAGCAGGTAGCATTGACAGTAGTATATGTTTGGAACAGAATATACAGCTAGTTTTGGGTAGGACACAATTTTTCATAAAAGTAAAGAAATATACATATCAGGAGCACCGAACACAAGTAAAACCTAATATAAAAAGATATATAGTGATACAGTATGGAAAATTTAGAGCTGGAACCAGGGTCAAAGGAATGTGGAAGGGACAGAAAAAGGGGAGAGGGAAGAGTCGATTATAGATGTGATCAGTCTTTTAACAGTAGTAATTAGAGTGTGCGTGGACTTATAGGAGTCACTATCTAGGGTACACAGGCACAGGATGGTGTTACGTAGTGTGTCAGGGAAGCAAGTTGGCATGAGAAATGAGTTTTGCAATATCTCCTCTATTCTATTTAATCCATTTCCAAACAGACCTGTATGAACGAGGCTACAATTTCATGGAAATTGAAAAAAAAAAAATATATATATATATATATATAGATAGATATCTAGATAAATAGATAAATATAGATAGATATAGATATATATATATATACACACATACATACAGTTTCTCTCTCAAATATACACATAAACACATACACATATTTGTATGTATGTTACAGATTGCATACAAATATATAAGTGATACACAGTGGGACCTTATGAGTGGTATAGACAGTATAAGTATAGAAATACCTTATTTATCACATAAGGTTACATCTGCATATTTCATTTATCCAACAGGCTAGGACCTTAAGGGATATATATATTTTTCCTTTTTTAGGCATAAAATTGTTTCTATATGTCTGTTATTTTTTGAACTAATGTTACTGTGCTTTCCCCCATCCTGATTGCTATAACCATTCCCATGGATGTGAAGTCAGGATGACAAGCTGACACTGTGATGTGGTAGATCATTAGTGCCGCAGAACCTCTACAGAAATTACAAACCACTGCTGCAGAAGTTCTGCGGCAAATGGTACTCTTGCCACAGAACTTGATCCCAGTGTGCCGCAGAAAAGTAGGGGCCTTGCTTATAGGGCATCTCAAGTCTGCACCAGGGTGACCATTCACAAGAAGGCTACTGGGGGCCACAGTGGGAATCCAGCAGCTGCATCACTGGGTCAAAATAAGCAGGAGTATTAAGACAGATTTAGAGGTGTGCTATTGCTTCCTGCAGAATTTCAATGGCAGATCCATGTGGCAGGCAGACTGGGTGTGTGACACATATTTGCAGCTGCACACTGATGCAGCTGATGTGGTAGGAATGGGAACCTTTTAGGCAGGTAAGTGGATGGCAATGGGTTGGCTGAAGTAGTGGCAGGACACATCACACTGTTAGAGATTTTCCTTATTTTGGCAGCTATCTGGATATGGAGTGCAGCATGGGCTAATAAAAATGTTTGATTTTGGTGTGACAATCAGGCAATAATGGAGATGCTTAACAGGCAGACAGCCAAGTTGCCCTCAGTCATGAAGATGCTGCACATTCTAATGCTCAGGTGCCCACAACTAAACACTACATTCAGGGTGACACACATTCCAGGTTACCATAACACAACTACAGACTGTCTTTTTCATTTATAGTGGCAGAGGTTCATGAAGATGGCTCCCTGTGCAGAGACAGACAGGACACCAATGCTGCCCATATTGTGGGAAATTGGGCTGAAAGACCTAGGTTGCAGTTTGCAAATTCTGGGGCACCAACTACACTGGGGTCATACGAGTCATCCCTCATGGTATTTCATGAATTTTTGGGGCTGGCCCAGCTCCTGGTAAGTTGGCCGATACCAGATCTGCAGGTAATACAATATATTGTTCAGCTGGAGGAAGAGGGGATGGAACAGTCCACCATGGCCACCCACCTTGCAGCCATTTCAATAGTCAGTAACCTTAGGGGCATAGAAGATCCATGCAAGGCCAAGGCAGTGAGGGGGATGTGCCACAGGTTATGAGGCTTGGCTATTGGCTGCCACATTCAGTTTGTTACTTTTGGGGGCACTTTGTATTAGCGAGTTGGTTGCCAGGGTGGCATTGAATCAAGACACAGAAGAGACAGTATGAAGGAGGAATGTGCAGATGAAGGAGGAAGGGCTGAGCATACCAATTAAAAGATCTAAGACAGACCAAAGGGGAAAAGGGGTGTGGGTACAGATACCAGAGGCATGGAGGAGCTGCTGTGCCCTTGGAGGTCAGTTCAGAGACTGCTAGAGGTCAGACAAGCAGGAGAGGGGTAATATTAATGCATGGAAATGGTAGGCCAGTGACTAGGTACCAGATATTGGCAGCGTTAAAGAAAGCAATAGGCTCTGTGTTTTTTTTTTTCAACTTTTCTTTTCTCCAGTCACGGTCCTGGGAGCCTCTCTCAGGGATCCAACCTTGCTCCTGCCCTGCCTGAAGTCCCCTTCAGCCGTACCTTCCTCTCCCTGCCCTGCCTCACAGCTGGCACCCCCAGTTTAACCCCTCTGGGGTGAGACTGCCCCTCCTACATTGGGCGCTCTCACACATAGACTCCAGCTGCAGATATGGGCCCTGGGCGGAGGATCTGTAAAGGTCGGCAGAGCCGGACAGGGTTGTGGGCATGGGGGATTAGTGCCGTCGCCTACTCCTGGAACCAGGTTTTTCTGTTTTCTCCTTGCTTCCTCCCCTGCCTTGCGTGGGTGCCCCCGACGTCATGTGCATGGCAACCCAGCCGATGTCAGCCATGCTAATTTGTGTTGTCTGCTCACTGCAGCGCCCCGGATCTCCACCGGGAGCCACTGGTGTGCCAGACAAACCCCCGCCAACCCCCTGGAGAGGACAACTGTCCATCGGACACTCAATCCTCTCCCTCCCTTGCCAAACCCGGGTCGCCGGCGTGGCATGAGGTGTGTCGTCCAGTGCCTCAACCCTCAGCGCCAGTGGGCCAGGCTGTGTGGGTTTGAACCCAGCAGAGCCCAATACACATTTGCTTAGAATTGGGGCAGCATCAGAGAAGGCTATGGCAGGTATTCCTGGCAGAGGTATTCAGAGCATTGGTAGGTGGGCTTCTGGCAGATACGGGGCATACATACATGCGCTGCAACATAACTTTGTTCCGTTTGTCTTACAGGCAGGGGTGCTACATGGGATGGGCATGTGTGTGGACACTCATTCGTGTATTAGGTGGAGTGATGAGTGGTAGCATGACTGGGAGGATGGCAGCTTGGCGTGGATGTCAACAGAGAGTGTGCTGGTATGGGTAGAGGAGCATGCACTGGACACTTTTGTTACCACAGCTATGGCATTTGTTGAAGAACGGGGCAAGGCCAGACATCCAGGAGATACATTTGGGAGGAAATTACTTTGCACAGATGCCTTTGATTGAACTCCTAAGGCAGACAGTGATGGATAACGGCAACATTCAGAAGATGTGCGCTAGGGTAAAAGTAATCTGGCCGGCTATGATCCCCAGGTAGGTTTGGCAGAATGGGGGTAACAGAAAGTATTGGACCTAGCAAGGAAGGTTTTGAACAGGTGTGCGAGGTCACTAGCTCAAGCAGGGAATTTCAGGGTTGTGTGACACCCAGAAATCACAGTGGACTGCCTGGGGTTGTACAGGCCAGACGATGTGTGTCTGTCAGATGTAGGTGTAGACATTTTCAATGTACAAATAGGAGAGGCTATCAAGATGTCAACTGGCTAAGGTGCTGGGGCGGCGGGGGAGGGATACAGGTTGGTGGGGAAGACCACCTTCCATAGCAAGTGGGAGGTGGCCTGGTGGCCAAAAAGACATGGGGTCCAGGGCCATAGTGACCTAAAGGAAATGCAGTGATCCAGATGCAGGGTAGCCTGCTGAGGGAAAGCATGACTGCATGGCCTGATTTACACTGGGCATGGGGGTGTGACCTGATTTGCATTAGTCATGCCTTAGTTACGAGACAGTGGTGCTCACAAGGAGGTATGACTCAATTTACATCAGGAAGGCCCTGCGCCAGCAAGAGTCAGTTATCAGAGCCTGATTATATCATGCCTGGGTGACAGGAGGCATTACCTAAATTACACTGGGCATGCAGCCAGGGACAATTACTGACCTGAGGTGCAATAAGGGCTTGGCCAATCTGATAACGTGTACAAGGGTGTATCTATCATTCAACATTTAGAGTTATAAAGTGATGTTTGAGGGCAGTAAAGCCACGGGCAACAACCAACAACAGCCGCACCTGGGCCTTGCTGGGCAGACTGGATGGGCCTTGCGGTCCTTATCTGCCGTCAACTTCTATGTTTCTATGTTAAGTTTTGCTTATCAAGTTCATGGGAGGAGTCGCTGACAACACAAACGGGGAAGTTCCCTCCTCCGCCAGCTTGCTCACAGCTGTTGAGTGGGCGGCTGTAGTAAACACACTGAATGCAGCACTAATTCCCGACCTGTAGGCTTAGGTTGCTTGCTAGCGTCCGTCACAAGGCTGTTTAGTACCTAGCCACACGCATCACTGGTGGTACAGTACTGAGAAACAGTCCACATTGGCAGCTGTGCTTAGTGGCATTCATTATTTTGAAAATCCGCATAGTGGCTACCCAGCGCTGAACATTCATTAAATGCACATAATCAACTTTGCAAGGATTTGCTTTAAATAGCCGCTGCAGTGCTCCTCAAATAATTGTAGTGCAATTGTTGACATTTATCTAATATGTAAACACATGTAGTTAGTAGTAATGTCAACAGAGAATGCAGGAACGCAGTTGTATTGTGTTTCGTCAATGAACTGCTGTAGTTCACTACAGCGTTAGTTTAGCTGACTTTGACAAATTTGCCTGCCTGGAACGAGTAAGCTATAAGCAAACCGCTTGGAGAGTACAAGTCTGGTCCAGCACGACCGTTTCGTTCCTTACGACTAGTTTCGGTTAGGACTCGTACAGGCAACGTCAGCATGCATCGCGGCTGCCGCACCTGAGAACTCAGCTACGCTACCTGATCTAACGCAGGCTTTAACCACATCGACTAGCTGGGGAGAGAGATGGAAGTAAGTGGCATTCATTCCACCGGATAAGGTTTACTCCATGATCTTTCATTTGTTACAGGAGACGCAGCATTTTTATAAGTGTACTAAACAGCGCCTGTCATCATCCGAAACCCATACAGATCAACTTGTCCCCATAAAATACTTAGCGGCACCGGAGTAAAAACCGCAGAAAAAAAGTGTCGCTTTAATATGTTTAGTGTTAAGTTTAATGTTTTAATAGTTTGTGTCTAGTGTCCAGAAATAACTCTCGATGACCCTCCGTAAATCTTTTTAGCACACGGTAAATCGGAATGTAAAATGGAAATACATAGCCATTGACTAAACTTCATGCATTATTTCCCCAGACCTTGAAAACATGAAACATAATATCTTAACGATTGCACTGGTTTAGAGTGGTGACCGAAGATGAAGGCGCCACGGAGGAGTCAACCATTGCAGTATTTGGTTACAGTGTAGTGTGTGTGAGAGACCAGTTTCTCTCGACACTTCATCCACATGATACAAGAGTGCTGCAAGCAGGGACCGAGGGAGACACCGGGTGCGTGCACTGTCGAGCCTTTTCCTTATCGTCCCCCTAGCCAATGGGCGCTTTCTCAGCCATTTTCTGAGCTCCCAGGCTTGCCTGGATGCACAGCAGAAAGTAATATTTTGCAATACGAGAATAGGGGGAAAAAAGCCAGCAGGTAAAGGCTGAGCAGGACACGAGGCACAGAACAGCGGCTGTGTGCTGTTCTCCATTTGATTCTGACAGTAGGTGGCCGGTGTTTATTTGACAGCAGTAGGTTCTAGTAAACAGCAGTAGTGGAGAGCGTGAACAGCAGATGCAAACACAGACTAATCACAAAGGGGTCTGCAAACCGAATGGTAAGCAACCTGTTTCAGCCGTGACGTTATTAGCTGCATGTACAGTAAGTAAGTCATCAAATCAAGAAAGAAATGGTGCGCACTAGTATTGTCCTTGTCATTTTTTTAATATAAAATCTCTAACGTATCTGAGGGCTTACTGACGGTAAAACGTACAACTTGGTTAGTTTTCGGCCAAGCATCTCCTCCCGTGAGGTGTGTATTAGTTGTATACTGTGACAGTGGTACACAAACCTCTGAGAATCTCGGCATTGGCAAGGGCCTTTAAAATAAAGAGCAAATGATCAGAGTGTGGATCACATTCCAGTTTAAAGAATAACTGTTTTGGGTTAAATGATGTTGCTAGGAAGTTAATTTATTTGTAATAGTTTGTCTGTCCATGAATAACTAATGTGTGTAAAATAACAGTATATCTGTGGAGCAAGGACCAGTTAAGGTGTCAGATGTGTAGAGCTAGCACTTGAGAGGAGCAGTATGCAAGCAATAACACACCATAGGGTGTGGTTAGTCTGTGATAAAGGCACAATGAGGGACGTAGCTTACTACCCCTGGGGGTGTATTTATCACAGCCTACCCCACACTTTGGAGTGTGTTATTGCCATTATAAAATGAGTATATGTTAAGAAACTGTGATTGTTTAAAAAATGTGTAAAATACTTAAAAAAGTCTTAATTTTATTGTAAAAATTATGTCCACTTCCCAAATACAGTTTGGTGTTTCTAGGGGTGCTGTGGTCTGGTATCATAGAGTGTTGTGCTGTGCCACAGTATGTTTGAGAGGCACCAGGTGGGTCTTGCCACTATTTTGTTTTAGTCTTACCAGCAGCCTGCTACCGTCTACGGTAGTGACTTTCTCAAAACGGCCAGTGATCTCACTGTCTGCAGATCGGGAGGGATGATGAGATACTGGGGTCAGCTGAAGTAAGGTATGGATAAAGATGATTTCTCTGTATCAGAGCAAAGAAGATGGTAAGGTGTCGTAGAAATATGAATGCAGACAGGATAATTCCATTTTCAAAACTTCTTTCTTTTATTGTTTTAAAATTGGCAATGAACTCAATGTTTCATCTATGTGTAGGCTTTATCAAGAGTTGCCTTTAGGGAATGAGTCAAATGATATCTCTCATCACTTAACAAATCCTCTAAGAATGGATTTTGTTCAAAATTGACCCCCACACATCCTTTATTTCATAAAATGAGCTTGTTTCAAAGCCATAGTAGTCTTTCAAACTAGTTTGTGTATTTAACAAGTACATTGTCCCATTGGTTCCTTTTTCAGACTTTTAAGTTTGCGTGATGCGTAGAATGCCAGCCGGTTCCCCTCGTAAGGTATGTGCATCTTGTATAAGAACAACCAGGTCAGGAGAGAGAATGAATTGGATTTTAGAAATAAACACTTCTGAAGTGTTTAACCTGATTTTTTTTTTTAATGGCTGAATGAGTGACTTGCTAAGAAAACAACATGGCGCCCAAATTGTTTTGGAAAGTTCTGTCTGGTGGCACATTGATTTATTTAGGTTGTGAGGCCGCAGCTACTGGGACATATTTACCTGTCCATACAAAGAAAAAAAAAAAACATAGCCGGAATTTAATTTATTTAGGTTGGGAGGCCGCAGCATTGGCACATGTTTTTTACCTATTAAAAAATGGCTGGAGTGGTCTCTCAGCCAGTCAAGATTCAGGACTGTGCCTACCCATTTTCTAAGCAGATATACAAAACACTAAGTAAATGTTTGGTAGTACTTCAGCAAGTTCTTTTGTTTGCTGGTTCAACTCTCCTACATGGGCTAAATACAGTACAGCACAGACCCTTTCGACCTCCCTGACCTCTGAATGTTCCCCATTTATGATTAACCTCTGTGTCCTTCCACCTAGCCAATTTGCTACCCACCTTGTTAGCCATACCTCTCAACTGTACCACATTACGAGGAACGTTCCTCATTTTACTTCACAAAAACTCCCTGTTCCACATTGTGAGGACTTGTTCCACATTCAGTGTTAACATTTTAAAGCAAAAATCTATAGTAAATGATGCAAAAAATATATTATTCAATTAACAACAGACTTTCTGAATATAAATGCAAACATTTTAACAGTGTTCTGAGCTTCTTAGGTAAATATTTGATTAGGTAAAGATTTGATTAAGTGCTCCACATTTTGCTCATTTGTTCCACATTTTGAGAGGTAGTGTTCCACATTTGGGGGAAAAAAGGTTGAGAGGTATGTTGTTAGCTTTGCCCAGCCCCTGGATTTCCCCATCTTTTTGATAAGCCATCTATATGGTACAGAGATAGATATAGTGCATGGACTGCCTGGCTCTTGTCCACTGCTGTTGTTACATAGTCCAATTCAGTCAGGTTTGTCTGTCATGACCTTTCATTGTCATTTGCTTTAATAGTACTGTGAACTATGACTGGGATGTAGCTATACCAGAGTATACTTTATTTGGGAAGGACAGGGAGGGTAAAAAAGGAAGAGGAGTGGCTCTATACATCAAGGAGGGTACAAAGGCAACAGAGGTGCAGGGAATGAGGGGGGAAGCAAAGGCACTGGGGGTCACCCTGGAGGCAGGTAATGGCATAGCCATTCACACAGGAGTAATATACAGACCCCCCAGCACGAAGGAGGAAATGGACAGGTATCTACTGGATGCCATCCATGTGATGGCAGCCAAGGGAGAGGTCTTGTTGGTGGGTGGCTTCAACTTGCTAGAAGTTGATTAGAGCACCCAAGCAGCTGTAACAGCCAGGGGCAGAGACATCCAGGACTCCCTACAAGGGGTGTGCCTCAAGCAGCTTGTGCTGGAGACACCACAGGAGGATGCAATTTTTATTTAGTTTTTGTTAACCGGGTAGGTGCACTAGCCATAAAATGACTATTTTCAGGCATGACCCGGGAGAGTACAACAAAAGGAGAACAGTTGAACAACAGCAACATGGATACAATAGTACAAATAGAGGAACAGTACAGCAGTGCTACAAAAATACAATGGGTAGAAACAACAAAAAATAATGGCAAGCATTATACAGATAATGGCAAATTCTGGACCTGGTACTAACCAACGGGGACAGAATTGCAGATGTCAGGGTAGGTGAAAACCTGGGGTCCAGTGACCATTGCACAGTGTGGTTTGATGTGAAAACTATAACAGGGACATGCCACACAAAGGCAAGGGTTCTAGACTTCAGTAAGATGGAGGATTGTCTTAAGGAGGCTCTAGATAGGGAAGGGGGGGTTGAAGGACAATGGGCACATCTAAAAGGAGCCATTGTGGAGGCTGCAAACCTTTGTATATGACAAACAGACAAAGGCAAAAGGAAAAGAAAACCGCTATGGTATTCACAGGAGGAGGCAGGAAAAGTAAGGGCAAACAGGATAGCTTTCAGGAAGTATAAGAACCAAAAGGAGGAGGAGGATAGAGCAGTGTATTTAGAAAAACTGAGGGAGGAAGGGAAGGCAGTCAGGGGTGCCAAGGCAAAAACAGAAGAAAATATAGCAAACGAAGTTATAAAAGGGGACAAGACCTTCTATAGATACATTAGCGAGAAGAGAAGGACCAGGGGAGTGATTGTAAGGCTGGAAGGGGGGTGGAAGGGGACCAGGCTAAAGCATCAGTCCTGAACAAATATTTCTGTTTCGTTTTCACAGAGGAAGAGGAAGGGGAGGGACCATAGCTAGGAATCAGGATGGGAGGGGAGGCGGACAACAGTTAGTTCAGAGATTAGAGAATCCTAGAAGAGCTTAAGAAACTGAGGGTGGATACAGCAATGGGAGTGGAAGGAATACCCTTTCTGAGTTTTTACTTCCAACACTTACTAATATCCCTCCCCTAAGTTAACTTTTCAATCCCCTATTAGTACTGAAAATTTTATTAGGTCATGTTTTTTCCTTTTTCTCAAAACAAACTGTGGTGGAATTTAATTATTGTATAGCTCCATGTTTTCTTTTTTTCTATCTTTCCGCAATGTTACCATGACCTCCATGTTTTTAGCTAATTTCTTGCAACCTGTTTGTAAACTGTTGTAATGATTTTTTGTTGTACTTGTATTTGGAATGTCATTCCTGTATTATTGTTTTGTATCCTCCCGGGTCGTGCCTGAAATTAGTCATTGCTATGGCTAGTGCACTTACCCAGTAAACAAAAAAAAACTGAATACACCCTAGAATATTAAAGGAGTTGGGGGAGGTACTGGCGGCCCTGTTCAGTGAGTCACTGGAAACGGGGGAGCTTCTGGAGGACTGGAGAAGGACTGACGTGGTCCCTCTCCAGAAAAGTGGGAACAGGGAGGAGACTGGACACTACAGACCTGTAAACCTGACCTCAGTGGTGGGTAAAATCGTGGAATCTCTGCTAAAGGAAAGGATAGTAGGGTACCTCAAATCAAGTCGAGCACAAGATCCAAGGCAGCACAGATTCACGGCAGGAAAGTCTTGTCAAACTAATCTGATCGATTTCTTTGGGTCACTAGGGAGGTGGCTCTGGGGGAGCGGTGGACATGGCCTACCTGGACTTCAGCAGGCATTCAACGCCATTCCACATAGGAGGCTTGTGAACAAGCTGGGCAGCCTGGGACTGGGACACAAGGTGGTTAACAGGGTTGGAAATTGGTTGAAGAATAGAATGCAGAGGGTGGTAGTAAATGGGGTTAAATCCGAAGTAGGGAGGGTTACCAGCGGGTTGCTGCAGGGTTCAGTTCCTGGACCAGTGCTGTTTAATATCTACATCAGTGACATTTCAGAGGGGCTGGAAGGGAAGATGTGCCTCTTTGTAGATGACACAAAGATCTGCAATAGGGTGGATAGTCCAGGAGCGGTGGAGAGAATGAAGGACCTAGCTAAACTGGAAGAATGGTCCAGAATGTGGCAACTAGGATTCAGTGCAAGGAAGTGCAAAATCATGCACTTATGGTGCAGGAACACAGGGGAGGACTACATGATGAAGGGGGAGATATTAGCGGCAACAAAATAGGAAGGAGATATGGGGGTCATCATATCTGATCACCTAAAGGTGGCCAAACAGTGTGCCAAGCCAGTGAGTAGAGCCAGTGGGGTGCTGGGGTGCATAGGAAGAAGTATTACCAGCAGGAGAAAAGATGTCATAATGCCACTGTACAGGTCTTTAGTGAGACCTCATCTGGAATACTGCGTCCAGTTTTGGAGGTTGCATCTCTGGAAGGACAGAGACAAGGTGGAGACTGTTCAAAGAAGGGCAACAAAAATGGTGCAGGGCCTACACCATCGGTCATACAAGGAGAGATTGGAGGAATACCATATGTACACCCTGGAGGAGAGGAGGGAGAAGAGAGACATGATAGAGACCTTCAAGTATCTCAAAGGGATACATAAGGTACAGGAGGGCAGCATCTTTCAGAAGAGAAGCTGCTCTAAAACAACAAGAGGGCATGACATGAGACTGGAAGGGGGTAGACTAAGGGGCAACGTGAGGAAGTACTTGTTCATAGAAAGGGTGGTGGATGCTTGGAATGGCCTGCCCCAGGAGGTGGTGGAGGCAAGCACAGTGGGGGATTTTAACATGCTTGGGATAAACATAAGGGAATCTTAGAGGGGGAAGGGAAGGCAGCAGCCGGGGACCAAGTAGGGTCACCAGTCACTATGAAAAGATAGCGTACACGGGCAGACTGGATGGGCCTAGCGGTCCTTATCTGCTGTCAATTTCTATGTTTCTAGTATTTAATATTGAAAATAATTTTATTTTGTATGCAATATTTCATGCAGATAAGAAAGGTGAACCTCTTTTGAAGCAAAACTCCTATTCTGTTTGCATCCGCCATGCTGACACTGTGCCCCCTTTTTTAGAGGGCTGCAGCATTGCAGCTGTCTCTTGTTATCACTCTGAGTTTTGCCAGAAATGAGAGACTATTCAATGCAAGCCTGTCTTTATTTTTTTTTTAACTTGTTTTCTAAACCATGTCATGTTCGCTGGCCTTCCTCTACCAACAGTTCGCTCAACCCCATCTCTCGCTATCTGTGCCTATTTAGTTTCTCCATAGATTACCCTCTGTGGCAGGGTCATTGGGGGTAGCCTGAAGCTTCGCTTGGCCCAGTAGGCAGGGTGAGGTTGGTGGGACCGTATTGGCATCATCCTGCTGTAGATGCCTGTTCTTTCCCTTTGGTTTTTTCCTCCAGAGATTCCACAGAAATGGCTGCATGACATCTCATGCAAGCATGACTGTGCTTTCCGCCAGGCAGTGTCCTCCCCCCACACCTTAGCTGCTCTTGCCTGCAGTGCTACCATGTGTAATGGATGCTGCGGTGGAGCTCGCTGCCCCCCCCCCGAGGAGGAGAGCTTCCTCTGGGATGCTTGATCCTCCTCTCCTCTGGCCGGCCCTTGACAGCATAAATCCACTTCAGAACCCAGCTTGCCGACGTTGTGAGTGGTAGTGCTATGAGTCTGGCCCTATGCAGGCCTGTCCTTAACATGGAAATGGAGCAGGCCCAGTGGCACAGAGGCTGAGGCGCTGGTGCTTTACTTCGAACCACGCTAGCAACCCAAGTTCAAGAATGGACTCGGGTGCTGTGGGTCGGCGAGGAGAGGATTGAGCATCCGGAGGACTGCTCTCCTTTCCTGGGGTGGGTTGGGGAGATGCCTCACTCTGTAGCAGCTGCTGGTGGAGACCAGGAGCACTACAGATGCGGCGCAACAAGGGAAGCCTGCAGGAAAAATAAGAAAAATGACGCCTCGATTGACCAGATGATGGCCACCCAGACCCTCACTTCCATGGAGCCCCGAACAAGCCGTCCCGACCTCAGCAGCACCCAGGGTCAAGAAGGTTGGCCGTAATGCACTTTCTTCCTGGAAGGAGAGAACCCACCCGACTAAGGGATACATCCGGTTACCCTGGGCCGCCTGCGATATGAGGCCGGGGGTTGGCGATGGGATCCCGGGGAGAAGATCCTTGGCAATGGCCTGAAGGAGAGGCTGATCGAGATGCAGGGGAGATAAACAGATAATAATAAAAAAAAAAAAAACATGGAAATGGAACATTGTCAAATCTGGCTAACCCCGTTTGCCTTCTGCTGCCTGCTGGCAGCCAGCTGCCAGGTCACATGGTTATGTCCTTGGGTTGCATCCAGACTGTCAGACCTGATGGCTTTCTCTATTGCCGCCAGCAGTTACGGCATCCAAATTGACTTTAGCAGGTTTCCTATATTTCCAGCAGTAGTGTCCAAATTGCCTCAAATAGGCTTCCTGTATTACTGCCAGGGAAAGTGGCATCCAAACAGCCCCTAGTGGGCTTTTTCCATTGCTGCCACTGGCAGCTTCCAAGTGGCCCAAATGAGCCTCCATCATAGTCACTGATAGCAGACTTCCACTGTCATCAAGCTCACTGCCCACCATGTTGCTCCCTTGGGTAAGTCTCTCAACCTCTGATTGGTCTAGTCCATTTAGCTGCAGAAATGGATAGAAGTAGGACCCATAGGAGATGAGATGTTACAGTTTATTTCTCCAGTACAGCCCAGATGCAACACACAAACACACACACATGCAAAGATCCAGAGAACTCGAGTGTCATTGTTAGAGCATGAGAAGTACGATAAAAGTGTGTGTGTGTGTATAGTGCTGTGTGTGTCTGTATGTAATGGGTGTGTGTGTGTGTGTGTGTGTGTGTGTGTGTGTATGTATGCATGTCTATTTATGCGGTACTCATGTGTCCATCTGCGTTTGTAGTGCTGTTATGTGTACAGCAGTATATGCAGTGGTGTCTGTGTATGTAGTTTTTTATGTGTTTGTACATCGTGCTGTGAGTGTGTGTACAGGTCTGTGCTGTGTGTCTGTGTCTATGTATTACGCGTGTGTGTGGCTGTGTACTTTATGTAGTGCTGAGTGTGTTTCCATGTTGCTTTGTATGTGGGCCTCTGTGTATGTAGTGTATGTGTGTTTGTGCCTCTGTGCGTCGGTGTCTTTGTATGTGGTGCTACCGTGTATACATCTACATACTGTGTGTGGGGATATTTATGCACACTTGTCTGTGTATGTAGTGCTCATGTGTGTCCATCTGTTTTTCTAGTGCTGCATGTGTATTTAGAGCTGTGTATGTGAGCGTGTCTGTCTGTAGTAGAACCACTACTTCCTTACAGTAATATTCTGGAGAGGGGGCAGGCAGTTGTTTAGTATAATCTAGTCATTCTGTAAAGTCAGCACTTACTGTGTGACCCTGGGGGAAGAGAAAAGTACAAGGAGGTTGAATGTGTTTAAACTACTGCGTAAGCTGCACATTGTCTTTTACCTTTTTTCTAAACATCTTGTTTACGTGAAAGTAATACTACTTGCATAAAGGAATGGAAAATCAAGTCCAAAGAGAGATGTATTTTGGAAAGGCAAGATATAGAAATATTGTATGGGCAACCAAGAACAGTAGGACTGCATTTCTATCAAGGGGTTCTCATAACATCATAGAGACCTTAAAGGTTAACGTCCATCTAGGAATGTCCCGCTTTGTGTTTGTACCAAGTGAGTACATTTTTTTCTTACTAGAGCACCTATGATTTTCTGTTTTTTGACAATGGCACATTCCATTTGCAAAATCTTAAGATTCATTTTTTCTGTTATAATTCTGAATTCAGGGCAAATCAGCATGTTCTGTAAAAAAATAAAGGCCTGAAAATGGAGTGGTCTGTCCAAAAAGCTGGTGCAAAGTGTTTTTGTTTTTCATGAAAGAATTGACTTAAAATGCTGCCTTAAAATGGCAAATTCCTTTTTTATTGTGTTTTCCATTAAAAACTGAAAATCATTGGCCCAAACTTACACAGATTGTAGTAGTATGTATATTTAATCTGGTTGATACTGCACCCCCAACATTTTGTACTAAGCACATCTAGCAATGCATCCCAGAATCTTCTGTGACTCAGACCAATGCCATGGAGCAGCTGCGGGCAGCGAGAGTGTGTGCAGTAAGTCATAATGCAAGGAGATATTAATAGTTCTGGTTTGCTATATACCAAGAGCACTTGGTCTCAATATAGCACCAAGACTGGTAAGTAGCTACTAGGAGCTATTAATAGCTCCTTAGGCTCATATCATTCTTCCCATAGAGATTTTCCTTCCCTGGCCAGTAGCTCTTCACAGGGATATACCCTAGTCAGTCCGAACTTGGTAGTCATTCAGGTGGCTACTGGGTTTTTCTCCCTCGATTTTTGTCCTCCTTCTTCTTCCCCTGGTGGGAAAGATTGCCTCATTGGGCCACGTACAGCTGCAATGTCCCCCGTGTGGCAGGAGCAAACTCTGGCTCAGTCGCAGGGGTTGTTGTAGTAGTGGTGGAACCCACCACCAACCCTCCCCAGTTGCACTGTACTGCTGAGGGCAGCTGTCTCAGGCCTGGCCTGCCTCCTGATGTGACTTCCCTGGCTCACTTCTAAAGCCAGGTTGTTAGCACGGCATTGCAAATGCTGCTTCTGGGCGACCAGGGTGGCCTTCTTAGGCTTCTGTTGTGACTTAATATCCGTGCTGCTGTGGCTACTCCCTGGCTTTGATGCCTGCCGTGGGAGCTTCTGGGATGCACCACCAGAGGCGCTTAGTATTAAATGCTGGGCAGGGGTTTGGGGAGGCAAGATAGCCAGATTAAATATACATGCTACAAAACGTGCAAGTAAAAGCAAATTTACTAATGGGCAAAAACACTAGTCGGGGGCTGCCCCACACTGAGGTGTAGGCCATTTCTAAATGGAGGTTTCCTTTTCAGACCAAAGCCCCCCACCAAGATGAAAACAGCCAAGTTGTGCATGGTTGTTCACGTGTTATTTTGTACACTGCATGTTTTTTATTTAAGAAAAAAAAGGGAGTTGTGTTTTTCCTCCCTTGAACATAAATTGTTTTAAAAGACAAAGAACCTCTGTGCGCAAGCACTGAGGCAAGGGTTCCCCCAAAGGGCAATTGGCTGGGAAGCCAAGTTTCAAAGAAATACAAAGTCACACATGACCCCACAATGCAAAGCATCATGGGCTG
The DNA here is from genome assembly GCA_016271365.2 of Neoceratodus forsteri. Taxonomy (NCBI): domain Eukaryota; kingdom Metazoa; phylum Chordata; order Ceratodontiformes; family Ceratodontidae; genus Neoceratodus; species Neoceratodus forsteri. The sequence continues at coordinate 516,148,264 of CM028135.1, read as the reverse complement.
CATATGCAAATCACCACAGAATATTATGCTGCTTCAACTTTAAGCAGAAATGCATGGTGCCGAAAGGCCTCATACAGTTTGCAAAGATGCCAACAGAAGACATAGACACATGTTTTGTCCTACCAGGACTCATCAGTATGTCTTGTCTGTCTGACACCCCAGTGGACTGAGCCAGGTACCCTAAGATAGTCTATCTGGGTTATGTTGTGGTGAACCCAATTAAAACAAAAAAACATTTAAAAGACAAAGAACCTCTGTGCGTAAGCACTAGAGCAAGGTTACAAAAGGACATTTGGCTGGGAAGCCAAGTTTTAAGAAGTACAAAGTCACATGACCCCACAATGCAAAGCATCATGGGCTGCATATGCAAATCACCACAGAATATTATGCTAGTTCAACTTTAAGCAGAAATGCATGGTGCGGAAAGGCTTCTCACACAGTTTGCAAAGGGTGCCAACCGAAGACATAGACATGTGTTTCGTCCTACCAGGACTCATCAGTATGCCTCGTCTGTCTGACACCCCAGTGGAATGAACCAGCTACGCTAAGATAGTCTATCTGGGTTATGTTGTGGTGATGAGTCCTGGTAGGACGAAACACGTGTCTATGTCTTCTGTTGGCACCCTTTGCAAACTGTGTGAGAGGCCTTTCGGCACCATGCATTTCTGCTTAAAATTGAACCAGCATAATATTCTGTGGTGATTTGCATATGCAGCCCATGATGCTTTGCATTGTGGGGTCATGTGTGACTTTGTATTTCTTTGAAACTTGGCTTCCCAGCCAAATGCCCTTTAGGGTAACTCCTTGCCTCAGTGCTTTGCACAGAGGTTCTTTGTCTTTAAATGTTTTTTGTTTTAATTGGTTCACCACAACATAACCCAGATAGACTATCTTAGGGTAGCTGGTTCATTCCACTGGGGTGTCAGACAGATGTAGACATACTGATGAGTCTTGGTAGGATGAAACACGTGTCTATGTCTTCTGTTAGCACCCTTTGCAAACTGTGTGAGAGGCCTTCCGGCACCATGCATTTCTGCTTAAAGTTGAACCAGCATAATATTCTGTGGTGATTTGCATATGCATCCCATGATGCTTTGCATTGTGGTGTCATGTGTGACTTTGTATTCCTATAAATTGTTTTAGTTCTTTATCACTTTAAAAAGAAACACACACCACGCACAACTATTAAAAAACTGCCAGTTTAGTAATTAGGGTTGTCAGAACTAGTTCTAAAAAGATTAGAACAATTTTAAAACCTAGGGATTCGCGTTCTAATTTAGGAACCATAGCACTCATGATTTTTAAGTCTTAAGGGTTCTAAATACTAAATAAAATTATTTTTTTGTTCAGACATTTTGAAAACAGGAGATGCCAGCCTGGAAAACAAACTAGTTATTTTGAAATGACATCCTAAAATGTTTTAGAGAGAGAATGTGCTACTCACATGCAGAGATGCCAGATGCATGGAGTTGTAAGGCTTGGCATTTACAGTATGGTGTGAAAGGCTCAATGTGTTTCTCTTTACTGCACATGTGGTGAAACAATATCGTTGTTATGCTGAGAGGGCAGGGCTTTGTTTTTTTTCTCCTCTCATTCTCTTTATCTGCTCTTTCTCTTCCATTCTATATACAGAAGAGTTCAAGTTGTAAAGAGGATTAGAATCCTAGAATTGTTTTAAAGTTCTAGAGCAAAACCAGAACCCAGAACTTCGGTAGGTTCTGACAATGCTATTAGTGATAGTTTTATTTTATTGAAACTATTTGGGAATGAGCTTACTGCACCAAGCGCTGGGGGATTCTTATAGTAAGTACTTCCATGATTGATATGGAAGCGCTTCCTGTGAGGATCATTAGTCTTCACCTTGTGCATAATTTTTATTTATTTATTTATTACAAATCGGGCTTACTACGTTTGAGTCAGAGACTCATTTACAAAGGCACCTCGTCACGGGGGGGGGGGCAGGCATCAAAACAGTTATTACAGTGCAGATTAAAATAGAGGATAACATTACAGGTGCAGTAAAAGGAACATTTAACATAGATACACTTATGTTGCATAATGTGGTAGTTTGTATGTTACTTAGGTTGCATAGTGTTACAAAATTGTGAGTTACACTCATGGATGTAGTAGGTCCTCAGAGAAGACAGCGGGTTACATCCCTGTTTGGACCTAGTAGGGAAGGAGTGGGTCTGGGGGAGGGAGAGGCTGTCCAGTGGACGCTGTCGAGCTAGAGGACAAGGCAGGTGGGTACCACAGGTTACAACAGGGGGTTAGTTGCACCTACAACAGCGGGTATTAAAGATATGGTTCCGAAGGGCTATTTTGAAGGAGCCAATTTATGGCAAGTTGGAGATGCAGCTAGGGAGGGAGTTGAACCAGGTGGGGGCTTGGTAGAGGAAGGATCTCTGGGCAAGAGAGGTCTTAGTTCTGGGCACCTTGAAAGTGGCCTTAACAGACATACGGGTGGTGACGGACGATGATGACTGCTGTAGGGAGGTGGAGACCCCGAGGGGAAAGTCCTAGCAGTGATTTCTTAGTGAGAAGGCAGGTCTAGTAGAGCAGTCGCTCCTCAAAGTTGAGCAGATTGGTGGTAGTATAGAGAAGGCAGGTGTGAGTGCGGCTGGGGGCACCAGTCAGGAGCCTACAGGCCTTATTGATGGAGAGTTGGATTTTGGAGAGGGCAGTGTTGTCAGCTGCGGCATAGATGGGCGAGCCATAGTCCATGAGGGACAAGACGGAGTAGGTGATGGTCTGCCTAAGGGCAAACTGAGGCAGGCAGTCCCTGTGCCAGTATAGCAGGCCAATCCGAGAGTTAATGGCGGCTGACAGGGCATTAATGTGGGTGTGGAAGGAGAGGGCAATATCGAACGTGATGCCTAGGTACTTGTATGTGGTCACTTGTTCTAGCGGGTGTAGAGTGCTGGGGATAATCAAGGGGGGGATATTTTTAGCTTTATTTTGGTGGTGGGAGAAGAGCATTGATTTTGTTTTCTTTGGGTTAATGACCAGTTTGCCTTTCGACTCGGTTGTAATCTTGCTGGAGGGATAATTGGAGGGAGGTGGGACTGGGATGTGAGGCAGCGAGGACTGCATCATCAGCATAGAGGAGCATTTTACCGGTACATGAGCTGGGGAGGGTGTTGAGGTAGAGACTAAAAAGTATTGGACCCAGGATGGAGCCCTGAGGGACCCGGAGTGAACAGGAAGAGTGCTGGAGAATGAGCCGCTGATCTTGACACACTGGGATCTAGCAGAGAGGTAGCTAGAGAACCAGGAAATGGGACTGCCAGAGAAGCCAAGTTGGTGGAGAGAGTTGAGTAGAAGGGGATGACAGACAGTGTCAAAGGCCTTGGAGAGGTCAATGAACACTGCTCCTGTGAGGCTGCCAGAGTCAAGAGCAGCATGCAGGTGTTGGGAGAATTCCAGGAGAGCCATGGTTGTACTGTGTCCTGGGCAGAAACCGTGCTGCTCTGGGCACATAATGTCATACTTGGTTAGGTATTTAGAGAGCTGGATCAACACCACTTTTTCAAGGGCTTTAGAGAGTGGGGGGAGGATGGAGATTGGCCGGTAATTGTTGGGGGTGGATCGGTCCCCACTCTTATGTTTGGGTGTGATTTCAGCAGTTTTCCAAGCACTTGGGAACTGACCCAGGCATAGAGACCAGTTTAGAAGGTCAGTCAGGGGGACTAGGACTTCGTCCAAGACCATACAGAGGATCTTGGAGTCGAGGGGCTCACTGCTGGGGTTATTGCTGCTTAAGGCTTTTAGCAGGTGCGGCCTGGCTTCTTGGGAGGATAGGGTGCACAGGTAGAATGGTGGGTGATGCAGGACTGGAGGGAGAGAGGTGGCAATTGGGTCAAAGAAGCTGCTGGGGAGGGCCGAGCTTAGGTCAGAGAAGGCAGTGTTAAGGCAGTCGGCTATAAGGAATGGATCTGTGGTGGGGGTGCCATTGATGGAGAGCTGAGATGGTGGGTAGAGCGGGACTTCCCATTTAGCTCTTTCATATTATCCCAGAAGGTCCGGGCTGAACCCCAAGTGGAAGCGAGGGTGGTCTGGTAGTGCTCTGCCTTGGCCCACCTAATGGCCCAAGTGCATTTATTGCATTCTACATTGTAGGCCTGTCTATTAGATGCCTTTCCAGATTCTACAGCAATGTGCCAGAGATTATCTCTGTTTTTGAGCCTCTGGAGGAGGAGCATTGCATTTTTTGGAGCGGATCCTGGTGAGGGGGGCGAAAAGGTCACAAGCCTTACAGAAGGTATTTGTGAAGTGGTCAAGAGCTGAGTCAGTGTCATGGACGCGCTGCATAGGGGACCAGTCTAGCTGGGCTAGGTATTGTTTTAATTTTCTGAGGCTGCCAGGGCGTAGACGACAGTGTAGAGTGCCCTGGGACACTGGCTTCAGAGTGGAGGATGACCAGAGACAGAGGACTGGGGAGTGATCGCTAAGAGAGTCAGGGAGGACAGTGACATCTTGGATTTTGTGGGGGCGGTTAGATATAACAACATCTAGGAGAGTGCTGGTGCCAGTAGAGTGGTTGAAGCTGGTGGGCTGGGTGACTAACTGGGACATATCCAGGGCAGCAAAGGAGTCCCTTGTATGGGAGGCAGTGGAGGCAAGCCAGTCAACATTGAGATCACCTTTGAGAGGGAGAGATGTGAGGTAGTCAATGAGGGACTGGACAACTTGATTTTGATTCCTTGGGGGTACATAGGAGACCGTGAGGAAGAGAGGGCCTCGGGCGGGGTCAGGTGTGATTTTCAAGGTGAGGACTTGGGCTCCATAATCAAGTTTAGGAGCTGAAAGTGCCTGACCTGTAAGGGAGTCCCGTATGAGTAGTGTGCAACCACCACAGCGTTTGCCTACTCGGTCGTCCCTGTAGATGGTATATCCAGGGAGGGTGATAGCGGAGTCAGAGGTGGATTTGGAGAGCCAAGTCTCTACCAGTGCGATTATATCAGGTTGATGTTGAACAACCCAGCACTGGAGGGCAGCAGATTTCTTTAGGAGACTAAGGATGCAAAGTGGAGGCCAGTTGCAGTACAGGGTTTAGAAGGACTGGAAGCCATAGTTCCTGGGTTTGGGTGTACATTACAAGATAATAATAATAATAGCAGTGTAATTATTTTGGTTAGTGGCCGGTGGTGATGGAGACCCTTGGGTCGACACCCAGCTGAGGACTTTACAATCAGGGTGCATGGGATAGATAAAGTGCGAAGGGTGGGAATGGCAGGGGAGAGCTGGGTCCAGGTCAGGACTTGGAGGGCAGAGGAAGTGGGGGTGTTGGCAGGGTGGGGGTGTTGGGGAGTCACAGGTGTGTCGAGGGTGGGGAAGGGCCGAGTCACTGTGGGGTAGTCTGGGGATGAGGTGCCTAGTGTGGAGGAAAGGTGCTTCGGTCGGTGTGAGGTCTGTACCAGGAGGGTGAAGGAGAGCAGACTTAGTAATGGAGTGTAGGTACCCATAGCAGCTGCACAGTAAAGGAAGAGTGTCCAGGAGTAGTAGAGAGTAAAGAGATGTAGAGCAGCTTTGGCACTGTTGGGGGGGGGGCCTCTAGTGGGCAAAGAGTATAAGCTGCAATTGGGAAAAAACAGTATCAATCAGTAGAAGAGGGAGTGGGGAAAGACTGATGAATAGTGTTAGACTGACCACATGCTAAGTGAGATGAGACAGGAACTGCATTGTGTTGGATTGGATAAGTGTGCTTATAACTGGGCCCTCTAGTGGCTAAAAGATATAATCTGCTAATGGAAGAGTCAGCAGGCAGGGAGGTTCTGAAGCAAGTTATTTTTTTTTGGGGGGGGGCACTGCAGCAGCCTCAGTGGGACACAGAGGTCAAGGGTGCAGCCCACAGACTTACAGCTCTAAGAGAAGGGGCACAGGGCAGATAGCAAAATCACACTACCTTAATAACCTCTCTCAAACTTAAACCAACTCTTAAGAAATCTGTACACCAGACTAAACATTTCTTAAAGTGAGAAATCAAGAACATGTCAAGCAAAAGTCAGTCCTAGCATTAATTTCTTGGCAGCAGTTCCTAGAAGACTTCTGTATTGCTGCACATTGTGTGAGAAACACTGACAAACAGGGGCAAGTGAGATTCCTCCAGGGTAGATGCCAGAATTCAGAGTTCTAACCCGTACCTTGCTTGGAGGGTGAGCGTCGGCCAACTTCTCCTTAGTCTGCTTACCAAACTGCAGAATGCAGTTTGTTTGAGAGGAAACAGCCCTGAAAGGGCACAGTTGTCCCCTGCGGGTTGATTCTCAGATAGTTTAACTCGGATAATGCTGTGACTGAAGGGGTGGGGGCTTAGCAACTGGGAGCAGTTTTGTTTTTAACTGATAATAAAATGATATTCTGTTCAGTGAAGTGTGTGTAAGGTATGAAACTAAACTAAGTAAGTGGATAAAAGGCAGGTGTCACGAGTTTCCATTTCAATTAAAAAGCTGTTGTGCCACAGAAGGGGTACCGCAGTGTTCTGTGATCTTTGAACTGTGGTACAGCAGCTTTTTATTTACAGTGTAGATCCATGCACATCAGACACATACCATATTACCAATTATTAAGTTACCAATAGTGATTGTAGTAATAACTTAAATTGTACCTTACCCCTTATTTTACACTACACGGATTAAACAATGGCTTTATAGTGTTGGAAGGGTTTTTGTTTACACTGATGCTAGAACTACATCTATATAATTACTATATATACAGTTTCATAGCTTTGGAAAAATGTAAACCGCTCTCCACTCTGAAAAGTTGCCATCTGCTCCATGAAATGGCCAAAAAATGTGAGACGTAGTGAAGTAAGTGTAGCAAGGGCTAGCTCTCTGCAGTGTGATCCATGCGTTTACTACTCTCTTAATTTAAAGTACAGTTTTAACGAAATGGTTAGAATAATGTCTTAATGTGTATTATATTTTCAGTGCATATGTTAAACTATGAATTTGAGATATAGATATATATATATATATATATATATATATATATATATATATTTATATATATTCCAGAAATGACATTAAAAACTATCCTTATTGAGTTGATAGTCAGTTCAGCCAGTGTTTTTATTGAAATATCTGGTGGTCTAGTGGCTTGGTGGTGCCTATTGGTGTTTTACATTTAATTCAGAAATAAAAGTCTGGTTGGCCCTTACTTACTCTTTTTAAAAACAAGCATTTGTCAATGCCAAATGCTCGCTTGCTTAAATGTGCTGTGCAGGTGTTTGGTACTGATAGTGCACAGATGCAGATGGCCTGCACCAAGGGAAGACTCTGTCCAAGGGCTCTGCACTCCCATGCAGCGATGGATGTGAAGAATTCATGGGGCTGTCTGGTGGGCTGCGGAAGCGCAGGTCCCTGTAGTCCATGCGCTTACATGAGGCCACAGATAGAGATGTACAGGGCAAAGAGTGCATCTGTCAGCCAATGCACAAGGCACTCTGTCACCCATGGGTGGAGAGGCACAGAGTCCTATGTCAAGAGGATAGTTGTCTTCACTATATGGTACCCAGGCCCATGTGGATAACCCTGCATCTTTCATTCTCTGGCTGGGGCGGGAGGGATATCGCATAACAGTGCCATTCCCCCACCCTCACCCCATCCAGCTGGGTCACTGAGCTCACCCCTGAACTCAGCTCACCGGCACAGGCTCACAAAGCATGGTGCTGGGGTGAAGACTGGCACTACAGACAAAGCTTGTTAAACAATGATGACTTTTTTAAAAATTTTGACCCCCAACTTTTCAGAATACTGGTTTGTATGATTCACCGTATCAACATGACATATATAATTTATAGTATATTGGCTGAAATGTCATTTCGTACCACAGGTGTGAAAACACATCTCGTCCAGGATTTAAAAAATGACATGTGCCACGTTTAAACTAGCAGAGGGGTGTGGATGGAATCAGGAGGCAGAAACTGCTCCCCCCCAGGCTGAAGTAGGAAGAACCTGAGGAGAGAGGAATTCCCCAGGGTGCATATTAATGGAGGAAGCAGGGTGGTACAAATGAAGGGGGATGGGAGTGGGAGCATTAAAAATTGGGGGGGGGGGCAGAAGGAGGAAGGGTGAAAAGGAAAAAAGAGGATAACAAGCAGAGTGGTAACAAAATCTGGAAGGCCATGTGTACAAATACTAGAAATCTGGCAAATAACATTCTGGACCTAGAGACCGTCATGGCAGAGGTCACCCTAGATACTGTAGCCATCACAGAGTCATGGTGCACTGAAATCCATGACTGGGGCTTGGCCATACCAGGCTATAATTTGTTCAGGAAGGACAGGGTGGAAAGGAAAGGAGAGTGTGTGGTGCTTTATGTGAGGGAAAGCATAAAAGCGACGAAGGTACAGGGAATACTGGGTGAGGGCAGAGGTACTGTTGGTCACCCTGGAGATGGGGAATGGAGCCAGTATTTTCACTGGCACGATCTACAGTCCTCCAGCATAGGGGTATGAGTTAGATAAGGTATTGGCAGAAGCCACTGGCAAGATGGCAGAAAAGGGGGGAGGCAATGCTGGTGGGGTTTTTCAGTCTGCTGGATGTTGATTGGAGCCCCCCAGCTGTGGCTTCAGCTAGAAGCAGGGACATCTTGTAAACTCACTGTGGGGGGGCATTCCTCAGGCAACTACTAAGCAAAACCACTCATGATGAGGCAATACTGGAGCTGGTACTCACTGAGAGGGACAGTGTTGCAGATCAAGGTGGGAGGCCAACTGGAGACCACTTACACTGTACAGAGTAGTTCAGTATAAGGATGGCTGTGGAATCGAACCACACAAGGGCAAGGGTCCTGGACTTCAGGAGGGCAGATTTTATAAAAATGGGTGAATGAGTCAGGGATGACCTGGCGAGGGTGGGGGTGACCTGGGTAGCTTGGAGTAACAGTGGGCGAAGTTAAAAGGGGGCATTGTGAAGGCAGCAGACTAATGTGTCAGGTAAGTGAGCAAAAGCAAGAGGAAAAAGACTGCTATGGTTCTCGAAAGATATGGCTGAAACAGTAAAGACTAAAGGGTAGCATTCAGAAGGTACAAGGAGATGTATTGAGGAAATAAAAGCAAAGAAAGCAGTAAGGAGCATGAAGGTGCAAACTGAAGAGCGAATAGCCCAGGCAGTAACGAAAGGGGACAAGTCATTTTTTAGGTATGTAAGTGAAAAGAGGAAAAACAGGGGAGGGATTGTAAGGTTAGAAAGGGAAGGGGGATTGGGCAGAAGGGGACTAGGAAAAGGCGAACATCATGAACAAACACTTTTGTTCGGTGTTCACAGAGGAAGGAGAAGGGAGGGGCCACATAAAGGTCACAGGAGCTGTGGAGGGAGGGAAGGAGGTAGAAACTGGTCCATTTTTAGAGGGGAGAGTCCTGAAGGGACTCACTAATCTGGAAGTGGACAAAGCAGCGAGGCCAGACTGATTACATCCAAAGGTATTGAGGAAGCTCAGGGAGGTACTGGCTGCACCTCTGGCAATCCTGTTTTAACAGCTCACTGATTCCGGAGGACTGGAGGAGGGCAGATGTCATCCCACTTCACAAAAATGGTAGCAGGGAGGAGGCTGGCAATTACAGGCCAGTCATCCTGACACTGGCGGTGGGAAAGTTAATGGAATCAGTACTGAAGGAAAGGATTGTGGACTAGCTTGGTTGCAAGACCAGAGGCAGCATGGATTCACCGGGGGTCATGTCAAAGGATTTGATTTCTTTGACTGGGTGACCAATTAATTACATCAGGGTGGAGCAGTGGACATGGCCTACCTAGAATTTAGTAAAGCTTTCGAAACTGTTCCAAATAGCAGACTAGTAAGCAAGCTGTCAGTGGCTCAACAGGTAGCACATTCGCCTCCGAGGCTGGGAGATTAGAAAGCTGTGGGTTCGATCCCCATACCAGGCACTTGGGTTAAATCCCAATACTGACACTGTGGTGCAGCATGAGGGAGGTGCTGCACTCCTGAGGTGGCGTCTTTTGGATGAGACGTTAAACTGAGTTCCCATCTGCCTGTTCTGGTGGTAGTTCAGGTGGATGTTAAAGATCCCATGGCACTTCTCGAAAAGAGTTGGGGTGTTTTATTCAAAAAAAATTCAATACAATGTATACAAATGAAAGTGCACAGAAAAACCAGGAGAAATCAACAATACACAAAGAAATAATCCCACAAAATTCTGGAAAGAAACAGAACTATTAAATAAAAAAGAATTCCAACATCATCCGTCAAGGACCCTCTCAAACCCCCCTCACTCAGTGAGAAAAAGTACTCCAATCAAAGATGCAGAATATGCCAGAACCCCCTCCACTTGACAGTCACTGTAGTTTGGGGGTGGGATGATGAATCTTTAAGAAAAACCTCCAAGCAAGCAGCTTCACACAATTTCCCAGAGATAAATAAGGCATTTTCTGCTGTTGGAAAATGTATTTACTTCTTGCCTGCCACAAATAAAATTTCATTCCGGCAAACACCACTTCCAGGGTAGTTCGATCATAGTGAAGCAGTCTACTTGTGTAAGCTCCCAAAATAAACTGGCAATAGGTTAAATTCTTAATCCAAGGCAACCTCCATCTCTATGCCAACAGTTCCCATAAGTGGACCGTATAAGTGCATTCAAATACAAAATGAGACAAAGGCTCCACAGGAGCCAAACATTCTAAATAAGGGCAGAATCTTATCTTCAGTAGGTTTGCGCTTCCAGTTGCCCCGCACATTTATTCTACCATAGGTACACAGCCATACCATATCCCGCATTCAGAGGGGTATCCTCTGTTTAACTGGCGAATGGCAAGAGGAATCTGATCCGCTGTGCACTTGGGCAGTACGGGAGCAGAAGGCCCTACATGGCCTAAGACTATACAATACAATTGTTTCCTCTGTAAGGTAAGTATCTGTGATTTAGTCACATTCCAGAGTCGAAGTTTCTTCAGCGAAGAGTTATACAACCCAGGTATACCCATGGAGGGTGTCAGTCTAGGGGGTTTGATATCCCATTTCACAAAAAAAGAACCAAGGATACAGCAAATACACTCCTTACAGATGGACGAGGCTTCTTGTATCACAGTTTTGTGGGTCCCCACCCCAAAACAAAGTATGGAAAAACACTAGTGGATGTATCATACCAAGGCCTCCCTGTGTCCTGCTCAAATAAGTGAACTCTTTCTTAATAGGGTTCAAGCGGCTGCCCCACAGCATCTGAAAAAAGAAAAAAGAGGCTGTACAATCTAGTGTCATATTGGGAAGGGATGGGGAATATCCATGCAATATATAAAAGAATGGGAACCAAAAATTGCGTAATCATATCGATACGCTTGAACTTAGGCAATTGCCACCCCTTCACGGCACACCAAAGCCTTACATCTGGTGAGGAAGTTGTCCCAATTCATGGCAGCCGCATCCTCCCTTCCCCAAAACAAACCCCTAGAATTTTAATAGGGTCAGTAACAATCTTAATATCAGTGATCCGTGTCACAGGACTTTGAGTGCCAATATAAATGGCACAACTTTATCCGCATTAATGCAAGCTCCAGACACTGCAGAAAAGGCAGATAATTCTTCAGCAGCACACAGTGCACTATAATTGTCTTTACAAAATAACACCAAGTCATCCGCATAAGCCAGTGACTTAAGGACCAAGTGTCCATAGGGGTTAAGTAAGCCATTAATATCGGGATTATACCAAATACATTTAATACACACATCCAGAAAAAACACATATAAAACCAGATTTAGGGGGCATCCTTGTTGTACCCCACTTCGTAGACGGATCCTTGTACCAATATGGCCTCCAGTCAGTGGAGCAACAGTTGCTGTGCTGTACAAAAGCTAGATACAATTGATCAAAGGGCAAGGAAGGCCATAGTCGAGCAATAAATGGAATAAAAAGGAATGCGATACCCTGTCAAAGGCCTTACTTTGGTCAATGGAGAGTAAAAACCCAGCCTGACTAGTGTGTCTGTAATATTCAAGGCAATCCCTTATAATGCATAAGTTATCCTGAATGCATCTCCCCGGCACCGGACAGGTTTGGGAGAAGTGAATCAAGGAACTGAGGGTTGTTTGCAGTCTATTATGCAAAATAGACGTAAAACTATTCCAGTCTGAATTAAGCAGACAGACATATAGGTCTCCAATTCTTCAGGGACATCCCATCCCCTTTCTTAAAGAGAAGAACGCAAGAGGCCACTGGAGAAATTAGGGTGCACAGAAAGTGTGGGGGGTAGGGTGCACAGAAGAGTGAGGGGAAGGAGGAAGTAAGTGGGGGTAGGAGAAAATAGGCTATTGGTTAACTAGGATCTGCAGCTTATCTGTTAGGTAGGGAAATGGGCAGACTAGGTGGGCCAAGCGGTCCTTATCTGCCATCAAATTCTACGTTTCTGTGTTTCTCTTGAAATAAAAGAAATAGGGGGTGATTTCAACCGAGAAATCCATCCCACCCTGGAGATTTTTTTTTTTTTCGTTTTAGAAATAGCCAATCCTATTTCAACTAAGGAAATAGGTTCTTGTAATGCGGTTGTTCCTCTTGCGATAAAGGAGTGCCCAAGCCATCAAGGTATTCTTCCCTGTCATGGGAGTTTCCGATCTGGGCATCATCAAAGGCCTGAAAATGGAGTCTAATGATACTTTCTAGATCAAGGACTTCAGTGCATTGTCTACCTGTCTCATCAGTTAGTGCAATAAATGTGGTAGAATCCAATTTTGATTTACATGCAGCACAGGGATCACCCACAGGTGTTTTCACTCGTGCCAAAACTAAGTTCAGTTTTTAAAGTTGCCGATCGATCATATTGATATGTTCTCATCTGTTGTTTAATATGGGCAATCTGGGTCAAATAATTCATTCCAGATTTATTCATGGAGGAATATAGCAGCTGTAGCTGCTGTCTTAATGCCAAATATTTCAAAAATTTCCCCGATTGTTTTCTAGCACCATGTTTCTATAACCAATTTCTAACAGCTACTTTGGAATCCTCCCACGATTCACCAACAGAATCGTACAAACTACGGACTGACCACCGGGCCTGGAACACTGAAAACATGCCCGATTTCACCTGGCAGTGATGAAAGGTGGAAACATTAGCCCTCCATCGGCTGCATGAGCTAGGAACAGGAGTTGCCAGTTCTACACAAACCTGAAGGAGTAGATGATCAGAAAATTCCCAAGGTACAGTACCGAGGCCCAAAACCTTGAGATTTGGGGGAAGAAATAAGAAGTCAATTCGGGTCGCCAAATGCCTCCTATAATAGGTACTTTCAGGCACTTTACCCTTTAATTGATATGCATCCTTCAATCCTGCTTTGGAAATACATTGAATGAGGGCATGGGAATCACAACACACCTTCTTTCCTGCATGCATCCTGTCTGTTATTTCAATAGAACAATTAAAATCTCCTCCCAAAAACACCGTTCTAGCAGTAGTGAGATAAGGTTGGAGTTGTTCTAATAGGTCCACCCTGTCTGCCTTCACCTGGGGAGCATATACAGTGATAAACCGGCAAGGTTTCGTATCCCATAACCCATCCAAAATAAGGACTCGTCCTGAAAGCAAATCTATAAATCTGTGAAGTTTGAATGCATGACCTGTAAACAAAATTCCTACCCCACCTGCCTCATCAAGGTTGAAAGACCAATAAGAAGAACCCCAGATCCAATCTTTTTTAGATTGGGTGAGGTTGTAGGAGTCATCCATCCATGTTTCTTGTAAAAAATCACATAAAAATTCATTTGCTGTAAGGCTGAAAAAAACGTAAACCTTTTACTAGCATTCTTTATACTGCACACATTGAGGGTGGCAAAATGTAATTTATTCATGATGGAGCTACTGGGTTATACCCAAGTTAATGGGGAAGCTCCTATCAAGACGTAGAGTTAATCACTTCAATATGTTTTTTCTTTTCTTCCTGCCATCCAAGCTGTCAGGTAAGGGTAAGGAATGCGTAGAAGCATCTGGTTCCGTGGCTTTGTAATCACAGTCCCCCTAATTCTTAGCTTTTGCAAAGACCTCAAATCTATTAGCAGTCTCAATGGGGGAGGCTTTCAAAGCCTGTGTTCTAGCATTTCACCTTGTTTGATGAACGGACCATTCCATGGCAGGTGGTGGCATAGTAGTGCAAGAGGCAGCAGCGCAAGTCTGTGTATCTGAATTAATACTGGTCAGAGAGTCAATAGATAGTTCATGGGGGGTCTTGGAAGGTAGACCCAGTGAGTGCAGAAAGCACTGTGTCACTGTTTTCATTGTCAGGAGACGCTGCCTGGGGTGGGGCCTCCCTGTTCTCTGCCTGACGTGCAGGAGAAGATCGTGTTTGGGGGGGGCAGTATGTTGTGCTTCTGAGGCAGCTGTTGCCTTACATTGCTCTTCCTTAATCAGAGTATCTTGGTTTATCCCATCTATACGATTATGGGCAGTTCATGGGCATTTTTGAAAGACATGCCCCTTGGCATCACATAAATTGCATTTTGCCACATTTCTATAAGCAGTGCTGACATGGTTGTATTCCCCACACAGAATGCAGCACAATTTATCACAGGTGCTGGCAAGATGCGTGTGTTTGCAATATTTGTGGCAAGCCTTGGGTTGTCCTGCATAAAAGCAGACACCTTGATCTTTCCCAATGAAAAACTGTTAGGGATGTGCTTGATCCCATGTGCAGTCTGGCATAGTTTTACTCTAAAGTGCCACCTCCAAGTCCAGAACTGCTCAGAATCAGTAATGGGTTCTGGTGCTCCAAACACATTGCATCATTTCTGCAGCCAGTGGTGAATGTCACCCACACTGACCCCCTCAGTTCTAAACATCACCGTGATTTGTTTTGTCAGGGGCTGGGTCGGGGGATTATCATAACTGTGGTCCAGAGCGGGAAGAATTTTACCTGGTTGTGTTTAAACCAGAATTGCTCCAACCCCTGAGGAGAGGTAAAGCTGATATTAAAATTATCCTTTCCTAAGATGTGTATTAGTGCATGCACATCACCGGGGAAAATTTAAGGGAATCCTTAATAAGAAACCTGCCCACATATTCCCTATCAGGGTGTTGTTCCAGGCTTCCCCATATCACAGTCGAACAGCATTTCTGCGTGGTTTCAGGGTAGATCTATCAAATAGGTCTGAAAGCCGTGGATGTCGAGGGGGGGGTCTGGTGTTTCTTCCTGTTGCTCCTCATCACTAGAGCTTACAGCACTGAGGGGTGGGTCAGCATCCCCTGTATGATCCATGTGTGGAAGGGTGGAGGCCTGTAAAGTATCAGTGGAGTTTGTACTCTTAATGTGCCCAGAAGGGGAAGTATGGGTTGCAGCACAGTCTGGTGTCTCTGTAACACCCAAACCCTCAGTAGGGCATGGAGCACGGTCAGCAAGCAAATCGGCCGCACACTTCTCGGCTGAGTTTTTTGACACCTCGTGCATTTTGGGTACAGTAGAAGAGAGAGGCAGTTCAATTGGGGAGCAACTCGCTAGTGAATTGCAAATGCTCAGTACAGCTAAAGTCTCAGGTGGCTCACTCTCAAGCCGAGATGCCACACTGTGAGGAAGAGAAGAAGTACTTATCCCATCGGTAGACTCTGTGAGAGCCACTCCGAGAACAGGATCCATAGCGCTTGGCAGTCCAGAATCAGCAGTAGCGACGCTGAGCATGTCATTGGGTGGCGAGTCGCCACTTAAAACATCAAAGGCCAGATCTGGTACCCAGATTCTCTGAGTGTCAAGCATTCATCCTGCCTTGGATAACGCGGATTCGGGTGTCCAGGTTGGGTCCTCAGCCTCCGGGGTTTGGACATTAAAAGCTGACTTAATCGAGTCTCGAGCTGAAGGCCCGCTTCTCTGGTTTGAGGGCCCGGATTGCGAGGACTTCCATTTTGGCAAAGAACTGGAGGTTTTCTCCAATCTACATTGTTTTGCCTCTTTTTTGATCAAATCCTTTTTCTTACATGGCATAACCACATCAGCCAGCTCCATATCTTCCGTCAGTTGGTCCTTTATGTCGACCATATTATGATCCAAAAGAGCCTCCGCTGGGCTCATTTCCGCAGTAGAGCAAATCGGTGTCGCAGCTTGTTGAGCCTGAGTCTTTATTTCCATAGTGGTATCCGCAAATATCAACTGTTGCCAAATTCACATCCTGGTCAGAAACGTCCATTGCAGCACCATCCTGGAGAGAACCTTCTATTCCTCCTCCACAGCAGCTTCTGGCTCCTCCATAGACGGGAAGTGGGACCATAGCACCCTCTACTACAGAGCAGGGGAATTTTTATTATAACTTTCAACAAAAAATGATAACAAACGGTGTTAATTTCTCACAAAATAATAAACAAATCATATGACAAGAGAACTCAAATACGTATTACCTTCATACATGGTCAGATTGCCTTTCAACTAAATAGAAGAACCCAAAATTAAATCATAAAACTTCCATATCACAAAGAACATATAAGCAAACAGTGTTACTTCGTACAAAATTAAACAGGAGAAAAACCAGAAACTCTACAGAGTATTTCATCATACTACAAGAAAACAAGAATACCCAAAGATAAAGGAAAAATTGTAATGCAAGGCCATAGTAAATCATATTTAAGCCCCAGTCAGAAAATGAATATTTACTAAAAAAAAAAAATATATATGTAATATACTCCACCCTCACCCACTCCACCACCACCAGAGGAGTAGGGGTAAAGTTTTTTTCTTTTTTTCCCCATCTTCAAGCTGTAACCATGTCAAGCTGTGTTCTCTTCACATACACCTCTTCTGACAGCCCATATCATAAAATGACAATAGAATGTTTAAAACAGACATGTCTGGGTCCCTATGAACTACATCCAAGACCTCCTCCCGCCCCCAAAAAGGAAAACCTAAAAAGATAAAAACAAACAGCACACATATATAGTATAACCCAGATGGTTTGAGATAGAACAAGTATCATCTTCATACCTGATCTGAGCCACTATCAACTATTACTGAGACCCCTAATAAGAAATTAAAAAGGTAACCTTCCTTCACCCCTCTCCCTTTTTTTTTTTTTAACGTAACCAATCTATCGAAGCCCAACGTGATTGAAATATATTTGGCAAAACTTTGGTGGACTCTTGCTCTCTCTGCTGCTTGACCGAATTCTCAACCATGTGGAACAACTCTTCAGATGTAAACTGTAGTTGCTGTATTGTCAATCTTCATCGTACATACAGTACCATATATAAAATTTGAAACAAACTAAGAATAACCACAATGTTACTCTATCGTGTTTGGGCCACAAAACGGGTAATATATCTAGGCATAGTATTTCTAAAGTCATGTTATAAAAGGGAGAGGTAGGCCACCTACGTCTAAGGGTCTGCCAGAATCCCTGCACAAAGGGACAGTCTAAAAATAGGTGTTCCATAGTTTCTACCGTAGTGGGATATGTCTCTCTGGGCCAGTACCATTCTGCCATTTGCTTGTGCTTCAAGTTCCCCCTTATATTCAGTTTCCCATGCAGGGAAAGCAATAAGACGTCCCACATATAATGTGGAATTCGTGATGATACTAACATTTTACCTATGAAAAGTTTGTCTTGTAGAGGATATTTGTCAAAATGGGCCATATCTTGATAAAATTTCTGGAGTATGAAAGCATATAGATCTTTCCTCCCCTGGTTCAATATATGTTCTTTTGCTAGGCCCCATAGTTTTATTTTCCCAAAACATACCCTAAAGGTCTCTGAGAGATGCTGTAATGGCTGTTGCCTAGGGATGCCTGTGTGTGCAGGCCAGACCGAAAAAAGACTGCCAAGGGCATCTAATACCAAGGGAGTCTAAAATGTTTCAGTGTGAATTAATAGGGGCTTTAAGTTGGAGTAAACAAACATAGTAAGAAAGAACACTACGGGTTGTACCATCTTTAAACCTCCGTCCTTCTTATCCCTAAGTAGGAGGCAGTGTTTAATAGGGTTAAGCCTACTGCCCCATATACAAAAAAAAAAAAACAACTGTACATTTTAGTTTCCAATTTAGAAGGGAGGCAAAAAACTGTACTTGCGTATAAAAATCCTGATAACTGAAAGGTTTTAACCATTTGTACCCTTTCTAACTTAGACAACCTCCATTTGTTCCATAGTCCTACCTTATCTAGTGCTACCTGTATCTGAGCATTCCAGTTCAGGAAAGCCAGATCCCCTGTACCAAATAAACCTAAAATAGTGCATGTTCCCTGGACTACCGGTATACCTATAAGATGTGTAGCTTGTACATCCTCATTCCTAATTGGAACACAATTCGATTTTACAACGTTAATTTGTGCTCCTGTATACTGCATAAATTCTTGTAGCACCTGTTCTAATATGTTGACTGAAGGTATATCTCCCACTGTAAAACAGATATCGTCCGCACATGCGATACAGTTTATCTCTGTAGTTGTGCTTGAGAAGGAAGCTCCCTGCATACCGATAGTGTCGTGTACCCTCTGTATTAGGGAATCTAATGTAAATACTGTATGTACAATAAAGGGCTTAACGGACAACCCTGTCTAACCCCTTGTTTAACTCTACATTTCTGACCTAACCACCCATTGCAATATTGATTGAGCTGTTGCTCTAGCATAGCAATTCCTAATCCAATTTACGAAGACTTGAGGTATCCCATATTGTTCCAGACAGTCCCAGAGATACTCGTGGTTTACCTTGTCAAAGGCTTTAGCTTAGTCAAGGCTAATAAGTACCCCCGTGAGTTCCCTAGTGGCTCCCCTCTGTAATATTTCCTGTAGCAGAATAAGACCATCTGATATTTTCCGATCTGGTATAGAACATGTCTGGGAAGGGTGCATTAATGTGTCAGCGCTTAGCAGCAACCGATTATTTAGTAATTTTGTTAACAGTTTAAAATCTGAATTAAGTAGGGTTATTGGCCACCAGTTTTTTAGGTCCACCCTATCCCCTCTTTTTTAAACATAAAAAGGACTAAGCCTTCTGTCATACTATCTGGGAGTATCCCTGAATCTAATACTTCTTGCAAAACCACTGTAAATTCTTGTAATAATACTGAAAAAATTACCTTATAGAGTTCATATGGGATCCTGTCCTTTTCAGGGGCTGTGCCAGCTTTTGTTTGGCAAAATACTGCCGTGAATTCAAGATGTGTAATGTGCGCAACCAGAATATCTCTAATACTTAGTGAGGCTTGTGGTAGTCTACTCTGCTCCAACCAAAGCTTATGTATACAAGATGCAGAAACTGACCGAGCAAAGAGTGTATTAATGTGCTCATCCAGTGCCTGTAGAATATCATGCTTAGATATACATACCTTCCCCTGTGCATCTCGTACAAGTGCCATGTGTTCCTGTGTTCCTGTTGTCTCTGTTGGGCACAGAACTGGTATGGGTTCATGAAGTCTTTCCTTCCTTGTGACCCAAACCTTCTCTCTTTTTCAAGGGATTTTAGTCAGTTATACTGTACATCATTTAAGTGTTTCCTCTCTTTTTCTATGTCAGGCAGCACTGCCTTGTTATCCTGAGCCGCCTGGGAAAGAAGGTCTTGAAATTTCTCCCTGTACCTTTGGTACGTATCCCTTTTTTGTTTATCACTAATTTACCTAAGATATGAAAATAGTGTTCAATGTTTTTGTTAGTATCCTCCCACCAATCCCTGTAAGAATCATAGAGGCATGTAACTGATTCATGTGCTTTGAGAAGAGACACCAGACCTTCTTCCACTATTGGAAGGGATGATGGTTCCAAATTTAACCTCCAATACCCTGGACCTTGGTGCATTTTGTCGTGGTTTGATACAGTAGCCACTGTAATTGCATGGTCAGATGGCGCTACCAGCTGCATTTTAGTGTGTACAACCCCCAAGGATTCTGATAAAAACCAAAAATCAATCCTGGTTGCTTTGTTACTATGAAAACAAGTTTTATTTGGTGCCCCTGATAATGCTAACACATCAATTAACCCTCTTTGAGACAGGAGATCATTTAAACAGTTTGCATCACAATACATTTTCCTCGTTTTCATCCCTGTATCCATCTGGTACCTGCTGCAATTAAAGTCCCCTCCCAAAAATACATATTTAGATGTGAATAAATATGGCTATAAAGCTCTAAACAAATCTATTATTGCCAATTTCATTTGTGATGCATATACATTTATAAATCTGCATTGCAGACCACAAAGAACCATATCCAACATCAACACCTGGCCTGGATAAATATCCACAATGTGTACTAAATGAGCCATTGGATTATTTACACAAATTCCCACCCCACTGCACATTTCTTCCCCTATGGACCAGTACGTAACTCCGCATCTCCACCCTGCCGAGGCCTGCTCCATATCGGCCTTTGTGTGTAAACAAATGTCCTGTAAGAATACCACATATTTTTCCCCATTTTCAAATAAAGAGTAAATCAATAGTGTTTTTCTGTCTGACCATATACTATTTACATTTAGTGATGCAACAGTAATATGATATATCCCAGTCATGAACATCATACACCACCCACCAGCTAACATTCTAATTCCTTTCTCTGCCTTAAGCTAACAAACCACATCTCTATTTCTTCTTCACCCATTTTCTCGAACCTAGTTGAGACTTTTCCTTTTTTGCCAAATCAGAGTCATCTACAGCTTGTTCTACATCGGAGACTCCCTCCAGCTGGGAAGATTGTACCGAAGTAGAATCCGATTTTGTTCCTGCATCCTCTTGTAACACCATATAAGAGTTTTGTAAGGGGGGATTAGATGGTTCCACAGTCCCCCCCCCGCCGTGTTCTTATTCCTTATACTCCTGCATCTGTTTGTAACCACTGTGTATAGCTCTTCTGGCGGTAAAGGTGGAGGCATTGATGTAGAGGTTTTGGCCTGACCTTCGACAGGGGTGCATGTTCCTTCCGTTACAGAATCCTCCATGGGTTCCCCATTCTCTAGGGTACTTCCTCTTTGTCAGGTGCCACTCCTTGTTCTATTGGAGCCGTTAGCGGTGTCCGCCAGAAAGGGGGGTGGAGACCTTTGTCGCTGGGCCGCTTCAACAGCAGCATTGCTATAGAAATCTTGGATGCAAAAATCCTCACTTGTTTTATTTTGGGCTGCCCATGGGCAATCTGTAAATGAGTGGCTTTCCTTACACAGTGAGCGCTTAGTGGGGTGATGGCAGTCCATCATTAGGTGTCCCAACTCCCCACACTGCACGCATTTTTCGATATCACAAGTTCTGCTAAGATGTCTACCAGAGCCGCACTTATAGCAGTGGCAAGGTTGTCCTGGGTAAAATATAAAGGCTTTGTCTCGTCCTATGTAGAAGCATCTGGAGAGATGTTATAATCCCTCCTCTGTTTGTATCAAATTTACTTTATACCTCCAACCCCCATTCCAGAAACCCTCCGAATCTAGGATGTGTTCTGGATTGCTTTGAATTTTACATTTCCTCTCAAGCCAATAGGAAATGTCTTCCACATTTACACCTTCATTCCTAAACAGGACAGTTATAACTTTAAAGGATTGTTCCGTGAGGGGTATAGTCTGGAAGTGGGACCATGCAGGGTTAGTTTTTAACAAAATGTACTTCATCTAAAATCTGTTTAACAGATCTGGAGTTCGAAATCTTATGTCATATGTATTATCCCCTGGTGTATGAATTGAGGCATATACCTCACACAGGGAAAACCCCAGCATTTATTTTATTAGGACCCTGCCGACGTAAAACCGGTCTGGCATATTGTCGGTGGGTCCCAGGAACCTCAGCCTGATGGCATTCCTTTGTTTCGCCAGGGCTACAGGTTTATGAAATAGACTGGCATATGTAGGTGCTGGTTCCGTTTAAGTGGGCTGTTCTACTTCGATGTTTGGGGCCAAAATTTGGGCTGATTCCTGATAAGAAAGTGTCTGGTTGTCCCCTACAGTGGGTACATCAAAGAATTCTTCTTGTGAGAGAGCATCACTGGGAGAATATGATACTGGACTTCCTTTCCCAGGAGATGCCCGCGTAAGACCTTGCTCAGAGAAAGTTGCAACATTCTGTTTGCATGAGTTCATATTATCCTGGGGTGTCCTTGGGTTAGAAGGATTCGGCCCACCTGTAGGTATCGATTGGTTAGCAGTTCCTACAACCGTACTTGTCAGTAAATTACTTTCTGTCTCTCCCATGCTTACTACCCAAGATACTCCTTGAAGTGGAATTTTAGGGTCAGCCACCCACTCCCCAGTCTCCATTTGTATCCATTCCGCATTCTCTAGGGTTACTTTGGGAGACCCCAGAGGCTGAGTATCGCCTTCTTGTGGGTTCAAGGTCTGGGGCAGGGATCCCTCTGTTTTGTGAAGCTGAGTACCAGAACCAATAAATACTTGTGTCACTGTACCTGGCGTCGCTGTCGGAGAATTGACCTCTGGCCTCTTCCATTCCTTTAATTCCTCGGCCATTGCCAGTTGGGCCCATCTGAAATCTTCAGCCGCTTTCTCTAAAAGTTGACATTTTTTCTTTTAAAAGGTTCCTTTTTTTCTCTGTCGTCGTCCATATGTGATTCCGACGTGTCATCGTCATTATCCACCGCAACCAAGCGCGGCTCTGTGCGATCACTTGCCATGCCCTCCACAGGAGAATCCAATACTGGTAGGCCTGCTGATGTCGTTTGCAGTCTACACCATTGGACATCAATCCTTACTGTGAGGGAGTCAGTGCATTAAGCTGGCCACCTCCAGGGTGCATCCCAGCTGTACCATTCCCCTCGCTGCAATTGTGCTGCTGCGGGCGTGTTGTCTCCCGAACTCCTCCACTGTCTTGCTCCATCTGACCAGGCAGTCACTCTCTCTCAACTCTACAGCTCCACCTGTCGAAATAGTAGGGGAATTTCCCCGGTGCCCTGGCCAAATTTCCCCCCATTCACTAAAAATACCACCAACAGCTTAATCTGGTTCAGTTGGCACTCATCTGTATCACCCTCCCCCGGGTCGTGCCTAAAAATAAGCAGAATTTGTCTAGTGCACCTACCCGGTCAACAAAAACTAAATAAATAAGCTGGGTATGTTAGGATTGGGTCCAAAGGTGGTAAACTGGGAAAGAGATCAGTTAGGGGATAGGCGACTGAGGGTTGTGGTAAACGGAGTTCACTCCGTGGGAGGGGAGAGTGACTAGCGGGATACCTCAGGGATCAGTGCTGGGACTGGTCCTTTTTAATGGCTTTTAAATGACATTGCAGAGGAGGCAAAAGGAAAGGTCTGCTTTTTTGTGGACGATACTAGAATCTGCAATAGGGTGGATACTCTGGGGTGTGTGGGCGTGTGTGTGGGGGGGATGTGCAGAGACCTGAGAAAATTCAGAGAAGTGGTCAAGGGTATGGCAGCTGTGTTTTGATGTGAAAAATAATGCACTTAGGGCACAGAACCCAGGGGTGGAATAGAAAATGGGTGGAGTGGTATTGACAGCCACCAAGCAGGAAACAGAATTGGGGGTAATTATATCTTATGACCCAACGGTGGCCAGGCAGTGTGACAAAACGGTTGGGAGGGCTAGTGGGATGCTGGGGTGCATAGGTAGGGATATTACCAGCAGAAAGAGGAAGGTGGTGTTGCCTGTATAAATCAGTGGTATGACCCCCACCCGGAGTACTGTCTCCAGTTCTGGAGACCACCTGTCTGGAAGGACATAGACAAAGTGGAGGCGGTCCAGAGGAGAGCAGCTAAAATGGCCTAGGGTCTGCATCAGAAGCCCTTGAGAAGAGAGTAAAGAACCTCAATATGTACACCCTGGGGGGTATGACAGAAACCTTTAAATATTTCATGGGGGTAAATAAGGTACAGGAAGGAAGTGTTTTTCTCAAAAATGCTCAAGAACAAGGGGACATGCTATGAAGCTGGAGAGGGGTAGAGTCAGGAGAGATGTGAGGAAGTACTTCTTCACAGGAAGAGTAGTGGATTCCTGGAATAGCCTTCCAGTGGAGGTGGTGGGGGTGAAAACAGTAGGGGTGTGTTCAAGAATGCATATGAATCTCAGTGGAAGAGAAGAGGGGAGAGAGAAAGAGCTGGAGACCATGTTAGGGTTTGTAGTGTTACTGTAGGTAGGACAAAATGGGCAGACCGGGTGGGCCAAGTGGTCCTTGTCTGCTGTCAGATTCTGTGTTTCTATGTAATTTCATTGAAACTATATTTAAACGTAACTGTTCAATGTACTGGGATGTGTGTTCCTTTGTAACTGCCCTATGAAGTTCATTATATTGTTCAACAGAGCTGTTACAGAAAAATAAAAACAGACACACATACTGTATATAAAAATTAGCATTAGAAATACGGTTGAGTTCTTGATGGTATTAAGATGTAAGCCAAGAGTTCTGGCTTTCTGTAGCCAGGACTGGATTAACAAGTTGTGGTGCCCTGGGCAGTTTTGAATTTTGTGGCCCCCAGTGACTTAACTAATAGGCCAGGGTCGGGCGCCACCTAGGCCCCTGAAAGCTGAACGATTTTCAATGCCTCAAAATGCATTTGGAGGGGTTTCCAGCTACTCTGAATGCCATTCTTGGGGTGGAAACAGAAGGTTATTGTTTGATGTTGGATGGAACACTAGGTGGGCCAGGAGGTCGTTTTCTACTGACAGTTTCCAAGTTTCTATGTATACCCAGGCTCAATCGTCATACACCCAAGGGTGCTGAGGGAACCGATGGAAGACCTTGCAGATCTATTGAGTGGCCATTTCAATATTCACTGGAGTATGGCATGGTACAGCAGGACTTCAGAAATAGCACACGTAGTGCCCCTTTGTAAGAGTGGTCCCAAGAATGACCCAGGGAATTACAGACCAGTAAGTCTGGCCTTTGTCATGTGCAAACTCATGGAGACCATACTAAAGGAAAGGTTAGTAGTGTATCTAGATGAGCATGGTTTACATCATGTGAGGCAGCAGGGGTTCATGGAAGGGAGGCTGTGTCAATAAGTGTGTTATAAATATTAAAATTATTCACATTCCCAGGACCCTAGCATATGTCAATGATTTAGGTCAAAGAAGTTATCAAATATTACAGATGCATGCTGTTTAAAGAGACAAACCTTGCTCCTCACAGCACCCAAAAATATCAGGTATGGATCTTCTGATTAGGAAAAGGGAAAAGATTAAATACTTCACATACTACACAGGAAGTAATAGGTTACTGTTCTTGAAAATTTCTGGCAGTACCAGATCTACCTCCACCCCAGGGCACCAGTGTGATGCCTCCAATACATCTGATTCAGCTTCCACCAGCTTTTCACTACTCCTGTCTACCAACTACCAAGGACTGCAGTTTGCTGTTGAAATGTTGCTGAATAAGCCCCTACTGCTCTCCCTCTTACCACTCTGGACAGCCAGCCAATGCCATTTAAATGGGTTAACCATCCTTAGATCAGTGGGCTGGTGTACCTGGTGTTGTGTCAGGCAGCAGGTCGTGGTGGGTGCTGTGAGGGGCAAGAAAGGTAACCCTGTTGCAGC
Source organism: Neoceratodus forsteri (assembly GCA_016271365.2). NCBI lineage: Eukaryota > Metazoa > Chordata > Ceratodontiformes > Ceratodontidae > Neoceratodus > Neoceratodus forsteri. The sequence continues at coordinate 516,122,883 of CM028135.1, read as the reverse complement.
TACTGTGAATGTTTGCTGTCTCACACAACTGAACAGTGACCACAGCAATAGACCAAAGTAACTCTGCCTGCCTGACTTACAAAACTTCATTGACCGGTGGCATGATCACAAACAAAGCACTGGGGAAGATGTGAAAGAAGCTGGCTGGTGCAATGAGAGAGCTCAGATTTCTCCCACTGCCTCTTACTATTAATATTCTAAACAAAATGAAGTGAGAAGAGGATACACTGTATGTCTTACAGTATGATCCTCTTAATCCCACATCATTTTATTTAGAATTTTTTAAATTAACTAGCACACGTGTGCTACTAACACAAACAGAAATAGTCACATTCATGCAATTGCTTGCAGTCAGAGATGTTCATCGGGAGCATTATTACTATTTTTTTACCTGCTGGAAGAACTAGGGAAATATTGATTGTGCTCCTCACTGGTGGCTCCTACTAATACTAATCAACGATTGGCTCTCTGTCTGTCTCTCAGACACAAGGTGGCGTCGAGCATGTTCTGTTCATTCTGCACTACCTTGGTCCTGGCTGATGATAATTCAGCTGCCGTGCTGTTGCCACTTGTGTTTATTTTTTTTGGGGGGGGAGGTTATTAAATATTTTCGACAGGACCTCGAGACCCAAATCACCACCAGACTAGAATAAGTCAATGCAGTGGTCACGACCAGGCCAGACAGTGGGCCTAGTGACAGGCTGCAGGTGCAGTCTCTCTCTCTAATATCATTGATGACAGCAGGATGGATTCATGACTGTCTGAGGGAATGAATCTGTGGTGGTGCTTGGCACCATTTTCTGTTATCCGAGCTGGACTTCAAGTAAGTGGGACGTGACTGTACCACCAAGCAGTGACACACAAATGGTGTGTGATGCATGGATCACCTGAAGGCAGGGGGGACAGAAACATTCTGGTGTGGGTGTGGGGAGGGAAGAAAATCATCAAAGGACCTCATTTGGAGCCACTTCATTGGCTAGCATTGCCCCAGAGAGAAATCTGTGTGGAAACAAAAATGTCTGAGCTCTTTAGATGGTCAAGGGGGCTAACAGTCGGAGGTGCCTGTGGCTACGAACGATCAACCCCTCCCCCCAAGGTTTACTGACACAGTGGCAAAGCATAGTGGTCAGGGAAGAAAAAAGAAATGGAAAAAAGAAAAAAAGAAATCAGTGGCCCCTCAAACTAGGGGGCCCAGGGCAAATGCCGCTTCTGCCCTATGGTTAATCTGGCCCTGTCTGTAGCATGCTGTATGGTACTTATATTATTATTGACTTTTCCATTAGCAGTTTATAACTTCTAGCCACTAGAGGGCTACATCTTCTACCCTTGGCTAGTCTGCCTCGTATAGTTTATGGGGATCGTGTGACTGTGTCGATTTCTCCACTTGCAGATTATGCTTTACTACCAATAGTGGGCCTATGCCATGTGTCTCCTGGTGGTTACCCGCTGACTTAGCTCACATTATGAAGCCCACCCTGCTCCCTCTACTGGCAGCCTCTCTGCATGGCACCCTACTGTGTTTTGACTTCTGTGCCTCTGTTCTAGCCACTGAGCAGAAGTATCTTACTCACTGCTCACCCTTCTTCTCTCCAGATGTAGCACCCCCCCAACCACACAGATGGGAGCTAACTCAAACTGCAGCCTACATTATGCTATTCTTTCCAATCTAGAAAAGCGACAAATTGGTCTTTTCTTGCACTCTCTTTCACTGTCACCCTCATCGATATTCCTCCCTTACCACCCATTTCTATCCATGCTGCTTCTGGCAGGGGATGTGGAGACAAACCCTGGCCCCTTGGATGTCCCTATAGCCTATTCTCATACTATGTGTGCCTGCTCCCTGGGATTTAAGATAGCCCACCTAAACATATGCAGCCTACCTTCCAAATACCCTGACCTTGAAGCCTGGAGAACCCTCTATAAACCCCATGTCCTGGGTCTCACTGAGATGTGGCTTAAACTGCACATCCCTGATAATTCCTACAAATTATTGGGTTATTCCTTATTGGGTTGTGATTGCCCTGGGAGAAAGAAGGATGGTGGCATCGCTGTTTACATCAGTGAACCCCTAACAGCCACCCTTTTGCTCACATCAACCCTGGTATTCTCTAGCGAGTGGCTCATCTCCGAGTTAACTCTGGGTTCCACCAAAAAAATGTTCCTCGGCTGTTGCTATAACCCCCAGAAAGGGGGCACATCTGGTCTAGTAAATCACCTAATTGGCCTTAGAACTCTCTGTCCTCCAAGAGATACAGTACAGTTATTCTGGGAGACTTTAACCTAAACTGGTTAAGCCAACATGAACTTGAATATTCCAACCATCTCAAGCTTCATAGCCTGGTGCAAGTTGTCACCATCCCCAATAAGCAAAACATCTGTACCCTGAATCACTCACTCCTGGACTGGGTGGCTACAAGTAGGGAGGAGAAGTTTCTGCAGGTGGGGTCCTTGTCCAACTCCATCAATGACTACTCCCCTACTTATATTCTTTGGTTGAACAAAAATGTGCAGCCACCCCCTTCGGCCTTCTATTCCCTGACGGATGTATCCGTGGCAGTGAACTTCACTGAAGCCCTCCTGATGATTCAGGATAAACATTTCCCGATTACTACTAGAAAGGTGAGGGGTGGGTGCACCAGATGGGTCACAAAGGAGCTCTTGGTCCTTATGAAAGAAAGGGATTCAGCATGAATCGCCTACAAACGATCACCCACTCCCATCCTCTGGCACAGTTTTAGGAACTTACGTAACAAATGGAAGCGGTCTGCTGGAGCCAGTAAACATGATTTCTGCGAACGACTACACACTGAAAACCTTGCTAACCCTTGACAATTTTGGAACACCCTTAGCTCCCTCCTTACTTCTCATTCCCACAGCCCTATACTCCACCTAAATTCCCCTACTGGTTTACTGACTGACCCATCGGTAGTTGCACAAGCATTTAACTTAAAGTTCACTGACCTCTCTGCGCACCTTTGTAAACTCCCCTCTCAGTAACCCCCCTCTCCAGTAGCAGGTGCTAGCGACCCACCCTCCCCCATGCTCCCCTCCCACCCCGCCTTTCTATTTCAGAGCTATCACAGAAAAGTTCACCACCAAACTCCTTAGAGTCTCCCCTCCTGGGGGAGTCCTGGCTCTGATGACCTCTACCCCTCCTTGCTTAAACTAGTAGCCCCTGCCATCTCCCAGCCTCTGATGTTCATTTTTAAACTCGCCTTGGCTTCTTCTACTATGCCTGAACCATGGAAGACTGCCAAAGTGTCCCCAATTTTTAAAACTGGGGACCCTCTCTCCTCTGACAATTACTGGCCGATTTTCATTCTCCCCCACCTTAGCAAACTTCTGGAAAAGGTAGTCCACCATCAGCTCACTGATCATATTGGTAAGTATAACTTCTTGCGTTATCAGCAACATGGATTCAAAAAGAATCACAGCACCTCCTCTGCCCTTACCCTATTTACCGGTCATGTCCTCAGGAATATGGATGGGGTACTGCCACTGACGCAGTGTTTGTGGACTTGACTAAGGCTTTTAACCTGGTCAGCCATCTGCTCCTCCTTACCAAACTCCACCAGCTTGGCTGCTTCCTTGAGACTCAGCAGTGGTCCCACAGTTACCTGACTGGCCACTCCCAGTTGGTGACTATTGGTACTGCCACCTCCCCAGGTCTTCCTATCACTACACGTGTCCCATAGGGCTCCATCCCGAGACCACTGCTTTTCTCCCTATTCATTAACTCCCTCCCTGCTGAAAGCCTAAATTGCCCCACCCTATTGTACGCCGATGACCTGGTCCTCTACCATAGTGACAAATCCATCCAAAACATATCCTCTGTGCTGTCCCAAAATTACGGCTACGCCCACAACTGGTTCATATCTAACATGCTCCTGGTAAATGAGAAGAAAACCAAGGCAATGTCTTGGATCCAAACCATACCTAGCTAATGCTGCTAAATCCAACTCCTCCCTTTCTTTGCTCTGCCCATCTGGACCTCTACTGCAGGTAGTCTCTGATTTTAAATACCTGGGTGTAACCCTACACCCATCCCTTTCATTCACTGTGCACACAAACACTGTAGTACACAGAATCGACCAAAAACTTGGCGATGCTTATTGCATAAAGAACTATCTTACCCCCGCTTCCCGATTTGCCATTGTCCGTGGAAACCTGCTCCCCATCCATGACTGTTGCTCTCCGATTTACTCCTCCTCACTGTCTGCTACCGTTTACCTTAGACCTAACTTGGTCTATGATAGAATCTGCCGTTTCGCGCTGATGGCCCCCTTCTGTTCCCATCACTGCGACCTATACAAATCTCTTGGTTGGCCCTCACTCAAATGTCATTTCGACTATATCCTTGGTAGTATCATTGATGGCACATTACATGATGGTATAGTGTTCCTGTATGCTTCTCTCTTTAAGGCACGTACTGTCCCTAGGTGTCTGCGTAATACTTCAGTCCCCAGAGTCTCCACTGTTATGGGGAGAAAAGCTGTATTGGTTGCCGCAGCATCTCTACGGACTAGCCTCCCTCAAGTTATCTGCACAGCCGTCTAGCATCACTCCTTCAAATCCAATCTCAGAACCTGGTTACTTCTGCAGTCCACCTGCTCATGCTTCCTAGGGTGACCTTCCCACTCTGGGGTGCAGTAACCTCTACCCCCCCTCCCTCCCTCACTCCAGCCCCACCTCTTTTTGGGGATCCTTATGTCTTTCCTTCCCCTTACATACTTGCTCTGTCACCCCATCCCTCCCCTGCTACTTTATGCCCCTTTTCCTCCACCTCCCCTCTCCCCAGTTGTTTCTCTAGATGTCCTGCCTTGTCTTTCTACTCTCTTCCTCCCTCTCCCTGTTATCTAGTTATTTAGCAACCTGGTGTGCGCCTGTGACTCCACTGGCACTAATTTCCTGCTTCCCTCCTCCCTCCCTCCTACTATGAGCCCTCCTAGAAATCTCACCCCCATAGCTGGCCCGGTGGCTGAGGGTTGAAGCTGGGCCGCCACATCAAGCTGGCGACCGGAGTTCAGGCAGAGCCTGGGTCACCAAGGGTTGGCAGGGAGGGATAGATCGAGCGTCTGTAGGACTGTTGTCCATCCGGGGAGATCTAGGTTTCACCCTCTGTAGCGGCTCCTGGTGATAACCGGGGCACTACAGAGTGGTGACAGCATAGGCGAACACGTCGGACGTCAGCATGTGGTGCTGGACGTCATTGCTGCGTCCGGCGCTCTGAGGAAGTTAATGGAGAGAAAACTTTGGGGAGGGGGCAATCTCAGCAGCTCATGGCTGCGCCCCGCACCCCCTGACCTGAGAGAGGCACCTGTCCAGGGCACGGCACAATGTTGGCCCGTCCCTGGTTCTGTGGTTTCGTGTGGCTCGTGCGCATGACCAGGTCAGGGGGTGCGGGTGGCAGTGGCTGGAGATCGCAGGGGTCAGCAACGCTGAGGGTGGAAAAAAGTGTTAAATGATAAAAAAGTAATTTCACCCTGTCACTCGCATCAATACCTAGTACACTCGGTGGATGACTCTGAACTGGCTCTGTTGTTCCCTACCTGCACTCATCTCCCTTGCTTCTCCTCATTTTACTTTCACCTAGGTATTGTTTTGCTTGTGAACTGATTACCCTTCTAGGTTTTGTTTGCCATCTCTCTATTTAGTATTTACTGCTGGTACCAAATTTTTTGACTACTCTGTTTTGAAACTTGTAACTGTACAGCTTGCATTATCTCTCTATACCATTGCTTACTCTGTCATGTACTGTTTCCTTGCAATTTATCTGTATTGCCTGTAACCTGCTACTACCATTTGGCTTGTATAATATCTCAAATCGTTTGTTCTCTGCCATTGTTTGTGGCCCGGGTCGTGCCTGAAAATGGTCCATGGATCAGTGCACTTACCTGATAAACAAAGACTTAGATAAAAATAAAATGAAAAAAAAACTTGAGTTATCAGAGTTATTTCATCTTATTATAACTGCAGTGCTTGCGTTGACCACCTGCTGAAGTCCCCAGATGGGATTTTTAGGGCGTTTGAAGCACAAATGTAAAAGTTGCGCTTCAGCACTGACCCTTTATTTTGAAATGTTTACATCAGTAAAAAAAGTGTTAGGTAATTAAGCAATAATCCACGACAGGGTGTGGGTTGTTGGGGGATTTGCCCATGCCTGGTGTGGTGCGTCACGAGGCCAGAGGCCTAGTGACTAAAGCCACACCAAAAGTGGGTAAATCCCACAACAGTCCACACCCTTGAGCAGATTACTGTGATTATACAATTGGTAGTAAATAAAGGATTTCAAAAAAATTATAAAGTTTAGATATTTAAACAAGTGTTTGATTTCTATAGCAATACCTTCCTCTCTGAAGAAATAGTTCTGTGTTGCTAGGTAGAATATGAAAGGTGCCCTCCCACTCCTGAGACACACAGAGACAGACACGCTCTGAAATCCTGTATTTTTTGGGTTAGAAATAGAGAGTGGTGCGAATGTAAAGCAGCTCCTATTAAGTATAGAGAGACAGCCTGGTGTGAGGTGAACTTTGAGCGGCTTCCTTATGTAACCTCAAGGTGGCGCTATCCCAAGGGCTACTACACCTGCCTGCTTGGCTGGTAGCAGGTTAAGTGGCATGAGTTCGGAAACGGGTGCCTTCACCCAGAGGTCAGGGTTGGTAGTGGACAATCTAGCCTGGGCACAGCCCTCTGGGACACTGTAACCCCCCCTCTGTTCCTGCTAGTGGCCCACACATTGCACAGTAATTACTTTCACAATACCCCTGATATGCTTTGCAAATACCCACACAGTTCACACTTACCACCAAGACTGGTTTCTCCATTTCAACCCTGGGGAGACCCTGTAAAACAAGGTTAGGCAGAGCAAATGGCAACAATACAATACTTCGAGCACAAATTGGAACCACAGTCTGGTTAAATGCAGAAACAAGTGGATCTGCTTTATTCAGAGGGGTTTGAACATGGGAGGGGTAATCAGGTTAATTAGCTTAATGACTACCAATCACACAGCTGTGTATGCAGTCAAAGTCCCTAACACAGTCAAAGTCTCTGTGTACCCAGTTGGAAAGAAAGGTGGCTAGTCAGGACCGTCGCCTGGGGTAGGCCGGCACTGCAGCTGGTCGGGGCCCTGCGATGGAAAAACAGCTTGCATAACACACTTTCGTAATCCGGAGCCAGATGGCTCAGTTCGTGAAAGAAAGAAACAACACAGCAATCAGATGACACACTTAGAGTAAAAGATAGTTGCAGGGAGCTACCCTGATGGTGACTCACGATACCCAAGACTGGACACAGGATAGACGAAAATTGAGACAGTAGATGAATTCTCTGGATTGCCAGGAGAAGCAGGGCCCACACAATTCACCTCGGCGTCGTTCCTGTTCAGGCGTGGAGCAGGGGGCTGATCCCTGGGCAGGTCTCTCATCGATGGCTCTTCTCTGTGCAGCACGGTGGGATGGAGGGGCCCTCGTGGCAAGGCCCAGCCACATGGAGTTAACAGCGGATTCAGTCTGCTTGCGCTTGACACAACTTCCAGCAAGCAGAACCCAGTTCTCAATGTGGGGAGCCAATCTGCGATCCCCTTCCAGTACACACACATTTTTATGTAAAAAGAAACTTACTGAACCAGGCACAGCACTCCCTGGTTACAATCGCTAAGTTCTCTGCACCACACAGAAGTCTTGAATGGAAAAGGGATTTCTGGCAGGCTAATCACATTCATCACAATCTGTGGTCCTCCTCAGGTAAGCCTGATCCCCCCTTCAGTAGCTTACTTGGTTCACCAAACTTGGATTTAGTTTGATCACGACTCTCTATCTCTCTCTCTTTTTCTTTCTTTCCCTAACAGGGCAGTTAACAGGCGTGTAGGCTGGAAATCAGGCCTTTCCTCAGTTCTCCCGCTTGAAACTATGCAGTTGCTGCGCGAACTATCATGAACTGCTGCTCTTTCAGCTTCCAACTTAGATCTGGCTTGCCAGCAGACAGTTCAGGGGATTTCCCTCAGATCCAAAAGGTTCGGTTGGTCAGTTCAGCCATCAGTCACAGCAAGAGCTCCCCCTTCAGTTACAAAAGGCGCCAACAGTCCAAAACTACAAATCCCAAGCTAGTAATCCACTCAGCCTCTATAAGCAGGCTCCATTTTAGAGTCCCCCAGTACTGATTGGTCCAATTCGGCAGCTCAGGACCAAAATGGTGGAGATAATCCGAACAGTCCTTGTTGCAAAGAAGGCAGGTTAGAACAAACTACATTATCATTATTACTCTAAATGACTTTCAGCAACTAATTACATCTTTCTACAGAGCTCCCTCTGTACAATTAGCGACAGCAGAAACAGAGCCAGAGGTCTGGCCCACGGGGACAAGAAAGGGAGGAAAAACTTACCTGCCCCGGTTTTTTTTTTTTCCTCCAATTGTTTAACCAGGAGTAGCACACTAAGTTGAAAGCTTGTTTACAGGTGCGACCTGGAGCACAGGGAAGTTAAGTGACTTGCTCAGGGTCACACAGTATGCAAGTGGGGACTGTGGGATTCAAACCCAGGTCTCCAGATTTGCAGCTCAGAGCCTTAAACCACCGCACTATACTGCCTCCCACTGTAGGGCTGACCAACCTGGACCACCACCTGCTCGATGGGACTCTGGACTGCTGTAGCACAGCGAAGCAAACATTTTCATCTGTTCAACCTTGTTGATACCCTTCAGTATGTGGAAGACTGAGATTAGCCTCCTTCATAGCCTTTTCTCCAGGATGAACATGTTAAGGTTCTCCAGTCTCTCTTTTCGCTTCTATCCTCCACACCCTTTAACATTTTGATGGCCAACCCTACATTGCACCCTATCTACTGCCTCAATATCCTTTTTTGTATTGGGCCCAGAACTGCACAGAGTACTTCAGGTGGGGCCTGACCAGGGCTTTGTACGGTGGTAACATAACATTACTTCCGTTGCTCAGCTGGTGCCCCTTTTTAATGCACTCCAGCATTCTTTAAGCATTGACAAGATGGCGGCCACGCTGGGCCTGCCATTGACAGCAGCAGCTTAGAGAAACATAGAATTTGACGGCAGATAAGGACCACTTGGCCCACCTAGTCTGCCCATTTTCCTACCTAACAGATAAGCTGCAGATCCTAGTTAACCAACAGCTTACTTCCTCTTACCCGCCCCTAGGACTGCCTTATGCCTGTCTCATGCATTCTTGAAGTCCCCCACTGTTCTTGACTCCACGACCTCCTCAGAGAGGCTGTTCCATGCATCCACAACCCTCTCTGTGAAAAAATACTTCCTCACATTACCCCTGAGCCGTCCCCCCTCTATCTTCAAATTGTGCCCCCTTGTTCTTGCACATCTCTTTTTCTGGAAGATGCTACCCTCTTGGACTTTGTTAATTCCCTTGAGGTACTTGAAAGTTTCTATCATGTCCCCTCTCTCCCTTCTTTCCTCAAGAGTATACATATTAAGCTCCTTTAGTCTTTCTTCGTATGTCTTCTGGTGCAGACCTTGCACCATTTTGGTTGCCCTCCTCTGGACAGCCTCCACTCTGTCTATGTCTTTGCGGAGATGAGGTCTCCAGAACTGCACACAGTACTCCAGATGGGGTCTCACCAACTGTCTGTACAGAGGGATAACAACTTCCTGTTTTCCACTATTGATGCCTCTTCCTATGCATCCCAGCATCCCCCCAGCCTTCCTTACTGCCTGCTCACATTGCTTGCCCACCTTTAGGTTATCTGATATAATTACCCCCAGGTCCCTTTCTATTTTTACTGTTGTCAGTATCTCACCCCCATTGTATACGCTTCCCTGGGTTTTGTTTCCCATGTGCATTACCTTGCACTTCTTTGCATTGAATCTGAGCTGCCATACATTTGACCATTCCTCCAACCTTGCCAAGTCCCTTCTCATCCTTTCCACTCCATCTTGTGTATCAACCCGTTGCAGATCTTTTGTGTCATCTGCAAAGAGACATACTTTTCCTTCCATTTCCTCTGCAATGTCACTTATAAAGACATTAAAAAGAACTGGTCCCAGTACTGAACCCTGCGGTTCACCGCTAGTAACCCTCCTGTCTTCACTGTGTACTCCATTTACTACTACCCTTTGCGTCCTGTTGTCTAGCCAATTTTTTATCCAGGCTACCATCTTGGGACCCATTCCAAGGCTGGCTATCTTGTGTATTAATCTTTTGTGTGGGATTGTATCAAATGCCTTGCTAAAATCTAGGTAGACCATGTCCACAGCCCCTCCCTGGTCTACTACTTTGGTCACCCAGTCAAAGAAATCTATTAGATTCATCTGACATGACCTTCCCATCGTGAATCCATGCTGCCTTGGGTCCTGTGCCCCACTGGCCTCTAGGCACTCAACAATTCTTTCCTTCAGAAGTGATTCCATCATTTTCCCTACCACTGAGGTCAAACTAACTGGTCTGTAGTTTCCTGCCTCTGTCCTGCTCCCACTTTTGTGAAGAGGAATCACATTTGCCCTCCTCCAGTCCTCAGGTACCACCCCATCCTCCCATGATTTGTTAAAGAGAGTAGTCAGCGATATCACTAGTTCTACCCTTAGTTCTTTTAAAATTCTTGGGTGAATCCCATCAGGCCCCATTGCTTTGTCCACCTTCAATTTTATTAGTTCTTTCAGAACCCTTTCTTCTGTAAATGGACTGGTATCGACCCCGTCTTCAGAGTGTTTCTCTTGTTTGGTTTAGGTAACTCCCCCTCCTCTTCCTTTGTGAATACTGAGCAGAAATATTCGTTCAGTATCCCTGCTTTTTCACTGTCACCCTCTACCCACATTCCCTCCCCTTTATTAAGCTTCAGTATCCCTCCTTTGGTCTTTCTTCGCTCCCTAATGTACCTATAAAAGGTCTTATCCCCCTTCTTAACAGAATTGGCTATCCTTTCCTCGGTTTGGGCCTTTGCTATTCTGACTGCCTTCCCAGCCTCTTTCTGCTTTAACTGATAAAGTTCTCTGTCCTGCTCCTTCTGTGTTTCCTTATATTTCCTGAATGCTGTCCTTTTCTCCTTAACCTTCCCTGCCACCTCTTTTGAGAACCATAGCGTTTTTCCTTCATTGTGTTTTATTGATTTGCTTTACACAAAGGCTTGTTGCCTCTGTGATGGCTGTTTTGATCACTCCCCATTGTTCCTCCACCCCTCCTTCTTGCCTGTTTGCTAGTGCTTTTCTGAGGCACTCTCTCATTTTCCCAAAGTTGGCCTTCCTAAAGTCTAGTACTCTTGCTTTTGTATGGCTTGATTGTGTGGCTGTGTTTATCGTGAACCACACTGTTTGGTGGTCGCTTGTTCCCAGATGGCTACCCACTTCTAAATCTGAGATTCTTTCTCCATCCCCATTTGAAAGTACCAGGTCAAAGATTGCTCCTTCCCGAGTGGGTTCCGATACTAGCTGTCTGAGGCATGCCCCCTGTAGGGCATCAAGAATGACCTTGCTCTTGGATGTGTCTGCAGCAAAGGTGCTCCAGTTAACATCTGGCATATTCAGGTCCCCCATCAACAATATCTCCCCTTTTTCTGCCATTCTAAGAAAGCCTTCTATCATTTCCTTGTCCATTCCCTCCCACTAGAGCTTTGGTTTTAGAGTGTTTTTCATTTTAGTTCGTTTTAGAGTGTTTTTTGTTTTAGTTCTAAAGTGTGTTTTGTGTTGATTTTACTTTATTTTGCACGTATATTGCTGGCCCTATGGATCCATGTCATGTTGTGAGCAAACCCTTAATTTCTCTCTGCCCAATTAGGTTGCAACTGCACGCTAGCTGCCTGTTTTTTGGCTTAGGTCCTCTACCTCCCTCCCTTATGCTCTCCCATACCCACCATGCCGTCCCAGCTCTCCACCCTCCCTATTCCCTTCTGTTTTATTCTGCCGTTGCATTGAGCACCTACCTAGTATTATTTGTGTCATATGATGTACTGTAACTGTTGTATAGAACTCTTTTGTGTACTGGTATTAACCAGACCCATCCTGTAAAGGTGTTCTGTATTTATTTGTTGCCTTGATGATATATTGTCACTGTTGTATGTAACTCTATTTTGACCGGCCTTAACCAGGTCCATCTTGTAAATGAGCTTTGCTCAACAATGTTCACCTGGATAAATAAAGATTTTGACTGATTGATTCATTCATTCATTGTATTTTGTGCTTATCCTATTTTGTTGCAGCACAGTTGATCGTTACCTCAAGTATGCCCATTTTTCCTAGTTAAGGTGTATTGGGTGTCACACCGTCTGTTTAGTGCCTAATGCCAGCATTAGGATTTTACTCGGGCAGTCACCTGTAGGTGTATATCGTGGATGGCACCTTTGCGATCTGTGTCTCTGCTTGCGAACTGGGGCATCATAGGGGGTTTGTGTTCTCTGCCCCCGGGATATTGTCGGAAATTTACACCTGTGGGCTACCAAGAAAATTTCCCGGACGGACGCTTGGCAGCTGAGTGGAGAATCTTTACTTGGGAATACTGCCTTGGAAAGCTAATTGACTGACCTATAGAAGGATCCATCTGCCGTTGGCCAGTTGGTGGACTGAGCTTACCAGGAGACCCAGCGGAAGTGGGTCCCAGGCTCGGGTTTTTTCCCTTGGGGTAACCAGGAGGTGCAGACTGGAGGGTCGACAGCTTTCTAGGGTTGTCCTGCGGTCTTGGAGGGTTGCCTGGCAAGGTTGGGTATTCCCCCAGGGCTTTAATGAGTGGGATTGACTGGGTTTTTGGGTAACTGCTCTCAGGCTGGTTTTCACCTGGAACGGACACTCCTAAGTGATTTTCGTCTTTCAGGATCTGATTTTCTTGGGGTTTCAGTCATGGCTTCAAAGGATTGGGAATTAGGACCTTTTACAGTGAAGATCTCCTGGACTTTTGTGGCTGAGAGAGGGGCTGCAAGTATTCTGAGACCTAAGCTAGCTAATAATATTACTTGTGCATTCAAGAGGGCCTTCATCTGATTTCATTGGGCACTTTAGTTTTTGGTAAAGGTAGCAGTGAGAGTGCTACATTATTTGATTGTCTGTTTCGGGTAAGGAGGTGGTGAGAGCTCCTCCTCCCTCTGTAAACTATTAAGAAGCTGTGGCAAACTTTTTGTTTTTCAGTTGGAAATATTGGACACTGTGATGCAAGCATATAGGACAATAACAGATCTATAATCTTGTTTACATTTCCACTGGGTTTAAATGGGTGCTGCTGGTGTTATGATGCTGTGCAGCAATTAAGATACATACTAGCTCACTTGATAATATTTTGTGTTTTGTTTGTGTTTTTGGGGTTTGTTATAGGGGTATTTTAAAAGGTTATGAGAATTATTTGGGTGAGTGAGGAAGTGAGTGAGGGAGTAATTGGTTTAATTATTATTTTGTGGGGTTTATTTTTAATAGTTGTTATATTGTAGATTTACTTTTACTAGAGCTCTTCTTTCCTGTAACATTGTGGGGCTGGAAAATTCTGGGGAGGCTTTGTAGAATGTGCTGGCACACTACTGTCTTGGTCAGGTGCTACTCTCCCTCAGAGCTCTGCAGTCTCCGGCCTTTTACTTGTCCCCCATTGCCTGGCACAACATACCGGCGTTGCTGAGCTCTAGGGATTGTGTGCAGGAGAAGGGGTAGGGCCATGGACCTGGCGGGGGGAGTGTATAGAGGTGCTGAGAGCCAGGAGATGCCCTGGGGCAAAATGGGTGCCTATTTATTTATTTGTGTCTAGGATTACAAAGTACCTTTGAGCCAAGGCTCTTTTACACAGGTTCCACGTCATGCTGGTTGCAGGGTAACAGACACTAAAACATAAAACAGTTACTGGCACATGGTTTTAGACAGTAACTTTGCTTGACAAAATCAGACTGAGCAATGAGTAACTCAAGAAACAATGGGAGGAAGAGGGCAAGAAGGGGAGAGGGCTGAGGGTAGGGGAAGGCATAGGCGTAGAGGGTCAGGGTGAGGCAGCCAAGGGGCCTTGTCAGGACAGACACAGGGCAAGTGTATTAGAAGTTGCACTGTACAGGTAAGTGCAAGAAGAGAGGGCAGAAACTGACACCTATAAGGTCAGAAGCAGTGTAGGGAATGAAGATGTTATGGGGTGCAAGCACAAGAGGAGGTGCCAGTTATGGAATGGCGGAGCTCTTTTTTTAAACGCTTAAAGCGTTGCTATGGATGAGGTGTCACTAGAGAGCTCATTCAGCCAACTTGGAGCCTTGTATGCAAATGACCTTTGCCCTTGGGATGTGCGGCAGCGGGGGATTTGAAGTATTTGGGGCTTAGAGCTCTTGGTGTTGCGGTTGGTGACTTTGGGTTTGAGGAGGGTGCTGACTCCTGGTGGTGCCTTTTCCATCATGATTTTCTTAGCAGTGATGCAGGTTTGGTATTTGATTCAGTTGTTCAGTTGCAGCCAGCCTGTTTTGGAGTAGAGGTTGCAGGTGTGGGTAAGACGATGGGAACCAGTAATGAGTCGGCAGGCTTGATTGAGGGAAGTTGAAACACACCTGAGAGATGAAGTTGTGGCAGATCCATAGATAATGAGACCATAGTCAGTGATACTAATGGTGGAGCTATGGACAGAGCTTCTGGGGTTAGATGTTTCCTATGTTGGAATAGTAGGCCCATCCTGGTGTTGGCTACTTTTGCCACATTATTGATGTGTGGGACATAGGAGAGATAACAGTCGAGGGTGAGTCCAAGGTATTTGAAGGTATGAACTTGTTCAAGGGTGATTCCTTGCTTGGTTTTATTGGAGAGCTGATATTGTTTGTATTTGTTTTGGGAGCTGCAGAAGTTCATGGTCTTTGTTTTTTTCTGGTTAAGTACAAATCTGTGTTTTGTGAACCAGTTTTCGACTGCAGAGAAGGCCTGTTGGAGGTTGCCTTGTAGATGGACTGGATCATGGTGGGATGCCAGGATGACAGCATCATCTGCGTAGAGTAGGATCTGTTCAGGGCATGATTCTGGCAGTGAGTTCAGAAAGAGGCTGAAAAGGAGGGGGCCCAAGATTGAGCCCTGTGGGACACCGGACCGGACTGGTCTTTGGTCTAAGAGTCTGCCAGCAATTCTCACTCTTTGGGAGCGGTTGTCTAAGTAGCTTTTGAACTAGTTCACGAGTTGATTAGAGAGCTCTGCTAGTTGAAGCTGGGCAAGTAGGAGATTGTGGTTGGCCGGTATCAAGGCTTTAGTTAAGTCGATGAAGGTGGACCCAGTAAGATGACTGTTATCGAATGAGTGATGGATTGCACCAGTGAATTCAAGTAGCACCGTGGAGGCGCTACGACCTTTTCTAAAGTCATGTTGCTCCTTGCACAGGATGTTGGGATTGTGTAGGAAGTCGGTGAGCTGGTCTGACACAATCCATCCTAGGGCATTGGAGAGTGGAGGTAGGATGGAAATTGGATGGTAATTCTCAGTAGCTGTTTTGTCACCATTTTTATGAATTGGGGTTACCATGGCAGATTTCGATAAGTCAGAGAACTGGCTGAGGCTGAGGGAGAGATTGAAAATCCTGGTCCGTGGTCCGGAGTACTTCTTCAAGTGTGAGTGCTAGCAGTTTGAGGTCGAGGGAGTCACTGCTGGCTCTGGAGTTGCAAATGGCTTTGGTAACGTAGCTACAGACTTGATGTATTTTTACTGCTTTAAAGTAGAAGGGAGGGTGGCTGGGGGGGCAAGGGGAACCACCTCATCGAAAAAACCCAGTGGGAGTACAGCACTGAGGTTCGTGAAGGTGTCATTGAATGTATCAGCAATGAGTTTCTGGTCAAGTGTAGTTTCATCATTTATGCTAAGTACTGACGGGGGTGATTTAGATTGCTTCCCGATGACTTCTTTAATGTTATTCCAGAAGTCCCTACCGTTGCTCCATGAGTAAGTGAAAGCATTATGGAAATAGGTGGTCTTCGTATCCCGGATATATTTGGTGCAGTCATTTCATGCATGTTTATAGTTAGCAATATCAACTTGTCTCCCGGTGTTTCTGTCAATCTCCCAAGGGTGGTCTTGAGCTTTTAGTCATCTAAGTAGGTCTACGGTGAGCCAGGGGTTGCATAGGGCTTTGGCCTTGCGCTTCTTGAGGGGTGCAAATATGTTGCATGCTTGGTTGAAGATCCTGATGAAGTGTTCCAGTGCGGTGTTCACATTGGTTGCAGTGAGAATTGGGGACCAATCCTGTTGACAAAGGAAGGTTTTGAGATGAGGTAGCTTGCCTCTAGGTAGAACTTGGCTAGTAATGGTTCGGGGGGGGCTTGAAGAATTTATTGGACCAGTAGCAGATGATGGAGGAGTGGTCACTAAGTGTGTCAGGGAGGACAGTGGTGTTTGTGATCCTGGTGGGATGGCTTATTAGGATACAATCTAGAAGGGTGCTGGTACCCGTTTTATAGTTTGTCCTGGTTGGGGAGCTAACCATCTGAGAAAGGTTTGCTGCCACTATCAAGTCCCTGTATGCCCCTGCCTCTGCAGCAGACCAGTTAATATTAAAGTCACCGAGGAGGATGGTTTCTGAGTCAGGTGAGAGAGATTTGGTAAATTCCAGGACTGCGTTAAGCCCATTACCTTGCTCTCCCAGTGGAATGTAGACTGTGACAACTGTGATGGCTTTATTATGCGCACCGAGAAGGATCTTGACAGGAAGAATCTATGCAGTGGTAGTTTGGGGGTTTAAGTTGATGAGGTGCCTCCCGGATCATGTTCTTAAGGTACAGGGCGCAGCCACCACCTCTTTTTGATGTTCAGTCAAGCTGATAGACATTATACACAAGGAGGATGATAGCATGGTTGGGAACCGAAGGCGAGAACCAGGTTTCTACAACTGCTAGTATGCCTGGGTTATTCTGGCAGGCAAAAGTCTGAAGGGCGTCAATTTTGTGAAGAAGACTGCATATGTTAAGTGAGATTATTGAGAGGGATCCTGGTTGATTGGTCTGAGTTGTTCTTATTGTAGGGGCTGTTCCGGGATTCGGATGAATGTTTCCCAACAATAGCAGGAGAAGAAGTATACGTTTTAGAGTACTGGTGTGAGATACCCAAGACTAGCACCTATTTTTTGGGCCAGAGAACTCCGAGATTCACCAGGGCAAGTAAACGGGTCGAGCCATGGGTAAAGTGTGGCAGTAGTAACGGTGGATAGGGGGAGTACCCAACAGCCATTTGGAGGAGAGAGCCAATACGTAGTGATTGGAGATGCTCAAGGTGGGTACATGAGATCGAGAGGGAGGGTACCATGGAGGGGGTGAGAGAGCCTGAGTTAGTAGATGTTCGGGACAGTGGGGAAGCATGAGCAGGGGGGCTGTAGGAGTGGGAAGAGGGCAAATAAGGTGAGGAGAAAGGGGTACAGAGTACCGGTGTCATGTATGATTCAATGTGAATGGGGGGAGAGCGGGCACAGGGTGCTGGGTAGGTGGGAGGCAGCTACTGAAAGTGGCAGGAGGTAGGCAATGAGGTGGAGGCTCGGGGGGCAGGGGGAACTAGGTAAGCAGGTGGCTGAGGGAGAATGGGCAGAGGGTGGGGCAGTGAGGAGACAAGGGCAGTAGCAAAAGAGGAGGAGGATATAGCAGAGAGGTAGTGGGAGGGCATTAATGAGTGTAACAAGACAGGGAGACAGGAGGTAGCAGCTCTAGAATAGAGTTCAGGAGTGAAAGGGTGCATGGAAGCTACAGAATGCCAAAGGGGGGTTGGCCAGTCACAGAATCTGATGATTTAACAAGATTGGCAATGACAGCTGTCTTGTTTACAATAGACCTGGCACTGCATAACACCACCTGAGTAGGATGGGCGTCCGAGGTTGCCCATGCTGCCTACCCACTAGAGGGGGAACCCTTGAGTATGGGCGCAAGCAGGGTGTCCTCTGCTTGATGCCCTACGGAGGGTTCCCCTCTTGTGAGTAGGCTGCGGGCAACCTTGGACGCCCATTCTACTCAGGTGGTGTTATGCAGTGCCAGGTCTATTAAAAACAAGACAGCTGTCATTGCCGATCTTGTTGTCATCAGACCTGACTCGCATCACCAAGACTTGGCTGGATGAAAATGCTGGCCCAGTATTGGGGCAACAATTCCAGATGGGTTCTCGGGGATACTCCATCCGAGGGAGGATCGGAGGGACAGTGGTGTTGCCATCTGTTTCAGGGAGGAATTGGGCCTGATGGAGGTTCCAGTGGGGGAGACCAGATCCTTTGCATATATTGTGGGTGAAGGTGTGGGGTACAAGATTCTCCTCATCTACTGTCCACCCAGCAATGAGAAGCATTTCCTGCAGGAAGTCGTGGACTTCGTTGTTGGCCTGATGTTGCACTGGGGGACTTCAACGCATGGATCGACAATGAACTCTTGCAGTTTGATCAGGACTTCTCCCAACTGATGCATTCACTGATGCTGCTTCACACAAGTTGTTACCTCTGCAACCTGTATTCACTTTATTTCCCTGGACCTGGTCTTCCTACTGGGGATGGAAGTTTCCGACGTGGTGGTGGAACCAGTTGGTTGGTCATACCATCACTCTATATGGTTCAGTTTCCAGGCACCCCATTATAGGCCTGCCCCCATGGAAATGGTCCAGTATTGCCCTTTAAGGAGATTGACCTCAGCTTGCCCGACGGCGATACTGGACTTTCCGGGCTTTCCAAGTGTGAGTACAGATCCAGAAAAACTGGTACTAGCCTATAAAATAAGGCTGTTGTGGGGGCTCTGGATGTAATTGCTCCTGTCCATGTTCACCCACTAACTCTTCGACCTTGGTCCCCCTGGTTTAATGGGGATCTTAGGGAGATGAGACGTGTGGGGCAAAGGCTGGAGCAGTGCTGGTGGAAGTTAGGTGTTGATACCGACAGGTTTAGATTGATATCCCATTACAAGGATTATCAATTGACTATCTCTTGTAAGAAGGCAGAGTTCCTGTCCAGGGAGATTGCCGCTGCACAGAATCGACCGGCCCAGCTCTTCTGTACGGTGGACAGGTTGTGCAATCCAACCTGTCTTCGGTCATGGAGAGTATTGTCACAAGAGAAATGTGACGAGTTTGGTCGGTTCTTTGTGGATAAGGTTGCTGATATCAGAACCAAAATCTGTGCGGCATGCTATATTGGGAGTTGCGAGGGTCAGTGGGAGGTTGCCGCTCCTCAGTTTGTCTGGTCTGACTTCGACCAGCTAATGATCGGGGATGTCGTACAGATGGTCCAAGAGTTGCGGCCGACCTACTGTAGTTTGGACCGAGGCCCTACCCATCTCTTAGTAGGATGCGTTGAGATCATCGGCCTGGTCCTTGCTGAGATTCTCCAGTGCTCACTGAGGGCAGGAGTGTTCCTGAACTCCTTAAAGGAGGCCGTGGTGACTCCTGTACTCAAGAAGCCATCTCTTGACCTGGACTGTCTCACTAACTACAGGTCAGTCTCTAGTCTTCCCTGTATCGGGAAGCTTATTGAGAAGGCAGTCGCGCTACAGCTTGAGGTATATCTAACCACCCATGACATCTATGATCCTCTCCAGTGTGGATTCCGGAAGAGGCATCGCACCGAGACAGCACTGGTATGGGTACTCAATGATCTCCTGATAGCGCGAGATCAGAGGTCATGTTCCATGTTAGTCCTCCTTGATCTCTCTGCAGCATTTGACACCATGGACTATGAGGTGCTGCTAGAGCACCTGTGGTTTTTCTTCGGACTGTCTGGGACAGTCGTCAGTTGGTTATAATCTTTCTTCTGGGGTAGGTCTCAGAGAGTGGTGTCTGGAGTTTTTTCTTTGGACCCAGTCTTCCTACCCTATGGGGTACCGCAGGGCTCTGTGCTTTCACCCATGTTTGCGGTGTACATGCTGCCATTGGGAGACATTGTAAGTTGGTATGGGCTGAGTTTCCACTGCTAAGCAGATGATACTCTGCTCTACCTGTCCTTAGTACCCGGTGAAGATGATCCAGTCTCAGTGTTTAACAGCTGCCTTGCCGAGACCCAGGACTGGATGAATGCTGGTTGAGGTTGAGCCCGGATAAGACCAAGGTGCTGGTGGAGGATCCTGGCCATCAGGTGGAAGGGGCATGGGCTGGATAGCCGACTGGGCTTTGGCTTGGTGGCAACCAGCTAGTGTCCTCTGACCGGGTACGAGGTCTTGGCGTTATTGTTGATGACGGATTGACCCTTAAAACTGAGGTGTCATCTGCAGTCAAGTCCTCATTTTATCATCTGAGGAATCTCGCCTGGGTTAAGCACCTAGTGCCCCCTGATGACCTTTCTACTTTGGTCCATGCCTTTGTGACCTCCTGCCTTGACTATTGCAATTCTCTGTACCTAGGGCTACCGGGGGTTGATATCGGCCCCCTGCAGCTAGTGCAAAATGCATCTGACAAGTTGTTGACTGGCTTACCTCAGTCTTGCCATATCACACCTGTGCTCTGCAGTCTGCACTGGCTGCCTGTTCAGTGGCGTATCACCTTTAAGGTTGGATTACTGACCTATAAAGCCCTACATGGGAAGAGTCTGGTCTACCTGTAAGATCTCCTGGCCCCCTACCACCCCATCAGTCCACTCCACTCTACCAACGAGGGATTGCTAGAGACTCCCAGGGTCCACCTAAAGACATCTGGGGCCCGTGCATTTAGTTTTGCAGCCCTGACCATGTGGAATTCTCTACCTCGTCGGGTAAGAGAGTGCCTGACTGTGGAGAGTTTTAAATCTGCCTTAAAAGCCTATTTATTTGACCTTGCCTTCCTAGATTATGAGTAATATCTGTACCATGATTAAGTATTTTATTGTTTTATTTGTGGTTTTAATTTATGTATATTTTTGCATATTGTACAACGCTTGGATACTTGTTGACTTGCGCTGTATAAATAAAATAAAGTTGAAGTTGAAGCCTTCTTTACAGCAGTCATGCACTGTTTGTAAGGTCTCAAAATATAGCCTTTCTGCATTTCTGTGGAAATGTGGAAAGGCTCTTGGAAATGTTGTTGTGACCTCTAGCATTTCCCTCTGGAAATGCTATACCACTCTGCCGCAGTTTGCTATGTGACCACACGGCAGAGTAGCAGCAGAGAATGCTTACCTCACTGTCTGGTCAGGGGTAGGGCGTAGAGTCTCCTGATCAGCCATGAGTGCTGAAACTGCAGGAACAGGCTTGGAAACAGGCATTGATAGAGCAGACTGTGGGATCCTTCATAAGGCTTCTAGCGGAGATCAGCACGTGACACACAGATTGAGACCTGATTGGTCAGAGGTGGCTTAAACGAGTGTGCTCCATTTCCTGTGTCACAGTTAGAGTGGGGGTAGCATGTTGTGAAGATCTCCATTGGCACACACTGCGATATTGGCCATTTCGGAGAGAGAAAAACTTTTTAAAATAATTGGACTTCTTGGAGGGGCCTAGCTTTGTGAGAGACCAGGAGCAGCAGGAGAGAGGAACAAGGGTGTAGGGAGAAAGAATGTAGCAGTGGGTGACTGAAAAACTATCTCAGGGAGGCAGGGGATCTCAGTTAAAAATCATTCCCTGAAGCTTAAAAAAATAATCTTTCCGAAGGCAGTGGTGGGGAAAGAAAGGAGCAACGTGGATGTGGAGAGAAAGAAGGCAGCAGTGGTGGGAGACTGGAAAAGGATCTCAAAATCATTACCTGAAGCTAAAAGGGGTCATAAAAAAGTAACCTAATGCTATTTCAAGACTAGAGCTGAAAATTATATTGTATGGAGTGTGCTGGGGAGAAACAGTCTGTACAGGGAAGGGGCTCTGAATCCCAGCAAGTGAAAAGAATTCTTAAAAAAAAAAAAAAAAAAAAACCAGAAAGAAAAGAAACTCATCAGTGGCGTGGTGGGGGAAAATTAACTCTGTGGGGGGATATCTGCCTCAACAAAAAAATCTCAGCTGAAGGTCTTCCTGCCTGTTGTATCAGTGGGGGAAAACCTACAGTAGCTGTGCAATGCAGATTTAATAAAACAGTTACCTAAATATAGGACTCAGAGTATACTGCTTTTCTACACATGGACGATCTGCTGCTCATGCTAGCCGATGCCGCCACAGCCCTCCCAAGGTGCCTGCCTTGCTCCAGACCTTCACTGCAGTATGTGGACTTAAATAAATCAAAGCAATACTGAGGTCCTCTCCTAGTTCCCTTGAATGACTGCTGTGCCCCGAACATCTTTCAGTCCTACGGGCTGACCTGGGCACTTGCTGGAATTACTCATCTTGGGATCCAGCTGCACAAGACCTTTCCAAATATGGTGGCCCAGAATATGGAACATCTATTGGCCTCCACAAAAATAAAGCTACAGAGATGGAAGGCTATACATGTATCTCTTGCTGGCAAAATTGATCCTATGAAGATGATTACAGTTCCGAGATTCTTATACCTCCTATAACACCTTCCCCTTCATATCCCTCAGGTCTAGTTCCACAAAATTGATAAGCTCATAGGTGACTTTTTATATGGGTAGGGAAATCCCCCAAGATTCAGTAAGGCCAAACTCAGATGTCACTGGAGCGGGGGCAGATGAAGCCACCCCTGGCTCTGTGTGTACTATTATCACTTTCATATCTGCACAAACAGTGAGATGGTTCGGTAGCCTGTGATAATGGTGACTGCAGTTAGGCGCTTTCAAAAAGGGCGACTCAGTCACAACGCCTGTGCACAGGGCTACTAGGCTGGAAGGGTGTCCTGATTGGGGGTTGTTGAATATAGCAACAGGATGTCGCTGTATGTACACACACATACGTGCATGGGGAGGGAGGGAGGGACCATGCGTGCGACAGGCAGAAGGAGAGGGAGGTTTGTGGGGTGTAGCATAGTGGTGGGCTGCCGAGCTGGCCGTGTGGCTTGGTGGCGAGCTAGAGGTTGGGAGGGTGCGGGTTTCGTTCTGGGAGTGTTCTTTTTCTGCGTCAGTCTGGGATTTTAATTTTTGTTTGTTTTGCACCCTTCTGACTTGCACCCCCCTGGAGTTGAGAATCCTTTAGTAGGGGGTGTGTAAGTCTCAGCCACCCACATAAATAAAAAAATCTAAGTCTCTGGCACCCTTTTCCTGTGTGCCGGTAGTGTACATCGCCGAAACTGATTTTCGGCGATGTACATGTAAACCCCCCCTGCAAATGGGGGTTCCCAAAAGTCTTCTAGGAGCTAGCTAAGTGCTCCCATCCTGAATTTTGTTTGACGTTTAAGCCGTTTATTTGTGAGTGCTTTTAGAGCCTCTGGTACTATCTCTTTAAGAGCTGCCTGCTCGCAGGCTAAATTAGCTTGAAAGGGGGAACTGTGTGGTTAATGCTCGAATCCCGCCCTGAGCTGCTGTCTGATCGCTCCATTTCTGCAGTCACTAAGAGCGCAGAGGGAGGCCATCTGAAAGATGTAACTGTTTTCCTGAAGTCATTTACAGCATTTGTAAAACTGCAGTTTGTCTAACCTGCCTTTATTGCAGCTGGGACTCTCTGTGTGTGTTGCCCCTCCGTTTTGGACCTGAATTGCTAATCTGGGCCAATTGGGTTAGGGGAGCCCTAAAATGGAGACTGCCTGAGCTAACCAGAACTTGGACTCTCGCCTGGAGCCTGCTTAAAGGAGGAATGTATGGCAGGTGCTTCTGGGAGCTGTAGTTTGGACCTTGGTGCCTTTCTGCCCCAACAGACGGAGCCCTGCAGTGATTGACAGTTGAATCCACCAACCGAACATGTGTGGAGCCTAGGAAAAATGCCCTGAACTGTTCCTGGAGGGCAGATGCGAGTTGACTGTGAAGGGAGTAGGAGCTGTGTTCTGCTGTGGTGTGCAGTTCGCGCGGAAAGCGCATGTAAGGTCCTGAAGTCGGCCTGTAGCCATTAGCAAGTGCTTATCGGACTGAATCCGAGTTTGTGGAAAAAAGGAAGAAGTGTGCAGATCCAGGCTTGCCCGTAGAAGACCGAAGATTTGCAGAAGTGCGATCGGCCTGTCGGGGACTCTGTTGCTGTGTGTGTTCTTGGGTTTTGCAGTATTTGCAATTGGGATCGAGAAGCAGCTGCCTGGTGTGGTAATTTCCTTTACATATAAATGTGCCTAGTGTTTGTAGGGGATCGCGATACCTCTTCCACTGGTTCTGTGAGTCGTGAGCTGAAGCTGGAAGCTGGACTCAAAGCTAATCGGACTGCATCCGTCTGCTTTCCAAGTCAGTTAGACCCTGTCACAGGGGTCTCATCTCCATGCCCTGCTCATCCTGGTCATCCAGAGCTACCTCCTCAATTCAGCTCGGTGTGGGGTTTGTGAATACAAATAGGGGTACTTCCCCTCACCTTCATTTAATCAAAGTGTGTCAACTGATTGTTGTATGTGCTTCTGTTTGTGGACTGAGCCGTTCGGCTCCGGATTACAGTTTGTGCATGTATTTCCTTCATACAGAGCCCCATTCAGCTGCACCAGCCAGCCAACCCCAGGCAACAGACCTGGCTAGCCCCTCCCAGCGGGTATCCTGAGAGTGACATTTTGGACCCTAAATATATGTGCACAGTACTGTGATTCGAACTTATCTAAACCAATCAACCTGATTACCTTCCTCCCATGGTACTGTCCCCCGAATAAACCAGATTTGTTGTTGTTATACTGTATACTGGCTGTGATGTTAATGCATCTAGAACAGTATTGCAAGTTGCTGTGTATGTTGTCTAACCTTGTTTTACAGGAGGTCCTCAGAGATGGGATGCAGAATCAGTCTCGAGGGTAAGTGGTATCTCTATGTGTAAAAAGTGTGCATATGTGGGATATTGGGATGGTAACTCCCGTGTATTGTGTGGACCATTACTGGGAACAACGGGGGGTCACAGTGTCCCAGAGGGCTGTACCCAAACTAGTTTAACCACTACTAACCCTGACCTCTGGGTGGAGTCACCCGTCATAGAACCTAGGCCCCTCAACCTGTCAGTAGCCAAGCAGACAGGGGTAGTAGTCCTTGGGATAGTGCCACCTGGGGGTTACATACACTTGCCCTAACAGTGATTGCCTTTCCGCAGTCGCCGTTATCACATGGAACCGATGGTTCCAATTGAGCCACTGTGAGGCTCCCCTGTGGTGACAAAATAGAAGCAGACCTGACAGGTGGCCACTCTCCAGCCCTCCTTCTATACACCAGAAGGAGATTTCTGAAGAACTTGTCTCCACCCATGTTAATATCCAGAACTTACTGGATGAAGCTTCACAAATGGATAGAGGAAGACCCCACCCCATGGAGGTGGTTGCCCCGGTTGGGCAACTTGACCATCTGACCATCCAGTTTCAGGGTAAGTCAAT
This sequence comes from Neoceratodus forsteri, assembly GCA_016271365.2. Classification (NCBI taxonomy): domain Eukaryota; kingdom Metazoa; phylum Chordata; order Ceratodontiformes; family Ceratodontidae; genus Neoceratodus; species Neoceratodus forsteri. The sequence continues at coordinate 516,097,710 of CM028135.1, read as the reverse complement.
AGACTGGCCAATATATGACCATCAAGGTCTACACCTGAAAAAAAGACCTCTCTCACAACCATAATTGCATTGGTTCCTTTGAGGGACTAATACAGAGATTTCAGATCCCCAGGCAAGACTTTTGGAGGTTCCTGCAATTCTGGGAGGTGCTTATACCTATAAACATGAACTCAGATAATGGAGAACACCCACTCCCCTCCCAGAGTCAACCATTACAGCTCTTCACTAAAATACAGAAAGGTAGATCCAGTCTTCTGTACAAGCTGCTCAGAGTCGCCCAGCCGGACTTAACAATACCAGCGCGGATTGCATGCTAAGAAGAGTTACATTTCCAAATTTCACCTAAACAATGGGAACTTTGCTGGAATATGCTTCATAGGGCATGCAAGGATGACTGAAGCAGGCTTATAGAAAAAAAAACCCTTCATAGATAGTACAGAACACCAAAAATGCCGAAATCCATGGGTCTCTCAGACCGTGACTTCTGCTGTTGGTGCCAGGCTCCTGGAACCTCCTTGCTTCATATATTGTGGGAGTGCCCACAACTCCATACATACTGGACATCAATCCAGAAGGTATGCACATCCCTGTTTAGAACCACACTACTGTCTCTCCAGAGAGTATGCACATCCCTGCTTGGAACCACACTACTGCCTCTCTGGAAGGTATGCACACCCCTGTTTGGAACCACACTACTGTCTCTCCGGAAAGTATGCACGTCCCTGTTTGGAACCACACTGCTGTCTCTCTGGAAGGTATGCACACCCCTGTTTGGAACCACACTACTGTCTCTCTGGAAGGTATGCACATCCCTGTTTGGAACCACACTGCTGTCTCTCTGGAAGATATGCACACCCCTGTTTGGAACCACACTACTGTCTCTCCAGAAAGTATGCACATCCCTGTTTGGAACCACACTGCTGTCTCTCTGGAAGGTATGCACATCCCTGTTTGGAATCACACTACTGTCTCTCTGGAAGGTATGCACACCCCTGTTTGGAACCACACTGCTGTCTCTCTGGAAGGTAGCTCTTCAGCTGCTTTCCAGAGGCCACCCCCAGGTCCTCTCCATCAGCACAACGGATCACAGCAGCTGGGGTAGCAACAAAATGACTAATCCTGTGCAGATGGGGTTGGCAGAAGCTTCCGCTGTCGCTGATTGGTTTGTGTCACTCAGGGAGCTGGTGACTTTTGAGTGCCTAGCCAGCTTCTCTAATAGTTCCATGAAACAGTACAAAAGATGCTGGAATCCTTTCCTGAAATCTCCATACAGTATCCAAGTCTTCACCCTCTGTCCCACTCTCTTTCCAGTTCAAGTCTCCTAGGTTTCAAGAACTACCCTCCATCCCCTAGAATTAGTACCAGCACACTCTCCCAGTGTTTGCCCAGACTCGTGTATGCACAGATATACACATCTCATATCTTTTTCTCATTGTCTTATAGTGTTAGATGAGTAGTTGTTGGTACAGTATAGCAGTAGTCATGTCCACTTTAAGCAGCCTTGCACATATTTCCTGCAAAGAATAATACTGGAATCATATTTGGAAAATTATATTAGAATTACCACTTTTAAACTTTTGTGCATTTAAGTTGTTTTGTCACTGCACAGAGTAGAAGTCGGTTGTTAGCACCTAGAAAATGTTTTTGTTATTGTTCTCTTTTCCTTCTTTATATACCTTCTTCATCTCATATGTTGCAATGTATTTACATTTTACATTTCTAATGTTGCTGTGAGGCTGCTGAGATGTATACATGGTGTTTTTTGTTGTTCTGCATTATTAATAAAATTGTGATTAACATAAAAAAAGTTAAGTGTGATTTCTACCGGGGTGGGACTACCTGCAAAATAAAGCACAGGCTGCCACCTTTTCAATAAAACAGTTTTCTCACAAGCACTCAATCTCAACTTACTCTCGACCTTCGCAGAACACCTGCAAAGGCAGGACCTTCAGTCCCTTTTGTAATCACTCAGTGCCTAGACAGATTTCTGTTTTTTGACTGCAACATGCTTACGCTAGTCTATATGTAATTATTTAGGCTAAATTGATTTAATTTGACTGCTAAATACAGTAATAGCTACTTGCTACAAATTTAGTTTGTAGTTTCAATTCTTCTCTGGAGTAGCTTGTTGGTTACTTTACTGCTAGCCTTTGGTCAGTCATTACTGTCGTTGACCTCAAAAAGTGTTTGGTATTTAAATATACTGACTGCTAAATACAGTAACTGCCTACCACAGACTGTTGTAGTTTCAAATCTTATTTGAAGTAGCTTTGTGAACAAGGCTTATTTTCAGACTGCTAAATGCAGTAATTTGGCCAACTAGAACATATTAGTTTCCTGCATAGTTTAAAATAATGCTAGCCTAATTGGGCCATCTCTTTTTATTTTTTATTTTATTTAGCTGTTGTTTGCCAGGTAAGCACACTAGACAAGTATATGCCTATTTTCAGGTATGGCCCAGGAGATTACAGGGAGTAAACAGGCAATGCAAGGTTTAACAAGATTACAGAAGATACACAAACTGTGCAAGGTTTAACAGTGAGGCAATGGTAATAGCACATAAGAAGGTTAACAAATTAACAGTTAGGAATTAAAAACTATACTCAGATCTGGTGATTATCTAGGTCAGCTTCTAAATGGACCCCCCCAGGCAAGAGGTAGATGAAGTTGAGAGCTCCTGGGTGTTTTAGAAATAACACAAGATTGTCGATGGTAAGTGTTCTAATAACCAGTGTTCGGTTCAGTGATGTTAAGGTATGTTTTTTCTTTTCTTCTTACAAGTTGACAGTTTATATTTGAAGCTGTAGTGGACTGAGTAATAAATGCTACTTAGGGGAAGGCGGATGTAGCGTAATGCAAGTTATGCTGTGTAGATAGAAAACCAACATTGTAATACAACTCAGGTGGTGAGAACGTTGGTATTAGTTATACGAACATTATAACAAAAACTGTATTGTATTCTCATTCAGTGTCATATTCTTAGTTATGTATACACGTCATGTATTAGAAATGGCATGTGTTTTGTTTTGTTAAGCACGTAAAGTGCAACATTTGTTTTTTTTTTTGGGGGGGGCACCTCTAGTTAGGTACAGTTGCAGGCCGAGGTTAACTTCAAATGATCCCAGAGGGACCTTCTAAATCTGATGTGGGAGGTGGCACAGCGACCATGTGTAGAGAGGGAGTTCCATAGCTTAGGTGCACAGACAGGAAATTCCCTGTTACCCATCAGTGTATGGGTTTTAGGAACAAGGAACACAGATGAGTCATTGGACTTAAGTAGGTATATTGAGTTAACAGGCTTAAATAGTTCCACTAAGGCTGTAGGGGTAGCAGTTGTAACAACTTTGTCAATGAAGCAGCCCAACACAAGAGTCCGATGATTTCCTGGAGAGAGCCAATTAAGTTTGCTGTATAACTCACAATGATGAGTGAGTCAGGGGTGGAGAGGGCAAAACAACATATGTTGTAGGCAATATCCCATTTTGAAAAACTGGCTTTGGTCATATGGTAAAGGTTATAAGCCCATAACAAAGCGTGGGGAGGAGTATTCCTTTAGCCAGGGCAAGTTACGCCTCTAGTGTGAGATTGCATTTTGCCCTGTAGATCAAGCCCAGTTTACTATTTGTTGCCTTACTCACAATTTGAATGCACAGGGAGAAGTCTAGCTGAGGATTGAGGGTGACTCTCAAGTATTTAAAGGAGTCAGCAACCCTCACAAGGGACCCATCAACACTAGCGACTTTCAGGGGCTCAGGACTCATTTCGATTTTTGCCAGGGATCCAAAGATCATAGCCTGTGTTTTTCTGAGGTTAAGGGCTAACTTGTTAGCGAGGAGCCAATATTGTATATTGCAAAAAGTCAGTAGTTAGGTATGAGTTAATGACGCTTATATCCTGCGAGTTAGGTAGGAGCACCAAGTCATCAGCATGTAAAGTAGCACTGCTATGGGCCGGCACCTGAGGTAGTTTATTAACAAATAGGGAGAAAAGGATGGGTCCCAGAATAGACCCCTGTGGGACCCCAGTTTTGACAGAAGTGGTCTCAGAGTGTACCCTGTTAAACTTAAGTTGCTGCCTTCCCTGTTGGTAGCTTGTAAACCAGGCTAAGCCAGGAGCAGACAAGCCAAAAGTCTGAAGTTTTGAGCACAGGAGAATAAGGTCAACCAAATCAAAGGCCTTACAGAGATCTACAAAGGTCACTCCTGTCAATTTGCCATGATCTGTGGCAACTCTAATGTCTGATATAACCTTGGCAAGAGCAGTGGAGGTGCTATAACCCTTAAGGAAGCCATGCTCTTCCGAGGATAGTAGTTCATGTCTCTGAATATAGGCCATAACTTGGGACACTACCACTTTCTCAGGTAACTTTCTAATAGCAGATAAGATCACTATGGGTTGGTAGTTTACAAGGCTTTTTGGATTGCCTTGTTTAAATACTGGTATAAACTTAGCCACCTTCCATGGTTCAGGGATAGACCCAGTGATAAGGGATGTGTTACAGATATGGGTAATCGGTAGGCAAGGAAAGGGGCACCTAGGCAAATAAGTTTAGGTTCTATACTGTCATGGCCAGCACTGGTAAAGGGGGAGAGACTGGCCAGAAGTCTCTGCATCTCACTTACAGACACAGCTTTGAATTAAAAAGGTGGGTGAGAAACAGGTCCAGGATGGGAGCTGTCAGATGGCTCCTGTGCAACACGGGTGGTAAATAGGTAGGTGAAAGCAGACAGATCAGAGAAATGGATATTGAAAGCATTCGCAATTGTTAGTGCATTATTGCAGTATATGCCACCAACGAGCATGTCAGCAATGTAGGATTTAGAGGCACCACTGACTACACTCTTAATGTTTCACCAGAAACTCCTAGGGTCCTTAGAGGTTAGCAGAGCTGATTTACAGAATGCACTCTTAGCTGCACATATGGCTTTTTCACAAGCATTTTGGAGACGTCTATATTCGTGGAAGTCAAACATGTCTTGTAAAGCCTTAAACCTTTCCCAGCATTTATCCCTAGCCTTCATAAGTAATAAGAGACCACTTTGCAGCCATTTTGTGGCAGTGTCCCTTACTCTCCTCTTTATAAGTGGAGTATGTTTGTCTTGTAGGGAGGAGAAGATGCTAAGGAAGTTATTTATGGCAACCAAGACATCATTGTCAGATTGTACAGTGGGCCAGTCTGTGAGTGCAAGGTCTTCCTGAAAGGATTCTAGGCTGAATTTTGATACTACTGCTTTAGCCTAAATGAAGTAATTTGGGCTGAATTATTTACATTAGTTCTTATGGACTGCTAATTCAGGTGAAGCTAACTAGCATAAATAAATCTTCACTTCTTTTGAGCAAATATATTTTTTTCATAAAAAAGCAATAATTTTATTGGCTGCCACAACTTGCCCAGAGTTTTGGTTTATTGACTGCACTTGGCTAAGTACAGCCAGCCTAACTGACAATTTTATTATTGAGAATTCATCATACTAAGGCAAGGGCTACTAGTGATATGTGACAATTTATTCAATTTTTTTTCTGCTAAGTGCAACAACTTGACTATTATCAACCACTGATTTTTCTTGGAAGTAGGTAACTGCCCTGATTTCTTCTGCTCATGTGGTAAATAGTTTTTTTTAAAATAAATAGAGTCACACAAGACCTCATTTTAAATTATTTGTTGTTACAAAACACAAAACAACAATGTCCCTTCTTGGATTTGGGTTTACCAAAAAAAAAAAAATATTGAACATGAACCATCCCAGTACATTTCTCTGTAGAACCCGATTCTGAATGTGATAGTAATTCTGTGTCTCCTTCTGCAGAAGTTCCTCCACCTGTGGAGGCTGGTACCCCCACCTCCTAAGAAAATAAGCCTTGGCCACCCATGCAAAAGAAAAATATCAGGCAAGGAAAGGGATTATGAGAAAAACAGAACAAGAAATTTTCAAGACTCATGAAAGAAAGATAAACAATGGTTTGTAGTGAATACAGGAAGAACAGCAATGCACTTGCAAGTATTACAGAAAAATATTTCTGAAAGAGAATAGCCAATTTATTAGTGGATGCAAAACTATGATGCTTGGTACAGCAAAAACACATGCAACAAATCATATTCATTGTGAGGCAGCCAGTCATATTGGTGCTCAACATGAGCTTAGTAAGAATCCAATTATAAGAGGATTGCTGTTATTTGATAAGGAGACAAGTGAAATAATGACCCATGGGGCCATATTTTCAAAGAGCCCTTTGTGTCGATCTAGGGTTGTGGTGCACCCTGTCTGCATCAGGGATCCTGCACCATATTCAGGAAGATCAGGGTCCCTGTGCCAGAAAGCTGGCAGGTGCCGCACCTGCAGGTGTGCACGACAACAATCGGTGCACCTATAGGTAATGCCGCAAGGATCTGGCTGCCTCCCCACCCGGCACAGCAGCAGAGGTGCTGGGATAATTGGGGGGTGGGTGGCACAGTCTTGGCAGGCATGCAGGGTACGGGGGCATCATGGTCATGGGTACTCTAGTGGCGGTTGGGGAGGGGATTGCCAAGCATATTAGTGAGGTTGCACCCGGTGGTGTGCCCTTTATTGAGCACAAGTGTCACAAAGAACAGCGATGTGGGGGGGAGTACGGAGAGGGACACAGTGCCATGGCCTCACTTGGGCTCGGCCCTGGCAGCAGCTGTGCCATGCCCACTTGGGGCCATGGCACTGTGCGTCTTCGTACCACCCCTTCACTGTTCCTTGCAAGTGATACTCATGCTCAAGAAATGGCACCCCTACCAGGTGCAACCTCACTAATATGCCTGCCAACCCTCTCCCCAGCTGCCACTAGGGCACCCCGTGCCCATGCCACCTCCGTACAAACCTGATAGGGCCCCTCGACTACAGGTGGCCACAGCATCTGGCAGTAGTGCAAGGGGCTTAGACCTGCTCATTGTTGGTCTAGAGCCCCTTGCTGCGGCTATGGTGGGGCTTCTTGAATGCCAGAAAAGGAGATGTTGCAGCCCCACCATGGCCCAAGCCCTCTTGTGACATGGCGCACTCTCATTTTTGTCGCAAGGGGGGGGTACAGTGCCAGTCTGCTGCAGCAGGTCCTGATTTGGACACAGGCTGTGTTTCTGAATCAGGACTGCCACATCGTTTGACGCAAGGTGCAGGCTGTGTCAGAATGTTTTGATGCAAGCACCTTGCATCATTCATTGGGCTTTGAAAATCCAGCTCATAGTTTCCGTACAGCTTTAGTTGCAAAAGCAGGGCAGCCCTTCATGTCGTTTGTGCATGACATGGAACTACTGTCACGGATAGGAAAACATGAAAAGATTGGCTCACGTTACACCAGTGACAAGGCCTGTGCAGATTTTACAAAATGCATTAGTAAGGATATTAATGCACAACTTAAAAGAAGATGTCAGGCAGTCTAAGTAGTTTTCAGTGCTGTGCAGTGGTAGTATTTATTTAGTTTTTGTTGACCGAGTAAGTGCACTAGACAAATCCTGCCTATTCTCAGGCACGACCTGGGGGAGGGGGGGATACAGATGAATACCAACTGACCTTGAACCAGATGAAACTGTTGGTGGTATTTTTAGTGAATGAGGGACATTTGGCCAGGACAGCGGGGCAATTCCCCTACTCTTTTCGATAAGTGCCATGGGATCTTTAACATCCACCTGAACTACCACCAATCCAGGCAGATGGGACCTCGGTTTAACATCTCATCAGAAAGACAGCACCTCAGAAGTGCAGTACCCTTCTCATGCTGCACTACAGTGTCAGTATTGGTATATTAACCCAAGTGCCAGATGTGAGAACTGAACCCACAGCCCTTTGAGCTCCCGACCTCAGAGGTGAGTGTGCTACCTACTGAATCACTGACACTGCGTATTGACTCTGCTGTAATAGAAGAAGAACTGACTTACATTCAGTATATGAAGAACGGTGACCCTGTTGCCAAGTTTCTCATCATGGTAGACATAGGCAGGTCTACATCAGATAATATTTACCAGTCAGTTATGACAAACATTAAAGAAGATGCAAAAGTAGATACTCTTTCTTTTATGGTGCGATTCTGTGCTGATGGAGCAGCTGTAAATTTTGGAATCAGTAATGGGGTGACCCAAAAAGTTCAGGAGCAGGTACCTCACGTAATCTGAGTCCACTGCTCAGCCCACCACTTTGAGTTGGCAATACGAGATGCAGCAAAATCTTTCAACTTAGTGCAACAAACTGATAACTAATTACGGCACATTTTTCGATACTGCCATAGCTCATAAGTGATGGGCAGTTGGCTGAAACAGATATCATTGGTCTTGGGTCTACAGTACCTCATGCCAGTGAACATGTAGGGAACCAGATAGCTAGCACATAGAGCCATACGTGTGCGAATTAAACTGTGAAAAAGCATTCAAGTACATGTAACATGGGTCAGTGATGTTCAAGTCACTACTAGTGGCCATGAGGACATACAAATGAAGCGGATAATCTGAGAAACCCCCGCCCTCACTGAAATACCTAATTGCAATACATGTTATGCATGAAATTTTGCAAATAGTTGTATGTGTATCTTTGGCATTCCAGCAAGAAAAAGTGCACATTTTTCTAAATTGCGGAAAAAGTTGAGGCTGCTCTTCTGTCCTTACAACATTATGATAGATCGCAGGCTGGTAAGCACTTTCTTACTGCCAACAATATATCTGCTGATTGTTTGACTTACTCTGGAACGGGGACAACAAATCACTGGCTCAGCAAGTACTGTAGTTAAAGATGTGACCCAGTTCAGAAATTGAATTGTTAATTCCATGAAAGAGCAGTTTAGGAACAGGATATCTTGTTCCTCTGGGGAAGAAATTAAATCACAGAACAATGTTGTATAAGCGTGCCAAGATTTCAGCCCAAGAAACTGGTCAAATTTTATACCAGACAGTGACGATGATGCTGCCTGTGGCAGAAGAGATGTGACATTCCTAGCTGAACACTTTCCTAAGGCACTAGAATGTCAAGGACTTAGCCATACCTTAAGCTTTGATGAATTCTGTCTTCTGAAATATGGCCTTCATCTTATTGATCTCGAACCATTACTTGGTAATAATCCTCTCACAATGTTTAAAAAACAGGACAACTTTCCCAACATCTCTGCTCTGTTGAACATTGCCTTAGTAGGTATAGTATTGCTGAATCTGACTTTTCTGTCATGGAATTCATTAACTGACTGGGAAGCTTCCCTGACTTCGGAACTGCTGGACATTTGATGAATGTCAAACCAACACCAACACAAATAAAGGAACTGGATCCAACTTCGTCACTTTGGGCCCTGGAAAAAGAAAAATGACCAGAGACAGCTAAATATAATAGAAAGGTCAAAGTTTTCCTGAAACATGTGAAAACGCAACCTGATAAGCAATTCCTCTGAGGGAAAAAGAGTGATGAGGAAGTCTAAACTGTGTTCCAGAACCACTCTACAGTTGTTAAATATTCCCAAAAAAAGTTTATATACATATATGCATGTGAAAAGGTAACTTTTGCCTACGAAATGCATCCGACACACCTCACATTTCCGAAGGAAATGTACCATTGAGGTCATTATTTCTAGCCCTGCTTGTCAGGTTTGCCCTCTTCTATTTTGACATCCATGTCCTTTTACTCCTCCACTGCAGTATTAAGCCATGATGCTCTCTTTTAAAACTGACAGAAGCAGTCACCAAATATTACAGAATTTTAGCAAGAAATTGCCAAGCAATTAGTAGCATTGTTGCTTTTTGTGGAACTGGTGTCCCAAATAGGGTTGCTTGGATTTCATATTGTAAATTGGGAATTCTCAGATTCTGAGCTTTTTCAGAATTCAGCCTTTCAATATTCAGAGCCAAATATCCAAATTCCGAAAAGCCCTTTACTCTCCTTCTCATTACCTGTGGCTACCAAGGCCAAACTTGGAGGCCTGTATTGTGCAGCTATGGTTGAGGCAGCAGTCCCAAGTCACTACAGGTATCGGCAACTGTCTTTTTCTGGAAGTATTCCTACCAATCTTGTCCATCGGCCCAAAACATCCCCCTCCCTCAGTTCAAGAAGATTTGGCCCTCCCAGCCCAGTTCCTTGGTGGCACCCTTAGTTCTTGGCCCTCTAGTCAGACTTTGAAGACACCTCACATAATTTTTTAAATATTTTTTGCAAGCTTTTCTATTAAAGAAAGGAAAGCTCATTCCCCAGTCCCCACTGTCACACTAGTACTGCACTCAATTTTTTCTTAGTTGTTGTCCTAGAGTTATGCAGGAGGGACGTGGTGACTAACATAAGCAAAGCTCTGCGGTGCAGGTGCTGCCAGACATATATCACATACATGTTAGCAGTACCATTACCGCTGGGCTTTTTGCTTAGGTTGGCCAACACCTACCTCCTGGGTAACTGGGACTAGGATTGTCACAGTATGATGATTTTACGGTATACCGCGGTATCAGAAGTCACGGTATTGATACCGTGGGCAATTTTCAGTACTGTGATAATCATGATTCATGGTGTACTTCGGTATCAAGACTTTTCAGCTAGTTTTTTTATTTTTTTATTTTTAGGGACAACTGTCCCTTCCACATCAACTCTACCTGATGCAAGAGTTTGAGGAGGCTTCTCTTTTTGTGCAAAAATGACTTGTTCTACAATATCGTGGTATGACAATAACCACGGTATGTGACAGTTATCATATTATCAGAATTTCATACCATGACAAGCCTAACTGGGACAACACAACTAACAAACAACTGATTAGCTGCCTAGCGAGTATGAGAGGACTAGTGCAGCAGTGGGGACTGAGTACAGCTCATTTTCTTTTTATAATAGAAAATTGGTTGGGGGTCTTCAGAGAACAGCGTGGTGTGCCGTGGTCTGGCTGGCAGGAGTTGGACGGGACATCACAGATCAGGCACAGTACATGAGTGCTAGCTACATGGATATGCTGGAGCTAAGTCTGAAAAACAAGCGAACTTAATAATGGTGTGATTTTTGCAGTCAGACTAGGGTGGCTGGGGGCTAAGGGTGCTGCAAGACTGGGTGGGGGACAGAACTTCTTGTACTGAGGGTGTTGAACTTTCGGCCAGATGTGTGAAGACAGTGACAAGGAGATCAAGAAAAAAGCCACCAGACTCCGTACCAGAGACTGGAGAAACCAAAAAGCTGCTTGCTGATTCCACAATTTCATAACGTAATGGGAGGAGGGAGGGAGATGGGCTTTTGTGGTCTGCGCTGGCAGCCTGGCAAACTTATTTGTCAGGTCAGAGTCAGATTGGGAACCACTGATTCTGTTCCATGCCTCGATTGGAGGCAGAACAGAATCAGGGCTGAAATTGGTATTTCCGAAACTCTGACTTTGTACCAGTGGAACAGATTCCATAGAATCTGAGCAACCCTAGTCCCAGGCAGTGATACTTATGTCAGTTTCCTCACCCAGACTCAGGCTGGGTTTTCATTCTGTGGCATAATATGACCTGCAAAGAAAGCTATAACTAGGCTCTGGATGCAGTCCAGGTCACCACTGGTGGAGCACTGGTGTGCCATTGTCCTGGAAGTCTATGCCATGGAGTGATTGTCTGCTTCCTTCCATGCTAGATGGTCCCAGTTTCATCCTGGATGGAAATAGTAGGTTACTTATATAATATTTCTTGACAATACTTTAGTACCTTAGGTTTACCGTGTTACTAATTTGTGCAGATTCAGACCTTGGAACTTGAATTGACTGTGTGTTACTAGGTGTCTCTCTGATTCATCTCAGATCCCCGGTACCGAATGTCACGGCATGACTGTGTTTGTGAATATGCTTTCTAATCTGATCTGTCTTTTGGTTACTCAGTGCATGTATGCTGGATGTCCATCTAAAGTGTTCTCTGCTTCAATAAGAATAACATAAAAAAAAGAGGTTATGAGCAATGTAAGTCACGAACCTTTAAGTCACCTGTTGGCAGCAATGGAAAGTGTGTTGTAATAAAAAAGTCATGGCACAGATGTCTGTGCTAGTTTAATGCACAAGGAATAAAGCATGACAAAGGGACATTATGATATGTTAGTGTACTGGCTGGTGATTGTTAACCTGAGGCAAAGTCGAGGGCCTGAATCTCCAGGACGTACACTCACCTAGCATAATGCCAGCTCTAAAACTTCTTATTACACTTACAATGGCTAAAATATTTTTATGAGAAATAAATCAATTTAACCAAGTGTAGTTGGAAGGTAATTGTAATTTTACAGTTGAGCTGTGATGTCCAGTCAGTATTACAACCTGTGTTCTTATGGTTCTGTAAATGGAATTGCCATTTTAAGGAAAGGTTGCTTTAGTCCCACAGAGTTAGAAGCAGTGTGAGCTGTGGATTAGACCTACTGGAGACTGGATGATTTTTCTTTGCTTTTAAATGGGTTAAGATTGTTAGTTACACTGTAAGTATACCTTTGGTGAAATGAATTTTGCTTATGTTTAAGAATGTTTTCTAACCTGGGAACTTAAATGTTTAAATGGTTTATTTGCTCTAATTTGACAGAGGATCACTAAGGCATGAGGTATAATGTTTTCTTTAAGGTGTTACTTTTTTGATGGAGTTTGGGTTTCTTTAGTTGGATAGCGTGCATGTTGTTTATCTTGGCTGTATTTTTTGATGTTTTTCTTTGCAATATACTGTTTTTTAAACTTTATTTTATTGCATTTAAAAAAAAATTACATTTTAAAACTATAAACACAGAGAGTACGTATATAATAATCTTTGGCTCTCAGAGGATACATTACACTGTTCTCCCAGGTTGTTACAGCATGGGGGGGCACATTACACTGTGAGATTAATAACACATTAGCCAAATTAATGCCATAAGCAGAATTGACCTGTTCGTATCACGTAGTCACTGACTGGTAGTATGAGGTTGTTCAGTCACATTACTCAGAGTGTAGTAAACCCCCCTCCGCCTTGTTTGTGTGTCACTCAGGTCCCCTGTCTTTAAGAACAGTAAGTCAATAAACATTTTGCAACATATCACCAATGGATAAAAGTCCCAAACTGCACATAAACCTGTGTGCATGAAAAGGAATAATATCCTGGTAACTTTCAAACAATAAAGTCCACTACAGTTATAGCATCAAGACGGGTAAAATGCAGCAGTGTCATATCATGATTGACAACTGGAACAGACATTTGAGTCATTAGCACGGACCATACATTTAGCCTGCATGGTACTTGGGAGTGGTAGATGGTCATCTAGCAACCCTGCGGCTGGCACCATTTTAAATATTTAATCACTGCATTGCTACTACAGTGCTACCCAAGGTGAAATATATAACCTGTGTAACCTAGGGATGCGAGTCGAAGTTGTAGATAAAATCAAATATCTTGGTGTCTACTTAGATCAAGAAATGTCCTATAAACCGCACATTGACTACATAGCTAAGACCACTCACCAGAAGCCTGGCCTACTCTACTGGCTTGGAAACTCCCTAACTGATGTTGCTCGACGAGCTATAGCCAATAGCACGCTACTTCCCACCCTCCTTTATGGTGCTCCCCTCCTACATTTTCTGAAGGAGACTGAACATCGAAAGTTAACTGTCCTATACAATAGGACTGCATGCTTTGCTACCTGCTCCCCACCTAGGAGAAATCATTGTGAGGTCTTCGCAGACCTCAACTTGCCCTCAATAGGGCACAAACGGTCCTATCCTTGCTATATCTGACCTACAAATTTGCAGCTGTGGGCCCTCCCCCTAATTTGCAGGGCCTTCTAAATCACAGTTCAGCACCAGGATTTGCGGTCATCGGTTGGCCGCCCTCTCAACATCCCTCGGGTGCACACCAATCTAGGCAAGAGAGCCTTTGGGTACTCGGCACCCTACCTCTGGAGTTCACTCCCATAGTCTGTGACCGGCTACTCCACCCTTCAAGAATTTAAGTCCGCCTTAAAAGTATACCTGCTGGGGCTGTGTCTTTGTGGATGCTACCGTTAATCCCCAGCCACCGGGCCCAAAAATCCTCTCTCATACAGTACTTAAGAGCTAGAAGGTCCAGCTCCCCAGCTGGTTTGATACTGCGGAACACATTCCTTATAGCACTAGAACTTGTTGGTTTCTTATAGGCTGTCTCTCTATTATGTGACTAATTTGTTTTTCTGTAGTACCCTGTATGTGAATCCTAAGTCAATTGCTGTTATGTCTTATCTCTGACCCAAATGTAGGGGTGTGGCTATGTTGCTCTATCCACACTGTCTGCCAGGTACCTTGCCACTTTAAGATGGGCCAGAAAGTCTTCAAGCTGGCTCCTCCCACCCACCCGGGTGATGAAACTTCGGCTCTGCCCCATGACGCCAGCTCTTCCTTACCGCTTGGAAGTATCAGGTTCCCTGCTTAGCACTCTCCCATTTTTCAGGCCCTGGCTCTAAAAACTTCATATTTTTTTCCTAAACATACTTTGAAACTCATTCGAGTTCAGTCTTTACCATCCTCCCTCACAGCTGCGATGGAGGACAAGACCGTCTCCAGGTTCCGCCGGTGCCCCTGCGGGCAGAAGATGTCATGTACCGACCCCCACGCCTTGTGCATTTATTGTCTCGGGCACGACCATGATCCACAGGCTTATGAGATGTGTCTGTCCTTTTCTCCATCAGTACTCAAAGACTGCGCTGCTCGACTCCAGCTGGGGTGACTGGAGAAATGGTACCCGCCAGTCAAATCAAAGGAGGCCCATTGGGTGGTGTCCATGGCGGCGGGCTCTGAGGAACAACTGGAACAGCTTGAACAGATCACGGCCCTCGAGGAGGAGGCGGCCCAGGCTGTGACGATCTCCTCTTCAGCTTCAGCCTTTATTCCGCTCTAACCGGGCTCTTCTTACACAGCTTCCTTTTGGGAGCTGTGCCTGTCCCTCTTGACTAAAGGGGGGGGTTCTTCTGGGTCTCACACCCCTTGGTCCCGGAAGAAGGATCCAAAAAAAGGTAAGACCCACTGTCGACGCTGTTGGGAGTGGGAAAGATCTCATTCTCTGGACCGTCGGCTCTCGACTTGGGTCGATGTTGCTGCTCGGGCCGCTGGTTTCATGGTGTCCCCATCAGACCAGCCGGCCATGACGCCTGTTGATGTGACCAAGATTTTTCTCGAGCCCACTGACAGGTTGTCGACCAAGGAGGCTGACAATTAACTCTCTCAGACACCGGTGCTTCCGGTGCTTTCTGAGGAGTTGCGTCAGACCTTTGAGCCGAAGTCCCCGGCCCAGGACCCTGAACCGGAGGGGCAGAGGGTTTTCCCTGCTCCTTCCTCGGCCCGCCGACAGTCGAGGTCTCGGTCCTCCTCTGCTTTGGGAAAATCCTGCTGATGTCAGTGGTCTTGGTCCTGACATTGCGGAAAGTGGCACTGCCGCTCTTCTTCCTCATCCTTCTCAGCTGAGGAGAGGCTCTGGCGCAAGTTGCCTCGGTGCTATGAGGATCTAATGTGGCAACAGCTCCTTTTGGCCAGCAGCAAGCAGACACCAGCTTCCACACCGGTAGTTAAGTGGCTGTCTCCCGAATGGCTGAATCAGACTCCCGCCACCGGTTCCCTGGTTGAAGACTCGGTCCTGGCACCGACGGCTCAGCCAAAACAGTCTGCCCTTCCCATTGTGGTGGAACCACCACCTCCCCAGCCAAAGAATGGGTCACTGACCAAGGATTCTCGGTTGGCCCAAGGTTTGCCCTTTGGTTGTCAGTCACTCTCACCCCCGACTGCCCTTGGCGAGTGGAGAGTGGCTCAGGAAGTCACCAGCTGTATGCGGACTCTTCAGAGTCTGAAGACTCCTCGTTGCATTCCCATCCAGTCGACCTGGAATCCTTTGGGGGGGGGGTCTTTCTGTGGATGAGAGCCCCACCTCGTTCCATGGTATCCTTCGGCTCATCTCAGAGTCTACCAGGATGCCACTCAAACCCGTGCAGAAATGGGCCACATATCCCCTTACAGAGATTCTGGACAAGGGGGACTTCCCCACGGAGGCCTTCCCATAGCCGAGGCCATTGTGGGCCTCACGTTAGAACTCTGGCAGTGTCCAGCCTCCTGCCTAGTGCCATTAACCAGGATGGCCCACAAGTACGTGGTCCTACTGGCTCTCTCTCGGGCTTCTGGGAGCATCCCTCAGCTGAGGGGTTGGTGGCTGATTCTGTCTTCAGGCACTTGGGCAACACGAGGGACTTGGACAGGCCCCCAGATAAGGAATCCAGGAAATTGGACTACTCAGGGAGAAAGGTGTACGCTGCCGCCTTTTAGGGCCTTCACCATACAAGCTTGGCTGTTATGATGGCACACTTCTGTCACGCCCTGTTGCGCTCCCTGGATGAGGTACTCCCTCATCTTCTGGCTGACCTCCAGACTACGGTCAAGCAGTACCGGGATCAGGGTAAAGTGGTGGCAAAGCAGCAGCTCCAGATGGCTCTGGACATTGGAGACTCTTGTGCCCATTCGGTAGCAATAACAGTGGCCATGCGCCGCAGGGCTGGGTTGCGGATCTCGACCTTCACGGCAGACACCCAACACAAGCCCACAGATGTTCCCTTTCTGGGCACCAACCTGTTCGGGCCCCATGTGGAGGGCCACCTCCAGTGCATTGAAAAATCCAATGCCACCCTAGATTCGGTCACATCTGCATAGAAGTACAAAGGCCGCCATGAGCAGCATAAGCCCTTTCGTCCCTCTGCTCCTGCGGCAAGATCTGCCCAGCTACACCAGTAGCAGGGCCAGCAGGCTCAAACCTGGTGCCCTAGAGCCAAGTCCGCCACTTCCTTAGTCAGGAAGCCCAGTGGGAAGGGCCCTGGCGGCTCCTCAGCCGGTCCCTCCTCCTCCTCCAAGCCTGCCCAGTGACGGATTGCAGGGTGCATCCTCAACCTCATCTTGCCTCCCCTGGGTCCCCCAGTGGGGGGCTGGCTCAGCCACTTCCTTTCTGCCAGGTCCGCTGTCACCATGGACTGCTATCACCATGGACCGCTGGGTGCTGGAAGTAGTCAGCAGGGGCCTGCCTTTGGAGTTCGAGCAGGTCCCTCCCTTTCAAGTCCATGCCCCGCAGGGGGCTACCGGGTCTGCAGCCTCCCAGTCGGCTGTCCGAGATGACATTAACCAGCATCTCGCAAGGGGGTAGTCATCAAGGTTGCGGATCCTCTTCCATGCCTAGGGTTTGTTTCCAGGTATTTCCTGGTTCCAAAACAGATGGGGGGGCTGGCGCCCCAATCTTGATCTGCATGACCTGAACAAGTTCCTAAGGTGGCGCACCTTTTGGATGGTAATGCTGACTCAGATAATACCATCCCTGGAGCAGGGCATGTTGTTCTGCTCCCTGGACCTCCAGGATGCGTTCTTTCATGTCCCAATCTGTCCGTCTCATCAGCGGTTCCTCCGCTTTTGGGCAGAGAAACCTCATGAGTACCGGGCCATGCTCTTCGGCCTCTCATCAACTCCCAGGGTCTTCACCAAATGCATCACAGTTGTGGCAGCATTCCTGCAGTGCTGAGGGGTCCGGGTGTACCTTTACCTGGATGACTGGCTGATAGCAGGTCCCTCCAGGTTGGAGGTGGAGCGGTCCAGAGATCTGGCCCTCCAGGCTTGCTCTCAACTCAGCCTCCTCATCAACGAGGCCAGGTTAGAACTTGTGCCCTCGCAGGTGATTCAGTTCATCAGGGCGGAGCTCGACTCTCTTTGAGCCAGAGCCCAGCTCCCGGTGGACAGGGTCAAGGTCCTTTCTTCCTTTGCCCAATCATTTCTGGTTGGGCAGTTGCACCCTGCCCGGGACTTCCTGTGCCTTCTGGATCTCGTGGCGGCTTACACCAGCGTGGTTCATTGGGCCCGCTTGCATATGCCCCCACTACAGTGGGGGCTTGCCCGCCAGTGGTCTTAATGCCCAGGTGATCTAGACCAGCCAGTCTCTGTGACCCAGGAGATGTGGGACGGCCTGCAGTGGTGGCTTGTCCCAGCTCATCTGCGGGAGGGAATCCCGTTCGTCTGCCCGAGCTGTCGATCATCCTGATGACCGATGCCTCTCTGAGTTGGGGTGCCCATCTGGGGGAGCACAGAGTCCATGGACTCTGGTCCCCTCAGGAGTTCCGATGCCACATCAACCTGCGGGAGTTCCAAGCGGTCCGGCTAGCTCTGACCGCCTTCGCTCTGTTTGTTCAGGGTAGGTGGGCCAGGTCCAGATGGACAACACCTCGACCATGTACTATCTCAACAGACAGGGCAGGATGCACTCCTTGCCTCTGTGCAAGGAAGCTCTTCACATTTGGTGTCTGGTGCTCAGCCTGGAGGCGGATCTCCTACCCATTCATGTGGCAGGAGCCTCGAACAGTCTGGCCAATGCCCTCAGACGGATGGACGAGTCATCTAACGAGTGGTCTCTCCTGCTGGAGATAGTACAAGACCTCTTCTCCTACTGGGGCACACCTCAGGTGGACCTGTTTGCCTCCAGGGTGAATACCAAGCTGAGGCTGTACCATGCCCACCTCCCTCAGCAGGGCTCACTTCAGGGGGATGCCTGCTCCAGGCCGTGGACCCCGGGCCTCTTCTGCACCTTCCCTCCTCTGCCCTTGATCCACAAAGTGCTCCTCAAGATCAGGAGGGATAAGGCGCAAGTGAGCCTGGTAGCCCCAGACTGGCCTTGCCAGTTCTGGTATCCAGATCTCCTCAGCCTCAGCTCCAGGCTCCCGCGAGGCGGCTTCCAGCCCGCCTGGACCTGCTCTCCACCAAGAGGAGAAGGTACTCCATCCAGACCTTCAATCCCTGCACCTGATGGCCTGGTTCCTGAATGACTAGATTCCAAGCCTTGGGTCTTTCCGATGAGGTCCTTAACATCGTTGAGGCGTCCCACAAGGAGTCGACCAGAAAATGCTGTGCCTTCAAATGGAAGAGATTCTCCATTTGGTGTCAGGGAAAGGGGTAGGACCCCTCATCCTGTCCTCTGGCTAGCATTCTGGACTACCTGTGGTCCCTTTCCCAGCAGGGGCTTCGATCGACGATCCTCAAGGTGCACCTGACAGCCATCTGTGCTTATTGGGCGCGGGCCGGCAAGCAGTCAGTGGCACATGAGAAGGTGGCCCAGCGCTTTTTCAAGGACCTAGATCACATATCCACTTCGGTGCATGAACCACCATCTCCGTGGGATTTACTGCTGGTATTGGCCAAGCTAATGGGCAAGCCATTCGAACCGATGCACAGGTGTGACATCTCTCACCTGTCATGGAAGACCGCCTTCTTGGTGGCTGTCACGTTAGCCAGAAGGATTGGGGAGCTCCAGGCGCTTTCCATCAAAGCTCCCTACCTGATCTTCCACAGGGACAAGGCTGTCCTGTGCCCCCCACCTGAAATTTCTCCCAAAGGTGATGTCAGAGTTTCATCTGAACCAGGTGTTGACTCTGCCAGTGTTCTACCCCAATGACACCACGGAGGCTGAGTACAGGCTCCATACTTTGGACCTGAGAAGAGTGCTTGCTTACTACAAAGAGTGTACAGCAGAAGTTCAGGGAGAGGTTCGCTGGCTGTTTGTCACCTATGCTGAAGCTGCACCTGGCAGACCTGCAGCCAAGCGGACGATTGGCAGGTGGATCATTTCCTGCATTGATCTCTTCTATAGGTTGGCGGGTAGGGAGCCTCCCGTAGGGCTTAGAGCTCATTCCACCTGTCATACTGCTGCATTGGTGGCTGCTTCTAGGGACGTCCCTATCCAGGAAATCTGCAGGGCTGCTACCTGGAAGTCAGCACACACCTTCATTTCCCATTACCACATTGACCTTGAATCATGCCGGGATGCTGGTTTTGGAACCTCCGTTCTCCAATCCCTGTTCCCTAAGTAGGGGGTGTGCGCCTTGCCTCCCTCCTCCCAGAGGGCTGCTAGGAGTCTGCCAGACAGTGTAGATAGAACAACATATCCACACCCCTAGAAATACAGGTTACTCACCTGTAACAGGAGTTCTAGGAGTGGTATATGTTGTTCATCCATACAGACCCACACGACCTCCCCGGCTTCGGCGCACAACCTGGCTTCCAGCAGGCTAGATCTGGCGTCATGGGGTGGAGACGGGAGTTCTCATCACCTGGATGGGTGGGAGGAGCCAGCTTGAAGACTTTCTGGCCCATCTTAAAGCGGCAAGGTACCTGCCAGACAGTGTGGATGAACAACATATACCACTCTTAGAACTCTTATTACAGGTGAGTAACTTATATTTCTGAACCAGATTATGGAATTTGTATATGAACTTATAATCAATGTATGTAATTAACTCCGGGTCACCTCTGAAAAAGGAACCTTTGGTCTCAGCGGGCTCACTCGGTTACCAAAATGCAATAAATAAATAAAATAAATCATGTAGACTACTAAGATAAGGCACCACTGGTAACCATTGGCCCTCAACCCCCCTCATTCTCTATTAACTGCACAAACCATACATTCACATGTCTAACAAAATAACAGCACAGGAGGGATATGCAGTGCATTCATTTTAAGCTTCAGAATCTTTTACCCTTTCAGAGGTGTTTTTAGTCACCACGACGCCTGCCTTCTTGGCATCACTGAACAGATTATGATTTCCCTGAATGTAATACATGCAGGTGAGCTGGGTACAGTAAAGCATGTGTGATGGCTAGAGACCTTAGCATGGACCAAACACTGTCAGAACTTTTCCTCCAAAACCATGACTGGGATGTAAACATACCAGGATACACTATCTACAGGAGGGACAGGGAGGGTAAAAGAGGAGGAGGAGTAGCTCTTTACATAAGGGAAGAAATAAAAGCAACAGAACAAAAGGGTAAACAGGGAGGAGAAGAAGCACTGTGGGTAAATTTGGAGACAGGCAATGGCACCACAATCCGCACAGGCGTTGTATGCAGACCCCTTTCTCAGGAGAGGAAATGGACAAGGAAATGATAGAAAGTATACTTAGAATGGCAGAAAAAGGGGAGATATTGCTGATGGGTGATCTGAATATGCCAGATGTTAACTGGAGTGCAGTTGCAGCTGCCACTTCGAAGAGTGGAGTTATTCTAGATGCCCTACAGGGGGCATGCCTTAGACAACTAGTATTGGAGCCCACTCGAGAGGGAGCAATATTAGACTTGCTTCTCTCAAATGGAGATGGAGAGAGGATCACAGATGTAGAAGTGGGTAGCCATCTGGGAACTAGCGACCATCGAACAGTATGGTTCACAATAAACACAGCAATGAGTCAAGCCATACAAAGACAAAAAGTACTGGACTTTAGGAGGGCTGACTTGCTAAAATGGGTGAGTGCCTAGGAATGCACTAGCAAATGGGCAGGAAGGAGGGGTGGAAGAACAATGGAGAATAATAAAACTGCCATCACAGAGGTAACGAGCCTTTGTGTGAAGCAAATAAACAAAACAAAACGAGTAAGAAACCACTATGGTTCTCAAAGGAAGTGGCAGTGAAGGTTCAAGAGAAAAGAAAGCATTCAGGAAGTACAAGGAACGATGAAGGAGCAGGACAGAGAACTGTATCAGTTAAAGCAAAAAGGAAGCTGGGAAGGCAGTCAGAACAGCAAAGGCCCAAACCCGAGGAAAAGATAGCCAACTCAGTTAAGAAGGGGATAAAACCTTTTATAGGTACATCAGGGGTGAAGGAAGACCAAGGGAGGATAGTGAGGCTTAATAAAGGGGCGGAGGGTGGGCAGAGGAGACTGTGAAAGGCAGAGATACTAAACAAATATTTTGCTCAGTATTTACAAAGGAAGAGGGGTGCATAAAACAAACAGTAGAAACACTCTGGATACAGAAGTTGATACCAGCCATTTACAGAAGAAAAGGGTTCTGAAAGAACTCTTAAAACTGAAGGTGGACAAAGCAATGGGGCCTGATGGGATTCATCCCAGAATTCTAAAAGAACTAAGGGTAGAACTAGTGACACCACTGACTACCCTTTTAACAAATCATTGGAGGATGGGGTGGTACCGAGGACTGGAGGAGGGCAGATGTGATTCTCCTTCACAAAAGTGAGAGCAAGGCAGAAGCAGGAAACTACAGACCTGTTAGTTTAACCTCAGTGATAGGGAAAATGATGGAATCACTTCTGAAGGAAAGAATTGTTGAGTATCTAGACGCCAGAGGGGCACAGGACCCTAGGCAGCATGGATTCACAGCGGGAAGGTCATGCCAGACGAATCTGATAGATTTCTTTGACTGGGTGACCAAAGTAGTAGATCAGGGAGGGGCTATGGACATGGCCTACCTAGACTTTAGCAAGGCATTTGACACAGTCCCACACAAAAGATTAATATACAAGTTAGCCAGACTGGGAATGGGTCCCAAGATGACAGCCTGGGTAAAGAATTGGCTGGAGAATAGGACACAGAGGTAATAGTAAATGGAGTCCCTCAGAAGAAAGGAAGGTTACTAGTGGGTACCGCATGAGGTTCAGTATTAGGACCGGTCCTCTTCAGTGTCTTTATAAACAACATTGCAGAAGGACTGAAGGAAAATATGTCTCTTTGCAGATGACACAAAGATCTGCAACAGAGTTGATGCACAGGGTGGGGTGGAAAGGATGAGAAGGGACTTGGCAAGGTTAGAGGAATGGTCAAATGTATGGCAGCTTAGATTCAGTGCTAAGAAGTGCAAGGTAATGCACCTGGGAAACAAAACCCAGGGAAGAGTACACAATGGGGTGAGATACTAACAACAACAAAATGGAAAGGGACCTGGGGGTAGTCATATCAGATGACCTAAAGGTGGGCAAGCAATGGAGAGGGCAGCAAGGAGGGGGGATACTGGGATGCATAGGAGAGCATCACCAGTAGAAAACAGGAAGTTATTATCCCTTTGTACAGACAGCTGGTGAGACCCCATTTGGAGTACTGTGTGCAGTTCTGGAGACCCAATCTCCACAAAGACATAGACAGGATGGAAGCTGTCCAGAGGAGGGCAACTAAAATGGTGCAGGGTCTGCACCGGAAGACATATGAAGAGAGGCGAAAGGAGCTTAATATGTATAGCCTCGAGGAAAGGAGGGAGAGGGGGGACATGATAGAAACATTCAAGTACCTCAAGGGAATCAACAAAGTCCAAGAGGGTAGCATCTTTCAAAAAAAGAGGTGTGCAAGAACAAGAGGGCACAATTTGAAGATAGAGGGGGTGGCTCAGAGGTAATTTAAGGAAGTATTTTTTCACAGAGAGGGTTGTGGTGCATGGAACAGCCTTCTGGAGGAGGTTGTGGAGTCAAAATCAGTGGTGGAATTCAAGCATGCATGGGACAGTCATAAGGCAATTCTAGGGGGTGGGGGTAGGAAGAAGTAGGCTGCTGGTTAACTAGGATCTGCAGCTTATCCAGTAGGTAGGGAAATGGGCAGACTGGGTGGGCCAAGCGGTCCTTATCTGCCGTCAAATTCTATGTTTCTATGTTTCTCCAGCCCCACATTGCAAAGCTAAGGATAGGGGGAAAATGGATATTTTTACCACTGTCCTCTTATTCAGTAGGTTACTCGTTTTCTAGCAGCAGCCAGTGCTTGGTCTCTTACATGTTCTCCAGCTAGCACAGTCTGCAGGGTGCGGGACCAGTCAGTTTCTTCCTTCTGCGGTGGGGTGTAATCCAGTTGGCTTTGCCACCCACTGTCTGAGGATCCAGCAGAAGAGTGTCTCCAAGTCATTTAGTGGCGAAATCACAAGGGTTCTTGTCCTTCAGTCCTTTAAGACACTATTACACGTGGTATCCTGTGATAACAGCGAGTAAAGAATCGCAAATAAATAATAGCGAGTGTCATTTAATAGCTCGCACCATTAACGGTGACTTTTCCCGTGTCATAATCGCGATCATTAAGCTAGAATACATAGGGAAAGATGACAGATTTGAGCTTGCTCTGTCTAATGAAAGACTGCATGGATACTGTATAACTATATAAATAAAGCTGGGCATGATTTAAAGGTACCGTCCAGCATCTAAATCTAGACTATCCTTCAACAGTCTAATGTTACCCTCAGTGCCAAAAGCAAGAATTCTGTCAGTTTCTGACCTGCTGTCATATAGCAGAAATCTTTCACCAGATCCAAGCACTGCAAACTCATTCATTATAGCAAGGGGACTCCACACATGTTGGAGTTACTGGGCCAGCACACTCTTGTTGTCTAATTCGCTGAATGGTTCACTTCATTAATCTTATTTCAGGCAGGTGACCACTTACAGACTCAGGCACAGTGGCAACTTGTGACGTGCTCTCTACTGTAGTTCATGCTCTGGCACGAATATTGGCCGTAACCTGATGTGCCGCAACATCGCCAGAATCAAGGACATGGTTATGCTGTTTAATAACAGCTGAAACAGTGTCTGCAACTGTGTGAAGCCTGGCCAGACATTGGAATTTATGAGCTTCGACACACCTCCAATATATCTTATTTGCTGTTTCTTTATCCATGCGATATAAGTAGCCTTCATAAAGAACAAGCGGATTACCCTTTTGACTGGTAACAAATTGCACAGACATCTCACGATAGAATTGCTGTAATCCAGGATGAAAACCGGCAAAAGAAACAGCAATGCAAGGTAAGGAGCCCATTGCTGCAACGGAACTTATATACTGGAAAGGACTCTGGGTTGACTTTGGTCTGGTTTCCAGGCAACAATTGCTATGCGGAAACAGGAAGTGAATGATAGTGAATGGTCCCCTTAACTGTTAGTGCCATAGAAATCCAGAGGATACAGCAGCAGAACACGGTTTGCTATAATTGCTCTTGAGGTATTTTTACATTCGCTATACTTGCAGTCGCTATATTGAGTTTCGCTATTGTGCACTCACTATTTTTGAAATCACAATTTTTTCTCGATTTTGATATAGAACCTTACACGTTGCTTACTTGTGCCGCTTGGTATTGTAACAGTCCTGTAATGCTCCTCCCACTGCATTCCCGTGACACTTGTACACAGCACTGATGTTTCAGTTGTTTGGCGATTCGGCAGTGTTTCCTGCCATCCAGTGCCCGGCGACACTGCAGGAAATTAACAGAACTTTGAGCACCCATTCTGCCTTGGTAATAATAAAAAAAATTAAGTTCAATGCAGAATTCGTTTAGGGATGATTCTCCCTAACGAATTCTGTTGAAAACATCACAAAACTCATCCGAAATTAGGTGGAGGAAGGCAACTCACAAACTTCTTTAAGTTATTGAACAACTGTATTAATGGGGCACAAATCAACAGGGATGATTTTTTAAATGTTTTCAACAGAATTCATTAGGGAAAATCCTCCCTAAACGAATTCTGTATTGAACTCTTAATTTTGTTAATGTTAGCAAGTTTGGTTATATGTCTTACCAGAAGGTGGGGTAACTGTGACACTAGCAAGTCACTGAAATGAACGGAAAGCTGATTTTACATGGCAGGGCAGAACGGAACAGAAGCCAGCAAACCCACTCAAACAGGGAACGCATTTTGAAGGAACGGCTCACTATCTTCACAGAATGCGTTGCTTGCACACACATTTTTTGCAATGGAATAGTGAGTCTGTAACGCCTGTTCCATTACAGGGCACTGCATGTAAAAGTGCCTTTAGCCAGTCCCAACACTCTCAAGTTAACAGCTGTAAAGCATGTTTGATGACTAAAGATCTGAGCGTGGACCAGAGACCATCAAAACTTGCTCGGCCTCTGACACGTTCTCCAGCCAGCACAATCTGTGTGGAGCAGGGATCAGTCAGTAAGCCCTCTGGCAACACTATTTAGTTCCTCATTGGAGATGGGTGTGGTTCCAGACGAATGGAGAAGGGCCGATGTGGTACCCCTGCACAAGATTGACAGCAGGGAGGAGGCCAGCAGTTACAGATCAGTCAGTCTCACGCCAGTGGTGAGGAACTTAATGGAGTCCCTACTGAAAGGGGAGACTGATGGAGTACCTGGAGACATATGGGCTGCAAGACCACCAGCAGCATGGTTTCACAGGGGGGTGGCCATGTAAAAAAAAAAAAACTCAGATTTCTTTGACTGGGCAAATAGGGAAGAGCCTCGGGAGGGCAGTGGATGTGGTTTCAGTAAGACCTTTGACACTGACCACACAGGAGGCTGATAAGGAAACTTTGCAACCTGGGGATGGGACAGCTGGATATCTAACTGGTTGAAAGATAGGAGGCAGAGAGTGGTGGTAAATGGCAGTCACTTTTGAGGATAGGAAAGTGACCAGCAGAGCACCACAGGGATCGGTACTGGGCCCTGTCCTGTTCAGTGTCTTCATGAGTGACATTGCTGAGGAACTGGAGGGGAAGGTGCTTCTCTTTGCAGATGACACAAAAATCTGCAACATGACAGACACCCAGGAGGGGTGGAGAGAATGCAGAGGGACCTGAAGAAACTAGAGGAGTGGTCTAGGGTTTGGCAGCTGGGTTTTATTGCCAGAAAATCGCAAAATTATGTGCCTGAGGTGGGGAAACCCAAGGGCTGTGTATAGGATGGGGGTGAAGTACTTACAGTAGGTACCAAGCAAGAGCAGGACCTTAGGATGATCCTATCTTGACTATCTCAAGGTGGCAGGGCAGTGCAGCAAGGCAGTAGGCAGGGTGAGCCGGATGCTAGGATGCATAGGAAGGGAGAACTCTAGCAGGAGAAGGGAGGTGGTGTTGACTCTGTATCACTAACATGTGAGACCCCACCTGGAGTGCTGTGTCCAGTTCTGAAGGTCACAACTCTACAAGGATATTGCCAGGGTGGAAGTGGACCAGAGGAGAGCTCCTAAAATGGTGTAGTTGCATGAGAAACCACATGAGAAAAGGCTGCAGGAACTTAACATGTACTCCCTGTAGGAGAGGAGAGGAAAAGGGGATATGATTTGAGACTTGTAAGTACCTCACAGGAGTGAACAAGGTGCAAGAGGGGAGTCTCTTTAAAAGGAGAAGGAGCACCAGAACATGTGAGCATTCTATGAAGCTTGAAGTAAGGTGGGGGGGGGCTTTGAGAACTGTGACAAAATATTTTTTCACAGAAAGGGTGGTGGATCATGGACCAGCCTATCAGAGTAGCTGGCAGTGGTGAACACAGTGAGGAGCTTCAAACATGCACGGGGTATGCACATGGGTATAGGAAGAAAAGGTAAAGGAGGAGGGAGAGACACTGGTGACCAAGTGGAGTCCAGGATGTAGTGTTAGCCAGGGAAAATAGGGCAGGCTAGATGGGCTTTCTGGTTCTTTTTAAATTCTTTTTTTTTTTAATTATTATGTATGCTCCTCACCCTGTGTTCGGTCTCCACTCATTCAGGAGACACATCGCAGTATCCCTGCACCACAACCTGCCTGGTCCTTCGCCGAGTCCCCATGGAGCCTTGGCTATACCCCCCTAGGCGGGTACAGCGTGGAGCAGCTACACCCTGAGACATTCAACTTTAGTTGGACTCGACGGGTTGCCAGGCAGTTGTGGGCAATCAGGGTTTCTGCATGGTGCTCCGTCATCTAGGAGACCGGACACTGATTTTCCCTTGTTCTGGGGGAGTGTTACGTACCCTGACATCATGGCATCACTGCCGATGTCGCCACTGCCCATCTCCTAGTAGTTGCTGTACACTTGCCATGCCCCCGACCTCTGCCAGAGGCCAGTCAAGCGCCAAGCACGAAACCCCCCCTCCCTCCCCTCCCGGGAGAGGAGAGCTGTCCATTGGATGCTCAATCCTCTCCCTCCCCTGCCAACCCCCAGTGGTCTGGGCTTGTTCCCGAACTCAGGTCACCAGCATGGAGCGAGGTGTGGCGTCCAGCACCTCAACCCTCAGTGCCACCGGACCGGCGTCTTTTTTTAATTTTTTTTTATTTTTAAATGAACATAACCATACAGCATTAGATTTAAAGACAACATAATCTTAGCACTATCATATGCAGTGTAAAAATAGCTTGACCTTCATAATAGCAGTTCAGGAAATAAGCATGTAGTAAATTGTGGTACAACCTTCAATAGCTCATAATACTCCAAAGAGTTAGTCCTTTTTAGAATGCCAATGTGCCAAGACCTGTGGGAGCAAAAACACTTAATAGGCAGAAACTAGCATAGGTAATAACATGACTAGTTTGAGTTACTATTCTCACAAAAGCAGTAATTTTTATAGGTAGTAATCTGTACTTAATGAGCAAACTCTTCAAGACTAGTATGCGTATAAAGCACCTTGAAATCAGAATGGGTAAAACACCTACCTGTTATTAATAGCTACATAATCAGAAGTTACAAAGAGCAGCTAAAAACCATCAGTGTGAAATCACCTACATCTAAAAGTCTAGAGTCATAGCGCTTACTCTCGTGATATCAACAGTTCAGCGTATGTGCAGGAGGCAAGTAAGGCGTGCCACGACTGTCTCAGTTATGGCATGGTGCCTCATCAGTGCCATTTTGCAGTACCCACTCAATGTAGAAATAAATATTAATAAACTGAAAGAACCAGTTTAGAGCACCTGGCAGGCAGGATTAAGTATAACCTATAACAGTTGTTATCTACAAGTCAATTTTTAAATCTGCAGGGACCCCTTACTAGAACTGGTACAACTTATCAGTCAAATAACTGGTAAACTGGTAAATAAAATTTGTGTCCAGAGGGCTCAGTCTCCATCCTCCATCTTTTTTTAAATTCAGGTTTATTGAAAAGGTCAGGTACAATCGGTTCAAAACAGAATGATGTACTTACAGCATTTATAACAACTATATCTTATCATTTCCATTCACATCATTAGATGACAACATTATAACAACCTGATTAATAAGATGGCATTTACTTGCTTATCCAAGTTCATGGGATAGTCCTAACATCAATCAATTACATTTCACAAACCCACTATGCAGGTGAAGTTAGACTTTTGAGTACAAGGAAGGCCAGGACTGTCAACCAGTAAAATGTGTGCGTGAGGAGGGATGGGATGGGATGGGAGGAGAGAGGGGAAAGGGTGGCTCAGTGGCAGTAAAACAAATTGCCTAGGGTGGTCTATAGGGTTCTCCTCCCTCCAGAGCATCCAGCGGGTCCATCTGCAAATAAAAATATGCGTTGTCAGTTTGACTTTGAAGGTCAGCTCCTCCATTGACTGAATATCCTGTACTAGTCCCACCCAGTGCTGGAAGAGGAAGATCCTCTGCCAACCATGTATGGGTTATTGCCTTGTGGACAGCTGCCAAAGGGACATTCCATAGATATATTTGGTCTGGTCCACGTATCTCCGGTGGAGGGAGGCCCAGGATCAAATGTGGCATGTTCAGTTGGGTGGTGATAGAGAACAGATCCTGGATCGCTGTCACTACACGCTGCCAAAAAGGTTGCAGGGTTGGGCACTGACAAAAAATGTGCACATGGTGGGCTTTGGTCTCCGAGCACTTCCACCAGCAGGCTTGGGAGTGCTCTGGTTTTCATTTACTTTGTAAAACTAGTTTGAGAAAATATCTGGTCCTGACCTTCCAGGCAGACTCCTGCCACGTGGGAGAGTACGTTGTTTTACAAGCTGTTTTTAAAGATCTTGTCCCATTCATCCTCAGTGATATGTACATCTCCCTCCTGTTGCTATCTGAATTTCAGAGAGGCTGTGCAATTTCTGTATTAGCTCCTGAAGGCGTTATACAGCACTAAGATATGGCCCTTTGTGATTTTTTTGGTTCAGTATAGCTAGTAGTGTCTCCACTAGTGGAGTAGTCCGTGGGTTTCCTGCTCCTGCTTGTATATGGTTAGTGATGCGTGTTCGCAGTTGCAGAAAGCGAAAATGGTCTCCATCCTCAGTTTCTTCTTCCACCTCTCGATTCTCCATTTTTCCTCCGTGAAAGTTTTTTACGATTTTATCGACCCTCTTATGAGCTTCAGCTGGATCAGTAAACTGAAATGTGAAGCCCCCATAGGTTATGTGTAGACAAGCTGGGGCTAGAGGGGAATGCACCACTCCCAACCCCTGTAGTTGCTGGTGCATTGGGTCAGACTGCTTATGGTGGGTTCTGGTCACAGAAGACCAGCCGGGGAAGTTTTTAACCTCATGCTGATCCGTGGTGATCAGATAAGCAGCCCTGATCCACAGCAGCAGTTGATCTTTAATCTTGGGGCCAACTATTACAATAAGGACAGTTCTGGGTAAGTCTCTGTTGGCCTGGGCTCTCCAAAAGTTAATCTGGTATGCTCTTTTAACATGCTCTGGGTCCAAAAGCAGGTTGAGAGGATTGAGTCCGAGAGCCATGTTATGATGAAAGTGAGCAGGTCATTCCTCTCCAACCCTTCTGGGAGACTCACCACTCTTAGATTCATTGCCTGATTAGGATTTTTTAGTTTTCAGTTTTGCTCTTAAATTGTTTCTTTCAGTGGTCATTTTTGCAGAAGCAGCTGAGGGTCCAGATTGATCTATCAGCGGCCTCCATACTGAAGCTGTGTAAATGGTTCCCTCTGTTCTATCATCCTGTGCCCCGGTTTTTTCCGGTATTCGTTCAGTTTTCTGGCCCATTTCTCTTACCGCATGCAGCACCAAGTCCCAGTCTCGAACTACAGGTGCCACCTTTCTCTGCATTGCTGGTTTGGGCCTGCTGTGTTTCCTGTGTCCTTTTCTGTTCTGGACCTTCAGACGCTCCTTTCAGTCTCCCTGTGGCAGTGAGTGGTATCACTACATTCAGCAAGGTGAGCACTACCAAACTATTACAAAATAAAGGTGAACAGACTGTTTAAAATTGTAAAATATAATGATTAAGTAGCAGCCTTTCTGGAGCTGTTCTTAAAGAGATTGTATGAGCTAACATTTTGGGCTTTATAGCTCGCTGCACTGGGGTGGCGATAGCCCCTCTGTGTAAAAACATTATCAATTTTGGGGGCTTCCGGTGGCATCATCAACATGGTGAGATGCTGATCTGAGAGCTCAGCTACCCACTCTTCTAATCTAGCGTAATCTTCCCAAAGGCTACCTGTTTTCTGCACCAGTTTGTTGGGAAACAAGTATTGAGATGGCTGCAAAGATGAATGGGGAAGAAATCGGCACCCGACGCCCTCCCAAGCCAAATTAAAGCAACTTCATTTTCATTTCATTTTTCTACTGGAAGGTTTGTGGGACAAGCCCATTTTCACAAATGTCTAGTTGTTACAAAAGGATACAAGACACATCGGACAATACAACTGACAATCAACAAGTATACATTATGTAAAACATGTGCAAATTGACTTACTTTGGACGAAGAAGTCGAGGGGTACATGGCCTGTTCCTAACATGACCTTCCAGCTTGTCTGCTTCTGTCCCAGAAGGACGGAGGGAGATGAATTAATCATATCTCACAAGTCGGAGCACACACTACAGCAAATTTTAAAGGCAGTCAACAAAATTGAATCCTTTTTGGCTGAGTTAAAAAAAGATGTACATGCCATAGATAAAAACGTATCTGACAGTGCAGCCTGAGTAGCAGAGGTTGCAGAAGCCTAAGACATGAGTAACTGGCTGATCCTCTACCTTTTACATTTAGACAGAGAAACACAAAGCAAACTAGAAGATCTGGAAAACCGAGCGAGAAGAAATAATTTTTGCATTCATGGCACTGGAAGGGGCAAAAGAGGGGTTCGCTAATACAATAGATTTTGTGCAGCATTTGCCACGTTCAGTACTTTCTATCCTCTCGGATCAAGACCTGAACATGGACTGGGCCCATAGCTACTTGGGGCCTAAACCTACAGCCCATCCGCACATCCTCGCTCGGTGATTACAGATAGCGAGACCTAAAGTACCAGAACACCAGTATTTTTTTTTTTTGACCAGAACTATTCGTTGGCGTTACAAGCAAAGCGCCAGAAAGTCAGGAGTGTAATCAAAGAAATGAAAGAAAAATATAAATCAATCAATCAATCAAAATCTTTATTTATTCAGGCGAACATCATTGAGCAAAGCTCATTTACAAGATGGACCTGAGTGGTCATACAAATGAGGATACAAGTATTATTACATAGACAAGAATAGAATAAATAGCAATACAATGGCATGAAATGATTATATACAACAATTTACATATATACAAGTAACAATAGAACCATTTAGCCTGTAGGAAAAAAAGAGGACAAAGGTATAGCAGTCCTAAAATATAAGTTATATGGTCTAAACTAGTTTTTAAGTGAATATAATAGGTGATTGGAAGAAAGAAATTGAGTTAATATAATGGATAGAAAAAGGGAGGTTTAGTTGGGTCAGATAGGTGGGGATTATGCTTTATAAAAGCAATTGCAGAGCTCTGGAAAAATAGGAGAACAATCTTTTAGGATGCAAGAGGTAGTAGGCTATCTAGCTTCATGTAGATTTTTGGAGAGAGTTCCATGCAGCTGCTAAGGAATAGCTGAAAGCAGCCCTCCCATACCGGGTGCAGGCATTGGGGACCTTTAATGTGATGAGTTTACTGATCCTTAAGGTGTATGGCCTGGTTGTAATTTGGGTAAAGCAATCAGTGATATAGGTCGGTAGTTTGCCTGTTAACGCTTTGAGTATCCAGATAACAGCATTCCTATTTCTTCTGTGTTGCAATGATGTCCAGTTGACTGCCATATAAAGGGAGCAATGATGGGTGTTGGAGGGAAGGTCAGTAATAAATCTTATGGACCTGTGATACAGGGTGTCCAGCTTATGTAAGAGATGACTTGAACAATGGCAGTAGAGAAAATCAGCATAATCAATGAGGGATAGGAATGAGGCCTGAATTAACCTTTTTTGGAATCACTGTTTAGGTAATGTTTTATTCTAAAAATAGTCCGAGCCTCTGTCTTAGCTTTTAAGTAACTCTCAATATGGACAGAATAGTCAAGCCTGTTATCTATCAGACTCAAGGTATTTGAAGTTATCAACAAATTCAAGTTTCTCTCCAAGTAAGGTGGATATATGTAGGGTGTTGGATGCTGGGGTAGTGGTAGTACAACTCTTTGTGGTAAAGAACATAGCTTTTGTTTTTTGCATTTAGAAGTAGTTTTATCAAGTAGATTGTGCTGCAGAATGGAGAATTCGGATTGTAGAAGTTCACAGGCTTTGGAAGGTGAGGATTGCTGACATACAATACAGTATCATCAGCAAACAGATGAATGTTAGATTGAGTGAGGTTGGCATCAATATTGTTTATATAAATAGCAAAGAGGATAGGGCCAAGAATAGAGCCTTGTGGTACACCCTTAGCAGAGGTTTTGAGGTGGATAGGTAATTTCCATTTCTAACCAGTTGCGACTCTATCTGAAAAGGTAATCCTTAAACCAGTTGAGTGATAGGAATCCAGGCCTAATGAGTTAAGGGAGGTGAGTAATAAGTCATGATCCACTGTGTCAAAGGCTTTACTCAAATCCAGAAACACAGCACAGGTAAAATTTTTTGTCCAAATTAGTCTGCCAATCGTTGGTTACCTTGGCTAAGGCAGTAATGGTGCTATGCTTTGATCTAAATCCAGATTGTGCAGAATTTAGAAGGTTATTGTTATCCAGATAGTCCCTTAACTGAGAGTTTACTAGTTTTTCGAGCATCTTAGATAGTACTGGTAGGATGGAGATAGGTCTGTAATTGTTGAGATCCCTAGTATCACCAGATTTGAGTAATGGAACTACTTGAGCTGTTTTCCAAGTAGATGGAATGGATCCAGTAGTTAGGAAAGATTGAAGAGATGAGTAAGGGGGCAGATAAGACATGTGAAGCAATTTTCAGGAAATAGGGATCAGGAGTCTGCACCTGCACTTTTAGTTGTGTCTAAATTAGAGAGGAGATCTTCCACTTCTTTCACGGATATTGGGATGAAGGAAAAGTTGAAGTGGCCATTTGTCCCACAGTAGTTTGCAGGTTCAAGGAAGATCTCAGGATATTTGCAGGTGATGAGTCAAATGCTAGGCCAGCAGTGGTGAAGTGAACATTGAAGGTATTTAAGATTTCTTGTTTACCTGTAATTTCTGTGTCATTTAGTAGCAATTTGGTGGTTAAGGCAGGAGTAGAATTCTGGCCCAGAAGTCCTTTATTGTACCCCAGAGTCTGGATGGGTTATTGTAGGAGGCATCCAATTCAGCTGTATAGTAGGCAGTTTTGGCAGTTCTTATTTTTTTGTACATGAATTCCTTGCTTTTCTGAAATTTAGCCAATCACTGGTGTCCTTTGTTTTTCTTGCCTTTTCCACAGCTTGTCTCTGGTTCTCAAGGCTGCTTTAAGCTCAGAGGTGAACCAAGGGCAGGATTTTACCTTAGTTCTGATACTGGTGATAGGTGCATGAATATTGAGAACATTGGTGATAATATCCTTTAAAGTCTGGAGTGCTGTTTCAACAGAGGTTGTAAGATAGAAATCTTGCCAATATATTGTAGTACTCAGGTCATGGAGGTAACCTGAGATATTGAAATTCTTTTTTGACCTTTTGAGGATAAATTCTGCAGGATTTGGTGGTTTGAGTGTGGATCTTATGCCAGCTATAGGGTAATGGTCACTCACATCACTTGGCAGTACTCCTGCATGTGAGTATAAGTGAGGCTTGTTTACCAACATAATATCCAGGAGTGAGCTGTTGCTGGAATTTCTTGGTTAATCCTAGTTGGGTCTTTAATCAGCTGTGTGAATCCATAGGTGTCACAAAAGGTTATCAAAGGTGCAGATACATTAGACAACCAGTTTAAATTCAAATCACCAAGGATGACGGTATCTTCAGGGCCTTGGTTGAGAATTGACCCTAGGTGAGAAAGCAGTTTAAGGCCTGCAGAGGGGGGCCTATAGCATCCAATCAGTTTAAATGGAGACGAATTAGGAAGGCAAATTTTGATTGATAAACATTCAAATTCATTTGGCTCAGATGTGTTGATGAGGCAGGTTGCAGAGATGGTGTCCTTAATGTATATGGCCACCCCACCACCCCTGGAAGGGCGATCTGCTCTGAAGAGCTGGTAATTGGGAAGGTTTACAACACTGTCTTTTGTTGTAGGCCTGAGCCAAGATTCAGAGATGACCAGGAAGTCTGGAAGAGTATGTGCCACCCAAGCCTGTATTAAGATGAACTTTTTTAGGAGGCTGCAAGCATTGAAGTGTATGAAGCTTAGTCCTTTTATGGTAGTCAGCTCAGAAGGGGAAGATAAATTGACAATGGGGCCAGGATTAATCTCAATGGTGCCAATGCATAAAAGGAGGTAGAAGATTAATTTGACTAGGGCTCCAAGGGATAGGGATAGAGAGTGATCAGAGCA
The DNA here is from genome assembly GCA_016271365.2 of Neoceratodus forsteri. NCBI lineage: Eukaryota > Metazoa > Chordata > Ceratodontiformes > Ceratodontidae > Neoceratodus > Neoceratodus forsteri. The sequence continues at coordinate 516,062,642 of CM028135.1, read as the reverse complement.
TTTCCTCTTAGTCCTAGATGCACACTGTGTAGTGGGAGGTGGTGCTGTTATATAGGTGTGTCTTTTATCATAACATAGGAGTCTGATGGACAGGCATAGAGGGTTTTATAGATCCAGGATACATGTAAAGGGCTAGGGAGAGCTGGATTGTTGGAGAGGCTTTATGTGGATACCCCAGGGTTGCAGTGTAATAGTGGTCCAAAGTGAATAAGGAATAGATGGTTGTACATTGTGGATGGCAGTGGAGAGCAGAACATACTCATTAACTTATTCGTCATGACAGGGGTATAATATGATTATCATAATGGAATGGGGAGATGAGAGGCTAAGGAGCAAAAGGAAACAAGTTAGCATTGTGCGGGTAGGTATGGGTTAACAGAGAAGGGAATTAGATGGGCGTGGATGAGAGAAATGGCGGGAAGAGTGTATAAATACAATTAACCAAGGGGAGGGGAGGGCGGAAAATTTTATGGCTTTGCTCTGACCTTTCACACTGCTCTCCCGCCTCCTGGAACTCTTGGTCGGCTGGAGGTCACCGCTGCCGCTGGCGTGCTCTCGGAGCCCTCTCATGCGGCTGGAGCTGGAGGGCAATGCTGCTGCAAGTCAGGGACAGAGGAGAAGGCAGTGAGAAGGCAATTATTTGCAGGCAATCTGCAATTAGGTGCAAGAAACAAGAATCTGCACAACAAAAGACTGGAGGGTTTGGGGAGTAAGCACCTAAGCCGCCTAGCCCACACAGATCCCCAGAAAAGGCTGAATCACTAGCAAACATCACATCAAAACATGTTTAAATTACCCACAATTTTAAGTAAAACAGCTCTTTTAAGGAAATTAACACAAGTTACAGCTAATCAGAAAATCCCATCCAGAAAAGTGTTGCAGAGTCCAGCTAAAGTCAATGGAAAGCGCGCAATAGGAAGCAAGGCAGAGACAGCCGGTCGCTTCCCGATTGGTTGCGGCTTTGCCGCATTTTCACACTGCTTCTCCCGCCTCCTGGAACTCTTGGTCGGTTGGAGGTCATCACGCTCGCTGGCGGGCTCGGAGCCCCTTCTGCGGCTGGAGCTGGAGGGCAATGCCGGCTGCAAGTCAGGGGACAGAGGAGAAGGCAGTGAGAAGGCAATTTTATTGCAGGCAATCTGCAATTAGGTGCAAGAAACAAGAATCTGCACAACAAAAGACTGGGAGGGTTGGGGGTAAGCGCCTAAGCCGCCAGCCCACACAGATCCCCAGAAAAGGCTGAATCACTAGCAAACATCACATCAAAACATGTTTAAATTACCCACAATTTTAAGTAAAACAGCTCTTTAAGGAAATTAACACAAGTTACAGCTAATCAGAAAATCCCATCCAGAAAAGTGTTGCAGAGTCCAGCTAAAGTCAATGGGAAAGGCGCACCAATCGGAAGCAAGGCAGAGACAGCGGTCGCTTCCCGATTGGTTGCGGCTTTGCCCGTACCTTTCACACTGCTTCTCCCGGCCTCCTGGAACTCTTGGTCGGCTGGAGGTCACCGCCGGCCCGCTGGCGGCTCGGAGCCCCTTCTGCGGCTGGAGCTGGAGGGCAATGCCGGCTTTCACACTGCTTCTCCCGGCCTCCTGGAACTCTTGGTCGGCTGGAGGTCACCGCCGGCCCGCTGGCGGCTCGGAGCCCCTTCTGCGGCTGGAGCTGGAGGGCAATGCCGGCTTTCACACTGCTTCTCCCGGCCTCCTGGAACTCTTGGTCGGCTGGAGGTCACCGCCGGCCCGCTGGCGGCTCGGAGCCCCTTCTGCGGCTGGAGCTGGAGGGCAATGCCGGCTTTCACACTGCTTCTCCCGGCCTCCTGGAACTCTTGGTCGGCTGGAGGTCACCGCCGGCCCGCTGGCGGCTCGGAGCCCCTTCTGCGGCTGGAGCCACAAATATAAAAGCTCAGTTGTTGTTTCTTGCCTTTCTCAAGCTCAGTTTGGATTCTGGGCCTAAAATATTTGCAACATTAGTCGATGCTGTACCACAGCTGAAGGAATTGCGCTTCCTGACTTTGAGATGGAACAATTAGAAAGAAAACTCATGGCAGGAGCCTGGAATGTGGTGAGTCGAGGCCGAAAAAGGAGCTTCCTGGGAGCTTTACCAAAGGCTTTGGCAACCAGCGTGGTGAAACTATTGCATCATACAGGCCAGGGAAAGTCTGGCAAGGAACTAGAGGGGCCTACTTGATCCTCCCCAAAGAGATGACTTGTGACTGTTACTGAAGTAGGTATTAGTTCACCAACTATGGCAGCTGGGGACAATGGCTATGAATTTAGGCCATTTATTGAGACTCACATATTTAACACAGGAGCACAGTTATATGTCAAAGTACTCATTTATTTTGCTATATGAGCACCCTTGCCCTGGTCTTAATAAGAAATATAGGTACTACTGTTGCAGTCTTGGGGGGGGGGTCCTTTCTTATTTCTTGTTTAATAATGAAGGGCAATGACTGAGAAGGAGGAAAAGATGGGGAAAAAAATGGAACATATGTATTTAGAGAACAGGGTGAGATCTGGGAAGGGGGCTATTCTTTCAACATCAAAGTATGGCCTCCTTGGATGATGATTTTGGGTGGGAGATGGAAAGGGCTATCAGATGATTATTGTAAAAGGCTTGTTCGCTTTATAAAAAGGAGGGGGGCATAACAATGGGAGGAAAAGGGGGTATATAATTACATAAGGACAACGAAGGTGGTATTAGGGGCTTGCTGTGTAGAACCCACCTGTTGGTGATGAGAACACTGTTTTTGGTGGTATAGAAGATACCATCAATTCAAACCCCATAATATTGTGGTGCTGGGTAGTGCCTGGGCACTACTGAATTAAAGCATACCTTGGTGGCATGGCAGCACCACAGAGGGTTTGACCTAGGAAGTTCATAGTTGGATTAGATAAGAACTAATTGTTGTAAGTGCAGATTGCTGATTAGCAATTTTGGTGTTTCATCTTAATTAACCATGTTCAAAGTTCGTAAGTTTTCCAGTGGTTCTCGTTTGTTCACATTATAGTTGGAATGTATTTTTCTTGTGATTTATAATAATGTGGTACAAACCGAATTGGTTGGAAGAGGAAAGCCAAAGGGACAAACAAGTTGCAGAAGTTGCAGAATTTTAAAAAGCACTAGTAATTTAACATCAAATTTAATATGGCACACTTAAACACCATCTCATACAATGTGAAGGGGATAAATTCCCCAGTAAAGCGCACTCGATTGTTGATGGAATTTAAAAGATTAAACTGTGATGTGCAGAGGTGTTCAAATCAAAACATTTAGGATTTGCCCAACCATGACTGTAGCTGAACTTTCACTTGCCCCATTCCCCATTCATTACAATGAAATTAACTCTCTTTTTATACTTGCCCTTCAAGGAAATTAACTTGCAGTGGACAGGGGCAATGGGATTTGCACACCCATGGTGATGTGGCTTTTATTCAAGAGACCAACCTCTCGGAGATGGAACATTCTAAGCTCAGGCATTTATGGGTGGGTCAGGTGGTGGTAGCATCGCATCCCAATGCCAAAAAGGCAGGAGTGGCAGTATTAGTTAAGTGGGTTGGGGGGTGCCCTTCAGCATAGAATTAACTGAGGTGGTGCAGTCAGGAAGATGCATCTGAATTTCAGGCACAGTACAGGGACGGAAAGTACATTTTATTATATACGCACCTAATCTTCTCCCAGAAGGATTTTCAGCCACTGTGTTTGCTAAGGTAACAGAATTACCCCCAGGTCAACTTATTTTAGCAGGAGACTTTAATACAGGCTCACACCCAGCCCGGGATAGATTCTCAGGAGGAACTACAGCTAACAAAGCTGCTACAAAATGTCTTTTTTCGAATATGAGATAATTGGGACTTTCAGATATCTGGAGAGCCCAGCATCTGGGAGATAGGGATTTTACCTTCTTTTCCAGTTCATACAATCATACACCTGGATAGATCTATTTTACACCTAAACACCAGACTTACACGTTTTCAAAATCTCAAATACATAGCATAACTTTATCTGACCACACCCCAGTTTCCGTACAGCTAATGCTCCCACCCCAAGACAGGCCAACATTGTCACGTCTGAATGTTTCTCTTCTCAATGAGAAACCTTTTGTTCAGAAATTAACACAGACGATGAAAGATTTTTTCTCCCTGAATAATGTTGACAACTGCTCTCCACTGATGTGGTGGGATACTTTGAAAGCAGTGTTACGGGGGAAATAGTCAGTCATGCCTCAGTGAGAAAGAAATTGCCGCAAGCCACATATAACAAACTTAAAGCAGAGATATCCAGACTGGAGGATCAACATAAAGTTTCCCCTAATAAAAAACAAAGTTTTAAAGGACTTGACTAAAGCCAGGCAATCCCTGAAAGATTGGGAAAATAAAAAGGCAGAAGGTTTTCTGTGATTCTGAAATCAAAAATACCATGAAGCAGGGGGGCAGGCCGTCTAAATTGCTCACCTTCCATCTCCAAAAAGCCCAAGCTGATAGACATATCCCATATGTACTGAATAAATCAACACCAGGGGGTGCTAATTGGACCAGGCCGAGGGACATAGCGACACAGTTTAAATTATTGTACCAATCTCTGCATGCAGAGGACAAACACCCTGAAAGAGTACAAATTCAAACAAAATCTTTTCTAACCTCACTTAAACTGTCCATATTGGAGAAATCAGCCAGAACTCATCTGGACGTAGAGATAACAACGGTGGAAGAAAAAGCGGTTATCAAACAATTACCTTTAGGTAAAACACCAGGCCCAGATGGGCTCAGTGCCGAGATTTATTATACAATGGCAAGAAAAAATGCTGACCTTTGATTGGTCAGTCTGGGACTGGACCCGTGATGTTATTCCAGCACAACATCATGGGTCTAGTCCCAGCACACAAATGGCCCGCACCAAATATAAAATGGAATTACTCCATGACTGCAGTGGGCTCACCTGCCTTCCACACTGCACAACAGGATCAGTTTCACCAGCATTTCCTGCTCCATGACACCCCCCACCGGCCTACCCACCCTCAACTGTTCACTGCAGAACAGTTTATCTTACACTCCAAATAAACAGAAACTGAAAAGCAACACATTTTTTTTTACTGCTTATGAGCGGCTCTTCACACACTGTGGACAACAAAGGTGCGACCATGCTGTCACGTGCACAACTGTTGCACTTCCCTTCTCCACTGTAAACAAGTTATTGGGCATTTTGTCAGGCTTTCTCCCCAACTAAGCAACGGGACTGAGTGACTTACCGATCATATCTAGTAAGAGAAGTCTCTCAGTCCCTGCAGTTCAGTTGCCTCACCAGCTCCTTTTCTGAATCGTGGCTACAACCCCCTCAGAGAGGCTTCCATGAACCTCGCAGACAGTAATCGGGTATTTCACGGAACCCGCTCAAATGGCAACTCACTCTCCTCTACACCAAAATACTGTCATTGGTCCTTAAACATCAAGGAATGAACTGGGGCAGGGTGCAGATGTCAACAATTGAAAGCCACGATAAATTAATCATTCATGTTCCAGCTCCACCTATTGGTTGAAAAATATATCATTTTTTTTAAAACATATACGTCCACACGCAAGAAATGGGAGAAGAAGTAAAAATACACTTGGGAGAAGAAGTAAAAAAAAAAAAAAAGTGTTTTTTTACTTTTTTTCTTTGCTTATTAAAAAATGAGCCATTGTATAATAGCAGTAATGCACTCCAGGGTGTGTGTTGTGCTGGGCTAACACCACTTTTGGGGTGATTAGTTGCACTTGGCCTGCAGCCTCGTGCCTAGTCACCTCATGCGTGACATTATCCCAGCACAGCACACACTCTGGAGTGCATTATTGCTTAATAAAGAACTTAGTCCTACTATATCTCCTATACTTGCACAGGTATTTAACACCTGTCTTACAGAACAAAAATTACCAGATTCTTGGAACGAATCTGTTATAACAGTCATTCCCAAACCTGGAAAAAGCACCAATACCTGCGAGTCCTTTAGGCCCATTTCATTGCTTAATCAGGAGCTAAAGATCCTTACCAGAATTTAGGCAGCTTGTCTGCAACATCGTATTGAAGCACTCATCCACACAGACCAAACATGGTTTATCCCTCACTGCCATCTGATGGTCAGTATAATGACCCACAAGACATCTAATAAATCCCCACAATTAGCCATTATCCTTGACGCAGAAAATGTGTTTGATCATCTTAATTGGTCTTACTTGAAAACGGTGATGGAGCAATTAGGGCTCCAGGAAAACTTTCTCTGTTGGGTTTCCTTGTGTTTTCATGATCCAAGGGCTAGAATAAGGGTTAACGGCACAATTTTGGATTATTTAAGTATTCAGCGAGGAACCAGGCAGGGCTGTCCTCTGTCTCCTCTGCTGTTCACCCTCAGTATGGAACCATTGGCACAAGCCATTAGGCAAGATAGAATATTAAGGGGGCACAGCTAGGACAGACCACTCAGAAAGTGTCACTTTATGCTGACGACACCTTGATATATATGGAGGAGCCGGAATTTTCAATCCCACCTTTCCTAACTTTACTAGAGCAATATGGCCACTTCTCGGGTTTTCATTTAAATAAGGACAAATCTGAAGTTCTGTCCATAGGGGGGCCCATTCACTCGGGGCTCAAACAAAGTATCCCATTTAAATGGGTTCAAAATAAAGTGCGCTGCTTAGGAATACAAATCCCCATGAACCTTTCCCAACTATATCCATGTAACTATACAACATTAAAGCATCATGTTAGTGCAGATCTGAATAGATGGAGAGTGCTTCCACTGTCCTTTTTTAATAGAAGTGGCTACAATGAGCATCTTGCCATGGTTTATCTTTCTGTATATGACTTTGCCCTTACCTGTCCCCAGCAAAGAATGGAAGGACTTGAGGAAAAGACTATCAGAATTTGTATGGATGGGGAAAAGACCAAAGGTATGCTGGGAATTACTCACAGAGGTTAAGGGGGGGGTTGGCCTTCCTAATGTTAAGCATTATTACAGAGCTGCACAATTGCTGCCAGTTTTAAAAATGTCAGCACAAGGATGGGGTGAGAGTTGGCTCTCAGTAGAAAAGGAAGATTGTTCATGGACAATTAGGCCTAGAGAATTAAAGAGGATAATAAATCGCTGGATGAGGCACACACTAGGCACCTGGTTGTTGACAAGACAATGGTGGGAAATTCCCTCACCAGTATGGAGGTATATCCCCCTGTCCTCCTTGCCCTCCTTCCCAGCTCCTCAGGGGATCCCTATTTCATAAGATGGGAGTCTCAGGGTTTAAAATATCTTTATCAGTTAGTGGACAGGGAGCAGATAAAAAGCTTCTTATAAATACAGCAGGAATTTAAAGTATTCAGAACCAATTTCTTTAGGTATCTGCAATATCACCAATATATTGAGGTGGGACCGGGAATACTGGCCATTTCTCAGGAACCCCCAGACCCTTTGGCACTAACCTAGAGATAAAGCCAGATGCAGGACACTAAACAATGTATTTCTAAAGTTTACAGGGCTTTACAGGTAGATGCCAGGGCAATAATTCACCAAATAATAGAAGAGAGGAGGCACACACAGATGGGTGGGACCTTGCCAGAGGTCATCTGGAAGGAGGCATGGAAGAGCATGCATAAAACTACTAATTCTCCATCCTGACGGGAATTTCGTTGGAAAGTTTCAACCACGTTTTTTCTATCTACAGTCCTCTCAAAACATTACTCCACCCACCCCTTTAACAAATGCTGGTGACAATGTGGGCACTTTCACATCTTCTGGGACTGCCCTAAGATAAACATTTCTTGAGAGAAGTGTCTTACATCAAATCCATCTTCCACCTGACACACCCTCCAAGCTTCGAAAATTTGATTTTGGGTTGCCCACTGAAGGACCTACACTCAGCATCAGAGAAATTCCTATTTTATATATTGATTAGTGCTGCTAGTAAAGCTATAACACAGAGCACTGGCTATCTACAGCTCCTCCGGTTCTTTCTAACTGGTCTTGTAACATAGATAGTATTAGAAATTTGGAGGCTGTAACAGCTGAATTAAGATTAGCTATAGATATAGATCAAGGTGGCTACCCTTTTTTGATTATCTAGAAGAAAAGGAGGGTGTGTCAGTTCTGGATCAAATGCTTAAGGGATAGGGAAACGGGGAGAGAGTAGTTTAACTTACATAGACCTCACTTCTGACAAGAAGTAAATGTTGACAAAGAGAAAAAAATCAATGATTAGCATGCCTAAACTCTCTGATGTAGTAACACATGAAAGAAATGTACCATACTTATACCTTGGGTGGGATATTCAAAGGGGTTGCGCATGGTGCAACAGGGTTGTGCCATGCGCAACCCACCAAGGCGCCCCGGCACAATATTCAAAGGGGTTGGTTGCTCTGCGCACCCCAATGTGTAAGTGCACCAGTAATGTATGCGCACAAGTGCGGGCATGCCCATGGCACGTGGTACATCCCTATATTTAGTTCGGGATGTGCGGTGCATATGCAGGCACAAACCTGCCTTACACCACACGGGGGCGCGCAAAGATGTGCCCGTTAAAACCAGGAACAATTCGGGGAACACCCACAGGCGGGCTGCTGTATTGCTGGGCGCAACACGGCGGCCACCTGCTGTGGGTGGCAACCCGACCTCCCGGGACAAAGTCCGGGTATCGTGCCCCTCGCCCGATCTTGGGCATAGTTAGAATTTAACCGTGGTGGTCCAGTGGACCCGATCTCCTGCCTGATCGTGGGCAAATGTAAATAAAATCCTGGTGGTCAGCAGTACCGCCCCTCCCCACCGCCCACTGAACCCCGCCACCTTGCCCCCCGGTCAACGGCAGTGGCATCCATAAAGCAGCCGCTGACTGACAGTGTGCAATATGGCTGTACACCTATTGGCTTACCGCGTGGCCAATGGCCAGCAGACCATACTTTACTACACAGTCCTGAAATGTGAATGAACCATTAGGTGGAAACGCATTGTCGATATCTGCTGTCTTTGTGTTGGTAGAATTTATTTGGACTCCTTACTTAAGACTTTGTCTGTTAATAACCATGTAGCTCATGGGTTCATTTTGCAGCCTATTTTGGATTTTATTATGGACCTTACTTCTGTTTTCTCCCCGTGGATGTATCACATAGCATGGAATGGTTAATCTATGAGTATTAAGAGGGGTGGTGCCCTCACTGTGCTTAACTGTATTATTGTAATGATCTTTGCTAGATATTTCAAACTGTATGTTATGTTTGTTTAAACAGTAAACAAAGTTTAAAAAAAAAAATGAAAATCCAAGGAGTATATTATAACCACATAAAGTTGTAGTGCTGATGACTCCTGAACAGTCCTCCACTCCAAGCACGCCGAAGTGTCAGGACACCCAGCCATAGCAAACAATTAAGACTGATGCTAAAGGTAAAAACAACTAAAACACTACTACTAATAAATATTACAAATCTAAAACTTGAAGTAAGGTGTGTGTGTGTGTGTGTGTATGTATATATGTGTGTGTGTGTGTATATATATATATATATATAAATGTATGTTTATATATACACATACATATGTATGTGTAGCTGGCAGTATAGCCTAGAGGTTAGAGTAAGGAGCTGTGAATGAGCTTGGTACATCTAGCAGACCTGGGTTCATTTCACAACCTATTCTATGCATTGTGTGACTCTGAACAAGTCGCTTATGCGCCCCAGTGCTCCCGGGTCACCCCAGAAAACAGATACTTGTGCCAAGTGAGTCTTACCTGGTTACCAAAGAATAAATAAACCAAGAAAAAACAAATAATCTATGGCTAAGTTAATGCTAGAGTTCACTACAGCCAGCAACACACATCTTGCTTGTTGCTGGAAATTCCTGGTACTAGGCCTGACTGACTTCCTTCCAGGTAACTAAACAATTCAGGATAATAAGTTTCTTTTTACAGAATTCCACAGGGTCTTCCCAGCCCTTTTGGTATCACCCTCTGTTCCACAAGAACTGGGTGGTATGACACAACAGATCCCCTCTAGATCTTTCCACATCTATTGCTGCAGAATCTCTACTGGCAGGTCTGCCTTTTCTGTATGCCCTCCAACTCTTTTTGGAATAACCTCCCTCTTCCAGTTTGTTTCTTTTCCTCACTCTACCAGAATAATAATACTTCTCATTTATATAGCATTTTCACTTGCAGCCCATCCAAATGGTGGGGCTTACCTGGCTCTCTGTAGCCTGACTCCTTGATGCTGCCGCTGCCTCTTTGTTACTTGCTTCGGCTCCCGAAGACTGCAGCCAGTTGGGAACTGGAAGGGTGGTGCAGCCGCAGCAGGTTGTTTGAGAGGAATTGACTGTGTTTGGCATTGAGTGTGCCTGTGTTACTGTGGCTCTTAGTTGCACTTCAAAGGGACTGCCCATTTCTAGACAGGGAGTGCTGTCAGCACTCACAACAGGCTGGGAATTCCCTTGCTTCACGTCAACACACAACTGGCTTATAAAGCACAGCTGTGATAAACTCTGGGAGTCAGTTGAATAAAATAAGGGCAGGAGCCTTAAAGACATAACTTTGTCGAAGCCAATGCTTCTTGCTGATATAGAGGCTGCCGTCTTTGTGAACCATGACCTCATCAGCAACCAGTCAGAGGTTAGGGATCTCTATTTCCAGCTGAAAAGGATTCTGGGAGAATGAAAGTGCAAGCTGCTTGGCACCTTTTCAGACAATTAATAGGGTGTTGAGTGAAAGCCTGGTGGACTGTTCTTAAGAGGCATCATCCCGCTGAATCAGTTGGAAGCTGCCCTGACCCAGTGAAGTTCTGATGGCAATTCCAGAACTTGGCACTTGGCAGCTAGCTCTCACAGAGTGAGGAGGAGGAGGAGGGCTAGTAGCTGTTGGCCAGAGTCATCTGAGGAGCCCTGCTTGGGGCTTCTACAGCTATATCAGGACCGGCACCAGCACACTCTTGGACTGGATCCTTACCAGTCACCCATTGTGGATATCTAACACTAATGTCCTCCCTGACTCTCTCAGCGACCACTCCCCTGTTAGCTGCACCTGGTCAAATAAATTTATCAAACAGCTGTCAAAAACTATCTCCAGCAGGGTTCTACTCGGTGGTCACCTTCCTCGACTCAAATCCCACCTCCTCCATCAAGACTGGTCCCCTATCTTCAATGCAACCAACGTAAGCACTGCTCTTGACCACTTCATAAACATCTTCACTGTGGCCTGTGACACATATGCTCCTATTAAGAAACGCAAAGTCAAATCACGCAGTAACCCTTGGCTCACAGGTGACCTCCTCAGGATGCTAAAAACAAGAGACCACCTGTGGGAGCTGGACAGAAACTCTGGAAGGCAAACTGACATCCAAAACTACAAACATGCCCACAATGACTGCAGCAAAATCATCCGGCAAATGAAGTCCGCCTACTATAAGCATGCTTTCACAAACTCCTGGGGCAATGGTCGGGAATTCTGGAAGAACATAAAGGAACTCACCGGGAATCCACCCAAACCCCCCCCCAATCAATACTCAACATCAACGGAACCACAACCCTCAACCCAAAAACCATTGTGGATATCTTTAACAAAGCCTTTACCGACCTTAGCGCTGTCCTACCCCAGGACTACTTCAAAGATGGTGAAGCTCCGCTGTCCGCAATGAACACTACTCCCACCAGCTCCCCCCGCTTCTACTTCAAAGCAGTCAAGGCTCACCAAGTACACAAATATGTTACCAAAGCCCTTGGTAAATCAAGATTCAGTAATGACTCCCTCCATCTCAAAATCCTGTCTCTCACACTTGATGAAGTACTTAGTCCTCTGACCAGAATTTTCAACCTCTCCCTCAGCCTTAGCCAGTTCCCGGACAGATGGAAATCTGCCACTGTCACCCCAATCCATAAAAGAGGTGATAAAACTGCCCATGACAACTACAGACCTATCTCCCTACTACCCCCACTCTCCACGGCACTAGAACGCATTGTCTCGGACCAGCTCACAGAATACCTGGAAACGTACAACATCCTGTGCAAGCAACAACACGGGTTCTGCATAGGTCACAGCTGCCTCCACAGCCCTACTTGAATTCACCGGCGCAACCCACAACGCACTTGACTCCGGTGAACTACTAGGTTCAATCTACATTGACTTAAATAAAGCCTTCGACACCGTCAGTCACCGCCTCCTGCTTGTCCAGCTTCAGAACACTGGGCTGTCAACTGACTCCATTGGCTGGTTTAAGAGCTACCTTGAAGAACGGTCCCAAACAGTAAGAATCGCTGATACACTCTCGTACCCTAGACCGGTCCACTTGGGAGTCCTCCAGGGCTCCATTCTGGGACCCCTCCTCTTCAGCCTATTCTTAAACTCGCTACCGGACAGCTGCCAAGAACAAATAATTCTCTACGCCGACGATGCTGTGATCCTCACCTCGGACCCTGATCCAATCCAATTACAAAATAAACTTCAGCGGGCCTTCTCCTTCATCAAATCCTGGTTTTTAAATCATAAACTGCTTCTCAATCAGAAAAAAAACAAGTCTATGGTCTTCTGCAGCCCCCAGAACAAAAACAAACAACTCCACCTCTTCATTGCAACCAAACAAGGAGCCATCCTAGAGCAAACACAATCATTCAAGTACCTCTGCATCACCCTTGATCCACACCTCTCATGCGCTGTCCATATCAGCAGTGTTGCAAAGTCTGCCAATGCGAGGTTAGGCATATTATTCCGGCACAGGAAACACCTAACCCCAGAAGCACTGTCAGTGGCCGTCCAAAGCTCCATCGTCAGCATCATAGACTATGGTCTTATCATATATGGGTCTGCAACTACCGCTGCTCTAAAACGTATCGCGACCTCCCTGAATAAGACCTGTTGTCTCATCACTGGCTCACATCGCTGTACCCACACAGGTGACCTTTATTCCCAATCTGGATGGCTTCAACTGGACAAACGCATAAAATACCAAACCTGCATCACAGCCAAGAAAATTATAATGGGGCTTGCCCCACCTGGTGTCTGTGCCCTCCTTAAGCCTAGACATAGGAACGTCACTACAAGGAGATCCAGTTCCCATCTGCTGCATATCCCACGATGTCACACGACCCAAGGACAAAGATCATTCACCTATCGGGCATCCAACTGGCTGAACTCTCTTGGCAGCGACATAACGACCGCTCCAACACTCAGCCTCTTCAAGTCCAAGCTGTGCCTCTCACTGCTTGTATCCTGCGATTGCCCATCTTAACATTTCCACCATTCCAGCTGCACATGCCCCAGCACCCAGCACTTACAATCAGTCTTTGTACCCCTAGCACCTTACCTGTCATATTCCCTCAACAAGACCCTCTGGCTGCACTGTCTCCCGCCCCCGCACACCTCTCCCCCCCGTATCTTCACTCCTACCCCTGCCCCCAACCACATCCCGTACTCTCCTCTTACCCCTGCACGCCCTACCCCTCGATCTCCTACCTCACTTCCCCCACCCCCCTCCCTTATTCCCTTGTCTTGCTCATAGCTCATGTCTTTGTACTGGTTATTACATGTCTGTAAGTCAATTACTATATGTTTGTAACTAAAAATGATGACCATTGCAGACGCTGACATGGAACCTTTGTAAAAGAGCCTCGGCTCAAAGGTATTGTAATCCTAGATGAAATAAATAAATAAAATATCACTGGAGGTGACTACAAGGTTTCTACAACCTCAGAAGAGACTGACTGATAGTGTCTCTACTGCCTGTGTCAGAATGACTCCTGAGAAATGGGGGGAGACTGATTTCTGCCTTCAGAGAAAAGGAGGTAAAAACATGCTTATCTAGCAATAGCTGTCAGCCTGCAGTGTGGTAAATTCTGTGTGTACATTTGATAACCCGAGCCATCTTCTAGACTGCAGACAGTCTGGGGAAACCAGCTGGTCAATGCTACAGGTAGGTATTGACTAGCATCACACACTGGGGTCTGGAAGCCTAGATGTTTGTGTGCGAGTGAGATTTGTGGCCTCTAGTTCTGAGACTGGTCTGATTAATGGAGGAGGAGAGAGGAGGCAGAGAGGTATGGACAGTTGCTGAAGCAGAGAGCCTGATTCCAACCTTGAGGCAACTGAGACCTGCACAACTGATCTGATCACTCAGAACTGACCATGCAATCAGTTGCCTGTAGGAAAGCCTGCAGAGATAGAGGATGAGGAGCCCAAGTTGTGAGGGAAACTGGCAACACCATAACTTTGAGTACTCTTGTAACTGGGGGTTGTATATAGTCTGCCACTGCCACCAGATCTTTAGATTTGGCAGGATCTACAAGTACTACACCTCAGTTTGAAGCTGCCATTTAAACAATTGCATGGCCTTTTTGGCATTGGGTTTAAAGAGTTATAAGCGCACTACTGCTGCCCAACCAGCTGCAACGACAACAAAACACACAAAAAGAGCAGCACTGAGGACAAAAGACTTAGCAGACACAGGTATCTTGCAAAGTCAGTGATTTATTGCAGTTCCAACATGGCAACCCCAACTACCCCGTGCTTCATCTCACACTGAGACTTTGTCATGGGACAGTCAATCAATCAATCAATCACTTTATTTAACCAGGCATAAACACCATTGAGCAAGCTAATTTTCAAGGTGGTCCTGGGCATTAATACAATACAGTACACTTCATAAGATTACAATTACGGTGGACAACGGTGCAAAAAAAAAAAAAAGAGAAAAAACATTGTGAGGGCGCCGGTCAATATGGGCCTATACGTACTGGTCAACATAATTAACATGCAAAGGTACATAATGATAAGCTTTACTGAAATGAGAAGAGACAGCAATCCCATATAGTCTCTGCTAAGTAAGAACTCATACCTAAATGATAAAAAATAAGGAGGTATTAAGGAATAGGGTAGAAATTGGGGTGAAAGGGTAGGCAGCCAAAAGGGAGGCCAGAATAGGTAAAAGGTAGAGAATAGGCAGGGCCATCTTGGATTAACGGAACTAGACTTGTAGGTCCTAAGTTTCTGTTGTTAGGAATGAGGGGTGGATGAGATACTTAGGCGTAGGATTTGAGAGAGGCACCCAGGGCTTAGGGGTCATCGGCGTCTGAAACAGTTGCATGATTCCTTCAGATAATCCGTTAATAGAGCTTTGAATGTGAAAATGCTTGGAAGTGAGGATAATTTTAATGAGTCTTGCGTAGTGTTCCAAAGTGATGGAAGTGAGAAGTTGATTGCTGCTGAGCCAAGGGTAGTTTTCGCTCTAGGAATCTGGAAGCAGATTAAGGAGAAGCGACTCAGGCCATAGGAACTTTTAGCCCGTTTGAAGATGTTCGAGACGTATGCAGGGAGGTTATCAGATAATGCTCTAAAAAGCCAGAGGAGAGCATTCCTTTTTCTTCTAGTTGAGAGTGAGGTCTATCTTGAAACCTGGTATAGACGACAGTGATGTGTACTACGGGGTAGATTTAAGATAAATCTTAAAAGCCCGGTGGTAAAGGGTGTCCAGTTTGTTTAGCATCGTTGATGGGCAATGACTGTAAAGGAAGTCAGCGTAGTCCAGTATAGGTAGGAATGTAGTTTGTACTAGTCTCATTCTGGCTTCTAATGTGAGTAGGTGTTTAATGTGATAGAATAAACCTAATCGCTGTCTTAGTTTCTTCGAGGTTTCATTTAAGTGGCACAGAAAGTTGAGCTTGTTATCCAGCCAGAACCCTAGGTATTTAAAGGTATCAACTACTTCAAGGGGTTCATCTAAGAGTGTTTGGATCTGTGTGACATGTGGACATCCGGAAGTAGACTTTGGTGAGAGAATCATTGCTTTAGTCTTTTTGGCATTGAAGAGGAGCTTATGAGTGAGAAGGTTGTATTGGAGGGTGACAAAGTCTTTCTGTATGTACTCGTGGGCCAGATCCAAGGATGAATTTGTGGTATAGAATACAGTATCATCTGCGAATAAGTGCACATTTGCTGTGCCCAGCTGCGAGTCCAGATTATTGATGTATATTGCAGAGGATAGGGCCCAGGATGGAGCCTTGTGGGACTCCTCGTAACAAGGATTTTTGTGGGGACAGATCTCCTATGGCTTTGACTTGTTGTAACCTATTGGTTAGGTAGCTGGTGAACCATTTAATGGCAGAACTATCAAGTCCGATGTTACTCAGTGCAGTAAGCATGATGGTATGATCCACAGTATTGAAGGCCTTACTTGGATCAAGGAAGAGGGCAAATACATGCTTCTTAGAGTCCAAGGACATTTGCCAGTCTGTAGTTACTTTGGCAAGAGCCGATACTGTAATATAGTATATGGTTGCCTCTTATTGTGCACTGAAATCAGAGGCTCTCACAAAGTTGTTGTAGGGCAGTTCAAAGGTCAAAAAAGCTGTTGTACTATCGTTCTGACATCACATCGATAGTACAACAGCTTTTTAGCCTTTACCTGCCACCAGATTGGCTGACACAGTGGGACGTCCCAGAAAAGCAGTGTAAACATGGCGATAGGATTTAGCGAGAGCCAGCAATGGACCCTCCGGAGCGAGCGAGCAGCAGCGGCACCACTGTTTTTTTTCGGAAGTCAGGACTTGAATAGCCACACACATCTCCATGTGGCAATTTGTTTTTTCCCCAAAATTAAAAAAAAAAATGTTGCGGTCACAGTTCAGGGCAGTTGGAGAGTGAGCGAGCGGCACCACAGAGAGTGGAAGCAGCACGTAATTGAGAGGGAGTGAGAGCAGTAGCAAACAGCAAGGTAAAGGATCTCAAAGACGTAAAAATACACAAAGAACCATATACTATACAAAACAGTGGATGGGAGACCATCCACAACAAAAGCTGTATTTCCATCTCGGGAGTTGATGACATCAAAGACCTCTCGAGTTTCGCTCTCGAGGTCTCTAGGATGTCATCAACTCCTCTATGAAAATGCAGTCTTGTTGTGGATGGTCTCCCATCCACTCTTCTATATGTGTTTGGCTCTGAAGCCGGACTGAGCCAGGTTTAGCAACTTTTGTGAACTTTTGTGCCGAGACAAAAAGACTTACATTTAAGTGGCCCATTTAAAGTAGCAATATAACCAAAATGTGAAAAGTGAAAAAAAAGGTTTTATAAATTGAAATAGTGGTAGACATAATTTGCAAATGGTATAGCAGTACAAAAACACGCAGGAATACAAGAATGATTCGAATGATTCGATTCAGTTTTAGCTCACACATCTGAGAAATGATTGTATGCTAAAATTGCTAAGTTAATCTTATGTATGGCACAGCTTAAAAGTGTAATCTCCCAGTAAATTTATTATCATAATTATGTGCAAAGGAGAGAGTTTTAGCTCTCTCAAATGCTCCTTAGAAGACCAGTTAGTAACCTTTGGGATTGTAGTGTCCTGTTCCTGTAATAGGGAAGCATTAACCATGACAGCATGGTTCTATTGTGGAATTAATCCATGGTTGGGTGGGGGTTGGGGCATGAAGCAAGCAGGCTGAGAGCCTCCAACCACCCAACCATGGCTTAATTCCACAGTAGAACCATGCTCTGGAGTGGTTTAATGTGCTTGTAACATGACATAACATGGCAGGTGTTTATAGATAGAAGGAGATGCATTATTGACTGTAATTGAAAAAAATACACACACCCAGTCATTGCAATTACTATGTTTATAACTGGATTGATATTTCTTATATATATTGTAGGTACATCGATGCATTATTTTATCATATTATTTAAACTGGATGTGTTAGTACTGCAAACTGTATTTCTATATTTTTCTTAGCACTTACAGGTAATTTGCAGCGCTTCCCGAAGCATCGTATTTCTCGTTTCTCCGGACTATCGCAGTGCATGCTGGGATTGAAAATGTCCGATTGTGTCATTAGTATTCAACTTTCAGAAAGACGGATCTGGCGTGCACGTTCAACCACAGCGAAAACATTTGTAAACATTTCGGTCACTACAGCATGCAAAAAATGGAAGGAGTTAACATTTGCCTACAACGGACAAAGGATCTATTTCTGAGGGGTTACTAACCGGAGCACTAACATATTACATTCACAAACAAATTTTTAGCTTGACACTCAGAGGTCTGTGGGGCGGGTGGGTGAGAAAGAAACTAGCTTTTACTTTCATAGTGCTCATTAACGATTTCACTGTGGTTCACAAAGGTACTACAGGAGCAACCATGCATTACTTGAAAATTAATCCGTGGTTGCTCCATGGTCACCTGTTGCTGTTTCTCCAATCTAAACTCATTATTTGGCTGTGAAATCTTTAGCCACGTTACAAAGAACAGTAATTCAAGGCACTGTTCACCTCTGTTTTGCTAGAATGGCCTATTTAGTGCAGTACCTAGATTGTTAAAGCTCACGTAGCCAAAATATGGCAAATAGAAAGTATTACTATGTTATGACAGTCTGGAAGTTGTTCTAGTGGTAGTCCAATGACAGTGGGCCCGCACCAACGGCTGGGTACCCAATAAAGCAATGGAAACTCCTTAAAAAATTTAAAGGGTTAATACTGGTACCAGTGGGAAGAGGGTAGTGCCCCAAGTACGAGTGGTCAAGAATACTAAAAAGCTTACAGCATCCGTATTTGCACTGTGTGGTTGGGGTGGGTACTACTGAAAGTGCGGTTAATGGTCAAACCTGGTCAGGCAACTAATTTCTGTCCTGCTGGAACACTTTTGCTTGCATCCCCTATACCCTTGTAAATAACCCCCAATAAATATTTCTGTTATTTATTCAAATTTTGACTTGTGGGCATATTATTAATAGGTTGTCACTAAATGCTTAACAATCCAGACAATGCTTGTTAGCTGCAACTGTCCCCCTCTCCCTAGTAACTGTTGCTAGTTCTGTACCTCCTTGTTACCTACTGTCTGACAAGGAACCTTTATAAATGAGCTTTTAGCTCAAAGATGTTTTTCTGAATTTCTGCTAAATAAATAAAATAAATAAATAAATGCATTTTTGTTGAATTTGAAGTTGCACTGTTACATTTTATGCGTAAGGGACACTGTGGGTAGGAACTGCCTCTCAGGGTGTTGTACCATTTTGACACCACACCCAGGTAAACCTAATCTCTGGGTGGAGACACTATGCAAATACCCTCCCCCCCCAGTCAGTAAGTAAACGACCCAGGCCCCTAGGCATTGTGTGAGCCCAGTAGGAAGGGTAGTAACCGCACCATCTACAGTGACCTGGTTATACATACACATTGTATCCCACAGCGCTTTACAAGCAGTGAGAGAGTCTGCTGATGAAGTGGCAGCCATTTCGCTCATCAACATCCGCAAACAACCTTGGACAGTTAATTGCCTGACTCATAAACAACTCCAGTTGACGCTTTTCTCGCAGCCCTGCTGTGGTTGCTAGCCACACAGATGGATAATGAATGGCTTATACGTGCTTTATCATTGTCTACCTCTGCACCCCGCACCTTGTTATTACATTTCATGTGATGGATTGCCTTTGTACTTTTTTGTGTATTTTGCACCTGTCTTGACATTTTATACGTTTTTTTTTTTGTACACTTCATTTGTCACTTCATTGTTTACTGTCTAATACTCTGGCATACCACCAGCAACGGAGCCAACCAACCTAGCTTAGATTGGGGCATGGAATGGAGACCGTGTGATGGGGTCTTGAGGTATTTTGCAGGGTGGCAGTAGTACTGGGGCAGATGAGCAGAAGTTGCTGCTGTTTCTGTTTTTCCACCAGTACCTGATGCTGACAAGTTTGCAACCAGTTACTAGCACACCGCACAATCAAGCAACGTAAAGCACTCACTGGTACCTGTGTACAAATGAAGAACCAAGGAGTCTAGTCTAAAGTTAGAACGTTTCTCTGTTTATTTCAACAGGTAAATTCTGCGTGGTTGAAAGTTGCTACTATGCCACAGGAAACCCCTGCACTTTGACTACTGTCTTCCTGGGGGGGGGGGGCTCTAGCACACAGGAGCGTGCATCTCCTCCGTCACCATCGTGCCGCTGGCTGTAGTGCCCCCATGCCTGGAGTATGTAACATAGAAGCTGTCCTGTAGTGCCCCTATTCCTGGAGATACTAACATGTAAGCTGTGTGCAGTGTCCCCATGACTGGAGACAGTAACATGTAAATTGGTAGTAGTGCCTCCAGACACTGTCTTTACTGCGCCTTGCCTGGAGACACTAACATGTAAGCTGTCTGTAGTGCCCCATGTCTGGAGACACTAATATGTAAGCTGTCGGCAATTTCTCATCCTGCGGCAGGGATAGCTGTGAGCATGGGGCAACATGCTCCCTTCCATGAGGATGGAAAGCAACCTTGAGAAGCACCTCTGCCCTTGGCCACTGGCAGACAGCGATTGGGGTTCATAGATTGAATCAGTCATCCCCATACCCACCACCTCTGGTCCATCCAGTGGCCTACCCTTTTCAATTTCTGTGACCGTTACAGTCCTTTGAAAAGTAAAATATGACACTGCTTCTTTAAAAGTTGCCTTATGGTTGCTTAGATAGTAGAAATGGAAGTTTACTCACCTGGTAAAGGTGATTATAGGAGCACCTTCTTATAGCACTCCGAGTCTCCACCCATGGGTAATTCTGGCACTTCCTCTCAGGCTGATGCACAAAAGAATTCGTAAGAATCGAAATCTGATCCCTTATCCCTGCTTCCGTCTCCTCCCCTGTCTTTCCCAGACTCCTCAGTTTTCTTTTGTGCATCACTCCAGGCTGGTCACAGATTTTTGGCTCTGTGCCAATTAAGGTAAGATTATTTTTCATAACTCCTAATTTCAGGAAAACGATCTTGTAATATAGAATATTAAGCTTAGCCAATCGAGGCGTCAGGACAGTTTGTTTATTCAATTTTGAGCAGATGTGTATTTTGCAAAGCGTGCCCCATTGATGCAGAGCTGAGCCCAAAGGATTGTTTGTTTTGCTGCCTTCCTTCCTCAGTACACCTCGTTCTGCTGAGGAAAGGGCTATCTACACTAGCCTCCCCGATTTACCTTGTTCAGCGGGTGCAGAGCTAGTATGAGCCACTAAACGCTAAGTATTTAAAGTTGAAAACGCCCCAGGCTCACCTCGCGGTTCACCTTGTTCAACCGCGAGTGTGAGTCCACAGAAAATCAAGCGCCTGCCTTAGTCTGCATACCTGTCCCTTGTTCTCGCTCTGGTGCAGTTCGGAGGCCTTTTGCCTTGTTCCCTTTCACAACCGCCGGCTGCCAGTCCCTACCACACGGCGTTTGGCAGACCCTGTGAGAGACCATGTTTCTTCTCTCCTCCCTGGTCTCGCAGGCCCTCGCTCTCGCGAGACCACTCGACCCTATCCCCTCTTGTGTTTTCCCTAGCTAAGATGGCGGCGCCCTGTACCTTCTCCACCTCCACCAAAATGGCGGCGCAAGGCATCATTTATTTAAAGGGGCAATGCAGACCTCAAAAAGAAATTTAAAGGGGCAATGGTTTTTTGTGGCAATTTAAAAGGGAAATGTCCCACTATATTACAAAGGGTCTCTTTTGAGCAGCTAAAGGTTTTCTGTTGGTTGCAGACAGACAGTCTGTGTTGGAACCCAGTAACTAACTAGCCCCTGCTCATTTCCTTTAACTAGCCAAATTTCAAAAGCTGATCCAATTTAGGATCCAGGCTTCTAGACTCTACAGGCACCGTATTTAAACAATTTTTTTTTGTAAAAATAATGTTTTCATTACGATGCTGACCATCCGTTATATCTCCTCCCCTATCACATTGTGTTTTTCAGAGCCTCTGTTGTTACTGTATGCTATCTTGTTTTTTGTTGGAAGTTCATGAGTCATAATGTAATAGGTTTCTCCAAGAAGACTGAAAGGCTTACTTGGAGGCTCCTTGCACAGTGCCTTTTCACCTCTGGGAGTTCAGAGCCAGCTCAGATTTCAGCTGTGTTGTCCTGCTGTGCCCCATTAATCCTCAGATTGCACTGGTGAGTTACCTTGCCTAAGCAGTGTATTGTTTTCCACTAATGGAGCAGTCAACCATGGTACTGAGAAATCACTATGCATCTCTCACACAGATACAGTAGGTCAGGGTCACACACACACACACACACACCCACGCAACATTATGCAGCTGTGGCCCAGTACTTAAAATAACAGTTCATACTAGCTGTGGAAAAAAAAGGTAGTTTTTTTTTTTGATTCAGTAAGGGAGTTGATTCAGTAAGGAAGTGATTAAGCTCCCTTACTGAATCGTACTACTATAAGGTAAAACTGAGTAAGATAAAACAAAAAAAAAAGATTTTACCTTAGTTATTATTTTTTTCTGTATGTAGTAGTTTTTTAGCCAACGTGTTGGGGCTTCTTCTCAGACCTAGTACGGTGGTGCAGAACTAACCAGATACTTCATTAAAATTTAGAAAAAAAATAGTGCCATCCTGTTGGTGCAGTGGTAGCGCTGCAGTTCGTGACGCTGGTGAACCAGGTTCAGATATGAGCCTGGCTTTGGGGGGAGAAATTGGGCGTCCCAGAGGACGCTGTCCTTCCCCGAGGAGGGAGGGTCCCGTCCATTGATGCCACACTGCTCCCTGGATGCAGGAGTTGCTCCGACTAGTTCAGACTAGGGGTGGGAGGAGTCGCGATGGCTGTGTGTGACACCACTCGGTGATGTGCACACTTGCAAGCTGCCCTCATCCAGATGACTCCTGAGTGCTGGGAGACAGAAAACTGGAAAAAGGAGTAGCCCTGCCCAGATGATGACGGTCCCCTGAGTACCAGCGTGATCCTCCGCCTGCTGTCCGAGTGGTGGCCTGATGAAAGACAGAAAGCTCGAGGGTGAGGCCTTTGCCTTGTCACTGCTGGGGGGGGCAAAACTTAATGGATGGGGGTACAGCACATTGGGACATGCAGGTAAGGGGTGTAGCTGTGTTGTCCTGTGGGGACCTGAACGAGTCCAGGCAGTTGGGGGGGGGGGGCACGTAAACAGAAATTGAAAAAAAATGCTTTTGGAAAAAGTAAAAATTATTCCAGATTGTGGTTTTGCTAATTGGGCCTTCCTTCGTCCATAGTATTAAAATGGGGGCAAGGTATCATTCCCCTTTAACTGTCTTTTTTTTTCCAAGTTTATTTATTTTTTGAAATATCTAGGATAGTCCAGCTGAAATGAAGCATCTCATTTTCAGTGCAGTCCTGCCTTTACCTGTTTTCTTAGCTAGGTGGACTGAAGGTAATGGATGTCAGGTGTGATGCTGCAGTAGATGAAAATCATGTCTGGTGCTGCGCGGCAGGTAGGCTAGTCATGGCTGCGTGCTCCCCTGTCTGTTTGGCGGCTCTGACTCAGTTGCAGCTGCAGCTTTTGTTTAACAGGTGCCTAAGGCCTGGAGGAAAATGCAGCTGAGCAGCAGCTGAGGTACAGGATGACGACTGCGAGTGGTTCACTGTGGGAGAATCTGATGGCACTGGGGAGAGGGATTAAGATAATCGAAAGTAATTTTATAACATGTACAGAGCTTACCAGGTCCCAGAACTGTGCAGGAACAGACACCCTTCTGAGTCTAGGGTGGCTGCTAGAGGCTAGCATGGTTTGTGCTTTTCTGATATCTCGCCAGTCGGCCTGCACATTCAGTGGTACAGTGGGGGTTGCCTTTGGGAAGGCTCATGGGGCACCTTGTGTGCCACACGATGACAGCTAAACGTAAAGTAAAGTTTAAAGAGGCAGAGAATAATAAAAACAAATCAAATAATACAAAATAAAAAACACGGCTTAAGATACCCTTTTCAGAATTACAAATTACGATCGAAGTACCAGTGGTACTAAAGGTGCCAGATAAGGTCTATGTAAAATATTTGTGTGGCCATAAAGAAGGCTGATGGACTCCTCCTGCAGTAAAAATGGAAGTGGTTTGGGGGATGGGACATGAGACACTGATCTGTCAGTTGTAGTAAGAAAGAAAACAAGCATTTGTCAATACCGAATGTTGTCTTGCTGGCATTGGTATTGGTAGTGCAGGAGTTAGAGATGCGTAAGGAATGGCAGTGAAGTATTGAACTAACACCATGACCCCCGCAGAGACGGACAGGCATTGTGGTGTTCCTTTGGGTTGTCAGCCATAACTCTCACGCCATTTCGCCTCACCCTACCCTGCAGACAGCGACAAGTGTTGCGATGTGCCTTGGGGTCTTCGGGCCTTACGCTCACCCCATTCCATAACAAAATACGCTGAGATGGGTACAATATAGGAGAATGAGGTGAACTTTGGGGCCGAAGAGTCCAAGGCACACCTCGATGCCTGTCTCTGGCTGCAGGGTGGGGGTGGAATGGCGTGAGCTTTACAGCCGACAATCCCAAGTCACACCCCCCTGACGTCTGTCAGTCTCTACAGGGTGGGATGTTATAGTTGGAAATCCTAACATCCTGGGCATTTGTTGGTATTTTGACTCCAAATTTTCAACATGGGCTTTTTGTGACCCCACCTCATGAACAGTGGCACTATCAGTTCATTAGCCAAAAAGGTGATTTTGCACAGTGACTGCGCCATTTGGCACCACAGGTGCAAAAACACATTTTGGGCAGGATGTGAAAAATAACCGCTGTACTGTTCATAAGAAGGTGTGAAAAAATGGCAATGTTAAAAATCTTGAGTGAAAATATAAAAAATAGGTGAAGTTACGAGTGTACGTAGAAACTGTACAACACACTCCTGTAACGCAGTTATTTGAGGGATTTTTTTTATACCAGATTTTTAACATAGGCATTTTGGGACCTTCACTCATGAACAGTGCCACTGTGATTTTGTTAATCTGTCCCGAACGTTGATTTCCCATAGCGACCATGCCATTGTGCGCCAGATGTGCGAGAACACATTTCAGGCAGGATGTGAAAAATGAACAGCTGTACTGTTCATATGAAGGTGTGAAAATATTAAACATTGTCAAAGTTAAGAGCGTGCGTGGAAACTGCACAGTGCATGCTCATAACACAATCATTTTTTTTTTTTTTTGTTTCACCAGGTTTGCAACATAGGCTTTTTGGGAGCCCACTTCATGAACAGTGGCACTGTCATTTCGTTAATCGGTCCCAAAAGTTGATTCCATGCAGTGACCTTGAAATTACCTTTTGGGACTGAATAACGAAATTACAGTGACTGTGTTCATGAGATGGTGTCCCAAGAACCCCATGTTGAAAATTTGGGAACAGAACTTCCAAAAATGACTAAGATATCAACGTAAATTGAAAACCTCCCATTCAGTGCCATTATAGGACTTACAGTAATTTCTTCAATTTGTGGTCGGCTTTTGAAGAGTACTGATATGTTCCCAGTCCACTGAAGATCACTGCTTCTGACCTTCACAGGTAAGTATGGGTGAGGGGGGTGTGGGGAGGTGGGGTGCGCAGAGGGAGGGTTGGGGGAAGGGGGCCGGCGACAATGACGAGGGACCATTTTTTTTTTCAGGTTTAAAAAAAAAATCGTGGGTCCATTTTCTTTTTTACAGGTAAACTATGGACTCCCAGTGTGCCAAAGTACTGGGGGGATCAGTGCTGACCTGGGGATTGGGCACCCCGAGGTCGGAGGCTATGTGGGGAGGGGGGAACGCATCTGACACCAGGAGTGAGCATTCTGGTGTAGGAAAGAAACACCACAGCATGCCTTGGCACACTGGGGTGGGCTCCCAGTGTGCCACATTTAAAGAATGAGGGGGATACAGACTGACACGGGGATTAAGCACTCCGATGTTGGCAGGCGGGGGTTGGGGGGCGCCAGCACAATCGGATTGCACTTACAGTAAAAGTGTCTTTGGACACTGACTACTCCCAGCCCATATGGAGCTTAGGTTGTGGCCTGCTCCTCACAGCTGGGAGAAACCTTCGCGCCGGAGACAGCAGGACGTGGAGGAGGCAGGTGAAGAACGCGCCTCCTCCCATCTGTCAGGCAGGGACCAGTGGAGTGGCGAGGCAGAGACGTTGAAACACAGACAGCTGTTTGCTCTCCTGCTGCTGGCCTGCCACCATGTTCACTGAAATGTTTCACCACGAAAGGCATGTATGGAAGGCGTGTCATCTGTGCCGCTGCATGACAAGCTTGTCTTTGATTGCAGCGGCACATTTCTCTCAAGTTGGTGGCACTTTGCATAATACTTGTGTCAGCACTAGCATGCTGGCTAATTGGGGAATGAGGAACACACCTTCTAAAGCGTGGCCTGCATTCACCAACACTGATAAACCTCTGCATTTCTCATACTACCCCAATATGTTGTTTGCGCGTGCGCGCAAGCCAGCATAAAAATGTTCCACTCTCAGGATCAAAGCCAGGCCTTCTAGCCTCTACTGCTTGTTAGCCTGTAGCTCTGCTGCTGTACTGAGCTTCCAAAGCAAGAAAAACAGAGACAATACCACACCATGGGAATGGCTGTTGCTGACAGAACAGTCAGTGTAAGAGAGAAAATCAGAACACTTACCACCTGAACAGAACACGAGACAAAACGCACTGGCTAGTGCAGAGTCCTTTATTTGTAGCAGTGTCTTGGGTACAAATAATAAAAGCAGGCTCTACTCAAACTAGCTGCCTGACATGTTTCACACTAACAAAAGAGATTTATCAAATTCATGGCACTGTGGTGGTGATGAAGTCATAAATAGTGGCTGGTCTTAAAGAGATATACACCACCAGCTAACCTACCATATCACCAAGCCCTTTCAAACAATGTGAAATCAACAAAACCAAGTACAAAAATGTGCACGTGAGGCAGACAACACTTAAAATGTAAGTTAAAACAGCACCAGTTTCCTTATATCTCAGGATGCTGGCCACAGCTACATTATGTAGGAAGTTGTGCTTAGGGTCACATGTTTGAAATACAGACTTCTGTTTGCTAATTGCATTTTATGCTATTAAAAAGGAAGAATAGAGGGTTCAAAATAGTATATAAGGTTGCTGGCCTTCTTCCAAGTAGGTACTAGGAACCTTTCATAAAAAATGGCAGATGGATTTGATGGTGGATAAACTTAAAGAAAGAAACAGAAAGAATAACAACATAGTAAACAAGCAAATATATCATATTATGCAATAGGTGTGAAGCCAAACTCCATTGCATAAGTAAGCAATAACCCACGACAGGGTGTGCATTTACTGGGGATTAATCAACACCCCGGGTGCATTGTGAGGCATGAGGCCGCAGGCCGAGTGTCCTCACAGCACCCGGGGTGTTGATTAATCCCCAATAAACACACACCCTGGAGTGGGTTATTACACTTATAACATGGGCCAAATTTGGGGTCAAGCAGACAAAAGCTGTTGGTATAACACATAAAACATGTGGGAGCTACTTAGTGTTCTTCCACTACTTTTGACTGTGGAACTCCAGTTTTCTGTCTTCTGCCACAGTACAAATAGTTCAGGAGACAGAAGTTTGTGTTGAACAGGCCACACAGTATTGAATTAAGGAGCAGATGGAACTTGTTATTCTGCTGTCTAAACTATGCATGGTGCTTTCTTTTTCTACTGTTTTCTATATTGCTGGTGTGTGGCGACACAGCTTTATTGGTCTTGTGTCACAGTGCACTATGTGATTTCAGGTATGCACCCCCCCCCAAACGATGTCAATACTGGTGTTTCACATTCCTCACTGCAGCAACATTGTTGCATACTTAACACACACCAGCATCATTTCTGAATGCCAGTTCATGGATTATGCTGCACCATTTCTATTCGGGACTTTCATGCGGCACATTGCACTGCAGCGTCTCCTCCATGACTACAGTCAGATTTGCATCTTTACATGTTACTACGGTACTTCACATATCATGGTGGAGGAGACCATTTGCCTACTTACATCAGGAACATCCAGGAGTGCCATCGGTCTTACAAAACGCGTCACAGATGTGGCAACTTCGTTGCAGCATTATCATGTTACACTGCGCATATTGGCGACTTTATATTTTTACACTTATTGCAGTATGAATGGCATACTTTAGTGTGATTTGGTTGCTTCCACTTTGCAGTTCACGGCCAATAATACTGTGTGTAACAGGTACCTGGCTGCAAAACACAATATGCATTTTGCGCGGAAACAACACTCCATCACCTTCTCTGCTACAGGTAGATCCATTTTTGTGCAGAATGCATTTACAGGGGAATGGGGTTTCAGTTAATCCGCATGACGACATACCGAACGACGACATGGTTTCCTGTGTAACGCTAGCTTTCACTGTGGAAATGCCACCCGATTCTACTGTGTCCACCGGGTGGGTGGGTGGCAACAACAATATTCACTTTTTGGGGAGATAAACTGCAACATTTCTTTTCAGGACAGCGGCTCAACGTTTTCAGTAGGCATGTGCTTATAAGGTGACCTATGTACCATCCTCGCTTGGTGGCATGATTTAATGGAAGCCAGTGAGGACTGAAAGTCTTGAACAATAACAAGCCCGGCTCTTTGGATTTCTATGCTATAGACTGCTCACCACAAAGAGATACTGTTCATCTCTTAGGAATTAATCAATGGTCACCTGCTGCGTCTCCACCAATCAACTCACATAGAAGTAGGGGCCCATGTTATAAATCTGTTTATCTCCACATATGTGGGATAAATATCAGCACCCAAGATTTATCACACATTAGTGGGATAAATACAAGCTGTCAATCAAAATCCCTCCTGCTGGTACTACTTCCCAGCTTTCACTTTCCCCTGCAACTGTGACAAATTGTGTAGTCTCTCACAATTGTGTCCCCATTTACTTTCTTTGCCGTGGACTAAAATCTACACCAGTACCAACAGAACAAACACACAGTAACTAAAAGTAATGTTCTCTGTTCCATGACTGCCCACCTTTTGTCCCTCACAGACTTCTTTCTTTGCTCTCCTTGTCCCCAAGTCTTCGCGCCCAGCTTTTGTCCCTCACACGCTTCTTTCTTTGCTCTTTCACATCTCCTGCTCTTCCGGAACATACTCAATAGGCTCCTCAGTTGGCACATTATTACTTCACACCACAACAGAGTCCTGAACGCCACACTGAAACCAGGATTGACCAAATAAATTTACTTTAAAAAAACAAAAAACAGAAGAAACATCAGCACCACAGTACCTCTCAGCAACTCTCGCTAAGTGAGAAATGGAGCTGCCATTTTCCCAAAACTCTCCGGCCCGCCCACATACAGAAACTAACCGATTAAAATCTCACTCTGAATGCCAAGATGTCACGTGCAGAGCAACCATGCTAGCAGGAGTAATTATGGGGATGAGCACAAGTCCCCAACAATTCAGTTCATCATTGTTGTCCCGTCCCCCAACTTCAGCCCCTTACTTTTGTTGCTGGTGGGCTGGAAGGCTT
Source organism: Neoceratodus forsteri (assembly GCA_016271365.2). Taxonomy (NCBI): domain Eukaryota; kingdom Metazoa; phylum Chordata; order Ceratodontiformes; family Ceratodontidae; genus Neoceratodus; species Neoceratodus forsteri. The sequence continues at coordinate 516,033,426 of CM028135.1, read as the reverse complement.
AGGAACCTGGAACGGGAGAGGATCAGGTGGGACTTTCAGAGCAGAAGAAGAGCACAGGCACCATCTGCACTGCATGGCAGGAGCAGCAGGCAAAGCAAGCAGTTTATGTTGGGAGAGTAGAGAGAGAGCCACGAGAAAGTGCAGTGTGGCCATCTTAGACAGAACAGGGAGGGAATCCTCGCTGCATAAAGTAGGCTGGCTGGAGCCAGAATGGAGCAGATGTGATGCAGCAGGGAGGGAAAAAATGACAGACCACACCCGGAAGCAGCATAAGTACAAATAACGAGCGGGAGACTGCTGGCTTCAGGAGAGAACTGTGGTGCTTCACTTCCCTCTGTGCCACCTTTCTTACTTAAAATGAATGCTGTTACCGCTGCCTGGCCTGTGGGATAGAGGAGCTTGAGTTGGTTGGAGGAGTCAATAAATCTGGAGATGAAGGTAGGTGCCTGTGACTGTGGGGGATTTATTCTTTCTTTCCCAGGCCAGAATCCCACCCTGTGCTGCTGCCTGCTGCTGTGCCCGTTGGAAGTTGCGGTCAGTACTGCTGGAGCTGAACTAGGAGTCTGAGGGGGCTGTAGGAGGTTACTGATGGTGGCTGAATGGATGCTTTGCTTGGTGGGTGTGGGGGGGCGCACATCTGTCATGCCACAGATGTTGTGCAGAGGTGGTGGTGGGATAGATTTCTACCAGTGAGTTTGCACAGGCATTCTGTCAGCTGGCAAGGGCCACACGCTATTGGCCATTAAACTGATTTGGCATGAGTCAGGGAGCAGGAATTTAGTCTACTGCAATCTGCAACCTTTTTCTGCTAGCATTCATTCCCTGCTACTGTGGTGTCTGGCTCTACCAGTGACCAGCACAGCCAGTTCTAACCTCCAAAAGATTCTCAACTTTAGCTAACTTAGCTCTAGTCTACAAGAAGGGAGGGGTAGGTGGTATTTATGTTTGTTGGTGGTCTGCTGTGTTGGTCCTGTGACTGTCTGATTTAAAATGCTGTCTAGTGTCTCTCCTTTGTGTCATCTGGCTATATCTGCTTCGGTAGGGGCTGCTGGCTGGGTGGGGGGTGAGTGGGTGTTATGGTTAACCTAACATGCAACTCCAGTCTCAGTAATTTTTCTTTCAGCAAGTGTTTTCTGTGTTACCAAAGTTAAAGCAATTCAAAAAAAAAGTAAAACCTTGTGGGTGGGTGGATGAACAATGTGTAGTATGGACAGGTGGAGAGCTCGAAAGGCAGGGGATATGCCATTTTTTGTTGTTTTACAAAAAAAGACATGACCCAGTGTGGCTGTTCTTCCTTCCTTAATATGTTTAAAGCAGCAGTAACTGCTGCTTTAAACAAAATAAGGACTCAGAGCAGCTAGCTGCACCACGTAAATTTTAGCGTTCACTTGAGCTTGAACTAGGAAGGTCTTGGGACAATACGGGAAATGAGAGGTGTGTCACTGCCAAGCCAATTACAGCTGAAACTGCAATGGGTTTGGCAGTGCACACCAATGACAATGCACTCTGGTCGTGACAGCAGTTCAGCTTTGCTGACTTGGTGCAGCTGGACTTCCATGAAATGAACTGCTCCAGTGGGAGCACTTCATTCCTTTCTGTAGTCCAAACTCTGGCCATGTGCATTAGAGTGCACACTAATGCGCATGGCCAGATTTACAGCCCGTCTTCACTCTTCTGACCCCCACCCAAAAGCTTAAATGTTAGCCGCGGTGCCGGTTTCTCTCCCAGCGCTCGCTTCTCGGCCCCCACCCCTGCCTCAGCATTAGCCGCGGTGCAGCTTTCTGTTAAAGCTGACATCAGAGTGCCCAGTCCCTGCGTTGGCAATTAAAAAAACTCAGCGCCACCATTGAGGGACCCTGGGAAGCCCACTCCCAGTGTCCCTATGTCTGTACCCTCCCAAAACTCCGGGATACTGGTGAGCCCATTCCCAGTGTCACCCTATCTATAACCCCTCCCTTTAGAAATGGCCAGACTGGGTGTGCCAAGCAGTCCTTATCTGCTTTCAAAGTCTGTGCAGTGTTTACCCTGCAAAATAGAAAATGGTCCCCCAACTTATTTTTGGTTTTTTGTACCTGAAAAAAAAAATGGTCGCTTGTTGTCTCCCCCGTTCCCTTCCCCCATCCTGGCTCTCCTGTTGTGCACCCACCTCCCTGCATACCCCCCCTTGCCCTATGCTTACCTTCAGAGGTTGGCGGGTGTCATCTTCTGTGGGCCGCGACATGTCTGCACTCTTCAAAGCCGAACTGCGAACTGAAGAATGAAGGTAAGAGCTATACAATGGCTGTCAATGGGGGCTTATGTTGATATCTCAGCCATTTTTGGTAATTTTTGGCTCAGATTTTCAGCATAGCCTTTTTGGGACCCCACCTCATGAACACTGGCACTTTCATTTTGTTACTTGGTAACGAAAGGTGACTTCGCAGTCCCAGTGCGGAATCATCTTTCAGGAATGACTAACAAAATGACAGTGCCAGTGTTCATGAGGGGAGGTCACAAAAAGCCCATGTTGAAAATTTGGTGAAAAAAATTACTGCATTATGAGTGTACGTTTAGTAGTTTCTATGCATGCTCGTACTTTTGCCAATTTTTAATATTTTCACTCCAGATTTTCCACATTACCATTTTTTTACACCTTCTCATGAACAGTACAGCTTTCATTTTTCACATGCTGCCCGAAACGTGTTTTCACACCTGTGGCGCAAAATGGTGTGGTTGCTGTACGAAATCAACTTTCAGGCTGGCTTAACAAAATTACAGTGTAACTGTTAATGAGGTGGGGTCCCAAAAAGGCCATGTTGAAAATTTGGTACAAAAATACCCCAGAATGCCCGAGTTACATATGGTCATTGAAATTTTGCTACGCATGGTCGTAACTTTGGCAAAGTTTTATATTTTCATTCCAAATATTCAACGTTGCCGGTTTTTCACACCACCTCATGAACAGCATAGATGTAATTTTTCACATCCTGCCCATGTGTTTTCACACCTGTAGTGCCGAATGGTGCAATCGCTGAACGAAATCACCTTTTGGGACTGAGTAACAAAATAATAGTGCCACTGTTCATGAGGTGAGGTCCCAAAAAGCCCATGTTGAAAATTTGGAGCGAAAATACCAACAAACACCCGGGGCATTAGGGTTTTCAACTGTAAAGCCCGCCCCACCCACCCTGTAGTGACTGCAGGCATCAGGGTGTGCCTTGCGTCATCGGCCATAATGATCATGCCATTCCACCCCCACCCTGCAGTCAGAGACAGGCATCGGGGTGTGCCTTGATGTCTTCGGCCCCAACGTTCACCACATTTTCCTATACTGCACCCATCTCAGCTTATTTCATTATGGAATGGGGTGAGCATTAGGGACGAAGACCCCAAGGCTCACCCTAGCACCTGTCACTGTCTGCAGGATGGGGGCGGAATGGCGTGAGTGTTATGGCCGACTACCCCAAGGCACACCCTCAACGCCTGTCAGTCTCTGTAGGTTGGTGGTGGGGGGCATTAGGGTTAGAAACCCTAATGCCTCATTAGGGAAGTAAATCAGGAAGGGATCGTTGACGTCACCTACCTTGATTTCAGCAAAGCCTTTGACAATGTCCAACATAGAAGGCTGATTAACAAGATGGATAGTCTGGCCATGGGGCACAAGCTAATAAACTGGGTTAGAAACTGGCTGATGGACAGGAGACAGAGGGTGGTGGCAATGGAATCCAATCCGGGGAGAGGGGAGTGACCATTGGGGTACCTCAGGGATCAGTCCTGGAATCATTTATGGTCCAGCTTCCACCATGTGGCACCCGCGGCTCTCACTCCTGCCTCCTCTCTCCTCTGAAGCCAGTACCAGTACCAAACACCAATGCAGATACCTACAAGTGAATGTTCAGCATTGAAAAATGCTTGTTGCTGCTTGTAAACCAGAATAATATTAAGGAGGAGGTTGGAGCAGGCGAGCAGCTGCATTGTAATTTATTTTTTATTGCTCCACCATGGGCACATTTGCATTAAAAGCAACTGCAGGTTTGCACCCCCATGACAGGCTCCACCCCACCCCGATTGCCAGTACCCACATAAAGGAAGCAGTCCCTGGTGCTTAGTTGTCCCCCACCCTCTGGTTGTCATCCCATACATGTGAAGCTATGTCCTTGGTGTCCACTGGTTCCTACCTGCCCTCCGATCACTGGCCCCAGTATCATAATATACCTCTTTGGCATCCAGTGGCACCCCCCTCCCACTGACGTAGTCCCTGTAGCAAGCTACCCATTCCCTGCTGTGTAGTGGCTCCTCCCATCACACTGCAGGCACTGACCAGCCAACACTGCCAACTCCCCCTTACCTAATGGCTGGTGTGTTGAGAGAGCATTCGGTGACCAGAACAGTCCACATCTCACCCCCATGGTTGGCTGCCGAATGGGAACACAGGGAGCACATGTCCAATGTACATTACAGATCACGCATCTCTAGCATTTTACAGAGAGTGTGGACTGTGTACTGTACAGAGAGCATGCGGCCTGTGTACTGCACAAGGAACATACACTCTGTACAGTACACAGTCCATACGCCCTGTACAATACAGAGAACATGCACCCTGTACTGTTCATTGGATGCACACTCCGTCTTTCCATCTGGCGGCTGGCTGAGGAGGTGAGAGTTGGGCTGTACGAGTCACCATATGGTCTCCCGCAACACCGGACCTTCAGGTAAGGGTGAGTGGGCTAGTGCCTGCAGTGGGGGGGAGCTGTTAGTTGCCAGGGAATTGGTAGCTTGCTATAGAGATGGAGATCGATGGATGGGGGGTGCCAGGAGATGTCAGGGAGGTAGAATATACTTAAAGTAAAGACTTCTGTGTAAATATTGTCTTCAGTGTTTTCCCTGTATGTATTAGCTTTCAAAGGAATATTGATAGAAATAATGGTAGTTTTCAATAGATAATTTACTTTTGGTGGATAGCACAGCACTCACGATCCGAGGCTGGTTAACAATGAGGTTGTCCCCCCTGACCTTTACACCAAAATTACTCCTCTGCATGCTAACAAGCTTAGAAACAGTAGGAATACACTAAATAATCCCACATATTTCAAAGTAAGAAAAAATAAATTAAAAACCCACAAACAAATTCCTATTCTGTTGCATAAATCGGACATGTGATGGGGGGGCCATGGGATAAACAATTTATTTTCACTTGTCCCCTGGTGACCTCGGGTAAATCACTCGTGGCTCTGCTGTGCTCTGCCACTTGTGAGGGTACCCGAGGTCACCAGGGCACTCGTGAAGATAAATGGTTTATCCCACGGCCCCCCATCGCACATCCCCTATTTATTCAGTGGGTCATAGAATTCTGAAAGCTGATTGGCTGACTGGTATCTTTCAACCGTGGTAAATTCTGACATGACCCATGGAAAAGAGTACCAGTCAGCTGTATCTGAAATCCCCACCTGTTCAAATTATTCTGACCCCCTCCCCCAATATCAAAGCAGAAGAACCACCATATTTACTTTCTGCTAAGCCACGATGATAAATCGAGAATGTCACCCTTCAAAGCAACCGTCACTGGCTTCCTGAAACCATTAAGCAAAAAAGTCTTCCATGTGAGTGTGAATCTATCTTCAAAATATGTTTTCTAAAACCCCTTGTATCACCCGTTTCTTACCGCTGATACTGTTTGCTAAAACTTGGAACTTTTGCTCTGTTCCCGAATCAGCCCACTCGAAGAACTGCCACTCCACTTCTGTTCTGATGTAGCCCACCCACAAAACTGCCACTCCTGTCTGTACATACAGCCCAAACTACAGTACATCATTGTGGAGGGAAAAATAAATAAAATCCTTGTGGCTGTCAACAGTTTACAGCAGTAATCACACCAAGCTCACTGAAAGACACACTGATCAAGTGGTGTGTGAGCTGCTGACAGCTTGCGGCAGACTCCCTCTGCCATGGTCATTTAAAGCAACATCTCCCAGCAGACTTGCTGTACTACGATCACATAAAGCAGCCCTTTAGTAAAGTAAAATTAAAAAATAAAAATATATATCATGTCAAGATTCAGTGCCAGCTGTCCTATTATAAAATGGGTCTCACATGTTACTGCCGGTCAGTGTATCGTACCTCGCAACAAAGAACACATTTTTTTGGTGCAAGAATTAATTAAAAAAAAATTAGTGACCAAAAAAACCCTTGTGTTTTTCTTTTTTTTTTACAAAAAATAAGGGGGACAATGTATTTTTACAATAAACCACGATAGGGTGTGGGTTATGCTGGGATTTACCCACTTCTGGTGTGGTTTGGTCACTCAGCCTGCAGCCTTGTGACACCATGTCGTGGTTTATTGCTTAAACAAATCACTGTTTCAAGAAAGGTGCCAGGCCAATCCCAGAATTTAGCCATGGCCATTCACTTGCTTCTAAAGCAACAACCCAGAAAGCTTCCCTCTGTAACACGTTGGTCAAAATACCCCCGTCCACCCCCCAGTTGCCCACAGAATTTTCTCACCATCTTGTCTACGCAATACGCTCCGCAGTTACACATGACCATGTAGGTGACACCATTCGTGTCACAAGTGTTGAGGTCTCTTATCTGAAAAGTAGTGCCATTTTTAGGGTTGATAAAATCTTTCCCTTGAGAAACAACATCACAGCATGTGTATCTTTTAGGCATAACAACCCTATCTCGATTAAGAAACCATGTTGGAGTCCCCCCTCTCCCCGTTGTGTACTATGCACCAGCGTGTCATGCAGCGTAGTGGTCCTCCTGTATGCCATTCTAGGAGGTTCATTAACATACTGTTGTAGGTCTTTATCACCCCTTAAGACCGGCAAGTGTTTTGTAATTCTGTCTTCCACGTGTCTAGAATGTATGGAAAAAGTGGTGACAAAATTAATCATGTTCTGTGTATAAGAGAGAGTTCTTCCCTAAACAGTAGGCCTTTCCTGCTCTGATCCCTAGTAAACCTGTCTGAGCTTTCTAAGTTGCTCTTTGTGTAACTTCTGTTGAGGAACCCCTCTAAGATTTTCTGCTTCTTTGTTACAGGGCACATCGGTGCTGCAGTTTCTCCACAAGTGGAAATATTGGCCTTTAGAGATGTTCGTGACAGTGGCGTAGGTTACAGCTGAATGACAGATGTAACATATCTCTGTCATTGAGTTTGTGGTCAATATTGGTGTCCACATTCCCATTCTTTCCTCTTGAGATTTCTAAATAAAAAAATAATAATTTTGTCAGGGACAGAGTTACATGTGAATTTCAGATGGATATTTGTTGAATTAATGTAGGTCATGAATTCTTAAAGTTCCTCCCCTGCCCCATGCCACATGACCACATCATAATCAATATGTCTCTTCCAAAGTATAAGCCTTCAAAAGAAGGGTTGCATGCAACATCGCGGAAGTACTCCCGTTTCCCACAGACCTACATACAGGTTAGCCACACGTTGCCGTCATGACTATCCTTTTTGCCTGGAGATTGCTGGAATCTAAGAAAGAGAATGCAGTGAATTTTGCAATAAATTCAGAAAATTGTAGCAGGAGTTCCATAGGTGGGTTCTCTGAAGCATCTCTCTGATTAAGAAAATGGGCAATTGCATTCAGAGCTCTCTCATAAAGGATGTTGGTGTAAATTGCCTTTCTGTTAATGGTCACCACTAAGGCATTCTCCAGTTCCATGGTGTGGAGTGTTTGCAGAACTGCTGTTGTGTTCATGACATGGGACCTAAGAGTGTGGATAAAAAGGGTCTGATATAAAAGTCAACAACTTTAGAGAGGGGTTCTGTAAGTGACCCAATCCCACTTATGATGGGATTGCCAGGGGGATTTTCAAGTGACTTACGTACTTTCGGCAGAATGTACATAGTCGACTTGATAGGGAAGGGGGCAGTGAGAAAGTTCTTAGTTTGGGTATCAATAAAACAATTTTTGTGAGTCATGTTTATGGCTTTATCCATGATCCATTTGAAATCTTGAGCTGGATGCTAGTGTAGCCCCTATCTGGTGCTGTCCTAGAGAGGGCCACTACCCCTGCCTTGCTGGCCAGACCAAGGCTAAGGGGACTGGGTTCCTATCTTGCTGTTACTCAGGGGTCCTTTCCCAAGATATGAAATAAAATGGTGGTGCCTCCACCCAGAAAACATTTAGTGGGCATGATTTCTACCAGTAGAACCCCCTGGGATGTCGTATTAACTCACTTCCCCAAAGAGTTACCCCAACCATGGACTTACCAGACTCGGAACATCCTCACATTTCAAACATTTGGCATTTTCAGCTTCAGCTAGTATGCTCACTAAAATCAGGCTCTTGAGTCATCACTTTTCTGAAACAGTAACACCATTTACTTACAGAGGGGAGGGTTAGGAAGGGGTAATTGGAATAGAGGTTAAGCAAAACATCTATTAATTTTCATTTAAAGATTTGCACTTTCCAGCAATCATTTTCCCCTTTTAAGATCAAACCCCCAAACTACCTATCTATCAAACTGCTGCAGATATTCCCTATACTCAAACCCACTGGTACCAGTCCAGAATGATGCCCAAATTCTGTCAGATTTTAAGTTGCAGGCCTGAGGTGCAGCTGGTCGGCCGGCGTTGGTGCGCTTGCTGAATTAAATTAACTTTTTACAGTTGCTCTTACTCTCTTTAGCTTTTCCCATGCCCTTGGGCACCAAATTAAACAACTATGTACATCCCCAGAATTTGCAGGGCAATTCCTGCTTTTACTCACAGTTCTGCTACATCAGTCCTTTGGTGGCACATGTGACTGAATTCTGGGGGGGGGGGAGGGTTGGTGGAATCAGCAGATGCAGAACCAGGCTTGATGCTTGAACACACTTGAAGGGTCAAAGAAGCTGCAGCTCGGATCTTTAGCTTGATTAGAGATCTTGCAACTTGTTTCCTTTAGCCTATTGAGACCCATTGCAGAGCACATGCGCAGGGCCCACCAACTACAGAGGACCCAGATCTAGGCGTGGCCCCACGGCCCGGCTCCCTCACAGGTCAGAGTGCCCTAGCACTTGGGAATAAACCCGTGATCCCCTGCAGCTAGCAGACCCCACTTGATGGAGGTTAGCGAGTTCCCAACTTGGCCCTGTGTTTTGGATGGAACCTGTAGATCAGTTTTCTCTCTCTCTCAATAATCAGCGACAGTGTATAGCCAAAGCAGTCTCTGTTTCTTTCTTGACATTCAAACTCTGAGGGGGGCACAACACAGAGTCTGAAACTGCAAGTTCATCACAGCAGTCTCTTTTTGTAGCTGTATCTAGGAGCAGACAACAAGTACCTGGCCCGGAAGGCACCTGACCATCCGTCTGCTTTCACAGTCTTTCAACTTTAACACAGCTGCACTCTTGCTCTGGCTCACACAAAATTCAAGAAATGTTTTCTCTTAACCATACTTCAAAAAAAAGTATCTTTCCTTACCCTGCAAGTGCAGACAAACGCAGAAGGGGCTGTCTCTTCAACTTCTCAGAATCCAGGGATTCCCATCCAATTTCCAGTAGCCATTTCCCAGTGCTACAATCAGTCCTCTGACCACCTGTCTTCCGCTCATCTCTTTACTATGTCTTTGCAGGGTAGACAGGACCTTTTCCATTTTCACAATCCTATTTCACAACTCTCTCATCACACAACTCTGATCACCCATGTCTCACAGTTGAGGTGCAGACAAATTCTAAGGAGGCTCTCTCCTCTCCCAGGATCAGTCCATTTCTCCAATCCATTTTTCATTCTCAAAACATCGGTTTCTCAATCTTCTCACCGCTGTGGTGTAGCTTCCTACCACAGCATCAGGATCCTGCAGCTCTGTATCTCTGCAGAGCTGCTGGCACATTTTCCCTCTTTTCTTTCCAAATGGGGAAAGGCAACAACCAGCCTGGGATTGCTGGCAGGCCCCAGGCAGGCCCTCTTCCAGCCTTGTAGCCCTATTCCTTCACTAGGGGCTGGAGCCCCCGTCCCTGTGGAGGGGCTCCTGCCGAACTAATTCAAATATCAAAAGTCCTGACTTTTTGGGAATGCCCTATTGACTGGAGCCATTATCCTTTCTGAAAATTAATATGTATGACGCTCCCTTGATGCTTCATTGGCTGCTCAAAATGGCATCTAAACATTCCCCGGTATTTTCCCCCAAGAGTTTTTTCAGAAGCCCCATAATCCGCTTGTGAAATCTTGGCCCTTTGATTGGCTATCCTGGGGTCACATGGCTGCTGTCATGGCTGCTGACAAACAGTGTATCTGCAGTTCCCACAAGGTCCCAAGTTTAAATTAGTTCTGCAGCCATAGACAACATCTTTATTTTACACTTTCCCCACACATTCGTAGCAGCCCCTGTGCCCTGTTAAATACTGGCAGCAGTTAACCTTTTTATTCATTTCCCTGATTGTCACTGCTGCCATTTTGTATAGCCCCTAGGCAGCTTTCACATAGCCCCATTACAGCCCATTGATGGCCCATTTTTGAGTTCATCATGCGCACAAATGCAGATGAACTCATTGAAATGAGAGTTGCTATACAGGGGTGTGAGGGTGTGTCCACTGGAGAGCTCAGTTCCAAGGGGCTGGTCAGCGGCAGGTGAATCAGTAGGCAGGCTGGCGAAGACTCATTCTCTGTTTTTGGGGCAGAGTTTGCAAACTTTTCAAAGGACTGAGCCGAACCAATAGTGGCATGGCTTGGTCCTTTGATGTGTAAAGACCTGCATTACATTGACTTCCTGACTGCGTGTTCACACTGCCATAGCGCATACAGTGTGAACGTGCTGAGTCTGCCCACTGCTCCTGTCCTCCCTGTGTTCCCATTCGAGCACCCCCCCGCCAGCAAATCACTCCCTCCCACTGCTGCTGTCCTTCCCACACCCTCGTTCTGTTCGAGGCCCCCCAAACATACACAGCACATCCCTCTCCCTCCCACTGCTGCTGTCCTCCTCACACCCTCTGTTCCCTGTCCCCCTGGACACTGGGGAGCACACTCCCATTGTCCAGAAATGTTCACATCCTTTCCTATAAAAAAAAAAAAAACGGCCCCAATGTCTTTATTTCTTTAAACCTGAAAAAAAAAAAGGTCCGTCGTTGTCTCCCCATTCCCCTCCCCATCCCGACCCTCCCACTGCGCCCACCTCCCTGCAGCCTCCCTTACCTATACTTACCTCTGGAGGTGGGAGCAATGATCTTCTGGGACCAGGGCACGTCTGCACTCTTCAAAGCTGACCGCAAAGTGAAGATTTCAGGTAAGCTGTATAATGGGAATCAATGTGGGGTGGAGGGGGGGGGTTCAATTTAGGTTGATATCTCAGCCATTTTTAGGACTTTTGGCCCCCTATCTTCAACATGGCATTCTTGGGACCCTAGCTCCTAAACACTATCACTGTCATTACGTTACTTGGTCCCGAAAGGTGATTTCATGGTCGCTGTGTGGAATCACCTTTTGGGACCGATTAATGAAACGACAGTGCCACTGGTCATGAGATGGGTTCCCAAAATGCCCATGTTGCAAATTTGGTGAAATAATCCCCAAAAGTGACTGTGTTACGAGCGAGCGTTGTACAGTTTCTACGCACGCTCCTAACTTAGCCAGTTTTTAATGTTTTCACTCCAGATTTTCAACATTGCCATTATTTCACATCTCCTTATGAACAGTATAGCTGTCATATTTCATATCCTGCCTGAAACATGTTTTCGCACCTGTGACGCAGAATGGTGTGGTGGCTCTGCGAAATCACCTTTCGGGATGAGTGAACAAAATGATACTGGCACTTTTCATGAGGTGGGGTCATAAGAATGCTACATGGAAAATTTGGTGTGAAAATATTAACAAACAACAAAGTTACGAGCATGCACTTAAAGTAACAAACGCAGGCTTGTACCTTTGGTACTTTTCAATATTTTGACCCCAAATTTTCATCATAGCCATTTCTTCACTGCACCTCATGAATGTGACAGCTGCCATTTTCCAGATCCTGAGCAAAATGTTTTTTTTCATCCGGAAAGGTGATTTTGCAGCCACTGCGTGAAAGTACCTTTCGGACAGGAGTTGAAACTACTCTTCCTTTCTTTGTGAGGTGGCATAATAAGACGGCTATGTTGAAAAAGTGGTGTAAAATATTAAAAACAATGAAGTTATAAACCCATGTTGAAATTTGTCAACACTGGATCATAACCCCCAAATGGCACCAGTGCACACTATCTAACTTTCGGCATTGACAAATGCTTGTTCATTTTTGTCACAGCCCAATACACATATTTATTCAAACTCTCCCCCATAGAAGCATAACTTCCTATTTGCCCTTACACACCAGTTAAACATTTGAACATTTTTCTTTACTTATTTGCCTGTTGCTAGTGCTAATTTTACCACCTCTAGCGCTAGACAGGCTGTGCTCATTAATATGGATGCCACCTCATGAATATTAATGAGGCAACACTTGATTCTTGAGCGCGATTGGTGCTCACATAAAATTCTCTTCCCTGCTCCCTACTGTCTCTCCGATCCACCTAAGGTCTGTGGTCCCAGTTTTACCTTACCCAGGGACTGGCACCACCGGAGAGACAGATCAAGCGCCTGCCAAAATAGCCAAATGAATATGTGCTTCTGCGCATGCGTGAAGCTCCAGTTCAGCACCGAAGTGCAAGAAATGGGTGGCAACTCCACACTCCAGTTCCATCGGCCCCGAAAAAAAAAACAACATGCGGGTGCCGGAGGGAAGGCCAGGACACTGAGGGGGCTTCACAGGGGAAACTACCAGGACCAGGACTAAAATGGGGAAAAACCAGGGGCCAAACGGGAGCAACCTCGGGGCTGAAAGGTAAACCCCCACCAGGGGGTTACACTAGTCTAGCTTCTTGTAAATGATCTGTTCAAAATCTGCCTTAGGACTTCATTATTATAGTTCATGCTGTTCATAATCACTGTACTGCCACCTTTGTCTGCTGGTTTGACTGTGATGGATTTGTTCTGCAGATTGTCCAGCCCCTCCTTTTCTTTGATGGTCCAAGTTGTTATATCTTATGATTCCAAAGGGGTAGAGCCTGCAGTCGCAGTAGTATTGAGGCTCTGGTGCTGTCCCAGAGTACCAACCCATCCCTCTAATGCTCAGACCAGACCAACAGTATGGACTGCATTCTGCAAAGGATCCACACAATACAAAAAACACACTTGTGCCTTTATAACAGAAGTTGTTGACTTTACGTAGTGCAAAAAAGGTTTTTCTTGAATAGCCAAACAAAAGGCTACCTGCCATGGCACTTCACTCGATCGAGCTTTGTGAGGGGGTGTCCACCTGATGAAGTTCAGTTGAGTGAAGCCCTACGGCTGGTAGCCTTTTGTTTGTCTGTTCAAGCCAAGATACAGTCAACACGTTTTCACAGTGAAAGAGTTGAAACATAATCTTAGATCAAATAGCTTATAATCTAATAAGAAACTACCAGAAAAGATGAACATAAGAACAAGTGACAAGCATTTGTCAATGCCGAATGTTTGCTTGCTGATATTAGCATTGGACTTGCAGGAGTTAGACAGATGCAGAATAGGAATGGCAGTGAGGTATTGAACTCATGCCAAACCCACCTCCACCATGCAGAGATGGAAACATATTGGGGTGTGCCTTTGGGTCGTCGCCCATAATGCTCATGGCATTTCACTTCATGCTATCCTGCAGACACCGACAAGTGTTGAGGTGTTTCTTGGGGTGTTCGGCTGTACAGTCACCCTATTTCATAAGGAGATAACACTGAAATGGGTGCAGTATAGGAGTACGGGGTGAACTCTGGGGCCAAGGAGTCCAAGGCACACCTCGATGCCTGTCACTGGCTTCACGGTGGGGGTGGGGTGGGGGTGGAATCACATGAGCATTACAGCTGGCAATCCAAAGGCACACCCCTGATGCCTGTCAGTCTGTACAGGGTGGGACGTTATGGTTAGAAACCCTAATGCCCCAGGCATTTGTTGATATTTGCACTACAAATTTTCAGCATGGCCTTTTTGTGACCCCCACCTCAATGAAAGCATTAGGGACCTCTGCTCATAAACAGTGGCACTGTGAGTTTGTTAATTTGTCCCGAACTTTGATTTCCCACAGTGACCGTGCCATTCTGCGCCAGATGTGCGAAAACACAGATAATTCATAGGGAGATGTGAAGAGATGGCAATGTTGAAAATCTGGAGTGAAAATATTAAAAATGCTCGAATTTCCCAGCGTACATACCTGGAAACTGCACAATGCGTGCTCATAACACAGTCATTTAGTGGAATTATTTCACCAGATTTTCAACATAAGCATTTTGTGACCTCTGCTCATGAATGCTATCACTATGATTTTCTTAATCTGTCCTGAACATTGATTTCCCACAGCAACTGTGCCATTGTGCGAAAACACATTTCAGGCAGGATGTGAAAAATGACAGCTGTACTATTCATAAGGAGGTGTGCAAGATTGACAGTGTTGAAAATTTTGAGTGAAAATATTACAAATTCGCAAAGTTACGAGTGGGCGTGGAAGCTGCACAACACACTCTCGTAACATAGTCATTTGATGGACTTTTGTCACCAAATTTTCAACATAGGCATTTTAGGACCTCTGTTCGTGAACAGTGTCACTATGATTTTCTTAATCTGTTTCAAACACTGATTTCCCACAGCGACCGTGGTCTTCTGTGCCGGAAGTGCGAAAACACATTTTGGCCAGGATGTGAAAAATGACAGTTGTACTGTTCATAAGGAGGTGTGAAAAAATGGCAATGTTGAAAATCTGGAGTGAAAATATTACAGATTCGTGAAGTTACAAGTGTGAGTGGAAACTGTGCAACACATGCTCGTAACACAGTCATTTTTTGGAATTTTTTCACCAGATTTGCAACATAGGCTTTTTGAGAGCCCGCCTCATGAACAGTGACACTGTTGTTTCGTTAATTGGTCGCAAAAGGTAATTCCGCGCAGTGACCACGAAATCACCTTTTGAGACCGAATAGCCAAATGACAGTTGCCAAATTCATGAGATGGGGTCCCAAGAATCCCATGTTGAAAATTTGGTGCCAAAATTTGCGAAATTGGGGGAGATATCCACATAAGTTGACAAAAAAACATTTATGCCATTATACAGCTTACCGGCATTTCTTCAGTTTGTGATCAGCTTTGAAGAGTGCAGACGTATTCCCGGTCCACCGAAGATCGTTGTGCCAGGCTCCAGAGGTAAGTATGGGGTGGGGTGGTGTGGTGCGCAGAGGGTGGGTGCAGGTTGGGGGAGGGGGCACTGGAATCAACGAGGGAGGTTTTTCCTTTTACAGGGGAAAAAGAAAAATGCAGGAAGGTTTTCTTGTTTTTACAGGTGGTTTGGTACGCTGGGATGGGCTCCCAGTGTGCCACCTGAGTGTTTCTTGGTTGGGGGGCTGTAGTCGACTGGGGATTGGGCACATCCATCAGCACATCCGCAGTGTGGGGGGGGGCGGGTGCATGAGCCGAGGAGGATTGGGCACTCCCCTTGGCACACAACAAATGGTGGGGCATTATGCCGACGAGGATTGGACACCCCTGTCGGCAAGTGAACTTGGGAGGGGGCATGCCGACAGGGGATTGGGCACCCCTGTTGGCTTTTCATGGAGACTGTGAGAGGTGGTGGCTGTCGGAGAAGCCGCTGCCATGTTTATTGAAACAGGACACCAGACAGTGCAGCTGTAATTCGCTGCTGCAATCAGGGACCGCCCCAACAACAAAAATAGCTGATTGTTAATGAGGGGGTGCTCCCTGATTGCAGCGGCGAGTTTCTTTTCAAGTTGGTGGCACGCCACACTACTGCTGTTATGGACAGCATGATCGTCTATTGGCGCCACACAGACCAGTCCCAAAATGGACTACTGGCATTGGCAACAACACTGCTGCACCTCCACAACTCGCTACTGCAGCAAGCTGCTACAATATGTTTCTTGCGCATGCGCACAAGCAAACCTAAAAAATGAGTAGCTGGGAATATACAACAGAGATATAATGGGCAGTGAAGGCATAATGGGTAACTTAAAGTATGCTCATGTGGCGTATCTAATCACACCATGGTGTGTAATGCATGACAGGAAGGAGGGGAGCCATCTTTGTGTACTTGACCCCCCCTCTCATTCTCACGCATTCCTTTGCTTAAGAAGGTCCCACGGTTGCCAGAGTTCCAGGAAATAATCCAATCTAAACTGTAGTTTTGAAGTGAGTCTGTCCATCTCTTGAACTTCTTTCACCTTATTCTCTCCGGTGGTCACCTGCAGAGTTACATCTGACAACTAGAGTAATGTGATGCAGTTCCAAGCTACTGTTAGTAAGATATAAAATAACTTTCAAAGTTTGTTATTCTTAATGGGAGACTGTAATACTCCTAAATCCAGGCTTTTGAAAGTGAGTGGTATTTTAGACTGCTGTATGATATCTCTTACTGCCGACCAATACTGGCTTAGTTTGGGGCAGGCCCGGAAACACATGAATGTGAGACCCTTTGTCCCCACACAGTCTCCGGCATACAGCAGTGTTGGTCATCTGAAAATGAGTGGTGACATGGGTGCACGAAAAAAATCGCACTAAGACTTTACATTTGAATTCTCTCCATGTTGGAGATTATGTAATTTTCCATCCCTCTGCCAGGGAATACTCCCTGGCAGTGGGAGTGATCTTTTTTCCCAGTTTTTTCTCTTTTCTTAACTCTGAGCTTGTCGGGGGGGGGGGTTCTGTCTTTCTTTTTGTATAATGAAGTACATATCAGAACTATAACGGAACCTTGCTTTAAGAGACGCCCCCAGTAAAATACAAAAAGTCCTCTAATGGAGTCATTTGTCTAGTCAGGGTATGACAGTTACCATTAGATTGGATGAAGTGTCAGATCTGTAAAAAGTGAAAAAAATTCAGTCAGTATGTGGGAATGTTGAGCTAACTCTTGGAAGCTTTTTACCTGAGCTCCAGACATGCATTGTTTGAAACATGTCAGACCTTTCTGTTCCCATAACATATCTGCCATCATCGTGAGGAGGCCAAAAACTGTGTGATATGCCTGATTAAAGAGAGGGGTCCTAACGTGTCAGTTGTTTACATATACCATCATAGTTTTAGAAGGATTTGCAGGGAATGTTTGAGCCAGGGATTGGAGGCTTTTCTTTTTGCACTGTTTAAATAAAGTCATCAACTTTGGGACAAAGCTACAAGTGTGTGTTTTTTTATGTCGTGGCTCTGTCACGAAGTGCTGTCCATCCTGATGGTCTGTTATATCTCATGGTTGGTGGATTATCAAACAGCTGTTGCAGGTCCTTTCGCGCAAGTTCCTGAAGTTCAAGTTGAAGTTTATTGCAGGAAATAACTCCATTGAGCAAGCTCATTCACAAGGAAGTCCTGAGACATATAAGCAGACAAGTACAAATTGCAAAATGCAACTTCAAATAACAACATCACAGTAATTAAATACCCGTATGAAGCGTACGTCTAATTGAAAGTAACATCCAACCTACAGCTGAATACAGATGACAGTGGTGGGTTTGGTAGGGTAAGTTTGTAATGAACCGTAGAGCACGATGATAGAGGACGTCCAATTTTCTTAGGCTTTTGACAGCTGAGGAAGTATAGATTAAATCTCCATAGTCAAGTGGGGGGAGGAATGTGGCCTGAATGAGCTTGATTCTAGCATCTAACGGAAAGAGAGACCTGTTACGGAAGAAGAAACCAAGCCTGGCTTTGAGCCTCCTTAACAGGTCTTCGAGATGGTCATTGAAGGAGAGCTTGTTATCTAACCAAATACCAAGATATTTGGATTTGGGGACTACTTCCAAGGGTTCTCCTAAGGAAGTGACAACAAAGTCTTTGGGGAGGTCGACGGAAGAGGTGGAAGAGGAGTTAAGAGTGAGGATCATGGCCTTGGTTTTCTTGGCATTGAGGAGGAGTTTAGCATTAATAAGTTTAATTTCTAGTTGAGCAAAATCAACTTGTAATATGTCCCTCACTTCAGAAAGTGTTGAGCCTGATGTATACAGTACTGTATTGTCTGCAAAGAAATGCAGAGTGGAGTTGGTTATGTGTGTGTGGTTATGTGTGTGTCTAGTTTATTGATGTATAGGAAAAAGAGGATAGGGCCTAAAATGGAGCCTTGCGGAACTCCCCTGACAATCGGGAGGCTGAAAAAAGGCCATCAGCTTTGACTTTCTGAGTTCTTCCAGTTAGGTAGCTTGTAAACCACTGGGCGGTAAGTGGGGTAGCACCTATTTTACTGAGGCTACTAATTAGTAGGTTGTGGTCAACGGTGTCAAACGTTTTGCTAAAATCTAACAATACTGCACCAGTAATTTTCTTAGTATCCTTAGCAGAGACCCAGTCGTTAGTGACTTTAGCCAGTGCAGTGACTGTGCTATGATTGGGCCGAAAGCTGGATTGTGCTGGGTTGAGGAAAAAGTTTCAATATGGTGCTTTAACTGGATATAAATCAATTTTTCGAAGACTTCGGAGAGGATGGGCAAGATTGAGATGGGCCTGTAGTTATTTAGGTCGCATGGGTCTCCTGATTTAAATAAGGGAAGGATTTGGGCTGATTTCCAACAAGAGGGAACTGTGGCAGTGGTGATAGAAAGATTGAATATATGAAGGATAGGGGCAGTGAGATGGAGAAAGCCTAGTTTTAGGAAGAATGGTTCTAATCCATCATTACCAATGCTTTTCTTTGTATTTAATTTAAGGAGCGAATCTTCAACATCTTTAAAGTTGGGAGGGAGCAGCTGGAAGGGGCAAGTCGAGGTTTGGGGAGCGATGTTACTGCTCTCTTGGTTATTAGCACGGCCTGCATATGGTGAGGAGTCGAAGGCTAGGCTGGCTGTAACAAAATGGGAGTTAATATGTTCAAGGATTTGGCAATTACTCTCTACAATCCTACCATTGCTGAGGATCTTAGATGGAATAGAGGGGGCAGTAGGCCAACCTTCAATAGACGTAAGTGTCCTCCAGATTTTATGGGAATTCCCTTTTGCTTGTTCGAGGCTGGAAACATAATAATTTGCTTTAGCTGAGTGAATGCATTTGACACAGGCATTCCTAGCTGTGGTAAATGCCTGCCAATCTGCCGGACACTTCGTATGTCTAGCTTTCGCCCAGAGCTTGTCACGGTTTGAGAGCCCGGCCTTAAGATCTGTTGTGAACCAAGGGTTGGAGGTTTTGCGCATTCTAACCTTGACCAATGGGGCATGCTTGTTAGCCAGGGCAATAAGGTTTTTGTTACGGACCGCTACAGCCGCTTCGGCTGTTTGGCGAGTTAGAGCTCTTGCTATCTGACCTTGCTTAAGTCAGATAATTATTTCAATGTATTTAACTTGTGAAAGGACCACTTTGTTATGAGCTTGGGCTGGTGGCTAGCTTTAGCTTGCAATCTTGAACAAACTACAACCCCATGGTCACTCATGTCATTGTGGAAGACTGCAGAATGTAGGATTTTGTGGGGATGTGTAGTTAATATAACATGGAGGAGTGAGCTATTGGCAACGTGTAAAGTATTGACCCTGGTAGGTTCGTTAACTAGCTGGGCAAGGCCGACTTCATCACAGAAGGATTTCAGATTGCACGATTTAGGGGTGAGCCAGTCCATATTAAAATCCCCATGGACTATAGTTTCAGAGTTGGCAGAGATGGTTAAGGATTTAAGAATGTCAAGGATGTCAGTACCACCACCTGGAGGCCTATAGCCACCAATAACAGTGATGCGCTCAGTAGACGGGAGGTGCAACTTAAGGGATACTATCTCATATTCCTTAGGTTTTGATTTACAGTAGATATCACTGACCGTATACTTGGTTTTAGCATACATTGCCACTCTACCCCCTCCCCCGCCCTGGTGTCCCTGTCAGCCCTATGCAGATTGCAGGCCAGGAGAGTAACTTGTTGGTCAGTAATGGTCTTTTTGAGCCATGACTCAGAAATAACAATAAGATCTGGCTCAGTGTGTGCAGCCCATACTTGTAACTGATCAAATTTTTTGATGAGGCTTAAAATTTTGACCAGCATTAATTTCAGTCCGGGTGCGGCTGCAAATTCTGTGGGTGAGGTAAATGGTAATGGGGGACCGGGATTTAACTCCACATTGCCCGAGCAGATGAGGAGCAAGAGAAGCAGTTTCTTCAATGAACTTGCGCTAGATAGGAACGCTTTTTTCCTTTGGGACTGTCCATAATATGATGTCGTAGATAATGATTTAGAGTTCTGCAGGGAAATGATGAAGCAACAGTGTATAGAGACTAGGCAAAGTGCTTGGATCGACATGGGTGATGGGAGTAGGAGATGGAGGGGGGGAGGAATGAGGAGTGAAGGTAAAGGGAGGGGGGCGTGCTAGATAGGAGGAGGAGGTGCAGTGCAGGGGGGCGGTATAAGTAGGTGTTAGTAGTTCCAATATTGGGCCCGAACCTAGTTCATCATTTTGATAGTGAAGATAGGATATGCTGGTTATTAATAATAGGAGGCCAAGATAAACAGAGTGAGCCATGTCACCACGGGTATATAGACAAGAGGAAAGATATATGTTGCAACCAAGGTTGATGCTATTTCTGAAATACAAAGGTAGGTAGGACGAAATTAGCAGTCCAGTTGCTCCAAATGATTGCTCGATGTATAGTAACTCTTTAGAGGATTATGCAGATGCTTGTCTGAATTGGACCAATAGAAGGGCAGATCACCAGAAAGGGCGGTAATCACTTATAAAACATTTCTGAGTCACAGTAAAATCAGTTACAATACTGGCATTTCACATAAGAATATTTTTGTACAAAAACCGAACAGAGATTAGCTCGGGGACAGCAGTATACAGGGCCAAGTGGCAGAAAAGAAAGACTTGTTCTGGGGACCAATCAGGGCTCGTTTCATCAAGCGCCTGTGATCCAGTTGGCTGTTCAGTTGCCATACCTTTGTGCTGAAGTAGTCTGGGTGTCTGGATGTGGTCGGCGGCTGCAACTGTGCCGTCTGACCGTGGGACGAAGCGCCGGTAATGGAGCTGAGGCTGGCCCTGTTCAGGGGCAGCAGCTGGTGAGAAAAAGAGGGCTGTGCTAGGGGTAGGTTGGAATGCGTACCCTTTGCTAAATGGGTGTATGGTCTCATTATTATCAGTTTCTGGAGGTTCACCAGACATTGTTGATGAATCAGGAAAACCCAGTTTCCTGTTGGTGAAGAATGATTTAAGGGACAAGTTCCTACAGAGTCTGTAGAGATCGATGATTGTCTCAGATCTGTTTATTGGACTGATCTGGTGGGGGTGAATGAAAGTCCTTTGTCTAATAGTTTTATTTCTGCTGTAGACTAGGTGTAACTTGAGAGGTTTATTATTTCTGTCGCCTCTGTTTACGACGTGGCTGGTGTTGTAGTTGTTGCCTCTGTTGACATCCCCTTGTTTCATATGTTCCAGCTCTTGCTCCTTCCCCCCTGTGACCTCCTCTTTGGGCTTGGCACCTGTTCAAGCCTTGGTAGCGGGTTCTCCACTCGGTCTGCCTGGGTTGTGTTGCACCTCCTCTTCTAAAAAAACAGTGGAATTATCAGAACTTACTGGGTCAGTATCACTGACATCAGTCCCAAAACAAAGGTGACACATGGCTTTTTTTTTAAATTCCTTAGGGCTATTTTTCAGTTTGTTTTCTAGTTCTAAATATCATTGGCCTCATCAGTCCTGTCCCTTTGGAACTTTTTTGTTTCAATGCTTTCAGTTCACTGTCCAGTTTAGCAATATTGTCCTTAATTTCTGGTTAAGCAAGTCAAAATCAGGTTCCTGTGTGAAGGGAAGCAGGTTGCTTTCTTCAGATTTAATCTCCTCTTTGAGCTCTTCTGCAGTGTTTTGTCATGCTACTTTATGATGCTAGTATCACATTAATGTAATAGAAGTTTCATGAAGAATTGTTCTCCATTTAGTCAGGAAGTTTTCACATTCTTGATACTGTGCTGGTGCTTTTAATAAGTCTCATTCCTCTGGGCACTTGAGACTTCTAAATATGCCTCCAAGTTAGTCCGGCCCGGTGGCGCTGAGGGTTGAGGCGCTGGACGCCACACCTCGCACCACGCCGGCGACTTGGGTATGGGAACGAGCCCGGGATGTCGGGGGTCGGCAGGGGAGGACTGGGATTGAGCATCCGTATACTGCTGTCCTGGTTCTGGGGTGGGTTGGGGAATCTCACCGTGCTGTAGCGGCCCCCTGGGGACGCTCGGGGGCACTACTGGAGCAGGAGATACTGAGGGGAACTGGAGGACATCAGCATATTGTGTCTGGACGCCATTGCATGTCCACGCCCGAGGGACCAATCAGGAGAAATGGCTGGCGCAACTGCAGCTTGATGTCCAGGCCCGAGCTACATGGAGGACTTTGGTGGAATCCTGTCGGGGAGGATCCGGGGCTGTCCTGGCTGGCTGAGGCTGAGGGGAGCCCTCCAGTGGGATGGCATGATGGCCGTCCCGGATCCTCGTGGGTGCAGTTTGAGCTACCCACTTCCCCGGGCAGGCGGAGCCGGCGGCTGGATGCCCCATGCCGGAGAGCACCGCATCGGGTGACAAAAGTGTTAAATGATAAATATGCCTCCAAGTTTACTGAATTCCACCAAAGCTTTCTTGTCTTTAAGACTGTCATCTCCAGATCTTTAAAAAGCAGCTTCCCAGTAGCCGCTCCCCCCAACATATCTGTTAAGTTACCTGGCCCAGACTTGATTCCTCCATATAATGCCTGTTATTTCTTCATTATTGTAAAGTTATTTGCTTCGTAATTTTCTCCCAGCACAAAATGAGATTTTAATAAATCAAAGTGACCACTTGACTTATGCCTCATGGCAGAAATCGCACTGTATTGGCAGCACGATTTTGCCATGAGGCATAATGTCTTGCGACATTTTGACCCCGTACCCAGACATGTTGGGTGAGAGCAGCTACTATAAACTGCAGGAGCTGCTCTTTACATGCTTGTAAAAGTGAACTCAGGGAATCAGTACTTCTGGTTGCAAATCCAAAATACTTTGTAGCAATGGATTCACTGTGTTGCTACCAACAAGCAGTGTGTTTATATAATTGAGTTGTGCTGCAGTCTGAACATTTAGATCAGGTGTGGCTCCTAAAGACATGCTATGCAGGTATTACACAAAAGTACCTGTAGGCTTCAGTAGTTATATCCAGTTACACACCATAAGACAGTCCGGTGCAATATTGAGAGTTAAGGTGCAGCAAATACAGAAAAATTTCACAGCACAGGAACAAATCCAGGACTTCTATTCTTTTCTGTGTAGTAGCTTGTAGTTCTGCTGCTATTCTGAGCTTCCCAGACAAGAGAGGAATGTTGTGGTAAAGGACGTGCAACTTTGAGTGCAGCACCCCACTTCCCCACACAGTTCCATTTGATTTTCACAGTTAGTCTGTGTGAAATAATGTTTCCCAAGCTGCATTTAAACTTCAAAGTCTGAGGTGGAACTTTTCAAGTTATCCACAGTATAGAATGCCAGACCTTCCTGAAAGTTTATCACCACCATTAACAGTGACATCTGAAAATAAACTGTAGTGAGAAAGAAAAAAACTCAACTCTCGGGATCAAACCCAAGAACTCTGCTCTCTTCTGCTTGGTAGTTTGTAGGTCTGCTGCTGTACTAAGCTTTCTAGACAGGAGATGAATACTGTGGCAAAGACATCCAGCACTGAGTGCACAGCCCCTTTCCCCACACAGTTGCTGTTGATTTTCATAATGAACAGTCTGTCTGTCTTGAAGTAATGTTTCCCAATTTGGAATTAAACTTTACAGGGCCCAATATTCAAAACTTTGTCCCGGGGCTAAATTAGCACTGCCCGGTGTGCAAACTTAGCCCGGACCCAATAGCCTGCTATATTCAAAAGGAATAGCCCGGGGATAAATCTGCTGAATATAGCATGCAAAGGATGCTGGGCAAACTGGGCTGAGAGTGCAGGTCAAAATTAGCCCGGGAATAAGACAGCCCTGAACATAGCAACCAGGAAGTGCAAGCCACATCAGCAACGAAGTGCACAGCGACCAGAAGGACTGTAGAGGTGAAATATGTGGCCAGTGTGTGGGCCAACAAAGGAGTGGAGTCAGTAGAGCTGCAAGCATCAGCGCATGTGAATGTATAGTGTGCAGAAATGAAAAATGAGTCTGTAACATTTGTGTGGCACACATACGTTTGTGCAGGTCTTGTGCAGCTGGTGGGGGGGGGCTTTACCATTAGACAGGCACACAGGTGTAGGGGTATTCCCTACACTGGACTATTTGCACTGCATGGCTTGTCCCAGCCATGTGGCAGCATTCCATATGTGGTGCAGACAGGTCACCTATTCACCCCCCACACCCCCAGTGCAGCATGTGTGTGCTGGCATCTATTGGTGTCCACAGAAGGGTGGTCTGCAGGTGTGTGCTGTATGGCTGCACTGTCATGGTGTCCACTGGGGGCTGGGTCACCACTTACTGCCTGGCATGGCTGGGACTGGTGGCAGATGAGGGCATCATAGTGATGCTATGAGTAAGCAGCATGTGTCCTCTATGTCTGGCTTATTTCTGTATGTGTTATTTATTGGTTAGGGTCGCACAAAGCCACGCAGATGTCGTGCAAAGCCACAGAGTCGCACAAAGCTGGTTTGCCCAGAGTTAAGACAGCCTTTTCCTGGGCGGTAATTTGAACTGCACAAAGTGTTGCGCTATGTTGTGCAAAACCTCTTTACGTGGTGTTGTTTGCTGAACATAGCATTGTGCTGACATACCCCTTAGTTTGCCCCTTGCATACATTATCATTTTGCCTGGCACTAATGCAGTTTGCGTGGGCTATTAGCCCTTTTGAATATTGCAGACCAACGCTAAACCGGCGCTAAACCTGCGCAAACGGTTTGTGCCCAGCAGAGTTTTGAATATTGGGCCCACAGTGTGAGTGGGAACTTTTCAATTAGCAGTATAGAATTCTAACCCTCCTGAAAGTCTGTCACTAACATCAGCGATGACATCTAGCAGTCTCTCTCATACTACATAAACTGCGGTGAGAAAGAGAAATTGTTCCACACTGGGGAGCAAACCCAGGCCCTCTACTACCCATTACTGCTTGGTAGCCTGTAACTCTGCCACTGTACTAAACTTCCTAGTAAGGTGATGCATTTTGCAGCAAAGGACATTCAGCAGTGAGTGCAAACCCTCTGCTACACAGTTGCAGTGGATTTTCATAATTAACCGTCTGTCTGTCTGTTTGAAGTAATGTTTCTCAAGTTGCATTTAAATCTCAAAGTCTGAAGTGGAACTTTTCAAGTTATTAGCAATTTAGAACTTCAAGCCTTGCTGAAACTTTATCAGTTGCATCAGCGATGGGATCTAACAGTTTCTCTCATTCTACATAAATTGTAGTGAGAAAGAAAAAAAAATGTTTTGCACAGGAGACCAATTCCAGGCTTGTGTAGGTCAGAAACCGCATGCCAAGACTTAAAAGCTCTATAACTGACATCATACAGTCGAGTCACTCAACTGAATACACCTTTGAACTTGGCTGAGTGCAAAACAAGAGTACGCATGACCACAGTAGCCTCCTGCAACTACGCTGTTCGCACCTAAAAGCAGCAGCATTCTTTCTGTCTTGGTTGGCAGGCAAAAAAGTCATCTTAGAGAAGCTTCACTCTGAAAATGTTTTAATTTTTTCAATAGGTTTCCTAAACATACCTGTATGTATTATAATATACAGTAGTTGTGAAGAGCAATCAATAAACACAGGCAAGGACCTAGTCCAAACACCATGAACAGACATGTTATCAACTGCTATTCATGCTTCATCATTTACAGAGTGTAAACATTCACATAAAGGGTTAACTACTGAAGTTTAAATGTGTCTGTGTCTGGTATGTGTTAGTTACTATCTTTTGACAGGTTAACAAGTACACTACTGGGTTTTATGGGGCCCGTTCTTTTTTGTGACTCTGATAGTCAGGAACGTCTAAACAGTTACAAAGTTGACTACTTGCAAATGTATTGAGATGTATTTTATCTAAACAGCAGAATTAAGTCATGAAATATGGAAGACATCATTTAATATAACATATACTGGAGTGCCCCAAAGCTGAAGCACTACAGAAATAAACCCAGGGAACTATTAGGGCTTCTCCGGAAGACCAGTGGAAGAGTGTGTGAGGCATAGGAAAGGAAGTGAATGTTTGGCTGCCCCTGCCCACTCTACAGAACCCCAGTAGTCTCCCCTGCACCCAGCTCTGTGAGGTTATCAGAACCCCACCTCCAGCAGCTAGAATAGAATCCACAGTAGTCTGGCAGTGGCCCTACGCTCCATTTATTTTAGTCCCCCCCCCACCCAGTCAGATCCAGTCTAATCAGCCTTAGCAGTAGTGTTTAATAAAATAGATTTTTTTTTGTGGGTTCCTTCCCTTGCTTCAGCCCTCCCGCTCTGACTCCCTGTTCACATAATCCATTGGGCAGGCAGCATGAAGTAACATGTTGCCTGCTGAGGCTTCTGTATCAGCCCAGTGCTTGGGTACCAGTCGGTTCAAGCTTGGGGTTCCAATCTAGAACTCAAGCCAAGTCTGAAGCTGAAACAGCAGATCTTCTTCGAGACAGTCTCTTGCAGCAAGTCATAACACATGGGATATCAGCTGCTGACATAATTTCCCTCCAGATGACTTCTCAGCAGTCGGCCCTGGGACCTCCTCCCCAACGTTACCACATGGTGTCAGTATGGCATGTATAGAAGGGGGAGGTCCCAGCTATTCCTCAGTTCTTTTCAACTGTGACCTGCATGCAACATGTTCTCCTTTGGAGCTCTGCTTACCAGTCGTTGACAAAGAGTTCTACCGACCAAATGTTCATTCTAAACAGATTCATCTACTGATGTTTTCGGATCCCTTATACCGAAAGTGTACCTGTGGTCACAGAATCTCTACAGAGGGCCTCCATAACATCTGTGTTAGGTGTCTTGATCCAGAACATGACACTCGGGATTGCATCCTCTGTAACCGGTTCAACAAGGCCACAAAAAACGTTGAAGGCTTCAGCAGCTTTGTGAAATCCTCATGGAGCAAAAGGTTGCCCTTCTGGAGCAGCAACGCTCCAAGCCCAGGGAGTCTTCATCCTTCTCAGCGTCTCACCACTCTGCGGGTGAGCCTTCCTTGTCAACGGGACTGCATTCTGGTAAGAAATATGCCAGCAAAACAAAGCACGTTTCTGTTGAACCCTCATCGACAAGGAGTACCCCGATCACTACCAAAAAGGTAAGTAATGTTAAGGTTGCCACTGTAATATTGTCTTCTACACCATCGACAATTGTTGGCTTCTCTCTTCCCTTGTCGGTGGTTCCTCCATTGACAGTGGGTTCTGGGCTGAATGTGCAGCTTCCATTGCTGCCTCCTCCCTCTGTGGTTTCTAGCCATCGTCTGTCGACAATCGCTTCTGGCCCATTAACGATTCTCTCGTCGACGACCAGCCTTACCTCAGCGCGCTCTATATTAGCACCCTCGTCAATAATCCTGGGGTCTTATACACACCCCACATCGATGACTGCTCGCTTGATTCCACTGCTGTCTTTAATACTGTCAGTGGTTCCTATTCACTCAGTCCATTCTACCCCAGCTACTTCCACTGGGCAGATGGCCATGATTGATGTCTAAGCCCTAGTCAGTACTATCCTGGATCTTATGAAGACCCCTTGCCCCCCTAGTGAAGGGTCGGCTGTGGTCTCTGCTCCCTCTCGGCCTTCGACCCAGAGGATGGCAAGCTCTTCCCCTGTCTCCCTGTATTTTTACCCTCAGGATGTGGACAAGGATGACCCTTTTCTGCAGCACTGGGATTTGACTGACCTGGATGCTGACAACGGTATGGACCTGGAGGAGTCCCATTAGTCCTCCTCGGCTGCGTTGTCTGTACAGGGTGAACCTACCTCTGAACTACCATGTTCTCCGCCTGATGATCCCATGTTTTCAGACATTATGATACATCTCCAGAAAACTTTTGGGTTCCAGGATACTGAGCAGAATGCTTCAAAAAATTGGTATAGTATTAAGGTGTACTGGAATGACCCACTCTGGTCGTCCCCACTTTGGTGGACACCTTTGAAGAGGCTATCTGGGCTGCTTGGAAGCAACCCTTTAAAATTCCCTCCAGTCCTCGTAGGCTGATAGGATTTATCAAGCCCCAGTTGACCACCCCTACTTTATGTCTCCACCTCAGGCGGATTCTGTAGTGATCAGTGCCTCTCATGATAGGTCCTCCAGACCTCAACATGAGTGCTCAGCCCCCGGATAAGGAATCCAAGAAACTGGATGTTATGGGGAAAAGGTTTTTTTCTTCGGCTACCATGTCTCTCCATATATTCAATTACATGGGACACCTCCTGAAATATCAGGAGGAAATCCTAAAAGCCTCCCAGGCAATGGTCCAGTCCCTCCCTGTGGGTTCCACTCAGGAGGATCTGACATCCAAGATGTCTGCTGCAGCAGCTGTATGCCACCACCTGCTCAGGGTCACCTATGATGCCACTGACACTGTGGCCCATATGTCCTCTGCAGGGTTTTGTCTAAAATGTCACGCTTGGCTGAGAGTGTCAGGATTTTCACAGCACATGCAG
The DNA here is from genome assembly GCA_016271365.2 of Neoceratodus forsteri. NCBI lineage: Eukaryota > Metazoa > Chordata > Ceratodontiformes > Ceratodontidae > Neoceratodus > Neoceratodus forsteri. The sequence continues at coordinate 516,004,911 of CM028135.1, read as the reverse complement.
CAATCCATCCTTAATGCTCCCTTTAAGGGTGATCAACTTCTTGGTCCACAGACCCAAGAAATGTTGAAGGATTTACAAGACTCAGGTCGTACCGTTCAATCAGTTCGTACCCTGTACCATCCAAAAGCAAAACCGGCCTACAGGGGCTCCTCTAGGGGCTGCCCCTACAGGTTGCGTCCCAATGCTCAATGACCACCTGCCAACAATCGCAAGCCTCAGTTGACATTGCCTGGTTCTAGAAATGCTCCAGAAATGTCCCGTTATGTCCCTGCTGCTCCCCAGCAGGGTCAGCCTTTGGCCTGAAGGTCTTCCTCTGGTTGTGGGACTGGAGACCGTTCCCATGGCTGTCGGGGGCAGGTTTTCCCTGCACCCTTAAGGGTGGCAAGCTATCTCCTCTGACCTGTGTTCCTTCAGTTGATCAAAGGACACACACTGGAGTTCACAGAGGTACCCCCTGCTGTGCCACCAAGGGTTTCTCATTATCCCCCAGACCAAGTATAGGTCTTACAGAATGAAATCAATACTTTGCTCACAAAACATGCCATTTAACCAGTTCCTCTTCCACAGAAGGGTGTGGGATTTTACTACCATTTTTTCCTGGTTCCCAAATGGACGGGGAACTTGTGCCCCATTTTGGATCTAAGAAATCCCAATCTCTATATCAAATACCACAAGTTCAGGATGGTGACTTGTCCGACACTACTCCCCTTGCTGAACACAGGAGATTGGCACTGCTCTGCTGAAATGAAGGACACGTACCTCCATATCCACATGCACGCTGCTCACAGATGGTTTCTCCGTTTTTTGTTCCATGGTCATCATTACCAGTTCAGAGCCCTCCCATTTGTCCTTTCCTCAGCCCCAAGGGTGTTCACAAAATGCCTAGCGATGGTTGCAGTGCAGATCAAAGGGGTTAAGGGGGCATGTGTGGAGTAGGACCAAGGAAAAGCATCTATTCTAAACAGATACTTCTGCTCAGTATTTACTGAGGAGAAGGTAGGGCAGGGCCCACAGCTCAGCACCATGGACACAGGTGGAAGGGAGGTATGCACTAGTCTCTTCACAAAAGAAAGGGCCCTACAAGAGCTCGCTAAGCTCTGGGTGGACAAAGCAATGGGACCTGATGGCATACATCCCAGGGTACTAAAGGAGCTAAGGGTGGAACTAGCAGAGCCATTATCAGAACTGTTTAGCGAGTCTCTTGAGCACAGGAGAGGTCCCAGAAGACTGGAGAAGGGCTCATGTGATCCCACTCCACAAGAGTGGTAGCAGGGAGAAGGCAGAGAACTACAGACCAGTCAGTCTTACCTCAGTATTGAGCAAGATTATGGAGGCACTCCTTAAGGAAAGGATAGTGCAACACCTGGAATCCATAGGAGCACAGGATCCAAGACAGCATGGGTTTACAACAGGAAGGCCTGTTGGACTAATCTCATAGATTTCTTTGACTGGGTAACCAGAGTGGTGGACCAAGGGGGAGCAGTTGATGTCACCTACCTTGACTTCAGCAAAGCTTTCGATACTATTCCACATAGAGGATTGATTAATTATCTGGGGAGTCTCGGGGTGGGTCAGAAGTTGGTCAGTTGGGTGGCAAACTGGTTGGCGGACAGAAAGAGAGTGGTGGTAAATGGTATACAGTCAGAAGAGATGCAAGTCACAAGTGGGGTACCTCAGGGATCGGTCCTGGGGCCAGTCCTCTTCAGTATCTTCATCAGTCACATTGCAGATGAACTGGAGGGCAAGATTTGTCTGTTTGCAGATGACACCAAGATCTGCAACAGAGTTGATGATCCAGATGGGGTGGGTAAAATGAGAAGAGATCTGGATAAACTGGCAAAATGGTCAGAAGAGTATTAACTGGGGTTTAATGTAAAGAAGTGCAAGATCATGCACATGGGAAAGAGAAACCCTGAAGCCACCTATAGGCTGGGAAGGGAGTTGCTGGCAATTAAAAGGGAAGAAAGAGACTTGGGCATCATCATTACAGATGACCTGAAATCATCCAAGCAGACCACTAAAGCAGTGGGTAAGACTAGGGAGATATTAGGGTGTATTAGTAGGTGTATCACAAGTTGTAAGAGGTAATAATCCCTCTTTAAGGCCTTGATTACATTCCATCTGGAGTACTGCGTGCAGTACTGGAGGCTGCACCTTCACAAGGACATTAACAAAATGGAGGCAGTCCAGAGAAGGGCAACCAAATAGTGCAGGGAGTGTATCAAAAAACATATGAGGACAGATTAATGGAGCTCAATATGTATACCCTAGAGCAAAGGAGGGAGAGAAGTGATATGATCGAAACATTCAAACATCTTAAGGGCATTAACGAGGTGAAAGAGTCTAACATGTTTAGATATAAGAAAAATAGGACAAGAGGACACAGCATGAGATTAGAGGGAGGCCGATTAAGGGGTAATGTGAGAAAGTTCTTTTTCACAGAAAGAGTGGTGGATGCATGATGGATATGAATACAGTGCAGGGCTTCAAACAGGCATGGGACAGGCATAAGGGAGCAAAACAGATGAGTATGAATAGATAGGCCATTGACAGAGCAAATGCCGATGGCACATTCATAAGGTAAAAAAAATGGACAGACCGGATGGGTCTTGCGCTCCTGATTTGCCGTCAACTTCTATGTTTCTCCACAGGAAAGGCCTCTATGTCTTTCCTTACCTGGATGAGTGGTGTCTTCCCGCCAAAGGCTGCTGTTCATGCTTTCTTGAACCCATCAGTTGTTCACCCAGGTTGGGATAGCTGTAAACTATCCAAAATCCAAGGTGGACCCCGTGCAACACCTCCTCTACATTGGAGCCATGTTAGACACCTACTTGGGGATGGCATTTTTGCCCAAGGCTTGGGCGTATGCCCTGATTGCTTTGGTGCGCAGACTAGAGACCAGTAGATTAGTCTCGGCATGGGACTACCTGTGCCTCCTGGGTCATTTGATGGCAATGATACTGACAGTCCCCCATGCCAGGCTGAATATGAGGGTCCTTCAGTGGTCTCTGAGAGTCCAGTGGAACCAGCGGGAGGACGATTTCGATGCCCTGGTCCTGATAGTCTTCCCTGGCTCTTCGAGCACTACCATGGTGGAAGTCCACGGACAACTTAATGTGAGGCATGCTGTTTCGTTCTTCTGTCCCTTATCTCATTTTGACTACAGACACCTCCTTGACAGGGTGGGGAACTCATCTTCTACATGTCCAATCCCAAGGACCCTGGACGCTGGTAGAGACCCGTCTCCACATCAGTGTCTTGGAGATGAGGGCAGTCCTCTATGCCTTACAGGCATTTGAGTCTCTCCTTCCTCCCAGGTTGCCTTCAGGTGAAATCAGACAATTCTTTGGTAGCTCACTAGCTAAACAAGCAAGGAGGCACCCATTCTTACCCTCTCTGCAGAGAATCGATGAGGGTATGGTACTGGGCGATCCAGAGAAGTATCCATCTTCTGGCGGCCCACATCCCCGGGGTGTCCAGCATCCTGGTGGATGCCCTGAGCAGATCCACTGCCCTTGCCCATGAGTGGAAAATCCTACCAGATGTCCTAAACGATATCTTCCACCAATGGGGCCAACCGGAGTTGGACCTATTTGCCTCTCCGCAGGATGCAAAACTGCCTCTTTACTGCTCTCTTGAGTGAGGTCCTGGAACTGTGTGGCGGGATGCGTTATCTCTTTCCTGGAGAGGAAGATTTCTTTACACCTTCCTGCCCTTTCCTCTTGTTCAGAGAATACTACTCAAACTGGTCCGGGACGGGGCATCTATGATTATCATAGCACCGTTCTGGCCAAGACAGATTTGGTTCCGTTTGCTTCTACAGCTCCCTGAACTGGTTCCCCCACCTCTGCTGATTTCCTGGGCTCTGTTGTCCCAGGCGCAAGGCTCCTCGCTAACCCGGAACATCACTCCCTCCATCTGCATGCCAGGCTCCTGAGGACATAGTCCTCTCGAACTTCAGGGTGTCCCCAAAGGTAGCAGAAATCCTCCTGGCTGCTAGGAAGCCATCTACACGGTCTTCTTATTCAGTGTAGGGGAAACGCTTCTCCATCTGAGCATCTACACAGGACTTGGATCTTTATGAGTGTTCCCCTCAGAACATCTTAGACTATTTGCTCTTCTTGTCGGAGGGTGAACTGAAATAATTCCTCTGTAAAAGTCCACCTTCCGGCCATTGCTGCATTTCATTTACCTGTGGGCAACAAACCATTGTCCCAGTTACCTTTGATTCAAACTTTTTTAAAAGATATTCTGCACCTTCATCCCCCTATCCGGGATCCAGTCCCTGTGTGGGATTTGAATTTTGTGCTTGAAAAATTGACTAAATCCTTTTGAGCACACTGACTCCAGCGAACTCCATTATCTTTCTTGGAAAACTATATTTTTAGTTGCCATTATGTCAGGAAGACTTTTTTTCAGAGTTACAGGCACAAATGTGCAAACCTCCCTACCTGCAATTCCATAACAGTAGGGTATCTTTACGCACAAACCCATTGTTTTTGCCAAAAATTTACTTTAAATCTGGCTATCCACTTACCAGTGTACTATGGTGAGCCTCCGAATCCAGGAGAATCCCTGCTTCATACTCTCTCTCGATGTGCATAGAACATAGAAAATTTATCTACTACGCACTTCACAGTAGCGAAAAACTGAGCAACATTTTGTCTCTTTCACCCTGGGAAACCAGGGAGTTTGGATTTCAAAGCAATACTTGTCGACATGGTTGGCCAACTGCATTTCATTTATCTATACAAAATACAACAAACCTCTCACAGGGGTTGTGAAACCCCATTCTACCAGAGGCACGGCTGCCTCCATGATGTGTTTCCGGGGCGTTTCTGCCTTAGAAATTTGCAAAGTTGCCACGTGGTCTACTGTACATACATTCACGAAACATTACAGTCTAGACATTGACTCCAAGAAGCGGAACAATTTTGGTCGGGCTGTTCTACAAGGCCTCTTGTCCTAAGTCCTAATGGTTCACTTCCTCCTCCCCTTCTTGGCATAATAACTGCTTGGGAATCTTCCCATGCATTATGACCTGCTGCAAGAGACTGTCTTGAAGAAGATAGTAGAGTTGCATAACAACTTACAGTAACAGTAGATCATCGAGAGTATCTCTTGTAGCAGGTCATGCTGCTCCACCCGCCTTCCCCCTTGCTGTTACTTCAGAAGGGTGCCTTGCTCCTGTCTTTTTATTACTCCATGAGCTCCTGCCTTATTTCCCTCCTCGGTTCCCATTGGAGGCCTGAGAAGGGTTTCTCATTTGGTTGCTAGGATGGAAAAGAACTGGGGAGTAGCTGGGACCTCCCCTTTTACATGTGCCATACTGACACCATGTGGTAACGTTAGGGGGAGGTCCTAGGGTTGACTGCTGAGAAGTCATCCCAAGGAATTGACGCCTGCGGCTGATCATATCCCATGTGTTATAACCTGCTGCAAGAGATACTCTCGAAGATCTACTGTTACTATAAGTTCTTACGCAACTGTACTTTGTGTGAAGTGAAAGAAATGAGTTGGGCAGCAGCAGAGATGGATGAGAGAACAACAGTGACCTTAAAGAGGCTTACCTGATAGGGCGAAGTGGTCCCGTCAGCTGTCGGGTCATCTTCCCCCTTCATGCGGGTCCAGTGGGTCACAGCAGTGAGTCCATGGGTCAGCAGCCCCTGCAATGCAGATAAGCAGTTTTCTTCCTACTCCAATCCAGTACATCGCTGCAAAGCCCTTCAGGCCTCCCAATCCCTCGCTTCTCCTCTGCATTTCCGGTAGTGGCGAGTGGGTGGCAGCACAAGCTGGAGTCTCTGACTGATGTCAACATACTGTGTTTCAATGTTTTTCTCTCTTGGCACAGGTGAGCTGCACGACTTGGTGCTGGAGAAAGTGGCCAAGGCTGCTCGGGTGTTGGGGACTGCCAGCAGAGCCCGCCCATGGAGGCAGTGTAGGGCGGAGACGCTGCCAACTTCTGGTGAGCTGTTCAGAAAAGGGTGCTTGGACCAGTGGCATTTGGGAACCTGCTTTCAGGAGGTAAAAGGGAGGACATTGGAGCTGCACAGGAGTTAAAAGGGGAAAGATATTACAGCTTCACAGAAGCTAAATAAGAGGCAGTAGAATTACTAACACTCCACAAGAGCTGGACTGTAAAATGGCAGACAGGGTAAAGAGTATCTCCACACAGGGGTGTGACCAGAATGACTCACCAGGAGTAAAATGGACTAATATTGCTACCAGATACATTCCCTTGCACATTGTACCAAGTACTGCAATGGATGTGAACTCAATATGTATCACAATGCAAATGATTCTGAATTACTCTAAACTGAATACGATCTGCATTGCAAATGACTGAATTACTGTGTGAACTGAATGTGCCCTACATTGCAAATGACATTGAATTACTGTGTGAAATGAATATGACATGACATTCCTGTGCTATGTGCATTGGCCTGAGGCAGCAGGAAGGCTGTGCTTCTGCTCCACTCCATTCTGCCTCTCACTTTTTTTGAATATCCTGACATTTCTGAGTGTCTTTTTGAGCATTTTCTTAGCTGTGTACTGCTGCGATACCATTGTCTTGGCTTTTTATCTTTTTTTAAAGTCGATATAGCGATTCAGCTTTTCAGCGCTCTAACATTCTAGCATTTTGGGAGCCTGTCTAACCTGCCCCCCAGGTTTTTTTTGTTGACCATGTCGAAGTGAGTATAGTTCACTACAACTGCTTGTATAGCATTTTGGGAATCCGTTTAACCTGCCCCCTGGGTTTTTTGTCGCTGTGTAATAGTGAGTGTAGTTCACTGCAGTTGCTTATGTGCACTAACAGTCAGTTGTATAGCTGCGTAGCAGGTGCATAGTATCTTCCTGTAATCACTGCATGCTAACTGAGGACCTAGAGTGAGTTTGGAGAGCTATAAGGAATTCTGATCCTTACTGGTCTTGACTGACTATGTGCGCACTTTTCCCTTTTTCTTGAAGGGGGGTTTTGAGAGGAGATGAATACTACCTGAATATCCGCAGGTTGAGAAGAGAAGATGTCAATCATGCTCAAGGTTGAAACCACTACTAAGTAAAATGTTTAAAATGCAAAAACTACTGAAGCTAAGTTACCTCCGTAGTGTCAACACTTTCAAGGCACTATATGCCCAAGGTGTGTGTGAACGTTGCAACTGTTACCCCGGCTCCTAATCATTAACTACTGTTAGCTTGCTCCCCAGAGTTTGGCCTTAAATATGACCGGCCATATCCCAAGTCACTTTGTGCATGTTTTATTAATCCATATGTATTTATTACTTCCAGTCCCTCTACCCCTCTTGCACGTTACAGGTAAGTCTTTCTGAGACATCTGAGCCCAAAGCGTAAAATCTATACCCCTTGGGTGGTTGCACCTTTGCAAGCCACCTTCCGAGACCACTCGCCAGGTCTCTTCTCCGACAAATTACCACTTAGGCCGCCAACCAATTGGATCACAAGCGCCTTCTGGCCCATGCTTCTGACTGGCTCCTGCAGTTCTCTTCAGCGATCCTTCTTATGTCAGCGAAAAACTCGAATGGTCTGCCGTACTCCACTAATACAGCTGTAACCACTTCATCCCTGTCCGATGTAATCCTTCCACACGGCTAAAGTGCTTTTATTGGAAGTTTGAGTGTTTAAGCCCCCTTTTGAATCAATGACCATAACTGGCCATTCTGTGCCTGTCCTTTGACCTTCCCGTGGCCCGACGATATGTTGAACCTGGACAGCTAGCGATAGCACCTAGCCCTGGATTAAATATGCGGAAGGTTCTGTTCCACCCATGCCCAGTACCTTGCTCACACTTTTCTCCAGTATGCCGCAGTACAGACACCCACAGCCCCAATGTAAGCGCTCCCTGGGGATGCAGTATTAATGCCTAGCAGGCTGCCTGCATCCTGCTCCCTCCAAGAATAACTACACCTGCTTTACTTATTTGTGAACCAGTCAAGAAAAAGCTGTATCCCTTACTTCTGACTGTCTGTCTGTCTTGATAGCAATACCTGGGGCTTGCCTGTCCTTTTTTTCTATGAAAATTACTGTATCAATATCCATCACTGTATCTCTGTGGATTTGCCTGTTCTCACTACTTACTGGTCTTACTGATGCTCTAGAATCACTTATAATGTTATGTACGTGTGTTTCCTGATTTGCACTTCCACTATGTTTTTATTCCCATTGTAAACATTGATGCTTGTTTTATAATATAATCTGGACCTAACCAGGTCCATCTTGCAAATGAGCTTGCTCAACAATGTTCGCCTGGATAAATAAAGATTTGATTGATTGATATGCCTTTATGTATTTTTGAGGTCACAATAGGGCTTGGCTCCCCATCCAACCTGATCCCACCGATCCCCCCACCATTCATCATCTCCCCAGGCTTACCTGTGCAGCTGGTACCCCCACTGATTTCCCCTTGTGGTGGGGTCAGGAAGAGGAGTTCCATCCTCACTGCGCCCAGTGTTCGAATCCATTGCTGTCAACAAGTCATTCCGGGTGATGTGGCGGTTGGAGGCATCATTTGTCCCTGTCTTGCTGTCCATTTTCCTCCTGTTTTCTCCCATTCCTGTCCTCAGTTGCAGCATACTCGGGTGGCACATGCGCATGGAGGCGCTCATGTGTCCTGGGACCGCGGCTGCCTCCCATGACTTATGTCTGTTGCTTGGAGCTCCCATGGGTTACCACCAGACTTCCACCTGGTGGCAGTCAAGAGCTGAGATGGTCAGCCACCCCGGTCTGGGAGAGGAGAGCTGCCAGCAGACCGCTGAGTCCTACTCCTCTGCTAGCCCCCCCCCCAGCTGACCCCTAGCAACCTGGGCTAGTTTTCAAAGATGGGCCGCTGGCATGGCAGGGGGTAACTCAGCACTTTAGCCCTCCACACCACTGGGCTGACTGCCTGTATGTTATTTTTAAGAGATATGCCACTGTTGACTGTTGCTGATGCCGCATTTCTCTAATTATATAAAATCTACTACGCTCAGTGGAACATTCATTTTCTTTTATTCTACAGGTGTTTGTGGCCCTTATAGAAGGTGGTGTGACAAGAGAGGAAGGCTCGCTTTTAAAGAACACAGGAGTGTAGGGGACTGCTCTGCGCATTAAAAGGTTCCTGGTAAAAGTTGCAGCTTGGGTGCATTCCATTCATGTATAAACTCTTTGTGAGAGAGATTAAACTCACACTACTAGGGCGGACTCCTTTGGTCTGTTTCACATTTGATTCCGGAGAAGTATTTTGAGCACCTTGAGTGAAATTGTTCTTCCCAAGGTAAGATTGTTTATGTACCCTAATTTTAATGTATGACTTTGGTACTGTTTAGCTAGTACTACCTCTCCAGAACTTTGAATCTGTGGCATTCATGTGTTTGGGAACTCTGCTGCTTGGTAAATACCTGTTATATAACTAATTCTAAAAGAGCCTCTCCCTCAGGACTTGGGGCTCAGGACCTTTGAATTAAAATGAAAGGGGCCGGAGGAGGGGAACTCTGCCTAACTGGGTCATAAAACTTGAGGAGTTCTGATCCCTCCTTATGTAACCCAACCCCCCTTGAATGTCTTAACTGTGAATCTGCAGATTTTAACGTTTATACTCGGAGATACTCTTGTTTATTGAATATGTCTAGTGCCCTCATGATTTTTATGGTTCCATTGCAGCCTTGGCTTTTTAAGCTTCTAAAAGCACAATACAATACTCCTTATACTTAACTTTTTAACATTTTGATATTTATTGCTAGAATTTTAATGATTGTACCTGATTGATTGAACAGTAACTGTTATTTAGATGTTAACGAGAATGATATGGATCAAAACTAGTGTAACCCCTAGGTGGCACTATCCCAAGGGCTACTACCCCTGCCTGCGTGGCTAGTTGCAGGTTAAGGGGCCTGGGTACTGAAACGGGTGCCTCCACCCAGAGGACAGGGTTGTTAGTAACAAGGCCAACCTGGGTACAGCCCTCCGGGACACTGTAACCCCCCTCTTTCCCCTCTAGTGGCCTAGACAATATGCAGCAAACACTTTCACAGTAGCCCCTATTGAGCATACAATTCCCCACACTGTTTGCACTTACCACCAGGGCTGGTTCCACCAGTTCGACCCTGGAGACCCCCTGTAAAATTAGGTTAGGCACAGCAAATAACAACAGTACAGTGCTTTTGGTACAAACTGGAACCACGGTCAGATTAAATGCAGAAAGAGTTAGATCTGATTTATTTAGGGGAATTGAACAAGGGAGGGGCGTAATCAGGTTGACTGATTCAAAAACTGATCTAGTCAGGCAATTATGCATGCACTTTTAGTCCCTACACAGTCACACGCTCTGGGTACCGAGTTGAAAGTAGGGTGGGCTAGTCTGGAACATTGCCCGGGGTAGGCTGGAGTTGCAGGTGGTTGGGGCCCTGTGATGAAAAGAAAAGGCATGCACAACCACACACAATTTGTAATCCAGAGCCTGAAGGCTCAGTTTGTGAAAGGAAAAACAACAATGCAATCAGATTACAACACTTGGAATTTAGCTGTTGTTGCAGGGAGCTACCCTGATTGTTACTCACGCTACCCAATACGAGACACAGGCTGGATGCAATGGAGACTGCAGGTTGATGACTGGTTTGCCAGGAGAAGCAGGGCTCACACGAATCACAGAGGTGTCGTTCCTGTTTGAGATGGTTGAGCAAGGGGCTGATCCCCAGGCGAGTCTCTCATCGATGATGGTTTCTGTGCCTGAAGTAGCTGGCTGGGTCAAGTGACAAGGCCCAGGCTGGGTGGAACAGTTTGGATTTTGAGTCTGGTAGTGCTGGATGCAGCTTCTAGCAAGCGTGGCACATTTACACAGTGGGGAACCAAATCGCGACCTGCTAACAGCACACAGCAAATTTATAGTAAAGCAATCACCGTACCATAATGCAAAAGGCAGTCCGGCCACCGTATCAGTGTCTCTGAGCAAAACCGAGAATTCTGTGGTAAATGGATGTCCTGACAGGCCAATCGTGTACAGCAAATCTTCAGTCTTCTTCAGGTTCAAATCTGGTCACTCTTCAGTGGCTTTGTCACACTCCATTCGGATACAGTCCGATTGCTAAGCCTTTCAAAGGATTCCCTCTCAAGGGACAGCAGGCAGACAGGCCAAACTCAAGTTTTTCACCAGTCTCCCACGCAAACTTCGCAGGAGCTGCTGCTCGAATCACTCAAGCTGTTTACTCTTCAAACTCTAACTCCAGACTGACTCACTGCTCATCATGCCCATTAATTGGGGTACAACTAAATGGTTCGAAGACGTAGTCCAAAATGAGGCTTCTCTTATCTCTCCATGCAGGAGAGCTGAAGGCAGGCAGGCCAGACTCAGCCTTTCTGCCAAGTCCCCACGCTACCCCACGGGGCAGCAGCTCATTGAGCTGGAGCTGCTCACTCTTCTAGTTCCAACTCACTTCTGCTTCTCTGCTGCAGACAGCTTGGGGATTTCCCTCTGATCCAAAAGGTTTGGTTGGTTGATTGATCCATCTGTCTGTCAAAGCAAGAGCTCCCCCTCCTGGTCTGTTTTGGCACCAAAATGTAAAAACTACAATTCCTACAGAAATTTGCTCCCACAAGACCCCTCGGGACAGGCTGCATTTTAGAGTCCCCAGAGGTACTGATTGGTGCTGACTGGCAGTCCAAAACCAAAATGGTGGTGCAATACAGAAAGTTCATGCTGCAAAGAAGGCAGGTTAGAAAAACTACAATACTATTGCTATTACAGCAGACAATCAGCAAACAGTTACAGATTCCAATAAAGCTCCCTCTGTGCAATTAGCGATGGCAGAAAGAAGCAAAAGCACTGCAGCCCAGGTGGGACTCGAGCCTAGACACACTCGGCCCCCACCCAGATTAATTATACACTGCAATATAGGCAGCTCTTATAGAGACAGAACACAGAGGCTATTGGGCACTCTCATGCAATTTCTTTTTAAAAAGCTAAAACACAGAACACCAGCCTGGCAGTGGGCATTTAGGCACACCCAAGGAAGACTTTCAGGAACCCCCATTTGTAGGGGGTTACACTGGCTATAGTGATATCATATGCAGTTTTATTTTGTATCCATTTAGTGAAATAGTGAGGCATGGACAGTGGGGCTAGTGCTTTTTAGAGATTTATAAGTCTCTACATATTAACTGCACTTTTTTTTCTGAGTACCCCTTTGAAATTTTAAATTAGAGTGCCTGTTTTCCCTGGTAGCTGGTTAAGGTAATCTAAATGGGGACACACCTAGATGCAAATAAGCGGCAAGATTGATTAGGTCTTGAGGGATAGCCTGGTGAAGCTTCAGCGGCGTGTTTACCACTATACCTTTTCAGGGAGTCATTCACGGCCTCCAACATAGCATTTACTAGTAAGCCACGGTCAGGCAAGTTAGTGGTTATGGGGTCTGAAAGCAGGGAAAAATGGCTGGACATATGGGAGCATGCACAATCTGTTGGATCCCGTATATGGTTTCCCAATTTTAAATGGCATATCATTCCTGCCTTAACTGGTGATAATAAGGGAATGGAGCAGCATGCGCTGCATGCTGCCCTGTGAAATTTTTTGCCAAAGATGGCAGGTTTTACTGGCAACATGGGGTGACGTAATGTGGGGTTAATAACTGCATTTCTGCTGTTCTTGCCTGGAGCTAAGCACCCCTGCGAGTTGAACTTTGGCCCGGTTACAGGTCCTGGACATAGTGGCTTGATTTCATCCCTTGGTGAGACTTTGGGATGGTTCATCACATGAGGTAATATAGGGCTAGCATACCCAGTTGCACTTTAGGACTGCCCAGAGGGCCCTTTCTGTATTGCAGCTCTTTTGGCTAATATGTGTACCTAGCTACTGCTCTGAGAGGTCATAATTGTACACGGTTGGCATATGGGCCCATAAGGGGCCAAAGGGGTACAGAGATGGGACATCTTGTCCAGCAGTATAGGAGTAAGTTTGGACCATTGGGCCTTATGTAGCGTCTGTTAAGTGGTGCTCTGTGTCTGTTTAAAATAAGTTATTAGGGTCTTGCCCCCATCGGTTCAATAGGTTTATTTAGTGTTTATTGCTTTTTACAACTGCAGTGGGCAGAGCCTGCAGATGTTTTGCATGTACAAAAGGGATGATGTCATGTTTTCTGTCCGTGGAACTGACTGAAGGTGTAAATAGTCTCCTCCGTCTTACTGTCCTCCAAGAAATGTTTTCTGCCCACAAATAAATACACTTTCATGTTGGTCAATGGTTGCAGGACACTATTTTCTTTCTTAAATGGGAGGTACAAGAACTGGAACCTGGGTAGTGGGAGGCAGCATTAGGTTTTATTCGGGGGAGTAAGATCCACCCCCACCTCCACCCGAGAAGCTCCTAAAGATCCACCCCCACCTTTATTTTGGTTCATGTGGGAGGAGCATGAGGTGGATCTATCATGTTGGAACAGCTATCAGACCTGCCTGGGGATGTAATTAAGGAGTGCCTGAAACGGCATCTAGGCATATCCCCCCCGCCCACACACACACACAGACATCATGATTTTCTTTTTTTTTTTTTTTTAACTCTAAGCATGTCGGTATTTGGCTGTAACAGATGGGCAAGTTGGTCATAAAATTAAAATAGAAAAAAAAAGATCAAGCAGGTGCATTGTCCTTTGTCAGATACATGCAGACAGAAGGTCACAAATCCTGTATGACATGTTCATTATATGGATGTTTTCCATGTAAAACAGAAATGCTGTTATTGTCAAGTCTGTAGCATCGTTTGTAGCCAGTAAACTATTATTTACGTAGGTACTGTAAATGACAGGTTTTAATTCAGAAATTGAGTCTTGATAAATTTGGTTTTTAGCAGTTCTGTAAGATTTATGTCTCTCTGATGTAAGAGTGCATAGCACAGAAACTAAAGGGGTTTGCCTAATTGATTGTTGTTTGCATGAGAAGTGGGCGTGACAGTGGCATGCAAGAGTGAAGTCTTAACAATTGTTTCTTGGCTATTCTGGGACCTAAAGTTTCACAGTAATGTATGAAGGGAATAAAGTCTTGCGTTTTGTGCATTTGAATAGGTTTAGTGCTTTGACGTTAAAAGATATATATATATACATAGTGTCACGGGCACCGGAAAAGGAAGGAGATACTATTGAAATATGAAAATACTATTCTGATGATTTATTTATGTGTAAGATTTTAAGTGTTGGTCTGCCTAGGTCATAAGCTATAAAAAGTACATTTAAGGATGGATGTATTAGTCAAAGCTTGTAGTAGCAAAATAAAACAAGAAAAATAATATATTGTGTTTTTTTTTTTCTTTTAATTGTTTAACCTGGAGTGGCACACTAAGCTGAAAGCTTATTTACAGGGGCAACCTGGGAGCACATGGAAGTTAAGTGACTTGCTCAGGGTCACCCAGTATGCAAGTAGGGGCTGTAGGATTCAAATCCAGATCTCCAGATTTGCAGCTCAGAGCCTTAAACCACTGTGCTACACTGCCTCCCTAGTTATGGCAGTCATCTGTTTTATGGTTCACGATGTTGGTGGAGTAAGCAGCAGTACATTGCATCGCAGGTGTAAAATGTCAATCAGTAGGTCATGCAATAGATGTGCTGTGCAGTTACTGAAGCAAGAAATGTATTTAGGATAGTAAAATATTCCTGCTAGAAAACTGATAAATGGGTGACATTTGCATCTCAATTTCAAGGAGGTCCTTATGGGGTGTCAATGTACAATATAAAGTAGTTATAGTTTTCAAGTTGTCTGAGTAATTGCTTTGTACTACCACTGTTACTAAATTTAAATTATTTTATGAAGGAAATTAAGTTTATGTAACTGTCTGTAAATATATTAAAAACATTTACTTGTCCTTATAATGAAGTACTGCCACCTTCTGTACCATCATGGGGATTTGCATATGTTTCCCATGATGCTTTGCATTATTGGGGTATGTGCAATTGTGTTTTCTTTAAAATTTGGCTGTCTGGACAATATCATCCAGAGGATGAAAAATCCCGAAGTCCGAGGTCCAGGACGCATATTGGCAGCAGCAGAACTTAAACAGCACAGACTTGTAAAGTCCGACGGACTTGCTGTGCAGTTCCTACTGCTGTACATGTGCAGTTCCCTTGCTGTCCTGCTGTGTTCTGTGGCACGACTGCCTGCCCCCAAGCGCTCAACCTCTCGGAGTCCTCAGGAATGGCTGGGGGTGGGGAAGCTCAGTAGGGACGATCCTGTCTCAAGCAGGCGGGGTCCTGAAACATGGGGCCGGTGTTTGCAGGGCTTACGATATATTAGGAATGCAGGGTGGGGTCGGCGAGAAACATGGGCGGGGTTGGCAGGGCTTCGGGATCCTCCTACATGTTCCGATGACACAGGAGCAGCTTCGGCAGTCCAGACAGCACAGCAGAGAGTCTCGTGTAGTCAGCACATTGCAAGATCAGCCACAGGGGATCACATGTCTGACAATCAGTGATCAGGTGGTCTGTGGCTGATCTGTGTATGTGTCCGATTAAACGAACTGCGCCAACACTTTTGAGCTGGCTGTTAGAGGGAGAAGACGTGTGGTTAGGCAGTCCGTTGATTAGTACTGTGTGCAAAATAAAAAAAAATATCTAGATCTCTTGCTCACTCTGGCATGTTAGTCTTGCTTTGGGCACAAAAAAAGGCTAAATATATGATTTGGGAGGAGTTTTTGGGGTGGAAATCTATGTGTGGCCTCTCAGGGAGCTAGAAAGGATCGATTAAGCACTGGAGCTGCAGCTGAACAATATAAGCGATCAGACAGTTTGGAGGCAGCTTTTGAGCAGCAACAGTCTTTTGAGCTGGTCACTTGGAGGAGGTTTAAAAAAAAGCATGATTTAAGACTTAAATCTGTCAGGGATTTTTTCCTTTGAGTTACCACAGTCTGTCTCAGATCTGGCTGCCTAGGGCTCTAGTGGGCTACACAAATAAGTAATAAAATTAGTTTAACCCTGACACAATTATTACCGCACTGTCTATCTAAAGGATGCCTGCAACAAGTCTGTGAAACAATGACACGTTATTTCAGAATTTAATTTGGAGCTAATTACTGCAAGCCAATGTGCCTGACTGACATACTGAGCCACTACATTTAGACTATCAATAGTTAGCAAGTCTGTGCCAGTTATTTATAAGTGAATTCACAGTCAAACTTATAATTATTCTGAAGCAAGCCTGGTTATGTCTGACAGTCAGAAGTTTAAAAGAAGTCAGTAGTGAGTCCGTAATTTTTCTGGGCTGAAGCAAAGCCTGGTTAGTGGGTCTAACAGTCAAATCTAGTAGTACTTGGAAAGACGTCTGACAGTAATACTTTTTCTGGGCTGAAGCAAAGCCTACATCACTGTCTGACTATATTTTGTTTGCAGAAGTCAGAGTACAGTCACTAAATATTGTTCTGGGCTGAAGCAAAGCCATTTAGTTTGAGAAAGAAGTCAGAGTACAACAGTCATTAAATATTTTTCTGGGCTGAAGCAAAGCCTGCGTGGATAGTTTGAGACAGAAGTCGCTAGAGTCACTAAATATTTTAATGGGCTGAAGCAGATCCTGTTTTTTTGTTTTATTTAGTTTTTTGTTGACCAGGTAAGTGCACTAGACAAATCCTACCTATTTTCAGGCACGACCCAGGGGAGGGGGATACAGATGAATGTCAACTGACCTTGAACCAGATTAAACTGTTGGTGGTATTTTTAGTGAATGAGGGAAATTTGTCCAGTACGCCGGGGAAATTCCCCTACTCTGTCGGTAGGGGGACGTGCTGCCCATTTGCGTGTCAGTCTCCGTCTGTCTGGAGATGGAGCAGGACGTGGAGAAGCTTGGAGTGCTGGATGCACCTGTTCCAGGAGGTTTGAGTGAAGTGAATACCTTCTTTGATGCAGAAGTCCATTTGGAGAATGATGTTGCGGTTTCTGCCGCGGTTGCACTGGTGGACCTAGGATCTGTTGCTTGGTCTGACATTACGGAGGTATTAGTAGCCTCTGAATCAATTGTTTCTGCTGCCATTTCTTTGCCTAATACTCATCCCGCGCAGGTTCCTACTTCTGTGGACTTACCGACTGTTGCTGCTGGTGACCTGAGTGTCTCCATGGTGACTGGTGGGAGTTGTCAAGCGCCAGCCCAGAATACTCCTGCTGCGGGTGTGTCGGGCGATCAGCTTGGCATTCTACCTCCCGTTCCCTTGCTGATTTTTCCCACCGAGCCAACTGACCAGACTGGGGTTTCGGTGTTCTCGTTTTCGGATCCTAAATGTCCTGCTCGGGAGAAACTATGTGCCGCCTCTACTGCCGCCTCTACTGCTCCTTGGCGAGCGTGGGCTGATACCGAAATGGATGATTCTGAACCTTGGACTGTGGATAAGTCGTTGCGTGCGGCTGGATGGGTGAAGTCTCCGACTTCGAATCAGTGGACTTCTGGATTTGCCCCTGTCCGTATCCCTGGGGTCCGATTACGGATGCCCTTACCCGGTGCTGCCTCGACGGGTCCTCATGCCCCTTCTGTGGCTGATGGTGATGCTTTTGATAGTGCCCCAGGGACTGATTTATAACTTACTCCTAATCCTGTACTGGATTTTGATAATATGGCTCTTCTGAACACTCGTAGTGTGCGTCCTCAATCGCCCACCCTCCCTGCTCCTGTTTCTGATGGTGCTGGAGGTTCTGTTCCCTCTCCTGATGCTGCTGGTGGACCTTGTCCTAAAACTTATGCATCCTTCTTTCAGAAGAAGGTATTGCCTGCTAAAAGACATAAGCATTGTTTATAAGGGGGGTTTAGACGTTTTTCCTGATAGGGGTTACATGGGGAAAGTCTTACTTAAAACCAGTCTGTGCTTTAATGCAGCTGAGCTCTACGCTCTGATTCATGTTTCTGGGGAGTGCTCCTTTGATGTGAGCTTTAAACTACAGGCCGGTCTGGAGGCCTTTTGGTTACAGTACCATAAAGTTAAACAGACTCCTTTATGATCTCCCTTTGAGGTGATTTCCCTGACTAAGCCAGCCCACAAGTCGGTCACCATTCTGTTTCGTAACGAAGGGGTCAGCGTGACTGATTTGCTTTTTTGGTTGAAGCAACACTGTACAGTGCGCGTTCCCCCGGAAGCTATTTTTGATGATGAGAATATTTGGACGGGGGGGTTGGAGAGTTCAAGTGGTTTTGAATGCTATTGATGAGTCATTACAGCATTTACCAAACTGCTTTTTTATTGGAGGGGACAGGGGAGTTTTGTTCTATCCCAGGCAGCCTAAAACTTGCTACAAGTGTGGTGCTCCTGGGCATATTAGTAATGCTTGCGACAAAATCTGCTGTTCTTTGTGTGGGAAGTTGGGCCACTTTTATTCTCCGTGCACTGAAGAGGTTTGTTGTAACCTATGTGGTCAGCCTGGTCACTCCTATATGGATTGTGATCAGGCTGCCTTTGCTAAATCTGGGTCTGGTGATCTTGAGGAGCAACGGTTGCTAGTGGCGGTGGCTCAAAGGGAACGTGTGCAACGGTGCGAGTCTGCTACTCGATCTAAGCCCTCCCTGACTTCTCCTTTAGAGGCTCCGCTGGATGTGCCTCCTTTGGCCCCCCCCTCCCCGAGTTTAGTTCTGATTCACCCTTGGAGGTTGCTCCTGTGGAGGTGCTGTCTAATGAACTTCCTGTTGAAGTACCACTCACCCTTCTGCCTGTGGAGCCTCTAGATGCCCAATCTCTCCCTTCTTCTGCAGTGTCCCCCGCTGACTGTTCCGATAGTGGATCCCAAACAGCATGTAACTCGGTGTAGGAGCTGGCAGCAGCCTGCTTCTAAGGTCCCCAAAATTTCTGACACCAAGACGTCTAATCGTTTCCATCCCCTTTTGTTACACTCTGGTATGGTGGGGCTGGATTCTGAGGTGTCCTCCAAGATTCCCCCTGTTTTGAACTCCTTTCTGATTCGGAATCTAGTGAGTTGGGAGATGTTGCTGTCAAATTTTTGGACCCTAACAAGGGTGCCACCCCTGTTAAGGGAAGGAAAAAGGACAGTAGGTGTTAGTAAATCCCGGGCCCACAAACCTCCCTGAGTCTTCTGATGTGCCCCACTCCCTCTTTATCTCTGTTGACGACTAATGTCAACCGTATCAAAAATGTTAGGAAATGGAGTGGGACTTTTTCACATTTGTTGACCTATACTGTTGATGTTATTTTTTATAGGATACCCAGCTACACACACCTGTTGAGCTTCATCAGGTTCAGTCTGGATGGTTTAAAGGACCATCATATTGGTCTCCTGGTTTGGATTCTTGTTCAGGGGTGGGTATTTTATTTACTTTACCGGTTCAACTTCTCAAATTGTTAGATTTGATCCCTGGGAGGGTTTTAATTTTGGATGTTAAAATTCGAAGTGCTTATTATCGGTTGATTACTATATACTGTATGCTCCTCAATCTAAGGCAGACTGTGTAGTTTTTTTTCCGCCATTCATCCTTTTCTTTTTTCTGCTCAGACTGTGATATGGGGGGGATTTCAATTGTGGTCTTTCTTGTCAGGATTGGGGTAGTGGTACATCCACTATGAAAGTGTTTTGTGATATGTCTTTCTTATCTTCCACTGTACAGCTAGCAAGTTTGGTGGATGCGTATAAGTCCTTTCATAACACAGGGAAGCTGACCTTTCAAAGGGGTGTGCATGCTACCCGTATTGATTTTGTTTTTATTAGTAAGGGACTCCCAGTTACGAATGCTCAGGTTACTTCTGTGGAGTTTTCTGATCATAAGGTGCTCTCGGTACTTCTTGGGTCTCCAGACTTACCCTATGGGCCTGGTCTTTGGAAATTGAATACGTCGATTCTTTCTGAATGCTCTGTTATCCACCAGATCTTGTATGCTATCAGTGGACAGAAGACTTTATTTGACTTATTTGATAACCACTCTTTGTGGTGGGAGTGTTTGAAGCATGATCTTTGAAATTTGTTATCTGTTAGCAGATATAGATCTGATTCTGAGAAAATTAAGTACTTGCAACATAGAAAGCAGTTACATCGTTTAATGGGTTTAGCTCACACAACTGGTCATGATTTTGGGGGCCAAATTTCTGCAGTACAAGCTGTTACGAGGGCTTTTCATGAGCGTCAAATGGCATCTGTTACGATACAGTACAAATTCAGTACACAAGGGAAGTTAGAGACTATCTGTCCCTTTATTGGTTGTTGAGACCGGATTCGGAAAAATAAATTTTTGGCGGTTTGGTATTCAGCTGGGGTAACGGTGACATCTCAGCCTGACATAATGCGGGTGGTTTCTCATTACTTGAGGACCCAGTTTGCTGCTTCTGTTACTGACCGGACTGCCTTTTTGCATTTTTTCGGTTTGTTGAACGTTCCCTCTGTTCCTGGTGAGATGCTTTCCGGTTTGACTAAGGCGGTTTCTTCAACTGAGTTCCTGGATGCAGTCTTGGCACTGCCTAAAGGAAAGGTTCCTGGACTGAATGGTCTTCCTGCTGAACTTTATAAGTTGATTGTACCAATAATGGCACAGGAATTGGCCTTAGTTTATACATATCTGTTGGATACGGAGTCCCTTTCTTTGGACATGACACTTGGTGTGGTGACACTCTTACATAAAAAAGGTGTCTGAGAGAATTTGGATAGTTGGAGACCAATCTGTCTTTTGAATGTCGATTTTAAGATTCTAACGAAGATTTTGGCATGTCATCTGTCAAAAGTTGCCCCCTTTGTTATTTCACAGTTCCAATCGTGTTCTGTTCCTGGGAAAAGGATGCATGATCAACTACTACTGTTGTGTGAGTTTTTTTTTTGTCTGGGACCTTCCATGATGCGACTGGTTATGTGGTGTCTCTCGATCAAAGGAAGGCTTTTGACTCTGTTGCCCATGAATTTTTATGGTTTATTTTGCAGTTATATGGTATTATGGCGGTTTTTATTCATTGGTTACAAGTGATTTATGGTCAGGCCGTCCTTCGACCTTTGGTAAATTTTTTTTGGGTCCGATGATTCCGGTACATCATGGGGTACGTCAGGGTTGCCCCTTGAGCCCGTTGCTTTTTGTTTTTAGTATTGATCCTTTGCTTCGGATATTGAATGATGTTCGGTTTTTTACTCCTGTTTCAGCTTGCCAGCGTCCTCTTCCTTGGACAGCAGCTGCCTATGCGGATGATATTTGTTTACTTCTAAAATCCTCCACTGGTATTTTAAGGGCTATGGACTTTTGCTCTTATTATGGGGCAGCTTCTGGGGTTCATTTGGATAAACAGAAGTGTTTGATTAAATGTCTTGGGGTGGGTACCCCGGATCCCTGTGTTGCTGGGCTTACTATTCAGGAAGGTCCTTTGACAGTTTTAGGGATTGCTTTTGATACTGGTTGTCCGGATCTCCTGAATTGGGATATGAAACTCCGGCAGAGAAGACTGTTGGTGGATGGCTGGAACAAAAGTGTTATGGGTAAACAGAAAAGGGTCCATTTGGTTAGAACTTATCTTTTGCCCCTTTTTCTGTATGTCAGTTTTGTGTTTCCCACCCCAGAGATCGAGATGCTGCTCTTTATGGTTTATTCTTTTCCGCAGTTTGGGGCAGCAGACTGAATCCAATTAAACGTAATGTTTTATACCTTGACGTCATGGATGGGGTCTTAACATGGTGTTTTGTTCCTTTTTCTTAATTTGATATTTGCTAACCTACGCCCCTTATGTCATAGGACTCAGACTTGGTGGATGGCGTTATCGTCTGAAAGGCTAAAGGCTTGGTATCCCGGTTGGGTTTCCGGTGAATTGAAAATATTCAAATCAGTTTTGTTTTCTCCCCAGTTTTATAAGGAGGTATTTGTTTGAAGCAGTGGGATCTCGTTAATGAAGATGTTTTTCACAAATCCATGAAACTATTGTACGCACAGGTTTTGACCTCCAAATTCACTGGTATTGATACCTTTCCCTTGTGTCCTCCTTTGTCTGTACCTCATGTTCTACGGATTCTTCGTAATGAAAGAAATCCTGTTAAATTTTGGGATGTGTTATGGCTTTGTTGCCATGACAAGCTGAATGTTAAGGCTAATCAAAAAACATGAGGCTTTGACCGAAAGACAATGTGCCAGGCCTGCATGTTTAGGACAATTGGAGTCTATGTCTCATTTATTTTTTACATGTTCCTTTATTCACTGCTTTTGGGATTATTTGGCTGGATTTTGGGATATGCCTGATTTGAGAACCCTTTCTTGTGAAAATTTGATTTATAGGGTATTTGGTCGGGAATGGTCTTAATGGGATGTCCAGACGTTGAATGTCTTGTTTTCTGTAGTGAAATGGGATGTCTAGAATTGCAGATGTCTATTTACTCTGCAACAAAAATTACTTTCTTTTCAAGACCTCTCAGGCTGTATTTTGAAGAAGATTTGTAATATTTATTTTCATGAAAAGTCCTCTTATAATGCTGTATATATTGCAAATGTTTGGCGGAATCTCCCTTGGGTGACTGATTCCAATACGCCTATTAGATGAGTTTGCTTTGACAGTTTCTTGTGGATTTGTTGAGCTGGTATTTTTTGATGGTGTATTTGAATATTTCGTAAGAGTGGGGGGAGGATTCTTTTATGTATCAAGCTTTGGTTTGGGTTATAATGTATGACTTTAATACTTATCTGTCTTTCCTATGAGTTGTATTTTCCTTTTGTGTGAATTCACACTGGTTGTATTTGTTTGATTTTTTTTTGAAGTTTATAATAAAACAAAATTCCCCTACTCTTTTCGATAAGTGCCATGAGATCTTTAACATCCACCTGAACTACCACCAATCCAGGCAGATGGGAACCTCGGTTTAATGTCTCATCCGAAAGACGGCACCTCAGAAGTGCAGCACCCCTCTCATGCTGCACTACAGTGTCATTACTGGGATACTAACCCAAGTGCCAGATGTGGGAACTGAACCCACAGCCCTCTGATCTCCCGGCCTCAGAGGCGAGTGTGCTACCTACTGAGCCACTGACACTGCTAACAAACCGCAACTCCCCGTCGGGCGACTAGAACCCTGGTCTCCTGCGTGACGGTTGGGGATACTCACTACTATACTAACGAGGACTACAGTGAGTCTAACGGTCAAATCTAGTAACAGTTTGAAAGATGTCTGGCAGTTACAACTTTTCTGTGCTGAAGCAAAGCCCGTGTCACTGTCTGACTATATTTTGTTTGCAGAAGTCAGAGTACAGTCACTATATTCTAAGCTGAAGCAAAGCCATTTCGTTTGAGACAGAAGTCAGAGTTAACAGTCAATATTTTTCTGGGCTGAAGCAAAGCCTGCGTTGATATATAATAGTTTGAGACAGAAGTCACTGCAGTCACTAAATATTTTTCTGGGCTGAAGCAAAGCCTGAGTCATCTCTGTGTCTAACAGCCAGATCTATTACTTTGAGACGGGCCACCCGTCAGAGTACAATCACAAAATATTTTTTCTGAAGTTGTCAGTGCATCACTGAAATCACGGAGTTTGCAGAAGCACACCACTTTTCCCTTGTGTGATAAATACAGTAAAACATTTCATAGTCATCCTGTCACGTCATTGTCAGTCACAGTCAGTTGTGTTGTGTCCATCTGCCCTGACTTGCTAACCTAAGCTAATATTATTTCTGGGCCATAAGATAACAGTGCCCTCATCACATGTATTTCCATCCTTGCTCGTTATAAACATTTCTAAATTACAAAAAGTAGTCTTCTTACCCAGAGCAGGTTCTCACGGCAAAAATTAGCTTATTAAAATTTGGTTTCTCAAAATCTGGTGGAGCAACTAGTACTACAACATCCAGTTCTGCCAAACGTAAAAGTTCTGACAAAGGCCTTATCAAAGATATGACAGAGAAAAACGGGTCAGGAATTTCCATCCTGAATGGAAAAAAGAATTTCCATGGCTGGATTATAATAAAGAAAAATCTGCAATGCACTGCATATATTGTAAGGCTTGCCCCCAAATCTGTGACCCTAACTCAGCTATGGTTAAAGGTTCAGGAAATCTTAAGTTAGACCCTATAAAGAGGCATGATTTGACGAGGGAACACATCAGGTGCACAAAACATTACTTAAAGGATACTGCTCAAGTACCACCCATTCATCTGTCAGAAACTGCTCTGGGTCAGTCCTTTCAAAAAAGACACATGACACCAAAAGAACTTGAGAAATACAAAATGTTGTTTATCACTGCATACACCGTAGCAAAGAATGGAAAACCTTCTTCTGATTTTGAAATCATTTGTGAGATCCAGCGTAAAAACGGTTTAAATGTTGGAAACAACTACATGAATATAGCAGGTTGCCATTTGTTTGTGGACAACATAGCTAAAACAATACGTTCAGCAATAATTGACGAGGTTAAAAATGCCTCCTTTTTGAGCATTCTTGCAGACGGAAGTACAGACCACTCCATTATTGAGCAAGAAATTGTCTACCTGAGATATGTAGGTGCTAACTGTTTGCCAGCCACACACCTAATATCTGTGGTAACCCTTGAAACTGCAAGTGCTGAGGGTGTATTTCATGCTGTTGAGAAAGCTTTACAATCAGTGGATTTGCCATTACCAGAACTGACAGGCAATTCATATCCGGCACTTGTATGTGCTAATTTTGATGGTGCATCAGTTAATCTTGGTGAACGGACAGAAGTCATTACTAAACTTAAATCACTTTTGGCAGATGTTATTGGCATTCACTGTGTTGCCCACAAACTTGAGCTTGCCATTTTGGGTGCAAACAAACATTTCAAATACATGACCAAATTTGAAGACTGTTTAAAAGGTATTTTCAGTTTCTATTTTTGGTCTCCAAAGCGCAGGAGAGAACTTACTGAAATTGCTGAAGTTCTCGATGAGCATCTTGCACATTTCATATCTGTAAAGCAAGCCCGGTGGCTAGCAAGCAAAGAGAGAGCAGTTGTGGCATTAGAAAAAAACCTGGACATTGTGACAGTGCATCTGGAGCACAGATTTGTGGATGGCTGCAGGGCAGACGATGCTAACAGAGCTAAGGGGTACCACAAGGAACTGACCTCTATGCATTTCATTAAAGTTCTTTATTTCTTATTAGATTTTTTCCAATTGTTGCTAGATTATCAGAAACTTTCCAGTTGTCAGACTACTTAATTGTTGAGATACCAGAACGTATAGAAAAAGCCATTCTGCAGCTAGAAGCACTTAAAAGTACTCCTGGAAAATATCTTTAAAAATTCCAGGAACAGTATAACAAAGAAGAACATATGTTTGGCAAAACAAAAGTGCATGGAACACCTGGAAGTGAAGCTGAACTTCACACATTTGTTAATGATACTGTCACATACATCCAGAACAGGTTTGCTGTTCTCTCAGAGAAACCTTTTTCTTACTTCAGATTTTGAATTATCTCAACTGGCCACTGGAAAAGGAAGATTTAGCAACATTTGGCAATGCTGAACTAACTGTACTCCTCACAGATAGCCCTTTCTCTTCTCACTTCTCAGAGATTCTGCTATACATGAGTGGGTACAGCTGAAGTTACACCTTTCTCGATTCCGAACCAGATCTCTCATAACTATGTACCAGTTGGTGTTACAAATGAAAATTGCTGAAGGTGGACCAGACTCCACGAAGGGCCCTATGCAAACGCTTATTGAGATTCTGCTCACAATTTCCCCTTCCACAAGTGAATGTGAAAGAGGATTTTCAAAATCTAGTTTCATTAAAAATAAATTACAAACAACCCTGACACAACAGTCTTTCGAGAATCAGCTGCTTATCATGACTGCAGGACCATCAGTCTCTGAATTTGAACCACTGCCATCAATTAAGTACTGGCTTGACAGTAGTCTGGGTACTATCCATTCCTCTGGTCACAAATGTCCATCAAAAGAAACTTAAAATCAGCCAGAAGCAAGCTGCAGTACTACTGCTGTCTTGTAATTCTCTGCCTCTCTGTAACCTTTCTTTGACTGTCACTGGAGCATCCTAAGGGGGAAAAAATAAAAAAAATGTTTTGGTAATAATACTGTACGTCGCTGAAAAATGTTGTGACTTACTGGATCCTGATGTGGACTTGCCCTAAATATGTACCATAAGTCCTGGACTTATGCATCCCCAAAAAAATTTTAAACCCCTGTCATCCGGGATAACACATATCTCAGTGGCATTTGCTCTGGGGTTCTTTTGTAAACCTATATTGCTTCCTATTCCTTCCATTAAAATGTACACCTCCATATATTTTCCTAATAATGTGTATGCCTCCCTTAGAACAGAAACTAAAACAAATCTTTCTACTTACAAATCATTGTGTTGTTTCTCCATATCTCCTCAACAATTCCACACAACTTCACTAACTTCATTATGCAGCCGTGGTGGATCTGACCAGAGTTTGTTGTTTTAAGAGGCAGTCCCCCATCTTAGCCACTTCGGTTGACTCCTTCCTCCCTCTGGTCATGGGACTGAACCATTGCTTGTTTGTTGACTGGGTCAGAATAGTCTTGTAACCTGACCCTGGGTCTCTTTGAGGTAAACCTACCACAACTTATGTACACCTCCCTTTCATGAGGCATTACTGCTTATCATGGTTAGCTCTAGAAGGCATGGAAAATGAGAGCTCCTGTAGTGTCCAGTGTGGTTGCACATCATGGGTCTCTTCTTTCCTATTTTTTCTGCTTTAGCTCCATACAGGGCTGATCTGCCTGATGTGCTCCTTTGCTGCCTTATTGGGATAATATAAAATCTCATCACAAATGTGCCTGTTATTTAGGTAATCTAGAGGAACCTAGGCCAATTTTTTCAAGAAAGTTTGCTGTATTTGTGTATTTACGAATTTTTAAGTATTGTAAATATGCACTGTTTATTTCATATTCGTATGTTTTATTGCATTTTATGTATACAGGAATGTCTGGGTATATCATCGTAGCTGTTCCACATTTGTTTAATACAAACACTGGGGTGCCTACCCCCAGTGCCAGCTAAGTAAATTCTCTCTGCATTAGCAAATGACCAGGGTGCTTAGCCCCAGTATTGCTATAAATAACGGGCCTCTTCCCTCCAGTTCGGCCCCACCTTAGGAGCTGACACAGGGGTGCTCACCCCCTAATGCCACTGAACAGTTCACAGACACTGGGGTGTCTAATCCCTAGCGTTGGTCCATGTGAAAAAAGAAACTGTCCCTTGATGATCCTTTTTTCTTTTTGTTCGTTTTGTAAATTGGTAAACCTGAGGAAATGGTCTCTTGTGGTTGTCTGACCCCAACTCACCCACCACTTCACACCCCACACTCACCTACAGAAGGTCCACTGCTATAAATTCACTCTCTGCAAAGTTAGACTTTCTCCTTCTTCAACTACAGCTGGGAACTGATGAAACAAGGTAAGTGCAGTCAATGTATTTTCAATGTGGTACTATTACTCATAACTTGGTCATTGTTTAATTTTTTTTTCTCCGTTTTTGTGCTCCTCCGCTCTGGTATGTTGACTATACTTGCCTTTTCGGTCTGGATATATCAAACTTCACAGAGCTACTTGTGGAGAGGATATTTTATTATGTATTAGTTTCCTCATTTCTTGTGCCTTGAGTCTCCAGACCTCACAGGGATGCTGGCGAGCGTGCATCAGCATGCTCACATGATACACGGCACGGTGTCCCTTCCTTCCTGTGTCCCAAGCGCTGTGCCACCCGTACATCTACAAGTGGCAGTAGTGCTGCAGGACACTTCTCCCTCCCCCTCCCCCACCTGGAGGAAGAATGTGTCCACTGGGATGCTCAAGCCTCCTCCTCCTCCCTCCCCCTCCCAGTCTGGCCCCCAGTGACCCAGGCTCATTCCTGAACCCGGGTTACCAGCATTTTGAGCAGTAGTAGTACCGATGTACTGATGAGCCAGCCTATTGACATGGCCTTTTTTGAACCCCACCTCATAAACAAGGTAGGGGAAATATTTCAAATTCAGCCTGAAAGGTGATTTCATAGTCGTTCTGCAAAATCACCTTTTGGGCATGCTATTAACAATTTCACTTAATGGATTCTTGAGGTAGGGTCACAAGAAGACTATGTTGAAAATTTGGGGGTAAAAAATGTAACAGAAAAAGTTATGAAGAAACGTCAGCCCAGTAGGTTGTGTGTTACGATCCTGTGCTGGTTAGCTGAGTTTGGGGGTGGGTTCAGTGAGCTAGCAGGATGGGCCAAGCTGAGGGGCTGGCATTGCTGTGCTGCACCACTCCACGGCCCCAGCCCCACAGACAGCCCCCAGGGTTTCTTGCATCCACAGCCAGGTGGACTGTTCCCTGGGCCCTGCGTGTCTGCATCTGCTCAGAGTGATACAATAACTCTATCACAAAAAGAAAGGAAATTAATCACAAAAAGCTACATTAATGTGGACATTAGAGCTGAAGAACGCAAAGCAGACATGCATCCTCTCTTGCTTCACACAGGGTCCTGCAAGAACAAAGCTGTGACTGATTCTGTAGGCCACATGTGGTGATGCATACTTCTCTTCCTCTAAAGAATATATGCTATGGGGCACTGGTTTGAGCTGTACCCAGTGCTTCAGACAGGAGGCTGTGGGCTGGGGGGGTGGCTATCAGGGTTGACGGCTCCAAGAAACACCACACGACTGGTTCACCAAGACTCCAAGTATCCAAACTTTTAATGTTTTTCATTTCCATACTTTGCACTTTGCGTTCTTCAATCCTAATGTCTACAATAATGTAGTTTTTTTGCAGTGAAAATATATGTGTCTATGTGTCAATGCACTAGCTGAGTTCCAGTGACAAAAGTAGGGAAAAGTACTTATTTAGGATTTCCAACCTCAACACCTAGCCCCCACCCTTGGCAGTAACAGGTGGGGTGTTCAGTTGCTGCCACTAATGCTCACCCCATTCCGTGAGTAAGTAAGCTGAGATTGGTACAGTATATGAGAATGGAGTGAGTGTTAGTGTTGACAACCCCAAGGCACCCTCCCATGCCTGTTGTTGCCTGCAGGGTGGGGGTGAGGTGTTAAGTTTGGAAACCCTATAACAGTATATTTCATACTTTTTTCACTGGAACCCTAACTAGTGCATTAACAATGTTTTTTGCAACCCTATTTCCTTACTTTCTGAGATAGTATAATCATATTCTTATATGCCTGTGGGAGTGTAGGGCCCTCCAGACCCTGCGCTGCTATCCATGCATAATTTTTGAGACAGTGCAATCATATCCTTATTTCCCTGTCCCATCAATCCATAATCGTATCCTTATTCGTGTGTGGGAGCACTGGGCCTCCTGGGCCCTGCACTCGCATCCCTCGATAGATGCATACATGTATGTTGCTCTGGAAGCATTGCAGCCAAAACAGCAACCAAATTGTCAGCATAGCCTTGTTATGAGCCCACCTCATGAACGCTGGGCTGAGAATTTTCAAATCTGCTCTGAAACATTCTGCACCACCGCAACGTCATTCCATGTCACAGGTGAGAAAAGACATTTTGGCCGGAATCTGAAAAATGACAGCTGTCACGCTCATAAGGTGAAGTAAAAAAATGGCTATGCTATGCCGGCTCAGTGGCACTGAGGCACTGGATGCCTTACCTCGCGCTATGCCGGTGACCCGTGTTTGGAAACAAGCATGGGCTGCCGGGGGTTCGCACTGGAGGAGAGGGATTGAGCATATGGGGAGGGGGGACTCCAGTGACTGGCACGCAACTAGCCTCTAGCAGAGGCTGGGGGGGCAGTGTACCACTGCTGCAGAAGAGGGGCTGAGATGGGGCAGACGCCTGGGGGAGTGCATGTGGACGTGTGCGGACTCCCTCCACTGGCTTCGTTGCATGCCCCACTCATGCAGGGGGAGAAAAATGGAAAAAAAAATGGTCCCTGATCACGCAGGATGAAGCAGTCACCTGCCACAGGCCCCGACTCTGAATGGTGCTCCCGAACTTGATCCTGGTCGAAGTGAGTTGAGCTGGGGGGGCTCCTCACCGCCCTGCCATGGAGGGTAAACCATGGGGGAAGAGGGATATGCTGCCTGATGATGGGGTGCAGGGCTAGATGGGTGGCCAAAGATGGATGCTGACCGAGACCCGTGGAGAAAATAGATTTAAAAAAAAAATGGCTATGCTGAAAATTTGGAGTGAAAATGTTGAAAATTATCGAAGTTACGAGGGAGCATAGTTAAATTTAAATGTGTGCATAGCTTCTTCATTTTTATATATTTTGACCCCAACTTTTCAATATACCCTCTTTATGACCCTCCTTGAACAAAGGCAGTGAAAAGTTTCAAATAAAAAGGTGATTTTGCTCAGCAACCTCAAAATCATCTTTCGGGCGGGAGTTGAGTAATGTCAGTGATATTGTTCATGAGGTGGGGTCCCCAAAAGGCCATGTTGAAAATGTGGTGTCAAAATGCCAAAAAATGGCTGTTATGCTTAAGAGTTGAAAACCCCATTGAAATGCATTAATCTGCATTTACCTTAGTTTCTCACATTGCAGTTGCTGTTTCCAGCGGCAAGATATGTCTTGGATTGGGGAATGGATCTCGAAACTGGGACCTGTTCAGGTGAGTTAGGGTGTGTGGGGGTGTACTGGGGGATGGGGTGGTGGGTGCTGAGTGGGAGGTGAGGGTGGGGGGGCTGATGGGCAAGGGACTTTTTTTTTTTTCAGGGCATTAACATGGAGGGATGATTCGTTATTTCAGCTGGAGACAGCGATGGGGGGAGCCACTGTATGCCAGGGACATATAAAGGGAACACAGGGATGGTGACTGGAGAATGGGGGAGAGGGGATGTACTACTGGGCTACCAAGGAAAATATTTTCTTTATACGGGAACAGCAATTAGACGTTGGGGGAGGGACCACTAGACTACCAGGGAACATATTTCCTTTATCCGGGGATGGTGATTGGATATCAGGGGAAGGGGGAGGAACCACTAGACTACCAAGGAAAATGTTTTCTTTATAAGGGAATGGTGGTCGGACATCGGGAGAGGGAGAGGCCACTAGACTACCAGGAAACCATATATGCAATACAGGGATGGCGATCGGACTACTGGACTACCAGGGAAAATATTTTGTTTATATGGGGACAATGATCGGACATTGGGGGAGGGGGACGGGACCCTAGACTACCAGGGAAAATGTATTATTTTTTTTATATTTTTTTATACAGGGATGTTGATTAGACATTGGGGGAGGGACCACTAGACTACCAGGGAAAATATTTTCTTTATACAGGGACGGTGGCTGGACATTGGGGGAGGGACCACTGGACTACCATGGAATCATATGTGTAATACGGGGACGGCCATCGGAGAACAGGGTAGGGACCTCTGGACTACTAGGGAATCATATGGGGAGGGTGACCAGAGAACAAGGTAGGGACCACTGCACTACCAGGGAAAATATTTTCTTTATATGGGGATGGTGATCAGACATTGGGGGAGGGACCACTAGACTACCAAGGAAAACATTTTTTTAATACGAAGATGGTGATCCCACATTGGGGGAGGGACCACTAGACTACCAAGGCAAATATTTTCTTTATACGGGGATGGCGATTGGATATCGGGGAAGTGGAGGGACCACTAGATTACGAGGGCATGATGTATGTAACATGGGACGGCGACCAGGGTGGGGTGGGGAGACCACTGCACCACCAGCATGAAGGGGGGGAGGGTAAAGCAACACATGTGTTCGGCTAATCTGGGGCTGTTTTACTAGATTATGCAGTTCAAACATTTTGAAATCCTGTTCCTTGTTCTTTTTTTCACAGTTTGCAAAAAAGGAATTTCTTTTTCACAAGTTGAAAAATAGGATCCTTTTCCGTGCTTCCTTTTTAGCAGTTTGCAAAAAAGGATTCTCAAGCACAAAAAAAGACATGGAGCAGGATTTCAACATGTTGAAAAAACACATTTGCAAGTCATTTTTCAAAAAACTAACACCAGAATCGGCTGAAACGGGTCCCGATTAGAACACGTGTTGGTTACTTTCCAGACATCATTTTTTTTCATTTTGTTGAATTTGTTTACCTTGCTCAGAAAAAACAAAATGGCAGCAGCACAGAAAAAGAGTTCTCATTTGTGACAAAAGATTGCCCATTTGCGACACAGAATCCTTTTTTTGAGGTGAACATCTAACTTTTCCTATTGGAAATAATTGGAAATTTTCAAATTTTATAACTTTTGAACAGATTAATATTTTTTTGTCAACTCTTCAAAAAGGAACATTTGTGATCCAGGACCTTTCTTTCCTGGAAATTTCAGACCAAAACTCCACACTGTTTTGCGCTGTGGCATGACAAAGAATTTGACCAAAAACGGTAATTCATACATTTTGTGACACTCCGTATCTCCGCAGCCACACATCCAGCTGAAACTCAACTTGCCACATTAAGCGGTCTTAGGACCCTGATGGTGCATGCAACATTTCTTGCAAATCACTTGAATGATTGTGAAATTATTAAAGTAGAAAATTTTGAGTTTAACTTGGAAGTGAAGAATGAACCCTAACTTCAGGGGCATAACCGCACCCTTATAATATATATATATATATATATGTGTATATATATATATATATATATATATATATAGTTATATAATATGCAAGGACCCAAATCCAGTATCATAAAATATTATCTCCACATACGCATGATAAATTTTAGAACCCAGAATTTATCACACATATGTTGGATAAACACTACCTATCAGTTATCCCCCCCACCAAAAAAAAGCCTGTTGTATAAACAGGACATGCTGTGGGGACCTGTCTGATAATGTTATTTACCTACACTTGAGCAGTTTGACTTTGGGCACGTCATTTGTAACTTATGCCACTCATGAGAGTACCCAAGGTCAGACTGCGCTTGTGTATGTAAATAATGTGTCACAGATGTCCCCATTGCATATGTAGATATTATTATATAAAAATGTCATTTTTTTTCATGTTCTTTAAACTGGTTGAAGGGCAGAATCTGCCCTTTTTCACAGTGACCAGTAAACCTAAAATTCACATAAATACAACACGAAACAAGCAACGTTGTTAGACAATGCATGAACATTTAGATTGATGAAATAGTTTTAGGAGGTTGCTTTTAAATGCATACAGTTTGTTTCAGTAAATTAATGAATTAGAGAGTTTGTTATAGAAACTAATGGCTTTAAACTTGGAGGCCCTTTGTTTGAAAGTAGTTGTAAAAAGTGCGAACACCAATTCTTGTCTTGAGTACTGGTGGACAAATTGTTATAGTGTCTGGGAGACTGCTGTTTTGTATAGAAATCAGCAGAATTCCAGTGCTGTTGTACCATCATTGTGACATCAAGAGGTTGTTGTACCCTGTTGAGTATGTCACTATGATAGTACAACAACATCAAACACTGGCGCACTGCTGCTGCCACCTCCGATCGCATGGCCAACGTTCAAACAATGTTTCCTGGCATCCGTTTACTTCCTTGCATGCTGCTGTACTGGGAGTGCCATACTAAGAAGAAGTCTGAGAGACTGTGGACCCCGGCTCGGTATGAGAATGATTGCCAAGTAGGCTCATTCTGAGTTTTTTTAAAACAAAGATTGAATTTGTGTGTGGGGGGCTGAGTACTGCTTGTTCATGGGAGGGAGTTTGTAACTGCATGAATGCTGTTTTTTTTTTTTTAAAAAAGGTACTCAAAAACTGCTCCGTTGTTGTTTAGTTGTTGCCCATACTATAAAAGACAATGGATGGGCAACAGTGAACAACACTGTGTTCACTTCTCAAGGTTGCATTACAACTGTAAACCTCTCAGGCTCCGGTCTCGAGGTTTACTTGGTTGTCATGACAACCTCTCGAAGTGAACACAGCATTGTTGTTCACTGTTGCGAATCCATTAGCCCCTGTAGAGTCTTGGAAATACATTAAGAACAGACAGAGAAATCATTCTGAAGCAGATTTTATGGAAAAAAATCGAAGCACAAAAACTGGATGTGTTCGAGATAGAAAAAAACATTTCCCTATAAAGTGCAGTGACATGTAGGTTTAGTTAAACCAGTTACAAATGCTATTGTAAATGGAATTTAATCTACTAAAAAATGTTGTCATTAATCATAAAATAAAATACCATAGCCTAATTTTCATAACAGAAGACTGGAAGCTAACAGTTTGCATGATTCAGGAATGGGATGATGAATTATATGGTAAAGTAAACCTAACCTTTTATAGTGTATGGTGGAATGTTGTTGGGGATGGAAATCCATCTCTTGAGCAACGTTGCTGTGCTACAGTAGCTATGTCACTGCAGCTGCTGTGTTGCACTGGCTATGTAGCTACCGCAGCACAAAAGCTTGGAACGCATTCGTGCATACATGTCATGCGATCCTCTCTTCCTCTTCAAATGGCAGCGATGGTGAGATCAGACCCGGAAAAGTGTGGCAGTGAGAAAAAAAGGAAAAATTAAGGTCAAACGTGTTTATTTATGGTTGCCCATACACTATAAAAGACAGTGTATGAGCAATCATACACAACATGGATGTTTTTACTCTTGATGTTTCCATGGTAACGGGACCTCTCGAGCTGCACTGTTGAGGTCTCCTGTTACCATGGAAACCTCTTGAGTGAAAAACATCCTTGTTGTGTATGATTGCTCATGCACTATCCTCTGTGTAGAATCCTAGTAACATGAGTTTTGAAAGAAAAGTGACTGTCCAAATGAACACAGCTGTAGCAGAAATGATCAGCTCTCTGTTAAGCTCCCCAGTATATAAAAAATTTGAAAATTCGGGGGGAGAAGACTAACATGAACATGAGAAGACCATAGATTTGGTCTTTTTTTGAATGAAGAACCAGCTTATGAGTCAAACAATTATGCTAATTATTGAAATCAGATTGAATAATATTTTGTGGTGTTAAAATATTTTTTCCAGAACTAAAAATAAGTGTCACCAGCATAAAGAATTAGCCTAGACATTATACAAACTAAGAAACTTGTGTTTCTATATTAAAAAAAAAAAGAGAGATAAAATAATAACAGACCCAGGATTGATCCCTGGGGGGCACTGCATTTATTCAGATTTTTACCTGAACTTAAACCATCAATAACAGTGGAGTGCATTCTGTCAGCCAAATAACCCCTGAACCAGGGAACAACACCAGCCTAGTCAGGGAGTGCAGAAACCGATCTTGATCAACAAGGTCGAAGACCGTGGTGAGGTCCACAAATGCTATGCCACATAGAGCCCTTTATCAAGGTCTCCATGGGCATAGTCTGTGAACCCCACCAAAGCTGTCTCCATATTGTGTTTGGTTTTAAAATGTGGTGAGTCCTAGTACGCATGTGCTGAGTCCCGGTTTTACTTTCCAAGCAGCAGTTTCTATTTGAAATACCCCTCTGTTTCTGAAATTAGTTATATTGCTATAATCAGCACATTTTATTTAATGCAGCTGGCTGTTTACGTTATATGCCATACAAATCAATGAACTTGTTCATTGTCAAGTTTGGCAGGATTCAGTGCCAGATCTCTATTGGTGACATGCGGGAAGAAGCGGAGGGTGAAATACGGTAATGACAAATAAAATTCCTTTTTGCTGAAAAATAATGATTACAGAAAAAAACCCACACATTTCAAATGCCTTGTAAAAAGTTACATTGTAGAGCTGTATTGAGTGGCATAAGCAGTAGAGGGGTCCAGAAAATTGGTAAAAAAGCTGACAAATGTTCCTTAAAAAGAACAACAAAAATTAAGAAAATATTTTAAAAAAATTAAAACCTAAAACTTTCTAATAAAATATTCAAACTAACTTAGCTAAATTAAAACAGGACAAATGAAAAATTTAAAACAGCCTGTCGCCATAGGCTCCTGCAGGTCACTCCTGTCTGCATAGAGGCACTTTATGGAGAACCGCTTGACTGGCTTCGCTTTTAGCTGGGGGGGGGGGGCATCCTCTGACATCAGTCGTCCGCATATCCTGGAACTGGTAACTGCCACCATCGGTCTTGGAACTTGGTGTTAGTGACCAACGTGAACAGTGAAGAAGGGAAAGTGCAGGAGTAGTTTGAGGGTTCTGCAGCCCAGAGTTAAAGGTGCTGGCTTGGTTGCTGGCTAAGTTGTTATGTCACCAAGTGGGTCTGCTTTTCTATCGGGGAAGGGGGGAGAATCCTGCCTCCTCTGACGTCATCTGGCTGTACCTCGCAGATCTTGCAACTGCCCCCAGTTGATCTGGGAACTTGGAATGAGTCAGCAAGCTGAACATCAGAGGAGGGAAAGTTAAGGAACAGTTCAAGGGCTCTGCAGCCCAGAGTCAAAGGTGCTGGCTTGGGAGTCTGGCTGACTTCTATATATCCAGATAAGCAGATATAATTTTCTACTGAATAAGCACAATTGTTCAAGCAGTAGTGGCAGTCAGTGGACTATTATGATGATAATGCAATAACACTAGCAATGAACCATAATCTTGCTGGAAGTAAATATTACTATTTTGTTATTGAACTGCTTATGCAGGTACAGTACTGGAACATCAAGATAAAGACACTGCAGACTCAATTGTGCCTAGTGATGCTGCTGATGTACAGTGTAGCATTGTCCGCCACGTTCATGAATTAGCAACCTAGCTTGCTGCTTTGCAGACATTTACTGTAGTTGTATATAAAATGATAGGTTCTAGTCAGAAAATGCAGCACTGCTTTAATTGTGTACCCTGTTGTATAGGCATAGGGATAATTGTAAATAAGCAGCGGGCGGAGGGTCGCCAGAGACCATTCAGGGACTATGGGGCTAGACTAGGCAGGGAACATTGGGCTGGATTGGGTGGGCCGATCTGACCTTTTCTGCCAGCAAATTCTATGTTGTGCACATAACAAGTAGGGCTGTGTGAATACATTATTTTGAATATTTGGCCGAATATTCATATTCGGACACCAAATATTCGGTATTCGGTTGCTGAACATTATATTCGGCACAGTTCTAACTCTTGAGAAAAAAAAGGAAAAAAACAGCCCCCACCTTCCTCTGCAGCCCCACCCCCACAAAAAACCCATTCAGCCATGTAAGCTCCTTCTGCCCAACACTCTAGCAGCACCTCCCGCCAGCACAGGCTACAATTTGTTATTAAAAATAGAAAATAAATCCCCAATGGATGACTGGCAGAACTCGCCGGCCTCCACATCCAGCCACCCCTCTTGTCTGTGGAATGTAATGCTAAATATACTTCCTCCACCCCGCACCACCCTGGCAGCACTCCATGA
Source organism: Neoceratodus forsteri (assembly GCA_016271365.2). Taxonomy (NCBI): domain Eukaryota; kingdom Metazoa; phylum Chordata; order Ceratodontiformes; family Ceratodontidae; genus Neoceratodus; species Neoceratodus forsteri. Next base: position 515,967,802 of record CM028135.1, on the reverse strand, counting down.
CCTCCCTTCTCCTCCTCTCAGCACTGGGAATTTGTTATAAAATAAATAACTTCTCGATATAACTGGCACGTTCACCTATTTTCCACGGCCAGTCGCTTCTTTGTTTGGTGTGAATCTCATGCTATAATGCCTTTTCCCACTTCAGCAGCTCTTCCTTCTTCTTGTTATCTATTATTCCTTCTGTAAGGCACGTGTTTGTGGCGCTGTGTAACTCTTTCTCCTCTTCTGGTTGGAGTTTGTGGTGTATGTATGGGTTTGCATAGTAAACCCTGAGATCTGCTAGTTTTATCATGCAAGCCTTCTGCACTTTTTTCATTCATTACAAGAAGCTCAGCCATGGAGAAGACAGGCCTGTTCCAGCGCCACAATCGCGTTCTTTACACAAGGATAATTGGGTGCTGGGGGAAGAAGGATGGAAGTAGGGTACTGCCAGGGTGGGGAGAGTATGTTATAGGCATGAGATTCACCAAACAGGAGGGCGGCTGGCTGTGGAGGCGGGTGGGTTGTGCCAGTCGCCCATCAGAGATTTTATTTATTTTCTATAAGAAATTGCCGTGCTGGGGGGGTGTGCCAGGTGGGGGTGGGTGGGAGGAAGTATATTAACATTACCATTTCAGTCAAGAGGGCAACTGGCTGTGGAGATGAGTGGGTTCTGCCAGTTGCCCATCGGGATTTTTTTTTTATTATAACAAATTGCCGCCAGTACACGGGGGTCGCTGCCAGAGGGTGGGCAGACAGGGGTTACATGGCATCTTATTTTTTTTTTTTATTGGAGGAGGCTACAGAGGAGGTTGGGACTCTTTATTAAGGGCTGTGTGAGCAGGGGCTGTCCCGAATATGAGTACCACCCGAATAGTCCTCTATTCGAGAAGGGCTTCTGAATATTCAGAAGCCCTGATATTCATGGTATTTGGAAAGTAATACTCAGCTCCTGCACAGCCCTAATAACAAGTGCTTTTACAGTAGTGAGTAGCATGTATGTTTCAGAGGAAATTGCTTGCTAATGTCAGGCCTCATGTGGCCTTTTAGAATGAAAACTGGGTTGAATTTTTGCATAACCTAGAATAAAGATCAGTGTTTTCTGTTAATAATTTTTCTGTAATGTGTTTCTTAAAACCCATAATTGCACTGTTTTCCTGGCAAGACAGCATACTGCAGATGTATTGAGTATGTCTGTAATTCTGGATTTATAAACAGTGACTGGGTGGACCAAGCAGTCCTCATCTGCTGACAAAATCTGTATTTCTATGGGAACCAAATATTATCATATTTTAAACGTGTTTTTAAAAACTTGTTCTGCAAGAGTTAAGTGTTCAGGTATTATAGGCCCTGTTTCTACGGCACACATGGTCGTGCCATATGAATGTCTGATGACGACTGTCTGAGGAGAAGAATGGAGCTCTGTGCTAGTTGTCATTTGGTGAAGAACCAGTGACCGAGGTGAGTGGAGGTGCGGGATCCTCAATGGGTGGGGAGTATCACGTGGGGCTGGTGTTGGTGCTTTCGATGGGCGGTGGGGGGTGCTGCTAGACTACCAGGGAAAGCAATTGAATTATTCTTTACATATGGGGGCGATTTGGGGGGAGGAGGTCCACTAGATTACCAGAGACAGAACAGAAATGAAATTATGCTTTACGGACATGGGCATTCAGGGGATGGGGGTCCAGTAGACTACCAGGGACAGAAAAGGAATTACGCCATACAAATAGGTTCAATTGGGGGAAGAGGAGACCACTAGGATTGCCAGGGATTTTGGCATGCAATACGCCTGACTGGCATTAAGGGTGTGGGGATGCTTCCATAGCACCCATTAAGGCGAAGTTTCAGTGGCAGTTAATAGCATTGAGTTAGCATCTGATTAGCACCGCTGAAACCTGTGAATATACCTTTGCACCCTTTATGCATGATGGGGCACTCATTTGCATAGGTGCAGTGGTATCTTTTACGCAGTTGCCCTGTTGGGTTAGCACAGCACTCCTGGGGTCTCTGAGTATGACCCCGCCCAGACTGCTCATGCAGTTCACATTAGCTTTTCAGTGTGGGGGCCAGGGTGTGTAAATCACCTGACGGTATCCATCTAGTTGTTCAAGTTAGCAAGTAGCAAATGTGTTATGTGTGGTCATGTAGTTATTGTTGGCTGTCACTTTGTAATTGGCATTAGACATGCAATGGCAGAACCAAATCTGCCTTGGAAAGTTAGAGGGACTTTATAGTGGCAGTAACAAAGCAAAATTCACCACATACCTGTATATGATTATACAGGAGCCGGAAATATGACATAAGTCTGACTGGGTAGACCAGCCTGGCTTGTACCATTTCACTGTACCTGTTCTAACTTCCTTTGATATGTTGCAGCTGAGATACTCTTGAAGAGCTTTCAGTTAGAGCTCTGTCAGGTAGGGTTGCACAAATGTTACAAGTGTTTGTATACCAAATGTCACCTTCTGGCTAAATAAGCTGTTTGCAGATTCTACTTTTCCTGCTGCAGCCTGTTCCTGTGAGTTAAAAGAAGGCTGTCTTCCGGACATATCTCTTCAACTTTTTCAAGAGAGGAGGCAATTATGTGCAGTTGCTAACAGTGGGGATTTGCAGATAACAGTGCTCTTCTGCAGAAGTGCTTTAAAGTCTCTATACTTATAGTGTACCGGCATACTAGATTCACAAGGCCCCAATGCATGTTAACGTTGCTGCTGATTATTGCCTGCCACTGGAGTGCGAGGCAAGGCAAAGTTTATTTCCCGGAGGCCCTGGGCGCCTTACACTAAAACAAACAAGGGAAATAAAACACAGTAAGCTTCATAAAAACAATAAGATAAAGTACAGCAGCAAATAAAATAAATAACAGTACAGCAGCATATCTCATTAAGACAAGTTCTTAAGAACCAGAGCAGATCTCCTGGTCTGGGAAGGCCAAAGAAAATAAATGGGCCTTGAGACTGCACTTGAAGGTCTCGAATGATGGGACCTCCCTGACAGATGGTGGTAATGCATTCTACAGGACTGGGCTGGTGACACTGAACGCCCTGTCGCCGGCAGTTCTAAGTTTAGTGCTGGGAACTTCAAGGAGACCCCTAGATGAGGAATGAAGGGAGCGGACTGTTGTACTGGGTGAAAAAGGTTCTTTAATTGTGTTTTCTAACACAGCTGCCTGATCTTATATATATATATATATATATATATATAAAATTCAATTTACTTGGGTGACTGAAGCTCAGGAAGGAGAAGGCAAACAACAGATATGATGGGAGTGGTGCAATGCAGTGGCTGTGGGGCAGCAGTCTTCCAGGAGACATTTAGGAGGCTGCGGTGCTGCCCTATCTGTATGCACCTCTCTGGGTTGAGGGCGGAGGTTGCTCATCTCCAGACGGAGCTGGCTAGGATTCGGTAACCTCCTCGACTCTGGGACCACTGAAGCCACCCCCTGCTGCCTCAGAGGATGCCAGTAAGGAGGGGCAGTTGGACAACGGTGGGCTTAGGGAGGGTGAGGGACATTGGTCAGAGGCATATACCACTTGTGGTTCCACTCCACAACTCCTACACCATTTTGGCAGAGCGAGGCTATCCCATGGAGGAACCCCGCAGTGGTGGACAAGGTGGATGAGGGAAACCTCCATAGTGGAGACCACGTGGGGGGGGGCAGGGGCCCCCAGAGGAGAAGGAAGCAGCTCCTAGTTGGGGACTCTATTATTAGGAGGTAGAATTGGGGGTGGGGAAAGGAGATTGTAGGGAGGTAAGGTGCCTACCTGGTGCCTCAGCTTGGAGGGATAGGAGGAGAATACTAAGGATCGCAGGGGCAGCAGCATGGTAAAGGGAGCTAGATGTCATTGTCCACCTGGAGACAAATGGCCTGCCTGACAGTGAGGTTGGGGCAGTGCAGACAGAGTTCATGGAGTTGGGGAGGGGTCTTAGGCAGGTGGCATGCTCAGTAACCTTCTTGGAAGTGCTACCTGTCTACGGCATGGGAGAGGCCAGGATGCTCCACACCATGGGATTCAGTGAATGACTGAAGAACTGGTGCAGAATTGAAGGTTTTGGCTTAATTGGGGACTGGGGACCCACCTGGAGAGATACAGGCTTGTACACAAAGGATGGTCTGCATCTGTCTGAGGGCAGACTAGGATCCTGAGTGAAAGGTTTGATGTTTCATTGGCAAACAGTTAAATTAGCCAAGGGGGAGGTGGAAATATGGAGGAAGAATTCAACTGCTCCCCCCCCAAACAGGTGAAGGTAGTCGGACAAGAGGATACTAAGGATAAGAAAACACAACAGACTGAAACAGGAAGTAATCTCAGGGGAGGCACAGGGGGAAGGGATAAGAGGGGAACAAGTAGGGGTGAAGCCATCAAAACATGGAGGGACATGCGTACAAATGCCCGCAGCCTGGGTAACAAGATCCCTGACCTGGTGGCTTTGATGGAAGAGGGTGATCTGGATATTGTGGCAGTCACTGAAACATGGTATACAGAAAGCCATGACTGGGATGTTAATATACCTGGATACACAGTATTCAGGAGGGGTAGCAATCTACATCAAAGAAGGATCAAAGCAACTGAAATAAAGGGAAAGCAGGGAGGAGAGGAGACACTGTGGGTCATCCTGGAGTCAGGAAATGGCAACACTATCCACACGTGGGTTATCTACAGACCCAGTGCAAGGGGAGGAAACAGATAGGCAAAAGATAGATAACATCCATAAAATGGCAGGAAAGGGGGAAGTGTTGTTGGTAGGGGACCTAAATATGCCTGATGTTAACTCTGAACACTTGTGCTGCAGCCGCATCCAGGAGCAGGATCATCCTGGATGCCCTGCAGGGGGCATGCTTCATGCAACTAGTAGTGGAACACACCCAGGAGGGGGCGATATTGGACCTGGTGTTCACAAATGGAGACAGAATTACATATGTATCAGTGGGCAGCCATCTGGGGGTTCTGCAACCATCATAGAGTATGGTTCAAGGTAAAGACAGTGGAAGTGTCAAGCCACACAAATGTTAGAGTCCTAAACTTCAAAAGGGCTGACTTTGCTAAAATCTGAGAATGCCTCAAGAAAACACAGGCATGGGTGAGGGAGGGGGAGTAGAGGTATAGTAGTAGAACCTCAAGAGAGTCATAACAGAGGCAACAAGCCTTTGTGTGAAGCAAGTTAACACAGCAAGAAGACAAAGACAATCATTATGGCTTTCAAAAGAAGTGTCAAGGATGGTTAGAGAGAAAAAAACTGGCATTCAGGAAATACAAGGAAATGCAGGGGGAGGGTGACAGGAAACTGTGTCAGACTAAGCAGAGGGAGGTGGGAAAAGCAGTCAGAAGTGCAAAGGCACAAACATAGGAAAGGATAGCCCAGACAGTGAAGGAGGGGGACAAATACTTCTTCAGGTACATAGGGAAAGAAGAAAGGCCAAGGGAGGGATTGTGAGGCTAAGTAAAGGAGGGAGGGAGTGGGCAGAGGGGAACCTGGAAAAACTGAGATACTGAACAAATACTTTTGCTCAGTATTCATAAAAGAAGGGGAGGGAGAGGGACTGGATTTATCCATCAGACACACATAAGAAAGAGGGGTGGACACCAGACCATTCACAGAAGAGAGAGTCTTAAAGAAACTCTTGAAATTGAAAGTGGTCAAGGCAATGGGACCGAACGGGACACATCCCAGAATACTAAAAGAACTCAGAGAAGTGCAACTGACACCACTGACAGCCCTATTCAACAAATCATTTGAGGAGGGAGTAGTACCAGAGGACTGGAGGAGGGCAAACATGATACCCCTTCACAAAAGTGGAAGTAAGGTAGAAGTGGGAAACTATAGACTGGTTAGTTTGACCTCAGTTGTGGGAAAGATAATGGACTCATTGTTAAAGGAAAGGATTGTGGAATACCTAGAAACCAGTGGGGCACTGGACCAAGGCAACATGGATTCATAACAGGAATGTCTTGTCAAATGAATCTGATAGATTTTGTTTGGGTGACAAGGGTAGTAGATCAGGGAGGGGCAGTGGACATGATCTACCTAGATTTTGGCAAGGCATTTGACACAGTCCTGCAAAAGGTTAGTAAACAAGTTGGGCAGTTTGGGAGTGGGTAAACTGGGTCTGAAATTGGCTTACCAACAGGACACAGAGGGTGGTGGTAAATGGAGTTCAGTCTGAAGAAAGGGGAGTAACCAGTGGTGTGCCACAGGGTTCAGTACTGGGGTCAGTCCTCTTTAATGTCTTTATTAGCGACATTGCAGAGGGACTTGAAGGAAAGGTTTGCCTCTTAGCAGATGACACCAAGATCTTCAATAGGGCTGACACTCCAGGGGGGATGGAGAAGATGAGAGACTTAGCCAAGCTGGAGGAGTGGTCAAGAGTGTGGCAGCTTGGATTCAATGCCAAGAAGTGCAAAATCATGCACTTGGGGAACAAAAACCCAGGGGAGGAATACACGATTGGGGGAGGGAAGTACTAACAACAACCACACTGGAAAGGGACCTGGGGGGTAGTCATAACAGATGATCTGAAAGTAGCCAAACAATGTGAGAAGGCAATGAGGAAAGGGGGGATGCTGGGGTCCATAGACAGAGGTATCACCAGTAGAAGACAGGAGGTGGTGATGCCGCTGTACAGGCAGTTGGTGAGGCATCATCTGAAGTACTGCATGCAGTTGTGGAGACCTCATCTCTGAAAGGAAATTGACAGGGTGGAGACAGTCCAGAGAAGCGCATCGAAAATGGTGCAGATGCTGCACCAGAAGCCATACGAGGAGAGATTGAGGGAACTCAATATGTATACACTGGAGGAAAGGAGGGAAAGGGGGGATATTATAGAGACATTCAGATACCTCAAAGGGATCAATAGTGTTCAAGAGGGCAGCATCTTTCAGAAAAGAAGATGTGCAAGAACAAGGGGTCACAATATCAGGCTGGAGGGGGGAAGACTTGGGGCAGTGTGAGGAACTATTTTTTTCACAGAAAGGGTGGTGGATGCATGGAACAGCTTCCCTGAGGAAGTTGTAGGGACAACAATGGTAGACAAATTCAAGAATGCATGGGACAGGCAGAAGGCAACACTAGGGGCAGGAAGGAGGAAGTAGGCTAGCAGATCAAGTAGGATCTGGAGTTTATACAGGTAGGGAAATGGGCAGACTAGGTGGGCCAGGCAGTCCTTATTTGCCATCAGATTCTATGTTTCTGTCCCTCACAGTAAATCTGCTGCAGGCCAGTCTGCTTTCTCTGTCTGCTTCCAGCACTGTAGAACAGCCTTCCTCTCCCATCTGTCTCCCCTTCCTCCCTGCATTTTCTCAACCCACTCTTCCTGACACTCTTCTCAAAAGCATGCTCCTGCATCTAGGCTTCTTCCTCTTCTCTCCATATTACAGCAAACACATACCTTATCCATCCACCCCTGCACTACTTTATTTTCCCTCTTTTGCATCTTACTCTGTTGTATAATTTAAACTTGGTGTGCCCTGTAATTAAAATTTCACACAGCCATGATTCTGTTACAAGATATCTCACCATACGTTGGCTGCACCCTCCCCTAGCTCTCATCCTGGCTATCCCCATAACTGGTGCACTTTGTACGTATTTTACATGTTTTTCTGTTTCACTGAAATTCATTACTTGTACTGAGATTTTTATTCATATACACGCACCTGCTGTTGTTACTTTGTTATTGCTGTTTCGCTCCCTACTGTATCCCTTTCCCCAGCGTTGGACCTAGAAATGAGCTCCTGCTCAGTGTGTGCCTGTCCCAGTCACCAATTTGAAACAAATTATTACATAAGTAACTAAAGTTGGAAAGGAATAGTTGTAAACAAACCTGGGGGTTTTCACTTATACTTAAGACTGGATGATGAGATGGGGAGAAAGAAGAAACCACAGGAGAGAAAAGGGGCAAGCTGTGTCAGTAGAAAAGCTTGTATCCTACTGCCTGTGGGTCTGCAGTCTCTACTGGAAGCTGTGCGACTTTGTGCCTGTGCCATGTTAACCTTCAAGGACATACTGTATTACTTAAGTAGAGACATTTTCTTTAAATCTAGCTCTGAGTGCAGTTTCTTTTCAAGCCTGATTCCTGTTTTCTTGAGGTCAAATGGGTTCTTGAAGCTTAAGGCCAGACCTGGTACTACATTGAGCTGCGGGAAAAGAACCTCAACCTTAAGACCATGTTTTGCACCTGTAGCTCCCTGGTGCTTTGTCACCAGGGAGCTACAGATGCAAATCCTTAAGGCTCCAGTGGGTCCTCTAGTGCACTAATATGACATGCGCTGTGTGTTTGGACTGCAGTTTGGTTTTTGCAAATAAATGTGACTTCAGCATTACATACTGAGTGTGTCATCTGTTGGACAGAGTGCTGGATCCCCACCCTCCTGTGATTCTGCACCAGATCTGCAAGCACCATGGTGAGCAAGCCCCCCTGGCAACCTTTCCTATTTTGCAGGCACTGTAGTGTTCATGTACTCTGAAGTACCCACTTACTTCTGCTGTGCAGTTATTCAGATTCTACTCTTGTTGTCTTTAAAAACAGAAACAAAGACAATGGTAGGTAGAAAAAGACCAAAAGTTCATTCAGTTTGCTCGAGTTCCCTATTTAGCCCTAGGGCCTACTATTTCTCCAGGTTCCTCCCATCCTCCATTCTCATCCCTGAGGCTGACATCCTAAATAACCAGAGTACCCTTCATTCTGTCTCAGCCGTGCTTAAAACCACTAACGGTTTGTGCACCCACCAAGTTGGCTGGCTGCCTGTTCCATGGCTCCACTATCCTTTCTGTAAAAGAGTATTTCCTCACATGGATCCCTCCTGATCCTCCCTCCTGTTAGCTTTGACTCTTGACCATGTAACTGTGAGCTGGTATTCAAGTTTACTAGTACCCCGCAGTTCAAACTGTTAATTCCTTTATGGAATTTGAAGGTCTCAATCATATCCCCCTTCTCTCTTCTGGTCTCCAGCAAGCACTTGTTCAGTGCCTTGAGGTGCTCCTCATAGGACATGACCTGCTGGCCCTGAATCATTTTTGTTGCCCTGTGCTGCACTGTCTCGAGCCTATCCTTCCTGAGCTGAGGACCCCAGAACTGGGTGCAGTACTCCAAGTTTGGCCTCACCAAGGATCTATACAGGGAAGTAGTAACTCCCTTTTTCTGCTATCAGTACCCCTCCCGATACATCCAGGCATCCTGTTTGCCTTGTGGTAAGCCTTTTTAGCAATGAGGCATGACCAAGGGTTATGTTAATGGTCTGTTAATCACCTTCTAGGGGTGTACTGTGGCACGAGGTGTAGCCAAGTGCCACATGCCCCTAGAGGGTGATTAACTGACCATTAACATAATCCCTGGGAGTGCCTTATTGCTATTATAATAAGAAATGTTTTTAAACAGTGTTAAACCTTACTCAGCATATAGTTAAACTCTACGTGTATGTTAATAAAAGATTAACATAAGGTTGTTAGAATGTTTGCAGCCAATCAGAAAGCTCTATTTCTCAGACCCTTTTTATAATTTACATTAACTTGAGTTGCTTTAGGGAGTTGCTGATAACAACTCCGAGGTCCTCAGCCATGGTACTGAGTCTCATTCCTCCCATCCAGTACTCCTTCCTGGGGTTCTTGTTTCCCTAGGTCCTTCACCTTACTCATTTTGGCATTGAATTTCAACTGCCAAACCCTTGACTACTCCTCCAGCTTTTGCAAATCTCTCTGCTTTTACTTTATTCCTTTGTCACTATCCACCCTCCCACAGAGCTTAGTGTCATGCTTGAAGAGACACAGCCTGCCCTGGATCCCCTCACCAATGTCGCTGATGAAAATGTTGCAGAGGACCGGACCCAGGACAGATCCCCGTGGAACCCAGCTTGTGACCTCCCTCTTTTCTGATTTAACCCAGTTGTTCGCTTCCTCTGCTGTCTCCCTTTCAGCCAGTTACCTACCCAGTTTACAATGGTGCTAGCCCTACACAGATCCTTCATCTTCTTCAGAAAGATTTTGTTGGGTTTCGAGTTGAAAGCTTTGCTGAAGTCGAAGTAGAGCAAATCTACAGCATGGCCCCTGTCCAATTCCCCCATCACCCACTGAAAGAAACTATAAGGTTAGTCTGACCAGGCCCCCCTGCCATGAATCCATGCTGCTTACTATCCTGGAGACCATTGCCTCCATATAGTCCACGAGATAATCTTTGACCAGTGATGTCATCAGTTATCCTACAATAGAGGTAAGACTGACAGGTCTTAGTTTCTTGCTTGTACCTTGTCTCCCCCCCCCCCACCAAAAGGAGTGGCATTACATCTGCCACCCTGCAATCCTTTGAAACCACACCTGCCTTAGAGAGCTGTTGAACAGACCTATCAGGGGATCAGCCAGTTCCGCTGCCAATTCCCTGAGTATGCTTAGATGCAGTCCTTCTAGTCCTGGGGTCTTATCAATCTTTAGGGCTGGTAGCCCTTTCATGACCCTTTTGCTAGGTAATGCTGGCTGCCTCATCTCCGGGACCCCCTTAATGGCTGCTTTGATGCCACTCTCTGGCAAGGACCCTGCATCCTCCCTAGTGAAAACGGAGGAAAAGTAATTTTTTTTTCAACTTATTTTTATCCTCCTGTGGCAGGTCCTCCCTCATTATCCACCAGCCTACTGGACATGGGGTCCTTTGGGGGCTTGTAGCACCATGCGCACCTTGACAGATCCCCAGAGCCAGTCCCTAGGTATCATCCTCGGCAGACCCCCATTGTTTCCTATATTATCTCCCATGGACCTATTCCTGAGACCACCGGAAGTGATGGCGCATGTGCGTGGAGGCGCACATATGCACCACAGCTCCAGATGGGGTCTCCTTCGCCCTCCCCTGAATGGCATATGCCGAAGGTCCTCGGAGAGGCACTGCTTCTTTGGCCTCCACCAGAGGGCGGCCAAGCTCCGAGGTGGCCTGCTACCCCTATCCCCAAGGTAGAGGGCCGCCAGCCGGCAGCCTGCTCTAGTCCTTTCCCTCCCCTCCTGGCCAACCTCCTACGGCCCAGGCTGGTTTCTGAACCCATGTTCTGGCTTGGCGCGAGGTGTGGTATCCAGCGCCTCAACCCTCTGCGCCACTGGGCCGGCCAGGAAAAGTAATTGTTAAGGATGGCAGCCTTTTGCCTGTCTGCCTCAATCACCCTTCTCCCTTTGTTAGCCTCACAGTTCCCTCTCCTTTCTTCTTTTTTTCACTAATATACCTGAATTGTTTTTCTCCACTCTTGACCCCTCCATAATACACAGCTGTGTGTCTGCTTTTGCCTCCCTAACTGCCCTCTTTGCCTCCCTGTTTTTCAGCAAATATTCTTCCCATTCTTCCTCTCCCTGCTTTTCTTTAACTTTGTTGAAGGCCTTTTTCTTGGCTCTTATCCCTTCCCTGACCCTTGCCAAGAACCATAGTGGTCTCTTGAACCTGTTCTTTTTGGTTACCCTTCTCATGCATACCTTAGATGCTCTGAGAAAGGCCCCCTTAATTGCCCCCCTATCTCTCTTCCACCCATACTAACTTATCCCTGACCAGCTCCTTCAGCCTAATGAAGTCTGCCCTTCTAAAATGAAGAACTTCAGCTCTCGATTGTGGTTTACCAGATCGAGGGACAGTTTGAATCAAATGGAGCTATGGTCACTGTTCACTAACTGCTCCCCTACTCGCACGGCTCCTACCACCTTCAAGTTGGTGAGCACCACATCAAGAATTGTGGTCTGCTTGGTGGGCTCCTTAACTAATTGTACCAGCAGACAGTTCTGGAACACATCTGTCACACCTGGTTTCTGGTGCTCCTGACCACTGGAACATCCCAATCGATGTCCGGTTGATTCAGATTGCCCACCACTACTGCTTCCCTTTTAACTATCCCTCATTCCAGTACTTCTCTGAACTCTCTGTCCCTCTCCTTTCCTTGCCCTGGTGGTCTGCAAATCACCCCTGAGCACAGATTCTTGCCTGAGGATGCTGCGAGTTGCACCCACAGCAACTCAGTCTCCCCATTACTGCCCCTGATGCACCTGTTTTCTGTCACTTTTATGCCCTTCTTGATGTAAAGGGCTACTTTTCCCTCTCTATCTGTTCCGTTATCCCTCCTGAACATCAAGTATCCAAGGACTGTCAGTTTCCAGGTGCTATTTTTCAAAGCTTATGTTTCTGTTATGCCCACAGTGTCCACTTCAGTTTCTGCGATCAGCGCCTGGAGCTCACTGATTTTATTACCTAGGCTTCCGGCATCAAGGCATACCCCCTTCCATCCGACCCTGTCCTGATTCTCCTTTGTCACTACCCTTCTGCTTCGCATGGCTCTCATCCCCTTGTTTTTCTTGGTGCTTGCACCCTTTGCATTCCCCCTCTCCAAAAACCATTCACCTAGTCCATTATGGGCCACAGCTTTCTTTGTACTGGCTGTGCTGCTACAAGCCCCCAAATATGAGGCAGTACTCAATGTCCTTGTTAGTCACCCAGTGCCCATGGTTAATGACAAAATGACCGCTAAGATATCTAAAAATGTTTTCAAGGTTGGCCTCCATAGAGTATAATGGAGCGTGGCCTCACGCTCTCCCTGGGCACACGTCATTATGTGTCTGAGAGTGGGGGCAGGTCTTTAGTCAGCCCCCAGAACCAAGAAGTGGAAGGGATCAGCTGCGCACAAATTTACAATCCCGTCCACTCTTTAATATGGAATTTCTTTTTGCAAACTATAGCCAGATGGGGTGCTGCTCAGATAAGGTACCACATCATGTGGTGCAAAGCTTTATGTTGGGGGATCTCTTTAAACCAGCCATTAAGCCATCAATTAAATTACTCTGTTACCTCCTTCCTTTTCATATCCTACTTCCCTTCCCTGCCTCACACAGGGAGGACTTTGGAAAAAGCCAGGGAGGCTGAATATGCTGCCAGTCTGCCCCCAATCTATGAAAGTTCTGCTTCACCCTCTCCACTGACTGGTTTGCTAGTTCATTTGTACTCGGGTATACCAGCACCCCCAGCTCCCCCTACTCCCTCTCCACCATCCTCCCTGTGCTGTCTAAATCCCAGATGGCAGATGCCTCAGGAAGGCACCGGATCATCCCCCTCCCATCCATGCCCAGGACATCGTATTTAGTAGGATTCAGACCTACACAGGGAAACCCTGCTGGATTTCAAGTCACTTGCCTTAACCTCTCAGCCATGACTACTACCTAAAAGAGTACTTGGTATGAGGATCAAACTCACAACCTTTAGATTATGAGACTGACGCACTACCTACTGCACTACAAGGCTGCTTCTGCTTTGGTATGTATCCCGTACTGTATCACCTTTATTGTGGTGTTGTGCATATATATTTTACTGCCACTGCATTATTTATTTATGATATACCCTTATATAAGTTTGTTTGACAGAATGAACTGAATGCTCTTCTGTCATACACAACATGTAAGTAATAAGCCGTGATAGGGTGTGGATTATAGGATTTTAATGTATGCCATAGGCGGTGCAGTAAGGCACGAGGCAAGAGGCTGAGTGTCCCTACGCCCTTGGGAAACGCATTCAAATCCTATGATGCTCACCACGGAGGGGCTTATTACATTTATAAAATGGCTCTAAGTAGTTTTTTTGGGTGAGGAAAATGAGATTCAGCACTTTGTGTATTTATAGTGATTTAATGCATGTCAGGTGACGTCTCTCGGCCAGTAACATTTCTAGAGTTGTTCTTGCCATTTTATAGATTTACTCTTCAGTTCTGTGGCTTAGTCTGCCCTCTTTTATATAGTAATGTACTAGATTTTTCTTCAGCACTCTGGAAGCTTCCTATAGGATGCAGAGCAGCATCCAGATGGCGCCACATGAAAGTTTTCCAGCATACTAGAGATTGACTTAAGTATGACATCCTTAGACAGGGCATTGATTTTAGGTAACAAAACCTGGTAGCCACTGGCCAGTAACTGAGGCAACATTTCTGGCCCGCAGAAAATTATGGTGGCCCACTGGGAAATGTATTTTTGATGTGAAATAACATTTGGAGCAGTGTGTGAGATAGTGCCGTCCCACATCAAATGACTAGCTACAAACAATCACACACACAGCTCTCTCCCTTCTTCTGGGCCCCCAACAGCCAGTCATCAACTAATTGTAACTGTCAATAAAAGCCCACCAGCCAGTCATTTGTCACCCTAACCCAATAGTCATGTGATGTCTGTGTCAATGTGATCTACGCCCTGCAGTAGTAGTAGTAGTAGTAGTAGTAAATCATTTTTTATTCGTAATGAATAAAAGGATACATTCAATTGAACAGAGCTCGTTTTCAATGAAGTTCCATGTCACTATAAAATAAAGTTCCATATCAAAAGGACATAACATCAAATCACTAAAAACCACACATAAGATAGGACAATCACAATACAGCAATAAATAAGGAAAAATTAATATACAACAATCAGTCACATTGCACAATAACATACCTAAGACACTAACAATTAATGCATGTAGTAGTATTATGTAATATAGTAGTACACCAATTCCTTAATTCACTTTTGTTATTCTGCAAATTGTGCTCCCTACCAGCCAGTCTGGGGACGTCAGAGTCAGTCCAGTTGAGGCTTCAGACACATTTGCCAATCCACAGATAATCAACACAGCACAGACTTCAGTATGTGAACCAGCTTCCGTGTGCACCACATGCCCCCCTCCACACACACACACACACAGCTGCTTTCCCATCTGAGCCTCTTCACTAGCGTTGCATGACGTTGGCCAATTGGGCCACCAGTAAATGAGATCCTCAGGCCTGAGGCAGTGATTACTAGCCCTGGGTCAGCGGGCCACTGCTAAAGTCACTTCCTGTTAGGTAGCATTTTCTTTTTAGCAACAGTGGAATTGAACTACTGTCTGTACTACTACTTGTAAGACTACTATATGCATCTTCTGTGAAGGCAAACATTGCATTTCTTTGAGGGAAACTACTGCTGTGTTACCACCAAAAAAAAAAAATTAAACACCTCCTTTCTTCAGATAAGTACATATACTTAGGAACTTGGCAAATGCATCTTTCAGGTAACAACTAGATAAGAAGAATCATAAGATATCTTGGACATTCTGTGAGTGACAGTATATTGTGTATGACACTGGTTCTAGTGCATATAGGTCACTTTCCAAGGAAAACTTAAAAACGCCATCTTTAACAAGTATTTTCTCTGTAATTTTATCGCCACGAGAAAAAAAGACAAGCACAGAAATAACTTCCCTTCTGTTAAAGTAGGTGTATCTGGCATTTTTCAACATGTCATTATACTGTTTTTGAATTGCAAAGCCTCTAGTCCTCTCATGTGCATACTGTGTTTAATAGACAGCAGAACACACACAGTAAATTAATTATTTAGAAGGAGTTATGGATTGAACTGAACTGGGATTTATAGTAGTACTTTGGGTAGATATATGTCATGGAGCTGAATTAAAGGAGAAACTGTTTTCTCATGCTGCAGTTTAGAGGTTCAAGACCTGCTTCTAATTTCTTACTGTCTTCAACATTAAAGAGCTGCCATAAAGCAGAACTCCAAAATACCAAATGCATTTGATTTTGAAGTCATTCAGTTCTCTGCCGTTAAGGACATCTGCAGGCAAGCTGGATGTTTGTGCCTTATAGTCCACTGATAGCTGAGACTTGTACAGGAAATGACGTCATGATCCCTTCTGCTTGTGGCATCACTGTCTGTTGTTGTGGAGTTGACTGTTATGTCACAAACAGGGAATTATGACTTACGGCCTGATCTTCAGCAAAGGCTGAGGAGGCCTTGTGCTCCCTTGTAGGGGTGTTGCAGTGCGCATTCACACATGCGGAGATCTCTGTGCATCTACAGTCAGCTGTGCGCGCTTCACAGAGGCCTGCACCATTCCGACTCATGCCACTACTCATGTGGCCAGTCGAGGGCCAGCACAGGGATGTGGACATGATCCAGAAGACAGCCTCCACATTGTGGACAGGGTGCAGAGGGGCTTCTTTGAACAAGGGGGGACCCTGCAGTAATGGCCAACTGCCATCCGGGTAAGTTGATTCATGCAGTAACCAGTTGTTTTGGGTGCCCAGTCTGTCGCAGTACTAGGTACCCCCAGCCCTCCGAGCTGGCATGGAAGTTTGGGGGCTATGGCATGGCATGAGTTTTTTTTTTAAATGTATTTTTAAATACATTAGTTTCCATTTAAGGTATATGGCACAGTGTTCTCCATTTAAGAAAATGCCATCATGTTATTTGAAATGACTGCCTCTCATTTTCATTGACCAGAACCCCTTTGAATGCAGCTGCCGCACTTAAAAGTGCATTGTCCCTTTAAGCAGAATTCCAGACTTGTGCTCTCAGTTCACGCGTGCAGGACAGTAAAGATGGCAAAAAAACTCTCTGTGCATCAGGTGACCATGGAAGCTGATTGTGTGGTAAGTTTGCACACCCGCAGTGCATCATGGCTGAAGGAGCTCTGGAAGTGGGCAGGCTTACTGGCAGGTGCAAAGTCGGGGCCAACGAACGTGGCGACCACTTGATGGACAGCCCAGCAGCCCTATGAGTAGAGCAACTACTGTGTTGATAAGTCCTTCTCCAGTAGTCTACTGCCACTTGAGGGTCTGCTTCTAGACAGTATGCGGCTGTGTTACCCAACTCATTGTATCATCAGACAACTACTGTACTTAAAAACATTTGTTAAAAAAAACAAAACAACTAATTTAACTTTGGAAATCAGAAAAAATATTTATTTGAAAACTTGACTTGCTGCTAACTCAGTTTACCTGTGTGTGTGTTTGTGTGTGTATGTGTGTATGGGGAAATGCAGTGTCTCAGTCTAGGCCACCCAGGCAACTCTGACTGGACGTACTACTAAAAGAGGTTGCAGAGAAATAAAGGAAAAACAGTTTATCCTAAATGACCATCACAGCAAGTGCTGGGATGTCAGACCACTAAGCATGTAGAGCCTTCCAAGTTGACTTCTTGTCTACAATGAAAACCTTGTATCCATGGACTGTCTTAACTTGCAGCTGTAGTTTTTTAGTTGTGGGCTATTTTGCTTTTAATTTTTTTTTTTTATTTCTGAGAGTGGTTTACTTGCAACTTGTCAAAATGTTTGATACCTACCAAGTGAAGTTATTTATTTAGCTAGGAGAGCCCAGCTGAGATGCATGTCCAGATTTTTCTTCCATTTATGTATTCCTTGCCTCCTGTGGGTAATTCTGCCCCGTGTCGACTCTGCCCACTGCGACTCCCCCTCAGTTGTGGGTCCGCCCCTATTTACTACGCTCTGTATTTCCGGACAGTGGAGAACACAGTGGCAGTCCTTGGAGGACTCCACACAGAGTGTGGAATCCACTCTAGCTCTGGATCAGGCATTAGATTGGATGCTTCCATCCCCTCTGTGCTCCTTCCATGTATGTAGCGGGGGCCTGCGCATGCCACCACCCTTGCAGCTGTCCACGGGTGCAGAGAATATATGTCCTTGGGGCATATTTGGGCAGTTTGGATTGTGCCATAAGGCACTTGAGTAAGTATCTGCTGAAGATAAACTGCAAGAAAAAGAAGTCCTACTTTCATAAAAATACCCTACATAATAAAGTAATGCAACTGAGTTTTACTGATGTCAGCTGTATTTATTTATAGTTTACTGATTTCCACACCCCCACTTAAAATCAGGAAATGGTCCCTTAGCTCATAAATGGGGGAATCATGGTTCAATTCCCAGATCTCCTAAAATGATTTTTGGTGTGCTCACTTGTTAGGTAGGCACGTGGTTGTCTTCTGCAACACGTTGCCAACCCAGGTGTGGCCTTGTAATATTATAAATGCTGCACATGCTGTAGGCAGAGCACCCTAGAGAGAGAAACGATTTGTATGACAGCTCTCAGTTCCTCTTTGTGTCTTAATGCTGCTCACATTTTCTTCTTCTAGTTAAATGTGGCATCACATGAAATTAATTGTATAATTACTTGTTTACTATATTAGGGTTATTTTCTTCAAGTGATGCAATAAATTATCCCACACAATGTTATGTGAAGATTCCATGCAGGATTTTAATACCAGATCAATCACAACAGCAATGCTGGTTATTCAGGATATCCTTTTTATCCTATTTATCGTATTGGTGCATCATCTGGAATTTTTCTTGGTGGAGTATCTCTCCCGTCCTCAGGACGGGTGCGTAAGCTTGGGTTCATTCTTGACGACAGGCTGACTCTTAATTCTTAGGTGTCAGCCGTTGTCAAGACTTCCTTTTATCATCTCAGGAATATTGCCAGGGTTAGGCACCTTGTCCCGTCCGACTCCCTGCCTACTTTGGTCCACGCTTTTGTATCTTCACGCTTGGACTATTACCATATCCATTACTTTAGGCTGTCTGGGGTAGAAATCCGTCGCCTACAGCTGGTGCAGAATGCTGCAGCGTGGGTATTGACTGGGACAAGTAGGTCCTGTCATATTACTCCCGTGCTGCGCGAACTGCACTGGCTTCCTATGCGGTGGCGGATTACCTTTAAAGTCATTTTATTGACTTTCAAAGCCCTTCACGATCAGGGTCCTGCCTATCTGAAAGACCTCCTGGTTCCTTACTGCCCTGATCGATCACTCCGCTCAGCCGACATGGGGTTGTTAGAGATTCCAAGAATGAGTTTAAAATCTTCTGGCAGCAAAGCGTTCGCATGCTGCACCCCTTTAAATTCTCTACCTTGCCGGTTCGACGGTGCACCTCCGTGGAGATATTTAAGAGACCTGAAAACGTATTTGTGGGATATGGCCTTTTTAGATAATTAAGTTATTTATTAACGTCTGGTTTTTATTATAAATATGCTATTTTGTGGATATGTTGACCTTTTATGGATATTTTATATTTTTATTTAGAGTTTTGAATTGTTTTAAATTGTTCAGCACCTTGATACACTGAAAGGTGCTATAAAAATAAGATTATTATTATTATTATTATAATTATTATCATTCATTGCATCAGACAAGCCCTACAACTAGTAGGAAACCTATAATCTTTTCTTTCTGTTTTTTTCCCTCTTTGTATTTTGTCTCTTTAGTCCCTTGCCAAAACAGTGTGTTGGATTCAGAGGGAATGGGGCAGTACCATTCTTTCATTGGTTGTTTTATCTGATGTAATTGGTATGTACTGCCCCTCCTTTGTGTGTTTCTGGGGGAAGCACTTTGCTGTTTTACAGTATGCGCTGTTTATTGCAAAGAATAAAGAATTTTTTTCACCAGAGCTCTCGTTGAATACTGCAATATTGTGAGCCCTGTGTGGGGAAGCCCTTTACCGAAGAAGAGGTGGGTAATGGGCCTGAAGGGAGTACAAGGAGTGGGAATGGCGCAGAAATGGACACAAGTCCCTTTACATGGGAAAGGGTCCTAAAGGAACTGGAAGGAAAAAGAGTCGATAAAGCAATGGTGCTAGATGGGGTGCACCCCAGGGTCCTGAAGGAACTGAGAGGTGGTGGCTGAACCTCTGGCAATCCTGTTTGGCCAGTCACTGGAAACTGGGGAGGTACCCAAAGACTAGAGGACAGCAGATGTAGTCCCTTTATACAAAAGCGGGAACAAAGAGAAAGCGAGGAACTACAGACCAGTCAACCAGACTTCAGTAGTGGGGAAGATCATGGAAGCACGACTGACGAAAAGATTGGTGGAACATCTGGTTGCCAACAGACTACAGGACCCAAGGCAGTATGGTTTCACCGGGGGCAGGTCATGTCAGACCAACCTCATTGAATTTTTTGACACGGTGACAAGGGAGGTGGATCAGGGCAGGGCAGTGGACATGGCCTGTCTGGACTTCAGCAAGGCCTTTGACACTGTGCCACATAGAAGGCTATGAAACAAACTGGGGAATATGCGAGTGGGCAGGACAGTAGTGCGGTGGGTAGGCAGTTGGCTGGGCAGCAGGGCACAGATGGTGGTGGTAAATGGCTGTCACTCCACAGAAGAAAAAGTGACCAGTGGGGTACCACAGGGATCAGTGCTGGGACCGTCCTATTCAACGTTTTCATCAGTGACATTGTGCAGGGCCTAGAAGGCAGAATTTCCCTGTTTGCTGATGACACAGAGCCCTGTAACAGAGTGGACACACCAGAGGGTGTAGACAGAATGAGGAGGGACCTGCAGGAGCTTGAAGAATGGTCAAGAGTTTGGCAGTTGAAATTCAGTGTAAAGAAGTGCAAGATAATGCATGTGGGGCACAAAAACTCTGGAACAACATATCAGTTGGGGTATGAGGACATAGTGTGCACCAAGCAGGAAAGGGACAGTGGGGTTATCATCTCTGATGACCTCAAGGTAGGGGAAACAGTGCAACAAGGCAGCAGGTAAAGCAAATGGGATGCTGGGATGCATAGGCAGGGTCATCACCAGCAGAAAAAGGGAGGTCATAATTCCACTATACACGACACTAGTGAGGCCCCACCAGGAGTACAGTGTACAGTTCTGGAGACCTTACCTACGTAAGGACATAAACAGGGTAGAGAAGGTTCAAAGAAGGGCAACAAAGTTGGTACAGGGATTGCATCACAAGTCCTATGAGAACAGGTTGAAGGACTTGAATATGTACCCCTGGAGGAGAGAGGGGATATGATAGAGACATACAAGTACCTTATGGGGAGGAACAGGGTGCAGGAACACACTATTTTCCAGTGAGAAAGATGTTCCAGACTAGAGGGCATGGGATGAAGTTGGAGGGAGGCGATTCAGAGTAAACATGGGGAAGAATTTCTTCACAGAATGGGTGGTGGACAAGTGGAACACCCTGCCAGAGGACTGAAACAATCACAGAATTTAAGAATGCATGGGATAGACATAAGGGAATTCTGGAGGTCAGGGGGTAAGGGGCAACAGACTGCTAGGAAAACAAAGTGAACTTACAAGCTCAAATGGGCAGACTGGGTGGGCCATAAGCCGTTATCTGCCAACAGTATCTGTGTATCTAAGTGTGTAGCCTTCTTACTTTCTTGCTGGACATCTAGAGGCAGTTCATTCTATTTTTATGTTTGCTTGCATGCATTTGCAAGAAACATAGTGCCACCATACGAGTTTTCGTAGGTGTGCCTCCCCCACTTCCAATGCCCTGCTGACTTTTGCAGGCACAGCCGCACCATGCCAATGAATGTCAGAGCTGTCTATGACAGCTGTTCAGATGCAGTGGCGTACAGCTGAAAATGAAAAAACCGCTGCAATCAGTGGTGGTAACGTGTAGCCAGTTTGTATACTGCTGTCAGCAGTATGCAAAGTGCCTACACATTGGCACTGCACTGGAACAGCTGTCATAGACAGCTCCATCCCCCTGTAACAAGTAGCACTCTGGGAGTCCACCTCAGTGTGCTCATGTACTCCCCCCCGCACACTGTATGGCCAGCAGAGGCCCAATCCCCGTCGGCTCCACTGTCCCCCCAACAGACTTCCAGGTGCCACGCTGGGAGCCTCACCCCAGCGTGGCAAAAGTCCTACAAAACGGTCCTCGCTGACTGTCTTGACCCCTCCCCAACCCATGCCCATCCTCTGAGTGCCCACCTCCCACACCCCACCTCACCCCATACTTATCTCCAGAGTCCAGTGCGATGATCTTCAATGAACTGGGAACACGTCTACACTCTTCAAAGCTGACGGCGAACTGAAGAAATGCCGGTAAGCTTAATAATGGCATAAATAGGGTTTTTTTCAATTTTGGCGCATATCTTGGCCATTTCTTGGACTTTTTTCACCAAATTTTCAGCATGGGGTTCTTGGGAACCTACCTCATGAACTCATTCACTGTCATTTTGTTATTTGGCCCGGAAAGGTGATTTCGCGGTCACTGCGCGGAACCACCTTTCGGGACTGATTTACGAAATGACAGTGTCTCAGTTCATGAGGTAGACCCCCAAAAACCCTATGTTGAAAATTTGCTGAAAAAATTCCCCAAAATTATTGTTTTATGAGCGTGCATTGCGCAGTTCCTATGCATGATCATAACTTTGAGAATTTGTAATATTTTCACTACAGATTTTCAACATTGCCACCTTACCACACCTCCTTATGAACAGTACAGCTGTCAGTTTTCACATATTGCTCAAAATGTGTTTTTGCACATGTAGCGCACATTGGCATGGTCGGTTTGCAAAATCAATGTTCGTGACACATTAAGAAAATCACAGTGACACTGTTCATGAGCAGAGGTGTTAAAATGGCTATGTTGAAAATTTGGTGACAAAAGCCCATAAAATGACTGTTACGTGTGTGCATTGCGCAATTTCCATGCACCCTCGTAAGTTCACGAATTTGTAATATTTTCAGTCCAGATTTTCAACATTGACATTTTACCACACCTCCTTATGAACAGTGGAGCTATCATTTTTCGCACCCTGGCCGAAATGTGTTTTCGAACTTCCAGCACAGAATAACACGGTCGCTGTGGGACGTTAGTGTTTGGGATAGATTAAGAAAATTACAGTGACACTATTCATGAGCGAAGGTCCCAAAATGCCTATGTTCAAAATCTACTGTAAAAAATACTTAAACTAATTTCATTACGGGTGTACATTACGCAGTTTCTGCGCGCGCTCGTGACTGCACCAGTTTTTTTTTTATATTTTCACTCCAGATTTTCAACAGTGCCATCTTTTACACCTCCTCATGAACAATACGCCTGTCACTTTTCATATCTTGTTCGAAATGTGTTTTTGAACCTGTGGTGCCAAATGGCGCAGTCGCTGTGCAAAATCATCTTTCGCCTAACGAAGTGATAGTGTCATTGTTCATGCGGTGGGGTCACAAAAAGCCCATGTGGAAAACTTGGAGTAAAAATACCAGGAAATGCCCAGGGCATTAGGGTTTTCTACCATAACGCCCTACCCTGTAGGGACTGACAGGTGTCGGGGGTGTGACTTAGGATTGTCGACAGTAATGCTCATGTCATTGCACCCCCAAATGCCACCCTCCAGCCAGTGACAGGCATCGAGGTGCACCTTGGACCCTTTGCCCCCAGAGTTCACCCCATTCTTCTATACTGCACCCATTTCAGCGTATTTCCTTATGGAATGACTTGAATGTAAAGCCCAGACACCCCAAGGCACATCTCGACACTTGGCAGTGTCTGAAGGGTAGGGTGAGGTGAAATGTCATGACCGTCATGGGTGACAACCTAAAGGCACACTTCAGTGCCTGCCCATCTCTGCAAGGTGAGGGTCGAGTTGGCGTCAGTTCAGTACTTCAATGCCATTCCTATACTGCATCTGTCTAACTCCTGCATTTCCACTGTTAATGCCAGCAAGCAAATATTCGGCATTGACAAATGCTTGTTTTTGTTTTTGTTTGTATATATTGCCCCTCTTCTGCCTATTGAGTGTTCGTAGGAGCAAGCTGTGTAAACTAAGGGTGAAGAAGCAGGAAATGATATGGAGCTGACATGCTGTAGTTCCTGTGGATTTGCATAGCATTCTAAATTTAATAAAAATCAAGGGAAATAACAATCAGAAAACAGTAAAACCACCATATGTGAAATGAGAATTGTTAAACTAACAGGCAGTGCAAAAATCTGGGTAATGATGTTTTATGACAGTCATCACTGCTCACTGATTCAACCAGTCAGCACAGAGGATTTGTCTGCATGTGAGCACCACTGTTATGTATGTATGCATGTTTTTCTTTGATAACTGGGTAAGCCCACTGGGCAATAAGCCTGTTTACAAGGGTGACACAGAACACCAGGGAAATAAAGGCAAGAAATCAGGATGAACAAGAGGGCAAACTTACTTAAATCACAGTTAATTCGTACATGGGAAAAAGATTGGGTTAGGTATCACAGGGTACATTTAAACTTCTCTAGTAGCTTACGTTTTAAATTGCATTTCAGATTCCAAGGAGTTTCACCTTCATACACTAGCAGTGGCAGAGAGTTCCAGAACTTGGCCACATAAAAACATTAATGCTGGCCCATGTAGGTTTTGCAGAGAGGAACAGACAGCTACTGTGTGCAGTGGATTGTAGCATTAGTTATCTGTTTATAACCATGAAAGAGTCTTGGCCACAGTGTTTGGAAAACGTGGTATGTTCCACTTTTCTAAAGTTTTTTTTTTTAATTCATTACATATTATGTTTCTAACCACTTTTTATTATAACTCAAATATAGATTGATTGTCGATTTATACTACATCCCCTACCACCCTGCCTGTACCCTATCTCGCCTCGCCTACCACAACCCCCTTCTACCCTGTTACACTGTTTGTTTTTTTCTTGTTTTAACTCACTGTCTGTCTTGTTACTTATGGCATTGTATGTAAAATACCATTACCTAA
The DNA here is from genome assembly GCA_016271365.2 of Neoceratodus forsteri. NCBI lineage: Eukaryota > Metazoa > Chordata > Ceratodontiformes > Ceratodontidae > Neoceratodus > Neoceratodus forsteri. The sequence continues at coordinate 515,943,572 of CM028135.1, read as the reverse complement.
CAATTGTCCTTGTTAGTACTTCCAGCTACTGTTACTAGACTCATTGCACACCACGAAGGAATTGAACCACTGTTTCCAAACTGTTCTCCACTTATGACTACGTTTAACTATTGTATCTCTGTATTGTATAATATTACTGAGGTGTTATGTTGTGACTGTTCATATATTGCATATCCTGTGTTTCTGTGCTAATCAGGTCCATCTTGTAAATGAGCTATGCTCAGTGGTGTTCGCCTGGATAAATAAAGATTTGATTGATTGATTGATACATTGATAGGGGTCCCATAGTGTGTTCCACATCTGTAAGAGGGTTACCTCTGGCATCCATAGGATGTCCGAGCTGCTCCCCTTTTGTTGACAGACATCACATGCTAAGACTGTGCGAAGAGACACTCTAGTTGTAGAGACGTTTAAAACAACAAAAGACCGCTCAAAGAACTGCGGTGCTACACTCAGCAAACCGAAGCTGACCACAAAAAAACAACAAAGCTGGGTCACCCGCCATACACTGCTCACTGAAGATGCTGATTCCAGTGAAGAACTACTATATTCATATTTCTACAAATGCACTAAAAGGACATGAATTGAGCAGATGGGAGACCCACAAACCCAATGTTTTGCTCCTGCAAATTGAACTTCAGTTGTAGCCATCAAGTTGACTAGATATTTTCAAATATTTCACAATCTTTCTATAGGAAATCTCTTTTGTGGCTCCACAGTGGTGCTGTAGTCAGTCAGAAATTTCTCTGAAGATGGCGCGCAGAAATGTCATGAAATGTCCAGACACCTCAGTGGCTGCAACTGTTTATCAGGGGTGGATTGTGCCTCTAATTGACTGCCATATAAATCTCCCTCTCTCTCTCTCTCTCTCTCTCTCTCTCTCTCTCTGTATATACTGTATCTGTCTATCTTTGTAACATGACAGCAGTCAGCAAGCACCAGTTAAGCAAACCGATTGGAGGAAATGCAGCAGGTGACCAAAGTTGGAGCTGGGATTAATCACTGGTAATGCCCGCTCCAACACGCATATAATCCCGCTCCAAAGAGTAGTACCTGATGTGACCACAGGAAACGCGCTATATAGTGTTTGTACCAAAAACCTATGAGTACAATAAAAGCGCCACAACATCACCTAATAAAAGCACAGAAGGTATTTTGACTATCCAACCCACCCACCTAGTAGTGAGTGACGATCCACGAAAAGTGAGCACTTTACAATTTCACCAACTTCACAGTTCACTGGACCCGATATTTAAAAAACGGAAACCTCGAAACCATGATGGAACCAGCCGCGGAATGTTAGGAGCAATGAATAGAAAAGATAGATCGAAATAAATGAACAAATTAATCCAGATCATTAGATCAGAATCATAATTAGTAATATGTCCAATCTTGTAAAAATGTTAAAATGCAAAAAATGTAGTTGGCACGTACCACCGAAGTTCCATTTTAGTTCTGCACAGACAAAACTCCCAGAATGCAATTAATCAGAGAACTCCTGTGGCACACAGTAAAGAATCTTGGCTGTTCTGCATCGCATAGAAAGAATTTCATTGGGAGAAAGGTAGAGAAAAAGAATGATTTATATATTTGTGCCATTCAACAAAATAAAGAAACAAAGTACCATTGTATAAATGTAAGCACAAATATATATGATTGAATGTTTCAAGTGGAGCTGAAATAATGAGCACTATATCTTGACATTTCATTTTTCAGTTACTAAAGTGGTACAAAGAGTTACTGTCTATTTTTTGTCACAGTAAACCAGAAATATATTTTAAAACTGTTGTGTTACAAGCACATTAAGCCACTCCGAAGTCGGCTTCTACTGAGGAATTAATGCATGGTTGGGTTGTTGTAGGCACTCGGCCTTCGGTCTTGTGCCACAACCCCCCCAACCATGCATTAATTCCCCAGTAGAAGCTTCCTTTGTCGTGGCTTAATACTTACATATATATATCTCTATAGCTGCATGCAGTTTAAAGGGGGCAGACTCTCATTTTGTTACTATTGAATATAAAGGAAAGTGCCACTAAAAATGCTTTAGTGCTGTAACAGACAATCCTGGATGCCTGTAAACGTACAGTATATAGATTTATAAGTCAGCAGAACTATGGGTGTCTTTTGGCATACTGTAGCTGCCTTCTAAACACTGTAGCAGAAGAGTGCCAACACTGGTAGATACAGCTAGGATGTGAAATCTACTAAAGTTCCAATGCTTGTTAAGCGGAAGAAAAAATTCTGATGAACAATTTGGAGATATTCCAGTATCTGGCAAACAGTTCTCAGCATCATCAGAATTCAGTTACACCCAGTTCTCCCAAATTTTGAATTTCAGAACATTCCATTTTATTACTAAAGGCATTGCAGTAACACACAAGCTTTTGCCCTTAGGCTTAAGCTGTTTATGTTGTGTATACCAGCAACAAAGTCATAATCCTTCATTTATGGCATTACTGCCTGTTACCATTGAACTTCTCCAATGTCGGAAGCTGATGATTGTGAATTCAGGGCAGGAAAAGCTGTAGGACCCTATAACATTCAAAGGACAGATGGCTGTTTTCATGCAGATGTCTTTAGTAGTAAAGAATGAATGTTCCTGAAATTAAGATTTTTGTTGGAGTACTGTGATATTTGACGCTTGGTGATGCTTTAAGTAAGTCTTGCAGGAAACTATACTATCACTTTAAATATTGGGAAATAAGGGCTGGCCCAGTGGTGCTGAGGGCTGAGGCGCTGGACGCCACACCTCACGCTATGCTAGCGACCCGGGTTTGAGAACGACCTTGGGTCACCGGGGGGCTGGCATTGGAGGGTGGGAGCAGGATTTAACGTTTGGCTCTTCTCTCCCGGGTAAGGGGTGGAGTCACCGTCCGTAGTCCTGCCATCACTGAATGGAGGTTTGGTGCCAGTGTAGGCAGTTAAAGGTGCAACTTGAAGAGAGGGGCATCCTGAACGGCGTGCACGTATGTGCCTCCACACGCGCACACTACATCAGGGACGCTCGAGTATAGGAATTGGGAGAAAAACTGCAAAAACTCAGAAATTACATATAAAAAATGATATGTATATATATTTATATATATAGGGAAATAACATTTACTTTGTTACTTTCACTGCAGAGGTGCATTTATAACAAAATAGTCTTTATTAAAAAAAAATCTTGAAGTGTACCACTAAACTGTATTTGTCACAGCTGACACTGCTGTGAGTTCTGAGCCACAGCCTTCTGTAGTAAACATGATGCCATTTTAGTTACAGCATGGTTTTCATCCTGCTAAACATGGGTCAGTTGAACACCTTTGTGCATAACAGTGAATCCAGTAACTATATATTTATATCTCACTCTTTTTTTTTTGTTAAGAAAACCTTTTATAAAGGGCTGGGATAGAAGCAGAGACTGAGTATAAAAAATGACATCATCAGAGTATTATGGATGGGGTCATGGCCAACTGTTGAGCTAGTGGCAGCATCTCAGTGGAGCTCTGTCAGTCAAGAAGAAAAGTAAATAAAATATTTTACAGTCTAAAAATCGAGTTTTCAATGGCAGCAGCAACATACGGTATGTATGTATGTTCGAAGGTGCAGCTGGATATAAAAATATTGTACCTTAACGACTTGCAGCAGAGACTGTGGTGAGAAGTAGTAAGTCAGCGGTAGGGGGATGAGGAAGTCCGGCTGAAAGAGCAGCACAACAAGCCCAGCAGTGAACCTATGCTAAGGACACCTGAAACTGAGTCCTTCCGACCAAGGAATGCGGTTCTGTTGTAGGCCATCCAGAGCCTAGATTGCAAGCAAAGACCATGGACACTAAAATAGGAGCATTATTTGGCAATATGAAAGGAGCTGCAAAGACTGCTGACAAGGCACTAGCCACGATATAAGCCTTTCTAAAGACACAACGCTGATCAGGAAAAGATTGGAAAACCTAGAAAATGCTGCCTTTTCAACAAATATAAGAGTACTGGGCTACTGGAGGGATCCGAGAGAGATGAGCTGAGAGAGTTCCTCGCCAGTTGGCTAAAAGAATTGATGAACATAACATCAGAATTTCTAGTCCTGAAAGCCTTTAGAATTACTATATGTGGCGGGAGGAATCCAGCTGCCACCAGAGAGCTGAACCCTGGTGGTCATGTGATCAACCTTGGAGCAGGATCTTATCATTCAGAATGCTCACAAAACATCCCACTTGTATGGAAGTAGCCTCCAATCCACATATTCCCAGATCTAGGCTATGCCACCAGACTTCCGACGTAACAGTTTGATGGGATCTGAACCTGTCTACGGGAACTGGGAGTCTATCATGTTTTTCTTTTTTTTGTTTATTTCTTTATCTCCTTCCTAGACTGGCCCCCTTCCTCCAGCCCTCCCAGCCCCCTCACCACAGCATCCACTGGTACTCACCCCTTGCTTGAGGTGCCAGCTAGCTGGATGTGGCACCTGCGGGAGGGTCGGAATCATCCTGCCGGTCTGCGGTATTTTTATCCTCCAGTTTCTTCCCTGACCCTGAGTGTGGGACAAGCATACAATGACTCCAGTGGCTCCGCACGCCAGGTGTCTGCTTCATCTCCGCCCCCCATCTAGGGACCAGGCATGAGCTGATCTCCAGTCCAGCCCCTCCCCATGAGAGGAGAGCTATCCTTTGGATGCTTGATCATCTCCCTCCCTGGCCGGCCCGCTCGCACTGTTCACACGGGTTACTGGTGGGGGAGGAGGTAAGGCATCACTGCTTAGCCCTCCATGCCACCGGGATGGCTTGATCATATTTTTCTAATGAGGGCCAGCTTAAAAATCCTTTATAGTGGCAAAACTTTTCAATTGGAAGACACTGCTGATGTGGCACAATTAGTGAGCAAAATAGAGAGAGAGAGAGACAGTTAAACACCAGGGAGGGAGGAACCAAGTTGGAGAGAGAAGACGCTGCTTGAGTTACAGTATAGTTGGGACACGAAGGGAGTAGAAGGAGCTGTGACTGGGACTTTAAGACTGTGTGGTAATAATAAATGACTTCTCACTGCCCCATACATACGTTGGAACTGTAGACTGCTAATGTTTATATTTAACTTTATATGGTGTACAGCTATACACCATGACTGTGTCCTGGGGCGAGATGGAAAATGGCACTGCTCATTGTTACTGGATTTCAACATTGCACAGCTGTTTCTCCATCATTCATTTTTTCTCCCCCATTCTTTGTTTATTCTCCCTGAAGATCTGGGTGGCTGCTAAGTCCTGTCCCCGCTCCCTCCTACTGGCGCCCATCTCTCCCAGAACTTCCTTGATTTGTTACTTCATGGATTACTCTGTTCTCTTTTCCCCACCGAAGCACTCATCCAGATGGGCAGAGACATCCTGGGTGATGGCGTGGGTCTGTGCCAAGTGGCCAGGGTTTCATTAAGCCTAGACCTCATTTTCCACCTTGTGTTTTTTCTCCCATGCCCTTGCCGCAGTCAGCATGGTACGTGTATGTGGAGGCATGCACGTGTCACCAGATTGCAGCCCTCCCTTCTGTGCCACTCTATTATGCACTGCCACCAGCCCTCCAGCTGGTGGTAGTCATGGACTGGACCAGCAAGCCCAACCTTCCCTGGAGAGGAGAGCAGTATTCCGGATGCTCAGTCCTCCCACACCCCCAGCTGACCCCCGGCATTCCAAGTCCTATTCTGAACTTGGGTCACTAGTGTGGTGTGAGGTGTGGCAGCCAGCACCTCAGCCCTCAGCACCAACGGGCTAGCCCTTTTCCTCCAATCTTGGTCCAGAATGTTCGTGCCTTTCCATGCAGCAGTGCAAAAATAAAGGCCTGGACTTTGTTCTGGTTGTGGTCATAACTGCCTGACTAGCTGACTGAATTATACATTCAGACAATAAATTATTTTTTTTTTTAACCAGGTTTGGTTAACTTTTCTTCCCTTTACAGATTTTGGCAAGCAGTGTATAAAGCTACATGAACTTATGGCTGCATTAACAAAGGTGTGTGGGGTGTTTAATAGTTAAGCAGATAACAGCTAGTTAATTAGAGTTCTTATTAATTTAAAGTTTATTGAAGCAAAGCACAGTACAGATGAAATACCGTACAGTTATAAGTACATCAGAAACCAGATTCTACAGATTCTATACCATAGCATCATTTATTCTCATTATACCCAGATTTTTGGTTTTTTAGTACGAACTGACTAAAGAAAAAAGCTACATGTTTAACAGTTCTTAGAGTTCAGTAAGAAAAGGCTGTTGGTTACTTATGTAACCCCCCCCCACCACTTTACACAGTTAGCTACCCCTGGCACCCATAACTGGGCATAGACTTCAAAAACATTTAAGCAATTGGTACCACCCCTAGCTTTGGGAATGTATGCCAGGCTCATTACTCTAGAGATCAAGGTGTGGGGGTGTACAAAAGCATTTTTAACCTATTTGGTATTTACAAAACCAGGTCCTGAGGAGAGAACTTTTTGCTAGGGCTATGCTAGACTTAACCTCGGCAAAGGTACCCAATAACTCCACTCAGGAAGCAATAACGTAACTGTACAGACCATAGTTGGGGTTCTAGAGTGTGACTTTATTCCAAAAGATGTTCTCTAAAGCAAGGGTGGACCACCAAGGTTTATACATTGTCGCACTAGGAACTTGCAGAACAACAAATGACAGACAAATCTTTGTATTCCCACACTGGACATAGAACACCTTGCACTTGTATTGCCATATAGCATAGGACATTTCTTCCAGTGGCACTGGCCACAACTGAAAACACATTTGCTAACAGAACACTTGTACTTTGTTTCCCATGTCTTAGGACATTAAACATTACTTCTAGTGGCACTGGCCACAACTGAATGCACATTTTGCTAAGAACTAGCACAACCCACTTCAGGGGGTAAAATTCTCCTCAGACATTGGCCCTATGTGTACGGAATCAGGCACCCTTACTGAACCTGTTAGTTCTGAACTGGTTACTCCAGATGGGGATCTACCCACCCTTTGCTCCCAAATCCATACTCAGCCATTCTTTCAGAGTTACACCTTAAACATTTGAAATACACTTTGGAAAATGCTTATTGAATGAAACTTTGGCTAATCCAGCATTTTTGAATCACTACACTGGTAGTGGAAAACTAAAGTCCTGAACAACGTGATATAGTCATACCTCTGGACATCACACACTTCAGCCAGCTTTAGAGCAGCAGTATTATGAAAAAAAAAATTGCGCTTTTTTGACAGTTTATTACCTGTTCCTTGCTAATGATATACCTGGTACTCTTTCTTGTCGGTATTGTACTATCGTCAAGTAATTTGCTCAGTTATCCCTTGCTGCTTTTATGTTACTGTCACCAAGTATGTTGCATTGGAACCCCCTCTGCTGCCAACTGCACATATGTATGACTTGCAGGGACATCGGGAACGGTCAGCAGAAGGTCCCTCTGCTGTTGTCAAAAGACGTGATGTGACCTGTAGAAAAAGTACAGCTGAAAATTAGTCAGCCGCCATATTTGTTGTAGCGCTACAACAATTCAAATAAATTGCAAATATCTAAAAAAACTGAAAGATGATTGGAAAAAAACATTTACAGGTATGGAAAATGGAACTTTGGCTGCATGCTTACAGCCAAAAAGCAGAATTTTGATAGATCACTTCCTGATTCGGTAGTACTGCTGATTTAAATGAGAACATCCGCACACTTCTGAATCCACAGAAAAGTTCTGCATTTCTCTTTTAGCCAGAGAACACAACAGCACAAGCACTTGCTTTCAGCAGCAAAAGCCAGATCCTGCTCACTGTTAGACATTTCAGGCATCTTCAAAACATCATGGATAAAAAAGGGGATTGCCCCTTGGATCCATCCTCTAGCAGTCCTTTTCACCCCCTCCAGGGATGAAAATCAGGAGATCCTGCTGTAGGCAGTGGTTTCCGCCACTTCTCTTGGCAAACTGGAGAATTACCAGGACTAGTATGAGAATGCAAACTTAGATCCCTTAGCTGAGCAGTTCTCACTCCTCCTCCTTCCAACTACTGACTCACACTGATCCTCGTTTCAACATTCTAAACTCCCTTCTCACAGCTGGCTAAGGCTTATGCTGCTGTGAGGGTTCCGAATGAGCTCATCACTTCCATCTCAGCTGAAGTCAAGTAAACAGAAGAGTGAGCAGGTGAAAACCCCATTTAACTAGTTAATCACCAGCTGCCTCTCCCTGCCTAGCACTGTAACTGAGGGGATTCTAGCAACCACAGAGGACTGGGTGGTTACACTTACAGCAATCAGACGAACGACTATTCACAGTCATCTCTCCCTCCGGCACTAGGCCATCCTACCCTCTGTGTTACCTACAGGGAGGTAGCGGTACTTCTCCCCTACCATGTGTCAAGCACAGGCAGGTAACACTAAAGGATCAGAGGCCATCAGATGAAACTTCAGCCCCTATCCTATGATCTATGTATGGATTCTCAGTGGCTCCAAGAAAACTACTTGAAGCATACCCTAATAGACAGCACTGGTGACCCCTATCCGCCTCAGGACCACCAGCCTGCCCATCCCCCTAGCCCTCTAGGGAAGATCTATCTGACTTAGACCACCCACTGGGGAAAACCTATCCCCCAAAAGTTCCCAGGGTACCTGTGAACAACAAAAAGGAAAACATACACTACATTGCATTACATTTCCCCCAAAAAAATCACATCTGTGAAGAAAACACATTAATACCCTGCTAACCATAAACACTTCTAAAGGCATTAAGAAAACGGGAACTCGGTTGAGTTCCAACATCCTCTTCTGTTCTTCTTTTCTTCTTCAGGGACACCTGCAAGAGAAGAAAAGCATAAAACACACATTCTGTATTCCACACAGTGCCTAAACCTCAACCTAACACTGAAGAACCCCAAAAAGCATTTTTTCTATAAAAGTACGAAAATGATAAAAAAAAAATGGAAAAGAAGACATCTATACAGCACATTTGGGGATGAAAGTCCATAAAATATCCCAACTAGTGGCAATATCACTGGTGCCCGTAGGCATTGTCCATTAAAGAGTCTCTCCTAAGCTGAAGCCTTCTGAAGAACAGTTCTTGGACAGGACAAGGCCTGTATAGCACTGCAATCCACGGGAAGAGTCTTTGATGAAAATTAAAGTTCCTTGGATAGTCTTCAAATGTAGGATGTGTTGTGCAAAGTAGGTTAATGTAAATAAAAAGTTTTCTTACCAGCTCCTTGAAGAACGAAACGATTTTCTCTTACTCTTCTAGCTGAGGACCTTCTCCCTTCAGATCAGATGGCATCTTTGGATACTGCTGGACTGATGTCCTTTGAAAAAACAAACAATGAAACAGGAAAACTGCTGGGTTGATGACCTCTGGAAAACCAAATGATGATACAGGAAAACTACTGGGCTGATGTCCACTCAGAGGCCAGATGATGGAACAGGAAAACTGCTGGATTGACGTCCTCTGGAAGGCCAGACGATGGAACAGGTAAACTGCTGGGCTGACGAATCTGGATACACCTGAAGAAATCCTGGAATACCAGAAGAGCTGCATCTTCCTCCATGGATACTGCTGCTTCGAATGACAGGCATTTGGCCTGCCACTGCTCGCTTTCTTTAGGCATGCTGGGCATATTCACAGGGAGTGGCACCATTAAGGGTAGTACCACTTAGGGTGTGGGGCGAGGACTATGACCCCATCTGGGCATTCCAAGTGGATTTGAAATGTCTCTTGTCCAGCCCCATCCACAATTTGCACAGTGTCCATAAACAGAGTCGTGCCCAGTCTCCAGAATCTAAGGCGATCACTGATGATTTTGTCCCTTACATATTCTGCCCCATCTGGGTACAAATTCTTACTTGCCTCTTCCATTAGCCGGGACTGCCTGTTCGATTTCCTCCCAGACTCGGCGAGGAAAGGTAGGAAAGGACTTCCCATGTGTGGTGTCAGCCCTCCTACATATCAGTCTCTCCTGTTTACTACTCTTTACTAGTCTGCAGCTCATGACTCAGCTTGGGGGATGGCCAGTCCTGGTTGAGCCAGTGTATCAAACTAAAGAACAAAAGAACTTGTCCCCCACTATCTCTGTGGACAAGTTGCTAGAGCTTTCTCCAGCTGTCTCTAGCTTCTCTGAGGCAAGAGCTTGAGGTGACTCACAGTAGCCCTCAACATGAAGCTACTCAGGGCCCAGTGGTGCTGAGAGTTGAGGCGCTGGATGCCACACCTCGCGCTATGCCGGCGACCAGAGTTCGGGAGTGAGCTTGGGCACCAGGGGTCGGCAGGGGCAGGTCAAAGATTGAGTGCCTGCGGGCTGCCAGAGAGGGCTTGGGATTGCCCAGCGTGCCAGCGGCTCCGGGGATGGGGGGCACCGCAGCATGTAGGGCAACATGTACTCAGCATGGCTGATGCAAGATAAGGTTACCATGTGCCATTTGTGTCAGGGTGTGTGCCACGAATTGGGGGGGTGAGCACCAGAACAAGGGAAAAGCCTGGTCTGCGGAGTAGGCGATGGCACCTGCCCCCATGCCCACGGCCAGGTCCATCCTGCCTGGCCTTCCAGGTTCCTCTGTCCGGAGGCCTCACCCACAGTCGGAGACTATGTATGCAAGAGCGCCCAAAGAGGAGGGGCAGCCCCATCCTGGAGGGGTTAAGCTGGGGGTGCCAACTGTGGGCTGAGGGGAGGAGAGATGAGACTCAGGTCGGAGGACTTCAGGCAGGGCAGGAGCAGGCAGGGTGCCTGAGAGAGGCCCCATAGATCACGACGAGGGAAAAATAGTAAAAAAAAATGTTTTAAAAATAAAGATACTTGGGCTGGCCCAGTGGCACTGAGGATTGAGGCACTGGATGCCACACCTCGCACTACACCGGTAAACCAGGTTCGGGAATGAGCTTGGGTCTCCGGGGGCTGGCCGGGGAGGAGAGAATCGAGCATCCGATGACAGCTCTGCTCTCCTTGGGCACAGGAAGGATGCATCTCCAAGCGCTAGTGACTCCTTGTGGAGGCAGAGATCACTGCACTTGGGAGTGCTCGCGAAGGCAGGGGAACAGCCGTGGGCAGACATCCTTGCCAGCATGTGGAGTCACATACCAGCTAGACATCACTGCATAACAGAACATGGAAAAACCCAGCTCTGCGGGTAGGGTGACGGCACTTGGCTCCTCATGCCCACCACCGGATCCCACCCACCCAGCTCTCAGTTCCTCCACCCGGCCCTCACCTGCAGCTTGGCCAGAATTTAAGAGCGCCCAAAGAGGAGGGTGGTCCCACCCCAGAGGGGGTTAAGCTGGGGGTACCAGCGGGAGAGGAATGGATTGGGGGGGAACTCAGCCAAGCGGGATCAGGCCAGGATGCCTGAGAAAGGCCCCGCAGGCTGCGACCGGAGGGAAAAATAGTTGGAAAAAAATAACAAAAACATGAAGATACTCTTCTTCATCCTCCTCTTCCTCACTCATGATCTGTGTCGAAGAGTGAGCAAACATACTTACTCCTGAGACATTCCATTCCTCCCTGGGTGCAGAGGTAGACACCTCCCAATTAAATGTCTCTTGCAATTTGTCCTCCCCCACTAGGCTAGGACTCAGACCCTGATTCCACGGGTCTACTGATCCCCTCTGTTACACTGTCCATTTGGGACACAAGCGTGGAAACATCTCTTGTGTTCCAGCTCTTGCAATGGATCAACATCAATTATACAAAGGCAAGAAAAAAACATGGACTCTGATTGGTCAGCCTTGGGCTGGACCCGTGATGTTATCCCAGCACAACATCACGGCTCTAGTGTCATCATTATGGAGCTTGATCCCTTTTTTGCATCTCCTCTTAAGAAACAAAAATATTTTTTCACACTAATAAAAACATTCTTTAAAATTATTTTTTTATTTTATATAACAATGAGCCATTGTATAATAGCAATAATGCCCTCCAGGGTGTGTGTCATTTAGGATAACATCACACCTCAGTTGTTGGACGCACTCGGCCTGTGGCCTCATGCCCAACCACCTGAGGCGTGATGTTATCCTAGCACGACACTCACCCTGTTGGGCATTATTGCTTAATTTTACTTGCTCCTTCTGTAACACACTCTGAAGAACTGTCCCCATCAGGTTCAACCTCGTGCAGCATGCTACTGTAGGCAGGGTCCCCTGCCCGGGTCCATGTGGGAGCCAATCGAATTCTTGTTGCCTTCTCTGGCACTGCAGCCCTGCTCATTCCAAACTTCACAAGGCAGTCCGAGCAATGGGGTATGAGAAACGCATCTCTTCCTGCCTTTAGACACACAATGCATAGTCTCACTGGATAGCTAGGGATTACTACATCTGGGGGTAACCTGTCACCATAGGCTCTCTCAGCCCCTCTTAGTGCTGCCACCTCCTCGGCGATCATAGCTCGGGCATGATCCAGGTAGTGGGGAGTTTCAGAAGCCATGTCTGAAAGCAAACACACACACTTTATATTACTGAATTGCTCACTAGTCACATTTAGTCTCACAAAATGGCTCCCTGCTGCTGTGTCTACATTGCTGACCCCGCCCTGTCATGGCGTCTGTAACTTTTCTCGTGCATCGGAATATGTTCAGCTTGCTCAAAACTGTGTTTCTGATCTTTCTGGCTACTAAAACTACTTTAAACTGCAAACGATTTCTCAGCTGGTACATTTCAACATATTCATACAAATTTTTAAACTGGTAACTTGACTTTGCGATCAGCATAGTTCAGGAAAAAAAATCTATTTACACATGCTCAAAGTCACTTGTAAGCTCCACAGTCTTTCTTTGCACAGGCTTGCCTGTTTGCTGCATCCTCCATATTCAACTCACAGTCCTGCTACTTAGAAATTTATTCTTGCTGAACCCATTCCTTAATTGCATGCAGTCTGTGCTCAGAATTTTCTGTTTGTTGCACCTGCCTTTACCACTCACAGTCCTTCTTTGCACATAAAACCTGCTGTTTGCACACAGGTTTAGCCGGCTTGTCATTCACATGCAGTTTGTTTGCACAGTTTTCTTGTTTACTCACTGAATTCAGTAGCTGGTTCCCTCCGATGGAAGTTTTCGGCCTGCTGCCGATTCCAGGAAGGCCTCTGGGGTGAAACAGGCTGGTGATCCCGCCGATTGTAGCCACGAATGCCTCAATCACTCTCCAGTCGGTCGGACAATGGGTTGAACCTGAAATTACACTGAACTAGTCTGTTTACTAAACTTTAGAATGCTCACAGACTCCTCGATGGTTGATATTGGTCTAACCAGCTCGCATGCCACTCTCTCTCTCCCTCCTCCTCCTCGAACACTCTGCAGCCCATAGACTCTGGCCAGGGGGTGGGACTGGATGTAGCCGCACCAATCACTCAACGCCATGCAAATGAGCCTCTTTGTCTCTCCTCGCTTGCTTTTCCTTCATGGCGATCATCGAGCAGGAGCAATTTTAAACTGCAAACTGTAACTTTTTTCTCGGCTGCAATTTCAGCAGCAGGAGTGCCGTTTTGACCATTTTTACCACAGTTTCTGGACAATTTCTTTAGCGACTCCCCCAGTTTCCACACTAAGCACATGAAACTTTCAGGGCACATATCTGATTCTGTTCCTCAAAGACCGTAATACTTTTGGCATTTGAAAATAGCAGTTTAAAAGTCCTTTAAGCACTTTTGATGCAGAGATCAGGACACACATTTCAATGCTTTACTGTTCATTACAAGCGGAAAACACACATGCAGCACTCTTCTTTTACTGTACTGGAAGGAACACAAGCAGCACATTTGGGTGGCATTTTTCTGGGCACAGCTCTCTTGTCCAAAGCTTCCTTTCTGTTTGGGCTACACCGCTACCAGACAGAAAGATGCTAGACATACCCTCAGCAAAAATCTCTGGTTCTCTCCCCAAATTAAAACATCACCAGACGAGCCCCCTATTTTTTCTAACCCCCCCCCCCGCTACTTTACACAGTTAGCTACCCCTGTCACCCATAACTGGGCACAGACTTCAGAAACATTTAGACAATTGGTACCACCCCTAGCTTTAGGAATATATGCCAGGCTCATTACTCTAGAGCAGGGGTTCTCAAATGGTGAGGCCAGCCTCCCTGGGGAGGCCTCAACCTGTTCCAAGGGAGGCTCAAGCAAGTCTGAAAAAGTACAGTATTTAAATTTTTAGTTTTATGTATTTTGTGTGAAGAGATGAAGCAAACTGAAAGAGGATAATAGTAGGTGAATTTTATGTATTTATTTACTAATAGGTGACAAGGGAGGGTGAATGAGCCAAGGCTCATTTCAGGTGTACCCGGGGAAGGGTAGGAGTGAATACATTTCAAAAGGTAACTGCAAAACACTCAAGAAATACACAATGAACAATAGTGCATACAAATATGAACAATAAACTAATAATGAGTGGTGGTAACTGATAAATTTGTAGATAGATGGCAGAACAGCCCAAATACAAGGGTTGAGCATAGAAGTGCTAAGAGCAATAGCAGGAAGGAGCAAAGTAATCTCAGAGAAGTTGCTTAGGAGCAGGGAAGGAGGGGGAGAGGCAAAGTATGTAGGAAGGTTATTTCATATAGAGAGGAAACAGTGAAAGTAATCTGATCCATGAAGGTATCGCAACAAGGGGTAACAATGGTTCAAGAATGAAAATAGTGGAGCAAGTAGGCTGGCCTTGGGGGGTTACAATAAACTGAATAGTAATATTTGTTTATTTTATTTGTTATTCAGATAACACCTTTGAGCATAAGAGCTATTTTTTAAAGGTTCCACATCAGTATAAGACAAAGAACTGAATGAAAAAACTGAATGTGAGCCAAGTACTCAAATGGGTTTCAATTTATTCATGGTGTACTGCGCAAAGTACAGTATGTTATTTTTCTTTGGGGAGGCCCAAGATTATTTTAGTTTTTGGGGGAGGCTCAAAATCTTTTCCATGGATTTGGGGAGGCTCACTGTGACAAAGTCTAAGAACTACTGCTGTAGAGATCAAGGGTTGGGGGGGTGTACAAAAGCAATTTTAACCTATTTGGTATTTACAAAACCAGGTCCTGAGTAGAGAACTCTTTGCTAGGGCTATGCTAGACCTAATTTTTGGAGGGGTTTCTCAGTAACTCCACACAGGAAGCAACAACGTAACTGTACAGGCCATAGTTGGGGTTCTAGAGTGTGACTTTACTGCAAAAGATGTTCTCTAATGCAAGGGTGGATCCTCAAGGTTTTCACATCGTGGCACTAGGAAGTTGCAGAACAACAAATTGACTGTATCTGACAGAAAACTCTTTGTATTCCCACTCTATAGGACATAGACCATCTTGCATGTGTATTCCCATATGGCATAGGGCATTCCAGTGGCACTGGCCACAACTGAAAACACATTTGCTAACAGAACACTTGTACTTTGTTTCCCACATGTCATAGGACATTGAACATTACTTCTAGTGGCACTGGCCACAACTGAACACACATTTTGCTAAGAACAAGCACAGCCCACTGCAGGGGTAAAATCCTCTTCAGACATTGGCCCTATGTTAAAGTAACCAGGTGCCCTTACTGAACCTATTAGTCCTGAACTGGTTACTGCAGATGGGGGTCTGCCCAACCTTTGCTCCCAAATCCATATTCATCCATTCTTTCAGAGTTGCACCTTAAACATTTGAAATACACTTTGGAAAATGCTTATTGAATAAAACTTTGGCATCCAGCATTTGAATCACTACACTGGTAGTGGAAGAATTAAAGCCCCAAACAATGTGATATAGTCATACCTCTGGACATCACACACTTCAGCCAACTTTAAATGAGAACAGTCTCACACTTGTGAATCCACAGAAAAGTTGTGCATTTTCCTTTTAGCCAGAGAACACAACAGCACAGACATGTGCTTTCTGCAGCAAAAGTCAGATCCTACTCACTGTTAAACATTTCAGACAGCTTCAAAACATCCTTGATCAAAAATGGGATTGCCCCTTGGATCCATTCCCTAGCAGTCCTTTTCACCCCTCCAGGGATGAAAATCAGGAGATCCTAGGGTTGCCACATTTTAAAAAGCCCAAAGTGGGACATTTCTTACTGAAACATGATTTTTCGCATGACAATATGTAATCTCAACCAATGCAACAGACTTGTTTTCTCTAAATAATCTGAATTAAGACTAAGTGTTGTAGTTTGTTAGCTGTTTTTAGTGTTTCTTAGCATTTTAAGGTATTTTAGTTAAGGTATTATATTGTTTTGCAGCATTTAGAGGAAAGTCAGAAAATATTTTTTTCTTCTATAATATCAGGACATGTAGTATTTTTTCATGTTTTTTGCAGGACACAGCTGCTCAAATTAGGACTGCCCTGTGAAAATAGGAACATGTGGTAACCCTAGGAGATCCTGTTACAGACAACAGTTTCCACCACTTCTCTTGGCAAACTGAAGAATTACCAGGACTAGGGTGAGAATGCAAGTCCTCAACTCAGAGCCCTTAGCTGAGCAGTTCTCAGTCCTTCTTCCAACTACAGACTCACACTGACCCTTGTCTCAACATTCTAAACTCCCCTCTCACAGCTGGCTAAGGCTTATATTGCTGCGAGAGTTTCAAATGAGCACATCACTTCCATCTCAGCTGAAACCAAGTAAACAGAAGCGTGAGCAGGTGAAAAACCCATTTAACTAGTTAATCACCAAGCTGCCTCTCCCTGCCTAGCACTGTAACTGAGGGGAGTCCAGTACCCCAGGGGACTGGGTGGTTACACTTAAGTCTGAAAACATTAAAGTAAGTTTGTTTTTTACAGTTTTACAGGTTTTTTTTTTATAGGGATGATTAGCCGTTATACTTGGGGTGCACAGTACTGTTCCAGTACTTTCTATAAATCCCTGCTCATGGCTCTAATGGTCATATTGATTCCAAACTGTTGGGAAGATTTTATCATTTATATTGGTAAACATGTGAGTTCATCAAATTATAAAAGTAACCCCCAAGTGTTTGATCAGTTTTAGTGTTGTACCAATTTTCAGGGGCATTAAGGATACTTAACTTTAATAATGTTGCATATCAATTGTGTCTGTGTGTATGTGTCTTTATGTAATGCTTTACATAAAATCAATAAAATGCAGGGTTTTAAATAACTGCAAAACTGATTAGCACTTTCACGAGTAAAACTGCTAATCATTTGGGACAATGCATAGCTCATGTCTCTATTTACCAGTGTAAACTACTAGAAAATGCATATACATACTTTTTTACAGTTGATTACAATGAAAGTGCTGATTGATTCTGGCAGTTATTTAAAACCCTGAAATGTATGTTTGAAAAAGGTATTGTGGGCTTGAGTGATCAGGAAAGGGGCAGAAATAAAAAAATTAAAAAAAGCACATTTTCACAACCATTTGGCAGTCTAGCGAACTTTTCCTCCTCCATTTCTATTGCTAGTAGATGCTACCAGTAAAAATGAAATCACTTGTGCCCAGTTCTCAGTCACAGTGGTAAGAAATACAGAGTGTAAATTATGGGTACAAACTTGGTGTCAGTAGAAGCAGATCACTGGACATAAAGTGAGCTGCACTGACTATCTGGCATAATAACACTTCGCACAAGAAATGTATAAAAACAAATTGCTTATTTTATTCTTGGAACGAGTGCAGAACAGTCCACAAACAAGCAAACCACTATCCAGGCAGTACTGTTTATGGCCGACGCTGTTACTAGTGTTTTGCAGCACTGTCTCAATGCTTTATCAGTGTCAGTAGAAGCAGGTCACTGTTTGCACTCACTGGCTCCTGTGCCATCTACAGAGATAAAGATGCAAATAAGGCTGCAAAATGCTAATAGTGCAGTACACAAGTTCCATTGCCCCAGCCCCTAATTATCATCTCATTATGGTCCAAATTCTCTCAGCTTTTTGAAATGTATTCTAATCTCGCTTTTTGAAATATATTCTGAGCTCTGTATCTTGTAGCTGGTTTTTCGAACCGTTAACATTGTATTTGGTCTGCCGGATGTTTAAACTGATCACACAGCTAGCCAGAGAGTGTCTAAAGGTGCGTTACAGTGCTTGTGAAAAATTAGTCTGCTTGACTGTTTCAATTTATAATCTCTCTCTCACTCATTCCTGGCTAATCTCCCTCTTTCTTTAACATCTGTTTTGACCCAGGCCTACACCCCCTAGCCCCCTTTAAGCTGCCTAGACCGTAGCTAACTTGCTTTATGATACGGCACTCTACCTTCTCTCCTGGCTCCTCTTCACTGGTGTTTCCAGCTCTCTACTAAGCTCCCCCCCATGTCCCGTCTCTGTCCAGACACCCCGCCAGCTTCCCTGTATGCTGTTCAGACCATAGCTCATCTTGAACTCCAGTACGGTCTTCCATTCTCCAGGGCCTCTCCTAAGTGTGTTGTGCTCTTCACTTCTTTGACCCCCTGCTGTTTCAGCTCTAATCCCCAGCCTTTGTCCTGATAGGAAATTGCCCTACACCTCGTTTCAGTCACTTCTCTAGCTGGCGCCAAAGTCCAGATGCTCCCCAGCCTGATTGCTTCTCCCACCCCCCCCTGCTCAGCTCCATTGTGTTGCTGTTCCTCCCATTGATTATTTTAATTTACTGTTTCTGCCTAGTCTTAAATTTCGCCTAACCACCTCCCACCTTCCTCTCTAGGACGACGCCTTGACCGGGCATCCCACGCCCAGCATCTGCAACAGCAGCAGCGGCCCAGCCAACTCTCGGCTAGCTGTACCTCGCGACCTGCAAGTCCAGCTTCAGGCTCCCCGAGAATAAGGTGTAGAGATGGATCCAAGCTGGGATTTCTGACCCTGCATTACTATTCATTGGGGCTTTAAACTCAGCGGTGCCATTGGCGGTTGCTCTGCGCTGCAGCACAGCCCATTGGCCAGCTACGCTGAGAAATTCTCTTGGCTTTTTGAAACGTATTCCGAGCTTGCTTTTTGAAATGTATTCTGAGCTCTGTATCTTGTAGCTGGTTTTTCATTCCACTTACCCTCCCCCACCCGCGTACTCTTTAATTCCTCTTTTTACACAAATTGGACTCTCCCCATATAATTTCAATAGGTCCATAGGAAACACCCTGTCTTAAAGGAGCTAACACCCCCTGTTTTTTTCTGGCAGCTCCTAAAATAAAAATCTCCATCAAATTGTGGCTATTATGAAGCTCCTAAAGTACCTCGTATTGGCTCTGGCCTTTTTGCTGCCCATCTCAGCTCCACCCACCTCATGCAATGAGGGTAATCTAAAAACAGTACCAAATAGCCTAAACTGTCCTAATTCAATGACTGAACCTGCCATCTCTGTATTCTCACATGGCAATATCACTCTAGGATCAGCTATACTCCCACACAACAATGCCAATCCCATCCCTTCCCCAACCATCACCCTACTCATAATCGCCAGAAGCCACACTAAGTGACACACATCCTGCAGAAATCGTTCCCATGTATTAAAAAAACTTAAAGTACCAGCAACAAGACTGTTTTGTCTGTTACTACTTATCTTGGGAAACATGCATTCTAATCCTGGCCCAAGAGCAACGGCCTCATCTCCACCAGGGAACCAGACCCATATCACCATGGCCTCAATTAACATCTGCAGCTTAATGTCCAAGTTGTGCTCTGCAAGTGTGGGTGGCACAACATAGGCCAGATGTCCTGTCGGTGCTCGAGACTGACTTGGCTCACACCAAGAACCACTGACAATGAAATTCAGCTCAATGGCTATTCGTCCTTTAGACTGGACAGGAATGGAAAGCGTGGGGGAGGTTGGCTCATCTATATCAAGGCCCACCTGCAGGGACAGGCTCTACCACCCATAAACTCAGGAAGTAATGTACAAATGCTCCCAGTAAAACTCTTCATAGGAGCCCAAGGAAAGGGAATAACCATCATCTCTGCCTATATCCCACCCAAGGAGCAGGCCATAGGTTTTAAAGTTCTGTATGACTGCCTCTCCAACACCCACTATCACACTGAGGTGCTAGTCATGGGTGACTTCAGTATTAACTGGTTGTCCCCCGACTCAGCTCACTGTAGAGATGCCCTGTCAGCAATAAATATCAACCAGCCAGTCGATTCCCCAACGCGCACTAATTGTCGTATTGGATCCAGCACCTTACTGGACTGGATACTGTCAAACCACCCTGAATGGATCACCAGCTCAGTTGTTCTCCCAGACTCCATAAGTGACCACTCCCCCATTATCTGTACCTGGACTCACAAGTCGCCTAAACAGAAATCGGTCCTTCACTGATCTTCACGCGCACACACACACACACACACACCACCCACCCCGACTTCCCACTCAGCACCCACCACCCCACACCCTCACTCACCTGAACCTATCGCAGGGCAAAGATCCACTCTCCAAATACTTGTCTTGCTGCTGGAACTGCCAACTGCAATATGACACAAGCATTTGTCAATGCTGAATGTTGTGTTGCTGGCATTGACATTGGTAGTGCAGGAGTTAGAGAGATGCATAATAGGAATGGCGGTGAAGTAGTGAACTGACGCCAACCCCACCCCCACCCTGCAGAGACTGACAGGCATTGGGGTGTGCTTTTGGGTCTTCGGCCATAACGCTCATGCTATTTCACCTCACCCTACCCTGCAGACACCAAGTGTCGCAGTGTGCCATAGGGTCTTCGGGCCTTATGCTCACCCCATTTCATAAGGAAATACACTGAGATGGGTGCAGTATAGGAGAATGGGGTGAGCTTTGGGGCTGAAGACTCCAAGGCACACATCGATGCCTGTCACTGGCTGCAGGGTGGGGGTGGAATGGCGTGAGCATTACAGACGATAGTCCCAAGTCACACCCCTGACACCTGTCAGTCTCTACAGGGTAGGGCATTATGGTTGGAAACCCTAATGCCCCATATGTTAGTTGGTATTTTCACTCCAGATTTTCAGCATGGGCTTTTTGTGACCCCACCTCATGAACAGTGGTACTGTCAGTTTGTTAGCCAAAAGGTGATTTTGCATAGCCACTGCGCCATTTGGCACTACAGGTGCGAAAGCACATTTCGGACAGGGTGTGAAAAATGACAGCTGTACTCTTCATGAGGAGGTGTAAAAAATGGCAGTGTTGAAAATCTGGAGAGAAAATATGAAAAATTGGTCAGTCACGAGCGTGCGTAGAAACTGCGCAATGCACATCCATAACACAATTATTTTGGGAATTTTTTTAACCAGATTTTCAACATAGGCATTTTGGGACCTCTGCTGATGAACAGTGTCACTGTGATTTTGCTAATCTGTCCCGAACATTGATTTCCCACAGTGACCGCACCATTGTGTGCCAGATGTGCGAAAACACATTTGGGCAGGATGTAAAAAATGACAGCTGTACTGTTCATAAGGAGGAGTGAAAAAATGGCAATGTTGAAAATCTGGAGTGAAAATATTAAAAATTGTCGAAGATATGGGCGTGCTTGGGAACTGCGCAACACACACTTGTAACACAGTCATTTTTGGAATTTTTTCACCAAATTTGCAACATAGGCCTTTTGGGACCCCACCTCATGAACAGTGACACTGTCATTTCATTAATTAGTCTCGAAAGGTGATTCCGCGCAGTGATCATGAAATGACATTTCGGGATCGAATAATGAGGTGGGGTCCCAAGAACCCCATGTTGAAAATTCGCAACCAAAATTCAAAAAAATGGCTGAGATATCCACCTAAGTTGAAACCCACCCCCATTTATGCCACTATACAGCTTAACAGCATGTCTTCAGTTTGCGGTTGGCTTTGAAAAATGCAGACGTGTTCCCGCTCCACCGAAGATCGCAGCGCCGACCTCCGGAGGTAAGTATGGGGTGAGGGGTGTGGGGAGGTGGGGTGAGCAGAGGGTGGGTGTGGGTTGGGGTGGGTGCCATGGACAACGGACCGTTTTCTTGTTTTCAGTTACAAAAAAGCCAAAACACTGCACCACAGGACAGTTTATTTCTTTCTTTACAGGTTAAATAGAAAAAATGTTGGGCACACTGGGGTAGGTTCTCAGTGTGCCCCATGACTTCGGGGTGATGGCCACACTGGGTGGGCTCCCAGTCGCCACACAGTGGGGTGGGTGGGCAGGAAGATCTGCCGCGGTTGGCTTTCTGTTAAGTGGAGCACACTGGGGTGGGCTCCTAGTGTGCCACACAGTCTGTGTCTGTGTGTGTGTGTGGGGTGGACATACCGACAGGGGGATTAGGCACCCCCAAATTCGGCTTTCTTTTGGTATTGTGTGGTGGACGGGAGGAACCGCCGCCATGTTTATTGAAATATTTCACCACGAAAGGCTCGTACAAGAGGTGTGTCATCTGTGCGCTGCATGATGAGCTTGTCTCGGATTGCAGCAGCACATTTCTTTCAAGTTGGTGGCACTTTGCATAAACTTGTGTCAGCGCTAGCATGCTGGCTGATTGGAGAATGAGGGATGCACCTTCTAAAGGGTGCCCTGCATTCGCCAACACTGACACACCTCAGCATTTCTCCTACTACCATGAACTGTTGCTTGCACATGCGCAAGACAACATAAAAATAAAGTAAATGTGGTTCATTGTATTTCAGTTGGGTTTTGAACTTTGATAACTTTGTCATGTTTGCATATTTTGGCCCTAAATTTTCAACATGGCCTTTTTGGGACCCCACATCATTTTTTTTTACTTCAGTGATTCAGAAAAGACCTTTGAGCACAAGCTCTTTTGCAAAGGTTCCACATCATAGAATGCAAAACAAAGTATAAAAGGAGAAAGCAAAGGTACATTCCAATGAACGATACAGCTTGGATTCAGAATTTATAGAATAACTCAAAACATAGGTACAAGTTAAAATAACAAGAAAAACACTTTATGGGGGGATAAGCTGCCACAAAGTGCCTTGTCAGTTGACCAGTGGCAGTGGAATTACACAAATCAGGCCTAAAAGGTGATTTTGCAGTCGCGTTGTGAATCACCTTTTGGGCAGGATTTGAAGATTTTCACTGCCCTTGTACATGAGATGGAGTCGTAAGAAGGCTATATTGAAAATTTGGGGTCAAAATATGTCAAAATGGCAAAGTTACGTGCATACGTTGAAATCTTTCTATGCTCACTTGTAACTTTGGTCATTTTATTTATTTATTTTTTTTATACATCCTTTTTTTCCCCTACCTGGCTTCCGGTCTGCCCCAGTCTTCTGTGCATCCTGTTATCCGGCCACCGTCCGGAGTACCCTAGCTCCCTTAGGGACCCTTGCCTTATACCCCTGCAGACTATCCCCTGCGGCGGGGTGGTGGAGCGCCCCTAACTCCGCCTGGTTCAGGATCCAGTGTTCGGCGATGTCCCCCAGAGCCAGGTGTCCCCATAGGACGGCCATCAAGCCGCTGCGACTGGCCACCAAGCCATTTTACCTTGTTCTGCTTACCCCTTGCGAGGGGGGGCATACAATGGCGCCCAGGGAAGGAGTGCACACGCGTCTGCATGCGCTCTTCCCGGCACTGTGCCCCATCTCAGCTCCCCAGTACTTGTTGCCGCTGTACCACCCCAATCTCCGTTAGGAGCTGATAGTGCTCCGACAACTGGAATCCCCCCACCCTGGCGAGGAAGAGCAGTCCCTTGAACTCTCCATCCCTCTCCGCCCCCGCCGACCCCCCAACGACCCGAGTCCACTCCCGAACCCGGGTCGCCGGCATGGAGCGAGGTGTGGCATCCAGCGCCTCAACCCTCAGCGCCACCGGCTGGCAACTTTGATCATTTTAAACATTTTGACAACAAATTTTCAGCATAGCCATTTTTTCACACCACCTCATGAACATGATCGCTGCCATTTTTTTAATCCTGGCCGAAGTGTGTTTTTGCACATGTGATATGGAATGATGTTTCGGTGTTGCAAAATGCCGTTTTGGTGGTGATTTGAAAATTTTCATCTTTCAAGTTGATGAGGTGGGATAATAAGAAGGCTGTGCTGAAAATTTGGTGCACAAATATGCTAAAATGCCCAGGTTATGACTGAATGTACCAGTATTGCAATGTTCACTCATAACTTTGCAAATTTTCAATATTTTGACTCCAAACTTTCAAGATAGCCATTTTTCCATTCCACCTCATAAATGTGACACATGTCATTTTTAAAATCCTGTATGAGATGTGTTTTCACACCTGTGGTGTGAAATGACAATTTGGTCTATATATTGTAAATGGTACATGTCATGTTTATAAGGCGGATCATAAAATGAGTATCTTGAAAAGTTGAGGTCAAAATAAAAAAAAAAAAAATTGTACTGTTTAACAAGCTTTGTGTGTAGTGCCAGTCTTCACCCCAGTGGCCATGGTTTGTGAGCCCGTGCCGGTAAGTTGAATTCGGGAGTGAGCTCAGTGACCCAGCTGGATGGGGTGAGAGTGGGGTATAGCACTGTTATGCGGCCCCCCCAGTCAGAGAATGAAAGGTGCAGGATTGTCTACATGGGCCCAGGTACCATATAGTGAAGACAACTGTCCTCTTGGCATAGAGAAGAAAGAAAGAGCAATCCCACAGGAAATGGACAAAGTTTTTCACAGGCAAAAGCCGCCTCTCCAATGTGCAGGTGATGTAGGAACAATCTCCAATATAGAGTAAACAAGGTGAGGGCGCTTCAAAAAAGATATCTGTAGACAGTCTTTCTTGCTTTCTCAAATTCCTCTTTTTTTATTAGTTTAAAATGTGGCAATCCTCAACGTTTCACCAAGTGTCTCGGCTTTATCAAGAGATGCCCTTATGAAAAAATATATAAATACATAAAATTAAAAGGACTGTCTACATCCACATTAGTACCATCTTATAATACTTTTAAATAAATGTCCACTGATGCCACTTACTACATAAAGTCTCAGTCGTATACTATCACTTTCTCTCACATTAGCATGGATTCCAGATCCTATAGAACAAATACATATACATAATATATAAATGTTTACTTAATCTAACATATCTATCATATATCAATAATAAGAGATGGAACCCTACACCAAAACTGTGATGGACAGTGTTACAACTTTGCCAATAGGTGCTAGTTAATACCTGCCAATTTCACTGTATTGTGAGAAATAATATGTGCCATTAAGATATGGCCTCATTCGATTTATAAAGCTTCATCATATGCCTCTTCACATGTCTTTTCAAGCTAGAGTGCAAATAAGAGAAAACATTTCTATCGACTAAATTAAGACATTTTTTATACTTCAATTATTGTTTTAAACCAATCATTGTTCACAGTCTCTCATTTTTTACCAAGAAAAACTATACCATTGATATTTCTTTTAAATAAGACAAATCTTCTTAGTTCAGACACATGTGAAGCATATTACAGTACCCGCTCCCCCCACAAAACAAAATCACACAAGATTAATCACTTTGCCATATACCCTTTCTTCAGACTTCTTAATTTATATATGCACATATATATGTCCAGAACAACTAATGTCTCATTTTTTATTCCTTGCCCATAAGTTTATATATTTCCTGACTCATAGGAACTTCGATGGCTGTGACTGCAGTATGGTACTAGCGTTCACTTCTCTGTGAACTATCAAGAATCCCTCATTAATTGCTCAAAATCTGTGATTTTTCTGCAAACTTCCTAACCTTTTTATACCATTGTGTGCATTTATAACTATTAAAGTTTCCTTTTTTTGACTTCAGAGGCTATGGACTGTAATGTGGTGTTAACGTTCATCTCACTACGAGCTTCCAGAACGCCCATGCCAACCCCACTGGATTGAAGCGGCACTCAACCGCTAGCCTGCAAAACCCATACTCATTATCTCAAAGTATTATTACTTTCTATTTGTCTCAAATGAACCTCATTATTTTTTGTTCTCTCTGTGACCACAGTCTTCATTCATGAACCTTCCTACAGATTATAAACAGTTTCTGAACTTGTACTAGCGTGTACGATAGCGTGACCACAATCTTCATTCATGAACCTTCCTACAGATTATAAACAGTTTCTGAAATCGTACTAGAGTGTTCATCCTCACCCCAACTTCAAGCATTAATTTTACATCTTTACCTGCTAATTCTTAGAGTCCAGACACAGCTTTGACTTCTTGAAAAGATTCTAATTCTTTAACCCACGGACCTCCTTTCTGCGCGTGGACGCTACATCCGTTAGCCCTAAAGTTTTTTTTCGGTTGCTCTAACACGACTTAAAAGTGCACCTCCGATGACGTCACATAATTCAGCCTTAAAGGTAAACTGTCTTTAAATTCTAGTTTATATGCTTCCCGTTGTCAATCATATCGCAATTGTCATACTCTTCCTATAAATCTTTTATTCCCTTCATTTTCAATCCCAGAGATGTAGCCTCCCCAATCTCTAACCAAAATAATCATAACAAATGCCCCTAAAATTCGTCTCTCATTCACTCTAGTGTCCTCTCTTATAACCTGACTTTTATAACTATAGACAAGCAATAATAATCATAACAGGTGCCCCTAGAATTCGTTTCTCATTCGCTCTAGTGTCCTCTCTTATAACCTGAACTCTTATGACCATAGTCAAACAAAGCTCAGTCATTTGGATCTCTACAAATTCTGTCATTTCCATCTATCTTCGAACTTTCTAATACTTCCTAGTTACCTTCATTCCACTAAAAAAGGGGGGGGAGGGGGAAAGGGGAGGAAGAAAGGGAAAGGTGACTAAACAAAAGAAAAAAGAAGGGGAAGGGAAAAAAGAAGAAGGGGAAAGAAGGGGGGGGAATGGGGAGGGGAAAGGGGAAAAGAGAATAATCCCTACATCTTTATCTCCGACAGCAATTCCAATTTATATCTTTATTTAGACCAATTTTTGGGTCCAACACTTGCATCTCAAAAATCCATTTTGTTTCAGTCCTCTCTACTATTTTATTATAATCTCCTCCCCATCTGGGGGTTTAATCTTCTCTAACCCCCAAAATCTTAGGGACGCCCCTGTGTGTCCTGCTTCCAAAAAATAGTCTACTACTGGGGTAGACTTTTTATTTCTTATATTTGACTTGTGTTCCTGAATGCGTTGCTTAAGAGGTCTTATTGTTTTACCAATATATATCTTATCACACGGGCACTGCAAAACATACACTACCCCTAATGAGTCACATGTAATTGATTGTTTAATCTCATATTCCTTATTATTGTATGGGTGTCTGTATCGTTGTTTTTTACTAGTATGCCCACAGACTGCGCATCTGCCACAAGGTACCATCCCGGGTTGCAAGGGACCCAATAATAGCTGTTTATTATCCAAGGTCTTTCCCTGTATATGGTCAGTATGTACTAGCCTGTCTTTGAGTGTTAGTACTCTTTTTTTGGCTATCCTTGGAAGTGTTTGGAAGACATTTTTTTCCATAGGGTAATCTTTTAAAATTGGCCAGTGTTTGTTTATTATCCCCTCTTATCTCTTTCATTTTATGGTTATGTTTCATACTAAAGACTATTGGTCTATCTGGTTGAATGTTCCTATTTCCCTTTAATGCTTCCATCTGCGTGACATCCCTCACCCTTTTCCTTGCCCGATATAGGGTCTTTCTACTATATCCCCATTCCTTAAATCTGTTGTAGGCCACCTCAAGTTCGTGAACAAAGTCCAGTTCTTCCCCCACAATTTCTACGAATGCGTAAAAACTGTGAGAAGGGAATACTCTCAATCAGTCGTTCCGCATGATAACTATTTGCATGTAGAACTGTATTCCGTGCTGTGTCTTTCCTATGTAGTGTTGTAGTAAGTCCCCCTTCCCCTTTTAAAACCCTCACATCTAAATAAGGTATGGAAATTACACTATAATCCATCGTGAATCTCAGGTTAACATTACAGGAGTTCAGATATTCCAAAAACAACAGAAGATCACAATCTGTACCCAGCCACAATAAGAATAAATCATCTATATATCTCTTATGTAATTTGATGAATTGAAAGAAATGATTATTCCGTTCATCTAATATATAGGTGTTTTCAAATTCTGACATATATGCATTTGCATACCCTGGCACCATTGTAGTCCCCATG
This sequence comes from Neoceratodus forsteri, assembly GCA_016271365.2. Taxonomy (NCBI): domain Eukaryota; kingdom Metazoa; phylum Chordata; order Ceratodontiformes; family Ceratodontidae; genus Neoceratodus; species Neoceratodus forsteri. The sequence continues at coordinate 515,915,664 of CM028135.1, read as the reverse complement.
GCTGTTCCTCTCATCTGTTTGTAAAAAGCCTTCTCAAATCTAAAATAACTATTAGTGAGAATAAATTCTGCCAACATTAATAATGTCCCTGTTCTCGGGTGTATTCCCCCTTCTCTTTTATCCAATAGTTTATCCATGGCTAGAATCCCCTCTTGGCATAGAGCCCTGCACCTCTCCACCCTTGTGTGGCAGAGTGCCTTGTGTATTGGCTAACAGATGCACTCTTTGCCCCGTGCATCTGTATCTGTGGTCACATGGAAGCTCAGGGACCACAGGGCCCTGCGCTTCCGCTGTTCACCAGACAGCTTCATGAATTCTTCACATCCATAGCTGCATGGAAGTGCAGGGCCCTTGGATGAAATCTTCCCCTGGCACAGGGCATCTGTGCACTATCACTACCAAACACCTGCATAGCACATACATGCAAGCAAATGTTCAGCATTGTCAAATGCTTGTTTATCAAGCATACGTTCCTACCGGTTGTATATGGAGTTGCAGCCCCCACACACACACACAGTTGCTCATACTGTTTTGCATGGGCTGTGTGCTTACTGTGCTCTTGTACCTGTGTGCTTCTTATGGTCATGGCTGTTTTAAGTGTTTGCACTCATGCTCAAAGGTGGTTAACAACTGCTTTTACTAGTTGTAAACTGCTAGAATGCAATTTGCGGTTAATATGGTACACTTTGACTTTGTAGTGGTATTTGCACTTATACAAAATGTAGTTGATGTCTCTATATCAAGCACTTTTCATGAACACTGATGTTACAATAATCGTGTGTGTTGTTTTCTAGCTGTTATTGTTAGGGATGAGAAGATCTGAGGATGCAAATTAATTTGGCTTTGACACAAATATGTATGGTAATTTGTAACTTCCCCATTTCGTCCCACATTACATTTAGGTCCTTCACACAAAGAAGGCTTTTTACATCATCTCTGGCTTTGTAGTGCCACTTAAATTTCTAAAAGTCTTTTCAGTATAGTTGGGTCATTTTCCAGTGAAGTGAAAATGAATGTAATAGTGTTGTATGCAGCTACCACTAGTCATACCCAGCCTTTTAAATTACTTTACAAACCATGCACTGGGTACTGGTAGTACAGGGACTGTATGCAGGAAAATGGAGCAGAAGTTTAGTAAACTCACTAGTTTCTCACACACAGTTGTGGACAATTACACGAGAATCTGGTACACTAATGGCACGCATGCTGGCCAGGACACTGGGCCGTTGCATCCTCTCTTCAGTATTGTACTGCCATGGAAACTTTTAACTCGGGGCTCTTGGGAACTAACCCTGCAACCTCCACTTGCATATGGTTTGACCCTGAGCAAATCACTTAACCTCCCTGTGTTCCCAAGACACACCTGGAAATGAGTTTTGGCTCAGTGTGCCTTTCCTGGCCAGAGATTTTAAACTCTACGCACAAACAAAAGAAAGAGTCCCATAAGAACTGGCAGTGGTTTGGGACACAAAGTTTGCCATATAGTACATGTGTTGTATCCAGGAGATACACTGGTAGTGACCTTGGGGATGGTTTAGTCCAGTATCCCAGGATCTAGATTGGGGAGTCCTGCATTCCAGAATGTTAGAAACTCTGGAGAGTCCTGTTTTAATTTCCACTTGAGATTCATCACAGAAATGAGAATGGATGTGGGGAAATGAAGTTTTAGGACCGAAACTTTGGAATTTCGATGTGTACCAGGTTGCCATAGATGTCAATGCTCTACCCCTGTCTTATGAGCTCAGATAAGGTTGAGAGGCCTGGGTTAGTAACGCCTATGCGGACTCATTACCCAGTTATGTTGAGTTGACGTTCAGATGTTTTATGTGGTGTCTCCACCCAGGGAAAGATGAAGTGGGCTAAGTAATAAGCTAGTACTGCCCACAAGGAATCATTACCAACCCACTGTGGTCCCCAGTGCTTCCCACACAATTCAGCCAACAGCTGGGCAAAAGTGACACTTTTTGGTAAATTACAGATAATATGATCACACAAATAATATACTTATGGGTCAGTAAATACCACGTGGGGGGGCTTAAAACATAAATTAAATTGGACTCACTGGTATAAAAAATGTGGATCAAAGGTGGAACCTACTGGGTCAAAAACTAATCAATAGCAGATTCTGTATAGTTCACTCTCCCTTCCTTTAGATATTGTTATAGAGTAGGTGCATCAGTCTGGACACAGTAGTGGAGGGAAGAGGGGTAAATTCTGGACAGGCTGCAACTTTTGCCCTTTCCATGTTAGCATTGTCACTGACTGGGTTTCATGGGGGGGGGGGTCAGTAACTAGGTCCAAGGAGGGAGGAAGGAAAGGATTAAGGCAGTCAAATAATAGTGGATATTTAAAAGGCCCTGTGTTGCCTGGCATAGCCTTCTCACAACCAACACAGTGCTCGGCCCGAACTGTACTGTTGGGTTGCTACCCCTTTCTCCGCTTGTACCAGTGATAAATAACAGTTACTTACTGTAACAGTGAATCTTTAAGAGAAGTTCTTCCATTGGCCCACATAGCAAAGGTTCGGCCCACTAGAGGAGATATCCTCGATGAAGATCCCCTAGTCCTAGGGAACAGAAGTCTGAATACCCAGATGTTGGACTGTGTCAGACCTGATGACATTGCACATGGTTAGCCAACGCTGGCCTAGGGAACAGAAATCTGAGTACCCAGATGTTGGACTGTGTCAGGCCTGATGACATTGTACATGGTTAGCCAATGCTGGCCTAGGGAACAGAAATCTGAGTACCCTTATGTTGGACTTTGTCAGGCCTGATGACATTGCACAGGTTAGCCAACGGTGGCCTAGGGAACAGAAGTCTGAATACCCAGATGTTGGATTGTGTCAGGCCTGATGACATTGTATGTGGTTAGCCAACGCTGGCCTAGGGAACAGAAGTCTGAATACCCAGATTTTGGATTGTGTCAGGCCTGATGACATTGCACATGGTTAGCCGACACTGGCCTAGGCAACAGAAATCTGAGTACCCAGATGTTGGATTGTGTCAGGCCTGATGACATTGTATGTGGTTAGCTGATGTTGGCCTAGGCAACAGAAGTCTTGAGTACCCAGATGTTGGACTGTGTCAGGCCTGATGACATTGTATGTAGTTAGCCAATGCTGGCATGGTATGAAACAGCATCACAATGATGAAACCCCGAAACTGTAATTTCTGGCTGGTTGGAGAAGTCTATTAACAGTGGAACACCTAAACTGTCATGCTATCAAACTAGAACTAGTAGGTGTTGCAGGACCACAGTCCCTGATTTAATACTTTTGCTTACTGTTGGGCTGGTAGGCCTTGGTCTTTGGCTGCATTCCTGGCTGAATGTATCCACTCCCTCCCGCAGTCCTGTATTGCACCTCTGGCAGCTTCCTCTGCTGTCCTCTGCCAGTGGCTCACTCTTGCACCTTAAGCAGGTTCAGCTGGGCTCTCATTCCTTTGGTGTCTCAGAGTGTTTTGAGGATCGCAGGCCTCTGAAACTTGCCTCTACAGTGCCCCAATGCAACCCTCTTTGCAGGCTGTCACCTAGCGATGGTAGTTAGCATGGTGGCTTTAGGTTATACTGACTCTGTTGTAGTTGCAGACCTTTCAAGTTGGACCAGGAAAAATGTCTTAGACTGCATGCTGAGACTCAGATGCATAGTGGCTTAACTATGCAGTCTGAGGCCCACAGCTGCAGTTTCAGTCTCTCTCTCTTGCCCCCTCCCTCAGTCTCCTCCTTGGTGGTTATACGAGCACACTTTTTTGTTAATTTTTTTATTTATGTATTTGGTAACCGGGTAAGTACGCTACTCCAAGGGACCATTTACAGGCATGACTCAGGCCATGTAGATGGCACATACGAAACAGGTTGCATCATAATACAGAGATAAAAAACAACAACAGTTTACGGTAGTGTCGATGATACTTGGTTACAGTAGATTTGAAAACGTGGAAAAACAGGCAGGGTCATTAAGATAGTAGAATAACAGATACTTCACAGAGAACACAAAGTATAGTCAATATTTGTCCCTTTATAAGGACCTGGTTGAACAATGAGATAATGCTTCAAGAGTACATCACAACTGGTGTCTATGCTAGCAGTTACAGGCCGACATTGAATTAAGTGTATTTCTTAAGTGCTTTTGAAGGTCAAGGGGAATTCAAGATTTTGGAGTTCATCTGGAAGGGCATTCCAAACTTTTCGTGCTGCCCAAGAGAAGGCTCTTTGTCCCATGTCAGCGGATATCTTGGCACATTCCAAGCACCTGTTAGCAGAGACCTGAAAATATGAGAGTTCTGTGTTTAAGGATTAGCAGACACGACAGCGGAGACTTTGTCCCCTCATGGAGTGTTTTGCAGATGAAAGACCCTAGCATTAGGTTCCTACAGACCTGCAGAGGGAGCCATCCTAGGGTTTATATAATGTACAGTGGTGGGTGCTGAAAGGAACTTATGTAATAAACCTGCATATATTGTTGAATGCAGTGTTCAGGCGATTAAGAAGCTGCGGTGAGGCAAGGGAGATAATGGGGAGCAGTATTCCAAGATGGGTAGGAGGGTACTCTTACCCAATACTAATCTCGCTCCAGGAGTCATAAATTGTTTAAGCCAGTAGCAGACACCCAGATGCTGGTTAAGCTTATTGATTGCCTGGCCAATGTGGGTAGAGAAGGTGAGTGAGGGGTCAAGAGTCACACCAAGGTTCTTAAAGTTATTTACCTGCTCGAGGGTGGTACCATCTGGGGGCAGGATTTTGAGGGAGAGTAGATTTTTTTTTTTATTATTTTTTATTTCAGTTCTCGGATTAACCATTTGAGCTCAGAGCTCTTTACATACTGTAGGTTCCACATTAGTACATATCAGGACAGAGGATTGTCACAATCAAAGCAAATAGGATTAGAATGAAACATTTGGGTACACATAGTCATTAAACAAAGTAATGAAAAAAAATACAATGATAACTAAAACTGGATAAAGTAAACACAGTCAGATACATACAGGAACAGACTAAATAACTGTGCCCAACAGGGGACCTGTTAGTTGTCAGCAACTCGAAGGAGTTAAAGCATAGAAGTGCTGGAGAGAAAGGGTTGGGGGGGATGAGCCCCAAGTGCAGTGTGTACAAGAGAGAGAGAGAGAAATTTGAGGTATACCTGGTGACTTTTCCCCTCTGAATTAACTGTGCATTGAAGGCTTGCACTTGCAGACAGTAGGTCTGCTCTTACATCAGTAGCAGATGTGCTCTCCAACAAACACAACCAGAAGATGACAGTTCTGCTCTTCTTCTACTGTCTCATGCTAGAAGATCCCCCCAGTCTGTCAGTAGCAGGCTTCCTCCTAATCCCTGACAAAGCCCTATGGCCGCTGCCACCCTAACCCAACTCTCCCCTCACCTCCACTTTCCTCACTCTGTGACAAAGTCCTTTCAGGCTTCTCCCACATTTCCATGTGAATAACATCTGTTTGTCTCCTTCCATGTTTTGTTTTTTATTTTTATTTAACTGAGGCCTATTTGCCTGCTACATGGATTGCTTGTTAGCTATTGTGAACTCTGAATGTTCAGAAACCAATTGTGTACCCCGAATGCTCAGTAACCTATTGTGTGCCCCTAATGTTCTGTAACTTATTGCGTACCCCTACTGTTCTGTAACGAGTTTATGTACATTTGTCTCTCGTCCATTTGACATGGAACCTTTGTAAAAGAGCCCTCCCGGCTCAAAGGTATTAATCTGCAATCTGAAATAAATAAATGATCGTCTAAGTGCTGTTACTTTCTTGGAAGGGTCTGGCTGGCTGTCTCTCAAGGGCTTATTGGTCACTGCGTGTGTGTTGTATTAGCGTGAATGAGGCTGTGGTGTGTGTGTGTGTGTATATATACACACGTGTGTGTGTGTGTGCGTGTGTGTGTGTGTACAACTGCTGGAGCTGAGGACAACAGCAGGGAGCTGAGACCAAAGTGGGCAGGCACATAAGAGTACTACCCTCCCTGATAGTGTAGTCGCCCCACTCCCTAATCCTATCCTGGTTTTAATATATAACACCTTCCCTGGTAGTCTGGTGGACCCCTCTGTAACCTATTTTCTGTATCGCCTCGCATTAGAAGCATAGTCAGTGACAGCAGATAAAGACCAGTGATTTCATTCAGTCTGCCCAAGTTCCCTGTTTAGCACATGGGCCCACTGTCACTCCAGGTTCCTAGCCCTACTCAACCTCCCCTCCATTCTCCCCCTTGACTCAGCCGCCCTGAGCGACTACTATAGAAACAGAGACAATGACGGCAGATTGTCAATGGGGAGTTAAAATACATAATGTTGGAGCTAACAGAAAAGGAAATGATGGTAAGTATGAAGGAAGTTCACCTTACTGTTTCTATTTATAAAGCCCTCTCTAGTTGCCTAGTGGGACCCTGTTGTCATTATCCTTACCAATCCTCCATCTTCTGGCCCTGAGATGGCAATCAGCACTTACCCTCTGTTGCCTGCCAGTAAGTACCTCAAGCGCAGTCGTCCAATACGTAAATGACTTAATTGATTATTGTGTTTGCATGAGTAGTAACCCTGTTGATATTGGTTATCATTCCCAAAGGGACTTTGGCAAAGTACAGACATGGTTGTTTAGCAAGGGAATGCTACTAAAGACTGCTAAGACAAAATCTTTGTCCTTTGGTGCCTAGCAAAAGCTTAAACAACTAGAGCTTTCTCTTTATTTCACTGATTTGCACAGTAGTGAAATTGAACATATGAAAAATTTTCAGTATCTTGGATTTATTTTGGACCAAAGTTTGACATTCCAAGATCATATTGATTATGTAGTAAAAAAATGTACATTCTCGGCTTGGGCAGTTGTACTGGCTAAAAAACATTTATCCGTTCATTCAAGAGAAGTATCAGCTCCATCATTGCTGTTATCTGCTATTGATTACAGTCTTCCAATATATTCCTCAGCTACTGTAACTGCTCTGCAGTGAGGAAAAAGTATCATTCAGATTGTAGATTTGCTGGCTCTGCCCTTCATTCTGCTCACCGTTGCTGTTTGTATGGTAAACTGGAATAGTTACTGCTTTGTAAAAGGGTTAACTTTTTCAGTATAATAACACTTAAAAGGTTTTAGAGTTCCCAAGTTTTTTTCTTTTATGTCTAGTGTTTTTGATTGTTCCAAACTACATTCTACTAGGTCTGCTCAAACTAATGTTTTGTGTCTTCCTTTTTGTGAGACTTCCTTAGGACATAGATTTTGGCTGTACCATGTTATTAAGTTGTGGAATGCATTGCCAGAGTCGTCATGGTCAATTACTTCCTTGTTCGTTTAAAAAAAAACTTTATTATTTTTTTTATTTATTATTTATTTGTGTCTAGGATTACAAAGTACCTTTGAGCCAAGGCTCTTTTACAAAGGTTCCACATCATGCTGGTTACAGGGTAACAGACACTAAAACATAAAACAGTTACAGGTACGTGGTTTTAGACAGTAACTTTGCTTGGCAAAATCGGACTGAGCGATGAGTAACTCAAGAAACAGTAGGAGGAAGAGGGCAAGAAGGGGAGAGGGCTGAGGGTAGGGGAAGGCATAGGTGTAGAGGGTCAGGGTGAGGCAGCCGAGGGGCCTTGTCAGGACAGACACAGGGCAAGTGCATTAGAAGTTGCATTGGACAGGTAAGTGCAAGAAGAGAGGACAGAAACTGACACCTATAAGGTCAGAAGCAGTGTAGGGAATGAAGATGTTATGGGGTGCAAGCACAGGTGGAGGTGCCAGTTATAGAGTGGCAGAGCTTTTTTTTGAACGCTGCAAGCATTGCTGTGGATGAGGTGTCACTAGAGAGCTCATTCAGCCAACTCAGAGCCCTGTAATGCAAACGACCTTTGGCCTTGGGACGTGCGGCAGCAGGGGATTTGAAGGATTTGGGGCTTAGAGTTCCAGGTGTTGCGGTTGGTGATTTTGGGTTTGAGGAGGGTGCTGACTCCTGGTGGTGCCTTTCCCATCATGATTTTCTTAGCAGTGATGCAGGTTTGGTATTTGATTCGGTTGTTCAGTTGCAGCCAGCCTGTTTTGGAGTAGACGTCGCAGGTGTGGGTGAGACGGTGGGAACCAGTAATGAGTTGGCAGGCTTGATTGAGGGAAGTCGAAACACGCCTGAGAAACGGGGTTGTGGCAGATCCATAGATAATGAGACCGTAGTCAATGATACTGATGTTGGAGCTATGGACAGCTATGGACAGAGCTTCTGGGGTTAGCTGTTTCCTATGTCGGAATAGTAGGCCCATCCTGGTGTTGGCTACTTTTGCCACATTATTGATGTGTGGGACATAGGAGAGATTACAGTCAAGGGTGAGACCGAGGTATTTGAAGGTGTGAACTTGTTCAAGGGTGATTCCTTGCTTGGTTTTTATGGAGAGCTGATATTGTTGGTGTTTGTTTTGGGAGCTGCAGAAGATCATGGTCTTTGTTTTTTTTTCTGGTTAAGTATAAGTCTGTGTTTTGTGAACCAGTTTTCGACTGCAGAGAAGGCCTGTTGGAGGTTACCTTGTAGATGGACTGGATCATGGTGGGATGCCAGGATGACAGCATCATCCGCATAGAGTAGGATCTGTTCAGGGCAGGATTCTGGCAGTGAGTTCAGAAAAAGGACGAAAAGTAGGGGGCCCAAAATTGAGCCCTGTGGGACACCAGACCGGACTGGTCTTTGGTCTGAGAGTGTGCCAGCAATTCTCACTCTTTGGGAGCGGTTGTCTAAGTAGCTTTTGAACCAGTTCATCGAGTTAGGTGACAGCCCTGCTAGTCGAAGTTGGGCAAGTAGGAGATTGTGGTTGTCGGTATGAAAAGCTTTAGTTAAGTCGATGAAGGTGGACCCAGTAAGATAACTGTTATCGAGTGAGTGATGGATTGCACCAGTGAATTCAAGTAGCGCCGTGGAGGTGCTATGACCTTTTCTAAAGCCATGTTGCTCCTTGCACAGGATGTTGTGATTATCTAGGAAGTCGGTGAGCTGGTCTGACACAATCCGTTCTAGGGCCTTGGAGAGTGGAGGTAGGATGGAAATTGGACGGTAATTCTCAGTAGCTGTTTTGTCACCACTTTTATGAATTGGGGTTACCGTGGCAGGTTTTCATAAGTCAGAGAACTGGCTGAGGGAGAGGTTGAAAATCCTGGTCAGTGGTCGGAGTACTTCTTCAAGTGTGAGTGATAGCAGTTTGAGGTTGATGGAGTCACTGCTGGCTCTGGAGTTGCAAATGGCTTTGGTAACGTAGCTGCGGAATTGATGCATTTTTACTGCTTTAAAGTAGAAGGGAGGGTGGCTGGGGGGGCAAGGAGAACCACCTTATCGAAAAAACCCTGTGGGAGTACAGCACTGAGGTCCGTGAAGGTGTAATTGAATGTATCAGCAATGAGTTTCTGGTCAAGTGTAGTTTCACCATTTATGTTGAGTACTGACAGGGGTGATTTAGTTTGCTTCCCGGTGACTTCTTTAATGTTATTCCAGAAGTCCCTACCGTTGCCCCATGAGTTAATGAGAGCATTATGGAAATAGGTGGTCTTCGTATCCTGGATATATTTGGTGCAGTCATTTCGTGCACATTTATAGTTAGCAATATTAACTTATCTCCCGGTGTTTCTGGCAATCTCCCAAAGGTGGTCTTGAGCTTTTAGTTGTCTAAGTAGGTCTCCGGTGAGCCAGAGGTTACAAAGGGCTTTGGCCTTGTGCTTCTTGAAGGGTGTAAATATGTTGCATGCTTGGTTGAAGATCCTGATCTAAAACAATATTGTCTTAACCTCTCCCAGTGCTCATATTATGACCGATGATGTATTGTATCTTGTTGTTTTATTGTTTGCATAGTTTTATTGTTTGTATTTTTCAGTTCACCCATGCAAATGGGCATTTGATGCCCTAGGGTTTTAACCAGTTAACAAATTTTAAATAAATAAAAATAAATAAATACAGTAAATAATTGATGGCATACCTGATGACTGCACTTGCATGACATAGATGGTGGCCAGCAGCAGAAGGTAAATGCCGTCAGCCATTTCGGTGCCAGTGGTGGTGGTGGTGGTGGTGTATGATAGCGGGGTGGAGCAGCAGCCATCAGAACGTTTGTTTTTTTTCTGGGTTTGCTGACGGCACACATACTTTATTTTTAAAAAGTGAAATTGTACTGAAGTTTATTTGCGAGTTTGGCAATTTGCAGTATTTGGCTCATGCATACCTTTGAGAGAGATCTGGAGTGTTCCGTGATGGGGAATCTGAAAAAAGGAGCCAGAGATGGCAGCACAAGGAAAGGCCAGCAGACTGTGGGGCAGAGTGGAGGAGAGAAATTGGGTAAGGCAGCCGAGCAGGTGCTTTAGAAACAGCATTGCAGGACAATATGCACACTATTACAGCTTTAAATTAGCTTGTTGCTGCTTTGGATCAACATTTTGCTGTCCTGGACAATAAGGTAGAGAATTATCAAGCCCTTCTTTTGATCTGTGATTCCTTCTTGCAAACCCTGGCCACAGATGCTAAAGAAGCTGTGGAGACAGCCCTTCATGCTACCACAATTGCCTGAGGCTTAAAGAAAATAAAGCACTGAGTTATTGCCTGGAGGCGACTGAAAACTACACTAGGGAGGACTTATGGTGACATCACCGCCCATACAGCAGCAGGGCTGTTGAGCTCTTTATGTTGGGTCTTTAAATCAGATATAATCCTGCTTAAGTATCCCATCAGACCACATTAAATGTAATATTTTTAACTTCTTACCATGCCAGCTCATCAAAAATGTAAGGAATTTGTAGCTTACAGCCCTAATCCAAAATGGTCGCAGAGGGTGGTTAAGGATGGTTCCCCTGACCGCGCCATGGAGATGGAGGGAGTCGAGAACATCACTGTTAACTTCTGAGTTGCTGGTAGCGCAGCTAAAGACCATCAATTCGACCTTGACAAAGCTGGAGGAAATGGTGGCCTGCCACCCAGGTGGATCTGAAATTGATGCAGGCACATATGATGGACACTGAACAGGGGCTAATGAAGGTCTCAGCTCAAATGGGCAGTCATAATGCAGCTATAATAGCTATACTAGAGAGAATAGACGATGACAGCCAAATTTGACAATTTAGAATCCCACTCGTGGCATAATAATATAAGGGTATACATCATTCCAGAAGGATTGGAGAGCGGCAAAATGACTGAATAGTTGGCCTCTTCCCTGAAAGAAGTGCTGGGCCTCCCGATGGACTTAAAGTGGACCCATTGTACCTTGGCATCAAAGCCCAGGCCGCCCGAGGCTAGGCTCCACTCTGTAGTATTCAGATTCCCAAACTACAGAACTAAGGTGCTGGTGGACACCAACATAAGGGAAAAATAAGTGTTCTTTGGTGATAAGTGATTGTATCTAGACCATGACTTTATTCCAAAACAAAAGGAACAAAGATGCAAAATCATGGATGTAGTAAAGCTGTTAATAGAAAAGGAGATAAAGGCACAATTATTCACCCCAGCTCAAATGAAGATCTTTGAGGACTCGGGAACTAAATTCTTTAAAAAACAGATGACATGACTGACACTCTAAAAAACCATGCAGTCACTGCACACTTCTCTGGCAGAGTTCACAATCACTGCACTCAAGAAAGAGTTCCACAAACATGCCTGAACACCCATGTTCCTGGACACAAGGGGACAGAAGCAGAAAGCAAGCTCAGCAGCAGTGGTGTGGAAGGAGAAATGTATTTATTTAAAATGTTGGTAACCTGGAAAAGCACACTGAGCTGGACCTCGTTTCCAGGTGCAGCCCTGGGGGAGGGGGAGTGGAGGTGGAGGAAAGAAAACACAGCAAGAAAACATAGGTGAATGCATAGCACAAGGTACAATAAAATACATGACGTTTAACAAACCGTACACAATAGAGTGCAAGAATACTGCACGTTATACCAGATATACAATAAATACAAGCCGAGAATGTACATAGGTGATTGCATGGCCCTGAGTACAATAAAATATAGGATGTTTTACAGACTATATACAATAAAGTAAGAAGAATATTGCAAAGGTATACCATAAAACCAATTAGTACAGGTAAAATATAAATGAAGATATGGCAAAAGGGAAGAAAATCTGCCTAGCCTCTACAAGATAGAGCAGATTCCCAGGACTGAGACACCTGAGATTGATGTATCATTTGAATTATGCTACAAAGACTGCTTTGTCAGGATTAACTCTGAGACCTGACCATTTGCCCAGTTAATAGACATTGCGCTAGGACACAGTACACAGTCTGAACTCCTTACTGGAGAATCTTTCCTATGTTTTTCTACCTTTTTATATTAGTTTAATCTACTGTTTAAACAAAAGTAATGGTTTGGTTAACGCACACAGTGCTAGAACAAGATGTTTTTTTTGGGGGGGTGAGATTCATATTCAAGAGAGTAGCAGTGTTGTGGGGACCTGCTCCTTGGGGCTATGGTGTTTTGTGTATGTATCAGCCGGGTCAGACAATGGACTGCCCGAGACTTCCCGGGGGTAGCATTCTTGCAGACAGCAGTTTTACAGAAGGTGTTCTGCTGGAGAGGCTGCATAAGGTGACAAAATGGTGCACTCTCAGTCCTACAGATGCTCAACAAACTGCTTTGTGTGGCCAGTGGGTGAAGGGGTAGGGGGTTCCATCAGGCACTAGCCACCTACTGGTGCAACTCGGGGACCAGAAGTTATGGAAAGCCCACAGGCAAGCCAAGGTCTGATTCCTGCAAGAAGCAGTTGGTACAAAGTCAATAAGGTAGGCCCCCTCAGTTGATGGCTGGCACCTGGTTTTGTGCGTCAATACCTGCTGGTTGGTGAAATACAATGCAGTCAATTTAGGTTTATCTGCTGTGGGCCAAAGGGAGATGTGCACCGGGAGCTGTGGTCCTGTGGTGGTGGTGGGGGGTCGGCAGAGCCACAGGAAGACAGTTACCTGTATGGACTACCTGTGGATTTAAACACAGCACTGCCCAACCACTCAGAGTTCACTGGTTAATGGCAGTAATGGTCGGGCACAGTTTCTTGGGGCAGTCAGTGGATGGAGCCAGTGAGGACTGTCACCTTTGCACCAAAAATGATAGAGCACAATATGAGACACTACACGGGGGCATACAGAAACATCATGGTAACTCCCTGTGGCAAAACTGATTTGGAAGTTGTGCATCCAGTTGACGCAGCTCAGTTCAAGGTATGGTTATATGACTCTCTGAGCTTACTGCCTGGGGGACCTGTGCATCTGAACATGGTGAAAAGAAGGGATGCGAGGGAGGAGGAGAAAACTAGATATATATGGTAGGAGACTTAAAAAAGATCTCTTTCAGTGTGAAGAGCATCAGTAATCCATTTAAAAGAGAACACCTCCTCCAGGACCTTAATAAACAGAAGGCAGTGGTGGCCCTCCTCCAGGAGACGCACATCACCCAGAAGGAGCACAGAAAGTTGTTGCAGTCCTGGGTGGGGATCTGATACTTGGCATCATATGACTTACATCTCCATAGGCAGGGAGTGGCAGTTTTCATCCATAGGACACTGCCCCTCACACTTACAGGAACAACGTTTGATCCCAGTGGCAGGTGTGTTAGTATAGAGGGGCAGTATCGAGACACTGCCATGTACGTCATTAATAAATAAGTCCCAAATTGTGAGGTGGACTGAGACACCTTTTTTTTCTGAATATTTTTACTTCATTACCTTTTTCTGCCTCACAATTTGTGTATAATTGGTAGTGACTTAACTGCACGAGAGGCTAGATAGAAAGAGTCTATCATGAGGTGGAGAAGGGACTGGCAGAGCAGACCATGTCTTACAAAGATTGATAAGGGAGCTAGGATTGCAAGATTCCTGGCGGTTCATGCACCCACTTGATATAGCCTTTACTTTCTGCTTATTCCTGCAGAAATCCTGTTCCAGAATAGACATGGTCCTGGTGAATAGTGAATCAGCGCACATGATCACTGACTCAAAAACTGGCACCTTTGCATTATCTGACCATGCCCCTATAGCTGTTAATTTCCACCTTGTTAAACTAAAAGAGTCACGCTGTGGCGGATGAATAATTCATTACTGAACAAAGCAGAATTTTAAGGAATTCATTGTCAGAATAATAGAATATGAGACACCTCGAGGAGCAAGATGGTGACCACGCTGGGCTGCTGTTTAGTGGGAACTCTGGAAAGAGCTAAAAATCATCCCCTGTAGTACTTACTTCTGTGACACATCATTATGGCCACATGCTCGACCTGGTGTTCTCAGTGGTGCTTGAGGTAATAAACCTCAAAACTGATCAGGTCGTTTGGTCTGATCATTGCACAGTGAAGTTCTTGTTTGGGGCCCCCCTGAAAGTCCCTTCCCTGCTGAGATGGTTACTTATCGCCCTTTGAGTGGATTGTCCTCAGAGGGACTGCTGGCTGTAGCTGACTTATCTAGTGTAGATGCTGCATGTGCAGTTGGCACAGGTGAGGCGATGGCCGCCTATAATAAGGTGGTTTCCAAAGCGCTCAATGCCATTGCACGAGTCTGTCTATGACCCAGATCTTCTCACTTGAGATCCCCTTGGTTTGATGGGGATCTCTAGGCAATGAAGATCAGGGGTCAGAAGTTGGAGCATTGCTGGTGGAGGACCCGGTTGGAGGAGGACAAAATGGTCTTGCATGCTCATTATTATGAGTACCAAGGGGCAATCAACCGTAAGAAAGCAGAGCTCCTGTCCAGGGAGATTGCGGCAGGGAAGAACAGACCATCTCAGCTATTTCAGACTGTGGACAGACTTTTACATCTAGTTTGTCTACAGCCGAAAAAAGCCTTGTCAGTCACTCTGTGTGAGGAGTTTGCTCTGTTCTTCTCCGACATGGTGTCCTCCATCCGGTCAGGGATCCCATTAGTGAGGCAATCTTTGCCTTGCAGTGGTTGTCGTGGGGTGAGCAGAGGCACTCCATCTGTCTGAAAGGAGTTTAAACCAGTGGCGGTGGCTGAGGTCATTGAGGTGATCTCGAAGCTCAAGCACACTTATTGTGAACTGGACCTGATCCCGACAGGTTTCTTGATGAGATGTGTCGGAACGATTGGCCTGGTGCTCACTGGGATTGTCCGGTGTTTGATGTCAGAGGGAGTCTTTCCAGATGCCTTGAAAAAGGCTCTAGTGAGACCCCTCTTGAAGAAACCATCTCTTGACCCTGAAGCCCTGGTGAAGTACTGTCCAATCTCTAACCTGCCACTTTTGGGCGAGGTTGTTGAGAAAATGGTGGTGCAACAGGTCGAAAAACACCTCATGTCCTTTGAGATCTGTGAGCCATTCCAGTTGGGTTTCAGGGCCAGACATAGAGTAGCACTGAAACAGCGTTAGTCAGGGTGCGTAATGAGCTTCTCAGGGCTAAAGATAGAGGAGACAGGTCTATTCTTGTTCTACTTGATCTCTCATCAGCCTTTGATATTTTGGATCACATGCTGTGCATCTAGATCGCCTGTGAGAGTATTGTGGACTCATCAGTTCTGTCATCAACTGGTTTGAGTCCCATCTTCCTGGCAGGGAGCAGCAGGTGGTGATGGGGAATTTCTCCTCCTCCTCCCCGAAGTCCCTGTCATGTGGAGTGCCTCAGGGCTCGATCTTGTCGCTGATGTTATTCGCAGTATACATGCTACCCCGGGAGAGCTCATTCGGCATTACAGTGTGGGTTTTCACTTCCATGCAGATGATACCCAACTGTATTTGTCCTTTGTCCCTGGAACATCTGACGCCATGGAAGCGATAAACAACTGCCTTGCCGAGATCAATGACTGAATGTTCTCCAGCTGGTTGCGACTGAACCCAGACAAGACGGAGGTACTGGTGATTGATCCTGGTTGCCAGGTGTGATGGGAGTGCCTCTGGAGTGGGTACTGGATTGTTTCTGGAATCCACTCCATTGATGGCTTCCCCTAGGGTGTAGGATCTTGG
The DNA here is from genome assembly GCA_016271365.2 of Neoceratodus forsteri. Classification (NCBI taxonomy): domain Eukaryota; kingdom Metazoa; phylum Chordata; order Ceratodontiformes; family Ceratodontidae; genus Neoceratodus; species Neoceratodus forsteri. The sequence continues at coordinate 515,899,757 of CM028135.1, read as the reverse complement.
CATTATCCTTGATAGTAGATTGACACTTGAAGCTCAAGTGTCGTCTGTTGTCAAAAGTGTTTTTTACCACTTGAGGAATATCCCCAGAATTAAGCCCCTAGTTTTGTCTGAAGACCTGCCATCACTGGTGTATGCCTTTGTTACATCAAGGCTTGACTACTGTAATGCTGTATACTTTTTTTTTTTAAACTTTATTTTTCCTTTTTGCAAAGAACTTACAAAAGAAAGTATTTCTTGATTCCAGGTATAGGATTTGTTATAAGATATGTTATGTTAGGTAATACAAAGCCTATTTTTCATCGTTACAACAGTTACATCAGTTTTATATATCCAGATTTAAACCAAAATTGGCTATTTGCAGCAGGACCATGGACAACCCTACCCTAAATAGTTTAAAAACAAAAGTCCAGAAAGATCCTTCTTTTCAGAAAGACTGTCGCCAAATGGCGCAGCCCAGGAGTCCATGAAATATAAGAGAAAACGGAAGCTTTTCTCTTTTATGGAATTAATAGAGATGCCCTTCAAATATGCTCTAAGACCTCCCTCAGCAATGTATTTATACTTAATCTTTACATTCTGAACAAATAGCTATAAAAGCCCCAAACATTTATTACAAAAATCACTCTCCTCGCAAACCTACCACTAGGTGGTAGTACTGCCCATAGTAAGACTGTATACTCCAAAATTATATTGCTTGTATTCAAAAACAATTTTGTCATTAACTTTGGTAACAAACATTTTAAAGATAGGTAAGAGAAGGTTCTTTTAAAAATTAAAAAGCTGATTCAGTTCTTATTAATCATCGTGAAACTTCTCTATGTTAATCGTAAATCTCCCGTATACTACTGCCAGGGACAGTTTGGTACTAACCAACCATTATTTTTAAGTCCAAAAGTCTCAACTTTTAGGGTTTGCCATCTTCTTCATCCAAATCCGAGTGACCAGCTTTGGCAGAAATCCACCCAAATCATCTCCAGCCTGTGTCTGACAGATCGTTATACAGGAAGGTTTTCCCCGCATAGATGATCTTCAACCTCACTGGCATTTGCAGAGCATGGTTAATCCCTAGCTCTCGAAGGACTGCACAAACAGCATCAAATCCACGGTTCCTCATTCTTGTTGTGTAACTTAGGTCGGGGAAGCAGTGTACAGCAGAGCCATCAGAGTGTGTAAGTGCCCATGCTGTTCTGGCCTTCTGTAATATCATGTCCCACATATGCACTCCCGTGGTTACCCCCAAGACAGTCCTAGGAAGCTCAGGGTTGTTAGGCTTCCTTCGTGGTGTGATACGATAAGCCCAAGTAATCTGGTAGTCTGCTCTCAGTTTAAAAACTTCCTGTAGGAACTGGTGCATATATTCCACCAAATTGGCTCCTTCCACTCCTTCGGGTATGCCCAAAAATTGGAGGTTGCAGGCGCGAGCTCCATTTTCAAGATATTCCCACTTGTTGCGTAGAAGTTTGTTTTCTTTCAGTACCCCATCGGTTACTATTGTTGCTTTTGAGACAGTAGAACTGAGAGCTGTATGATTTGTTTCTAAGGCAGTAACTTTAGTTTCTACCAGTGTCAGTCTGGTGTTGTAGGGTGTCAAGCTTTTTGTCGAGTTGCTCTACTGCCTGAAAAATGGCGTTTATTGTGGCCTCCAAAACCCCGGGCTTCTCGTTCGACTGTGTACTATTTGATGCTCCACTGGAAGACGGCGCTGGGCCTTTCCCTCAGCCCAATTCTTTGTGAGGCTCCGGTTTATTTCTTCCCATCGTTGAGTCAGCATTAATTTGTTCCCCAAAAGGCTTTAGTGCTGTATTTTTCTAAAGAAATGTTTGGTTTGGGATGAAAGTTGGTAAATCCAGAGATTTTAAACTTTTATTGCTGTTGCGGTCTGGAGCAGTATGAGAGGCGTCTATTCCTGTCGGCTGCTAGCCACGCCCCCTAATGCTTTATACTTTGGGGTCGCTGGAGGGACCCTCCGACAGTTGTAGCTGGTGAAGAATGCAGTGGTTTGGTTGCTTACTGGCCTGGCTAGGTCCAGTCATGTAACCCCAATCCTGCAGGCTCTGCAATGGCTGCTTGTCAGGTGGAGATCATCTTCAAGGTGGGCTTGCTCACCTACGAAGCCCTATATGGACTGGGCCTTGGCTATCTGACTGATCTCCTTATACCTGCCTCCTTAGTCCACTCCCTCCGTTCCTCGACTAGGGACCTACTAGCTGTTCCTAGGGTTAGATTGAAAACATCAGTCAAGCATGCCTTTGATGTTGCTGGGCCACCCTATGGAAAACATTTCTAGCTGCTGTTAGGATGGCCCCATCAATTGAGTCCTTTAAAGCGGGTCTGAAGGCTCACCTGTTTGACTTGGCTTTCCCTGATGAAGGGGAGTGACCAATCTTATTGAATCTGTATTTTAAATTATTCTGGGAGCTATTTATTGTTTTATATTTTATTGATGTACAGTATAAGGTATTTTTAGTTTATATGTATTGTATTGTCGACCTTACCTGTTTTTATGTAAGGTGCCCAGAGCCCCAGGGATTGGGCACCATAAAAATAAAATTGCCTTGCCTGGTTGGCCAGCATGTGGGATGATACTAAAGCAATGATCACTGTTGTCATTATCCAGTATGCTCTCAGAAAAAGAAAACAGAACTGCGCACCAGCAAGAACCAGAACAAGAATTATTTGGTTTAGAGATCACACATAAAATAACATTATATCAAACATGCAAGGAGGCACTACAGTGGTACATAGAGTGGAGAATAGAGGCACAGTGCCTATACTCATGCCAGAGATTTTATGAAAGGGGAGGGACGGCAAGCAGATTTGCAAGCAGGCAGCTAGCAGGGCGGTGCTTAAAATGAGGGATGGGAAGGGGGTGGTGGAGAAACCGTATGCCTGGGAGACATAGCAAAGATATTTGAAGACTACTATAAGGCAGTGTATTTGTCTGAAAGGGGCCACACCTATGCCTAGGATGTCAAAGCCTATTTGGTGAAGATCCTTCTACCCACACTCACAGCAAACCAACAGCAGCTGCTGGAGGTCCCCATTCGAGAGGAGGACATTCAGGAAACCATACAGCACCTTAAGAATGGTACAACACCAGGTACAGATGGTGTGACTTCTGAATACTATAAGGCATTCTGTGAGACTGTATCCCTGAAACTGTTAACTTTATTTGAGCTGATTTTGGGGGACTCCCCAAACTTGGAGGAGAGCACAAATCTCAGTGATTCTAAAACTGAGTAAAGACTCAGCATTGTGTGAATTTTATCGGCTGATCTCACTGCTCCCAGTGGATCTAAAATGTTTTACAGCTACTCTAGTTGGCAGGGTGCAGGGGATAGTGGGGCACTAAGTTGACCTGGATCAAACTGGATTTATTAAGGGGGTGAACCTCTATGATGATATATGGTGCCTCCTTAATATCCATCGTGCCCAGTGAAACACCAAACAGTTCCAGTTGGCTGTTTCCATGGATGCCAGAAAGGCTTTCCACCATGTCAACTGCTCCTTTCTCCTCCGCACCCTAGAAGTTATGGGATTTGGCTGGAAATTTCTATAATCTGTAACAGCATTGTACACAGTCCCAGAGGCACTGGTGATGGTAATGGGTGCTGTCTTCCAGGTTCCTTCTGGCAAGGGGAATGAGGTAGGGGTATCCCCCTCCATCTTCATTTTGTCCTATGTATTGAGCCACTAGTAGTGGCTGTGTGATCCAGTGCAGGGATAAGGGTGGTGAGAGTTGGGTATTCCAAACAAAAAATAACTCTTTTCTCCTTTGTTAGAGACCCGGCTCAGTTGGTACCAGCCCTCGTGTCTAAACTGCAGCAATTTGGAGAGATTTCAGGTTATACAATTAATTACATCAAATCTGAAGCAATGATTCCTTTGGGTTTCTGTCCCCCAGAGCTCAAAGCAGACTTTCTCTTAAAATGTGTAACACCTTCAGGTACCTTGGAATTAAAGTGACCTGAGTGTTGGCCAGGCTATACCCACTGAACTACTTGAAACTATTAGTAGGACTAGAATTTAAAAAAAGAAAGAAAACAATGTGGTGTAGTTCATTGAATACCATATACCAGGTTTTAGTATTCCATCTAAAAATCTGGTATACAAACCAGTTTTTTATATACCATTTTTTCACTATTGCATTAAGAAAAACTTGCAGTATTATTAAATAGTGAACTAAAACAACAAATGTTGAGTGTCCAAGTGTTTTCTTGTAATTTAGCAACACAGTAAATTATATCCTTCTGTCACTGAACAGGATTTTAGAGGAAAGCAGAGTTATTGAGGACAGAAATGCAGCTGCAGCTTGATAATTTAGCAGAGAGGACAATACCTACTTGATCAGCAAGGCATTTTCTCAGACAATAATCCATACAGGCAACTGTTCCTTCAGAATTTAACTTATTAGTCTGAGATTAATTATATATTTTTTATAACAGAATGTAACTAAAGAACAATTTAAGTAAACTTTATAGCAGGAATACAAACAGAGTAGTACCAGGGCAAAGAACTTTTTCGGATAATCGAGGCACAATACATCACAACAGCAGAGAGAGTTGAAGGTGTGCCTCTCACTTAGAGCTTCTACTCAGCACCCTACTTCACCACAATGGTTTTGTTGCGCTCCCTCCCACTCTTGCTTACTCCTGTAGTGGTGTGCTTTTACACTCCAGAGTAGAAATCGATCCTGGAGAGAGTCTCACGTGATCCTCTAGATCCCCATTGCCTGTCAATGCCACAGTGCCTTATGGTGGGTCCCGATGTTTGTGCGAGCAGTATTGTACCTGAGTTCAGCTACGTATATATTCTGATAGTAGAAAGAAAGCTGAATTCAGGCAAGTAGGCAGTTTTTAGAAATGGGCTAAAAAATGCTTTAAAATCACTCGAAAGTGGGGCCGAGATACTGGGCATGCACTTATGCAAACTGCCTAATTGCCCAAGTTCAGCTTTCTTTCTAGTATCAGAAAATATATGTAGCTGAACTCAGGCACAGTACTGCTCACACAAGCATTGGGACCCACCATAAGGCAGTGCGGCATTGACAAGCAGTGAGGATCCCGGGGGGGTCACGCGAGACTCTCCGGGATTGATGTGAGTGCTGCCGACCAAGTACACGGCAGCATACAACACCGAAACACAATTCAGTGATGAAACCAGGGAACACCGATCAGTGTGCACTCATTTTGGATGCGCTGCAGGTTCCCTGTACACAGCAAAAGAGGTAAAGTTCCAGGGGTTCTACACCGCTTGTTGCGGTGCAGAGTCCATCCTGTAAAAGGGGCATTAGTTATGTATAGCAAACAGGGCAGACAAAGCAACAAAGTCTCTGAGAGACACCTGCAATTAAATCAAGTTGTGAAGTTCTTCTTTTCCACAGCAGTACAAACAGCATAGCAAAAAATCAGGGAAGCATATAAAAACACTTGAGATTTTATACAGCAAATGGGGCAGGAAAAGCAGAAGGCAGCTGCACTAATATTAATAAGTTGGTTGTGTTTCCCTTTTTCAGCATGTTACAGTTTACTAGGCAATATCATTCAGTCATTCGAAAGCCCAGACTACACTTTTCCCCTTCAGGTTGAAGTGTCTTTGTACAGTTTAACTCTATGCATCCTCTTGGCCAACCACATTTTTAATTCGTTTAAATTGCTAAGTTCTGCAGTTTAAGCCACTCAGCAGACTTAATTAAGGCACTTAAAATGTCCCTGACAGTTTACTTTAAAATAAAAGTTTCAGAATTTTTGGAGCTGCTCACCCACGTCATCTCAGTTGGCAGTGTTCATGTGGTGCAGTCGAGTACCTTGGGCATTTTTAAGTCCAGCTTCTATGCTGATGTTTCTTACAAACTAAAGTGCCATTTACTGAGTCTTCAGAGGAGCTGCAGTGATGACTGGAATTGGGCTTGGACTGGGGTACAGGGGGCCCACCTGGAAAATTAATAGCGGAGGGCCCAGGGTAACACTCATATCAGTATTCAGCTTCAATATGATACACTAGCTGTGTGTTTACATCTTACATTTACTTACAACAGTGCTGTTTAATTAGAACGTAGATGATAAAACCAAAGATTCTCAGAGTTTAGAAGGTGACATGGTACCCAACAGAGGGGGCCCACCTGGAAATTTCCAGGTGTCCTGGTGGGCCAGTCTGACTCTGACCGAAGTGTGAAGACCCCAAAAAGAGTCCTGCCTTGTGCAGTGTCATTTTTGCTGGTTGAAGAGAAGGATAGTGCACACAAGACAGCTGAGACTGAGCTAGTGATCATGCATGGGTTCCCGCGAGATTACAGTCAGTTACTGGGCAGAAAGAAATGTAACCACCTGTGCTATCATTCAGGCAGATAACGGTACAAAAAGCATGAAAATGAGGGAAACAAACGCTCGTAAAATCTCTGTAGGACTCAGCTGATCCTCAAAATGGTGGCAGCCATTCGAACTGGGTTCTGAAAAACGATATACTGAGCGGGTTACCAGTAGACAGTATTTGGTGCTCTGTGCATGATTTTTAGTGTGCACTGAATACCAAGTAGCAACGAATTTTGAGCCCTGGTTAGAGGACATAAAAGAGGACTTACAAACCTGGTCATTACTGCCACTGTCCTGTGTGGTAGGATAGAAGTGCTGAAAATGAACATTTTACCAAGATTAATGTTTTTGTTCCAAGCCTTGCCTATTAAAATTCTCAAAGATTTCTAGACCAGGCTCAAAAACTCACTGAAATTTCTATGGCAAAGACACAGAGTCAGAGTGAGAATGCATCCTCTCACCTTCCCAGTATGTAAAGGTGGCTGGGGACTACCAGTTTCAAACATTACAGTTGGCGGCATATGCTTTTCAAGTCATCAGTGTTGAGACAGAAACTGGACTTGGGGTGGTATACCTTGGAGAACAGAAATACACTGCCAGCACCCCTGTTTACCTTGCCCACAATCAAGCCCCCCCACACACACTTAAGGAGGATATGAAATTCTTGAACTTTGCAGTGTCAGTGGCTCAGTAGGTAGCACACTCGCCTCTGAGGCCGGGAGATCAGAGGGCTGTGGGTTCAGTTCCCACATCTGACACTTGGGTTAATATCCCAGTACTGACACTGTAGTGCAGCATGAGAGGGGTGCTGCACTTCTGAGGTGCCGTCTTTCGGATGAGACGTTCAACCGAGGTCCCATCTGCCTGGATTGGTGGTAGTTCAGTTGGATGTTAAAGATCCCATGGCACTTATCGAAAAGAGTTGGGGAATTTCCCCGGTGTCCTGGCCAAATTTCCCTCATTCACTAAAAATACCACCAACAGCTTAATCTGGTTCAAGGTCAGTTGGCATTCATCTGTATCCCCCTTCCCCCGGGTCATGCCTGAAAATAGGCAGGAATTTGTCTAGTGCACTTACCCGGTCAACAAAAACTAACTAATTAACTAACTAACTAGGCACTCACTCAAGGTGGTGAACAAAATACAAACACTGCTACTCCGAAATTGGCCCATTAACAATGATAATAGGAGACCCAGAATTTGCTCCGATGTATATAGACCCTGGGCTTGCAGGAAGAGGCTTATATAGACCCTGGGCTTGCTAGGAAGAGGCTAACGCCCGCAAGGTAAACACAGTTGATAACGGGAGGTACCTGTGTGTCCTTCAGTCATTTGAAGGAGACATATTGCTTCCCAAATAGAGATCTGTTCAGGTATTTACAAATACAACAGTACCTGAACTTGGATCGAAGAATAATACAGGTCTCTAGATCTTTAAATGGGAGAATTTTCTGTTTTGGTTAGCTAGATTAAATACACAGGTTTAATACGTTATCAGTGGTGTACCAGGTATTATTGAATGCCACCAACCCAGAATTGATGAGAGTGAGGGAGAAGTGGAAAAATGAATCCAGGGAACAAATAACAGAAAAGACTGGGACAGACTGTTGTGGGAGGAGTGGCAAATGAGAGCATTCCCCAACTGGCGATAATATTGCAGGAAGGTTCTTTTTCGATACTTCCACACCCCTTCAGTCACGGTTCACTTTGGTGGGGGTAACATGTTGGAGTGGGTTACTGCAAAGGGGGATCATTACCACCGTCTTTTGGGGATGTCAGAGAATTCAGGAGTTCTGGACCCTGATCACAAGAGAACTAAGTCTGCTGAAGCCCAGAGATGTACCTGGATTTCAAGACTGACGTCCTGGGCCTACCCTCCCTTAAAAAAAAATGTGTACCCTAGAGGACTGAAAGAGGTCTTTCAAGCAATGTGCCTAGTAGCAGTGAAGGACCTCATCTCCCACTCTACCCACAGTCTCAGAGTGGAGTGATGGGCTTAATATGAAAATGAGCATGGAAAGAAGTACAGCAAATCTGAGGCTTACTTAAGAGAAATTCATTGAATTAAAGGAATAAATGGGAACAGTACCCGATGCCACTGGAAGTGGAATAAACCCCCACAGTAGCATGACGTGAGCGTATGGATCCCAGTTGTCCCTTCTGCCATACCCACTATTGTCCCTTCTGCCATACCCACTATTGGTACTGAGGACAGAAAACCCATCACAGAACATATCTACAATGACAGATACTAAGCAATCAGACTGAAAAAACTAAAAGAGAAAATAAGACGGAGCAGACACAGATTTGTACTGTTTATAAACGATGCATGTTTCTGTTATGTTGGATTGCTGGTTTTATCCAGTTATGTTAGATGTTGTTTACGCATCTGAACACACCAAGACCATAATAGTCCTCTCACCCGTTAAGAATGTATGTATGCACAGTATTGGACATGTATAAAATGTACCATTCTTTTATCTTGCAATAAAGATGAAGTTACAAAAAAAGAAAAAAAAACTATACTAGGTAAGCAAATAATATGGATTTCAGGTCTTCCTGAGGTACAGAAGGGTGAGGATCCAGTGGGATACATGCTTAATTGACTGGCAGAGACTTTAACTTTTAACCCACCGCCAACGGTGTACAGGGTACACAGCGTGCATCCTAGAGATTATCCTATCTTTCTAGAACATTAGTACAATCTGGTAGTATCTGGCATGCATGACTGAGACCGGGTGCTGTACACAGCATGCAGAGTGGGACTGATGACTACTGAAGCAGGAAACAGGATTTCCATATATTTGGATTTAAGTTTTGCCACAAGAGACAGGAGGAAATCTTTTGATGGACTTTTTATTAATGTGTTACGATCTTTTCGAGTAACACGTAATATGTAGTATCTAGCAAAACTGCGGATTATGTACTCTGTTCAACAGTATGTTAATGGTGTTCCTAAAGAAGATGGCATATTAGTGGACAAAATAATAATAAAAAGACTTTGGTTCAGTGGTTCTAGCTGCAGACCCAGACTTGGACTGAACTTCTAAGATGACTTTTGACAGCTGTACTGTAAGTAGGAGTAGACGTGGGGCGTGAGAGAGCTTTGAGATGTTGGTGGCAGCACTATGAAGATGAGTAATGTACTCAGTTGGAGTATATCCCCACGTGTAATTGTATTTTCTTTTACATTTAATAGACCGTGTTGTTTTCTGTTAAATATAAAATGGTGCTAGCTGCGTGGGTTTGCTCTTTGGTTCCTTCGCATCCCCCTTATTGTGACCACTTTCTTGGAAATCTAGTGTACATGTCCTTCAGCGAAAATCTTCTGGCTTGCTTTTGGAACGTAATGACTTTAGAACATAATGTGCTCTGTACTCATGGAAAGGAAATTGCTGCAAAGACAACACAATTCTGTCGTATAAAATTAATTACTTATAATAAACTGGTTTACAGATTTCCAGGTTCAGGAAGACAAATTAGTTTTTTCTTAGCAGGGAATTTTAGGTGGCAAATTGTTTCGGTAGTTTAAGGGCAGTCCTTATAATTATTAGAGTTGTGCTGGGTGTGAGGCTGGGGATTATGCTTTTAAAAATGTAGATTAATAATTATTAGACTATATGGACCTCCTGGCCGCTTAGTTAGGCCAGAAGTAGTTGTTCTTTCCCTCTTGTGGAACTGCATTTAGATAGGGGTTCATTCCATTATTGCTTCGCTGCTGACTCGTGTTTCTAAAATTAGGGTAATGTATTGTGTATCTACCCACTAATATGGTATTAAAGGAAATGTTTAAGACTTGAAATTGCACTGTTTTTTAACACAGTAGTATTCCATTACCTTACCTTTGCAATAGTCACCAGGGACAAAAAGCATAATTTATAATGCTCTCCTCTTTAGGAGGATGGGATCTGCAAGAAGTGGTAATGAGGGGTGGCCAGCTAATTCCCTTCCAGCTCACAATACGTTACCCAGCTCTGATACTCAGACATTTTGTGATATCTAGGGAGAGCAGAGGGGCTTGCTTCATGTAAGTCTGTGGGGGAATTTTCTAATGTTAATTTATATATGTTAATGCATGCTTTGATATAAACGAAAGTGACTACTCAACTAACAAATCCTTGTAAGATGAGTGATGGCTTTCCTTTATATCAAAGTGTATTTTAACACACATAAAATCACATTATACAGTTCCACCATAGACTTCTGTGGGTCATGCTTTTGCACTCTCCCTGCTTCGATGTCACAAAAATGTCTGAATGTGGATATGGGCCTGCACACCCAGTAGTGGAATAGATTGGCTGGTCATCTCCTTGGGTCAGTATGATCCCTTTCCTCCTGAAAAGGGCAGTATTACAAATTCTTTTTTGACCCTGGTGACTATGGCAATGTTGAATATTGTGTTAAGCCTAGGGATAATGGGAATCTGGAATCAGATTTTACTGGCTTCCAGTGTATTTTAAGGAATTGAGCTTTTCAGAATTTGAAGGCAAAAATCCTAAATCTGACAGAAGCCAGTATCGGAGCTGGAATTCAAAATCCAATACTGATTCTGTTCTGACTCCATAAGCTGCCAGTACCTGACAGGACTCTAAAAACCAACCACTGTCACTTCCCTTACCTGCTGCCTTGTCTACCAGACTTCTTCCACTCCATGCGGGTCCAGCGTGATCTTGACTCCTCTCGTTAACCTCTCCAGCACCCCTTCACAGTGGGAGCAGTACAAAAGAACGACAGTTACAATATCGAAACGCGTTTGATCGACGACGAAATACCGACATGTTTATGTTATCGACATCATAAATACCAACATCATAAATGCCGACCGCATCAGCAGTGAGCTACTGGAGTAGTAGTTAAGCAGTTGAAAAAGACTAAATTTTCAGAACATCAGTGGTCAGAGAATTGAAACAACATGCCCTGGATAATGGACTCAGACTTTCCTATTACATTACAGAATATTGGACAAGACATAGCATATGTAGAAGAATATTAGACAAGAAATAGCATATATAGATATGATCCTTTAGGAACAGGAAGAACAGGGCACTACGGCCAGAATTTGCTCCAACTGAGGGACGGGCGCCTGCTCCAGCCATCATTCCCTGCTCGAAAGACTGCTTCTCAGCACCTCAGGAGACTGCCCCTAATCAGGTACCCAGCTCAAATTTGCTACCCACTGGAGGATGTGACGTCTGCTCCAGCCACCGTCCCCTGCTCAAAAGACCACTTCCCAATTTGCTCCAGCCAAAGCCAGTCACAAGTCCTTAGCCACTAGATTTTTTTACACTCTAACTGAACTCTAGCCAGTAATTTAATATTAACTAGCAGGGGCAACTGATGATCCACTTCAGAATGGTTTCTTGACATACAGCAATATAGTTATGCCACCTTGTGGTTATTCTTATGTACTGTGCCTGGACAACATACTTTTTAGAAAATTGCTACCATATATAAAGAGATGACATAATAGCAAACGGAGGGATAACCGATTTATTGTCACACGTTAGAGAATAGTAACTTAAGTATGAGTTACAAGTGAGCTAAGTAAAGGTCTATCGGTCATTCGTTTTTCGTTGTTTATTTTTCCGATCTTGTGAGCACGTCGGTATTTAGGTGACGATCTTTTCAGCGTCGAGATAATGGGAGTCAATATTTTGGACCAGACCCTTCACAGTAGTCTGGTAACCAATTGGTGTATGACAGTGTAACCCCCCCCCCATAACCTCCGTGACCACCCCAGACTCTAGCGAGAGTCTCCCGACTCCAACATCAGTGGAGTACCAACTCCCTCACTCCGTACTGGCTGATGAGTTTCTTCTCGGCCAGATCTCCCACTTTCACACTGCTAGACAGTACAGGCTGCTCCGGTAACTTGGCCTAATGGAGTGTGTCTCCCCAGTGCCACCAACCCACTGTCTGACTGGCAGCCCTCCACGTCCTCACGACCCAAACTGACTAGGGAAAACCACGTAACTGTCAACACATAACCCCGCCTGCCGTTGCCCCCAGGTAATAAAAAATCTTAATGGCATCATCTGATTCATCACTGAGGTATGCCGACTGGAACACACCCCTGTGTAAATAACTGCTGCAAAGATTTTTATTTATTTAAAATGTTTGTAACCAGGAGAGGCACACTGAACTGGGGCTTGTTTCCAGGTGCGACCCGAGGGAGGTGGGGGGAAGAGGAATCAAAGTTACATAGTTAGTTACATAGTTACAAAGTGCTAGGCAGGTTACAATGATGCATAGCAAAGAAATACATAAGTACATTGAATCCGACAGGTAACAACAAATTGCCTGGGTAAGAAGCAAGAACACAGAGTATCATATAGGGAATAAGTAATGCAAGGAGCAGGTTTAACAATATAACAACAACAACAATATGTGGGAGGCTCAGACAAAGTACGGGACTCGGGGTGGTAGACTAGATTTACAACCTGGTAAATGATTAGGAGCAAGTGTGGAGAACACTACACCAGGGGAGATTGGGCCTTTTGAAAAAGAGGACCCCAGTAGAGGATTAGTCAGCCTGGGGGCATGAGCATGGTGATGGTGGGGAGTGATAAAGAGTCTGTTTAAATAAGTTTAGTGATGGCAGCATTTGTGGCGAAGAGGGGAGAGAGTTCCACAAGTGGGGGAAATGGAAGGAGAAAGCAGCCTTACCAGAGTTAGAGTGAGGTCGGGGAAGGACAAAGGAGCAGGGGTCACGTGAGTGGAGGATGTAGAAGTGTGGGGGGAGGGGGATAGGAGAGAGGTGATGTATGGGTTGAGTGAGCCAAACCAATATTTCGCTGCGCTGATAGAGGTGTGGTGGTTTCGACGGGAGGATAGGGAGGGGAGAGACAGAGAAGAGTAGAGGGTGCAGTGATGAGTTCTGGGAGGAGGCGTTTAACGTGAATCAACAGAAGGCATTGAAAAGGATGCCCAATCTGGAGCAGGTGGATGCGGAGGCCAACCTGTACATATTTATTTATTTAGTTTTTGATTACCGGGTAAGTGCTGTAGACAAAGAAGTTGCTTATTTTTAGTCATGACCCGGGAGAGTTACAGATACAAGTAAGAGCACATCACATCACATGTTGGTGTAATCGAAGAGTGGTAGGATTGTCTTGGTGAGGAGAATCCAGTGAACTGGGAGAGAGAGGGCGTCTTTATTTCTGTAGAGAACACCAAGTCTGGGGTGGAGTTTGGAATGGATGAAGTTGATATGTGTAGATAAGTTCAGGCGGCTGTCAAGCCAGATGCCTAGTCTCTTGTAGGCTGGGACTATGTCCAATGTGGTGTCATCAAGAGTGGAAAAAGAAGGAGGGGTGGGGAGTTTGGCTAGTTTTTGGGGGGGTGCCGAAGTTCATGGAGAGTGTTTTGGAAGTATTTACTTTTAGTTGGTTTGCCTGAAACCAATTTATGACACGAGTGAAGTTGGATTGTAGCTGAGAGGACACCTCAGAGGCCGATGGGCCGGAAGCATAGAGGGTGGTGTCATCAGCATAAAGATGTATGTGGGAGGAAGAGCACACTAGAAATGCTCTGAGTAAAATATTCTGGTGGTTCTTTACCAGGGATTTTTTTACACTCGGCCATTACACCTCATCAAACTCGAGGTATGGATCAGGGAAGCATGTGGACTTCAGCAGCAGTTTGGGAGGCCACAGCCAGATTGAGGGGGGGTAGGAGGGGCAAGGTCAGATGAATTGGAGCTGGAGGAGGAGGAGGAGAGGATGGTGCTGTGGTGGCAGTACTGGGGCAGGCAGGGCAGTGGCTACCATTAGTCGGGGCAGGGATGAAAAGAAAGACTATGGTTGGATGAGTGATGACTCTGGAGTGGCTAGTAGTGGGTAGCGGCATGGTGGTCCGGTCACAGTTGGGTTCCTTGGGTGAACTCTTTTGAGGAGCATGGATTCTGGACTTAGAGGAGTAACAGTTGGATGGCATCGGAAGCACAGCAGGCCTTCTGGCTTGGAGTTGCCATGGGATTTGATGGTACTTGATGTGGGAGGTGAGCTGCTGCTGCTGTGCCATGGGTTCGGTATGAGTGGGGGGTCAGTCACTTGGTTAAGGACGACTGAAGAGGTAAGTCACTTTGGAGTCTTGGATTGGATGTATTGTTTGGCAGTGTCTCTGACAGGCACAATTGGATTGTTGGACTTCAGTTGTGGAGTTGGACCCACATGATAACCTTGACCCTTGGGCCTCATGCTTCCTCTTTCCAGTGCAGCAGATAGGTAAAGGAGGGAAGAAATTGGTGGTGGGGGGAGTGTTGCTCTGTGTCTGACATGTTTTGGGGTGTGGTAGTTCACCTGGTTGTGCCTTGCATTCGCACAGCACTTGGTTACAGTCCCATCAGAGAGGTTTCAGTGGGCGTCGGATGTAAAATTAGATCTTCCAGTTCCATTTCTGATTCTGACCACTAAACGGAATCTGAACCATAATCAGAATTTCTTATAATCTGATGGATTGGATTCTTCTGAATCTGATCAGCCCTAGAACAGCACGGTTTCATATCTTGGGCATGTATTTCCTCATGCTAGGTTGCCGTCTGAAATACTCTACTGTGATACTGTGTCAGTGAAATGTTTTGCTGTTGTATCCTAGCTGAGGTTTGAACTTGTAAGATCTTAAAAACTAATAAATGACCGGCCTGGTGGTGCAGAGGGCTGAGGCACTGGCACCTTACCTCAAAACATGCCAGTGACCCGGGTTCGGAAACGGACTCGCGACGTCGGGGGTCGGCAGGGGAGGAGAGGATTGAGCGTCCGTATGACTGCTCTCCTCTCCTGGGGTGGGTAGCGGGATCATTTCACTCTGCAGCGGCCCCTGGTGGAGACCGGGAGCATTGCATGAGCATCGCAACAGAGGGAGGAACCAAGAAAATGGAAAAACAGCCCAGGATTGGCCAGATGATGGCGGCCGGCCTATCGATGCCTCCGAAGAGCCTCCCATGGAAGTTTCACCTACCTCAGCAGCGCTCTGGGACAGAGAGAAGAGTGTGCTGGGTATCCCCCACCAGTGCCTTGCCCTTCGGAGGAAGGGGACCCACCCGGCAAAGGGTTGTGCTGGGCTACCCCAGGGGTCAGGCTGCAATATGAGGTGAGGTGGGCTCCAGGGGGAGGAGGAGTAGTAGGAGGACGTCAGAGACCATGGCTGCCCAGAGGAGTGGTGGATCCTGGGCACATAGGGGCGGAAAAAAGAAATAATGCAAAAAAAAAAAAACTAATAAAAATAAAGTAAAAACAAAAAAGAAATCTTTATTTTTGGGGTACAATTTCTGTTGCATGTAGCTCTATAATTTAGCACCGAACATAAAGTACACTGATTTCAGCTGCCACAATGTGTCATTTTTCACTGCAGATCAGGATCTACATGGGCTGGCCTGCTGGCGAAGTGGAAAGAATTACCACTGTGACGTGGGCGCCCCATGTTCGGGAAACTGGACTTGGGACGTCCGAGGGCTGGCCAGGGGTGGGTTGAGCGGCCATAGCACACTCTCCTTCCCCGAGGGGGCTACAGTGTCTCTGGTCCAGTGCTCCCGGTGACCACGGGATGCACCATTACCAGAGCACCAGTTAGCGTTGGTCCTAGGAGGGCGTGTTGGATGCATTACGATGTTGTGTTGCATCGTCTGATTGACACACCCCCTACCAGAAACCACCATGCAAAAATCCATGCCCCTGTGAGCCCAATGATGCTCCTGCTCAGGGGCAGATCCGTATTTTGGCACCTCCGGTGTTAAGTGGGGGCGCCGGGTTCTCTGCCCTGGGGGGTAATCCGGGGGGGGCACTGTGAGCGGGTGTTCCCGGGGTTCTGCCCGTAGGTGGGGGAGCCAATGGGGGTTGGCCACCAGTGACTCACAAAGTATAGTAAGCAAAAAAAAGACCATGGTCTACGTTAGGCAGGAACCTATTGAAACTTTGCCTACCTCCCCCATACAGTACTTATATAGGGGCTTACTGGTGTTCATACTCATTTCTGTGTCCTGCACTATTGTACACTCAGTTCCCCTCTCCAGGTTTCCAATTAAACCTCTGCTGAAAGCTGCTCTTACTGTACTGTAGGTCTAGTGATCTGCTGCCGAATCAAAATCCAGTTTTTGTCCTTGTATCTTTGTCTGCTGTATTGAATTGAACGTGTGCATCTAGAATGTTTTCCCTTTCAGCTGCCCACCTTTCATGACAATCAATTTTGATAAGTACAGTCACTGATCTATTGAACTGGGGTTTCAGACTGAGCAACAGGAAAGAGCCAATGGCATTGACAATGGGGGATGGGGGTGAAGAGCTCAAACAGCAGACTTCAGTATCCGACCTGCAAGGTAAATCAAATGTTTATTGTCCATATTTGACCTTGTATAGTGTTTGCTGTTAGTGTGGGGTGACTGTACTAAAGATGCGCAGCTTGAGGTCTGATTTAAGCTCTTTGAAGTTTAAAAAAAATCATGTTTGTTTTAACTGATGAACAGTGGTTCAGACTCATAGAAACTCAGTTCCTTCTCCCTTTACAAATGGCATAGGAATTCCTGCTTCTTGGGAGAGTTCCCCACACCATGGGTTTACAATTCAGTCACCAGGAATGGCCTTTGTCCCGTTGAGGATGTTCTGTTTTTAAATATTTGCCATCGAAACGGCAGTGATTTACGACCAAAGATGTGACAGCTGAATGTCCCTTGCTTATGAAAAATACATTATTTTTACATTCGCTTGCGCGCATGCGCGAAGGAACGTTCTGGGAGATAGCACTTGAGGTGTGCCTCTCCCCATCCACTGCTCCCTTGAGCAGGCGTGGCGTCCTGCACCAATGGGTGCAGGAGCTCATATGCCAGCGGTGTTCCTCTGCTTCAAAGGAAAGCACCGCTGCCATACTGAGCGCGCTCCCAGCGCCGTCACGCGCCCCAAAGCTTTGGTGCCACGTGGAGCCCACCCCAGCATGGCAAATGTTGCCGGCGGGGTGCCCAATCCCCGTCGGCTCCACGACCCCTCAAGCCGCCTGCTGCCACGCTAGGGAGCCCACCCAGCGTGGCAGACGGTCCTTACTTTGCCGACGGGGTGCCCAATCCCACGTCGGCTCCTCCCCGCTTAGTTTGCTGACTGGGGTGCCCAATCCCCATCGGCTCCACCCCCAGCCATGTTCTGCCACGCTGGGAGCCCACCCCAGTGTGGCAAAGGTCCACGTCGTCTTTTGTTATTTTTAACCTGTAAAACAAAAACGGTCCTGGCGGCGTCTCCCAGCCCCCCACAACCCGCACCACCCACTGCGCACCCAGCCTCCCCACACACCCCTTACTCCATACTTACATCCAGACTCCGGCGAGATGATCTTGCGTGGACTGGGAACACGTCTGCACTCTTCAAAGCCGACCGCGAACTGAGGAAATGCTGGTAAGCTGTATAATGGGCTACATGGGGGGATTCAACTTTATTGCATATCTCAGTCATTTTTTGGAATTTTTGCACCAAATTTTCAACATGGGGTTTTCGGGACCCCTTCTCATGAATGATGTCACTGTCATGGCATTATTCGGGCCCGAAGGGTGATTTCGCAGGCAATGCGCAGTCACTGCGCGAAATCACCCTTTGGCCTCAAATAACACCATGACAGTGACATCTTTCATGAGAAGGGGTCCTAAACTCCTATGTTGAAAATTTGGCGCAAAAATTCCAAAAAATGACTGTTTTACGAATGTGCGTTGCGCAGTTCCTATGCAGGCTCGTAAGTTCGAAATTTTCAATATTTTCACTCCAGATTTTCAACATTGTCATTTTATCACACCTTCTTATGAGCAGTACAGCTGTCATTTTTCACATCTCACCCAAAACGTGTTTCCGCCCATGTAGCGCACAATGGCGCAATCGGTGTGCAAAATCAATGTATGGAACACATTAAGAAAATCACAGACACACTGTTCATGAGCAGAGGTCTTAAAATGGCTATGTTGAAAATTTGGTGAAAAAATTCCTAAAATGACTGTTTTACGAGTGTGCATTGCGCAGTTCCTACGCACGCTCGTACGTTTTCGAATTTTCAATATTTTCACTCCAGATTTTCAGCATTGACATTTTACCACACCTCCTCATGAGCAATACAGCTGTCATTTTTCACATCCTGCCCAAAATGTGTTTCTGCCCATGTAGCGCACAATGGCGCAGTCAGTGTGCGAACTCAATGTATGGGACACATTAAGAAAATCACAGTGACTCTGATTATGAGCAGAGGTCTTAAAATGGCTGTGCTGAAAATTTGCTGAAAAAAATTCCTAAAAATGACTGTTTTATGACTCTGCGTTGCGCAGTTCCTACGCACGCTCGTAAGTTTGCAAATTTTCAATATTTTCACTCCAGATTTTCAACATTGCCATTTTACCACACCTCCTTATGAGCAGTACAGCTGTCATTTTTCACATCCTGCTCAAAACGTGTTTCCGCCCATGTAGTGCACAATGGCGCAGTCTGTGTACGAAATCAATGTCTGGGACACAGTAAGAAAATCACAGTGACGCTGTTTATTAGCAGAGGTTTTAAAATAGCAATATTGAAAATTTGGTGAAAAAAATCCTACAAATGACTGTTTTACGAGCGTGCGTTGCACAGTTCCCACGCACGCTCATAGGTTTGCGAATTTTCAATATTTCCACTCCAGATTTTCAACATTGCCATTTTACCACACTTCCTTATGAGCAGTACAGATGTCATTTTTCACATCCTGCCCAAAACGTGTTTCCGCCTATGTAGCGCACAATGGGGGTAGCAACAAGGTCATGCTGACAATTTATTATGCAAATACCAGCAATCGCACAGGGCATTAGGGTAAAGCACCATACATGCCAAACACCACTGCAAATACCTGTAAGCGAACGTTCGGCATTGACAAATGCTTGTTTATTTATAGTTCCATTTCTTTACTTCTGGTGGCATCCAGTATCATGGGTAAGCTGTGGGCTTGTGGTTAGAAAATCCACAAAACAGAGTTTGCTGGGTTGGAAGTGTGGTGTGGTACTGGACACAACTGACATATAAACATATGAAAGGCCAGCAGAAGAAGGCCTGAAGGCCTTGTGAGTCTGCTCAGTGCAGAGCTCATGTGCGGATGCTGCATGTTGCTCAGCTCCCCCATCAACCTATCCTTCCGTTAGCATTTTTCTCACCCTCTTTTAAACCCTCCAACTGTACTGTGATTTATTACTCCCTCTGGCGGTGCGTTCCCTCCTTCCACCACCCTTTCAGTGAAGACATGCCTTCTGGCTTCCTTCCTGTACCTCCCCCCTGCTTATTTGTAGTTGTGCCCTCTGGTGTTTCTGTTCTCACTTATGCAAAAAAGTTCCCCTGTATTGATCTTGTTAATGCTTTTAAAGTATTTGAAGATTTTCGGGGGTATCTCAGTCATCAGGTCACACTGTAGGAACTTCACCGCTGGTAAACCAGGATACACACGGAAAATTTTCAGCAATACAACTGTGGCCTCGGTCCCTCCTCAGTTCTTCCCCGCCGTTGACTTGTTCGCATGGGACTCCACGGAAGCTCTGACGCAATCCTGCACCTTTTTTCCCTATGATTCTTGTTCACCTAGTTTTGTTTTAGAATCTCTTTTTATTAGAGATTCCTCTATCAAGAGTTCTTTTTTCTCTTTCTCTCCTTTGTTGCTGCCACGTCGGACTGTCACTGTCCTCCACTGACAATTCTTTTCACTGTGTCAGCTGTCCTGGACCTGATCTTGGCTGTTAGACTCTATCTGAAGTTTGTTCTCCCTGCCCTCTAGCACAGAAGAAAGCTCTACAAGACAAGAAGTTTCCTGATGGAGTGATTCTGGGCGGGATCCTTCAGGGTTCCTCCCTCTCCAACATTGGGGGGGAGCCTTCGAGCTAGCAGGCCTCTGAGGCTTGGGACCAGTTCTCGGGGATTAGTCAGATCTGTGGTGTCAGACTTCCGGTGGCATATAATGGTGGCAGCTTGATCTTCATTCTCCCAGCTCAAACCTAGGCATCAACTTCCAACCTCCCTGCTGACAGAAAAACTCCACTACAAAAACGATCCCTGGTTGTGCTACTCATGTCAAGGATGCCACAGCGGTTAAAAGGGAACAAAAAAAACAGGGCAGAAACCAATACTAAAGCAAATGGAGATCGGGGGATTCACAGCTGCGGGTAGGCCCCGCACCCCCTCGGAGTCCTCATGGGAACCTGGTGTGGAAATGGGAGAAGAACCACAAAGCAACACTGAGAAAGCCCTTCACAAAATATTAACAGCAGTTAACAAAATCGAAACATCAATCGCTGATTTACACATGGATTTCAAGGTGGTCAATTCGAAAGTCCAGCAAAATGAAGAAAAAATCACGGAGCTTGCCGAAACCCAAGACTGACGCAATAAAGTGTTGCTTTACCTTTTGCAACGAGACCGACAGACACACATTAGATTAGAAGATATAGAGAATCGTGCAAGGCGGAATAACTTCCGCATTCATGCAGTGAAGGAAGGTGCCGAAGAAGGGTTTCCTAGCCCAGCCGACTTCATTATCCACCTACTAAAAAAGAGCTTATCACTGCCATCCGACTTGCCTCTAACCATAGAAAGAGCACATCGCTGTCTCAGTCTGAAGCCAACGGACCCCAAAGCCAGATCTCGATCGTGGATCGTACGTATGCTACACTACCAGTCGAAGGAGTACATTTTAAATGAAGCCTGGAGGCACAAAGACTTACAGCACGAGGGACAGAGGCTTTATTTTGATCACGACTTCTCATCAGAACTACAAGCAAGAAGAACACAGATCAGAGGCATAATTGAGGGAGAAACATAATTTTCAGGCACGGCTAAACTTAAGGTTTTCCTTAGCTCAGGCAACAAAATCTTTACCTCCCTGGCGGAAGCAGCTTCATTCCTGTCAGAACGCGATATCAGGATCCCTGATCAGGAATTTGAAGTCCTAGAACACCAGTTGCAATCATCACTGTGGGGAAACCAAAAGAGAGGGCGCAAGAGACCACTTCCTTGGTTACTACCGCAAGGAACAGCGTGTGAAGTGCAGAAGATCCTAAAAAAACCCACCATGCATAATCCCCCTCCCAGATCCAGTGATCCCAATTCAGGTACACCCAGGCGACAGTTAACTTAAGGCTTGTTGTGATCTTGGATCAGTGGTTTTACCGCGAGTAACATTTACCTGATAATGCAACGTCGACCTCTGTCTTTGCAACCCTTCCTCTGGCTTTGGTCTCCTTCCTTTCCACCTCGATTTGAAATTGTGCTCCTGATAGATTTCACCCAGAGAGAGAGAGAGAGAGAGAGAGAGACATAAGGGACAGAATGCCATCAGTACCGACCAAGGGGACAATCCGGAATACATTCTGAATTTAATTGCTGACTTACTTATTTTTTACACAGGAAACAGACATTCCGGACAACTTCCCTTTCGGTTTTCTTTGTTTTTTATTTTCATCATGAGGCAAAATAACAGTTGATGTGGGTGGGGTGGGGATCCACTGGTCTAATGTTTGACTTGCAGGTTGGCGCACTCGGGATCCTATGGGAGATATTCTCCATACTTAATGTAACTTGGGACAAAGTGAAGGGAGAGTCCAAATTTTGAGAAAAAGGGTGCCAACGCCCTAGGAATGGGTTTAGGGGGAGGATGGAGCACCTCCATCAGTCAGGTCTATCCACATGAATACAGCACGTTATTTTTACAGCGTGTGGGTACTAGCTTATGGGCTACATTGGTGGCACTGGTATCCCATGCAACACCATAAAGGTTCATCTTTGGTGTATGAGAAATGGGGATTTATTCACCCAGGAAGTCAACAGGGAAATATGGATTATTGCTTAAATATGAAGCAATGCAAGTTCTTGGTAACTCCTCAAAAGGTCTGGTTAGACCAGTTTATGGTTTATAGTTATGTACATAGTTCGAAGTTTATATTCTCCATAAATGTTTATAGGAGAGATTGGTCATTTGTTGTAAGGTGTCTGCCTGACAATATAAAGAAAAGGTTGGTTGGAGCACTTCTGAAGCTGGGAATCCACAGATACAAAACTACTATTAAAATAGTTGTGGGGGATATGGCTACAGCGACTGCACTAAGAATCAATATGGATAGCATTACCATTGTGACCTATAACGTTAAAGGGATTCACTCACCCATTAAGCGCACTAGGATACTGAATGAACTTAATAAACTACAATGTTCTTTTGCTTTTTTACAGGAAACACACCTTAGCTCACAAGAGCATACTAAGTTGAGAAGGGAGTGGGTAGAAAGGGTCGAGGCTGCTCCTTCACCTAATGGACTGGGGGCGGGCATAGCAATACTAGTCAGAATGGGATGCCCTTTGCAAATGACATCGGTAGAGAAGGGATGGGAGGGTCGATTTTTGAGAGTCATAGGATTGATTCATGGGGAGATGATCCATTTAGTTAACCTATATGCCCCAAATGTACACCCTCAAAAAATTTTAAGAGAGGTTTTTCATGAGTTGGCATTGCTGACACCTGGACAGCTAGTAATCTGGGGAGATTTTAACATTGCCCCATCAGCAACCATGGATAGATCATGATGTAGGGCCACACATGATAAAGCAGCAGCTAAAGTGCTCAACTCCCTAATAGAGGAGATGGGTTTGATCGCAATTTGGAGACAACTACACAAAGGGGAAAAGGACTACACTTTTTTTCCCAAGCAAAACAATCCTACTATAGAATAAACCACTTTTTAATAACTAAACCTCATGTGCATAAAGTACTTTCCTCTAAAATCCATAACATTACTATTTCGGATCACGCTTCTGTGTCCATCTCTTGGGGCACCCCTAAAGTGGATCACGTTAAATTGTGGCGGCTTAATGTCTCTCTTTTAAGTGATAAAAACCTCATAAAAAAGATGTCAGAATCCATTAAAGAAATTTATGATATTAGTTTGGGACAACAGTGTTCACCAATCTCCACCTGGGATGCTTTGAAGGCGGTGTGCAGGGGGGCGTTTATAGGGGTGGCGTCAGCAAAAAAGAAATTAGCAAAATTGAACTGGGACAGGACCTTAAACAAAGTACAAGAACTGGAGGCAGTACGCAAGAGGGACCCCAATAACAACAAAATATTAACAAAATTAAAACAGGCCAGAGATGAATTTCATAAAGCATCCATAAAATAGAAGGCAAACTCAGATTTTTAAATCAGAAATACCAAGATACGGGAGGAAAAGTAGCTAGACTACTGGCAATGAGGCTGCATAAAGATCAAGCCGATAGAACAGTCATGAAGATCCATAACCCATTAAATCCACAGAAACCAATATCCAGTCCATCAGCCATTGCAGCTCAGTTTCAACAATTTTATCAGCGACTATACAAGGCTGAAGTACAGTCGGCTGATATTAAATCCCAAACTGAACAATTCTTACAGCACTTGCCACTGCCTAAGTTAACAGACTCAGCGAGGGAAGTGTTGAATGCCCAGATCTCACCAAGAGAAGTCAGAGAGGTGATTACCTCCCTTCCAAATGGTAAATCCCCAGGCCCCGATGGGCCCCCGAATTTTACAAACAGTTTAAAACTACACTTACTCCCATCTTAACCACGGTGTTTAATAGCTGCCTGACCGAAGATCGAATACCTGATTCCTGGAGGGCAGCCCTAATTAGTGTTATTCCCAAACCTGGCAAACCTACAGACAAATGTGAATCATATAGACCCATCTCATTATTGAATAAAGATTTAAAAATACTATCCAAAATTTTAGCTAACAGATTACAAAAGTTTATCGAACTCCTGATACATCCCAACCAAACGGATTTAATTCCCAACAGGCATATGGCAGATAATATTCACAAGCTGCTTAATGTCCTAGCTTATAGTCCCCCAACAAAAAATGCACAAATTGCCCTTTTCTTAGATGCTGAAAAAGCATTCGATCGCCTCACATGGAACTACCTTCGGGTTGTTATGGAGAAAATGGGATTCGGGGATAAATTCATACAATGGGTTTCTCTGTGTTATAGTAACCCCACTGCCAGAGTACAGGTAAATGGTACTATTTCGGAGGAAATAAAGCTAGAAAGGGGGACACATCAGGGCTGCCCACTATCACCCTTACTCTTCGCAATGAGTTTAGAACCACTGGCTATTGCCATAAGGCACTCCCCCGGACATACAGGGTGTGCAGATGGGAGACAGCTACTGCAAAGTCTCAATGTACGCAGACTATACTCTGCTTTTCATTGAGAGACCTACCCCCACCATACCGAATCTGCTGCGAATGTTAAAACATTATGGAGCTATCTCAGGATTTAAAATCAACCTGGAAAAGTCAGAGGCATTGTTGATCAAAGGGAACCTAAACCAGGCAGCTAAGAACAATTTCCCTTTTAAATGGGTACAAGAAAAAGTCCGTTACTTGGGTATATGAATTCCGAAACATTTAAACAATTTATATAAATATAATTATAGCCCCCTTACTAAACAGATTTACACAGACTTGAGCAGATGGCACAATTTACCCGTCATTCCTTAATAGAATACAAACCATAAAAATGAATGTGCTGCCAAGGCTGCTCTTTCTTTTTGCTTCACTACCCATACATATTCCTAGGAAGGATTTAAAACAAATACAACAGAAGATTACGAATTTTATCTGGGCGAGCAGAAAACCCAGAATATGCAGTTTGATACTACAGGAAAATAAAAGTAAAGGAGGTCTGGACCTCCCAGACATCAAGAGGTACTACTGAGCAGCACAAATTGTTCCTTTGATTAAGATAGTAAGATGCCCCCAACATATACAATGGTGCAAATTGGAAGGGACAGGGTTCAAAGATGTTCCCCTGAATCTGCTTCCCTGGACGACCCTTATAGGATCACTTAAGAACATCAGAAATAGATACATAGATACATAGACAGTGTCAGCGGATAAGGGCCTATGGCCCACCCAGTCTGCCCATTTGAGCTTGTAAGTTCAGTTTGGTTTCCTAGAAGTCTGTTGCCCCTTACCCCTGACCTCCAGAATTCCTTTATGTCTATCCCATGCATTCTTAAATCCCGTGATTGTTTCAGCCCCCACCACTTCCTCTGGCAGGGTGTTCCACTTGTCCACCACCCGTTCTGTGAAGAAATTCTTTCTCATGTTTCCTCTGAATCGTCCTCCCTCCAACTTCATCCCATGCCCTCTTGTCCTGGAACATCTTTTTCGCTTAAAAATAGTGTTTTCCTGCACCGTGTTCCTCCCTGTAAGATACTTGTATGTCTCTATCATATCCCCTCTCTCCCTCCTCTCCTCCAGGGAGTACATGTTCAGTTCCTTCAACCTGTCTTCATAGGACTTGTGATGCAATCCATGCACCATCTTTGTTGCCCTCCTCTGAATCTTCTCTACCCTGTCTATGTCCTTACGTAGGTATGGTCTCCAGAACTGTACACTGTACTCCTGGTGGGGCCTCACTAGTGTCTTGTATAGTGGAATTATGACCTCCCTTTTCCTGCTGGTGATGCCCCTGCCTATACATCCCAGCATCCTATTTGCTTTACCTGCTGCCTTGTCACACTGTTTCCCTACCTTGAGGTCATCAGAGATGACAACCCCAAGATCCCTTTCCTGCTTGGTGCATGCTATATCCTCACCCCCCCAACTGATATATTGTGCCAGGGTTTTTGTGCCCCATATGCATTATCTTGCACTTCTTTGCATTGAATTTCAACTGCCAAACCCCTGACCATTCTTCAAGTTTCTGCAGGTCCCTTCTCATTCTGTCTACACCCTCTGGTGTGTCTACTCTGTTACAGAGCTTTGTGTCATCAGCGAACAGTGAAATTCTGCCTTCTAGGTCCTGCATAATGTCACTGATGAAGATGTTGAATAGGACCGGTCCCAGCACTGATCCCTGTGGTATCCCACTGGTCACTCTTCCCTCTGTGGAGTGACAGCCATTTACCACCACCCTCTGTGTCCTGCCACCCAGCCAGTTACCTACCCCACACTACTGTCCTGCCCACACCATATTCCCCAGTTTGTGTAATAGTCTTCTATGTGGCACAGTGTCAAAGGCCTTGCTGAAGTCCAGATAGGCCATGTCCACTGCCCTCCCTGATCCACCTCCCTAGTCACCCAGTCAAAAATTCAATGAGGTTGGTCTGACATGACCTCCCCTGGTGAAACCATGCTGCCTTGGGTACTGTAGTCCATTGACAACCAGATGTTCCACCAATCTCTCCTTCAGTAGTGCTTCCATGATCTTCCCACTACCGAGGTGAGGCTGACTGGTCTGTAGTTCCTGCTTCCTCTTGTTCCCACTTTTGTATAAGGGACTACATCTGCTGTCCTCCAGTCTTTGGGTACCTCCCTGTTTCCAGTGATTGGCTAAACAGGATAGCCAGAGGTTCAGCCACCACCTCTCTTAGTTCTTTAAGGACCCTGGGGTGCACCCATCTGGCCCATTGCTTTATCAACTCTTATTACTTCCAGTTCCTTCAGGACTCTTTCTCGTGTAAAGGGACTTGTGTCCATTTCTGCACCATTCTCACCCCTTGTACTCCCTTCAGACCCATTACCCTCCTCTTCCTCAGTAAAGACTGAGCAGAAATACCTGTTCAATATGTCAGCTTTACTGTTGTCATCCTCCACGCGGCCCCCATCCTCCCCCTTCAGTCTCACTATCCCTCCCTTTGTCTTTCTTTTTTCACTTATGTACCTGTATGATGGATTGACCAGACATACACTTTCAATTTGGTTAAAAATAAGAGGAGTCTGGGAAAGTCCAGATTTGGTATGGCCATATATTCCCATGCAGTATTTGCCCAATTTCCCTACAGGCCATAAGGACACTGTCTTATTTTGATGGAAGCAGCAGGGTCTGCAATATCTACCTCAGCTCATAGATGGGAAACAGTTAAAGGCTTTCTCAACCCTGCGACAAGAGTATAATCTCCCCCATACCGATTTTTATAAATACCTTCAGCTCAGACACTATATTAATCACACTATGGGTGTATCACTTCTGGGGGGACAGCCTGAAGAAGGGGTCATCACTGTGCATGATAGGGCCCAATCATGGGACATGAAACACTTGGTTTCCTTGTTTTATCAAAAGCTAAATGACAGATTATCTGAAATAGCAGTTCAGAAGATACAAAGTAACTGGGTAGAGGAGTGCGGGCAGGAAATTTCAGATGAAGATTGGGCTAAGATTTGGACCAACCAGTACAAAACCACAAATTCATTAGTATGGAGAGAATACCGCTGGAAAGTATCAATGTGTTTTTTTATTACACCAACCATTTCACAGCATTATTCTAAGCATCCTATGGATAAATGCTGGAGGAAGTGTGGGCAAAAAGGTACCCACGTTCATATTTTCTGGGCTTGTCCTAGGATCCAATCCTTTTGGTTACAAGTAAGGAGGGAAATCCAGGGTAAGTTAGGACTGGTTGACAGTCTGGAATTTCGACATCTGATTCTTGCCTGCACGCCCCATGGGATCAGAGCCAAAGGGAAAGAATACTTGTTCCTAATATTAACCATGACAGCCAACAAGGTGATAACACAAAACTGGCTTTCAGATAATCAATTAACAATTAGCCAATGGCTCACTAATGTTAAGTCAATCAGCGATACAGCAGCCATCACTGCCAAAATGAGGCAGAAAGTGGAAAGATTTAATATTTGGTGTCATCCCTTCTTCACTTATTTAGAGGAGAAGGAAGGACTCTCGGTTTTAACCCAGCAATTGATGTGAAATGACCAAGATTAAATCCAACTGGTAGATAAAGTAAAAGAAGAGACATATACTGAGTTAAAAGTTATAGTTTTTATTGGTTTTATTTATTTGTTTTTATCCAGTTTCTTTTTTTTTTCTTTATTATAGAAAATGGGAGACAGAAATACAAGTTAGGGATACAATAATGCAAAGTTTAAAGATAACTGCATAGCAGAATGAGTGATGAGTGGATGATGCTTATGGTGGAGAGTAGGTCCAAAACAGTCTATTCAGCTATAATCTGTATAGAGAGAAAGAGGTAATTAGAATTTGGCCTCTTATATAATGGTGATCAATATGCAAATATGGAATGTAACTCCTCCTCCTATATTGCTACATGTATTCCAACTGTTTATCTGTCTGATATATGTCTCCAGTAAAATATATAAGTTCAAGAGCAGGGTCATTCTCGATGCCCTGCAGGGGGCAGGCCTTAGACAGCTAGTGCTGGAACCCACTTGAGAGGGAGCAGTACTAGACCTGGTACTCTCAAATGGAGAGAGGATCACAAATTCAGAAGTCAGTAGACAAATGGGAACAAGCGACCACTGCACAGTGTGCTTCACAATGAGCACAACCATGGAGATGAGCCATACAAAAACAAGGATACTGGACTTTAGAAGGGCTGACTTTGGCAAAATGGGTGAATACCTGAAAAATGCACTAGCAAATGACCAAAAAGGAGGGGTGGAAGAACAATGGAGAAAAATCAAAACTGCCATCATAGAGGCAACAAGCCTTTGTGTGAAACAAAAGAAAACAAAGCGGAATAAAAAAACACTATGGTTCTCAAAAGAGGTGGCAGGGAAGGTTAAGGAGAAAAAGGCTGCATTCAAAAAGTATAAGGAATCACAGAAGGAGCACGACAGGGAACTGTATCAATTAAAGCAGAAAGAAGTGGGAAAGGCAGTCAGACTAGCAAAGGCCCAAACCGAGATAAAAATAGCCAAATCAGTTAAGAAGGGGGATAAAACCTTTTATAGGTACATTAGGGAGCATAGAAAGGTTAAGGGAGGGATAGTGAAGATTAATAAAGGAGAGGGGAGGTGGGCAGAGGGAGACAGTGAAAAGGCAGAGATACTGAATGAATACTTTTGCTCAGTATTCACAAAAGAAGATGATGAGGAGGAGTTACCTAAACCAGACAATAGAAGCATTCTGGGTAGGGGGTTGACACCAGTCCATTCACAGAAGAAAGGTCCTGAAAGAACTCCTAACACTCAAGGTGGACAAAGCAATGGGGCCTGACAGGATTCACCCCAGAATCCTAAAAGAACTAAGGGAGGACCTAGTGACACCACTGACCATGCTTTTTAACAGATCATGGCAGGATGGGGCAGTACCTGAGGACTGGAGGAGGGCAGATGTGATTCTCCTTCACAAAAGTGGGAGCAAGGCAGTAGCAGGAAACTACAGACCTGTAAGTTTGACCTCAGTGGTAGGGAAAATGATGGAATCACTTCTGAAAGAAAGAATTGTTGAGTACCTAGAGACCAGCGGGCACAGGACCCAAAGCAGCATGGATTTACAGCAGGAAGGTCATGTCAGATGAATCTAATTGATTTCTTTGACTGGGTGACCAAAGTAATAGACCAGGAGGGCTGTGGATATGGCCTACCTAGACTTTAGCAAGGCATTTGACACAGTCCGCATAAAGATTAATAATCAAGTTAGCCAGCCTGGAAGTGGGTCCCAGGGTGGTAGCCTGGGTAGCAAACTGGCTGCACAACAGGACACAGAAGGTAATAGTGAATGGAATACATTCCAAAGAAAGGGGGGTTACTAGTGGAGTACCTCAGGGCTCAGTACTGGGTCCAGTCCTCTTTAACATCTTTATAGGTGACATTGCAGAGGGTCTGGAGGGAAAGGTATGCCTCTTTGCAGATGACACAAAGATCTGTAGCAGAGTTGATACACAAAGGGGGCTAGAAAAGATGAGAAGGGACTTGGCAAGGTTGGAGGAATGGTCAGACATATGGCAACTTAGATTCAATGCAAAGAAGTGCAAAGTAATGCACCTGGGAAACAAAAACCCAGGAGAAGTGTACACAATAGCAGGGGAGGTACTAACAACAACAAAAATGGAAAGGGACCTGGGGGTAGTCATATCAGATGGCCTAAAGGTGGGTAAGCAATGTGAAAAGTCAGTAAAGAGAGCCAGGGGGATACTGGGATGCATAGGAAGGGGCATCACAAGTAGAAAAAGGAAGGTGGTTATCCCTCTGTACAGACAGTTTGTGAGACCCCATCTGGAGTACTGTGTGCAGTTTTGGGGACCTCATCTACGCAAAGACATAGACAGGATGGAAGCAGTCCAGAAGATGGCAACTAAAATGGTGCAGGGTCTGCAGCAGAAACCATATGAAGAGAGACTGAGAGAGCTTAATATGTATACTCTTGATGAAAGGAGGGACAGGGGGGACATGATAGAAATGTTCAAGTACCTCAAGGGAATCAACAAAGTCCAGGAGGGTAGCATCTTTCAGAAAAAGAGATGTGTAAGAACAAGGGGGCACAATTTAAAGATAGAGGGGGGATGGCTCGGGGTAATGTGAGGAAATTTTTTTTCACGGAGAGAGTGGTGGATACATGGAACAGCCTTCCTGAGGAGGTCGTTGGGTCTAAAACAGTGGGGGAATTCAAACATGCATGGGACAGACACAAGGCAATTATAGTGGGGGTTGCAGGAAGTAGGCTGTTGGTTAACTAGAATCTGCAGCTTATCCAGTAGGTAGGGAAATGGGCAGACTGGGTGGGCCAAGTGGTCCTTATCTGCCATCAAAGTCTATGTTTCTATGTGGTGTCTGGGTCTTACACTTGAACCTTCAGTCCCTGCAGCTGACAGCCTGGTTCCTGAGCTAGAGTTCCAGGCATTGGGTCTTTCTAAAGAGGTTCTCCAGGCTGTGGAAGCCTCCTGGACAGGTTCAACCTGCCAGTGCTATGCCTTTAACTGGAAGTGCTTTTCTGTTTGTGCCAGGTCAGAGAGCTAGGCTCCCTGTCCTACCCCCTGGCTAGCATTCTGGACTACTTGTGGTCCGTCTCACAGTCAGCCCTGTGGTTGACAACCCTCATGGTGTACCTGGCAGCCATCTGTGCATACTGGGCACAGGCTGGTATGCTGATGGTGGCACAGGAAAAGGTGGTCAGGCACTTTAAGGGTCTTCAGCACCTGTCCCCACTGGTGCATGAACCACCAGCACCGTGGGACTTTTTGCTGCTTTTGCAGTGCTCATGGGCAAGTCATTCAAACCAGTGCACAGGTATGACACCTCTCACCTGTCATGGAGGACTGTCTTTTTGGTGGTTATCACCTCCACCAGAAAGATCAGTGAGCTACAGGCACTCTCGGTAGAGTCTCCATATTTGGTGTTCTACAGGGACAGGTTTGTCCTCTGCCCCAATCCAGTGTTCTTCCTGAAGGTTATTTCAGAGTTTCACCTTAACCAGGTGATCAATCTTCTGGTGTACTTCACCAGTCCAACCTTGGAGGCCGAGCACAGGCTCCATACATTGGACCTGAGGTAAGCACTTACTTATTATATGAAGTACACAGCTGTAGCTCTGGGAGAAGTTCATCAGCTCTTCGTCACCTATGGTGAAGTTGCACATGGCTGACTCTCAGCTAAGTAGATAATTGGCAGGTGGATTGCCTCCTGCATCACACTGTGCTGTAGCTTGGCTGGTAGGGAGCCTCCTGTAGGGCTTGAGGCTCATTCCACCAGACATACTACAGCCTCAGTGGCAGCTTCCAGGGACATCCCTATCCAGGAGCTCTGCAGGGTTGCTACCTGGAAGTCAACACACACCTTCATTTCCGAATACCATATTGACTCTGAGACACGCAGGGATGCTGGTTTTGGGATCTCAGTTCTCCAGTCCCTTTTTTCCAAGTACGGGTGTGTGCCTTGCCCCCTCCTACCAGAGAACTGCTTGGAGTTTGCCTAAGTGTGGATAGTGCACCATATCCACGCCCCTAGAAATGAGGGTTACTCACCTGTAACAGAAGTTCTAGGAGTGGTATATGGTGCACATCCGCATGACCCACCTGACCTCCCGTGGCCAGTGGCGCACAGATCCCTGCTTCCAGCATGCAAGATCTGACGCCATGAGGTGGATCTGAGGAGGATACCATTGGGGTGGGAGGAGTTTAGCTTGAAGATGTTCCAGCTGGAATTAAAGGGAAAGAAAGACTTCCTAAGTTTGGATGTGCATCATATACCATTCCTAGAACTACAGATACAGGTGAGTAACACTCATTTCAGTACCTCTGCCTTCTCGCTGTTCCTCCATCCACTCAGTCCCCCTTGTCAGCATCACTATTTTCTCTTCTGTTGTTCTTTTCTCCCGGTTGTATTGGAGAAGGTTTTGTCACCCTCTTTGACCACACTCGGCTATTCTTAAATCTTACTTCGAGGATATCTCTTCCCTTAAGCCACACCTTTTGAACAACAGCCATCAGACATTAGGACCACACATTTGCCAAGCTGGGGCCACCCACATCGACATCATGCGTCAGCACGTATGTAACTGTGGGCAGCCCTACCTCTCCTCAGTTCCATGCCAGAGATTAGACTCCGCAGGCCATTCTTTTTGGAGAGCCAGGAGAGTAAGCCAGCACCAAGCATGCTAGGTAAGACAAGTGCTGACAGGAGCACCATTGAGGAAAAATATCAGTGTGAATGTATTGAATCACCCTAGGGGGATGGAGGAAGGGCTGGCAAGGCTTAAGAGAAGAGATTTTCTCGAAGATCTACTGTTACTGGCTCTTTGTTAGGACCCCTCCCCTCAGGTGCCCATTCAAAAGCACCCAAAGCAACTGATGCTGGTGGCTGTGCCGACCTACTGGTTCTGCATGATTCTTTTCAGACTACAACCTCATCTCCATTGTTACCTGCAGGGGTGATCGTTTGGGGCAGAATCTCCCTGCACCTAAACCAGTGGTGGGAGATGACAATGGATGAGTGGATCCTGGTGATAATAGCAAAGGAGCATGCTTTGGAGATGCTGGAAACCCCTGCAGATCATCCTTTGTCTCTTTCCCGTTATCTTCCAGGCCATGTGTCTCTTCTGAAGGAAGAAGTGCAGTCATTATTCCAAAAACATGCTATAGAACTGGTTCCTCAGAAACAGAGAAACAAAGGCTTTTATTCCAGATATTTCCCGTACTGGACCTCGGGGATCTTAACTTCTACATGGAATACAAGAAGTTTGCTTGGTATCCCTGCAAGATCTGGTTATGGTCCCAGGAGGAGGCCAAATTATATATCTGTGTCCTGGAAATGAGGGCTATACTGTACAACCTCCAGGCATTTCAGGAGCTTTTAAATCCAAGTCCTCTGTTAATCCAGATGGACAATGCCAGCATTATGCATTACATCAGCAAGCAATGGGTCACCCATTCCTATCCCCTATGCAAGGAAGCAATGAGGGTGTGTTACTGGGCTTTGTCCCACGGCTTACAACTGTCAACCATGCATCTCCCAGGTCTCCAAATCAGTTTAGCAGACAGGCTAACCGGGTCACGGTCTAAGATGTAGGAATGAGAGCTGCTCACTTCCGTGATTGATGACCTCTTCGCAAGTTGGGTCATCCAGAAATGGACCTTTTGCGTCCCCACACAACACAAAACTGCTGCATTTCAGTTTGCTCACTCCGGTGCCTGGATTATTTTGTAAGACAAATTGTCCCTCCCTTGGAGAGAGAAATTCCTGTGTGCATTTCTCCCAGCTCCTCTAGTACAGAGGGTTCTGTACAAACTGAAGATGGAATGTGCCACCCTCTTCCTCATAGCTCCAGTATGGTCTCACCAGATATGGTTTCCACTCTTGCAACAACTGGTGGTGGAGCCTCCAGTACCACTACTATTTTGTCAGGATCTGTTGTCACAGGACATGGAGTCCCTGGTCCATCTCGATCTAAAGTCCCTACATCTGCATGCAAGGCATCTGAAAACATAGCTATGGCATGTTTTGGGGTGTCTTCTAAAATTGCTGTTGTTCTGGTTATGGTCAGAAAGCCTTCTACCAGCTATTTTCATTCCTTGAAATATAAGTGATTCACTTTATGGGCTGCTTCCAAGAATTTAGACCCATTAACATGCCCTGTAAATGCTATGCTGGAGTACTTGCTGACTCTGTCAGACTCTGGTCTACAGTATTCCTCCTTTAAGGTGCATTAGGCCACTATATCAGCTTTCCATGCCCCTACTGATGGGCGTACAGCTGCACAACTGGCAGTGTCCCAAA
The DNA here is from genome assembly GCA_016271365.2 of Neoceratodus forsteri. NCBI lineage: Eukaryota > Metazoa > Chordata > Ceratodontiformes > Ceratodontidae > Neoceratodus > Neoceratodus forsteri. The sequence goes on along the minus strand of CM028135.1, from coordinate 515,865,471 downwards.
TTTTTCTGAGAGGTATTCTGCATATAAAACCTGCAGTTGTAATCTAGTCCCTCCTTGGGACTAGGATTTTGTGTTTAAGAAACTGACATTGGCTGTGTTTGAGCCGGTTTGAGTTGTGACTTGCATTTTCCCATCATGAAAAACATTATTATTGTTTGCAGACACTTCTGGAAGGATTTCAGAGCTGTGGGCTTTAATGTGTGAGCCATCGTGTTTCATTTGTCACAAAAATAGTTTATTTGCGTACAAATCCTAAATTTTCTACTGAAGGTGGTATCTGAATTTATACTGAATCAAATGATACACCTTCTTGCTTACTGCACTGAGCTTGCCAGTCAGGGTGAGACACTGCTCCATACTTTGGATATACATAGAATACCGTGATACTGCGTGACTCGCACCAAGGACTGCTGAAAGTCCTGTCAGCTTTTTGCTTCATTCACTTCTGGGAAAGAGGGCACCCCATGTCTAAATAGTGCCCATCAGATGGGTTGGCACACTGTATTACATTCTGCTATTTGAAGTATGGTAAGGAACTTACTGTTATGGTTCTTAGTCGCTCTACATGGGGCATGCCCACTTTTGTTATTTTTTTCAGTTTCTGCGGCTGACATTTGTGCTGCAAGCACAGGCAGCACTGTCCAAACCATCACTAAAAATGATAGTCTGGGCATAGTCTCTCATAAACAGATCACACCTGGAGATGAGCCTTGGCTCAGTGTGCCTTTCCCGGTCACCATATGTTTAAACAGAAATAAAAAAATAAACAGGTTGGCTTGGTCTTGCTGTATTGCAAGGTCTACTGTCTTAAATGTATTTTTCTGATTATACCAGCCTCCGAGTGACTTTTAGGACTGCTTGGGACTTGTTCCAAAGTTGTGGCCTAATAAACAAGCATTTGTCAATGCCGAACGTTCGCTAGCAGGTATTTGCAGTGGTGTTTGGCATGTATGGTGCTGTACCCTAATGCCCTGTGCGATTGCTGGTATTTGCACAATAAATTGTCAGCATGACCTTTTTGTTACCGCCATTGTGCGCTACATAGGTGGAAACACGTTTTGGGCAGGATGTGAAAAATGACAGCTGTACTGCTCATAAGGAAGTGTACATTAAATGGCAATGTTGAAAATCTGGAGTGGAAATATTGAAAATTCGCAAACCTAGGAGTGTGCGTGGGAACTGTGCAATGCACGCTCGTAAAACAGTCATTGTTAGGAATTTTTTCACCAAATTGTCAACATTGGCATTTTAAAGCCTCTGCTAATGAACAGTGTCACTGTGATTGTCTTACTGTATGCCATACATTGATTCTGCACACCGACTGCGCCATTGTGCACTACATGGGCGGAAACACGTTTTGGGCAGGATGTGAAAAATGACAGCTGTACTGCTTATAAGGAGGTGTGGTAAAATGGAAATGTTGAAAATCTGGAGTGAAAATATTGAAAATTCGCAAACTTACGACCGTGCATAGGAACTGCACAACGCACGCTTGTAAAACAGTTATTTTTAGGAATTTGTTCACCAAATTTTCAACATAGCCATTTTAAGATCTCTGCTCATGAACAGTGACACTGTGATTTTCTTTATGTGTTCCTTACACTGAGTTCACACAGCGACTGTGCCATTGTGTGCTACATGGCCGGAAACACGTTTTGGGCAAGATGTGAAAAATGACAGCTGCACTGCTCATAAGGAGGTGTGGTAAAATGGCAATGTTGAAAATGTGGAGTGAAAATATTGAAAATTCGCAAACTTACGAGCGTGCATAGGAACTGCGCAATGAACACTCATAAAACAGTAATTTCTAGGAATTTTGTCACCAAATTTTCAACACAGCCATTTTAAGACCTCTGCTCATGAACAGTGTCACTGTGATTTTCTTAATGTGTCCCATACATTGAGTTCGCACACGGACTGCGCCATTGTGCGCTACATGGGCGGAAACAAATTTTGGGCAGGATGTGAAAATGACAGCTGTACTGCTCATGACAAGGTGTGGTAAAATAGCAATGTTGAAAATCTGGTGAAAATATTGAAAATTTTGCAAACTCGCGTGCGTAAGGCTGCTACCAGCGCGGACTGTAAAAACAGTCATTTTTGGAATTTTTCACCAAATTTCAGCACAGCCATTTTAAGACCCTGCTCATGATCAGTGTCACTGTGATTTTTAATGTGTCCCATACATTGAGTTTCAGACACCGATCGCGCCATTGTGCTTACATGGGCAGAAACACGCTTTTGGGCAGGATGTGAAAATGACAGCTGTACTGCTCATGAGGAGGTGTGGTAAAATGGTAATGTTGAAAATCTGGAGTGCAAATATTGAAAATTTACCAAGACGTCTGCGTCGTAGGAACTGCGCCAGCGCCGCTCGTCAAAACAGTCATTTTTGAATTTGTGCGCAAATTTTCAACATGGGTTTTGGGACCCCTTCTCATGAATGATGTCACCGTCATGGCGTTATTCGGGCCGAGGGGTGATTTCAGAGTCACTGCATGAAATCACCCTTCGGCCTGAATACGCCATGACAGTGACATCATTCGCGAGAAGGTGCCAAAACCCCATATTGAAAATTTGGTGCAAAATTCCAAAAATGCCTGAGATATGCATAAAGTTGAAACCCCCTATCTAGCCCATTATACAGCTTACGGCATTTCCTCAGTTCGCGGTCGCCTTTGAAGAGTGCAGACGTGTTCCCCGGTCCACGAAGATCGTTGCGCCAGAGTCCAGAGGTAAGTATGGGGTGAGAGGGGTGTGGGAGGCTGGGTGCGCAGTGGGTGGGTGCGGGTTGTGGAGGAGGGTACTGGGAGGCGATGCGGCGGGACCATTTTTTCTTACAAATAGCAACGAACATGGACGTTTGCCACGCTGGGGTGGGCCCCAGCGTGCAGAAGATGGCTGGGGGCCGAGGAGCTGACGGGGATTGGGCACCTGGCCGGCAAAACAAAGCGGACGCTTTCCACGCTGGGGTGGGCTACCAGCGTGGCAGCAGGATGGCTTGGGGGTGTGGAGCCGATGGTGGATTGGGCACCCGTCGGCAAACAACGTTTGCCACGCTGAGGTGGGCTCCAGCATGGCACCAAAGCTTTGGGGCAGCGTGACACGGTGGAGCGTGTGACACGAGGGGGGGCGGCGTGACGCGGTGCTCGGTATGGCAGCGGTGGTTTTCTTTGAAGCAGAAGACCACCGCTGTCATACAGAGCTCCCACACCCATTGGTGCAGAACAGCCACGCCTGCTCAACAGAGCACTGGATTGAAAGGGAGAGGCACACCTCCAAAGTGTGCTACTCTCCCAAAACGTTCCTTGTGCATGCGCACAAGCGAACGTAAAAAGATATTCTCAAAGAAGATAGAACAGTTATGTACTTATTGTAACAGTAGATCTTACAGAGAATCTCTTCCATTAGACCATGCTGGCCTTTTCTCTGTCCCCCTTCTGCTTTCATGAGGGTCACATCAGACTTTGTGCATTATCCTAATCCATGGCTGCTATATCCAGCACCATTTCTCGCCTTGTATGCTTGGTGTTAGTTTGATCTCCTGGTTCCCCATGGTTGGAGGTCTACGAACCTAATCTTCGTCGGGAAACTGACGAGTGATAGTCCAGGAGTCCTATAGATGGGGGAGCTCAAGTCAGATAAAAATTAAAAATAATAGTCTGGAGGTCTGGTGGGCCACCTAGGCCCCCAGAAATTTAACATTTTGGTGCATTCTGGTGCATTTTGGAGGGTATTTCTAATGCAATTTCTACTCATTTCCTCCCTCCCCATCCTTTGTTAGTTGCACCCTAGCACCATCCCCAGAGTCCCCACAGTCCACATGACAGTATGTTGTCCAAAATACCCTCCCCCCACCCCCAAAAAAACCCACAAAATACCAAAAGACTGCAGCTGGGCAGCAGCACATCCGAAACACATAAAATGAGAAAAGCTGAAAGAGACTTGGTGATAAAGACAAATTGCAGACAAATTGAATGACAATCCAAGTAAACAAGTTCGCAAATGTCACTCACTCAGCACATTATGACATTACCATAAAGCCATCCCTTCCCAGTTTGTCCTGCAGTACATATTAACGTATCCCCCAATCTTATCTCAGTAAAAAAATAAATACAATAACTATAGAAATATGGGAACAAAGTCACTTTGCTATCTAGTTTCTGAATATAATTTCAAGTCTGCTTGCTATTTTTGCAAAACATATTTTATTTTATAGAACAATTTATTCCAAAGAAAATACATTTTTAAATAAGTAAAATATGTTTTATTGTTTTAAAATGTCCTTTACTGGGATAACCCCATGGTATGGGGCATCTCAATTTTTATGATAGGCCCAAGAAGTCAGTAAGCAGACAGAAAAACAGTTTTTAAACAAATATAAAAATGCATTTTTTTTATTAACAACAGCACTTGCTTGGGTGCATTACAACTTGCCCCCCATTCAACACATATAACTACATAAACTAAATATTTGATTCTATCACTTTTTTTTCCAGTTTTGTAACTGCCTGTGTCAATGAGCCAAACAAGGTCTTATGACTTCTGTTGCCAATTTTGCTCTCCAAGCATGCAGAAACTCCTGCACATGCCATAATATACAGCAGAACACCTTCAAAGTCCCTATGTCTATTAATCCCCTCTGTGCCCATTCACACTGTACAACCATGACTGAAAAGACAACACAGATTAGACATGCAGTGCATGCTGACATTTTTACCTCAGTTCAAAGGTCTCATGTACCAGTTTTTGCCTGTCCTGGTTCATGCTGTCGCTGAGACCAGACCTGCCCCAGCATTAGTTTTGTACCATTCCTAGCATGGTACAGGAGGACATTACTCTCTAACTCCCTCTCCGCAAATCCACAACAAAATCAGTTTGCCATATCGGACAAAACTAGCAGTGACCTTAAACAAATTTAATGTCATGAATTTAAGCTCCCCATACTAGGAATTAATAACACTAGTACCACATTTATTACACACCTAGTTTGATGGATCACTAATGTCCTGTCCAATCCCAGCAGCTGCCCCCCCTGCTAGTTTAACTGGCATCTTTTAATTAGTGCCATTGACTGCATTGAATTATTTGACTTCACCATTGGAAATTAATCTGACTGAGCCTAGAGCAAGAACTTAAGTAAGCACGGTACTACTAAGGTATTCTTTTCTGTAAGGACAGGGACATCAAGACTGGGCACTCACACCTCCGATAATCTGATTTGCAAACAGGTTGAACAACTTAACTTTTCTGGAGGTGTGAGTGAGACAGAATAAAGAGGATTATCATGGGACACCAGTAAGGTTACCACGTGTCAGTTTTTTACCTGGTGATAAGGTTTTCAGGGTCCCTATCAGGAAATCCGGTTTTGCTCTCTGCTGGTCAGGTTTTTAAACCATTTTGAGTGCTCACATACTTTTGAAACATATTTTGTCATATCATTCATTGTTTCACCTACATGTCCAGGTTACAAACAAGTTCTCTTGTCAATATAGCCCTTTGTTTGTGAAAGTAGTCAACCTGAGAGGTGTAAAGTGTGGCCATTAACACCATTACCACTTATTTAAAGGAAAACTACACCCAAAACCTGAAAAAATATATGTTGTGCAGAGTGTTTTAATGTGTATGTGAAGTTCTAGTGTTTCCTTCCCTCTGACTGGTATTAGGAGTTTTTCCCAAATTAGCCTGCTACTAGCTTTATGCTAGTTTTATGACCCCTGGGGATCTCCATACCTGATAGAGTAATTGTATTTCTGGTTCCCACAGTGCATTTTGTCTCATGCGACTGTGATGCAAGAGAGACCCAACATTCAGCACACGCATGCCAAACAAACTAAATATCTTGTAAGCTTTACAAGCTGCACAAAAATTACCAGCAGCAAAGTTTTTCAGGACAGTAAAACCTTTAGGATGAGGGTGGTCACCAAGCTGAATTCTACAGATTTTAAAATATAGCCATCTCTGTTGTTGTGAACTGATTGTAATGCAATGCTTTCTGCTGGATTTATGGGCTCTGCTACATCACCATTACATGAAACAAGGTGCACTGTAGGACAAAGAAATGCAATAAAACTATTTGATATGGTGATCTTTTCCACTGCAGCAAAGCTGCCCCCACCTTTTGTAACAGTAACAGAGCTAGTTCTCTTCCTCTTTCATTTACTGGTAAACATTTTCATCTCTAACAACATTTAGGCATTTTTAAATGTTTGAAATTAAAGAAAAAAGCATGAACCCCCAAGGTGCATGGGCACAGTCTGCACCTAGCCAAGGCCAGCTCAGCTGGAGGACAGAGGAGACCTGTGTGGCTCGGGAAGCTTTCATGGAGGCATTAGTGCATACTGATAAAGAATGCAGCATAGTGTGTTACTAATAGAGGAGCTCCATGATGGGGGAGCTATAGCACTCTTAGCCCCCCTCTAAATCCGCCTATGTGATAGGGCTGCATGTGTTTATATAGATGCTGATGTGTGACATCATTGTGGTTGGGCCCCTGGCTAGCAAAAGTTTCTGTGAGGTTCTAGTGTTGACTCGGGTAGAGTTCCATGGGTGTGGCCTAATGGAAGAGATTCTCATGAAGATTTACTGTTATGGTAAGTATGTAACTGTTCCTTTTGTGCTCAGCACTTCATGTCCCATATTCACCTGAAACCAAACAGACTGGTGGTCACTCCTTCCAGGGGCTCAGTGACCCTTATGCTTTTGACATGATCACTAGTCATCTAAACTAGGTCCAGGATGGCCCAATCCCTTGTTGGCTTCATCACTCCCAGTGTCAGAAAACCATCCTGGAATACATGTAGAATCACATGGCTCCTGCTGCTGCTGTCCTGTATGGAAGCTCTAGTTCACATCGGGCATGCTGAAGTCTCCTGCTATTAACACTCCCCCACCCCCATCCACAGCTTTTTAAAATCTCCCATTATTAACCTCCCCAGCCTTTCTTATCTCATCCCCCAGCTCTCTGTATGTGGTTTCATTCTAACTTGGTGGTTGGTACACTGCCTCCACTCTTATTTTCTTCCGCGCCCCTAACTGCAGCTGTAGCCTCTGTACCCTCTCCCCCATGTCCTCCCTTCTGACCTTTATCCCTCCTTATCATAAATTGCCACCCCCTCCACCCCTATCCTTCATTCTGTCCTTCCTATAGAGAATATATCCAGGAACAGAAAGATCCCAGTCATGGTTCAGGGTTGCCCAGGTCTCGGTAACCGCTACCAGATCTGCTCGGCCCTCCATCATCATGGCAAGGAGATCATCCATTTTATTCCCCAGACTCCTGGCATTCGCGGATATCATGCTCCACATCTCATGTTTCCTGCCCTGTTTCCTTCCAGTTCCCCTTCCTCTGGTTGCCCTACTAACTGCCCCCACTGTCTTTTTCCCCTTCCTCCTCTAACTCCCTCACTGTGTTCACTTTTACCCTCACCCGCTCCCCCTTTCCCTTTTTACTTATTGCCAGCCCCTCTGCTTGGGGACGGCCTTCCTGCCTCCTCCTGCTGTATATCCTGGGTTCTGCTCTCCCAGGTAGTCCTCCCTCCACTCAGTTTAAATTCAGTCTGTCCCTGAGGTGCTTCCCTAACCTGTCACATAGCACCCTGGTCCTCCCCCCCCCACTTAAGGTATAGCTTATGTGATGAGTACAAATATTTCTCGTCCCAGACTGTTTCCCAGTCCCCCAAACAACTTAAGCTGTCCTCCTTGCACCGGTCTTGTAGCCGCTGGTTCAACTTGTAGATCCTGTGTTTTCTATCTGAGCTGGCCCTGGCAGTGGTAGCACCTCTAAAAATGCCACTAGCTCGCAGTGTCTGTGGCTCAGTAGGTTACACATTCACCTCTGAGGCTGGAAGATCAGAAGCCTGTGGGATCCATCCCCACACCAGGAACTTGGCTTAAATCCCAATACTGACACTGCAGTACAGCATGAGACGGGTGCTGCACTTCTGAGATGGGTGCTGCACTTCTGAGGTGCTGACTTTAGGATGAGACGTTAAACTGAGGTCCTGTCTGCCTTTTCTGGTGGTGGTTCAGATGGATGTTAAAGATCACATGGCACTTCTCAAAAAGAATAGGGGTGTTTTTATTTATAGAAAATATACTAAGGAACTTCCACTGACATCACTTGGATGGCTGCAAGCTAAACCTCAAGGCTCCTCTCCCGCTGAATCAACAATATAAACTCTCGTTAAAAATACAACTCTGAAATATCTGGCAACTGACTCCCTAAGCTGGAGAAGATGGCAGGAAAACAACAGCGTAACAAAAACTCCAAGGCGCTAAGCAGTTCAACGAAATTCAAGCAGCTAGTGCTCGACGAGGACATGGAGGGGCTTGCAGCCCAGACATCTCGCAGACGCACGGCATCAGAATCCTCAGGAGAGACTGACACGACGGAAACAACGGATCCAGAAATCATGCATAAGACTCTTCAGCAGATCCTCTCAACAGTCACCAAAATCGATTCAACTCTGGCAGACCTTAAAAAAGAAGTACAAATACTAAATAAAAAAGTAACATTAAATGCCTCGAACCTTACCACGGTCTCAGAGGCCCAGGAGTGCATAGACAGGCTAGTTCTGCTTCTGCTTCAGAGAGACAGAGAGACCCAGCGTCGGTTGGAAGATCTAGAGAATAGATCTCGAAGAAATAATTTTAGAATTCATGGAGTGCCAGAAGACACCGAAGAGGGATTCCCCTTGACAGCTGACTTTGTGCAGCATATACTGCGGTCGGTACTGTCCCTCCCCTCGGATATCAAACTAGATATCAACCGGGCGCATTGGTCCCTCATTGCAAAGCCCCAAGACCCAACAGCTAAACCACGCTCCCTTATAGCTCGTATGGTCTTTTTTCAAAGCAAAGACTGGATTCTGCAAGAGGCATAGAGGCACAAAGATCTTAAATACAAAGAGGTGCCTATTTTCTTTGATCAAGATTTCTTGGTAGCCTTGCAGTCAGAGAGGCAAGTGGTTAAAGGCCGCAGGAGTGTAGCCAGAAATTTCCATTTTGTACACAATCTCCAACAGTTACACCCCCCAATTAAAAAATGTACACATCCTTTCCAAATGGCACCCCTTTCCAAACAAGTCAGATTGTTGTCAGATGACTCCTCTACTCTCTAAAGAGGTTATACATGTATTGGACACTCCTCAGTGGCCTACACTAACCCAAATACTACAGTTAGAATGATAATATTAACAGAGTGGCTTATGGTTTGTGACAGGCACTCAACAAAACTGTACACAAATGTGTACAGTGAGTATGCCTGTCTACACCCTTGTTAAAGGGGTTATCAGAGATTTAAAACAAACAAAAAAAGGGATCAAGGCCGAACTATTATTTCCTGCTATGATCAAAATTCACCTAGACACTGGCACTAAAATTTTCTCTAACCTGGTGGAGGCTGCACAAGTTCTTCAAAACCTGGAAATACCACTCCTTGATCTGGAGATGAAAAAGTTAGAAAACCGCCTCAAATCGGAGATGTGGTCAAAAGTCCCTAACTTCAGAGGCAGGAAAAGAGCAGTCCCAGGATCCTACCCGCAGGAGACCTCCTCGGACATTCGAGACTTGATTATGAAAGCCAAATTGAGATTACAGGAAGATGGAAGACCAACACAACCGACCGCGGGATGAAACCGCCAAAGGAGTAATGGAAAGGCCTGAGACACCTGGCATGGCGGATCCAGTAACCGAAGGATTGGACAGACCCGAAGAAACTTTACGTGGGGAGTAAAGGGGATGGGAGGGAATGAGAAAGACCTGAGTATACAAAAAATAGTTTACATATTGTGACTTACATAGACATTTAAATGGCAGACACTAATCTACAGTGGATGTGCATTCTGGAAAAGGGGTGGAGGGGGGTGCGGGAATGAATAAGAGAGACCGCTGAACAAGACCATATAATCAGGGTCGGAGATGCATCCTTGGTCGAAATGTGAAGACTCCTTAAGGTAAGATGGACTGTATAATTGGAGGAGAAGGAAATGCACCTCAGGGGACATGTATATTTTTTTATGAGAAAGTCTCTTCTTGATACGTGGGTTGATATGAGAGATGAGTCCAAAAGATTACAAAAGGGGCTGTCACATGGGTACAATGCCAGGAGCCTTGGACTCCCTCGACATGTATTGAGTTGGAAAAGAATCAGGAAATTCTAGGATAACTAACCAGGGGTAATCTGATGAGGGGGATAGAGGGAACTTTTAGAAGATGGAGTTGGAAGAGGGGAAATGTAGCGGTATTGTTGCCCGAGAAGGAAAAAGGAAGTAGGGAATAAGGACAGAATAGAGAGAATAAAGAATTAATTTGAAAGCCATAGAAAACAGGACAGAGGTTAAAAAGATGGGGGGAAAGAGGGATAAAGAAAGAGAACTCAAGGGGAAAGTGTCCCCTCCAAGAGTAACTAGTCGGATCAGAGAGGCGAGAGAGACGCGTTCCTGACACTCGAATATATCACACTAGCCGAGGCTAATAATGGTATCTTGCGCGATCTGGTGGTATCTCGTGGGGGGAGCACAGGCACACAAGGTAAAACAGGTGAACTGGGCAGACCTAGTGGTACGAGATATCAGTAGGGTATAGAGCTAAAACTGTCCTTCTGGCACCCTCGATCCCCCCTTCGAGGAATATCTATAGAAAAGACAGGTATATTATCACAGATGCATCAGAAGATGAGGGAGGGAATACAATGTGAGAAGAACACCTGGAAATACAAGACTACAAGAGGCAGGAGGAGTTCATGATTGCAGTACAACCCTTAGAGAGTGCCTTATGTAAAGGAATTAAGGAGAGGAGGGAAGGGCAATGTGAAAACACCCTCGGGAATAGATAGCCTATGGTCCCAGCTCACCGACCCCTCTCGACCAAGAAGGGCATTATAAGGGCAAGATCCCTCAGAAAACATAATCACCATAACAGAGCTCATAAAGGGTCAAAGTAAATTGCTAGTTATATCAGAGCAGAAAGAATAGAAAAAGATATAACATGAGAGAGAGATGAAAACATTAAAGGGAAAAGGGGGGCGGGAGAGGGGAATTTAAAGAGAAACATCTGGAATCGAACTTATAGCTTCAGTTAGATCCTGAAAGTGACGGGTTAAAAGGGGTGATAGGGGTCACCCAGAGGGGAGTCCATCTACACCTCTTGCCCCAACTATAAGGGGCACTAACTGGGTCAAATTGACCCTCACAGTATATCTGTGCGCTTCGCATGGAAGTCAAGGAAAACGAAACTAATAATGTTATGTACATAGTTCTCAAGTTTGTTGTTAAGATGGTACCGGAATTAGGTACCAAGTTGACAGTTAAATTCTTAAACCTTAATAATTTTGTAACCTTAAGTTTTAATTTGAGGGTCTTGCAGGCTGGACAGAAGATAGCGGGGAAAAGTAAGTTGGAACGATGGTTCATAGCAGACACATTTTTACGCACAACATGGCCTCCCTGAATGTTATCTCCTATAATGTGAAGGGGGTCAATTCTCCAATTAAACGGACTAGGTTACTGACTGAACTCCAACACCTAAGTTGTAGCACAGCTTTCTTACAAGAGACGCACCTTTCACAGTTAGAACACTCTAAACTCAGGAGAAGATGGGTGGGTCAGGTAGTATCGTCGTCACATCCTACCAACAGAAAGGCAAGGGTAGCAATACTTTTTAAGCGTAACAGCCCCCTAAAGATACAATCTATGGAAGAGGGGTTTCAGGGTAGATTTGTCAGGGTAACCTGTGCGATGCACAATAAAATACTACACCTAGTAAATATATATGCCCCAAATGTGGGCACAGAAAAATTTCTAAGAGATGTTTTTAATAAGTTGGCTGACTTACCCCAGGGCCAGATACTACTCGGAGGAGACTTTAATACAGCACCCTCACCTCAACTAGACCACTCATCTGGTAACTCAAACACTAATAAGGCAGCAAGTAAAAAGCTCAGGGCTTTAATGGCTGAATTTGGTATGGTAGATATATGGAGAACACAGCATGGGGGAGAAAGGGATTACACCTTTTTTCAGGGGCACAAAGTTGTTACTCACGTATTGACCTTTTTCTCACACTTAAAACTGACCTGCATTTATTTGAACAGTCAAAAATACATTCTATCACTCTGTCTGATCATAGCCCAATATCTGTTAGTCTTAATATAGGCCGGGAAGACAAAACACCCCTTCGGAGACTTAATGTCTCCCTATTAAATGAGGAGCCCTTGATAACACTTATGAAGAAGACAATTGAAAACTTAGAGAAAGACTCACCTATGGAAAGTTGCTCCCCAATGTTGTGGTGGGACACTCTAAAGACTGTTGTAAAGGGGCAAATAATCAGCTATGCCTAGGCTAAGAAAAAACAGGCGAAAGCCATAGAAAAAGTTCTTAGAGACAAACTATCAGATCTAGATACTAAACATAAGAGGGGCACAGGATCAAAACAAACGCTTAAAGATCTAAATCGAGTTCGATCTGAACTGCATGAATTAGGGAATAAAAAAGCAGAAGGTATCCTTAGGTTCACTAGTCAAAACTATCATGAAACAGAGGGAAAAGCTTTGAGACTCCTCGCCTTTCGTCTCCGAAAGAGGCAAGCCGAAAGGAACATCTCAGTAATCAGAGCTATATCAAACCGTGAAAAGTGCTGGGTCAAACCAAAAGAGATTGCCACCCAGTTCAGGGCATTCTATAAGGAACTATACACGGAAAGCAGAGTAGAAGGAAGAGTTAGATCAGAAACTCTAAGCTTTCTAAACTCTATCAAGCTACCAACCCTGCCCTTAAAAGCGCAGGAGGCGCTCTCTGCTCCAATTACGGAACGCGAGGCCCTGAAAGCCATTAGAGACCTCCAGACCGGAAAAACACCAGGCACAGACGGGCTACCAGCTGAATGGTACAAGAACTTAGGCAAGACTTTAATACTCTGATTAGTACATATTTATAATGTGAGCCTCGAAGAGGGTGCATTCCCTAAGTCATGGCAGGAGGCACTGGTCACAGTCATCCCAAAACCCGGAAAACCCTGTTCTCTGTGCTCATCTTTTAGACCCATCTCACTACTCAACCAGGACCTAAAAATCCTAACCCGCATACTTGCATCAAGATTACAACACCACATAGAGCTTCTAGTTCACCCTGATCAAACAGGCTTTATACCACACAGGCACCTTCAAGATAATGTCAGGAAACTCCTGAACATTGTCACACATAAACACCCCTCTAAGACAAACCTAATGGCAATATTCTTAGACGCTGAAAAGGCGTTTGACAGGGTGAACTGGATATACATGGGAGAGGTAATGTCCAAGATGGGGATGGGGGGCAACTTCCTTAAATGGGTAAACTTGGCTACCAGAATCCAACAGCCCGAGTCAGAGTGAACAGTATAAATTTGGAATTCTTTGCAATAAATAGAGGAACAAGACAAGGATGCCCGCTGTCCCCATTACTGTTCACTCTAACCATGGAACCGCTAGCACAGGCTATTCATGAAAATCCAAACATAAAGGGGATAACAATAACTAACACTGAAAATAAAATTTCGTTATACGCAGACGACACAGTAATGTACGTAAAAGACCCAGAAATCTCAGTCCCTGAAATGCTCCAATTATTGGATAGATTTGTTCAGGTTTCGGGTTTCAAAGTGAACATTGAAAAAACAGAAATTCTGAGTTTAGATGGACCCCCACACAAGAACTTATAAAGTCTCCTACCTTTCAGATGGGTTAAGGACAAAATTAAATTTTAGGAGTATCAATACCAACAGACCTAACCAAATTATACCTTTATAATTACCAAGCATTAAAAGAAAAAGTCTATGAGGATTTGCAGAGATGGCAAAATGTTCCTATTAGTTTTATGAATAGAGTAGAGGCTGTTAAGATGAACATCTTGCCCAGGTTCTTATTCTTATTCGCGACTCTGCCTATACTTATAGATGGAGGAGAATGGCGAGAACTGAGAAGAAAGTTATCTAAATTTATATGGGCAGGACGCCGCCCGCATAAGAAATCGGGCATCCTAACTGAGGCTAAAGACAAAGAGGGATTGGGTGTTCATGACCTTTTAAAATACTATTTGGCAGCACAAACAACCCCAATTTTAAAAATGTTGAAACCTGAACAAGAGGGAGGTTGGTACATGCTGGAGGAGAGAGCCCACCCTTGGATCCCTCTGCAGTTTTTGCCCTGGACAATCAGGTCTTCAGACCTGAAAACCCTAAGTAACACTTGGACAAGAAACACTCTCAAAATTTGGCTCAGGGTCAGACAACGGTGGAAGATCTTCTCCCCTACCTGGAAATACATTCCTCTGAAATATTTGCCGCAGTTCCCAGCCACACACAAAGACCCTTGCTGGAGTAGATGGTCAGACAAGGGGCTCAGATATTTGCACCAAATGGTTAATAGTGAAGGGATTAAAACATTTGCACTCCTTCAAGAAGAATTTGGGCTGTCCCACAAAGAATTTTTCAGATACCTTCAATGTAGACACTTTCAATTAACATAGTTGGGATTGGTGCCATACAAAGTGACCCAGCTCCACCATTGAGGTATATGTATCAAAAAAGCCACATGAAAGACACCAGGAAACTCATCACATATATACAACAAACTCTACAAGAAGGTTCAGGTGTCTTACACATTCAAGCGGTTGAAAATAAATGGCAAGCTGAATATGAAGGCCAAATATCAGACAAGGAGTGGTCTGTTATTTGGCAGGGAATACATAAAACAACTAACTCCGCGGTATGGAGGGAGTTCAGATGGAAAATCTCAACAAGATATTTTATCATCCCAGATATTTCATCAAAATATGGAACATCCCAAACTAATAAGTGTTGGAGGGGTTGTTCAGATATAGGCTCCCAGTTCCATATACTTTGGAGCTGCCCCAAGCTTAGGGACTTTTGGGCAGAGATAACCACTGTTGCTAAAGAAATTCTGCAATTGGAAAACCCACTAGAATTTCCGCATATGATACTACGGCTCCCACACCTTGGTGTTAAAATGAAAGCCCAAAGGTACCTATTTTATATACTAATAGCAGCAGCCTCTAAGGCTATTACATAAAAATGGCTCTCCTCAGACAGGGTTTCTTATTCCAGGTGGTGGACAAATGTAATTAACATTAAAACTATGGAGGCTGTCAAACTCAAACTCAGACTTCGAACAGATCAATTTAACTCAAGGTGGCTCCCATTCTATGAATACGTAGAAACCAAAAAAGGCACTCCAGTTTTAGATCAATTTCTACTAAAATAGGCTTGAGAGGCTGTTGGGCCTGACTAGATAAAGGGAAACCTTTGAAACCCCCCGCCGCCAGCCTGCAAGATCCTGTTTTGTATATTTTGGGCCAGATATTCAAACTGCGCCCAAAATGTGCACAATAGCAGGAGCAAGCACAAGTCAATTGCGTACATGCGCAATAGATGCGATATTCAAACATGGAGCAAGTCAAATTGCGCAACCAGCCAACGTCTGAATATCGCACAACCTGCGCCATAGCGCAACCAGGAAGGGGAAGCTGAGCACATATGATGTGCCATAGCGCAACAAGGCCAGCCCAGCTGAGCAGTCCAGAGGCACCATAGCGCAAGCAGAGAGCCCCCCAGCAGCAGAGCAATGGAACTGCACAACCAAGGAGGTAGGCAGGGGCCCACCACCCATGCCACAGATGGGCACAGGAACACACTGCAGAACTAACAATACACCCCCACACCCGAAGCACAGCATCACTGGTGGAGGGACGGAATATCCACCAGCCCATGGGGACAAGCCAACAAAGCACAGCTGGGCCATGGTGCCCCAGCACACCCACTGACAAGCTGAGACTGCCACACAAAGGGGCCAGACAACCCAAGTGTACAACAGCCCCCACCTGTGCACAGCACACCCTGCACTGGAACCCCAAGACACCACCCATGAGCAGTGACTGTGACCGTCACTGCAGGAATCCCCATGCCTCCCCCCGGCACAATGCAACCATGTGTACCACAGAACCATACAAGCCAGACCCACCAGGAGCACCCAGCGGTGTGTGGCAGCACACGGCCAGACTGGCTGAAAGCCACTACCACACCAGGGACACCCCCACGCACACACACACACACACACAGTCCCAGGACAATACCACCCCAGATGCCATGCACACCACTGCAACTGAGCACCCATAGCCAGCTGCAAATCAGAGACCACCACAGTATTTATATCAAAATAGATTTATAAAAGAATATCAACACGAACACACAACAATGAACTATGTACAGATAGATATATACAAGAAAGGGGTGGGAGTACGGGTACAAGGTAGGGGTGGGTAAGGGGCAGGGGTGAAGAACTGGGTGAAGGAAGGCAGGGTGTGAGGGAAGGGTAAAGGGGGTAGGTGTGGGGCAGCTACTGCCCTCCAGGCTGCACAGCATCAGGCTGTCTCTGGTCCCGTGGCCTCCTCCGTCGTCTCACACCCCTCTGGTGCATCTCCTGCAGAATGGATAGGGACTCTGTAGACACCTCCAGCAGGCGGTGGACAGCCTGCTCAATCCTGCGCAGGACCCAGACACCTAGGGCAAGGGAACAGAATCAATGGCTGTGACTGTCCACAACCCTGAAACCCACCCAACATGCATGGCATACAGCCAAGTGCCCTGCCCCTGTGATGGACTGCACCCACTCACAGTGACCGTGCACAAGACAAGCCCAACCAGGCAGCAACAGCCATGTGTGCCACTGCACACACACCCCACCCATGCCCAGCACAGCACAACCAAGGCTGTCCAGTGACGTGGCTACGTGGTGGGAAGTTAGTGCCACAGCCATGTGCCCAGTGCATGCATGGACCACCAGTGACGCACTCACAGACATGCAGTGCCACTGGACAGTGCTGACTGTCACACGTCGCGTGCATGGCAGTGTTGTCCATGTATGGTGGCCATGCCCTCCTCCCCCATAGCACGCAATAGCATCCATGATGTAATGACACTCATCCTCATCAAGCCGCTGCCGCTGCTGCTGCTGCTGCTGTGGCTGCTGCTGCTGCCACCACCTCGGCCAGCCACCTCCACAACACCTCTCTGAGCCTCATCCTGGGCCCGTCTCCACTCCTCCACGCCTGTGGGAAACAAAAGTTAAGAAACACATCAGTGAAATCCCAAAGCAGACAGCCCCCTACCCCAATGAGTGTGCCTGCCCACACAGCCAGACCCATACATCACACACCTGCAAACACTGTCACAGCCAACCATGGACCAACCCTCCCCCATGCTCTGGTCACATTACACAGTGTTACCCATGCAGTCAATACAGGTGCATAGACGGCTCACCCACCTGGCCTAGGCACAACGCCCCTCCTGGCACGTGACCTGAGGCACGCCAGTAGTGCCCGCTCCCTCCTGCGCAGGTCACTGTACCGGTGCCTGCACTGCTCCAGTGTTCTCTGACGCCCAGTGGCCTGCTCCAGATCAGTGGCCACCTGCTGCCACACATGGGTGTGGGCCATGTTTAGGGGTTCCTCCCCAAACAGTGGCCCATGGTGAGGCTGCACCACAGCCACCAGGTTGGCCACCTCCAATGCACTCCACTGAGGAGCTCTCCTGCATGCCATCTCTGCAGGTTTATAGTAGGCAATATGGCGCTTCCACAGCGCGGCAACCCCATGTGGAAATGTTGCGCAATACAATGCCATCAGTCCCTATCGCGCTGTTTGTACAGCGCCGTCGGTCCCTATCGTGCTGTTACCGAACAGCGCAATAGAGCTGCAGACATGCCATACGTACAGCGCCAAGGGGGCAAAGGTCGGTCACAAGGTCATGGGTCTCTGGCACAAGGCCACGCACAGCGCCATCGGACATCTACACGTCCAGCGCGATCAGTCGCCTGCGTGCCAGTGCCACAGTGGACTGTTGCGCAGTTGTGCCACAGCGCCATGTGGTGACCAGTGCTGTAGCACCACTGGCACAATGGTGGCTGTGTCCTGAATTGCCGATCATGCACAGCGCGTCATCAGCATGGCAGACGCCTGCGTAAGTTACCTGGGCATGCGCAGTGTGGTATACTATGCAGTCACAGAACTGCGCCATTGGCTCAGCCGGCTCAACCGTATTGCGCAAAGCGAACAGCGTGATATTCAGCCGTCATATGCAAATCATCTGATCAGCCATTCAATGGTGCAGCAGCGTGATTTGCATCTCATTAAAGTTGCTCCACTCCTAATTTGCGTGCATTGCACTATAAATGTGCAACATTGATCTGCAGTGGCCATATTCGGTTGCTGCAGGTGATAGGTGAGTTGCATGCTGTGTGATGTTCTGGACTATGGTCTTAGGGTATTGCTGTATACTGCACAGTCACAGGTGTCCACTTCCACCCATATAGACTGTGACATGGCCGAGCCAGGAATGGATGAGGAGGATGATGGATGATGGTGGGCAGAAGAGGAGGCCCAACTTCACGAAAGCCGAAACAGTGGCACTCTTCGAGGCCTACCTGGAGGAAGAGCCACTACTCAGTGGATGGCAGGGCACCCCTCAGACCCGTGCTGCTGCATGGGAGGGGGTGGCTCGCACCGTAAACCTGTACGGAAGCCACCAGCGCTCCATGCAGGAATGTAAAAAGAAGATGGGGACCGACAGGAGGAGGGTGAAGGAGAAGGTGGCAGCCCTCAGGGCGGCACGCGCTGCCACAGGCGGGAGCCAGCCGGAGGTGGTGCAGCTGACCTTGGCGGAGGACCGTCTTGCTGCATCCATGCAGCGCAGTGCCATCGAGGGCGTTCTGGGAGGTGGCTTACAGACAGGTGGTAGCCCATCACTGCATGGTATGACATGGTCGGTGGGGGGTTGGGGGAAGATGGATCCCATGCACTAACATGTTCTCACTTTCTGTTATAGATCCTATGCATCTGCAGGGGACAGTGGTGGAGGGCCTGTCCACTGTGGACATCCAGCCGGAGTTGGAGAAGGGTCCATCCACCTCTGCTGGTAGCTGGCGTGCATTGCACCAGTGTGCATGCCTGGCTGCCATCTCCGATGTCGGTGAGACAGGTGTGGGGGGTGCGCTTCCTGTGTCTCAGCGGTCTGGCATGCAAGCATGCCAGCACGCTGCGGCTGTGGCACAAACCTGCACCATTGATGATGCAACGACCACTATGGGCATTGACACGTGTGTGTCACATAATGGACACACAGCAGGACAGCTCATTCCCATGGACCTAACTGGTTCCAACGTGTGTGCCAGCACGTCAGCACAGTCCCAGGCTGTGCCTGTCAGCACCGATGGGGCAGCACCGGTGGCTGTGCAGGTCACTGGCACTGTTGCGGACACAGCAGTGGAACGACTGGTCCCTTGGGCACAGCAGGCAGAGGGGCAGCAGCAGCAGTCACCCACCGGGTCTGGGGGTACAGGGTTCAGCGGTGGCGTATGTACACTGCCTGTTGACTTGCCCATACCTGGTCCTGGTGAGCAGTGCCCACCCTCAAGGGGTGTTGATCATCAGGCCCTTCCATACCCTGAGGGACAGGTTGCCGATGTGGCAGACGACCCATTTGACGAGCACACCCGCCTGCTGCGGGCATCAGTACAGCAGTAGCTGCGGGTTGCAACGTCCGTGGAGGCACTGTGTGTGGCTGTGGAGCGGCACAGCAGGGACAACGCAATGATCCTTGCAGGGATTGTCCAAATGCGGATGGATGTGACCGCCACCATTAACAGGCAGACTCAGGCATTGGTCGCTGTCGTGGCTGCATTGGGCACACAGTCAGGTGCCCCTGTGCCACACAGTAAGCTATCCACTCCCCATTCCCGGCGTCGTGTGACACCCAGCCTGTCAATGCCGGGTTCTGCTGTGGGCATCCCGAGCACCCCTGGTGCAGGTATGTTCGGCATGCTGCAGACCCCTGTGCGGACAAGGTCGTGCTCGCGCAGTGGGACCCCTGGTGGTCCATCAGTGCCACCCCAAGTGGCCCATACTCAGCCTGCCAGTGCTGCTGGGTCTTGGCGGGGCCGCCCACGCATCCGAGGTGGCCGTGGCACAGTGCCATATGACTGACCTGTCTCCCAGTGCGGGCCCTGTCTGGTGCTGCCCTGTGTGCAATGTGTGTCATGGTGGGCAGTGCACCAGTGGGTGCCCTGCCCAACATGCCGACACATGGACCACCTGCACACCCTCCCGACTGCTGTCCATAGGTGCGTGTGCATGATGATGCCTGCATTGCACTGTACACCAAGGTGCAAGGGTGCCCAGCATCTGACACGACATGGACAGTACAGGTGGTGGAGGTGGCCTGTGGATGTGTGTGTTTCACATGTCTGTTCCTGCTCTGCTGTGCACCTGCCCCTGTGCACTTTGTGCCTGCTGTGTGTGTGTGTCTGTCCATGTGGCGTGTGACTGTTCACCCCCCCTGGTTGTGTGTTTGTGCTCCTGTACCCTTCCACTCCCCTCGCCGTCATGCACCCCTGGTGTGTTACCCTGTGTGTATGTGGGTTGCGCCCTGGACAGTGTTGGTTGCACATGGCCCCATGACTTACCTGTGTTGTGCGAAGTGCTCCTCTGTGATGGTGTCTTGGTGCAGCTGGGCCAGCCGGATCAGTCGGGGGTCACGCCGTCCAAGGGGGGGCTGCTCATCCCCGTCATCACCGGCATCACCAGCATCCTCATTGCTGTCCCCCTCCTTGACCTGTACGGCTATCCCACAGTCTTTGGCCATGTTGTGCAGGATACAACAGGCCAGGAATATCCCACAGGCCTTTGAGGGGCTGTACTGTAGGGCACCGCCGGAGGTGTCTAGGCATCAGAAGCGTGCCTTCAGCATCCCAAACACCCACTCGATGATGTTGCATGTGGCGGCATGTGCCTCATTGAAGCGTTGTTGCGATGGGGTCGTGGGGCACCAGTAGGGTGTGAGCAGCCAGGGACGGAGTGGGTATCCACTGTCACCTGTGTGGAGATAGTGGAAGTTAGTGTCATGTTCAGGACCATATTGCCCCTAGCCCTGTGTGCCACTCCCATGGCACCTGTGGCTTACCCACCCTTGCCCCAACTTTGCCAATCCTACATGCATACTCACCCATTAGATGTCCTGTGGGGATGTCCCCACTCTTGAATCGATGGCACAGTGCAGACTGGTATCATATGAATGAATCATGTGCTCCGCCAGGATGCGTGGCACAGACATTGATGATGCACCCACTGGCATCACACACCACCTGGCAGTTGACACTGGAGAACCCCTTCCGATTGCGATATGCAGCCCCATTGGGGCCAGGTGGTGTGCGAATGGCCACATGGGTGCAGTCCATTGCTCCTAGCATGCCAGGCATACGTGCTACCCTGTGGAACTCCTGTATATTTGCTGTACGCTCTGCCGCGGTGCTGGGGAAATGGATGTACTCCGCAGCATGTGGCAGCAGTGCGCTGAGGAACTGGGTGAGGATGCGTGATGTGGCCGACTGTGTTATGCCTGTGGTGTCCCCTGTTGGCCTCTGGAAGGTTCCCATGGCGAGCAAGCACATGCAGGCTGTTACCTTTGTCTCCACTGACAGAGCGTGACTCCGTCATGAGGGTGCCTGCATCACATCACTGCACAGCTCATAGAGCCGCCTCAGTATTGCCCTGTTCAGGCGGTACCGGCCCACAATCTCGACGTCTGAATACAGCTCAAAGTTGATGCGGGCACGGTACTGCCTGTTGGGGGCGTACCGCCGACGGGCCCTTCCACGGCCACGTCCCCCTGCAGCATGCCTTCTCACCTCCCTCATTACAGCTTCCATGAGGAAGCTGACACTGTCCATCTCCCTGGCTTGTTTGCCCCCGGCTGTTGTTGTTCTGTTCCCCCTGCTGTCCTGATTGCTACCTCCACTGCACTGGGTACACCCTACTGGCCTCTGAACTCTGTGGCCCACACACCTTCAGCTGCCCCTATTCTGTCCTGCCTACTCCCTGGCCTGCACTGGCTGCTGCTGTGGCCTGCTCTGTGTGGCTGCCTCATAAGCACTCCCTGTCACGTTCTTGCACCTCTTCCTTGAGCCTTTTTATTTTGGCTCATTTCCGCCGTGGCACAACTTCCGGCTGATCCACTGTTACGCATTGCGCAAGCCTTTGAATATCGCATTGCGCACTTTATGCATGGATCCACCCCCTTCAGTTGCGCATACCTTCATTTGCATTGCGCGGTTGCTCAGCATGTTTTCAGTGGCGCAACTGCCTCCCACTGAATATCGCAGAATGGCGCATTTTTGGACTTGCGCTGGCGCAACCCTGTTGCGCATAGCGCAACCCTTTTGAATATCCCACCCCTTATGTTTATCTTCTGATATAAATTATCTGAATAACACCAATCTGAACTAGCCCATCAAATTCTTAGGGGGGTAATTTATTATCTCCCTGCTCCCCTTCCCCCTCCGTTTTTGGGTGGTGTTTTTTTTATGTTGTTAGGAAAATTGATAAGATCAGTTTAAGTA
This sequence comes from Neoceratodus forsteri, assembly GCA_016271365.2. Lineage (NCBI taxonomy): Eukaryota > Metazoa > Chordata > Ceratodontiformes > Ceratodontidae > Neoceratodus > Neoceratodus forsteri. Next base: position 515,843,024 of record CM028135.1, on the reverse strand, counting down.
CAGATGATACTAGCTATATACACAGAAGAATAGGACTGGAATAAGGAAAGACACATGACAACAAGCTGTTTTTTTTTTAATCACGTATTAGTTTATTGGGACAGTACTGGCTAAAGGATTGCCAAGAGCAGTTGAATAGGAGGAAAGAGAAGCAGAAAGGAGTATCTCCCAGTGACAAAAATATGAGAAGGTCATTGGGCAAATGCTGTATAGGAGTAGATTCCATTATTCGGTCCAGCCTGCAAAAAACAACAAAAACAGCATAATAAGTGATAAATTTTATGGTTAAAAACAGTAACAAGGATTGTATTCTGAACTACCTGGGATAACATGATGTCTGGTTACCATTGTATTAATTTTAACACAGAGGTATGTCTTTCCTATCTATTGGTGTAATGAAGTTTATTGTAACTTGAAATGGAATATGAAAAATGAATAAAAACTAAGTAAAAAAAAAATACTAAGAAAGATACCACAACTTAATGACATCTGCCTACCAAACATTACATAACATAAATCAATATAGAGAAATAACACACTACAATACTTTACAAGAAATATAAAATATTCTCTTTCCTAACAAATGACTCTTCACAGATGCCTAATTAGAAGACAAAAATTATTAAGCATGGTGTAGCCAAAAAGCTTGTTTCCAATAATTATGAAATTGTAAAGCAGGTAAACTTCCAAATTCAGTATCGTATATCATTTTAATTTCTTTCCGTACCATTTGTGTTAATATAGGAAGAGTAACTATTTCTTGTAGAAAAAAAGAAAAGCATCTCACATGCCAGATGCTTCATTTTAAAGAAGCCATCACCACTCACTATGTACTGTAGTCCCAGCTCTTATATATGGACATGTGATGAATGAATGTTCCATTGTTTCCACAGTCTGTCAACTAGTATCCCTGAGACAAAATATTTCTGCCGCACTGTTAATGTTTCTGTTTGCCCCTGACTTGTAACTTGCCATGGGTACAAAACCACAGAAAGTCCTTCATTTCCTTTGTGGTCCTGGAGTTCAGAAGTTGTTTGGTGATGGCTGAAACAGGTATTCCCCCTGTAGAAACATAAATATGTTCCTGGAAAAAAGAAACTAAAACCTGCTCATATGGAAGAGCCTTCCTGAAAATAGTAGAGAGTTGAGCAAAAGACAGTTCCTGCTAACATACTTTCACTAACAAGAATTTAGGTATTTAGGGAGTGCCCCTAATGTTCCTTCCAAAGGACCTATCACCTGATACTTTCCAGGCATTCAGAAGAGAAGAAACCCACTCCTGTCCTGAAGGTACCCAGAGCCTGTCAGAGATCTCAAAAATGAAAAATACTATGAAAAAAATACCATGGGGGTTTAACATCCAACCCCCCTCCCCTTTCCTTAGCAGGCCTGCACGTATGAGCCCTGTTAATTGTATTCAGCCGACTCCCCCAAAGCAAATGAAAAAAAAAATACTAAACATCTTGGGCTCCATGTCATGGGGCAGGGGAAAAGCAAAACTAACATGTAACCTCCCCCCCACCGGCCACCCTTGTTTCTACCAGCAGGGCTGCTCCTCTCACATCTAGGAGACACCGGGAGGGGTAGGGATAGTCACTACAAATATCTCACAGACTCTGTGGACCATTTAGCATGGCCATCAACCTGGGTCCCTGGGAGAAAACATTTGCTCAGCATTATACTAGGTTTGCACTTCTGGTCAGTGGCACCCAAGTAAATCCGGACACTGGAAGCAATAACTGCAATGTCCAAACCAGGTTGGGATTCTAGAGTGTGGCTTTTATTCACATAGCACAGAAAATAACAAAGCAAAAATGGCCCCACACAGGGCTACTCTCACTGGTAATGCAGATTACTGAGGTACAGAGCACACTTCCTCACTAGGAACCCTCAGGTTTTGACTGGATCTAGGCACACACGACCCAAACTGGTACACGTCTCTTCTTTTCTTTGACTTGGCACCCCGGCCAGTACTAGGACACTTTTCCATATTGCATGGAGGGAGATGGTGGCTCCCTAAACCACCCACGAGCACATGCTGGCTGTCAGGGAAAATCCAAATTCCCACGTCTGGGTGCTTTCCTCAGGCATTGGCCAAATGTGCCAAGAGAAAGCATAGGTGCACAAACTGAACCCGGAGAGGTAAGCCTGGTTACTCCAGATGGGGGGGTCTCCCACCTTTTGCTCCCAAATCTATACTCGGCCATTCATTTGGTTACAACACCTTTCTCTGAAACACTGTTTGTAGATGCTCTCTTGAAATGTTTTTCACATTTAACATTCTACTTTTCACTGAAGGTGTCCTGACTTTAAAAGTTCTATATGTGGCTATGTCTTTACCCTAGACCCCCACTGTTGCAGATGCTTCTAAGTCATACACAGTTTAAAAGTTCTGTACTTGGCAAGTCTCTCTTTGACCCCACAGTAGGCAGATACTTTTACTTAAAACACTGTCTCGGTGAACAAAGTCTCTAGCAGAGAAGAACTCACCATGGTATGCAGGTGCCCCAGGGCTTTTTTCCCACAATACAATCTCTGTTACTCACACAACAAAACAACTCTCAGGCAGCTTCTCTCTCTCTCTCCAGGCTGGACCAGGGGATTGCCCTGAATTCCTGGAATTCCCCCCATCCCTCCAGAGATGGGGCACTGAAAACACCCAGGAACAGTCTCTACCACTTCTCAAATGGTCTTCTGTATTCCTCTCTTCAGGGGAGAGCACACAACCCCTTTTTCTAAGGTAGCTCTCTCTCAGAGCTAGGTCTGAGGAGCTGCACACTGCAGCACTCCTCACTCTCCTGAGTCTGTCTTGAAAACTGACTTGAATCTCCCAACGTTCTACTGCTAACCCCTGCAGCTAGCATTCCATTGTGGCTTATGCTGCTGCGAGAATTCTAAGGTGACATCATCACTCCAGCTCAGCAGAAACTGAAAACAGAGTGTGACAGTGTGAAAACCATTTAACTGGCATCTCACAAGCTGCCTCTCCCTGCCTGCCACTGATTCTAAGTGGGATTCTAGTAACCCCGAGGAACAAGGGGGTTACAAACATAAAGAAATGTAGGAACCAAAGATGTTTTAATTAAAAAAACCAAAAAACCTTTGCTTTAGTCATAGACCACTTGCTGCATACCTTTCCCATTCAACTACACAGAGTTCTGTTCCCCAGTTAATCTTCCCCAAATCTCCCTCACCAAACTGTATCCCAAGAATTAGAATGGGACCAGCTGTTCTAGGAATCCCAATTACTGTTAGGACATACCTCTTTCAAAGATCGTAATGCCATCCCACTGCTCTTACCTCAGTTCACCTTAGCTCCTGATACTCTCGAAAAGTGTTCCAAATAAAGAGACACTTGTTTAGCTGGCTCCAAATCCCCCACCAGAAGACACAAACCATCTGCATAGGCCAGAATTGATGGGATAGTAATCCCAGCCAATATCCTCATACCTTTGATCTCAAGAGTATTTCTGAATGATCTAATCAAAGGTCAGTATCACAAACATATAGTAGAGGACTAAGTGGGCAGCCCCATGACCCCCCTCCTCCATACAGCAGCAGCCTTCTTCTGCCAACCTTGTAGCATTGGGCCCACTATAGCCATGGTATATAGCGTGCGTAACCGCCCTATAAAATGTTTAGGAATTCCATACCTAGATAATGTGGAAAACGAAAGTTCATGGGAGATCCTATCCAAGTCCTCCTCCTGATCATCAGCCAGGAGAAGGCCTATAACCTGCCCCAGTTTTTCATGTACAACCATTTCTGTTAAAATTTGTATATTATCCTGAATGGTTCTTCCTGAAACACTGCAGGTCTGTGAGGAGTCTATCAAAGTTGGATCCACCTGGGGCAATCGGATGCCAAAAGTGTAGTTAAAATGTATGTATTTTGGAGGCTGATTGGCCTTCAATTGGAGATATCCGATTTATCCCGCTTTTTTTACAGATACAGTAAAACCCCATTTATCCAAATGTCATGGAGATATAAAAAACATTTGGATAAACAGGGTTCTGGTTAATTCAGGTTCCTATACTTAACACAGATGCTGAGCACTGTACTGTAATTAATTTTCGTACCTGATGAGCTGCCCTGAAGTTAATGCCCGGGTAGAGGAAAGAGACTGTGAAAAGAGAGAGAAAGACCCCAAATGTTGCCACACACATGTTACAGGGTACTGTTATCGGGATAAGAGAGGACAGTTAAAAAAAAAAAAAAACTGAAACAGTCTGACATCAGCAGGTCTCTTTTCCTGATCTACCACAAGTACAGTTACAGGATGGGGGCTGTGATTTCTTGATGCAGAGGAGGTTAAAGACTGTTGTTGGGATAACAGATGGAGAGGAGGGACTTACTGGCTTACTGACATCTTGCTTTGGGCTTCAGTGCTGCGGTGGGTTTAGCGGTGAGACAGAAGAGACACTGGCTTGCGGTAAAAATAAACTGAAACAGTATGTGTGATCACCTTTCAGCAGGTCTGTTTTCCAGGGCAACCACAAGTAAAGGTACAGAGCAGGATTGTGATTTCTTTGGGAGGGGCATTGAAGAATACTATCGGGATAATGGAGAGACAGAGAGAAGAGGCTTACTGGCTTTTTGATGTCTTGCCTCGGGAGGGGGGTGTTAAAGACTGTTGACTGCTTTTAACTGCCTACAATCTTACCTATTGCCCATCCGATAAGCAGTTGCTGAAAAACCGAATGCATGAATGAAGGTGAATGAACATGATAACGGCTGTGATTAACAGCTCTCCGTGGGGAGACACAACTCAGTTTCAGATAACTGAGTCTTTTGGTTAAGTGGGGTTTGGATCAGCCGTGTTGTACTGCATAATTCCATACTGTGTGCCACACTTTGACCCACTTTCCTGTTGGTGAGCATATAGTTAAAAAAGAATGGCCAATTTGTTCTTCAGGGAATCTCCCACTGTCTGGTAGAACTCCCCTGGAAGATCATCTGATCCTGGAGCAGTGTTCTGGGACAGGGAGCTAACTGCCATCATAACCTCTCCTGCAGATATGTCCGGAGATAGAAGTCTGCTTGAACTACTGAAAGAGTCGGGACTGGGACATTCATAAGAAACGTCTCCTTGTCAAGTGTAGAAGGAGCTATGGCAGATAAGTTCTGACAGTTTGTCTCTAAGATGGACAGTAACCTTTGAAACTGCTGACAAAGCTTCAGATAATGTGTATATTTCTTATGGGCCAGTTTTTTCCCTTGGAACTTAAAAAAGGACAAATTCCAGTTTTACATCCTCCCACCACTCTGTTGGAGAATCATGTAATACACAAGTAGATTTTTTTGCTTGGATTAAATAATCTAATTTCTTTCTAATAGTAATGTTCTCTAGTAAAGAGGTATTTATTTTCCAATTACCTGTACCACTTATATCATGAGAATTCGGGCCCATAGTGGTGTACTAACGTGATCCTAGTCTTCTACTGATATAGTATGATGTAAAGGCTACCCAACCATGGAGAATAGAACAAGAAATCTGTACAGGTGGATAAATTACTCTTAAAAAGGTATGTAGCCCTTTCCTCCCTTTGTCCCAGCTTAGTCCAGCAACCCTGCCTTAGAAATAATGTATTTCAAGCAGTTGGAGTCTAAAAGATTTGAGGTTTTGCCCCTCAGTCCAGGGGTCCCAGTCGCAACTGAAATCACCACCCAAAATCTCCCTTTGTACTATACAGATAAAGTTGAAGCGGTTTAAAGAAGTGAACCTTCTCTGCCTTTTGACTGAGGAGCATATACATTAATCAAGCATAAAGGAACAGTGTTGAATTAAATATCTAAGAAGAGTGCTCGACCTCTGACAATGTCCACTAATTGGGACAATCTGGAAAAGAGTAGGTGAAGTTCCCTATTGCCCTGGCCAAATTTCCCCCATTCACTAAAAATATCACCAGCAGCTTATTCTGGTTCAGTGTCAGTTGGCATCCATCTGTATCCCCCTCCACCAGGACGAGGTGGAAAATAGGCAGAATTGCCTAGTCCTACTTTCCCAGTCAACAAAAAACTAAACAATAAAAACTGACATCTCCCTAATTTCGCTCCCAAACTCCCTGAACCCAAACTTGATTTTTTTTTTAGTCATTATTGATTTTTGTTTAAAACGTATCACATTCCATTAAGAAACAATAGGTACATACAAATCCAGATGAAGAAAGTATGATGGAAAAAAAACTTGCACCTCTTTTTAGAAAGCAAAAAAGTCCTTATTTAAACACTGAAAATTCATTTACAGAGAATTAGAGTTTTACTATAGAACCTTAGTGGAAACCTAGAATTTGATGGCAAAATAGGACTGCTTGGCCCATCTAGTCTGCCCAGTTGTTCCCTAACTCTTCTGTCTCCACAGACCTAATCTGGTGTGTGTCAACCCTCTCATGTCCCAGCATCCAGTTTAATATATCCCCATGTCTATCAATGCATGCTTGAAGCCCCCTGTTTTGGCTTCCACCACTTCTGCTGACAATCTGTTCCAGGCATCTACTACCCTTTCAGTGTGGACGTACTTCCTTGCATCACTCTTGAATCCCCCAACTTCATTGCATGTCCCTGGTCCTGGCGCTTGTTCCTGTTTAAAAGAGATTCTTTACCTGTACCCTATTCACTCCTTTGCTGTACTTTTAGGTCTCTATCATATCCCCCTCTTTCTCTGTCTCCTTTCTTCCAGTGTATACACGTTTAGATCCCATAATCTGTCTTCATAGGGATTCTTGTGCAAACCATGTACCATTTTAATTGCCTTCCTCTGGACTACCTCTGTTTGTCCTATTTTCCCCATATTGCTTTAATTTCCGGCTGACTTGTGCAGGGCCACACTGATCCATCCCCCACCCTTGACCAGCTACCACCACCCTTGGCACTCATCTGGATGCAGTGACCCCAACAGTTTGACCCCCTGTGGCAGGGCCAGGAAGGTGAGCACTGTCCTTCCCCACCTAGATCTTCCTTATCCAGTGTGAATCAGTGGTCCAGATGGCAGAGTGGCTCGGGTGGGCAGAAGGATCTTCATGTGGCCAGAGTCGCAGTTCTTTTCCATGTTCTCCTGGGTCTCCCTGCCACAGAGTGGTGTGTATGTGTGTGTGGAGGTGTGCACATTCCACAAGACTGCGGCCCCCCTTTCTTGTAGCTTGGACACTGGCATTGCAACCAAGCCTCCACCTGGGGGCAGCCAAGGGGGCGAGATGGCAAACCTTCCCACCCCTGGGAGAGGAGTGCTCTAGGTGCTCGATCTCCCTCTGCCCTCTGATCCTTGGCAGCTCGACCTTGTTTACGAACTTGGGTCACCAGCATGGCAGGAGGTAAGGTGCACAGTGACTAAGCCCTCCACGGCAATGGGCAAGCTTCTGTCTATGTCCTTTTGAGTTGTGGTCTCAAAACTGTACATAGTACTCAAGGTGTGGTCAAACTAGTGAGTGATTTAAAGGCAAAACCATCTCCCTCCTGCTGCTGGAGATACCCCTCCCTATACCTCCCAGCATTCTACTGGCCTTACCCACTGCTTTATCACACTGCCCTGCCACCTTGAAATCATCAGAAATGATAACCCCATGTCCCTTTCTTGTTTGGTGTCTGTTAGTACTTCTTCACCCATATAATACTCATCTCTGGGTTTTCTATGTCCTAGGTGCATTACTTTGCACTTTTTGACATTGATTCTTAACGTGTCATGTTTCTGACCATTCTGCGAGTTTCTCAAGATCCCTACATATTATTTCCACTCTTTCTTTAGTGCCCACCCTAGTGCAAATTTTGGTGTCAACTGCAAAAAGGCACACTTTCTCTTCCAGTCGTTCTGTGATGGTATCAGTATAGAGGTTGTAAGTTACTTTTAGAGCCATCTTCAAACTTGACTCCACCACCCAGCCATGTTGTATTCTGACTCCCCCACTGCACTCAAATGTTTTGCTTCTGCTGGAAGGAACAGGTCTCCATCTTCACAGCTCCTGCTAGTAGATTAAGAGTCTGCTAGATTTTCCCTGGTGGTATCTCTGTAGAGCATACATTGAGCTGTAAGTTGTCAATGTCAGAACCTTGCTGGAAAGCTTTTGCAAGACAGGGCTCACCATGTTGATATGCCTCAGTCACCTAGTTGGTGCATAGCATCACCAGTATAACAAGGGCAGGCCCACCTACTTCAGTTCTTTTCTTCTGCCATCAAGAGAATGAATGTCTTACCAGTTGAAATTATTTTCCGTTGCTAGCTTTTGATGGCATTTGCTTTTCACTAGTAACTACTCATTTTGGAAAGTTTGTACATTGGTGTATGGTGTCGCCAAGTAAAGTCCTTTTATGCATTTGTTGGTGTGGAAAGCAAGTTTGGCATGTGTTCAGTGTGAAAAATTGCGACATTTGCAAGGATTTCAATCTGGCAACGCTGAGACACAAGCATAAAGTTTTGGAACATTAGAAAAAATGAACAGTGCTGCTGTAGTGCCTGAAAACTTGCTGATTCCGCTGATGTCAGCTAAACCAAAAATGGCAGCAGATGAAGAGTGTGTGTCAAGTTCAACGTGAAAGTTCAACTAAGTTGGACTCCCATACTCTTCCCCATCTTCAACGGAGAGCAGCCGGGGCTGACAGGAGTTGAGCCTCTAAGTCATTGGTGAGTTGAAACTGCTCTCCAGAATGTCAGCGATCCTAATGCCCACTAAAGAAGGAATGGAAGGTCTGAAGATTCATCAGATATGCTTGTGAAACATGGGGTTCAGCCTCTGCAAGGCCAGAACCCCATCCTGCTAAAGGCTCAGATCTGATTTCAGTAGATTCAGCAGATCTGATTTGTAGTTTCCCACTTGCATTATGGAGTCCATTTCTGCAAGTACTGTCTTGTTGACAACAGTTACTTTGGCACTGCTGCTCTCAGAATGCAGTCCCAGATGCTGTTTTAGCAGAATTCTCCAATTTGATAAGGGTATTGCTGTCTTCATTTCTCTGCCTCAAGTTGTTCCTCAGTCATCTCCTTTGGTGCTACCTGCTGGACTTGCTGTGCCCCTCCAAGGCTTATGAGTCCCCAACCCCTTCCCTTGAGGGAGGAGGAGGAAGAGTATAGTCCAGACTTCATGGAAGATGAAAGGGTTTGGGAGAGAAAGATCCTGCTCCTCTCCACCCTCTGGGGCTGGAGGATTCTGCTGGATCCACTGTGTCCTCCTGCAATGAAGAAAAAATTACTATAGTAATACAGTATTGTTTCTTCCAAGGGATCTCCCAGTAGGATTAGACATATGCAGCCAGCTCAAAATATCTGACCATTCCCAGAGCTCTGATGTAATGTGGAATGTATGCAAATCATGGAACTTAGAATGATACATTCAAACTGCTGCCTCTAGGTGGACTGTGTTCCATGTAACTGCCAGATTCATTTTCTGCCAATGAAAAACACTAGACTCTCCAAATTAAATAATTGTGGCTTAGCACCAATTACAATAATACCCTCCTCTTGACAAAGAGGATAGGTTCCAATCAGGAAAAAGAAGAAACACAAAAAGGAGGGTTAGGTGTCCTAGTCATACTTGTGTGCATCAAAACATTAAGTTAAGCCAATGATTAATGGCAATATTCAGAACCCCCATGAAAGTATTGCTGAACCTGATTCAGGTTATGTAAGGGGAGGTAAGGATGGGAGGTCTAATCCTACTGAAAGATCCCTTGGGAGAAACAGCATTACTATGGTAAGTCATTTTTTCTTTAAACCCCAGGAATTTCCCAGTAGTATTAGACATATGCAGACTACCAAGCAGTGCCTTGGGACGTGGATGCAGAACATATTTAGGGAAAAGGTATTGCAGTGCTAAACCTAGCATCACTCCTGGACTGAACATCCAGGCAATAGTGCTTTGTGACGGTGTGGACTGTACTGCAGGTAGCTGCTTTACAGATTTCCAGCACGGGAATGTCCTTTGCAGCTGCCACAGAGGCAGCAGTTCCAAGAGTGGAATGTGCCTTGAGGCCCTGTGGTAGCTGTTTCTCAGCCTTACTGTAGCAGAACTGGATGCAGGATATTATCCAGCGTGCAACTGACCTCTTTGTTGCAGTCTGACTCCTCAGCTTGAGAAGGGCTCTTGACACCAATGGAATAGGAGGAAAAGCATAAAGAACTTCCCTGTCCAATCCAGAACTAACTCCTCCTTGGGCACTCTGCCCAAGGAGGGGGTAGTACAGAAATAGAGAGGAAGCTGGTGGTTTTCTTTTGAGGCAAACAGATCTATTTCTGGGATGTCCCAACATCTGAAAACTGTGGCTAACACTTGCCTGTTCAAAGCTCATTTGTGATGATCCTGGCTGATTCTGCTGAGTGAATCTGCCAGTGTATTATCCTTCCCTGGAAGATGAATAGAGACAGATGCACCTCCAGGGAATATGTTAGGGACCAAATTTTCATGGCCTCTGTGCACAGCCTTGAGGCTGTTGCCCTTTCTTGTTGATGGAACATTTTTTGTCGAGCGACCATACAGCAAAACACGTCGTGTCGACCACATTTGTGGTCAGCATACAGTTTCTCACTGAGAAGCATGTTTTTCTTCGGGGGCTTCTCCCCGCACCCCCCATGGGGGCTGTGCCTCCGCACCCCACTAAATATAATCAACTCCTAGTTGGAGCTGATTGGGGAGGGGTGCAAGATCTAGAATACTGTGCGGGGTTCAGCGCCGAAATTAAGTGATCTGGCACTATAGTCACTATAGTGACAGTCACTGTTGACTTTGCTGTCGGCAGTGTATACCCTTGTTGACATACCACATGGTGGTTGTGTTGTCTGGCCTGACCTGGACTGACTGACCCCTCAACTGATGGGGGCAGAGGCCTTTAGGGCAGGGAGGATTGCTGTCAACTCTAAAGGTTGATGTGCAGTTTGAGTCCTGAGGTGATCAACTTCCACTGATTTTGAGGTCGCCTGTGTGTGCCCCTCACCCTAGGAGGGAGGCATCTGTTGTTAAGACCACAGTGTGGTACTGATGCTGAAAGGAGAATACCCTGTCGGAGGTTGTCCCTTTCTTTCCACCATTGCAGAGCCAGTAGCACCAGTGACAGCATCCCCAACGATATACAGATACGTCAGGGTGGAGGAAGGGGGGCCCCATCCCGTACCCGCCTGGGAGGTATAACCAGGGCTCTGTGGGGGGGGGATGGACTGCACTGGCGACTGGACAGATGAGCAGGGACACACAAGGCCATGGAAGTCCCCAGAAGGTAAGGAAGCACCACGGCGAGCAGGGGGCATAAAGAGAGAATTAAAATAAAAAAATAAAGTAGAGCCCTCATGTTAAAGCACCGAGAGCTTACAGTCTCACAACGTCCCACCCACTAGTATTTTATAGTAAAGAACAACCTTCAAAGATAAAAGTTATACTGCCCTGGTGCATCTTTATCTTCGTCCTCTTCTTCCTCAGCAGTATCTTTGGCTGCAAATTGTTTTCTGTTTTTTGATGCAGCGCTCTGCATCCTTGAGATCAGTGAACTGCCATGATTTTCTGCCGTATGTAATCCACAGACGAGACAGTACCGTAAATGAGTGTACTACTACAATTGCTCAGAAACACTGCCTTACCTCATCAAACATCTTGCGTGTGACTGAGGTTTGAACGGACCGATCCGGGAACATTTTTACATCCATTGATTGCACTGAGATTGGGTAAGCAGCCCTTGCAGCAGACAGTAGCAAGTCTTGGATCTCTTCTCCCGAAGTCTTAAGCATAACCGTATGTGGTAAGTTGGTATCGATAGGTCTTGCTCTCCGATTTACTCTGTATGCACTCTGTAGGGTATCCCAGTCAAAGTTCAGTCTCTAACAAAAGACAGAAGATTAATTCCCTCAGGCATTCCCACCAACCTGAGATTGCCAGCTCGAACCTCATTCTCAAAGGCCTCTATCCAACCTCTGAGCTGCATGTTTTCCTGTGTAAGGGTGGTGACAGCTGCCTGTGTTGATATAGATCTTTTATCACTCTCTGCTACAATGCCATTTAATTCTTTGTTAGCTGCATCGTGTTTTTATAATCTGGATAATGTTTTTTCCAATTTAGATTAAAATTACCAGCAACAGTGTCTGAAATCTAGCAATGGGTATATGTTATAAGGCCTCCAGATACTGATAGATATATAACAGAACAAATTTGTACAGCACTTGAACAAGCTTGCAAAATTGTGGATATCATATTCCTTGGAGAATTAAACATGGGAGACATAGATTGGATTAATAAAATGGTTCAAACAGCATTTAGTAGATGCTTTGTAAACACCACTAAACAACTAAGCATAAATCAACATATAAATGTGCCTACGATGGGTAACAAAATACTGGACCTGATATTGTCCTTATCAAACCTCAATATATATAACTCAAAGTGGCAGTGCCACTAGCAGATAGTGACCACAACATCATTTTAGCGGAATTAATCACTCAACATAGAGTCAGCTATGGGGTGATGAAATATTCAATATGTAAGAGCAAACATTGAAAAATTAAATGAGGAGATCAGAAGAATAAATTGGTGAGAAATTTCTGGGCAATAAAATAATAGATGAAATATGGAATATATTTAAAAAGCATTCTGAATATATATAAGAAACATATTCCAAAGTGAGAAAATGTAATATTCAGGAGTCAAACCAAGATGGTTAACAAAACCCAAAGGAAGGAAGGCATTTAAGGCATTTCAGAAAGGCGAAACATAGATTAAATGGGTAAACTATAAATAAAAACTTAAGAAAACAAAAAGACTATTAAATCTGCAGAGAAACAGATGGAACTATGTTTGGCAAAAATGCACATAAGAACAACAGTAAAACATTTTTGGATGTATAAACTCATTAAAAACTGGATAAAACTGTAGGCCCAATCATCACAGAAAACAGTATTATCAATTCACCATGGAAATAGCTAATACATTCAGTAAATATTTAATATCAGTTTATGCCCTAAAACTAACATACCTGACAGAATACCAATAGAAAACAATGAAAAAAATCAGTGTAGATGTAATCATGGAAACTAGAATTGATAAAAATCAAAAACTTAAAAACAGAATCATCATCGGGTCCTGATTGCGTCTCACCAAAAATCTTTAAAATAATGATTACTAATATAGCAATACTGTTAAAAGTATATTTTTTATTTATTTATTTATTTCTACATCGGTAAACCTTTGAGCTAAGTGTTCATTTGCAAAGGTTCCATGTCAAGTGTTAGAGTTTAGATACAGCCAGCAAGGAAGGGCATTTGTCAGTACAATCAAATAACTGGTAAAGGCAGCTTACATGCGCATTTGTCAGTGCATCAATAACAATTATAACATGTTGTTGTTTTAAACTTAGTTGAATACATTAGAAGTTAATTATTTCCAGATTAGTGCATAGGAGCGGAAGGATGGAGAGAGAGGAGACAAGGGCATGGGATTTACAAAGCATCAAAAGAGATGGCAGTGTACCAGTAGACTGGAGAACAGCTCTTGTACTGATTTACAAACATACTTGAAATAAAGATAGGCCTTTTAAGTCTTCCACCCATGCAGGAAAATACTTGAAAGTATCATAAAAATGAAAATAGAAGCTACAGTAAGAGCTCTTGATCATAATCAACATAGTTTTATAGCAGAAAGATCACGTGACAACAAATCTTCTCTGCTTCGTTGAGGAAATCAGTAAATCCTAGATAAGTCCATACCATGTGATATGATTTACCTTGACTTCAGTAAGGCATTTGATCTGGTACCACATTGGGCAATAATAGGAAAACTTCAAACAGAAAACATAGCGCTAATCCTATAAACGGACATTAGCATGGTTATCAAACGGAACACAAAAAAACAGTAATAAAGAGCTGTGCATCATTACCAGGAAATGTGAATAACAGAGTACCTCAGAGCTCTGTGCTAGGATTATGTAAGCAATAACCCACAATAGGGTGTGTGGTTATTGGGGATTAATCAACACCCTGGGTACATTGTGAGGCACGAGGCCAAGAGTCCACACAGTACCCCGGGGTGTTGATTAATCCCCAATTACCGCACACCCTGTCGTGGATTATTGCGCTTATAACATGGGGCATTACCAGATGTGAAAAAATATGAGGCAAGCATGATTAGTTGATGAAAATATAGGAACCTTTTTTATGTGTTCTGCCACCAGCAGAACTACTGTGGTACTGACATTGCTGAATTGCCACATATGCATTGCTGACACCGCTCACTTTCTGACTGCCAATCACACAACACAAGCAACTCGGGGTTTGCACAGTACACACAGTAGTCACTGCTAAGCAGCTTCACAAAACACTGTTCTAACACTCACCCTGAAAGACCCTCTTCCTGATTAAGCAGCTGTTGCTCGCTGGACACACAAGCATTGCAGATGATCACCAAGGCTGCGATGTACTGAGACAGACAGAGAAAGACAGACACACAGACGGGACATTGCCATGAACTTGAAAACATCGGGGACACAACTGTGCTGGTCGTGCTGCAACACCTGTGCTTCTGATGTGTATCTTGGTCTGTCTCTCTCTCTCTCCCTCTCTCTCGCTGCACAATTGTACTTCTTTCTGCTCTCTCTATGCTGCAGAAACAGAGAGTGACAGGCACATGCCACTCTGCTGCCTTTCTCTGCCTTACTGTAGTATGTGTCTTTCTGTCCTTCCCCGTGCACGCAGACAGGCTTAAAGTTCTGCTGACATCCAGGGGAGGTGGGAGCCTCTGACCCTGTTCTTCCTAAGGGGGAGAGGGATGTGTTGATCCCAAATGGACAGGAATTTGGAGTTGAAGAAGTCAAGGATAGAGTCGATGGTACTGGAGGTTGGGATGGGCGACCAGTCGGTAGCAGCCTGTTCCTGATGGAGGGTGGACAGGTCCAAGGACCTAAGGGACTGGATCAGAAGGAGTTTGGAAGGGGCTTTGGGGCGGTGAACTTTACGAATGCAGTACACCATGTGGCGGTCACTAAGGGTGTCCAGGAGGGTGCCAGCAGCAATTATGTGGTGGGGGGGTGTAATGAGTGCCCAATCCAGCGAGGTGCGCTTGAATGATTTATGGTTGAGATAGGTGGGGTTAGTGATCAGCTGAGTGAAATTTACGGATGCGGTATAGTGGTGAATTTTTTGAGTGGGGATGGGAGAGCCAGTTCAAATTAAAGTCCCCTAGAATGAGCAATTCACCTGAAGAAGCATGGGTGGAAATGGTGGTGAGGAGGTTAATGATAGAGGAGAAGGGGGTGACCTGGGCAGCAGTATACTTGGGTGGTGCCTGAAAATAATCATTTTATGGCTAGCTCACCTACCCGGTCACCAAAAACTAAATAAATAAATAAATACTCCAGCTAAAAGGAAGGGGACAGAGAAAGGGAGGGAAAGTTTCAGGAGTACAAGTTCATAGGCAGACGAGAGAGATACAGAGTGTGTAGAGGTGAATTGGATGGTGGAGAAAATGTAAATGGTGATACCCCACCCCTGCTGGGGTGATCCTGCCTAACAGGAAGTATCCCGAGCGAGGTGGTGCTGTCCAGGATTTTCAGAGAAGTCATGATTCTGAGATAATTAACAAATAATGGCTTACGTTGACCCATGCCGGCGACCCGGGTTCAGGAAACGGACTTGGGACGCCGGGGGTCGGCAGGTGGAGGAGAGGATTGAGCATCCAGTGGACTGCTCTCCTCTTGTGGGGTGGGGTTTTGGAAAGCCTTGCTCAGCAATGGCCCCCAGTGGAGACTGGAGGCATTGCTGAAGCAATGCAGTGACGGGAACTCAAGAAAACCGGAAAAAACGCTCTTGTACCTGCCAGATGACGGCTTCTGATCCCCGACGCTGTCAGAACCTCCAGGGAACCACCTCAGCAGCACCCCTGGATCCTAACAGTGAGTGTGCTGGGTCCCTGGCCCCGGTGCCTTCCCCCTTGGAGGAGAGGGAACCACCTGGTGAAGGGTTACGCCGGGGTACCCTGGGGGTTGGCTGCAGTATGAGGACAGAGGGGTTCAAGAGAGGACAGCCACTGGTATGTCAGGGGCCTTGGAGGCCCGAAGGAGTGGGGGGCACCGGAGCATGGAAGGAGCCAGAGGGATAAACAAATAATGCAAAAAAAAAAAAAATCTGTCTGGAGACTTGCCATGACTGGTTGTAGGAGGTTAGCCTTAAGCAGGAGACTTCTGTTGTTTAGGTGAGCGATGCTCAACCCTTTGGGGAGGCAGAAAGGAGAGGGCTGGGCTGGGATTGGGCTCTGTATCACCTGCCATCAATAGCAGCATTGTGATGAGCTGTACAGAGACGAAGATCCATCTGTGTGGAGGAAGGGAGGTAGAATGAGGGAATGGGGAGGAATGTTAGAGAAACAGAGGCCTGAGGGAAGCAAAATGGAGGCAGGGAAGGAAGGGTGAAGGGCCATGGGCAGGCGGGTGGAGAGAGTGGGAGGCAGGATGATGGAAGGGTGGTGGATAGAGACAGGGAGATCAGAAAGGATGGAAGAGAGGAGTGGTAGGCGGAAGGAAGATATAGGCAAGCAAAAAGGGAAGGAGGGAGAGGGTAATAAGGAACATGTCTGAGCTGAAGAGGGAGTATGGGAAGATTAAGGAGAACACAGAAATAGAGTTAGTGGACATTAGGAGCTAGAGCTTGGATTCGAAGAGTAAGAGATGAGGAAGTAGCAAGAAGGAGTGAAAAGGAGTATTGTTGAGCTCAGAGAGAGGGGGGGTCCAGAGAAGGGAGTTGGAACCTTGCTAAATGGATAGGGTGGAAGAGGGAGGAGAGGGGAGGACTGCTGGGGAAATGAGGAGGATAGTAGTAGTGAGATAGGATTCCCAATGGAAAAACAGAATTAAGCAGAGTTATATATAAGCGCGAGGTTTGGCAACAGTACAGAGTCTGCAGCTAGGATTCCTTATGAAGAATTACACAGAATTAGGCAGACTTAGATAATGTCATGAGATACAACAGCAATACAGAGATAATGTGCATAAGATAATACAACAGCAATACAGAGATAACATGCATGGGATACAACATGAGTACAGAGTTGGCAGTGACAGAATTAGAGTAAGCCAGTGTGGCTGTGATTTAACTTTAGATAATAAAACAGCAGCACAACAACAGGTGGCTGATTACCTGTAGTTAGTAAATCCTCAACAGCATTATAAAGTATGAGTGCACACACAGCCAGCTCAGCATTTGGCTGTTTTTTACTGGCATCAGTTATCGTGGATAACTGTAGGGCCACTGCATACATGGATTACCTTTGCTTACTGCACGCTGTGCAGGGTGGTTAGGGACCAGTGGTATGGGGAGCAGAGTGGTTGGCTGCCTGGCTGCCTACCGGCTGACACCAGTGGACACAAGGCAGACAAAATAGTGCTAATCAGTAGCGCATGGTCCTTCGCGCAGGGGCCTGCTTGGAAGTGAATGCCTAAAAAAGTGGAGGCAGCCGCCGCCCAGTTGGCTCCGCGGCACAGAGGAGGAGTCAGCAGTCAGTAGCTCCCGAAGGTTATGCATTTTGGCAGCAAAAATATCAAACATGCATACACCCTATGTAATACAGTATTAGAAAGCACAGACATCGAAAAAGATCTTGGGGTGATAATATCCAATAAATCTGACAAAAAAATGTGCAATAATCATATTACGTATAATACTATTGCCAAAGCTAACCCCACCTTTTTAGGTCGTAAAACATAACATGGTGAAACCCCCCTGCAAATGGGGGTTCCCAAAAGTCTTCCAGGAGCTTCCCTGAATTCTCCAAGCCTGGGTGGTGTTCAGCGTCTGAGCTGCTTAACTGTGGTTGCAAGTGAGTGCTATTTGAGCCTCCACGTATTGTCTCTTTAAGAGCTGTCTGCTTGCAGACTTAATTAGTTTGTATGGGAGGACTGTGTATTTAATGCTCGAATCCTGCCCGAGCTGTGGAGTAATCGCTCCATTTTGCGGTCGCTGAAGGTGCAAAGGGAGCCCATCTGAAAGCTGTAACTGTTTGCCTGTAATCATTTAAAGCATTAGCAAAATTGTAGTTTGTCTAACCTGCCTTTATTGCAGCTGGGACTTTTTGTGTGTTACCTCTCCATTTTGGACCTAAACTACTGTGCTGGGCCAATTGGGTTAAGGGAGCCCTAAAATGGAGCCTGTGGACGAATCAGAACTTGCACTCTTAATTTGAGCCAGACCCAAAGGGATTGTATGGGCAGTGACTCTGGGAAATGTAGTTTTGATCTTGGCGCCTTATTCTACCAACAGAGGGAGTCTTATTGTGAATGACAGCTGAATCAGCCAACAGAATAGTGTGGAGCTAAAGGAAATGCCCTGCTCTGTGACTGGAAAGATCAGATCAGTTGTGGCAGTGAAGAGGAAGGGCTGTGTGCTTCTGTGGTGTATAGTTTATTGTAGGGAAGCACGTGTGAGGCCCTGAGTTTGAGGTCTTCAGCCTTTGTAGTGCCAGTTTGGACTGAATCCGAGCTGTGAGGAGAAAAAAGCACTAGAAGTGTGGAAACCAGGCTCTCCCTGTAGAAGACTGGAGAAATTGCTGAATCGCGCTCGGTCTGTCAGGAACTGAAGCTGCTGTGTGTGCTCCCGAGTATTTTGCAGTAATTGCGATCGGGATCAAGGAGCAGCCTGCCTGGTATAGTACTTTCCTTTTACATATAAATGTGCGTAATGCTTATAGGGAATCGCTATTTCAAATCCCCTGTACACTGAATTGTGTGCTGAAGCTGGAAGTAAACCCCAGCTTAATTTGGACTACATCCGTTTGCTATCAACTGCAGTGGGGTCCAATCACAAGGACCTTGTCCTCATGCCCTGCTCTTCTGGCAATCCAGAGGGACATTCTCCATCCGATCCTCAGCTTGGGTGTTATGAGTACAAATCAGGGTATTCCCCTGCAGCTTGTTATTCGATCACAAGTGTGTCATCTAATTCTTGTTGTTTCACTGTTTCATGGACTAAGCCCTCCGGCTCCGGATTACAATTGGGTGTTGTGCGTATATTTTCTTCTACGGGGGCCTATCCATCCTCACTTGCAGCTAACCCGGACAATGGACCTGGCTAGCCCCAACCTGGGTACCCAGGTGTGACTTTCAGACCCTGTGTGTGCACAGTACTGCGGTTTAATGCCACTAATTAACCTGATTTCCCCTCCGTGTTACTGTCCCCTAAATAAATCAGATCTGTTGTTGTTATACTGTATACTGTCTGTGGTGGTAGTATTTATGGAAACAGTATTGTGTTTTGCTATGTATGCTGATTAATCTTACTTTACAGGGGGTCCTCAGAGGTGTGCTGCTGAATCAGTCTCGATGGTAAGTGGTATCTATATGAGTGAACAGTGTGTAGACGTGGGGTATTGGGGCTGTAACTCCGGTGTACTGTGTGAGCCACTAGAGGGGGTAAAAGGGGGTTTCAGTGTCCCAGGGGGTTGTGACCAAGTTAGTCTAACCACTGCAAACCCTGACCTCTGGGTGGAGGCACCCGCCATAGGACCTAGGCCCCTCAACCTGTCCATAGTCAAACAGGCAGGGGTAGTAGCCCTTGGGATAGCACCACCTAGGGGTTACAATAAAATCAAGGGATTTAGAAGTGATTTTGCCATTGTATAGGGTGTATGCATGACCTCATTTCGATTTTGCCTCACAGCTTTGGAGTCTGTATATTTACTGTAGGAAAAGAGTATAATCATGAAATCCTATAGAGGCTAACAATATAAAGAAAGACTCCTTGGACTGGATTCGTCCAAGTCCCCAGGACGGATGGTATCCATCCAAGATTACTCAGGGAACTAGCAGGAAATCTGTGACCCTCTAAGAGAAATAGTCCTAAAATCATTGCAGGAAGGAAAGGTCTCAGAGGACTGGACCATAGCCCATGTGATACCTATATACAACAAGCATTTGTCAATGCGAATGTTGTCTTGCTGGCATTGGCATTGGCATTGGTAGTGCAGGAGTTGGAGAGATGCACAGTAGGAATGGCAGTGAAGTACCGAAGTGACATCAACCCCACCCCCACCCTGCAGAGACTGACGGGCATTGGGGATGTGCCTTTTGGTCATTGGCCATAACGCTCATGGCATTTCACCTCACCCTACCCTGCAGACATCGACAAGTGTCGCAGTGTGCCATGGGGTCTTCGGTCCTTACGCTCACACCATTCCATAAGGAAATATGTTGAGATGGGTGCACTATAGGAGAATGGGGTGAACTTTGGGGCCAAAGAGTCCAAGGCACACCGATGCCTGTCTGGCTGCAGGCTGGGGTGGACTAGGTGTGAGCATTACAGCTGAAAATCCCAAGTCACATCCCTGACCCCTGTCAGTCTCTACAGGGTGGGGCCAGAAAATTGATTAGTGTTTTGCTCGTAAAAGTGCTAATACACTGTGAAAATGCATAGCACTTGCGCACTTTGTTTAACGAACATAACAATTCTAGAAAACCTATATACATACTTTATTTACAATTAGTACTGTCAAAGGAAAAACTGCTAATCAATTATATAAGAACCCGCGTCAACTGGAAACCTAACATCCCAAGCATTTGTTGGGTATTTTCACTCTAAATTTTCAACACCGGGCTTTTGTGACCCACCTCATGGACAGTGGCTCTATCAGTTTGTTAGCGAAGGTGATTTTGCACAGCGACTGCACCATTTGGCACCACAAGTGCGAAAACACATTTTGGGCAGGATGTGAAAAATTACAGCTGTGCTGTTTATGAGGAGGAGTAAAAATGGTAATGTTGAAAATCTGGAAAATATGGAAAATTGGTGAAGTCTAGCGTGCGTAGAAACTGGGCAACAGGCGCCAGTTACGCAATTATTTGGGGATTATTTTAACCAAATTTTCAACATAGGCATTTTGGGACCTCCGCTCATGAACAGTGGCACTGTAATTTTGTTACTGTGTCCCAAAGTTTATTTCTCACAGTAGCGATGTCATTCTCATGAGATGTGAAAAACACATTTCGGGCAGGATGTGAAAAATAACAGCTGTACTGTTCATAAGGAGGGTGAAGAAATGGTAATGTGGAAAATCTTCTGCCAACCTTGCAGCATTGGGCCCACTATAGCCATGGTATATAGCGTGCGTAACCGCCCTATAAAATGTTTAGGAATTCCATACCTAGATAATGTGGAAAACGAAAGTTCATGGGAGATCCTATCCAAGTCCTCCTCCTGATCATCAGCCAGGAGAAGGCCTATAACCTGCCCCAGTTTTTCATGTACAACCATTTCTGTTAAAATTTGTATATTATCCTGAATGGTTCTTCCTGAAACACTGCAGGTCTGTGAGGAGTCTATCAAAGTTGGATCCCACCTGGGGCAATCTGGATGCCAAAAGTGTAGTTAAAATGTATGTATTTTGGAGGCTGATTGGCCTTCAATTGGAGATATCCGATTTATCCCGCTTTTTTTACAGATACAGTAAAACCCCATTTATCCAAATGTCATGGAGATATAAAAAACATTTGGATAAACAGGGTTCTGGTTAATTCAGGTTCCTATACTTAACACAGATGCTGAGCACTGTACTGTAATTAATTTTCGTACCTGATGAGCTGCCCTGAAGTTAATGCCCGGGTAGAGGAAAGAGACTGTGAAAAGAGAGAGAAAGACCCCAAATGTTGCCACACACATGTTACAGGGTACTGTTATCGGGATAAGAGAGGACAGTTAAAAAAAAAAAAAAAAAAACTGAAACAGTCTGACATCAGCAGGTCTCTTTTCCTGATCTACCACAAGTACAGTTACAGGATGGGGGCTGTGATTTCTTGGTACGGGGGGAGGGTTAAAGACTGTTGTTGGGATAACAGATGGAGAGGAGGGACTTACTGGCTTACTGACATCTTGCTTTGGGCTTCAGTGCTGCGGTGGGTTTAGCGAGGGTGAGACAGAAGAGACACTGGCTTGCGGTAAAAAATAAACTGAAACAGTATGTGTGATCACCTTTCAGCAGGTCTGTTTTCCAGGGGCAACCACAAGTAAAGGTACAGAACGGGAGTTGTGATTTCTTTGGGAGGGGGGGCATTGAAGAATGCTATCGGGATAATGGAGAGACAGAGAGAAGAGGCTTACTGGCTTTTTGATGTCTTGCCTCGGGAGGGGGGTGTTAAAGACTGTTGACTGCTTTTAACTGCCTACAATCTTACCTATTGCCCATCCGATAAGCAGTTGCTGAAAAACCGAATGCATGAATGAAGGTGAATGAACATGATATGGCTGTGATTAACAGCTCTCCTAGGAGACACAACTCAGTTTCAGATAACTGAGTCTTTTAGGTTAAGTGGGGTTTGGATCAGCCGTGTTGTACTGCATAATTCCATACTGTGTGCCACACTTTGACCCACTTTCCTGTTGGTGAGCATATAGTTAAAAAAGAATGGCCAATTTGTTCTTCAGGGAATCTCCCACTGTCTGGTAGAACTCCCCTGGAAGACCATCTGATCCTGGAGCAGTGTTCTGGGACAGGGAGCTAACTGCCATCATAACCTCTCCTGCAGATATGTCCGGAGATAGAGAGTCTGCTTGAACTACTGAAAGAGTCGGGACTGGGACATTCATAAGAAACGTCTCCTTGTCAAGTGTAGAAGGAGCTATGGCAGATAAGTTCTGACAGTTTGTCTCTAAGATGGACAGTAACCTTTGAAACTGCTGACAAAGCTTCAGATAATGTGTATATTTCTTATGGGCCAGTTTTTTCCCTTGGAACTTAAAAAAGGACAAATTCCAGTTTTACATCCTCCCACCACTCTGTTGGAGAATCATGTAATACACAAGTAGATTTTTTGCTTGGATTAAATAATCTAATTTCTTTCTAATAGTAATGTTCTCTAGTAAAGAGGTATTTATTTTCCAATTACCTGTACCACTTATATCATGAGAATTCGGGCCCATAGTGGTGTACTAACTTGTGGCCCAGTCCTTCTACTGATATAGTATGATGTAAAGGGCTACCCAACCATGGAGAATAGAACAAGAAATCTGTACAGGTGGATAAATTACTCTTAAAAAAGGTATGTAGCCCCTTTCCTCCCTTTGTCCCAGCTTAGTCCAGCAACCCTGCCTTAGAAATAATGTATTTCAAGCAGTTGGAGTCTCAAAAAGATTTGGAGGTTTTGGCCCCCCAGTCCAGGGGTCCCAGTCCGCAACTGAAATCACCACCCAAAATCTCCCTTTGTACTATACAGATAAAGTTGAGCGGTTTAAAGAAGTGAACCTTCTCTGCCTTTGACTGAGGAGCATATACATTAATCAAGCATAAAGGAACAGTGTTGAATTAAATATCTAAGAAGAGTGCTCGACCTCTGACAATGTCCACTAATTGGGACAATCTGGAAAAGAGTAGGTGAAGTTCCCTATTGCCCTGGCCAAATTTCCCCCATTCACTAAAAATATCACCAGCAGCTTATTCTGGTTCAGTGTCAGTTGGCATCCATCTGTATCCCCCTCCACCAGGACGAGGTGGAAAATAGGCAGAATTGCCTAGTCCTACTTTCCCAGTCAACAAAAACTAAACAATAAAACTGACATCTCCCTAATTTCGCTCCCAAACTCCCTGAACCCAAACTTGATTTTTTTTTTAGTCATTATTGATTTTTGTTTAAAACGTATCACATTCCATTAAGAAACAATAGGTACATACAAATCCAGATGAAGAAAGTATGATGGAAAAAAAACTTGCACCTCTTTTTAGAAAGCAAAAAAGTCCTTATTTAAACACTGAAAATTCATTTACAGAGAATTAGAGTTTTACTATAGAGCCCTTAGTGGAAACCTAGAATTTGATGGCAAAATAGGACTGCTTGGCCCATCTAGTCTGCCCAGTTGTTCCTAACTCTTCTGTCTCCACAGACCTAATCTGGTGTGTGTCAACCCTCTCATGTCCCAGCATCCAGTTTAATATATCCCCATGTCTATCAATGCATGCTTGAAGCCCCACTGTTTTGGCTTCCACCACTTCTGCTGACAATCTGTTCCAGGCATCTACTACCCTTTCAGTGTGGACGTACTTCCTTGCATCATCTTGAATCCCCCCAACTTCATTGCATGTCCCCTGGTCCTGGCGCTTGTTCCTGTTTAAAAGAGATTCTTTACCTGTACCCTATTCACTCCTTTGCTGTACTTTTAGGTCTCTATCATATCCCCCCTCTTTCTCTGTCTCCTTTCTTCCAGTGTATACACGTTTAGATCCCTTAATCTGTCTTCATAGGGATTCTTGTGCAAACCATGTACCATTTTAATTGCCTTCCTCTGGACTACCTCTGTTTGTCCTATTTTCCCCCATATTGCTTTAATTTCCGGCTGACTTGTGCAGGGGCCACACTGATCCATCCCGCCCACCCTTGACCAGCTACCACCACCCTTGGCACTCATCTGGATGCAGTGACCCCAACAGTTGACCCCCGTGGCAGGGCCAGGAAGGTGAGCACTGTCCTTCCCCACCTAGATCTTCCTTATCCAGTGTGAATCAGTGGTCCAGATGGCAGAGTGGCTCGGGTGGGCAGAAGGATCTTCATGTGGCCAGAGTCATGAGTTCTTTTCCATGTTCTCCCTGGGTCTCCCTGCCACAGAGTGAGTGTGTATGTGTGTGGAGGTGTGCACATTCCACAAGACTGCGGCCCCCTTTCTTGTAGCTTGGACACTGGCATTGCAACCAAGCCTCCACCTGGGGGCAGCCAAGGGGCGAGATGGCAAACCTTCCCACCCCTGGGAGGAGTGCTCTGGGTGCTCGATCTCCCTCTGCCCTCTGATCCTTGGCAGCTCGACCTTGTTTACGAACTTGGGTCACCAGCATGGCAGGAGGTAAGGTGCACAGTGACTAAGCCCTCCACGGCAATGGGCAAGCTTCTGTCTATGTCCTTTTTGAGTTGTGGTCTCCAAAACTGTACATAGTACTCAAGGTGTGGTCAAACTAGTGAGTGATTTAAAGGCAAAACCATCTCCCTCCTGCTGCTGGAGATACCCCTCCCTATACCTCCCAGCATTCTACTGGCCTTACCCACTGCTTTATCACACTGCCCTGCCACCTTGAAATCATCAGAAATGATAACCCCATGTCCCTTTCTTGTTTGGTGTCTGTTAGTACTTCTTCACCCATATAATACTCATCTCTGGGTTTTCTATGTCCTAGGTGCATTACTTTGCACTTTTTGACATTGATTCTTAACGTGTCATGTTTCTGACCATTCTGCGAGTTTCTCAAGATCCCTACATATTATTTCCACTCTTTCTTTAGTGCCCACCCTAGTGCAAATTTTGGTGTCAACTGCAAAAAGGCACACTTTCTCTTCCAGTCGTTCTGTGATGGTATCAGTATAGAGGTTGTAAGTTACTTTTAGAGCCATCTTCAAACTTGACTCCCACCACCCAGCCATGTTGTATTCTGACTCCCCCCACTGCACTCAAATGTTTTGCTTCTGCTGGAAGGAACAGGTCTCCATCTTCACAGCTCCTGCTAGTGAATTAAGAGTCTGCTAGATTTTCCCTGGTGGTATCTCTGTAGAGCATACATTGAGCTGTAAGTTGTCAATGTCAGAACCTTGCTGGAAGCTTTTGCAAGACAGGGCTCACCATGTTGATATGCCTACGTACACCTAGTTGGTGCATAGCATCACCAGTATAACAAGGGCAGGCCCCACCTACTTCAGTTCTTTTTCTTCTGCCATCAAGAGAATGAATGTCTTACCAGTTGAAATTATTTTTCCGTTGCCTAGCTTTGATGGCATTTGCTTTTCACTAGTAACTACTCATTTTGGAAAGTTTGTACATTGGTGTATGGTGTCGCCAAGTAAAGTCCTTTTATGCATTTGTTGGTGTGGAAAGCAAGTTTGGCATGTGTTCAGTGTGAAAAATTGCGACATTTGCAAGGATTTCAATCTGGCCACGCTGAGACACAAGCATAAAGTTTTGGAACATTAGAAAAAATGAACAGTGCTGCTGTAGTGCCTGAAAACTTGCTGATTCCGCTGATGTCAGCTAAACCAAAAATGGCAGCAGATGAAGAGTGTGTGTCAAGTTCAACGTGAAAGTTCAACTAAGTTGGACTCCCATACTCTTCCCCATCTTCAACGGAGAGCAGCCGGGGCTGACAGGAGTTGGGCCTCTCGTCATTGGTGAGTTGAAACTGCTCTCCAGAATGTCAGCGATCCTAATGCCCACTAAAGAAGGAATGGAAGGTCTGAAGATTCATCAGATATGCTTGTGAAACATGTGGGTTCAGCCTCTGCAAGGCCAGAACCCCATCCTGCTAAAGGCTCAGATCTGATTTCAGTAGATTCAGCAGATCTGATTTGTAGTTTCCCACTTGCATTATGGAGTCCATTTCTGCAAGTACTGTCTTGTTGACAACAGTTACTTTGGCACTGCTGCTCTCAGAATGCAGTCCCAGATGCTGTTTTAGCAGAATTCTCCAATTTGATAAGGGTATTGCTGTCTTCATTTCTCTGCCTCAAGTTGTTCCTCAGTCATCTCCTTTGGTGCTACCTGCTGGACTTGCTGTGCCCCTCAAGGCTTATGAGGTCCCAACCCCTTCCCTTGAGGAGGAGGAGGAAGAGTATAGTCCAGACTTCATGGAAGATGAAAGGGTTTGGGGAGAAAAGATCCTGCTCTTCCACCCTCTGGGGCTGGAGGATTCTGCTGGATCCACTGTGTCCTCCTGCAATGAAGAAAAAATTACTATAGTAATACAGTATTGTTTCTTCCAAGGGATCTCCCAGTAGGATTAGACATATGCAGCCAGCTCAAAATATCTGACCATTCCCAGAGCTCTGATGTAATGTGGAATGTATGCAAATCATGGAACTTAGAATGATACATTCAAACTGCTGCCTCTAGGTGGACTGTGTTCCATGTAACTGCCAGATTCATTTTCTGCCAATGAAAAACACTAGACTCTCCAAATTAAATAATTGTGGCTTAGCACCAATTACAATAATACCCTCCTCTTGACAAAGAGGATAGGTTCCAATCAGGAAAAAGAAGAAACACAAAAAGGAGGGTTAGGTGTCCTAGTCATACTTGTGTGCATCAAAACATTAAGTTAAGCCAATGATTAATGGCAATATTCAGAACCCCCATGAAAGTATTGCTGAACCTGATTCAGGTTATGTAAGGGGAGGTAAGGATGGGAGGTCTAATCCTACTGAAAGATCCCTTGGGAGAAACAGCATTACTATGGTAAGTCATTTTTCTTTAAACCCCAGGAATTTCCCAGTAGTATTAGACATATGCAGACTACCAAGCAGTGCCTTGGGGCGTGGATGCAGAACATATTTAGGGAAAAGGTATTGCAGTGCTAAACCTAGCATCACTCCTGGACTGAACATCCAGGCAATAGTGCTTTGTGACGGTGTGGACTGTACTGCAGGTAGCTGCTTTACAGATTTCCAGCAGGAATGTCCTTTGCAGCTGCCACAGAGGCAGCAGTTCCAAAGTGGAATGTGCCTTGAGGCCCTGTGGTAGCTGTTTCTCAGCCTTACTGTAGCAGAACTGGATGCAGGATATTATCCAGCGTGCAACTGACCTCTTTGTTGCAGTCTGACTCCTCAGCGAGAAGGGCTCTTGACACCAATGGAATAGGAGGAAAAGCATAAAGAACTTCCCTGTCCAATCCAGAACTAACTCCTCCTTGGGCACTCTGCCCAAGGAGGGGGTAGTACAGAAATAGAGAGGAAGCTGGTGGTTTTCTTTTGAGGCAAACAGATCTATTTCTGGGATGTCCCAACATCTGAAAACTGTGGCTAACACTTGCCTGTTCAAAGCTCATTTGTGATGATCCTGGCTGATTCTGCTGAGTGAATCTGCCAGTGTATTGTCCTTCCCTGGAAGATGAATAGAGGACAGATGCACCTCCAGGGAATATGTTAGGGACCAAATTTTCATGGCCTCTGTGCACAGCCTTGAGGCTGTTGTACCCCCTTTCTTGTTGATGGAACATTTTTGTCGAACGACCATACAGCAAAACCGTCGTGTCGACCACATTTGTGGTCAGCATACAGTTTCTCACTGAGAAGCATGTTTTTCTTCGGGGGCTTCTCCCCCCCGCACCCCCCATATGGGGGGCTGTGCCTTCCGCACCCCCCACTAAATATAATCAACTCCTAGTTGGAGCTGATTAGGGAAGGGGGTGCAAGATCCCCAGAATACTGTGCCGGGGTTCAGCGCCGAAATTAAGTGATCTGGCACTATAGTCACTATAGTGACAGTCACTGTTGACTTTTTGCTGTCGGCAGTGTATACCCTTGTTGACATACCACATGGTGGTTGTGTTGTCTGGCCTGACCTGGACTGACTGACCCCTCAACTGATGGGGGCAGAGGCCTTTAGGGCAGGGAGGATTGCTGTCAACTCTAAAGGTTGATGTGCAGTTTGAGTCCTGGGTGATCAACTTCCACTGATTTTGAGGTCGCCTGTGTGTGCCCCTCACCCTAGGAGGGAGGCATCTGTTGTTAAGACCACAGTGTGGTACTGATGCTGAAAGGAGAATACCCTGTCGGAGGTTGTCCCTTTCTTTCCACCATTGCAGAGCCAGTAGCACCAGTGACAGCATCCCCAACGATATACAGATACGTCAGGGTGGAGGAAGGGGGGCCCCATCCCGTACCCGCCTGGGAGGTATAACCAGGGCTCTGTGGGGGGGGGATGGACTGCACTGGCGACTGGACAGATGAGCAGGGACACACAAGGCCATGGAAGTCCCAGGTAAGGTCCGCAGCGAGCAGGGGCATAAAGAGAATTAAAATAAAAAATAAAGTAGAGCCCTCATGTTAAAGCACCGAGCTTACAGTCTCACAACGTCCCACCCACTAGTATTTTATAGTAAAGAACAACCTTCAAAGATAAAAGTTATACTGCCCTGGTGCATCTTTATCTTAGTCCTCTTCTTCCTCAGCAGTATCTTTGGCTGCAAATTGTTTTCTTTTTGATGCAGCGCTCTGCATCCTTAGGATCAGTGAACTGCCATGATTTTCTGCCGTATGTAATCCACAGGCGAGACAGTACCGTAAATGAGTGTACTACTACAATTGCTCAAAACACTGCCTTACCTCATCAAACATCTTGCGTGTGACTGAGGTTTGAACGGACGATCCGGGAACATTTTACATCCATTGATTGCACTGAGATTGGGTAAGCAGCCCTTGCAGCAGACAGTAGCAAGTCTTGGATCTCTTCTCCAGTCTTAAGCATAACCGTATGTGGTAAGTTGGTATCGATAGGTCTTGCTCTCCGATTTACTCTGTATGCACTCTGTAGGGTATCCAGTCAAAGTTCAGTCTCTAACAAAGACAGAAGATTAATTCCCTCAGGCATTCCCACCAACCTGAGATTGCCAGCTCGAACCTCATTCTCAAAGGCCTCTATCCAACCTCTGAGCTGCATGTTTTCCTGTGTAAGGGTGGTGACAGCTGCCTGTGTTGATATAGATCTTTTATCACTCTCTGCTACAATGCCATTTAATTCTTTGTTAGCTGCATCGTGTTTTTATAATCTGGATAATGTTTTTTTCCAATTTAGATTAAAATTACCAGCAACAGTGTCTGAAATCTAGCAATGGGTATATGTTATAAGGCCTCCAGATACTGATAGATATATAACAGAACAAATTTGTACAGCACTTGAACAAGCTTGCAAAATTGTGGATATCATATTCCTTGGAGAATTAAACATGGGAGACATAGATTGGATTAATAAAATGGTTCAAACAGCATTTAGTAGATGCTTTGTAAACACCACTAAACAACTAAGCATAAATCAACATATAAATGTGCCTACGATGGGTAACAAAATACTGGACCTGATATTGTCCTTATCAAACCTCAATATATATAACTCAAAGTGGCAGTGCCACTAGCAGATAGTGACCACAACATCATTTTAGCGGAATTAATCACTCAACATAGAGTCAGCTATGGGGTGATAGAAATATTCCCAATATGTAAGAGCAAACATTGAAAAATTAAATGAGGAGATCAGAAGAATAAATTGGTGAGAAATTTCTGGGCAATAAAATAATAGATGAAATATGGAATATATTTAAAGAAAGCATTCTGAATATATATAAGAAACATATTCCAAAAGTGAGAAAATGTAATATTCAGGGAGTCAAACCAAGATGGTTAACAAAAACCCAAAGGAAGGAAGGCATTTAAGGCATTTCAGAAAGACGAAACATAGATTAAATGGGTAAACTATAAATAAAAACTTAAGAAAACAAAAAAGACTATTAAATCTGCAGAGAAACAGATGGAACTATGTTTGGCAAAAAATGCACATAAGAACAACAGTAAAACATTTTTTGGATGTATAAACTCATTAAAAAACTGGATAAAACTGTAGGCCCAATCATCACAGAAAACAGTATTATCAATTCACCATGGAAATGGCTAATACATTCAGTAAATATTTAATATCAGTTTATGCCCCTAAAACTAACATACCTGACAGAATACCAATAGAAAACAATGAAAAAAATCAGTGTAGATGTAATCATGGAAACTAGAATTGATAAAAATCAAAACTTAAAACAGAATCATCATCGGGTCCTGATTGCGTCTCACCAAAAATCTTTAAAATAATGATTACTAATATAGCAATACTGTTAAAAGTATATTTTTTATTTATTTATTTATTTCTACATCGGTAAACCTTTGAGCTAAGTGTTCATTTGCAAAGGTTCCATGTCAAGTGTTAGAGTTTAGATACAGCCAGCAAGGAAGGGCATTTGTCAGTACAATCAAATAACTGGTAAAAGGCAGCTTACATGCGCATTTGTCAGTGCATCAATAACAATTATAACATGTTGTTGTTTTTAAACTTAGTTGAATACATTAGAAGTTAATTATTTCCAGATTAGTGCATAGGAAGCGGAAGGATGGAGGAGAGAGGAGACAAGGGCATGGGATTTACAAAGCATCAAAAGAGATGGCAGTGTACCAGTAGACTGGAGAACAGCTCTTGTACTGATTTACAAACATACTTGAAATAAAGATAGGCCTTTTAAGTCTTCCACCCAATGCAGGGAAAATACTTGAAAGTATCATAAAAATGAAAATAGAAGCTACAGTAAGAGCTCTTGATCATAATCAACATAGTTTTATAGCAGAAAGATCACGTACAACAAATCTTCTCTGCTTCGTTGAGAAATCAGTAAATCCCTAGATAAGTCCATACCATGTGATATGATTTACCTTGACTTCAGTAAGGCATTTGATCTGGTACCACATTGGGCAATAATAGGAAAACTTCAAACAGAAAACATAGACGCTAATCCTATAAACCGGACATTAGCATGGTTATCAAACGGAACACAAAAAAACAGTAATAAAGAGCTGTGCATCATTACCAGGAAATGTGAATAACAGAGTACCTCAGAGCTCTGTGCTAGGATTATGTAAGCAATAACCCACAATAGGGTGTGTGGTTATTGGGGATTAATCAACACCCTGGGTACATTGTGAGGCACGAGGCCAAGAGTCCACACAGTACCCCGGGGTGTTGATTAATCCCCAATTACCGCACACCCTGTCGTGGATTATTGCGCTTATAACATGGGGCATTACCAGATGTGAAAAAATATGAGGCAAGCATGATTAGTTGATGAAAATATAGGAACCTTTTATGTGTTCTGCCACCAGCAGAACTACTGTGGTACTGACATTGCTGAATTGCCACATATGCATTGCTGACACCGCTCACTTTCTGACTGCCAATCACACAACACAAGCAACTCGGGTTTGCACAGTACACACAGTAGTCACTCATAAGCAGCTTCACAAACACTGTTCTAACACTCACCCTGAAAGACCCTCTTCCTGATTAAGCAGCTGTTGCTCGCTGGACACACAAGCATTGCAGATGATCACCAAGGCTGCGATGTACTGAGACAGACAGAGAAAGACAGACACACAGACGGGACATTGCCATGAACTTGAAAACATCGGGGACACAACTGTGCTGGTCGTGCTGCAACACCTGTGCTTCTGATGTGTATCTTGGTCTGTCTCTCTCTCTCTCCCTCTCTCTCGCTGCACAATTGTACTTCTTCGCTCTCTCTATGCTGCAGAAACAGAGAGTGACAGGCACATGCCACTCTGCTGCCTTTCTCTGCCTTACTGTAGTATGTGTCTTTCTGTCCCTCCCGTGCCGCAGACAGGCTTAAAGTTCTGCTGACATCCAGGGAGGTGGGAGCCCTGACCCTGTTCTTCCTAAGGGAGAGGATGTGTTGATCCCAAATGGACAGGAATTTGGAGTTGAAGAAGTCAAGGATAAGTCGATGGTACTGGAGGTTGGGATGGGCGACCAGTCGGTAGCAGCCTGTTCCTGATGGAGGGTGGACAGGTCCAAGGACCTAAGGGACTGGATCAGAAGGAGTTTGGAAGGGGCTTTGGGGCGGTGAACTTTTCGAATGCAGTACACCATGTGGCGGTCACTAAGGGTGTCCAGGAGGGTGCCAGCAGCAATTATGTGGTGGGGGGGTGTAATGAGTGCCCAATCCAGCGAGGTGCGCTTGAATGATTTATGGTTGAGATAGGTGGGGTTAGTGATCAGCTGAGTGAAATTTACGGATGCAGTATAGTGGTGAATTTTTTGAGTGGGGATGGGAGAGCCAGTTCAAATTAAAGTCCCCTAGAATGAGCAATTCACCTGAAGAAGCATGGGTGGAAATGGTGGTGAGAGGTTAATGATAGAGGAGAAGGGTGACCTGGGCAGCAGTATACTTGGGTGGTGCCTGAAAATAATCATTTATAGCTAGCTCACCTACCCGGTCACCAAAACTAAATAAATAAATAAATACTCCAGCTAAAAGAAGGGGACAGAGAAGGGAGGAAAGTTTCAGGAGTACAAGTTCATAGGCAGGCGAGAGAGAGATACAGAGTGTGTGAGGTGAATTGGATGGTGGAGAAAATGTAAATGGTGATACCCCACCCCTGCTGGGGTGATCCTGCCTAGCAGGGAAGTATCCCGGAACGGAGGTGGTGCTGTCCAGGATTTTCAGAGAAAGTCATGATTCTGAGATAATTAACAAATAATGGCTTACGTTGACCCATGCCGGCGACCCGGGTTCAGGAAACGGACTTGGGACGCCGGGGGTCGGCAGGTGGAGGAGAGGATTGAGCATCCAGTGGACTGCTCTCCTCTTGTGGGGTGGGGTTTTGGAAAGCCTTGCTCAGCAATGGCCCCCAGTGGAGACTGGAGGCATTGCTGAAGCAATGCATGTGACGAACTCAAGAAACGGAGCAGCTCTTGTACCTGCCAGATGACGGCTTCTGATCCCCGGCTGTCAGAACCTCCAGGAACCACCTCAGCAGCACCCTGGATCCTAACAGTGAGTGTGCTGGGTCCCTGGCCCGGTGCCTTCCCCTTGGAGAGGAACCACCTGGTGAAGGGTTGCGCGGGGTACCCTGGGGTTAGCTGCAGTATGAGGACAGAGGGTTCAGAGAGGACAGCCACTGGTATGTCAGGGGCCTTGGAGGCCCGAAGGAGTGGGGGCACGGAGCATGGAAGGAGCCAGAGGATAAACAAATAATGCAAAAAAAAAAAATCTGTCTGGAGACTTGCCATGACTGGTTGTAGGAGGTTAGCCTTAAGCAGGAGACTTCTGTTGTTTAGGTGAGCGATGCTCAACCCTTGGGGAGGCAGAAAGGAGAGGCTGGGCTGAGATTGGGCTCTGTATCACCTGCCATCAATAGCAGCATTGTGATGAGCTGTACAGAGGCGAAGATCCATCTGTGTGGAGGAAGGGAGGTAGAATGAGGGAATGGGGAGGAATGTTAGAGAAACAGAGGCCTGAGGGAAGCAAAATGGAGGCAGGGGAAGGAAGGGTGAAGGGCCATGGGCAGGGATGGAGAGAGTGGGAGGCAGGATGATGGAAGGGTGGTGGATAGAGACAGGAGATCAGAAAGGATGGAGAGAGAGAGGAGTGTGGTAGGCGGAAGGAAGATATAGGCAAGCAAAAGGGAAGGAGGAGGGTAATAAGGAACATGTCTGAGCTGAAGAGGGAGTATGGGAAGATTAAGGAGAACACAGAAATAGAGTTAGTGGACATTAGGAGCTAGAGCTTGGATTCGAAGTAGAGATGAGGAAGTAGCAAGAAGGGTGAAAAGGGTATTGTTGAGCTCAGAGAGGGGTCAGAGAGGGAGTTGGAACCTTGCTAAATGGATAGGGTGGAAGAGGGAGGAGAGGGAGGACTGCTGGGAAATGAGGAGGATAGTAGTAGTGAGATAGGATTCCCAATGGAGAAAACAGAATTAAGCAGAGTTATATATAAGCACGAGGTTTGGCAACAGTACAGAGTCTGCAGCTAGGATTCCTTATGAAGAATTACACAGAATTAGGCAGACTTAGATAATGTGCATGAGATACAACAGCAATACAGAGATAATGTGCATAAGATAATACAACAGCAATACAGAGATAACATGCATGGGATACAACATGAGTACAGAGTTGGCAGTGACAGAATTAGAGTAAGCCAGTGTGGCTGTGATTTAACTTTAGATAATAAAACAGCAGCACAACAACAGGTGGCTGATTACCTGTAGTTAGTAAATCCTCAACAGCATTATAAAGTATGAGTGCACACACAGCCAGCTCAGCATTTGGCTGTTTTACTGGCATCAGTTATAGTGGATTAACTGTAGGGCCACTCGCATATGGATTACCTTTGCTTACTGCACGCTGTGCAGGGTGGTTAGGGACCAGTGGTATGGGGAGCAGAGTGGTTGGCTGCCTGGCTGCCTACCGGCTGACACCAGTGGACACAAGGCAGACAAAATAGTGCTAATCAGTAGCGCATGGTCCTTGGCGAGGGCCTGCTTGGAAGTGAATGCCTAAAAAGTGGGCAGCCAGCGCCGGTTAGCTCAGCGGCACAGGAGGAGTCAGCAGTCAGTAGCTCCCGAAGGTTATGCATTTTGGCAGCAAAAATATCAAACATGCATACACCCTATGTAATACAGTATTAGAAAGCACAGACATCGAAAAAGATCTTGGGGTGATAATATCCAATAAATCTGACAAAAAAATGTGCAATAATCATATTGCGTATAATACTATTGCCAAAGCTAACCCCACCTTTTTAGGTCGTAAAACATAACATGGTGAAACCCCCCTGCAAATGGGGGTTCCCAAAAGTCTTCAAGGAGCTTCCCTGAATTCTCCAAGCCTGGGTGGTGTTCAGCGTCTGAGCTGCTTAACTGTGGTTGCAAGTGAGTGCTATTTGAGCCTCCACGTACTGTCTCTTTAAGAGCTGTCTGCTTGCAGACTTAATTAGTTTGTATGGGGGGACTGTGTATTTAATGCTCGAATCCTGCCCGAGCTGTGGAATAATCGCTCCATTTTGCGGTCGCTGAAGGTGCAAAGGGAGCCCATCTGAAAGCTGTAACTGTTTGCCTGTAATCATTTAAAGCATTAGCAAAATTGTAGTTTGTCTAACCTGCCTTTATTGCAGCTGGGACTTTATGTGTGTTACCTCTCCATTTTGGACCTAAACTACTGTGCTGGGCCAATTGGGTTAAGGGAGCCCTAAAATGGAGCCTGTGGACGAATCAGAACTTGCACTCTTAATTTGAGCCAGACCCAAAGGGATTGTATGGGCAGTGACTCTGGGAAATGTAGTTTTGATCTTGGCGCCTTATTCTACCAACAGAGGGAGTCTTATTGTGAATGACAGCTGAATCAGCCAACAGAATAGTGTGGAGCTAAAGGAAATGCCCTGCTCTGTGACTGGAAAGATCAGATCAGTTGTGGCAGTGAAGAGGGAAGGAGCTGTGTGCTTCTGTGGTGTATAGTTTAACGCGGGAAGCACGTGTGAGGCCCTGAGTTTAGGTCTTCAGCCTTTGTGAGTGCCAGTTTGGACTGAATCCGAGCTGTGAGGAGAAAGAAGCACTAGAAGTGTGGAAACCAGGCTCTCCTGTAGAAGACTGGAGAAATTGCTGAATCGCTCGGTCTGTCAGGAACTGAAGCTGCTGTGTGTGTGCTCGAGTATTTTGCAGTAGTGCGATCGGGATCAAGGAGCAGCCTGCCTGGTATAGTACTTTCCTTTTACATATAAATGTGCGTAATGCTTATAGGGAATCGCTATTTCAAATCCCCTGTACACTGAATTGTGTGCTGAAGCTGGAAGTAAACCCCAGCTTAATTTGGACTACATCCGTTTGCTATCAACTGCAGTGGGGTCCAATCACAAGGACCTTGTCCTCATGCCCTGCTCTTCTGGCAATCCAGAGGGACATTCTCCATCCGATCCTCAGCTTGGGTGTTATGAGTACAAATCAGGGTATTCCCCTGCAGCTTGTTATTCGATCACAAGTGTGTCATCTAATTCTTGTTGTTTCACTGTTTCATGGACTAAGCCCTCCGGCTCCGGATTACAATTGGGTGTTGTCGTATATTTTTCTTCTAGAGGCCTATCCATCCTCACTTGCAGCTAACCCGGGCAATGGACCTGGCTAGCCCCCCAACCTGGTACCCAGAGTGTGACTTTTCAGACCCTGTATGTGTGCACAGTACTGCGGTTTAATGCCACTAATTAACCTGATTTCCCCCTCCCGTGTTACTGTCCCCTAAATAAATCAGATCTGTTGTTGTTATACTGTATACTGTCTGTGGTGGTAGTATTTATGGAAACAGTATTGTGTTTTGCTATGTATGCTGATTAATCTTACTTTACAGGGGGTCCTCAGAGGTGTGCTGCTGAATCAGTCTCGATGGTAAGTGGTATCTATATGAGTGAACAGTGTGTAGCGTGGGGTATTGGGGCTGTAACTCCGGTGTACTGTGTGAGCCACTAGAGGGTAAAGGGGTTTCAGTGTCCCAGGGGTTGTGACCAAGTTAGTCTAACCACTGCAAACCCTGACCTCTGGGTGGAGGCACCCGCCATAGGACCTAGGCCCTCAACCTGTCCATAGTCAAACAGGCAGGGTAGTAGCCTTGGGATAGCACCACCTAGGGGTTACAATAAAATCAAGGGATTTAGAGTGATTTTGCCATTGTATAGGGTGTATGCATGACCTCATTTCGATTTTGCCTCACAGCTTTGGAGTCTGTATATTTATACTGTAGGAAAGAGTATAATCATGAAATCCTATAGAGGCTAACAATATAAAGAAAGACTCCTTGGACTGGATTCGTCCAAGTCCCCAGGACGGATGGTATCCATCCAAGATTACTCAGGGAACTAGCAGGAAATCTGTGACCCTCTAAGAGAAATAGTCCTAAAATCATTGCAGGAAGGAAAGGTCTCAGAGGACTGGACCATAGCCCATGTGATACCTATATACAACAAGCATTTGTCAATGCGAATGTTGTCTTGCTGGCATTAGCATTGGCATTGGTAGTGCAGAGTTGGAGAGATGCACAGTAGGAATGGCAGTGAAATAAGTGACATCAACCCCACCCCACCCTGCAGAGACTGGCGGGCATTGGGGATGTGCCTTTTGGTCATTGGCCATAACGCTCATGGCATTTCACCTCACCCTACCCTGCAGACATCGACAAGTGTACGTGCAGTGTGCCATGGGGTCTTGGTCCTACGCTCACACCATTCCATAAGGAAATATGTTGAGATGGGTGCACTATAGGAGAATGGGGTGAACTTTGGGGCCAAAAGTCAAGGCACACTTGATGCCTGTCTGGCTGCAGGCTGGGGTGGACTAGGTGTGAGCATTACAGCTGAAAATCCCAAGTCACATCCTGACCCTGTCAGTCTCTACAGGGTGGGGCCAGAAAATTGATTAGTGTTTTGCTCGTAAAAGTGCTAATACACTGTGAAAATGCATAGCACTTGCCGCACTTTGTTTAACGAACATAACAATTCTAGAAAACCTATATACATACTTTATTTACAATTAGTACTGTCAAAGGAAAAACTGCTAATCAATTATATAAGAACCGGCGTCACAACTGAAACCCTAACATCCCAAGCATTTGTTGGGTATTTTCACTCTAAATTTTCAACACGGGCTTTTGTGACCCACCTCATGGACAGTGGCTCTATCAGTTTGTTTGAAGGTGATTTTGCACAGCGACTGCACCATTTGGCACCACAAGTGAAAACACATTTTGGGCAGGATGTGAAAATTACAGCTGTGCTGTTTATGAGGAGGAGTAAAAATGGTAATGTTGAAAATCTGGGCGAAATATGGAAAATGGTGAAGTCACAGCGTGCGTAGAAACTGGGCAACAGGCGCCAGTTACGCAATTATTTGGGGGATTATTTTAACCAAATTTTCAACATAGGCATTTTGGGACCTCCGCTCATGAACAGTGGCACTGTAATTTTGTTACTGTGTCCCAAAAGTTTATTTCTCACAGTGACGATGTCATTCTGCGCCAGATGTGCAAAAACACATTTCGGGCAGGATGTGAAAAATAACAGCTGTACTGTTCATAAGGAGGGGTGAAGAAATGGTAATGTGGAAAATCTTCTGCCAACCTTGTAGCATTGGGCCCACTATAGCCATGGTATATAGCGTGCGTAACCGCCCTATAAAATGTTTAGGAATTCCATACCTAGATAATGTGGAAAACGAAAGTTCATGGGAGATCCTATCCAAGTCCTCCTCCTGATCATCAGCCAGGAGAAGGCCTATAACCTGCCCCAGTTTTTCATGTACAACCATTTCTGTTAAAATTTGTATATTATCCTGAATGGTTCTTCCTGAAACACTGCAGGTCTGTGAGGAGTCTATCAAAGTTGGATCCACCTGGGGCAATCTGGATGCCAAAAGTGTAGTTAAAATGTATGTATTTTGGAGGCTGATTGGCCTTCAATTGGAGATATCCGATTTATCCGCTTTTTTACAGATACAGTAAACCCCATTTATCCAAATGTCATGGAGATATAAAAACATTTGGATAAACAGGGTTCTAGTTAATTCAGGTTCCTATACTTAACACAGATGCTGAGCACTGTACTGTAATTAATTTTAGGTACCTGATGAGCTGCCCTGAAGTTAATGCCGGGTAGAGGAAAGAGACTGTGAAAAGAGAGAAAAGACCCCAAATGTTGCCACACATGTTACAGGGTACTGTTATCGGGATAAGAGGACAGTTAAAAAAAAAAAAAAAAAAACTGAAACAGTCTGACATCAGCAGGTCTCTTTTCCTGATCTACCACAAGTACAGTTACAGGATGGGGGCTGTGATTTCTTGGTACGGGGGGAGGGTTAAAGACTGTTGTTGGGATAACAGATGGAGAGGAGGGACTTACTGGCTTACTGACATCTTGCTTTGGGCTTCAGTGCTGCGGTGGGTTTAGCGAGGGTGAGACAGAAGAGACACTGGCTTGCGGTAAAAAATAAACTGAAACAGTATGTGTGATCACCTTTCAGCAGGTCTGTTTTCCAGGGGCAACCACAAGTAAAGGTACAGAACGGGAGTTGTGATTTCTTTGGGAGGGGGGGCATTGAAGAATGCTATCGGGATAATGGAGAGACAGAGAGAAGAGGCTTACTGGCTTTTTGATGTCTTGCCTCGGGAGGGGGGTGTTAAAGACTGTTGACTGCTTTTAACTGCCTACAATCTTACCTATTGCCCATCCGATAAGCAGTTGCTGAAAAACCGAATGCATGAATGAAGGTGAATGAACATGATAACGGCTGTGATTAACAGCTCTCCGTGGGGAGACACAACTCAGTTTCAGATAACTGAGTCTTTTAGTTAAGTGGGGTTTGGATCAAGCCGTGTTGTACTGCATAATTCCATACTGTGTGCCACACTTTGACCCACTTTCCTGTTGGTGAGCATATAGTTAAAAGAATGGCCAATTTGTTCTTCAGGGAATCTCCCACTGTCTGGTAGAACTCCCCTGGAAGACCATCTGATCCTGGAGCAGTGTTCTGGGACAGGGAGCTAACTGCCATCATAACCTCTCCTGCAGATATGTCCGGAGATAGAGAGTCTGCTTGAACTACTGAAAGAGTCGGGACTGGGACATTCATAAGAAACGTCTCCTTGTCAAGTGTAGAAGGAGCTATGGCAGATAAGTTCTGACAGTTTGTCTCTAAGATGGACAGTAACCTTTGAAACTGCTGACAAAGCTTCAGATAATGTGTATATTTCTTATGGGCAGTTTTTCCCTTGGAACTTAAAAGGACAAATTCCAGTTTTACATCCTCCCACCACTCTGTTGGAGAATCATGTAATACACAAGTAGATTTTTTTGCTTGGATTAAATAATCTAATTTCTTTCTAATAGTAATGTTCTCTAGTAAAGAGGTATTTATTTTCCAATTACCTGTACCACTTATATCATGAGAATTCGGGCCCATAGTGGTGTACTAACTTGTGGCCCAGTCCTTCTACTGATATAGTATGATGTAAAGGGCTACCCAACCATGGAGAATAGAACAAGAAATCTGTACAGGTGGATAAATTACTCTTAAAAAAGGTATGTAGCCCCTTTCCTCCCTTTGTCCCAGCTTAGTCCAGCAACCCTGCCTTAGAAATAATGTATTTCAAGCAGTTGGAGTCACAAAAAGATTTGGAGGTTTTTGCCCCCCAGTCCAGGGGTCCCAGTCCGCAACTGAAATCACCACCCAAAATCTCCCCTTTTGTACTATACAGATAAAGTTGAAGCGGTTTAAAGAAGTGAACCTTCTCTGCCTTTGACTGAGGAGCATATACATTAATCAAGCATAAAGGAACAGTGTTGAATTAAATATCTAAGAAGAGTGCTCGACCTCTGACAATGTCCACTAATTGGGACAATCTGGAAAAGAGTAGGTGAAGTTCCCTATTGCCCTGGCCAAATTTCCCCCATTCACTAAAAATATCACCAGCAGCTTATTCTGGTTCAGTGTCAGTTGGCATCCATCTGTATCCCCCTCCACCAGGACGAGGTGGAAAATAGGCAGAATTGCCTAGTCCTACTTTCCCAGTCAACAAAAAACTAAACAATAAAAACTGACATCTCCCTAATTTCGCTCCCAAACTCCCTGAACCCAAACTTGATTTTTTTTTTAGTCATTATTGATTTTTGTTTAAAACGTATCACATTCCATTAAGAAACAATAGGTACATACAAATCCAGATGAAGAAAGTATGATGGAAAAAAAACTTGCACCTCTTTTTAGAAAGCAAAAAAGTCCTTATTTAAACACTGAAAATTCATTTACAGAGAATTAGAGTTTTACTATAGAGCCCTTAGTGGAAACCTAGAATTTGATGGCAAAATAGGACTGCTTGGCCCATCTAGTCTGCCCAGTTGTTCCCTAACTCTTCTGTCTCCACAGACCTAATCTGGTGTGTGTCAACCCTCTCATGTCCCAGCATCCAGTTTAATATATCCCCATGTCTATCCAATGCATGCTTGAAGCCCCCCACTGTTTTGGCTTCCACCACTTCTGCTGACAATCTGTTCCAGGCATCTACTACCCTTTCAGTGTGGACGTACTTCCTTGCATCACTCTTGAATCCCCCCCCCCCCAACTTCATTGCATGTCCCCTGGTCCTGGCGCTTGTTCCTGTTTAAAAGAGATTCTTTACCTGTACCCTATTCACTCCTTTGCTGTACTTTTAGGTCTCTATCATATCCCCCCTCTTTCTCTGTCTCCTTTCTTCCAGTGTATACACGTTTAGATCCCTTAATCTGTCTTCATAGGGATTCTTGTGCAAACCATGTACCATTTTAATTGCCTTCCTCTGGACTACCTCTGTTTGTCCTATTTTCCCCCATATTGCTTTAATTTCCGGCTGACTTGTGCAGGGGCCACACTGATCCATCCCGCCCACCCTTGACCAGCTACCACCACCCTTGGCACTCATCTGGATGCAGTGACCCCAACAGTTTGACCCCCCCCCCCGTGGCAGGGCCAGGAAGGTGAGCACTGTCCTTCCCCCACCTAGATCTTCCTTATCCAGTGTGAATCAGTGGTCCAGATGGCAGAGTGGCTCGGGTGGGCAGAAGGATCTTCATGTGGCCAGAGTCCGCAGTTCTTTTCCATGTTCTCCCTGGGTCTCCCTGCCACAGAGTGAGTGTGTATGTGTGTGTGGAGGTGTGCACATTCCACAAGACTGCGGCCCCCCTTTCTTGTAGCTTGGACACTGGCATTGCAACCAAGCCTCCACCTGGGGGCAGCCAAGGGGGCGAGATGGCAAACCTTCCCACCCCTGGGAGAGGAGTGCTCTAGGTGCTCGATCTCCCTCTGCCCTCTGATCCTTGGCAGCTCGACCTTGTTTACGAACTTGGGTCACCAGCATGGCAGGAGGTAAGGTGCACAGTGACTAAGCCCTCCACGGCAATGGGCAAGCTTCTGTCTATGTCCTTTTTGAGTTGTGGTCTCCAAAACTGTACATAGTACTCAAGGTGTGGTCAAACTAGTGAGTGATTTAAAGGCAAAACCATCTCCCTCCTGCTGCTGGAGATACCCCTCCCTATACCTCCCAGCATTCTACTGGCCTTACCCACTGCTTTATCACACTGCCCTGCCACCTTGAAATCATCAGAAATGATAACCCCATGTCCCTTTCTTGTTTGGTGTCTGTTAGTACTTCTTCACCCATATAATACTCATCTCTGGGTTTTCTATGTCCTAGGTGCATTACTTTGCACTTTTTGACATTGATTCTTAACGTGTCATGTTTCTGACCATTCTGCGAGTTTCTCAAGATCCCTACATATTATTTCCACTCTTTCTTTAGTGCCCACCCTAGTGCAAATTTTGGTGTCAACTGCAAAAAGGCACACTTTCTCTTCCAGTCGTTCTGTGATGGTATCAGTATAGAGGTTGTAAGTTACTTTTAGAGCCATCTTCAAACTTGACTCCCACCACCCAGCCATGTTGTATTCTGACTCCGCCCCCACTGCACTCAAATGTTTTGCTTCTGCTGGAAGGAACAGGTCTCCATCTTCACAGCTCCTGCTAGTGAATTAAGAGTCTGCTAGATTTTCCCTGGTGGTATCTCTGTAGAGCATACATTGAGCTGTAAGTTGTCAATGTCAGAACCTTGC
The DNA here is from genome assembly GCA_016271365.2 of Neoceratodus forsteri. Classification (NCBI taxonomy): domain Eukaryota; kingdom Metazoa; phylum Chordata; order Ceratodontiformes; family Ceratodontidae; genus Neoceratodus; species Neoceratodus forsteri. The sequence continues at coordinate 515,800,116 of CM028135.1, read as the reverse complement.
TGGAAGCTTTTGCAAGACAGGGCTCACCATGTTGATATGCCTACGTTCACCTAGTTGGTGCATAGCATCACCAGTATAACAAGGGCAGGCCCCACCTACTTCAGTTCTTTTTCTTCTGCCATCAAGAGAATGAATGTCTTACCAGTTGAAATTATTTTTCCGTTGCCTAGCTTTGATGGCATTTGCTTTTCACTAGTAACTACTCATTTTGGAAAGTTTGTACATTGGTGTATGGTGTCGCCAAGTAAAGTCCTTTTATGCATTTGTTGGTGTGGAAAGCAAGTTTGGCATGTGTTCAGTGTGAAAAATTGCGACATTTGCAAGGATTTCAATCTGGCAACGCTGAGACACAAGCATAAAGTTTTGGAACATTAGAAAAAATGAACAGTGCTGCTGTAGTGCCTGAAAACTTGCTGATTCCGCTGATGTCAGCTAAACCAAAAATGGCAGCAGATGAAGAGTGTGTGTCAAGTTCAACGTGAAAGTTCAACTAAGTTGGACTCCCATACTCTTCCCCATCTTCAACGGAGAGCAGCCGGGGCTGACAGGAGTTGGGCCTCTCGTCATTGGTGAGTTGAAACTGCTCTCCAGAATGTCAGCGATCCTAATGCCCACTAAAGAAGGAATGGAAGGTCTGAAGATTCATCAGATATGCTTGTGAAACATGTGGGTTCAGCCTCTGCAAGGCCAGAACCCCATCCTGCTAAAGGCTCAGATCTGATTTCAGTAGATTCAGCAGATCTGATTTGTAGTTTCCCACTTGCATTATGGAGTCCATTTCTGCAAGTACTGTCTTGTTGACAACAGTTACTTTGGCACTGCTGCTCTCAGAATGCAGTCCCAGATGCTGTTTTAGCAGAATTCTCCAATTTGATAAGGGTATTGCTGTCTTCATTTCTCTGCCTCAAGTTGTTCCTCAGTCATCTCCTTTGGTGCTACCTGCTGGACTTGCTGTGCCCCTCCAAGGCTTATGAGTCCCCAACCCCTTCCCTTGAGGGAGGAGGAGGAAGAGTATAGTCCAGACTTCATGGAAGATGAAAGGGTTTGGGGAGAGAAAGATCCTGCTCCTCTCCACCCTCTGGGGCTGGAGGATTCTGCTGGATCCACTGTGTCCTCCTGCAATGAAGAAAAAATTACTATAGTAATACAGTATTGTTTCTTCCAAGGGATCTCCCAGTAGGATTAGACATATGCAGCCAGCTCAAAATATCTGACCATTCCCAGAGCTCTGATGTAATGTGGAATGTATGCAAATCATGGAACTTAGAATGATACATTCAAACTGCTGCCTCTAGGTGGACTGTGTTCCATGTAACTGCCAGATTCATTTTCTGCCAATGAAAAACACTAGACTCTCCAAATTAAATAATTGTGGCTTAGCACCAATTATATAATACCCTCCTCTTGACAAAGAGGATAGGTTCCAATCAGGAAAAGAAGAAACACAAAAGGAGGGTTAGGTGTCCTAGTCATACTTGTGTGCATCAAAACATTAAGTTAAGCCAATGATTAATGGCAATATTCAGAACCCCCATGAAAGTATTGCTGAACCTGATTCAGGTTATGTAAGGAGGAAGGATGGGAGGTCTAATCCTACTGAAAGATCCCTTGGGAGAAACAGCATTACTATGGTAAGTCATTTTTCTTTAAACCCCAGGAATTTCCCAGTAGTATTAGACATATGCAGACTACCAAGCAGTGCCTTGGGCGTGGATGCAGAACATATTTAGGAAAAGGTATTGCAGTGCTAAACCTAGCATCACTCCTGGACTGAACATCCAGGCAATAGTGCTTTGTGACGGTGTGGACTGTACTGCAGGTAGCTGCTTTACAGATTTCCAGCAGGAATGTCCTTTGCAGCTGCCACAGAGGCAGCAGTTCCAAGAGTGGAATGTGCCTTGAGGCCCTGTGGTAGCTGTTTCTCAGCCTTACTGTAGCAGAACTGGATGCAGGATATTATCCAGCGTGCAACTGACCTCTTTGTTGCAGTCTGACTCCTCAGCTTGAGAAGGGCTCTTGACACCAATGGAATAGGAGGAAAAGCATAAAGAACTTCCCTGTCCAATCCAGAACTAACTCCTCCTTGGGCACTCTGCCCAAGGAGGGGGTAGTACAGAAATAGAGAGGAAGCTGGTGGTTTTCTTTTGAGGCAAACAGATCTATTTCTGGGATGTCCCAACATCTGAAAACTGTGGCTAACACTTGCCTGTTCAAAGCTCATTTGTGATGATCCTGGCTGATTCTGCTGAGTGAATCTGCCAGTGTATTTCCTTCCTGGAAGATGAATAGAGGACAGATGCACCTCCAGGGAATATGTTAGGGACCAAATTTTCATGGCTCTGTGCACAGCCTTGAGGCTGTGTAACCTTTCTTCTTGTTGATGGAACATTTTTGTCTAACGACCATACAGCAAAACTGTCGTGGTTTACCACATTTGTGGTCAGCATACAGTTCTCACTGAGAAGCATGTTTTCTTGGGGCTTCTCCCTCTCGCACCCCCCACATGGGGGGCTGTGCCTTCCGCACCCCCCACTAAATATAATCAACTCCTAGTTGGAGCTGATTAGGGAAGGGGGTGCAAGATCCCCAGAATACTGTGCCGGGGTTCAGCGCCGAAATTAAGTGATCTGGCACTATAGTCACTATAGTGACAGTCACTGTTGACTTTTTGCTGTCGGCAGTGTATACCCTTGTTGACATACCACATGGTGGTTGTGTTGTCTGGCCTGACCTGGACTGACTGACCCCTCAACTGATGGGGGGCAGAGGCCTTTAGGGCAGGGAGGATTGCTGTCAACTCTAAAAGGTTGATGTGCAGTTTGGAGTCCTGAGGTGATCAACTTCCACTGATTTTGAGGTCGCCTGTGTGTGCCCCTCACCCTAGGAGGGAGGCATCTGTTGTTAAGACCACAGTGTGGTACTGATGCTGAAAGGAGAATACCCTGTCGGAGGTTGTCCCTTTCTTTCCACCATTGCAGAGCCAGTAGCACCAGTGACAGCATCCCCAACGATATACAGATACGTCAGGGTGGAGGAAGGGGGGCCCCATCCCGTACCCGCCTGGGAGGTATAACCAGGGCTCTGTGGGGGGGGGATGGACTGCACTGGCGACTGGACAGATGAGCAGGGACACACAAGGCCATGGAAGTCCCACGAAGGTAAGGAAGCACCACGGCGAGCAGGGGGCATAAAGAGAGAATTAAAATAAAAAAATAAAGTAGAGCCCTCATGTTAAAGCACCGAGAGCTTACAGTCTCACAACGTCCCACCCACTAGTATTTTATAGTAAAAGAACAACCTTCAAAGATAAAAAGTTATACTGCCCCTGGTGCATCTTTATCTTCGTCCTCTTCTTCCTCAGCAGTATCTTTGGCTGCAAATTGTTTTTCTGTTTTTTTTGATGCAGCGCTCTGCATCCTTGGGGTCAGTGAACTGCCATGATTTTCTGCCGTATGTAATCCACAGACGAGACAGTACCGTAAATGAGTGTACTACTACAATTGCTCAGAAACACTGCCTTACCTCATCAAACATCTTGCGTGTGACTGAGGTTTGAACGGACCGATCCGGGAACATTTTTACATCCATTGATTGCACTGAGATTGGGTAAGCAGCCCTTGCAGCAGACAGTAGCAAGTCTTGGATCTCTTCTCCCGAAGTCTTAAGCATAACCGTATGTGGTAAGTTGGTATCGATAGGTCTTGCTCCGATTTACTCTGTATGCACTCTGTAGGGTATCCCAGTCAAAGTTCAGTCTCTAACAAAAGACAGAAGATTAATTCCCTCAGGCATTCCCACCAACCTGAGATTGCCAGCTCGAACCTCATTCTCAAAGGCCTCTATCCAACCTCTGAGCTGCATGTTTTCCTGTAAGGGTGGTGACAGCTGCCTGTGTTGATATAGATCTTTTATCACTCTCTGCTACAATGCCATTTAATTCTTTGTTAGCTGCATCGTGTTTTTATAATCTGGATAATGTTTTTTCCAATTTAGATTAAAATTACCAGCAACAGTGTCTGAAATCTAGCAATGGGTATATGTTATAAGGCCTCCAGATACTGATAGATATATAACAGAACAAATTTGTACAGCACTTGAACAAGCTTGCAAAATTGTGGATATCATATTCCTTGGAGAATTAAACATGGGAGACATAGATTGGATTAATAAAATGGTTCAAACAGCATTTAGTAGATGCTTTGTAAACACCACTAAACAACTAAGCATAAATCAACATATAAATGTGCCTCACGATGGGTAACAAAATACTGGACCTGATATTGTCCTTATCAAACCTCAATATATATAACTCAAAGTGGCAGTGCCACTAAGATAGTGACCACAACATCATTTTAGCGGAATTAATCACTCAACATAGAGTCAGCTATGGGGTGATAGAAATATTCCAATATGTAAGAGCAAACATTGAAAAATTAAATGAGGAGATCAGAAGAATAAATTGGTGAGAAATTTCTGGGCAATAAAATAATAGATGAAATATGGAATATATTTAAAGAAAGCATTCTGAATATATATAAGAAACATATTCCAAAAGTGAGAAAATGTAATATTCAGGGAGTCAAACCAAGATGGTTAACAAAAACCCAAAGGAAGGAAGGCATTTAAGGCATTTCAGAAAGACGAAACATAGATTAAATGGGTAAACTATAAATAAAAACTTAAGAAAACAAAAAAGACTATTAAATCTGCAGAGAAACAGATGGAACTATGTTTGGCAAAAAATGCACATAAGAACAACAGTAAAACATTTTTTGGATGTATAAACTCATTAAAAAACTGGATAAAACTGTAGGCCCAATCATCACAGAAAACAGTATTATCAATTCACCATGGAAATGGCTAATACATTCAGTAAATATTTAATATCAGTTTATGCCCCTAAAACTAACATACCTGACAGAATACCAATAGAAAACAATGAAAAAAATCAGTGTAGATGTAATCATGGAAACTAGAATTGATAAAAATCAAAAACTTAAAAACAGAATCATCATCGGGTCCTGATTGCGTCTCACCAAAAATCTTTAAAATAATGATTACTAATATAGCAATACTGTTAAAAGTATATTTTTTATTTATTTATTTATTTCTACATCGGTAAACCTTTGAGCTAAGTGTTCATTTGCAAAGGTTCCATGTCAAGTGTTAGAGTTTAGATACAGCCAGCAAGGAAGGGCATTTGTCAGTACAATCAAATAACTGGTAAAGGCAGCTTACATGCGCATTTGTCAGTGCATCAATAACAATTATAACATGTTGTTGTTTTTAAACTTAGTTGAATACATTAGAAGTTAATTATTTCCAGATTAGTGCATAGGAGCGGAAGGATGGAGAGAGGAGACAAGGGCATGGGATTTACAAAGCATCAAAAGAGATGGCAGTGTACCAGTAGACTGGAGAACAGCTCTTGTACTGATTTACAAACATACTTGAAATAAAGATAGGCCTTTTAAGTCTTCCACCCAATGCAGGGAAAATACTTGAAAGTATCATAAAAATGAAAATAGAAGCTACAGTAAGAGCTCTTGATCATAATCAACATAGTTTTATAGCAGAAAGATCACGTACAACAAATCTTCTCTGCTTCGTTGAGGAAATCAGTAAATCCCTAGATAAGTCCATACCATGTGATATGATTTACCTTGACTTCAGTAAGGCATTTGATCTGGTACCACATTGGGCAATAATAGGAAAACTTCAAACAGAAAACATAGACGCTAATCCTATAAACCGGACATTAGCATGGTTATCAAACGGAACACAAAAAAACAGTAATAAAGAGCTGTGCATCATTACCAGGAAATGTGAATAACAGAGTACCTCAGAGCTCTGTGCTAGGATTATGTAAGCAATAACCCACAATAGGGTGTGGATGATAGATTAATCAACACCCTGGGTACATTGTGAGGCACGAGGCCAGAGTCCACACAGTACCCGGGTGTTGATTAATCCCCACCTATCGCACACCCTGTCGTGGATTATTGCGCTTATAACATGGGGCATTACCAGATGTGAAAAAATATGAGGCAAGCATGATTAGTTGATGAAAATATAGGAACCTTTTTTATGTGTTCTGCCACCAGCAGAACTACTGTGGTACTGACATTGCTGAATTGCCACATATGCATTGCTGACACCGCTCACTTTCTGACTGCCAATCACACAACACAAGCAACTCGGGGTTTGCACAGTACACACAGTAGTCACTCGCAAGCAGCTTCACAAAACACTGTTCTAACACTCACCCTGAAAGACCCTCTTCCTGATTAAGCAGCTGTTGCTCGCTGGACACACAAGCATTGCAGATGATCACCAAGGCTGCGATGTACTGAGACAGACAGAGAAAGACAGACACACAGACGGGACATTGCCATGAACTTGAAAACATCGGGGACACAACTGTGCTGGTCGTGTGCAACACCTGTGCTTCTGATGTATCTTGGTCTGTCTCTCTCTCTCCTCTCTCTCGCTGCACAATTGTACTTCTTCGCTCTCTCTATGCTGCAGAAACAGAGAGTGACAGGCACATGCCACTCTGCTGCCTTTCTCTGCCTTACTGTAGTATGTGTCTTTCTGTCCCTCCCCGTGCACGCAGACAGGCTTAAAGTTCTGCTGACATCCAGGGGAGGTGGGAGCCTCTGACCCTGTTCTTCCTAAGGGGGAGAGGGATGTGTTGATCCCAAATGGACAGGAATTTGGAGTTGAAGAAGTCAAGGATAGAGTCGATGGTACTGGAGGTTGGGATGGGCGACCAGTCGGTAGCAGCCTGTTCCTGATGGAGGGTGGACAGGTCCAAGGACCTAGGGACTGGATCAGAAGGAGTTTGGAAGGGCTTTGGGGCGGTGAACTTCTGAATGCAGTACACCATGTGGCGGTCACTAAGGGTGTCCAGGAGGTGCCAGCAGCAATTATGTGGTGGGGGGTGTAATGGTGCCCAATCCAGCGAGGTGCGCTTGAATGATTTATGGTTGAGATAGGTGGGGTTAGTGATCAGCTGAGTGAAATTTCTGATGCGTATAGTGGTGAATTTTGAGTGGGATGGGAGAGCCAGTTCAAATTAAAGTCCCCAGAATGAGCAATTCACCTGAAGAAGCATGGGTGGAAATGGTGGTGAGAGGTTAATGATAGGGAGAAGGGGTGACCTGGGCAGCAGTATACTTGGGTGGTGCCTGAAAATAATCATTTTATGGCTAGCTCACCTACCCGGTCACCAAAAACTAAATAAATAAATAAATACTCCAGCTAAAAGGAAGGGGACAGAGAAAGGGAGGGAAAGTTTCAGGAGTACAAGTTCATAGGCAGACGAGAGAGATACAGAGTGTGTAGAGGTGAATTGGATGGTGGAGAAAATGTAAATGGTGATACCCCCACCCCTGCTGGGGTGATCCTGCCTAGCAGGGAAGTATCCCGGAACGGAGGTGGTGCTGTCCAGGATTTTCAGAGAAAGTCATGATTCTGAGATAATTAACAAATAATGGCTTACGTTGACCCATGCCGGCGACCCGGGTTCAGGAAACGGACTTGGGACGCCGGGGGTCGGCAGGTGGAGGAGAGGATTGAGCATCCAGTGGACTGCTCTCCTCTTGTGGGGTGGGGTTTTGGAAAGCCTTGCTCAGCAATGGCCCCCAGTGGAGACTGGAGGCATTGCTGAAGCAATGCAGTGACGGGAACTCAAGAAAACCGGAAAAAACGCTCTTGTACCTGCCAGATGACGGCTTCTGATCCCCGACGCTGTCAGAACCTCCAGGGAACCACCTCAGCAGCACCCCTGGATCCTAACAGTGAGTGTGCTGGGTCCCTGGCCCCGGTGCCTTCCCCCTTGGAGGAGAGGGAACCACCTGGTGAAGGGTTACGCCGGGGTACCCTGGGGGTTGGCTGCAGTATGAGGACAGAGGGGTTCAAGAGAGGACAGCCACTGGTATGTCAGGGGCCTTGGAGGCCCGAAGGAGTGGGGGGCACCGGAGCATGGAAGGAGCCAGAGGGATAAACAAATAATGCAAAAAAAAAAAAAAATCTGTCTGGAGACTTGCCATGACTGGTTGTAGGAGGTTAGCCTTAAGCAGGAGACTTCTGTTGTTTAGGTGAGCGATGCTCAACCCTTTGGGGAGGCAGAAAGGAGAGGGCTGGGCTGGGATTGGGCTCTGTATCACCTGCCATCAATAGCAGCATTGTGATGAGCTGTACAGAGACGAAGATCCATCTGTGTGGAGGAAGGGAGGTAGAATGAGGGAATGGGGAAGGGGAATGTTAGAGAAACAGAGGCCTGAGGGAAGCAAAATGGAGGCAGGGGGAAGGAAGGAGTGAAGGGCCATGGAGCCGGGCGAATTGGAGAGAGTGGGGAGGCAGGATGATGGAAGGGTGGTGGATAGAGACAGGGAGATCAGAAAGGATGGAAGAGAGAGGAGTGTGGTAGGCGGAAGGAAGATATAGGCAAGCAAAAAGGGAAGGAGGGAGAGGGTAATAAGGAACATGTCTGAGCTGAAGAGGGAGTATGGGAAGATTAAGGAGAACACAGAAATAGAGTTAGTGGACATTAGGAGCTAGAGCTTGGATTCGAAGAGTAAGAGATGAGGAAGTAGCAAGAAGGAGTGAAAAGGAGTATTGTTGAGCTCAGAGAGAGGGGGGGTCCAGAGAAGGGAGTTGGAACCTTGCTAAATGGATAGGGTGGAAGAGGGAGGAGAGGGGAGGACTGCTGGGGAAATGAGGAGGATAGTAGTAGTGAGATAGGATTCCCAATGGAGAAAACAGAATTAAGCAGAGTTATATATAAGCACGAGGTTTGGCAACAGTACAGAGTCTGCAGCTAGGATTCCTTATGAAGAATTACACAGAATTAGGCAGACTTAGATAATGTGCATGAGATACAACAGCAATACAGAGATAATGTGCATAAGATAATACAACAGCAATACAGAGATAACATGCATGGGATACAACATGAGTACAGAGTTGGCAGTGACAGAATTAGAGTAAGCCAGTGTGGCTGTGATTTAACTTTAGATAATAAAACAGCAGCACAACAACAGGTGGCTGATTACCTGTAGTTAGTAAATCCTCAACAGCATTATAAAGTATGAGTGCACACACAGCCAGCTCAGCATTTGGCTGTTTTTTACTGGCATCAGTTATCGTGGATTACTGTAGGGCCACTGCATACATGGATTACCTTTGCTTACTGCACGCTGTGCAGGGTGGTTAGGGACCAGTGGTATGGGGAGCAGAGTGGTTGGCTGCCTGGCTGCCTACCGGCTGACACCAGTGGACACAAGGCAGACAAAATAGTGCTAATCAGTAGCGCATGGTCCTTCCAGGGCCTGCTTGGAAGTGAATGCCTAAAAAGTGGGCAGCCATGGCCGAATTTGACTCAGCGGCACTTGAGGAGGAGTCAGCAGTCAGTAGCTCCCGGTTATGCATTTGGCAGCAAAAATATCAAACATGCATACACCCTATGTAATACAGTATTAGAAAGCACAGACATCGAAAAAGATCTTGGGGTGATAATATCCAATAAATCTGACAAAAAAATGTGCAATAATCATATTGCGTATAATACTATTGCCAAAGCTAACCCCACCTTTTTAGGTCGTAAAACATAACATGGTGAAACCCCCCTGCAAATGGGGGTTCCCAAAAGTCTTCCAGGAGCTTCCCTGAATTCTCCAAGCCTGGGTGGTGTTCAGCGTCTGAGCTGCTTAACTGTGGTTGCAAGTGAGTGCTATTTGAGCCTCCACGTATTGTCTCTTTAAGAGCTGTCTGCTTGCAGACTTAATTAGTTTGTATGGGAGGACTGTGTATTTAATGCTCGAATCCTGCCCGAGCTGTGGAGTAATCGCTCCATTTTGCGGTCGCTGAAGGTGCAAAGGGAGCCCATCTGAAAGCTGTAACTGTTTGCCTGTAATCATTTAAAGCATTAGCAAAATTGTAGTTTGTCTAACCTGCCTTTATTGCAGCTGGGACTTTTTGTGTGTTACCTCTCCATTTTGGACCTAAACTACTGTGCTGGGCCAATTGGGTTAAGGGAGCCCTAAAATGGAGCCTGTGGACGAATCAGAACTTGCACTCTTAATTTGAGCCAGACCCAAAGGGATTGTATGGGCAGTGACTCTGGGAAATGTAGTTTTGATCTTGGCGCCTTATTCTACCAACAGAGGGAGTCTTATTGTGAATGACAGCTGAATCAGCCAACAGAATAGTGTGGAGCTAAAGGAAATGCCCTGCTCTGTGACTGGAAAGATCAGATCAGTTGTGGCAGTGAAGAGGGAAGGAGCTGTGTGCTTCTGTGGTGTATAGTTTAACGCGGGAAGCACGTGTGAGGCCCTGAGTTTAGGTCTTCAGCCTTTGTGAGTGCCAGTTTGGACTGAATCCGAGCTGTGAGGAGAAAGAAGCACTAGAAGTGTGGAAACCAGGCTCTCCCTGTAGAAGACTGGAGAAATTGCTGAATCGCTCGGTCTGTCAGGAACTGAAGCTGCTGTGTGTGCTCCCGAGTATTTTGCAGTAATTGCGATCGGGATCGAGGAGCAGCCTGCCTGGTATAGTACTTTCCTTTTACATATAAATGTGCGTAATGCTTATAGGGAATCGCTATTTCAAATCCCCTGTACACTGAATTGTGTGCTGAAGCTGGAAGTAAACCCCAGCTTAATTTGGACTACATCCGTTTGCTATCAACTGCAGTGGGGTCCAATCACAAGGACCTTGTCCTCATGCCCTGCTCTTCTGGCAATCCAGAGGGACATTCTCCATCCGATCCTCAGCTTGGGTGTTATGAGTACAAATCAGGGTATTCCCCTGCAGCTTGTTATTCGATCACAAGTGTGTCATCTAATTCTTGTTGTTTCACTGTTTCATGGACTAAGCCCTCCGGCTCCGGATTACAATTGGGTGTTGTGCGTATATTTTCTTCTACGGGGGCCTATCCATCCTCACTTGCCGGCTAACCCCGGGCAATGGACCTGGCTAGCCCCCCCCCCAACCTGGGTACCCAGAGTGTGACTTTTCAGACCCTGTATGTGTGCACAGTACTGCGGTTTAATGCCACTAATTAACCTGATTTCCCCCTCCCGTGTTACTGTCCCCTAAATAAATCAGATCTGTTGTTGTTATACTGTATACTGTCTGTGGTGGTAGTATTTATGGAAACAGTATTGTGTTTTGCTATGTATGCTGATTAATCTTACTTTACAGGGGGTCCTCAGAGGTGTGCTGCTGAATCAGTCTCGATGGTAAGTGGTATCTATATGAGTGAACAGTGTGTAAACGTGGGGTATTGGGGCTGTAACTCCGGTGTACTGTGTGAGCCACTAGAGGGGGTAAAAGGGGGTTTCAGTGTCCCAGGGGGTTGTGACCAAGTTAGTCTAACCACTGCAAACCCTGACCTCTGGGTGGAGGCACCCGCCATAGGACCTAGGCCCCTCAACCTGTCCATAGTCAAACAGGCAGGGGTAGTAGCCCTTGGGATAGCACCACCTAGGGGTTACAATAAAATCAAGGGATTTAGAAGTGATTTTGCCATTGTATAGGGTGTATGCATGACCTCATTTCGATTTTGCCTCACAGCTTTGGAGTCTGTATATTTATACTGTAGGAAAAGAGTATAATCATGAAATCCCTATAGAGGCTAACAATATAAAAGAAAGACTCCTTGGACTGGATTCGTCCAAGTCCCCAGGACCGGATGGTATCCATCCAAGATTACTCAGGGAACTAGCAGGGGAAATCTGTGACCCTCTAAGAGAAATAGTCCTAAAATCATTGCAGGAAGGAAAGGTCTCAGAGGACTGGACCATAGCCCATGTGATACCTATATACAACAAGCATTTGTCAATGCCGAATGTTGTCTTGCTGGCATTGGCATTGGCATTGGTAGTGCAGGAGTTGGAGAGATGCACAGTAGGAATGGCAGTGAAGTACCGAAGTGACATCAACCCCACCCCCACCCTGCAGAGACTGACGGGCATTGGGGATGTGCCTTTTGGTCATTGGCCATAACGCTCATGGCATTTCACCTCACCCTACCCTGCAGACATCGACAAGTGTCGCAGTGTGCCATGGGGTCTTCGGTCCTTACGCTCACACCATTCCATAAGGAAATATGTTGAGATGGGTGCACTATAGGAGAATGGGGGTGAACTTTGGGGCCAAAGAGTCCAAGGCACACTTCGATGCCTGTCTGGCTGCAGGCTGGGGGTGGACTAGGTGTGAGCATTACAGCTGAAAATCCCAAGTCACATCCCTGACCCCTGTCAGTCTCTACAGGGTGGGGCCAGAAAATTGATTAGTGTTTTGCTCGTAAAAGTGCTAATACACTGTGAAAATGCATAGCACTTGCCGCACTTTGTTTAACGAACATAACAATTCTAGAAAACCTATATACATACTTTATTTACAATTAGTACTGTCAAAGGAAAAAACTGCTAATCAATTATATAAGAACCCCGGCGTCACAACTGGAAACCCTAACATCCCAAGCATTTGTTGGGTATTTTCACTCTAAATTTTCAACACGGGCTTTTTGTGACCCCACCTCATGGACAGTGGCTCTATCAGTTTGTTAGCCGAAAGGTGATTTTGCACAGCGACTGCACCATTTGGCACCACAAGTGCGAAAACACATTTTGGGCAGGATGTGAAAAATTACAGCTGTGCTGTTTATGAGGAGGAGTAAAAAATGGTAATGTTGAAAATCTGGAGCGAAAATATGGAAAATTGGTGAAGTCACAAGCGTGCGTAGAAACTGGGCAACAGACGCCAGTTACGCAATTATTTGGGGGATTATTTTAACCAAATTTTCAACATAGGCATTTTGGGACCTCCGCTCATGAACAGTGGCACTGTAATTTTGTTACTGTGTCCCAAAAGTTTATTTCTCACAGTGACGATGTCATTCTGCGCCAGATGTGCAAAAACACATTTCGGGCAGGATGTGAAAAATAACAGCTGTACTGTTCATAAGGAGGGGTGAAGAAATGGTAATGTGGAAAATCTGGAATGAAAATATTACAAATTCTCGAAGTTACGAGCGTGTGTGGAAACTGCACAAAGCACGCTCGTAACGGTAGTTTTTAAAAAAATTTTCACCAAATTTTCTACATAGGGATTTTGGGACCTCTGTTGATGTGTGATTTTCTTAATCTGTCCTGAACATTGATTTCCTACAGAGACCGCGCCATTGTGCACCAGATGTGCGAAAACACCTTTCGGGCAGGATGTGAAAAATGACAACTGTATTATTCATAAGGAGGTGTGGAAAAATGGCAATGTTGAATATCTGGAATGAAAATATTAAAAACTCTTGAAGTTACGAGTGTGCATGCAAACTGCACAATGCATGCGCCTAACAGTTACTTTTTGGAATTTTTTCACCAAATTTGCAACATAGGCTTTTTGAGAGCCCACCTCATGAACAGTAGCACTGTCGTTTTGTTACTCAGTACCAAAAGGTGATTCCGCGCAGTGACCACAAAATCACCTTTCGAGGCTGAATAACAAAATCGCAATGACTGATTTCGTGAGGTAGGGTCCCAAGAACCCCATATTGAAAATTTGGAGTCAAATCAAAAAAATGGGCGAGATATCTACCTAAGTTGAAAAAAACCCTATTTATGCTATTATACAGCTTACCAGCATTTCTTCAGTTCACGGTTGGCTTTGAAGAGTGAAGATGTGTTCCCGCTCCACCGAACATCATTGCATTGGGCTCTGGAGGTAAGTATGGGATGAGGGGGTTTGGGGACGATGGGAGTGAACAGAGGGTAGGTGCGGGTTGGGGAAGGGGGCCTCACCGACAGCGAGGGACCATTTTCTTTGTTTCAGGTTTAAAAAAAAAAAAGATCAGCATGGACCGTTTTTTTTCCTTACAGGTATGAAACAAAATGTTGGGGACACTGAGGTGGGCTCCCAGTGTGCCCTATGACTTATGGGATGTCATCTTGGCCACATTGGAGTGGGCTCCCAGAGTGGCTCGCAGTAGGCGTGGTCGGGGGCAGAAACATGCTGACACAGTCAGCTTGCAAACACAGGGAGGCACACTGGAGTGGGCTCCCAGTGTGCCACACAATCTTGGAGGGTGGGGGGGTTATTATGCATGCCGACGGGGGTTGGGCACCCCCAAAGTCGGCTTCATTGTGGCATTGCGACAGGGCACAGGTGGATGGCGGAGCTGCCACCAAGTTTACTCAACTTTTTCACCAGGCAAGGCACGTAGGGGAAGCATGTCATTGGTGCCGCTGCATGACGAGCATGGCTCTGATTGCAGCGGCTAAATCGTTACAAGTTGGTGGCACTAAAAAATACTAGTGTCACTGCTAGCATGCTCGCTAATTGCTGAATAGGGGACACACACTTCTAAAGTGTGCCTCAGTATCGCCAAAACTGACACACGCCTGCATTTCCTCCTATTGATCTTCTACTGCCGCAACATGTTGCTTGCACGTACGCAAGACAACATTAAAAGTGGTTAAAATCGGAGTGTGGCAACTGCAGACCAATCAGCCTGTCTTCTATAGTAGGAAAGGTCCTGGAATCAGTACTGAAGGACAAAATAGAGAATCATCCCCTGGATAAGGGATTAGTTGCTCCATTGCATCATGGGTTCAGAAAGGGCAGGTTGTGCCTAACTCACTTGTTATACTTCTTCGACCCAGTAAGTCAAGCATTGGATTGTGACATTCCAGCAGATGTATTTTATAGTATGTTGATTTTGAAAAAGCTTTCGGCAGTGTTTAAAACACTGCAGGACATCCAACTGCGTGAGGCTTTAGTTGCATGGATAGCAAACTGGCTGGAGAGGAGGAAGCAAAGGGTCGGTATAAGGGGGCATCTATCTGACTGGGCAGAAGTACCAGGTGGAGTTTGGCAGGGCTCCGTGTTGGGGCCAGTATTATTTAACATCCTTGTAAAATTTATTACATATAAGAACAAATTGTGGCTAACAAAATTTGCAGATGATCTCTAAAATCGGAGCCATGGTTACAAATGGTGAAGACGCAGCCCTTTTCCAAGCTATCATAGATGATCTGGCTGAAAGTGGTAATAATAAAATACTAAGATTTAATTTAGACAAAGCAAGATAATGCATTTTGGAAACAAAAAACAGAAATTCAGATATTATTTGAATGAGGTAGAGCTACAAATAACGAAGACTGAAAAAGATCTGGGAGTCATGGTGACAGATAATCTTAGTTTTAGTAATCACTGTAGCAGCATAGTAACTACTAGTTATAAGATATTGGCAGCCATTAGGAGAAACATAAAGAGTAGGGATACAGAGGTGGTATTGCCCCAGTACGTATCTCTGGTTCTTCTTCACCTGGAATATTGCTGCCAGATATGGGCCCCCTATTTGAAGAATGATGTAAGGAAACCTGAGGGTGTCCAGAGATGGGCAGCCAGACACATATGAAATGTAAAACAGAAGCCATATGAGGAAACATTGAGGGACCTGGGCCTGTACTCACTACAATATAGAAGACATCGTGGCGATATGTGTATGACTCGCAAGGCTTGGGCTTTTCAGAACCCCCTGACGTGGGGGGCTCTGATCTTTGGGAATGTGTGGGATTACAATCAAGACCCGAGGTAAAATCAGTTAGAGGACACAAAATGTTGCTTAAAGGAGAGATGTGTAAGAAAAACCCAAGAGGGTAATAGTTTTCACAGAGAGTGGTATCAACCTGAGCCTGACTCTGTTGTGATTAGTAATTCTACCAATAGCTCTAGATGGAATTCTAGCTGATCAGTCTTTTGGATTTTGGGTTTAAGTGCTTGGTCCAGGTCACATAAGGCTAACACTATAATACCTGTTTGATACCTTATGAAGGAGAAATTGGTCAGTTGGAGAAGGTGCAAAGATGGCCAACAAAAACTATCATAGGACTAGAAAACATGACGAGCAAGGAGAGATATATCACAGATTTACCCGATTATTTATGTTTGATCACCTGATGAGCGACCTATGTATAGCATTCAAACAAACAGAAGTTGAAACCAGAGGACATCCACCTCAACTGAAAGGAACAAGGGCAAGGATAACGAAAAGGCAGAACTAATATACACAGTGTACAGTGAAAATGTGGAATTCACTACCAACAAATATACTCACCGAAACCCCCAACAAATGGGAGTTCCTGAAAAGTCTTCCTTGAGCTTGCCTAAATGCTCACTGCCAGGCTGGTGTTCTGCATTGTAGCTGTTTAAATGTATTGCCAGAGGGTGCCTGTATAGCCTCTGTGTACTGTCTCTTTAAGAGCTGCCTGATTTGCAGTCATAATTAATCTGAGAGGGAGCTCTGTTAGAAGATGTACTTGTTTGCTGATCATTTGTTAGAGTAGTCGTAATATTGCAGTTTGTTTTAACCTGTCTTCTTTGCAGCATGGACAGTTCTGTTTGTTTCCATCTTCTTGGTCCTGGACTGTCAGAATTGGCCAATCAGTACATTTGGGACTCTTAAATGGAGCCTGCCTACAGGGGCTTGGTGGGGCCAAAATTTGTAGGAATTTTAGTTTTGGGGTTTTGGCGCCTAAAATAACCTGGAGGGGGAGCCCTTGTTGTGACTGTCAGACAGATCAGCCAACCGAACCTTTTGGATCTTTGGGAAAGTCCCACACTGCTTGTAGTTTCAGTTAGATCTGAGTTGGGAAGTGAAGAAGTAACAGCTCGAAATAATTCAAGCAGCAATCCATAGTGGATTTGCGTGGGAGAACTGTGGAAAGGACTGAGTTTGGCCTGCATGCCTGCCTGCTGTTCCTGAGAGAGAACTTGTGTTTTTTTCCGGACTGAATCCGAATTGGAGAGCGAATTAAGCCACTGAATTATGACCAGGCTTTAACCTGAAGAAGACAGAAGATTTGCTGAATGCGATTGGCCTGTCAGGACTTCCAGCTACCTCTAAAATCCCGGATTGTGCAGAGACTCTGTAATTGTGACCGGAGAGCCATTTGCCTTGTACAGTGGAATTTCCTTACATGTGAATGTGCTGTGTGCTTATAGTGGGTCGTGATTTGGTTCCCCACTGTGTGTCTGAACTGTGTTTTGCTTGCTGGAGGCTGTATCCAGCTCCACAGACTGAATCTGTATCCATTTCCATTTGCCTGGGCCCTGCTACACTGGCCCAGCCAGAATACCTGCTACACAGAGAAAGTCATCGATGAGAGACTGGCCTGGGGATCAACCCCCTGCTCGATGCCTCGAACAGGAATGACACCTCGGTGATTCGTGTCGGCCCTGCTTCTTCGGGCACTCCAGCTCAACAGCCTGCAGTCTCGATTTCGGCCTGCCTGTGTCCAGTATTGGGTATTGTGAGTAAACATCAGGGTAGCTCCCTGCAACAACAGCTAAATCTAAAAGTGTTGTCATCTGATTGTCTTGACAAAGAACCTCTATGCGCAAGCACTGAGGCAGTGGTTACCCCAAAAGGCATTTGGCCAGGAAGCCAAGTTTCAAAGAAATACAAAATCACACATGCCTCCACAATGCAAAGCATCATGGGCTGCATATGCAAATCACCACAGAATAATATGCTGGTTCAACTTTCAGCAAAAATGTATGGTGCCGAAAGGCCTCTCACACAATTTGCAAAGGGTGCCAACAGAAAACATAGACATGTGTTTCGTCCTACCAGGACTCATCAGTATGCCTCATCTGTTTGACACCCTAGTGGAATGAACCAGCTACCCTAAGATGGTATGATTGTCTTGTTGCCTTTTCTTTCACGAACTGAGCCCTCCGGCTCTGGATTACAAATAGTGTGTGTTGTGCATGTTGTTTTCTTCCATCACAGGGCCCCAACCATCTGCAACATTCCTGGCTAGCCCACCATTTTCCTACCTGGGCACCCAGACTGTGACTGTGTAGGGACTCTGAACTGCATGCATAACTGTCTGATTAATATAGTTTTTAAGCAAATCAACCTGGTTACGCCCCTCCCTTGTTCAAGTCCCCTGAATAAATCAGATTTAACTTTGTTTGCATGTAACCTGACTGTGGTTCCAGTTTGTACCAAAAGTATTGTACTGTTGCTATTTGCTGTGCTTAACCGTGTCTTACAGGGGGTCCCCAGGGTCAAGCTAGAGGAGTCAGCCCTGGTGGTAAGTGCAAACAGTGTGGGTAATTGCCTGGTGAATAAGGGTAATTGTGAAAGTGATTATTGTATATTGTTCAGGCCACTAAAAGGGAAAGGGGGGGGGTTACAGTGTCCCAGAGGGCTGTGCCCAGGTTAGCTTGACCACTAACAACCCTGACCTCCGGGTGGAGGCACCCGTTTCATTACCCAGGCCCCTTAACCTGCTACTAGCCGCACAGGCAGGGGTAGTAGCCCTTGGGATTGCGCCACCTAGGGGTTACACTCATAAGTAAAAACAAACTAGAACTCAAGACAAATTTAGATAGATTAATAACCGGGGTGGAAAATGTGAAGTGCTAGAGCTAACCATGGGCTTGCGCCTCCTCAGCTGTATCATTCCTAGAATGAATCCCAGTATGAGATTCTGCTGCTGTTTTGATGATACTAGGTGTGATTCTGAAATTTCTTGGTTGTTCTTCTGAACTTACTGTGCCTCTTTACTGTTCCAGTCCCATATCTGATAATGAAGCATTCACAGAGTTTTATTCCATGTCTGCATAACTTTAGAGGATAAGGTTTCTAGGAGCATAAGAAAGCTAGCATGTCAATTTTAACTGCGCCCCCCCCCCACTGTTCAGTGGCAAGAGGCCAGTTCTGTCCCAAAAGGATCATGGGGTACACTGAATCAAATTACTTGGGTGCTTTAGACACAAAACAAACAAGTTCCTAAAGAGGAATCATATCACAGGAGACAACTGCTAGGATCATAGCAAAAGATTTTATGTATCAGTACTCTTACTCTAGCCCATAAAATGCCAGTGTACTTGGGTACCTATGTGCTGTTCATCAGCATAGGGTGACAGTCTAGCAGTAAACATGCTGGGCATGCCGGGTAATATTTTCAGGAAAATGAAACCATTCAGCATTTGATTTTTCCCAATGTGATTATCATAGGAGAGGAGGGTATTAAGTGTCATAGGGCGTCATGGCTATTTAGGCTGTAGAATTATGTGCCTTTGTAGCTTTTGTATCCATGCTCAGGCCCAGGCTGCATTAATTCATTTGCAGACGTGAATTCCACCCCAGTGTGACCAATGTGCACATCTCCTGTTTCTACCCTGCAATGTGTGTATCAGCTGTGTTTTTTAATTGGCAATATGTTTGGCAAACTAATGTTGTTGCTGGGGTGGAAATGTTGCAATGGCAGTACTGTGTCATGCAGCACTCCATCATGCATTAACAGCATGGAGGCACAAAGCCAAGTACGTGTTTGCAGTGTAAACATTAAATAGCATCACCCACAAAACCTTACCTGCTGTATATAAAATAAGTAATTTTTATTTAATATTGCATTTCTAAGCACATACAAACAGAGGAAGTAAATCCAGATGTTACGGTCTGTAACCTAGCTTAAAGAGATTACATTTAAATTCCAGAGAGAAGGCTAGACAGCTATGTAACCCCCCTGCAAATGGGGGTTCCCAAAAGACTTCCAGGAGCTTGCTTGAATGCTCCAAGCCTGAATGGTGTTTCGCATTTAAGCCATTTATCAGTGAGTGTTTTTAGAGCCTCTGGTACTGTCTCTTTAAGAGCTGTCTGCTTGCAGACATAATTAGTTTGTATGGGGGACTGTGTGTTTCTTTGATTGAGTACCACTCAAGCTGCTGCCAATTCACTTCATTTTTGCAGTCACTAGGAGTGCAAAGGGAACCTATCTGAAAGATGTAACTGTTTGCCAGAAATTATTTAGAGTAATAATGAAATTACAGTTTGTCTAACCTGCTTTCTTTGCAGTCAGAACTGTGTCTGCTAGTTCCCCATTCTAGTTTTGAACTGCTGAACTGGACCAATCAGTGTGGGGTAAGCTAGCTCTAAAATGGTGCCTTGACGAATCAGAACTTGGACTCATAATCTGAGCCAGCCCAAGAGGATTGTATGGGCAGTGACTCTGGAGATGTAGTTTAGACTTCAGTGCCTTTTTGACCAACAGCAGCAGTCTATTGTGAGTGACAGCCAATCCAGTCAAGAACTGGGAGGAACTCAAAGGAAGTGCCGGTTTTGTCAGTTGGAGTTTCAGTTGAGCTTTGGCAGTGAAGAAGGAAGGAGCCCTGTGCTTTTTCAGTGTGCAGTTTTAGTCAAAAACGTGTGTAAGGCCCAGAGTTCCGGTCTGCAGCTTGTGTAACAGCTTGTTAGGACTGAATCTGTCCTGTGAAAAGAATCAAAGGATCTCTGAAGAGTAGAAACCAGGCTCACCCTGTAGAAGACTGGAGGAATTGCTGAAAATTGCACTCTGTCTGTCAGGAACTGAATCTGCTGTGTGTTCTCCCGGTATTGTGCAGTAATTGCATTGGGATACAGATGCAGCCTGCCTGGTATAGTGCTTTCTTTATATGGATGTGAAGAGGTTTGTGTACCTCAAGTGAGCCCTGCTGACATTGAAGGACCCTATCTTATTTGGAGGTCGAGTACTAATTCAGGGTCGCCCCTGTTGAATTGCCACATTAAATCCAAATGGAATTACTGTACTGCTGACTGTTTAATTCTCCTTTTTCTGTGTGAAAGGGCCCCTACCAGCTGCCACGGTTTGGACTAGCCACTAGGGCTTGGGTACCCAGGGACAGTAACTGATAGGATAGGCTTCGCACAGAGCCAGTAGATTATTAGAGTGATAAGCTAATTAACCTGATTTCCCTGTCCTTGTTATATCCCCTAAATAAATCAGAGCTGCTTGTTTCAGCAAAGTTATACTGCCTGAGGTATTTGTCTATGTTAAAGTACTGTACTGTGATTGTTGCACTGTATCTCATTTCACAGGAGGTCCCAGTGCCGGAACCAGTCCTGGGGGTAAGTGTATACTGTGAAGGTAATTCTGATATATTGTGTGGGCCACTAGTGGGAAGAAAGGGGGGTTGCAGTGTCCCAGAGGGCTGTGACCAAGTTAGTTTAACTATTGCAAACCCTGACCTCTGGGTGGAGGCACCTGCCATTGGATCCAGGCCCCTCAACCTGTTAGTGGCAAATCAGGCAGGGGTAGTAGCCCCTGGGATAGCGCCATCTAGGGGTTACAGCTAGATAGAGAGGGGTACTGCAACTACAGAAAGCATACCATTATCAACTAGTTTTTTAACCTTAATTAAGTTGTTACAGGGATGGTGAGGAGTTGTTTCTCCATAGAGTGTAGTTTGCAGGCTGTAATGTACAAGATAAGGAGCATGCGTCTCTAGGTTGAGCCTCAGCATAACGAAACCTTATAAATTGGAAGTGAAGTTTTGAATGCCACTCTGTATTTACATAGTAACATAGTAGTATGGCATGGAAGTGACTTACAGTCCATTTTGTCCATCCTTCCTGTCGTTGTGGCAGTGACTACTCCAAATCTGACTATGGACACACATCCAAACTTTCCAGACAGAATACTACCTCTACTCAGATGTATAACCCTTAATGCCATTCTTTTCAAAGAATCTGTCTTGTCCTGTTTTGAAAGTCTGAACTTTACCCTTCCTCTCATGCCAACTCACCATGCCCAGGCTTGCCCCCCTGGGTGGGGCTGCCGGGCGGTTGCCACTAGCTTCCACAACATGAACAGGTAGGCTACATTATCTACCCTTTGTGTGAATGTGTTTTATGATGTTTTCTGGTATTCTGCCCACCCCCCTAGTTTGAGTGCATGGCCACAGGATACCAGTTCATCTCTGATTGTGAAAGGGAGGGGGGGGTGGGTGGATCTAGAGCCCCTTTCTGCTCTATATTACTGTATGTCCTTTAAGTCATGTAGCAGTCACCAGATCAAGCATCTGTGTGTGATCCACTCTGCCTTTCCCCTTAGTAATTGGTGGGTAGCCGGTGCAGTTCATATAATATTGGGGATTTATGCATAGTAGAACTTGTAGTAATAAAATCTTTTAAAATGGGTAGGGAAAATGGAGACACACAACTGGCCAAAATACATCACATGACCATGCATAGATTTTGCTCAGTGGATGGTCATCATACAAAGAAGCCAGCAGAAGAAGGCCGTTTGATCTATCAAGTCTGCTCGTGTTGCAGGGTCCACAGCTTGAGCTACTGTCCCTTCTCCGCACTCCTTCCATCCTCCCTACCCATGACCCTTACCCTCCCCCATACCTATCCCAGCCACTCTTAAAGCTGACTGCTGTCTTCAAAGAGAGTACCTCTTCTGGCAGCACATTCCAAGAGTCTACCACCCTCTCTGTGAAGAAGTGCTTCCTGACCTCCCTCCTAAACATCCCACCCTCCAGCTTAAGACTGTGCCCCCTCATGTTATGGTTGCCACTCAGTTTAAAGAGACTCTTCCTTATCAACCTTATTTATCCCTTTCAAGTACTTGAAGGTCCCAATCATGTCCCCTCTCTCTCTCTCTCCTGTCTTCCAGGGAGTACATGTTCAGTGCCCTCAACCTCTCCTTGTATGCCTTATCCTGCTGACGAGCTGTCATCTTTGTAGCCCTCCTGTGGACCTTCTCCAGCAAGTAATGTCCTTTTTTGAGGTGTGGCACCAGTACTGAACTCTATATTCTAGATGTAGTCTCACCAGTGACCTGTACAAGGGCAGTATAACCTCCTTGCTCCTGCTACTGATCCCCTTAGCTATGCATCCCAGCATCTTGTTTGCCTTTGCTGCTGCTTTCTTGCACTGCGTGGAGTGCTGCAGGTCACTAGTGATCATCACTCCCAGGTCCTTCTCCTCCTCTGATGCCACCCTGTTACTTGGCCTGTTTAAAGATCCGTACAGTATATCAACCCACAATTAAGAAAAAATATTTGGTAACCATCTTTTTACCTGCTGTTTTGAAATATTAAAGAGTCCTATAAGGTGTGTGAGAACGTAGTTATGTATGAAAATCGATTACTAGAATCAGCTTTTCGTGCTGCAATAGTGATGTCAAATTGCTGTTGTGCTGCACTACGTACGTCATTACTGCAGCACAACAACATCAAACTGATTCTCTTGCTGAAATCTGCTTGAGCTGCTGTTGCCATTGTTAGCGCTGTCATCTGCTTGTTTCTGTCAGACGGTGACAGCGCTGATGGGAAAAAAAACTATGGTAGCTGTGGCACAGGCAAGGCAGTTAATCAGTTGCCTGTAATAAGTGATTATCCAGTTATTCCGTTCAGTTCTGGTGGTTTTGATGCTAGTTTAGCAGTGCTACTGTTTTTCTCTCACTGTACTGTCTCTAGGTAATTGTGCATAAGCAGGCATACACAGACAAGGCTGTAAACTGAATCTCGAGGTTTCCTTGGTAACAGGAAACCTCTCGAGCTGAGCTCTCGAGGTAACCTGTTACCAAGGAAGCTTCTCGATACAATCACAGCCTTGTTGTGTATGCCTGCTCATACGCAGTCCTCTGTGTTGTATGCTGATGATGTGGTGTAATACACAAAGTCCAACAACATTAATGCAAGCAACTAAGGCCTGTACTTTGACCTACACTTTCTATAGTACAAGCCTTGCTTCAGAGAAAAAGGTGCCTGCTTAACAAAAGTAAAACTAAAGCCATGACATCTTTTTCATTAGACCTAGAGTTCTCAAGCATATAAATGACCTCTTCACCACTGCTGATCATACCTGCAGCAAATGCATGGACAATTTTAAATACCTTGGTGTTCACCTTGACTCCCTCCTGGCCTATGCTGAGCATGTAAAGATCACAATGAGAAAGGTCCCCCAGAAACTTGGCATACTATACGGAGTTAGGTTCCGTCTGTCTCCTGAATCTCATTGAACATGGGTCACTTGTCTGTGATCAGGCTGCAGCCTCTGAGCTTTGTAAGAAAACAGTGTCACACGTCTCTACTGCTAGGTTTGCTGTCCTGACTGACCAGCACATGTTCCTCTGCCTACTATAGTTCAGACTAAACTGGCTCTCACTGGACAATAAGAATATCCTCAACATTGGGTCCCTGCCTCACTAGGCATTCTCGACTAGATCCTCGGCCCATCTTGCCTCTCAGCTTACAGTATTTTCCCTGCAAGAACTCTGACTCAGCGCTCATCTGACATGAATTTAAGTGTTACTCTCATGAAGACCTCTATGGGTTAAAAAAAGCCTTTGGCTTCAGAGATTCGTAAATCTGAGACTCCTTGCCTCCTTACATCTATACTATCAGATCCCCTACTGCAGTTAAAACCAGCCTCAAGGTATATCTTCATGTGAACACTCTCTGTAATTGTCACTGATACAGCTTAGCACTCTCTGTTGCCTCTATATTGTTGTTATGCCATCTCTTACGTATGTTACCTCTATGCCCTGGTCACTCCTGTAAAAGGGACTCTGTCCCTGTGGGCTCATCTGGTTACAGAAATAAAATACACAAATAAACACCTACCATAGCACAATACCCAGGCAAAACAGGTACTGATTTTACTCATTTTCCACACACACCCCTCGTTAAAAATGACAGTACAGTACTTATGTCTCTGTGTTTGTCTCATGTAGTTTTGTATGCAGTTGGTGCTTTTCAGATGTTGCACTTGTGTTAACCTCCCCCCCCCGACAAAATCTTTCATGGCCCAAAAAAGTACAAATGCAAAACAACATTCACTGCCAACTCTGTCATCTTTATCTCCATCTTGTTTACCACGCAGTGGTGTCTGACAAGTGATCAGGAATAGGTAGAATTCACCCTGGGATGGGGTGCTCACGATGAATTCATAATAAAAACAAGGCAGAATTGGGCACTCACCACCTCAATAAAAACTCATGCCTTATACTATTGAGATAAAAATGTTTATTAAAAAGCCACAAGGCACAAAAGCAGGTTGAATACAAGACTCGTTTTGGACACCAGGTCCTTTATCAAAGGAATTGATAAAGGACCTGGTGTCCAAAATGCATCTGGTATTAGTCCTGGTTTTGTACCTTGTGGCATTTTGATAAACATTTTTACCTCAATGGCATAAATCATGAGTTTTAATTGAGGTGGTGAGTGCCGATTCTGCATTGTTTTTGCAGCTGACAAGTGTTTGTGTTTCTACATCACAGCAGAGTTCCATTCAGCTACAGAAATGTGCAGAACTACAAGTATGGATGCCACATTAGGGCAAATGTCTTAAAGCAAAATAAAAAAAACACTCTGTTTCAGCTGGTAGAAGGATTACTTAACCTAAAATAAACATTTACATGTTTACATATATTCAACCCATTTTATTAATGCAGTAACACACTCCAGGGTGTACATTATGCTAGACTGACACACTTCCGAGGTAGTTGAAGGCAGAGGCCACAGCGCACCTGGTGCATGTGGCATATAGCATAATGTATGCTATGGAGTGTGTTATTGCTTACTTGCAGCAGCTCTGTGTTTTTATATTTTCAAACTTTATTTATTTCCCCCCAGCCACAGATGAGACCTTTTCTGCCTCCTTCTGTTGTCCTGATTCTGCCAATTGAGCTGCCACCACTCAGCCTTCCTGGAACCCCACAGCCCACTAGTGACTCAGCGCTGTGCTGCCCCCTTGGCTTACCCTCAGGGCCAGGTTCAACTTCAGCCACTTCAGCATTTCATCCCTGCTGTCCCTCTGGCTGCCCATGACAGAAGTGTAGACCTGGAGCATAATGCAGGAGGTGGTATTTGGAACCCAACTTGGGTAGGGGCTTCATCTGCCCAGTCTGTTCCATTTTTCATGTAGCCTCACCGGCCTCCCAGGAGCACGATTTTCTTCACTAGGTGCTGGCACACCAAACACACCCAGATGACAGACACATGTTCCAGCACCCCCTTCACACACTGTTCCCCTGCACTGCCACCCATGGTCACCGAGGTGGAGGTAGAGCAGTGGATAGCTGAGACCCTCCTCCCTGATGGTACGCTCAGTCCTCCACCCCCCAGCTGGCCCTCTGGCCCTGGCTTATTCCCGAACCTGGGTCGTCGGCACCATGAGCGGTAGGAGTGGTAGCTCTACTACCATACTGGCAGAGAGGTTTCACAGCAGCATTTTTAAGTAGTTGAAGGCACTGTAGTTGGTGTGAGTGATGAACTAAGAAAAGTGGGAAATTTTGGCTTAGGGAAATACCCACTGTCAGTAGATTGTCCCGGTAGAGTGGGGTGGTAGTTCTCCACTATAACCCTCAATTTCGGTCAGTATTTGTATAATACATGCAGGTACGGCATACCTTACGGTTACGAGTGCCTTCTTGAGCTCTTTCAGTTAACTGCAAAGGGAAGCTGAGCAGTTCTGACAGAGAACTTGAAAAGATTTAAATGATTTGGATGCCGATTGAATTAAAACTGTGCAAATCTTAAACACTCTCCCTAAAGACTATGCTTCAGACTAACCCGTTTTCTGTTTAAATAAAAATATTTCTTATGTAAGTTCCCTGTAGCACCAAATACATCAGGGGATCAATAACTGATAACAGACTGCACTCCCTGTCTCCTCACTGTATGCCAGGTCTGCAGTGCATATGTGCATGTCACCAGCAATAGAAGCGTGTTTTACAGTCCAGAGATGGTGGCAGAGAAGTGTGATCTGTTATTGGTGACAGAATGCCAGTTTATTTACTGGGTAATAAAATGGAAATGTGGGAATGAAAGATTTGTGTAGTTTTCCTTTAAAGAGTATGCCCTCAAGTTGGCTGATATTCAAACTAGCCAGTTATCGCTATCTCTAAAGAAATTATTCTTGTAGGCAGATGTTTTTCTACCTGACAGTACGAGGTGTAATGTACAGAATAACATTTTGTTTTTACTTTCTGTTTTTTAATATTTCAAATAAACATACAGTTACAGATTGTTTTATACTATTTATGATTCTGGATGTTTGATATGGTATTTTACATTTTGTTAGGCGCCTTGATATTTTGAAAGGTGCCATAAAAATAAAGATATTATTATTATTATCCATATATCAGACTTCTCATTTGTTACAAATAAAGAGACCATCAAATGGTATAAGAATCTATAGCCTAGATATAACGATAACGGATAAGGGGTATTTCAGTATGGCAGAATGTCCCATTATAAGTCCTGAAGGATAGCTGCACTCCACAAGAGCTTGTGGTCAATCCAGAACAAAAAGTTATTCCAAGCATGTTAAACTCAACAGCCAGCATTGATTAGACCCTTGTCTCCAAACATTTTTATTTTATTTTTTTATTTTAGTCTTTGGTAAACGGGTAAGGCCCACTAGGCACAAGTGCCTGCTTTCAGGGGTGACCTGGGAGCACTGGGCGGTTAAGTGACTTGCTCAGAGTCACACAGTATGCAAGTGGAGGTTGTGAGAATCAAACTCGGGTCTGGTCTGCTGGATGTATCAAGCTCATTCACACCTCATTCCTATAAAACCTAAAATTGTAGTGTAACCCCTACCCGGTTTGCCATTTGTATCTGACAGCAATACCCGGTGGGCTGGGTTCAGGGAGGAATAAGTCACTCGGCACATAGGCTAGGTTTGGCTACTCTGCACAGGGGCACCCAAGTAATTCCGAACACAGGAAGCAATAACTGTAATGTCCAATACCAGAAGTGGGATTCTAAAGTGTGGCTTTTATTCACATCCAAACAGAATAAACAAAGCATAGATGGACCCCCACAGGGCAACACTCCTGGTAATGCAGATTAAAGGAGACCAGAACACATCCTCAACACTTTAGCCCTCAGGCTGTGATCCCACTGGGCACACAGCCCGGACTTGCACGCTGCTTTGGGTTACACAGCCCGAAGTTGCACACTGTTCTGGGTTTTCCCTGGCTCGGCTCCCTTGCCAGCCACTTGGACACCTTCCATACTTCATGGAAACATTTTCTGGTGGCTCCCTAAACCACCTAAGAGCACCTCGCTCCATCAGGGAATCTTCCTTTAATCCCACGCCTGTACTTTCTTCAGGCACTGGCTAAGTACCTGAGGGAAAGCAAAAGGTGCCTCAGAGCAAATCCGTAGAGGTGAATTTGGTTACTACTGATGGGGGGGGGGGTCTCCCACCTCTCGCTCCCACAATTCATACCCATCCATTTCTCTGGACAGAAACACCTCATCCTGTAAAGCTCTGCAATGTAGATTCTTGCTAAATGTATTTCACATTCCATCTACTTGTCTTGCTTCCCATTTGTGTTGGACTTGAACATACTTAAATTAAGTGGCATTGTCCATTACTCTAGACCCCCCACAAGTTAAGCAGTCCAATCCCCACTTTCTTTCAACTCTTTGTACTGGTCTTGAACATACTTATTAGTGGCTTTGTCCATTACTCTAGACACCCCCACAAAGTTAAGCAGTCCAATCCCTACATCTTCCAACTGTACTTGGCTGTCTTTTCCTGACCCCACAGTAACAATCCCTTTAGTCTCCTTCTGTTCAGGTGAAAACACTTGGCCCTTTTTCAGAGCGAACTCACCCTTTAGTTGCAGGTGCCCCACAGGCATTTCCTCATCAAGGAATCTTCCTCTCAGAGCTTCTGTTGCCTCAGCACAACTTGAACAGGCAGCTTCTTTCCCTTAGCCGGACCCAGGGGGGTTGCCCCTGGAAAACAGGCAAACACCTTCCCCCCATTCCCTCAGGGATGGGGCTACTGAACCATTGAAAGCGGTCTCCACCACTTCAATTACCAGTTCCTGTGCTCCTCTTCAGGTGGAAACACACACCTTACACAAATGTAGCTCTGAAACAGAGCTTAAAGCTCTGAGAGCCCCCACACACTCTGCTGCACTACAGTCTGTCTCTCTGACTGCACACAGACTGGCTTCAAATTCCCCTACGTTCTACTTTAACCTCCAACTGCAACATTCCAGTGTGGCTTATGCAGCTGCGACAGTTCTAAAATGATGTCATCCCTCAGTCTCAGCTGAGACTGAGAACAGAGTGAGACAGTGTGAAATCCATTTAACTGGAGTTTCACAAGCTGCCTTCCTTGCCTACCCCTAGGTCTTACTGGGATTCTAGTAACCCTGGGTAACAGGGGGGTTACAGTAGCATCCCCCCTAAAGCTCTGATAACTTTATATTCTCAGTAGATTTAAGCATTGTTCAATAGATTTAGCCCTGTACCATCAACAGCAGTGGAATTAAACAGCAACCCTATTTATTTACCCCCAATCAGATAAACTCCGGGGATAACAAACCAGATTTAAGACTGTTGCAAGGAGCACCAGTAATAACATTAAGCATTTCAACACCCAATGTATTAGGAGATCCCCAGTTCAGTTTAATTGGAAAAGAAACCTCTAGGAACAAAGTCCCCTTCAAGTGTCCATCTCCACCTCTGAATCCACCTCGAGCCGTGCACCGACCCTAGAGGCCTTGAACTCTGCTTGGATTTTCTCCACTCTTTTGCTGGCCTCCACCGAGTCAGTAAATTGGAACGTATGCCCTCCGTAGTGGATTCTTAGGCGAGCTGGCATTAATAGGGAGTGCGCCACATCTAGACTCCTTAGCCTGGCCCTAACACCGTCACATTTCTTACAGCATGCTCGGGAGGCATAGGCTAGATCTGGAAAGATGTGCTAAGTTTGTCCCTCAAAATGCAGGTGATTCATTGACCGTGCAGCTCTCATAATCACTTCTTTGATGACCGCAGTATCCATGACAAGCAACACCCTACGAGGTAAATCTCCCTTTGAGCATCCGCTGATCTCAGGGCAATTCTGTAGGCCATTACAAACCATTCCCCCAGCTCCAGATACAGATGCAAGGCCTCCGGTAACCACTTCTTTAGGAAAGACAACAAATCGGGTTCCTCAGCCCCCTCAGGGAGACCAACTAGCCGACCATTTGGGGCACTGTTGGCATTCTCGAGTGCCTCAAGACGATAGCGAAGTTGGCTATTCTCTTGGACCAGCTTCGCAGAGGTAGTCATTGCTTGTGTTGCACAGCTTTCTGCAGATGAAGCTGTCTTCATTGCATTTTCAGTTTTAGCATCTTGCTCACCAAATCTCTTAAGCAGAGCCTGCACTTTCAAGTCAGTGGCCATCATTGAGGTTTGTAAAGCCTTCCATGGGGGGTTCCACATTTGCTTCAGAAGACATGGAAACTGACGCCTGGTTAACGACCGATGCCTGAGATTTAGAGCCGCCAGGAGCACCTCGCTGTGTTTTCCCCATATTGATGTATGGTATCAATCAAATTAGAATAAAGTTCTGAATCTACCACTGTGATAATGTAAGGTCCAAAACGTCCCAAAACTGCCAAAAAAATTGAAAATTTGCTTTTCCTTTAGAGAGCTTCAGGAGAATGCGTCTTCTCAGCCGAGTGCTCAACAGCGCCCCCAACACTTTTTACTTGAAGGCTGACATATCTATTATAAAATGGGGTATAAAAATCTAACCAAATCAAACAACTTCATTGGTTAAAACACAGCACTTGTATCATTGAATATGTATTCTGAAACTGCACAGTTCAAAACTGACATGCCCCAGTCAACCTAGCAACAACCTAACTAAATGATAATAAAACTTTTTTCCATTTACTTCACTGTTTTTTCCACATTGTAAACACAACTCCCCCCCCCAAAAAAAAAACAGGGCCTAGGTTTCTTCAAAATAAATGCAGTTCCTGAGGTTTTTTTACCAAACTCGCATGTTCTACTTAGCAGCAACCTAACTAAGGAAAATAAAAACATTTCCCATAAAATGAAATTCCATTTAGAAGTGCAGTGACTCACTCCAGGGCATGTGTTTCTTGAGAATTAATGCACTTCTGGGTGCGTTAGAAGTCACCTGGCTGTTGGCCTCGTGCCTTCCTGTTCACCCCTGGTGTGTATTAACTCTAGAAACACGTGCCCTGTTGTGGGTTACTGCTTACTTGTTCCCCTTCATACTTCATCAGCACTGCAACATTCCTCATCATAACTAAGAATGAGATCTCAGGCCAGCCCATTGGTGCAGTGGTAGCGCTACCAGGTGCAGTGCCGGCAGCCTGAGTTAGGGAGTGAGCCTCGGTCATCGTGGGTCAGCTGAGAAGGTGGACTGAGTATCCCAGAAGATATTCTCCTTCAGGGAGTGAGGGTTGCTGCCTGTACTGCTGTACTGCCACTTGCGTGACCACAAGTGACAGTGCATTGGAGATACGTTGAGGCATGTGGAGGATGTTGGCCTGAGTTGCGCAGCCATGCTTGTGTGTGCACGTGTATAAACTTCTAGCATGCCGATGTCATCAGTGGAGAAAAACAGCAGGGCAAAGTCCCAACATAAGCAGAATAAGAGGGCACAATCGGGCCCTAGCTCAGCTGACCAGTCACCCTACTGAGGACATCCTCAGCTGAGAGGACCATGCCATGTTTGGAGTGGCCAACTGGGTGAGCCCTGTCTAGGGGAAGGGGGCAACCAAGGGGTTGTACCAAGAAGATAGTTTGAGATATTAGTAGGCAGTTCATTTCACACCATTCATCCTGCTACCCGATTGGCCAGTTGAAACATCATAGTCTGTAAGGTCACAGTGCTCGGGAAGTATTAACACAGCAATTTATGTTAAAAACATTTTTTATAGTTCATTAAGCACTCCTTTGCAGTGCCTGATGTTGATCCTTGCTGTTGATTTTATTTCCAAATCAATTTTTATGGTGTCACATTTAATTTTAAGTTTATAATAGTTTTTCTTTTTCATGAAGCTTTTCCTCATCCTGTGGCTTGCTCGACTGCACCCCCAGCACCGTAACTACCTTCTCAAGGGCTTATCGGTTTTCCACCACTTGGCCTGGACCATGATAGTGGTGGGTGGACTGCCATGTTGGTTGGCCATGGGCCTGAGGGGTTGCTGGTGCAACAGTGAGTCAGGGCTTTTTCTTGCAGCTCCTGGTTTTCTCCCCGAGGGTTTCAGCATGTAGTTACATATACACATGCGTGTGGTGGCAACATGCATGTGACTTGACTTCCGACAGCTGCCCCTCACCTTTTAGGTGCTCCTGCTGTGTTGCCCCTGGTCACCACCAGGTAATGGTCAAGTAGCGGGATGCAGCATCCCTCTTCCCTGAGGGAAGGAGAGCTGCCCTTGGGATGCCCAATACTACTTCTCCTAGCCAGCCCTCAAGTGACCCAAGTCTGTTACTGAACCCAGGTCACCAACATAGTGAGCTGTGGCGCTATCAAGCCAGCTTAGACATCAATTCTTTGACCAGGAGTTAGCCTTGATTTGTGAGCCACCATACAGCACCTTGACATTTGACTGGGAAGACAAATGTCAGTGTGCATCACCACATCACATGGTCAGTACCACTCAGTACCAGCCACTTGGGGGTGCTCAAAAGAGGGTAGTGAGGGGGCCACACAGTAGCCCAGCAGTACTGCACTGTGCTTCTTTGCATTCAGCCTAGGTTCAGGATTGAGCCTGGGGTGTTGGCGACTGGGCTTTTTGAAGTTGTGGGGGTAATGCCAGCATTCCCCCATCTGGTAGTGCTATTTTCAGGGGCCACAGTGACTCCCTGATGAGGGTCAAGGAGGATTCTTCCTGCTACCAAAGGAGAATACTGGTTCAGAAGGCCGTCTCGGCATGATGCAGCACCACAGGGGAGCTGGGAGGAATGAGCAAAGAATGGGGTGAAAAGCCACCCCGCCTGTCAGAATGATAACCGCCAGTGCTCTTGAGATCCACACCATTCGGAATGGTCCTTTGGAACCCATGGCTTTGGGGCTTGGAGGTCACGGGAGCCTTAATAGGGCAAACAATGCAACACCTGGTAAGGGGGTTTGGCAAAAAAACTTTATAGGGAAAAAAGAACAGGGCAGTTTAACCCCATCTTCTTCAGAGTCCGGGAGTCTCACTTTCATAATACTGTTTGAAGCCTACTGGCCCGAGATGGGGTCTCCTGTACAGTTGTGCTGCTCCTTTAAGTCAGTCAGGGCACTTTGCTTTTCATCTCTAATCTGTAAAAGAGATAGGGAGTTTAGAAAACAAAATAGGAAAATAGAATTCTACTTGGGGAAGGAGAGGGACAGTGATTTGTTTGTAAGGCCAGCATCAAAGGGGAGCATATCTGAGTAGCAAAGTTAGTTTGTAATGCAAAAATGACGGCACTCCACCAACTCATAGAGAACAGTACAGTGTAACAGATGTTGCTGGAAACATTAGTATACCCTTTTAGCTGTTAAGGGTGTGGCTAGAAATCTGTAGTAAAATAATATGACCTTTATACCGCACAAGCACACAAGTGCCTAGTCATGCCATAAATAACTACCAACTCACTGCTGACAAAGAAAACCGGTATACAGAGCTCCGCATTCAGGTCTGTGTTGGCTTTCTCTCACTATGTATTTTATTTTCTGATCCTTAAGTTGGGATCTCTAACTCGGCCCTTTTATTAATTTCTGTTCAAGTGAATTTTAGAGTTGGAACATGAATAGTAAGGTTCTGATGACTTGCTTAATGTGTTAGAAAAATGCTTAAAGTTGATGGTTGTTTTACTTTAGAGTCTATAAATCCATTACTTTCAAACGGCATATTTTATTGACTGTTTAGTGAAGAGTAGTATTTTTATTTCACCACAGAATGGATTTTTCACCTTTTCCAGTTACTATAGACTACCATATAGTTTTGATGTACAGTAATCTGATGCCTTGAGACCTGTGTGTAAACATGATGCACGTGACATAAACAGTGGGATTCTTGAAAACCGGTCAAACCACTTCATGTAATGTGCCTCTTATGTGCAGAGAATTATAGGTTCGGACACCCGTGAAAATTAGTTCTTGCCCTGTAGTCATAACAAGAAATTATGTGGAACAGTATAATCCATGATGTTGTAGTGGCAACACATTTGACAGTGTCAGTGGCTCAGCAGGTTGCACACTTGCCTCTGAGGCCGGAAGATCAGAAGGCTATGGGTTCTAGCCCCACACCAGGCACTTGGTTAAATCCCAATAGTGACACTGTAGTGCAGCATGAAGGGGCTGCTGCACTCCTGAGGTGCAGTCTTTCGGACGAGATGTTAAACCGAGGTCCCGTCTGCCTGTTCTGGTGGTTGTTCAGGTGGACGTTAAAGATCCCATGGCACTTCTCGAAAAGAGTAGGGGTATTTTTTTTTATTGAGAAATAGAAACAACACAATGTATATACAGCCAATGAATATATATCTAAAAGGAAGATACAGCTAATTAACAAAAATCATAAACAAAACTGATAGTTCAGTAATATATAAAAGAAAGTTCTTTTTTCTCAGTTTCATCTGCTGTCACCGTAGGCCTTGTACATTTTTCCACCTAGATTTCCAAATGTGCTCTGAAAAGTGGGTTTTGTCATATTCATACAGTGCAGTTAATCCATGCTCAACATTCATAATCACTGCTAAAGGAGTCAAGTCAATCTGCCTCAGTACATATTTACATCTGGTTTGCCACAAAATAAATTTAATACAGATTAGCATTAATCTCACTGTGCCCTCATGTATTGCCTGTAAAGATGTCGAGAATCCTCCCGCTATTTCTCATAGGTCAATGTTTTCCAACTGGGATTTTTCCATTTCATATTTATTTATTTTTTGTTGACCGGGTAAGTGCACTAGACAAATCCAGTCTATTTTCAGGCACGACCCGGGTGAGGGGGATACAGATGAATGCCAACTGACCTTGAACCAGATTAAGCTGTTGGTGGTATTTTTAGTGAATGAGGGAAATTTGGCCAGGACACCGGGGAAATTCCCCTACTCTTTTCGATAAGTGTCATGGGATCTTTAACATCCACCTGAACTACCACCAATCCAGGCAGACGGGACCTCGGTTTAATGTCTCATCCGAAAGACGGCACCTCAGAAATGCAGCACCCCTCTCATGCTGCACTACAGTGTCAACACTGGGACATTAACCCAAGTGCCAGATGTGGGAACTGAACCCACAACCCTCTGATCTCCCGGCCTCAGAGGCAAGTATGCTACCTACTGAGCCACTGACATAGCTAATAAGGACCAGAAAGCTTGAACATATGGACAGGAAATCAAAAAATGCTCCATTGTTTCTTTCTGTGCAATACAGGTTGGCCTAGGACACAATCTCTCAACCTGGCTTTTATGTTTTGCATTAGATGTTACCCCTAGCCTACCATAACAACATAGCCATTGGACATCCCACATTCTTGGAGGGGTATGGACATCAGTCAATAATGTTTTTACTTTTGGCATATTAGTTGCCGTAATTCCTTTAAAGACTGGGATAATAGAAAATGCTTGCTGCGGATTACTTGAATAAATCTGCTGCTTCCTTTTCATTATGACCTGCTCTGAAGTTAATTTCCATTTCCTTACTTTCGCCACAGCTGGTTTAAGAAACTGTGGAGTTTGCCTGTAAGTAGAGGGGATATATCTACAAGCATTCCAACACGCACTAAATGATTTAATCCAGTGACAAAAAATACCCAAGCAGCTACAGAAGGTGTCCCTGTTATAGAAATGTTAAAATATAGAAACATAATATGATAATAAGAAATGGGATTCACTAAATTCAACCCTCCCTCTTTCAATGGTAAGTATAAAATCTCTCTTTTTATAGGGTTTAATTTGCTTCCCCAGATAATCTGAAAAAATAAACTCAATAAGACAGTTTCTAGCTGAGCTGGTACGGGGTAGACCACACTTAAGAAAGTAACTACAGGCAATAACAGGCATTTGTCAATGCCGGATGTTGGCTTGCTGGCACTGGCATTGGTAGTGCAGGAGTTTGAGAGATGCATAATAGGAATGGCAGTGAAGTGTTGAACTGACACCAACCCCACCCCCACCCTGCAGAGACTGACAGGTATTGCGGGTGTGCCTTTGGATCACGGGGCATAACGCTCATGCTATTTCATCTCACACTACCCTGCAGACACTGACAGGTGTTGTGGTGTGCTTTTGGGTCCTCAGGCCTTACACGCATCCCATTCCATTAAGGAAATATGCTGAAATGGGTGCGGTACAGGAGAATGGGGTGAACGCTAGGGCCAAAGACCCCAAGGCACACCTGGATGCCTGTCACTGGCTGCAGGGTGGGGGTGTAATGGTGTGTGCATTACGGGCGACGATCCCAAGTCACACCCTCAATACCTGTCAGTCTGTACTGAGTAGGGCATTATTGTTGGAAACCCTAACACCCCTGGCATTTGTTGGTATTTTCACTCCACATTTTCAAAATGGGATTTTTGTGACCCCACATCAGGAACAGTGGCACTATCATTTCGTTACTCAGTCTGGAAAGGTGGTTTTGCAGAGTGACTGTGCCATATGGTGCCACAGGTGTGAGAACACATTTCTGGCAGAATGTGAAAAATGACAGCTGTACTATTCATGAGGTGGTGCGAAAAAATGGCAATGTTGAAAATCAGGAGGGAAAAAATGAAAAATTGGCAAAGTTACAAACGTGTGTAGAAATTGCACAACACACGCCTATAACACAATCATGTCTTGGAATTTTTCCACCAAATTTTCAACATGGGTTTTTTTGAAACTCTCCTCATGAACAGTGGCACTGTGATTTTCTTAATCGGTCCCGAACAGTGATTTCCCACAGCGATTGCGCTATTCTGCGCCGGAAGTGCAAAAACACATTTTGGCCAGGAGGTGAAAAGTAACAGCTGTACTGTTCATAAGGAGGTGTGAAAAAATGCCAATGTTGAAAATGTGGAGTAAAAATATTACAAATTCCTGAAGTTACAGGTGTGCGTGGAAAGTGCGCAATGCATGCTTGTAGCAATCATTTTTTGGGGAATTTTTTCACCAAATTTGCAACATAGGTGTTTTGAGAGTCCCCTCATGAACAGTGGCACTGTCTTTTCATTAACGAGTCCAGAAAGGTAATTCCACGCAGTGACCACAAAATCACCTTTTGGGACCGAATAAAGCCATGACAGTGACTGAATTCACGAGGAGGGGTCCCAAGAACCCCATTTTGAAAATTTGGTGCCAGAATTCAAAAGAATGGCAGAGATATCCACATAAGTTGAAAAAAATATTTATACCATTATACGGCTTACCAGCATTTCTTCAGTTTGCGGTCAGCTTTGAAGAGTACAGACGTGTTCCCAGTCCACCGAAGATTGTCGGGCTGGGCTCCAGAGGTAAGTATGGGGTGAGGGGGGTGGGGAGGCGGGGTGCAGAGGTGAGTGAGGTTTGGGGCACCGAAGTCAACAAGGGACCATTTTTTTCCCACAGGCTAAAAAAAAAAGAAAGACACTGTGGAGATATTCTTTTGCCACGCTGGGTGGGCCCAGCGTACACCTGGCTGTTTCTTGTGGGGGGAATGACTGGAGCCATGGGATTGGGCACCCCATCGGGTATACAGTGTACCGGGGTGTACGAGCTGAGGGAGACTGGTCGTCCCCTCGGCACACAACAACTGGGGACTGGGCTACCCTGTTGGCAAATGAACTGGGGAGAGGCCATGCCAACAGGGGGATTGGGCACCCCCCTCGGCTTTCATGGGGATGGAGAGGCAGCTAACGACAGCTGCTGCTTGCTAATGCCAGCAATATGCAAATTGGGACACATTACCACCGCTGATTGTAGCAGTGGTTTCCTTTCAACTGTACGGCACTACATCTGATGTGCTGTCATAGACAGCTTGGCCATTCATTGGTGCAGTGTGGCCGTATCTGCTAAATGGATCAGGGCATTGGCAGAGTAGTGGCACACCTCTCAACTTCGTATGGTGGCACTATGTTGCTTGCACATGCGCACAAGCCAACATAAAAAGCACTCTGCACCTGATAATGAAGAACAGCCAGACACCACAAGATCCCCCTAACCCGCTGAGCCTGCCTCCTGACAAAACCAGCAAGCTCAGGGTAAGCCCCTTCACCTCATGCCCACCTGGGGGGAAAGTAAGGCTAAATGAGGGTAACATTTTGTGCTGGTAAACATAAGAGGGACAGATGACTTGCCTTGGCAGATATGGAAGTAAATCAATAGCAGAGGGGAAGGGTACTTAAAATGGAAGTAGGAAAAAAAAGTGCTTCTTGAATAGTGAGGTAAAAAGAAAGAAAGGAAAAAAAAGAAACACTTCATGAATATAGGCTACTGCGTCTATTCTCATTCAGTCCAGGATCTCTTTTGGAGTAAGAGCTGAGAGTACTGCCAAGGTTAATAACTTCTGTGACATCAGCTGAGCAGATACCACCAAAATGACTTCAACTCAAGGCCTCCAGCACTGAAAAACTAGGGCCTTAACCACAATGCCAAGTCCAACTGGCATAAATGTAAACAGCTCTCTCAAGAAGTAAGCAACATCTATGTCCCAGTTTACTAGCATATTTTGCTAAGAAGACCTACTACTCTTCTACTACTACCTCGGATTAACACCCAGTGGTTCTTAGAAACATAGAAAACTGTCAGCAGATAAGGACCACTAGGCCCATCCAGTTTGCCTATTAAAGCCCTACACTAGTTTGCACCCTCTGACCCTTTCTGGTCATTGGTTTTCCACCCCTGCACCCCAGCATGCCACTGGCCCTCCCTGCAGCCTTTGTGCTCTGCTTTGACACCTTTAGATCATCTGAAATTACAACCCCCAGGTCCCTTTCTTCCTTGGTGATTGTCAGCAACTCCTCCCCCCATCCTATAGTTCTTCTCAGGGTTCCCTCATCCCAGGTGCATTATTTTGCATTTCTTGGAATTGAACCTCAGTTACCACTCCTCCTACCATTTTCAAGCTTTCCCAGGTCCCTCTTCATTCTCTCCACCACGTCTGGAGTATCCACCCTGTTTCAGATCTTGGTGTCATCTGCAAACAGGCAGACCTTTCCCTCTAGCCCGACATCAATGTCACTAATTAAGACATTAAGCAGGACTGGCCCAAGAACTGATCCCTGTGGCACCCCACTGGTCACCCCGGACTGGATCCAGTTAATTACCACCCTCTGCTTTGTGCCTGTTAGCCAGTTCCTAACCCAATTTACCACCTTGTGCCCCATGCCCAGACTTCCCATCTTGTTCACCAGCCTTTTATGTGGGACAGTATCATAGGCCTTGCTGAAATCGGGGTAGGCTACATCCGCCACCCCTCCCTGATTTATTTCTTTTGTCACCCAGTTCAAAAAAATCTCAGGCTCGTCTGACATGACCTTCGTGCTGTGAATCCATGCTGCCTCGGATCCTGAGCACCGATGGATTTCAAGTGTACTACTACTCTTTCAGCAGAGCCTCCA
This sequence comes from Neoceratodus forsteri, assembly GCA_016271365.2. Classification (NCBI taxonomy): domain Eukaryota; kingdom Metazoa; phylum Chordata; order Ceratodontiformes; family Ceratodontidae; genus Neoceratodus; species Neoceratodus forsteri. The sequence continues at coordinate 515,760,982 of CM028135.1, read as the reverse complement.
TGATCTTCCTCACTACTGAGGTGAGGCTGACTGGCCTATAGTTCTCTGTATCCTTTCTACTACCATTTTTGTCTAGCAGGACTACCTGTACCCTCTTCAGTTCTCTGGAACCACTCCTGTGTTGAGTGACTTGGTGAACATGGCTGCCAAGGGTGCTGCTAGCTGCCCTCACAGTTCCCTTAATATATTTGGATGTATGCCATCTAGCCTATTACTTAGCCCACCTTCAGTTTTGTGAGCTCCTCCAGGACTCGTTCTCTCCACTGTGAATGGACTAGTGTTTACCTCTCCTCTCCTCTTGTGTCTGCTACTCAACTATGGTCCGTAACCCTCCCCGCTCCTCAGTAAATACTGAACAGAAGTACTTGTTCAGTATTTCTGGCTTTTCCAGGTCTCCCTCTTTACATTCCCCTGCTTCTCCTCTGAGCCTTACAATCCCCTTCCCCTCACACCGGTTTTCCTTCTTTCACTGATCAACCTAAAGAATGACTTCCCTCCTTTCTTCACTGTCTGCGCTAATCTTTCTTCGGTCTGTGCTATTGCTCTCCTTACAGCATTTCCTGCTTCCTTTAGATTCATTAGGTACACCTTCTTGTCTTCCTCCCTGTGACTCTCCTTATATTTCCTGAAACTCACCTTTTTGGCCCTTTACCTTGCCTGCCACCTCCCTTGAGAATCATGGCAGTTTCCTCCTTTTCTTGATTTCTTGGGGTGTCAGAAAATATTTTAAGGAGAAAATGTAAAAAAACTATTTTAAGGGGAAAGTTAAAAGAAAAATGTAAAAACACTGGACGTAGCATGGCACATTATACTAGACACTATTCTACACAACATTCAAATCACTAAAGAAAGAGAACGTTTCAACTTTTTTTTTTTACGTACAGTTTTTAGTTGCAGCAAAGCCCCCCTTGGAGGGAGTATCCCAACAGATTAAAGGGTTAATGGTCTGAAGCAAACTAATCTTCCAGACATTCTTTACTAGCTGGAAATGTACTCCTTCTCAGGTTTAACTGCCTAATAATTAAATGTTGGATTATGCTCCCTGCAGTCTGATTGGCTGACATAGTAGAATGTAAGTGTCCCGAATTCATCAGTAAAGCAGGTTATGGAAATCACAATAGAAACATTTAAATGTTAAGAACCATGGTGTTTTAATTAATAGCAGACCAAAGAATGACCTAAATTTTTCAAGCAGATGAATGACCTGATAGGTCTAAATCCTTGGCTCTGCTATGGGCCTTAAAACACCAGAGCAGTCAGTCACTGTCAGGAAACGTCCTGTCCTGTTGGTTATTAAAACAGAAACCTACTGTTACTTTATAAAAGTCCAAACAAACACATTCTGGATAAAGCATCCCACTAGCACCTATAGCACCTCACAGCCAGGATCGGAACCCAGTAACGCGTTCCGCTAGCGCCTATGGCACCAAAGACCCAGGATCACAACCCAAGCTCATGCTTAAATACATCTTTAGAAAGGAAGGAAAGAAGACCATCCAGTCCACAAAGTTCTCCCTCCCTCACACTAGCTCTGTTGTAAAACCTACCAACGCTTCTTCAAGGTGCTTGTCAAGTCTAAGCTTAAATTTTTTTTTCTGCGCATATGATTGGGGAAAGAAAAGTAAGAATGAGCATACAAAATGACACTCTCCCAACTTTAGGAGAGAGAATGCCAAGGCCTGCTGCAACACTGTCACATGGGCAAGAATGCTAAGTTAGCAAGCTCAAGTAATGAGGACAATGATGGACTGGCACAGGACACATTGTATGCCCACGTTCAGCGCTGGCGTCTGGGGGAGGGTAGGAAGAGGAACCAGGAAAAACACCCCAGGGCACAGCACAATGAGGGAGAATCAGAACTGACTAGACACCATCTTATACAATAAAAAAATAAATTATGGGGTGTTGTAATTAATTACTTAGTTTTGGGGACATTTTATACACATACAGACACACACACACACATACACTCACTCTTAGTGTGTGATACCTTCACAAACTAATTGTTCTTTGCACTTAAGGTCTTCATGGTATCACACACCTTAAGTGGGGGAAAAAAAAGCCTTGTAATGTACCCTCCCCCAACCATTCATTATCCTCCATGTATTGTTGTTTCCTGCATTTGTTTTAAAATACTGCAGTCCTGATTTGCTTTTCCTTTTTAAAGGCCCCATCTTCATACTGCTGCACTTCTCACACTCAGTACTTTTTTTCTCTCTTAATTAGCAGTTCTGGAACCTAGTGACATCAGTTGAGCAGAAGCCCAGAGTGAATTTCCCATGTGGTGCTTCCACTCAACTGATGTCAAACAGTTCCAGGGCAGACGAGAAAAACAAATTAATACTGGGGTAGGAAAAATGTAACATTTAACAAGGGACCCTAAATAAGGCAAAACTGAACTAGTTCAAAACAGTATTCTGGAGTTATTAAAGAGACTTCACACATCCCTAAATTAATCCCCCACCCAACCCCCGAGACATCGGAGGCCCCCTTTTTTGCACTCTGCAGCCCGCAGTACCGCACTAATTTCAGTCACCTAGATTCCCCTGCCCACCAGTCTCACTCCGTTGACCTACAGAGCTGAACACCCGGTACCCTGGGCATCTACATTCACAGTTTTGATCTACTCTGTTATGGGGGTGCTCACTTGCTGTCACAAGTGAAGGAAGCACCTGCTGGATGGGCAATCTGTTGAGCATCAGTGGCTCAGGTAGAACGAGGGAACATGGTGAACATCATCCATGACACCTGGCCAGGTGGCATTTTCTTGTTCTCCCTGTCATACAACCCCTCCCTTCCCTGTCAATCAAAAGCATCACTCCCGGGGGGGAGAGAGCAATGTCATGTGGTTATCCACCATGTCACAAATACTCCAGTCGCCATAGAAGGCGTTGCTTCTGTGGTAGCCAAGCAGATCACCCTGGAGTCAAGTGCATGGTCTCTGCAGCACCCCACCAAGACACAACCAGCCAGATGGAGGAAGCTGAGCTCTGGGCAAGAACAAGCATCTTGCATGACAGAGCAAGACAGTACTAGGACAAATGTCATGATCCCTGTGCATGTCTATGTGTGGCATGTTTCTTGCACCATGTCATTTCAGTAAAAACAATTTTCTTTGGCTCATTAATGATCCTGATTTAAAACAAAAGGTTTGTTATTTAGAATAACAAATGTATTTCACTCCGTACTGCCATTCTGCAAAATAATAAAAGTATTTTTAAAATGAAAATATATGAGCATCTTATAAAGGACAGGTTTTTCACATGGCCCCTTGATGGAAGTCTAAAATCTGCATTTAGAAAACCTACTCAAATAAGACCATTATCACCCGTTTATGAATCGCCCTGATGAGACACACAAGCCTGAGCATGGGCAAAACTGTCATTTCCAGTAAGTGCACCAACTGTAAAATACTGTTTCAAGGAACTGACCTGTTTTGTTTCCACTGTTTTGCAACCAAAACAGCTAGTTAAAGGAGAGGAAAAGCTGGCTAATGGAGACAGCTGTGCAGCCATGACAATGACAAAAGGCAGTAGCAGCAGGCTATAAGTAATGGGACCAGGGAGGTGGTAAAAAAAAACACAAAAAAACTAGAAAGCGATCCTCCCCCACCACAGCTGCTGCACAATGATGCGGGCTTCACCCCTTACCGGGGCTGTCTAGGAGTACTGCACACATGTTCCACATTGCTACTTTCCTTCCAGCAGCTGCCTGCTGCCACAGTGTAACTGAAGCAGCCCCCAGCCAGTCAACCGCCGCCATCTCTCTCCTAGGAGAGCATCTAAACCGAAGGCAGGGAGCTCCCCTCCCCCACCCCAGTGGCTTCTCTTCACAGAATCATTCCCCCAGAGCACGGTGGGCTGGTGGTCACCGCTCTCCTCGTGCTCACACACATACTCACCGCCAGTTGCTATTACTGCTAGATTTTATGAAATACAGCTGCTGCTGCTGACACCTTTTTTTTCCTTAACCAAGATGGAGGATACAAGTTCCGATTCGCTGCCAACCAGGGCTCTCCGATTGATATTACAGGCTGAATAATAAAAACAAAGCAACACGGCATCCTTTTAAAGCGGGGAATCATGACAGAGAATTATTTTATTAGCAACTTAACCAGAGGAATAAGCCCCCAAGCTGTAAAGGAAATATTTATGAAGAACGGTTATTTGCAAAGTTTACTACACAGGCAACCTCACTAGCACCAACTAACATGATACATGTCATTTGCATATTTGTTATTTCTGTTCTGATTGGACACTTGTGAGTTTCGATGTTTTGTGTGAATAGTAGTCCTTTAGAATTGATTCAGAGGATTCCATCGGCAGTATGCAAATTGGGGCTGGTTACCACCGCTGATTGCAGCAGTGGTTTCCTTTCAACTGTACAGCACTGCATCTGATGTACTGTCATAGACAGCTCAGCCATTCATTGGTGCAGTGTGGTTGTGCCCGCTAAATGGATTGGGGCATTGGCAGAGCAGCGGCACACCTCTCAACTTCATATGGTGGCACTATGTTGCTTGTGCATGTGCACAAGCCAACCTAAAAAGATCTTAATCAGTATAACCTTCTTCTTCGTGTGTCGCCAGGACTTCCACTGAGCCACTTTCTGTTTACCTATCTCTATTTTATTTTCTCAATTCCTTAAGCCCATATCTCCCCATCCAAAAGTTAATCCTAGAATTGTAATAATAATAATAATAAAATTCATTTAGTTAAGCGCTTTTCAAATATTTCAAGGCGCTATACAAAACATGATAGCATCAACACATCAATACATACACTGACAATACAGCCAATAAAATATTTAAAATAAACAATTACAGTACAACAGGGAATGCCTGATTCCATAAAAATGACTTTAAAGCCTTTTTAAAACTATCCACCATTGTACTTTCTCGGAGTTGGCGGGGCAGAGAATTCCAGAGGGTGGAGCCGCAAATCAAAAGCACGGGCTCAGAAGACTTCAAATTCACCCTCGGTATCTCCAGCAACCTCGTCAGCTGAGCGAAGCTGTCTCAGAGGGGTGTAAGGCACCAGAAGCTCTTTTCAGGTAGTCAGGACCCAACCCATGTAGGGCTTTGTAGGTCAATAGACCCACTTTAAAGGTGATCCACCACTGTATTGGCAGCCAGTGCAGAGTGCGCAAGTTTCAGGGGTAATATGGACCTTCTAGGACACCCCAGTCAACAAACGTGTTGCCGTATTTCTGCACTAGCTGCAAGCAGCGGATATCAACCCCAGCAAGCCCTAGGTACAGGGAGTTACAGTAATCAAGACGAGATGTCACAAAGACGTGGACCAAAACCGGAAAATCGCCCGGTGGAACCAGGTGCCTAATCCTGGAGATGTTTCTAAGATGAAAAAGTGAAGTCTTGATGACTGCAGACACCTGATAACGAAGGGTCAAGCCAGTGTCAAGCTCCACACCCAGGTTACGCACCCGTTCAGAGGTAGGGATCTGGTCTACCCTAAGAACTAATCCAGAGGGGGACCCCATCCCTAAACCCTCAACCCTGCGACCGGGGTCCACCACCATAACCTCAGTCTTTCCCGGGTTCAACTTCAAACCGCTGGTATTCATCCAGTCTTGGATATCAGCGAGGCAGTTATTCAGCACCGAGATAGCACTAACCTGGTCAGGTGCAAAAGACAGGTAGAGCTGGGTATCATCAGCACAGCAGTGAAACCTCAGCTCATACCGTCTTACAATGTCTCCGAGGGGTAGCATATATACTGCGAATAACATGGGGGAAAGCACCGAACCATGAGGTACCCCACAAGGTAGAGAGAAAGCCCCGGATGAACATAAACCGGAAACCACACTCTGTGTTCTCCCCAGGAGGTAAGATGAAAACCATCTGAGGACCACACCTGAAAGCCCGCAGATGGACCTCAGGTGTTCGAGCAAAACCCCATGATCCACAGTATCAAAAGCTGATGATAGATCAAGGAGAACCAGAATAGAGCGATGTCTCTGATCTCTCACTATCAGGAGATCATTGAGCACCCGAACCAGAGCAGTCTCGGTGCTATGCGTCTTACGAAAACCTGACTGGAGAGGCTCGTATAAACTATGGATGGTCAAATGGTTATCGAGTTGAGCCGCCACAACTTTTTCAATAACCTTTCCCACAAAAGGGAGGTTAGAAATCGGACGGTAGTTGGCTAGATCATTCGGGTCCAAGGAAGCTTTCTTCAGAAGGGGAGTCACCACCCGTTCCTTCAGAGAGCTAGGGAAAACTCCCATCTCCAAAGAACACCGAATAATCTGAGCAAGGACCAGGTCAATAAGTTCACTACATCCTATAATCAAGGAAGTAGGACCCGGATCCAAACTACAGCATGTTGGGCGCATCTCACAGAGAATCCTCATAGTGTCTACGAGGTCCGGAAGATTAAAGGAACTCCAGGAAACTCCGGGCTCTGCGACAACACACTGATCAACTGCAACAACTTTGGAGTGTTGTCGGGGACACTGCCTCCGAATGTCTTCCACCTTATTCGCAAAGAATCGAGCGATCTCCTCGCAGTCATTCTGCGTAAAACTGACGGGATCCTGCCGATTGTGCAGACAGTCTGTCAACAGTTCTGAAAGAGCTGAGCCGGTCGATTTCAGTGACAGAAATTTCCTGGACAGGAATTCTGCCTTCTACGGAAATTTCTGTTTGGTAGAGCTTATAATGCTCTAGCAAAATAAGATGGTCGCATCTGAGGCAGTCTTCCTCCACCGACGCTTCAACCCACGCCCAACCTCCGCATCCTCTCAGCGCCCGTCAAACCAAGGGCAACGGGACGGCGTGAAGAGGGGCGAACATGGTTGGTGCAATCTGGTCAAGGGCAGCCAAGATGACCCCATTATAGGCCACCACCAGCCGCCCGGGATCAGAGCACAATTCCAAACAACGAGGTCAATAACCGCCATCAGGTCTTCAGGGACAACATCCCGCAATGGGCGGTACTTAACCAACTCCACAGGGGCCGACCTACCCAGGGGGGGCCTCGAAATTGAATCCAACTGAGTAATGATCAGACCAACCGACCGGTTCCACCACCAAATCAGATGCCTCAATCCCCAGGAGGAAAACCAGATCAAGAGAGTGTCCTCCCTTGTGAGTAGCTGTGGAAACAACCTGAGTGAAGCCAAGTGATGTCATCACCTGGAGGAAATGTTGACCAAAAAGCGAAGATTCGTCGTCGACCCATGCGTTGAAGTCGCCCAGCACCATCAATCTGGGCGATTCCAAAGCCATGTCGGCGGCGAAATCTGCCATTTCCTGCAGGAAAAGTTTCATCCCCGGGTGGACGGTAGATGAGAGCAATCCTGCACCCCACACCCGCTACCACAGTACACTGAAATGATCTGGCCTCCTCAACTGGAACACCAGTTAGGCCCAATTCGGTCTTAAAACAGACTCCCACCCTCGCGATCCAGTCTCGGGTGATGTATAACCGAGAACCCGGTGGGAACGGCAGCCTCTAAAAATGGGGCCGCATTCCCATCCAACCAGGTCTCGGTAATGCAAGCCAGATCTGCCCTAGCAACAAAGTCCACAATAAGAGCAGTCTTATTGCAGACAGATCTGGCATTGCACAACAGCGCCCGAGTTGGACGAGGTTGACGAATTGTCCCAACCACTTGCCCTCTAGGAAAAGAGGTGCCCTTGGGTATGGGGACCAGAATGGGGTTACCACGCTCCAGAACCCATTTTGCCCCAGGGCGTCTTCGAGGCCTAACCACCCCTATAGGAGAGCAGTGCTCACTCCGCTGTCCACAACCCCCAACACCCCCCTGCTTCCCCCTCTCCCATCGCACAATCCCCAAAGACCGGCAACGATGGTAAACCTGAGCTGGTAAGGGGGGAGGGAAAAAGGGGCGGAGGGTGTGGAGAGCGGAGTCCGAGTAACGAACAACTGGTGGAGCTGGTAAGCACATCAGGCTGCTCAACAAAATTAAAACCAAATAAAGCAAATAAAACAACAAATAAACAACACTACCATCCACCATAAAACAAAATAAAACCAATATTATAATGTAACAGCTGTTACATTCAAAGAGTTACTTTATATCCCACAGCCCTCTCATGGCCAAGAGACAGAAAATAATAATACAATTCTACCAACTAAAATAAAATACAATAAATACATACAGGGAAAAATATAAAAACCACCCACCGGAACTCTCTCACCGGACCGGAAGGGTGGAAAATAAGATGAAAACAAGCACTCTCACTGCTTAAATTTTCCCTCAAAATAACTAAACATCACATATCCTAAGAAATAAGATACAAACAATACAATAAATCAGCATTCATCAGCCACCTAAACTAAAACAAAAGTAAAACTGTCAACAGGTCACAGGAACCAGACAGTCCGAAAGGATCAGAAGCCCACTGCTTCTACTCCAGGGGAGGAAGACCCCTCGGCCAACCACCCCAGGAGTATAGAGGAGAGAAGATAAGGACCGGCCTTCTAGCCAATCCCACTTCCCCCCACTGCGTGAGACCCTAACCCCGGACCACCAAAGCCCAGCAGACCACCTAAAAGTTAATTTCAAAAAATATTTAAATAAACAGTAGCTATATCCACAGTCACTTATCTTGCGAGATCTTCTTCTAGCCACCTCTTAGCACTTCTAAAAGATCCAACAGTACTGGTCCCACGTCCTTAGTCCATTCCCTCAAGCAGAATTTCCAGACGAAATTCAAAGTATAGGGATTCCAATTCAATCAGTTTTCCAGGGAAAAGCATATTCCAAACCACAGGGTCCACATAATAGGGTCTTCTGATACCTTAATCCCCTGTATATCCTGGACAGACCAGGTAGAGTTACTTAATTTATACCCTCTGCTTTTCTGTTTATTAATTCCAGACCCAGACATCCCAGAATTTTGTTCCATCCTAGAGAAGGCATTCTTTCCAGAGTCAGCGTCAGCTACCAGCAGACATATATCATCTGCATAAGCCGATGTTTTTACCTCTAGTGCCTTATGTAGGGGTTGTAAGCCTCTAATATTTCCATCTGCCTGGATTGGTGGTAGTTCAGGTGGATGTTAAAGATCTCATGGCACTTATTGAAAAGAGTAGGGGAATTTTTATGTGAAAAAGACATACATACAAATCAAAACAGTTCAACAATATACATTCAAAACCACTGCCAAACATAGACATGTGCTAACCTCCAATTATAAATAATGGTAAAGAAATTTAACAGGATAGACATTTAGATAATTTATCCTTTATAAATAACTTTCAATTTCCACTAACCAATATCTTACCAGTTAAATTCTTGTTTAAGCCACACCTTGAAATCCTCCATTTTATAATCTCCAAGACTCTGTTCTGTTTATTACTAGACACTCCCCTTCCCTATGTACATTTTTATTCCTATTATTTATTTTACGGTTTTCGCTCTTTATCTGGTTGAAGCCCCTGGAAATCAGTCCTTTCTAGTTCTTCCTCAAATCATTCATAACTATTATGGCGTAAGAAAGTGATAACAGTTTTTCCATAGGACTCGTACTTTATTCTGGCTAAAAAAACTGTGTGTCTTTATTATATATAGTTTGCAAAGCTCTTCTAATGTTTTTAATCACTTCTTGATGAAACACATATTTTTGCTGAAATAACCAGACACATCTGGTCTGCCAGAAATACTATAACATCATAATCCCTATTACTGGCAGTGTGTTTTTGTGATGTACTATTCTTGGGTTATCTTGAATGTGTCTGAGTACAGGATCCAAACCGAATATATGGACTTAATGGGTATCCTTGCCGCACACCTCTTCTTAGCATATATGTGCCCCCAAACCAACCATATATCAAAGGAGTTACATAGGCCGTCTTGTATAGACTGACTATCCAATTTACAAACTGTTCTGGAATCCCATAAGCCCTTAATACAGACTAAAGATATACATGCGACATATGGTCGAAGGCATTCTCTTGATCTATACTAAGCAAGAAACCTTGTAAGTTATCATTGTTCCCTTTGTAGAACAGCTCTCTCACCAGGATTTGGTTGTCTTGTATGCATCTAGATTTAATGGCACAGGTTTGCATTGGACTTATAGACAGTCTCCGCTACCTTGGCTAAACATAATGTCAGTATTTTTGCCAGAATTTTATAATCAGTGTTCAGGAGACTTAAAGGTCTCCAGTTATTTAAATCTGCCTCATCTCCTTTCTTGTGTAAGAAAATCATTAACCCATTTGCCATTGTATATGATATAGAGTTTATATGTAAACAATAGTTGAAAACATCTGTTAACAGTGCCACCATTTGTTCCTTAAATGTCTGGTATAATTCAGAGCTGAGCCCATCCTGTCCTGGTGAAATGTTTTTTTTTTTTTTTCTCAAAGATAAAATACCAGTCTCTACTTCTGCTTGTGAAATAGGTGCCACTAAATTCATTTTCTCTTGTTCTGGTAACCCAGGGAGATTTAGTTGTGTAAAATAGGTTGAATCTGGCTACAGGTCCCCACTCACACAAAATTGTCTTTTCACATGATTATTTACCTCCCTTAAGAGATCCTGTTTGGTAGTTGCTACCTGTCCATTGCCCATAGTTACCTGTATTATGTTTCTATTATCTACCCTTTTTTTTTACAGTCAGAAAATGGATCAAAGGTTTGCTTGGTTTGCTGTGTACCAAAGTGCATCTCTTGTTTTAGTGATGCACCTCTGTGACACTGGAGTTGTCTCATCTCCTGAATCAAGTTATTTATCAAGGCTGTATTATAGTCACCATAATTCTCCATCTGCGAAATTGCTTTATGCAAGGTAGATCGCAACTGTAAATATTTTAAATAATCTTCTGTGGCTTTCTTACATAGAAACATAGACTTTTGATGGCAGACGGCATTTTTGCAGGCTGCAGTAACATGTCCATACTCCATACAGTGGGTACATCTTGTGTTGTCACAAGCATTACTAAAATGAGACATAGAACCACATTTAAAACAGGATTTTGTCTGTCCTGCATAGAATATTATACCTTTGTCCCTGCCTATCAAAAAGCTATTTGGTAGATGTGAAATGCCAAACTCAGTGTGTTGGAGTTTTACCCTCACCTTCCACCCCCCCAGTCCATAGAAACATAGACTTTGACGGCAGATAAGGACCACTTGGCCCACCCAGTCTGCCCATTTCCCTACCTATTGGATAAGCTGCAGATTCTAGTTAACCAACAGCCTACTTCCTGCAACCCCCCACTATAATTGCCTTATGTCTGTCCCATGCATGTTTGAATTCCCCCACTGTTTTAGACCCCACAACCTCTCCAGGAAGGCAGTTCCATGTGTCCACCACTCTCTCTCTCTCTGTGAAAAGAACTTCCTCACATTACCCCTGAGCCTGCTCTCTAACTTTAAATTGTGCCCCTTGTTCTTACACATCTCTTTTCTGAAAGATGCTACCCTCCTGGACTTTGTTGATTCCCTTGAGGTACTTAAAAGTTTCTATCATGTCCCCCTGTCCCTCCTTTCATCAAGGGTATACATATTAAGCTCTCTCAGTCTCTCTTCATATGGTTTCTGATGTAGGCCCTGCACCATTTTAGTTGCCCTCCTCTGGACTGCTTCCATCCTGTCTATGTCCTTGCGTAGATGAGGTCTGCAAAACTGCACGCAGTACTCCAGATGGGGTCTCACCAACTGTCTGTACAGAGGGATAACCACTTCCCCTTTTTCTACTTGTGATGCCCTTCCCTATGCATCCCAGTATCACCCTGGCTCTCCTTACTGACTTCTCACATTGCTTACCCACCTTTAGGTCATCTGATATGACTTCACCCAGATCCCATTCCATTATTGTTGTCGTTAGTACCTCCCCTGCTATTGTGTACTCTTCTCCTGGATTTTTATTTCCCAGGTGCATTACTTTGCACTTCTTTGCATTGAATCTAAGTTGCCATATGTCTGACCATTCCTCCAACCTTGCCAATTCCCTTCTCATCCTCTCTACCCCCACTTGTGTATCAGCTCTGTTACAGATCTTTGTGTCATCTGCAAAGAGGCATACCTTTCCTTCCAGACCCTCTGCAATGTCACCTACAAAGACGTTAAAGAGGACTGGACCCAGTACTGAGCCCTGAGGTACTCCACTAGTAACCCCCCCCCCTTTCTTCAGAACATGTTCCATTCACTATTACCTTCTGTGTCCTGTTGTGCAGCCAGTTTGCTACCCAGGCTACCACCCTGGGACCCACTCCCAGGCTGGCTAACTTGATTATTAATCTTTTGTGCGGGACTGTGTCAAATGCCTTGCTAAAGTCTAGGTAGGCCATATCCACAGCCCCTCCCTGGCCTACTACTTTGGTCACCCAGTCAAAGAAATCGATTCGATTCATCTGACATGACCTTCCTGCTGTAAATCCATGCTGCTTTGGGTCCTGTGCCCCGCTGGCCTCTAGGTACTGAACAATTTTTTCTTTCAGAATGATTCCATCATTTTCCCCACCACTGAGGTCAAACTAACAGGTCTGTAGTTTCCTGCTTCTGCCTTGCTCCCACTTTTGTGAAGGGGAATAACATCTGCCCTCCTCCAGTCCTCAGGTACCACCCCATCTTCCCATGATTTGTTAAAAAAGTGTGGTTAGTGGTGTCATTAGGTCCTCCCTTAGCTCTTTTAGGATTCTAGGGTGAATCCCGTCAGGCCCCATTGCTTTGTCCACCTTGAGTTTTAGGAGTTCTTTCAGGACTCTTTCTTCTGAAAATGGCTGACGCCAACCCCACTACCCAGAGTGCTTCTACTGTTTGGTTTAGGTAACTCCTCCTCTTCTTCTTTTGTGAACACTGAGCAAAAGTATTCATTCAGTATCTCTGCCTTTTCACTGTCTCCCTCTGCCCACCTCCCCTCTCCTTTATTAATCTTCACTATCCCTCCCTTAACCTTTCTATGCTCCCTAATGTACCTATAAAAGGTTTTATCCCCCTTCTTAACTGAGTTGGCTATCTTTTCCTCGGTTTGGGCCTTTGCTTTTCTGACTGCCTTCCCCACTTCTTTCTGCTTTAATTGATACAGTCCAAATCTGTTCTGTATCAATAATGGGTTCGGGCCTTTCCAACACTTCACACCATTGCCTCAGCTAGTATAGAATGTCTTGAATGTTAACACTTTCTGTCCTGAACATAATTGTTATTGTTCGTACAGCAGGCTTTGTCAAAGGAACGACTAGAAATGGAAGCCATAATGGGGTATCCCTAAGGCAATTATACTGCTTCCAAAATCTGTCCAAATTCTGAATCTGTTTGAAACTCACATCATAGTTTGACTCACCCACATGGATCAAAGCATAAATTTCAGAAGCATAAAACTTAAGTGAGTCTTTGATCAGTTTTCTGGCTACATAGACTCTATCTGGGGGTCATTCCAGTCCCCCCTTATAGAGCAAGTGCACTGCATTCCTTCTTGGTGCAGGTTCCCCCGTAGGTCTAAAAAAATCTGAATATTGTCTATTTCCAGCACAGAGGCCAGCTGTAGTTCTTCCTTGTTCCACATGTGACTGTTGTCCCTCCTGCGTATTGTCCTTTTCCCTAGTAGTCTGGCTGAAATCTCTATCAGGAGCACCCTCGTTTGTTCGTCCTCCTGAACATTATTCTCTGTGTCATGCTCTGTTCCTTTCGTACTGATATTATCCCCCATTCTATTCATGTTTACAGAACTAGTGTTTTTTTTCTAAATTATCCTGTAACTGACTCTCTTCTCTGTCAGCCCTAAAGTTTGATTCAACATTAGTATTTACAGTCTTACCCTTAGATGTGGGTTGCCTTTCTCCAATAGTTTTTCAGGGATTACGGCTCCTTTTTGCTGTGGTATAGGCTGCTCCATCTGATGCAGTCCAGACTCTGTTCTCGGTTGAGCTCCCTGCGACTGATATCGCTGTACTGTCGGATCCTCGCTATTGGGGATCCACTCTCTAGTTGCCAGCTGTGACCATCCTGTGGTAGCCAGTGCCCTTTCTGGAGACCACACTGCATCATCCATCTGGGCAAATTGCCGCTGTTTTTCGGTTTACCCAGGGGTAAGTGATGTTCCTTAGATCATTGTTTGGTAAATGCAGCCGACGAAGTGGCAGCTTCAGGTTTCAGATCCTCCATAAGTCCTGTACGTGTTTTCCCTGTACTAGCAGCCATTTTTGCCACTGCCAAGCGCTGCTGTGCTTCCTGCAGCTGTGCTAGTAATAGCGCTTTTCTCCTTTCATGTATCACAATGTCCTGTGATGCTGCCCTTGTAATTTCCATGCTCTGTAATCCTCGATCTGCTCCAGTCTCCTCAGTTTCCATTTCTTGGGTCTCCACAATAACTGTTGACACAAACCCTGTGTCAGTAGACTTCTCTGTGTTAACATCATCTGCTGGGCTTCTGAGGATTGAAACTCCAGCCCTCTTCCTTCCATGTCCCATTGCAACAGCTGCTCCGTAGCCACCATTTTGGACAAGTGGCCCCCCTACCAAAGAGTAGGGGAATTTTTTATTGATACAAACTAAAATCACTTCTGTTACACACACAGATCATATTACAGACAATATAATACAGAAAATTGCAAACAAAAGAAAATTAACAATATCAGTGTTATGTATACAACTTGAATCATTTTCCTTATAAATTCATTTCTATATTTGAAAGTTGTCCTTCATCACATGGATTCTATTACCACACTGTTCCATCCTAAAGCTTTTCTGTTGCCTATATAACCTTATCATCTATCTATATAGATTCTCTGAGGTAATCCTAACCACCTTTTTCTAATAAAGTCTGTATTTAAAGTTCTACATTCATAATGCCAGATCCTTCTAATTTCTTTTTTAATCATTTGAACCACTACTGCCGGTAAAATCTGTATTTGTTGTATGACAAATTTGCATTTAACTTGCCACAAAATACATTTTATACAAGTTAACAATATCCGTACTGTCCCTGCATCAAGCCTGTGTAATTTCTTTGAATAACCAGTTATTACTTCTTCATAAGTTAGTTCTTTCCAATATCTATTATTCCATTTATAACTAATTTCAGACCAGACTTTCTGGGTATTGGGGCAGTGAATCAGAAGATGCGCAAGTGTTTCAACACCACCCTGATAGACTTCCATGATCTGGTTGTTACTTCTTTGGCCCAGGGGAGAAGCACCGGGGTGGTGTTTGTGGACCTTAGTAAAGCATTCGACTTGGTTCAGCACAGAAAGCTTCTAGAAAGGCTCCGCCAGGTAGGGGTACAAAAGGGCTCACTGCAGTGGTTTGCATCATACTTGGCCGGCCATAAGCAATGTGTAGTCAATGGAGCAAAGGTATCGAGCCTTGAGAAAATAAATTGGGGGGTTCCTCAGGGATCAATTTTAGGCCCATTGATGTTTAACGTTTACGTTAATAACTTAGTGAAAAATATTAAATATGGGGAAATTAGAATGTATGCAAATGACACAGTACTACTAGTCTCAGCTAAAAACTTAGTGGAATTAGAACAGAAATTGCAGGGAGATCTGTACCATTTGGAGGGATGGATGAGTGGCTCTGGGCTGCTCCTAAATTCAAAAAAAAAAAAACTCAGTGTATGATGTTTTGTTCAGGTCGTGATGTGAGTGGACTACAGTTTCACATCCATCTATCAAAAGGTAATAAAGTAATGGAGGTGAAAGGATACAGATGTTTAGGTGTGCAAATGGACTCACATATGACATTTAAAGATCATACTAATGCTCAGGTTAAAAAGATAAATCAAAGGCTGGGGGCTCTCAGAAGAGTGGCAGGAGTACTTTCAAAGGAAGTTAGAGAGAAACTAGTCAAGCAGATGATAATTCCAATCCTAGAATATGGAGCACCTCTTTACATGAACTCCATCCAAAAGTTATTAAATAAGGTAAACCAAGCATACTATAGACTGGGTAAATTCATAACTAAGAGTAAAAATACAACACACCATTGTATAATATACAGTCAGTTACACTGGTTAAATCCAGAGGCACAAAGAAACTATATCTGGTTAACTATCTGTCACAAAATCATATATTCCAAAAGTAAACATCCTCTAGCAAAATGTGTTACACTTCATCAATCAAACAATTTGAGATATCAAACAAGAAAAGTTAATACAAAAATTCCAATGTTAAAATATCATAATAAACTTGGAGAGACAAAGTTGCAAAACAAAATAGCCAGCCATTGGAACAACTTACCAATAAATCTGAAGACAATAAATAATCTGTCCACCTTTAAAACTACATTGATGGAATATTTACAGACTAAATGTAAATGTTAAGTATGATGTTGTTGTTAAAGACATGTAGACCTGAAGTTAGTATCTTGTATGTCTAATGTTTGTTCTTAAGGCAGACCTAGTATGGTCGATTTTGTTGTTTTACCTTATTTATTTATATATTTTTTTTATTTTTTTATTTTAGTCTTTGGTAACCGGGTAAGGCCCACTAGGCACAAGTACCTGTTTTCAGGGGCGACCTGGGAGCACTGGGTGGCTAAGTGACTTGCTCAGAGTCACACAGTATGCAAGTAGAGGTTGTGAGAATCAAACTCAGGTCTGGTCTGCTGGATGTATCAAGCTCATTTGCACCTTGTTCCTCTAACCTCTAGGCCAGGGGTTCTCAAATGGGGAGGCCCCAACCTGTTCCAGGGGAGGCTCAAGCAAGTCTTGAAAAAGTACTGTTTTTAAATTTTGAACTTTATAGATTTTGTGTGAAGGGATAAGGCAAACTTAAAGAGGATAATAGTAGGTGAATTTATGTATTTATTCACAAGTCGGTGACCAGGGAAGGTACTGTACACTGAGCCATGGCTTATTTCAGGTGTACCCAGGGAAGGGTAGTGAGAGAATACAGTTCAAAATGTAACTGCAAAACACTCAAGCAATACAAAAGGAATAAAAATGCAAACAAATTAAGAACAATAAACTAACAATGCGAGGAACAATTGATTAATTAGACTGGCAGCAGAACTGTCCAAATACAGTAGTTAACCATACAGGCACTAGGAATAAGAGCAGGAGGGAGCAAATGATCCCTGAGACGTTACTTAAGAGCAGGGTGAGAGGGGTCGAGGCAGAGGTTGGCAGGAAGGTTATTCCAGTTAGAGGGGAAACAGAAAAAGCAGTCTGACCCACGAAGGTATGGCAGTAAGGGGTAACAATGGTTCGAGAGTCAAAATATTGGAGCAAGTAGGTTGTCCTGTTGGGGAAGGGGGGTTACAATAAGTTTAATAACATGAGAGCCAGCTATGCAAAGAGGTTTCAATTTATTCCCGATGTACTGTGAAAAGTAGGCTATTTTTCTATGGGGAGGCCCAGAAATATTTCTGTATTTTGGGGGAGGCTCAAGATCTTTTCCATGGCTTAGGGGAGGCTCACTATGACAGAGTTTGAGAACTGTTGCTCTAGGCTATACTGCCAGCCCATTTGTACTTTAAGAACACATGATTTTAGTTGAAAACAGGGCCTTTGGACCTAACCTATTTATTCCTGTATAAAAATAAAGTTTTATCAAATCAACTTCCTGACTACAAGTATCCCTTGGGCACCGCTTTTCTTCTAGACTTTTATGTTTTGCATTGCCTTTCACACCTAACCTGCCATGGCTACAGAGCCACGCAGTATCCCACATTTGGGGGGAATTATTTTGTCTGTGAGATATTCTCCCATCTTATTATTAAAACCAGGTTGTACTCCTTTATATGCTATATGAATGCCATACCCAGCCTCTTGTATTGTGGCATATGTTTTTCTTCTATCTGGGCCTGAAGCCCGTGTTACTGTTATGTCCCACCTCCTAATTTTCTCAGCTACAGGCAAAAAATAATTCACTATGGGAACAACTGATTTTTTCAGTTTCTTAGGAGACTGCCCATACCTGTAATACCAGAACTATCCATAATGCTGCTGCTTTTTTCCATTCTGCGTTGTAAGGGGATTGAAACCCTGCAATATTAGTCTGAAAAAATAAACTATAAGAAAAACTGATTGGATTTAAAAGGTTTATCCCCCTTCCTTATATTCTTTGTATAGCATTCTCTTTTGATTGGATTTAACCTAGAGCCCCATATTAAAAGGAATACCATACCTAATATTTTTGTATGTAAATTACTAGGTGGTGGGAATATTACACACAAATAAGTAAATATCGGTAACAAAAACGTTTTGACAATCATTACTTTTTTCGTTTTGGTTTGTTGCCAATTTTTCCATTTTAGAACCTTTTCTAACCCTGTAGTTATTTTCTCTGTCCAATTAATAGTGGCCATATCACCCGACCCAAATTTTATCCCCCAAACCATTATTTCAGAATTAGATATTTCAAATTCTCGTATGTGTTCCACAGCTTCTGTTATATTACTCAATTTATATCCTTTGCTCTTAGTACAATTTACTCTAGCTCCGGTTACATCAGAGTAATGTTGTATTATATCCAGAGCTTGCTCAACAGAGGCGCTATCTGGCAACAGAAGACTCGCATCATCTGCGTAAGCTATTGCCTTAACTATTGTATCTCCATTACTCAAAGTTATTCGCCTCAGAGTTATATCTTGATTAATTAATTTCAACAAAGGATCAATGCTAAATATATATAACAAAGAGCTGAGCGGGCAGCCTTGCCTAATACCCCTATTCATTTTAACTATCTGTCCCAAATGTCCATTAACTATAGGTGTAGCTGCAGCTGTTCTATACATACTAGTTATCCGTGCAATGAATTGCTGTGGTATACCGTAATGCTTTAAGACTTCTGTTAAGTAAATATGGGACACTTTGTCAAAAGGTTGTTCCTGGTCCAGTGCAAGTAGAAATCCCTTAATTTTTCCACTATTTCCTAAGTTCACTATTTCCCTTAATAATAAGTTGTCCTGAATTCCTCTGTCTTTAATTGTACAAGTTTGACTCTGTTCTATCACAAAAGGGCTGACTTCACTAAGCCAGGTATTTAAAATTTTCATCAGCATTTTAATATCAGTGTTCATGACTGCAAGCGGTCTCCAATTTTGTAATAGTTCTCGGTCATTTTTTTTTATAAATAAAAATCTGCATAGCTAGTCCCATCTGAGGGGGTATATAAACTGTGTCTAGAATTGCATTAAAAACTACTATCAATATTTCTCTGATTTCTTTCCTGAAAGTTGTATAAAATTCTGTGGTTAAACCGGTTCTATGTGATAACAGCAACTGCCGAACGGCGAGCCACGTTATTGCGACGTCAGGGCGGTGAAAATATTTTCGCCACCCTGACATCCTTGGCACACGGAAGAACGGTGTTGGGACTTACTTATTTTGTGCTTGTGGGGGTTGTGCCTCCGCACCACCCTACTAAAGGATTCTCAACTCCAGGGGGTGCAAAGCAAAAACAAGTTTCAGGCCGGTCGCAACAAAATGCAGTAGCGCCTGGACCCAGACCCGAATCCAGTACCCCCTGCACTGCAACCAGACGCCAACCCCCGATGCCACGGCGCAGCTCGGCAGCTGACTTGCGGCGCCACCCCCTACATCCCCTCCGCTCCCTCCCAGCCCACACTTGCCGAGCTCGCTCTCCCTATAGCCTTATCAATTTCTTATAATGTAATAGGGGCTCTTAAATTATGTATAATACTGTTCGATATCTCTGGAACCTTTACTTGCTTAAGTATATTTTGTATCTGTGATATAGAAATGTCTGGTGCTGAATACAGAGACCTCATTATAGGACACTACTGTGTTCATAATTTCTTCTTGTGTTTTAACTGATTTTCCCTCCATAGTTTTTAAACTACTCATATTTTTATGTTCCACCCTCGTTTTGCAACTTTCAGATATATCTCCTGAGGTAATTTTACCTGGGGTACTAATTCGATGTTCATGCAGTAAGGAAGCTGCTCTAGAATACTGCAATTCTTCTATACTTTCTTTGATGTTTTTTATTTGTTCTGTAAATACTCCATATCCCTTATTAGCTAGGGTATAGATTTTGTAAAGCTGGGCCCTCAAAGTTAGATAAGATTTATACTGCTGTGTGTATTTCTCTTCAGCCATCAATATGAATTTCTGTATAACCTCTTTTTATGTATCCACCCACCATCTCCCTAAATCATCTTCTAAACATGCTATCGACTGTCTGGCTTGCAGCAAATCTTGTATCTGTTCCTTACAGCTTTGATCTTGTAACAAGGTATGAGATAAGCAATAATCCATGGCAGGGTGTGGGTTATGCTGGGATTTACTCATGCCTAGTGTGGTTTGGTCACGAGGCCGCAGGCCAAGTGACCAAATCCATGCCAGGCGTGAGTAAATCCCAGCATAACCCACATCCTGGAGTGGATTATTGCAATTATACCATGGGTATAAATTAAATTAAATAATAGTTTTAATATAGTAAGTTAAATAATAATTTATTGGAGTTTTTTGAAATATTGCAGAGATACTATCCCTCCACTGGTAATATAAACAAGTCCCTCCCATTCAAAAACAGCAGCATATGGACAGCTGAAAATTGGAAAACTATTAAAAGAAGTAAACCTGCTGCTGGTCACCTGCTCTAGTTTCCCCACCTGCAGGTTTACCAGAGAAAGAGAGCCCTGGCTATGACTGAAAGGTTTGGGAGAGAGAGACACTGTAGCACTTTAAAATGTTGGCCAGAATGAAAGTGCAGCTCTCTACCTGCTATGAGCAACGCTGCGCCCATACATTAATTTTTAAAATTGCGGTGCCAACCAGAGCAACTCCCACCGACACACAGCTGTCTCTGTTCTTGTATCAACCACAAATTGAACAGTACCTTTATGGAGATTTGACTGATGTGTACAGTCAGGAAGTGAGAGTCCAAGGATCGAAAGATGTTGACAGTTTTGCGGATAGCGCTGAAGGGGCACAGGAAGATCGCTCTCACTCTTCACGGACCCTGTTCAGCTGCTGACATATTTTAAGTCTCCTCTGAATGCTGAACTGGGCAAAGTCTTTCTTTATTAAAACCGAGGGCCACAATTTACAGAAATCTCGGCAAAAAGCAGAGCCGTTATAGTGGCCATGCGCCTATACATACGTATAGGTGCGTGCCCACTTTCATGGTTCTGCTTTTCAGCTGTGATTTCGGGGATGGTGGGAGGCGAGAACGAGCCTACGGTGGCAAACGTTCGTTTAGCAGGGATTCAAGATGGCGGTTTATAGATGCCAGCTACGGTTGTCGGATGACTTTTGGAGATGTGGCTGACTGGCACCTTTGCCATGGGTATTTCATAGGATTTACCATGGCAAAAAGGTGCCAGTCACAGTACAGGATTTTGTGTTTCTTTTTTTGACCATGGTATAATTTCCAATGACCTTTGCCCCTTGGGATTTCTTGGGTAGTAGAAATTTAGGTAAGTACCATTAAGTGTTCTGAATTCTCTATTGGAATAGTGTGGGTTTGTAAAATATGAAGAGACTGTGAAGCAAAAGTAAAATCTATCCTAGTAGCTACATTACTACTGTAATATGTATAACCACCAGTAGGGTAGATAGACCTGTAACAGTCTTTTATACCTCCTTTTTCTATTGTGGTGTTTAAAGCTCTCGAATCACAAAACTGTTTATTAGTTCTAGCTCCCCTGTCTTGTATGTCTTGGACACAATTGAAGTCCCCGGCCCACATGACCTGTCAAGATGTAAAAAGATAAGGTCTAATTATGTTAAATATATTAAATCTTTCCTTTTTCATTTGCGGGGCATACAAATTAATTAGTCTCCATGTAATGTCATGATACACAACATCTAGCAAAAGTGCTCTTCCTGGATACAGACCCAACACCCTTGTTACCATAAAATTATATCCTGTAAAAAGAATCCCAACCCCCTCACATACATTTTGCCCCACAGAGTAGAAGGAGGGCCCTCAACACCACAATTTACCAGCTGCTGAAATATCGCTATTAGAAGATAATCGTGTGTCCTGGAGAAAACAAATGTTCAGCTGTAGGTCCTTTATAAGAGAAAAAGTTACCACTCTTCTTCTGGGATTCTTAATGCTATTAACATTAAGCTCTGAAATCTTTAAATGCTGAAACATTTGCATAATGTTAAGAACAAAAAGGAAAAACAGACCCCACATCTTTATTATGTTTTAGCTTGTTCTAACCTACAACTTCTCCGAGCTCTCACTCCATAATTCTTAGGCTTGGCTCTAGCTGCTTGTACTTTTTCTTCTTCCAAGAGTTCATCTTCTGAATCTGCTGTAACCCCTTGTTGAGAGGAAAAAGTGGAGGAGGTCTCTGACTCTCCATCTGAGTCCTTTGGGTCTAAAGCCTCATATCGGTTTGTAAGTTTGATTGTCTGGGGAGAAACAGATGTTTTTGGTTGCTTTGCTTATGGATTAGATTGTTTTATCCCCCTTTTTTTTGTTTTAACCACCTATAACGCTGGTGGAGGCAAGTAATCTCTTTCTGTCTCAGGCCTAGAAATTTGAGCTGTGCGACCTCGGGGTAGTATGACTTTCAACTCTCTGTTCAAGTCTTATAGGCTCCCCAGCTAGGCCTTCAGTAGTCCTTTCTCCTCCTCAGGGGTGTTACTACCTTTGAGGTTTGTTCTTCAGGCTCTCCTTCTCTCCTCCCTTCAGTACCCTGGGTCTCAGCTCTGTGTTCATTCCGAAGTTGTTCTGCTGTTAGTTTTTGCTGCTTTTCCATGCTCATTTTTTGTGCTTTATTAATTATGTTGTCTTGAGCAGGGCGGTCTGATCTGTTATGAGTAACCCATTCACAGTTTTTATAGCCATGGCCTATCTCATCGCTAAGATTACATCTTAGTTCATTAGTACAGAGTGCACTGTTGTGGCCAGATTCCAAACACAAGCTGCATTTGATCTTATCGCAGGCATTGCTAAGATGAGACAGGGCTCCACACTTAAAACATGTTTTAGGTTGCCCCGCATAGAAGCAGTGATCTCTGTCTCATCCTAAAAAGAAAGAACTAGGCAAATGTTTAGGTCCATGAGGTCCCATTCTTAGTTTTACTCTGAACCTCCTCCCTCCAGTCCATATGTGTTCATCATCTAAGATAGGTGAGGGTTCTTTCAAAAGATCACTTTTCTGCTGTAATGGGAGGGCTTTAAGCCCGAGGTTCAATGGGCGGAGCAACAACGTCACTCCTCCATCGACCTCAAAAAGTCAATCATCATGGACTCTCTCAGGATTCGTTTTCATTGCTGCTGCTGGAGGCGCTGCTCCCCACCCTCTCTTTGGATTGCCGCATCATTTGCTCTTCCCCTTGTTTCGGAGCCTGCTTCGGGCAACCAGTTCATTTCTGTCTCCCCTCCCAGTGTTCCCTGTGCATCGCACATTTTGTCCTTCCCCAGCTCTGTGTCAGTCCCCTTCGTCTTGCTGGACCGCGAGCCTGCCTCTACCCACAGTCTCCATGCTCTTCTCTGCGGGCAGCTTCTGCTGCTCTGTCTTTGTTCCCTGCTCTGTTCCCGCCTCATCCGCTCCTGCTACTCGTACCTTTTTGGTCATGCATGGCTGCTTCAGCTCCTTCCCTTCTGGCTTTCCCTGCCCCTTTTCCTCAGATTCCGCTTTGTGCTCCCCATCCCTCGCATTATATTTTTTCCTCGCATTATGCTTTCCTTCATCTTCTGGGATGATGCTCAGCTGCTTTCCTGAGCTACCAGTTGGTTTCTGGAACCCTACATCTGCTGTCATCCAAAGAGGTCTCCGACTGCCGTACTATGCTGTATTAATGCCTCAGTTTGCTCTTCCCACTGATTCTTAGAGCGGCACTGTGATGGTATGCTCCTGACTCTCACTTACTTTAGAATTTCAGGTACTGTTTGCAGGTACGCATGCCTCCTACTATGGCTGACCAGGTTCCCTTTCTCAACCTTTCTGCCACTCTGAGTCTGGCTCTTTTGATCCTACAGGATGGCCATGCATGTCTGCAGTTCTTTGTTTCCACCTGCTTTCTGGAATTCAAGTCACCACTCATAGCCATCCCCAATGGGGTTTTCCTTGCAAACAGCATTGTGTCTTCAGCTAGCGGCTTGCTGTCCATTAATTTATTTCTATGAAAAAAAAAAAAGTTTTCCTCCTCCTGAGCTGCCAGGGATAGTCTTGCAGTATGCATGCTATTGCATGCCATCAAGTCGAATGAAGTGGCTGATTACTACTAGCAAACTCCGCACATAGGCAGCTGCGTGCGTATTTATCTTACATGTCTTGTATTTGATGTTACGTGGAAGCCTACGAGTATCCCACTTATTAATCCTTTAGTGTCCTTTAGTATTTTTCTGCTAATTTCTAGATAAGATAAAGAATCTTTAACTTTGTGTCACTAACGTTTGTTGGTAGTTGAGCAACCTGGTAGATCTGGTTATTCTCAAACAAGGTGAATCGAATATTGAGGTAGTGTGACTAGCTGAATTTGATCTCTGATTAGTTATTTAAATTATTGACTAGCACATGCTAGATGCCACTACCCTACTGTGAATCCAACAGGATACACACTATAAAACGAACCACACTGGTGAGTTTTCTTACACACCATTGATCTGCCTGAGAAGCTGTTAAAACTGTAAAACTGCAGCAGTTTTACTCGGCAGCCCTGACAAACTAAACATAACATTTGGGTCTCAAGCTTGCTTACTGAAATCATAGCAGCATGTGGTGTTTTGAGTTTTTGGCCAGCTAAAATCTCTAATACTGACTGGGCTGCCTGGCTGGCTTTTTATGCTGTCTTGGTGTTAGTGTTGGGATTCTCATCCAAATAAAAAAAAAAGTTTCATGCAGGTGCCCTGGCCTTTCTTTCGGTTCTCTAGCTCCTCTGCCTGTCTCCTCAACCCTCCTCGGCTCCAACCTGTGCATTCTTTTTGGCGCTTACTCTGCCTTCTAATTCAGTTGGCTGTCTTTAGCTTAGCATTCTCCGGTCCCCATTACCTCATCTCGACCTGCCCATCTATTTCAATCGCTAACTGCACTGTTGCCTTCCTCCTCCTCCTGTTGCCTCTGCCCTCCATTCCTCTTCCTATCCTCCTACCCTCGGTCATATGGTGTCCCGGTGCCTACGTCGGGGTTCGCATAGTTACCATTATCAGATAGCTTCCTCATCCTACCTAGTTTTCTGCGTACCAGCCTCCATGGTGCCTGACATCATGGATTCCCTCCACTCGTAGCTTCACTCCTCATCTTACGTCGACCAATTTCGCTCTTTGATCACTCAATCTCCTGAAGAAATATAAAAAAAAAAAAAAATGAGTAAACTTAAAGGGGCATGTCTCTAGCTGTATCTGAGCTTCTCTTTGATGGCTGTATTTGCTTTTTTTTTAGCATACCTCTCCACCTCTCAGCATTTCAGGTCATAGCACTGGCCTTTGAAACTCATAGCAAGGAGCCTGTATGTGTAGCACTTTCTCACTGTCTCTATTTTAGGTCTGCAGATGGTGGGCCCTATGTAAGTTCTTGCTCCGGACTGCTTCTATCTACTAGTTCCAGGATTTTATGGTTGTGTGTCCAGCAATAGCTCTACCATTATGAGCCATATTTGTAACACTGTGCAGAGCTTGGGTACATTTGTGCATGTAATTCATAGCGCAATGCAGCATTCATAGCAGTTGGGAGGCATGTTATTCAGTTCTGTACTCATGTGCTGCTCTTGTGTTCCCCCTTCTACAGTAATTCTTCAGTTCTGGGCGTCTCCACGCTGCCCGCGTGTTTTCCGTAGTCTTATTAATTTCTTCCAGTCTCTCTCCCGTGCCAGTTTCCTTCCTGATGTTTCTGCTCTGGGTGCATTTTTATTGCTACATACCTCTTTCTAGAGCCAGGACACACCCCATCTATTCCCATACCTCCCTTGCTGGCCTTCTGCACCCGTCTCTCCTCTCCAAACATTCTGCGACGTAGTATGGTTGATCTGCTCCAAACTCGATTGGCGTATTTCAGGTTTCAGCTGCTTCCCAGGGCCTTCCTAATGCTTCCTTTGCACTGCATTTCGGACCCATGAGGGTACACCCTTTCGGTCGCGGGGGACCCTCTCCTGCAAGTCTTCAGCATAACTCTTCCGCCGCCTCATCCGACTCATTCTCTTGCCACTATCTGTGTTTGGCTGCCTCACTCTGGCCTGCTTTCTATAATTCTTTGTCTACCTCTCATGACATCTCCCAAATCGTATCCGTCCTGTGGCTTCCCTCCTGTCATGGCTTCTATAGCTCCTCTTGCTATGGTCTTTTCTATTAGCTTGCTCTGCTCTTCACATCGTCGGGCCGTCTGTCGCTGACCCCATCTGACCCTCCATCAATTCAGGCCTATGTGCCACCTTATCCAGCTTACCCTCCTGCCCCTTTGCGGAGCCTTCCTCCTTCGCGGAGTCTACTTGCTCCATGTTGTCCGTCGTTGATCCCTTCGTATGTGCTCCTTCATCTCCTTTGCCCCTCAGCTCAGTGATGCCTGGCCTTGACCTGTTCATCTCATTCAATCCCTCTCTAGGTATGCCTTAGCCTAGTTTGCTGCCCAGTCTATGCTGTTTCCTTTCTCCGTCTGGCCATGCCTCTCCTGACTCATGTACCGCCTAATCTGACTCTTCTCCTTGCAGTTCTCCTCCTGTACCGGCTAGGTCCTAGGCTATCCTATTGCCCCTGTATCGTCCTTCGTCCCTTCATACCTCACTCTCCAGTACCTGCCTTCCTGGCATCTATCACTCTTACTACCTCATCCGTTCTTGTTCCCTTCCTCAGCCTAGCACTTATTCTTGTCTTGACAGTCATGGAATATTCCACTTTCAGCCTCCCTCCTCCTCGTATTTCGTCCGATTTTGACTTCTCTTGATCGCCGTTCTGTGCTTGCCCTCTGGATCGCTGACCCTCTGGTTCCTGATACACCTTCATAGCCTTGGTGTCTGTCTCCTTTCAGGGAGCATCATTGTTCGTATCGCTCCATAGAGCCTGATACCTTCATTCTTGTTCTTTCCTGTTCATTCCCATCTCCTCTTCTTCCAGTTCTGTACCGGTTCTTCAGGATTCAGCCATCATGGCTTCCCTCCGCTCTTCGATTCACTCATCATCATTCTTATCCAATTTTGCTCACTCCTCATCGTACCTTGTCCAGTTTTGATCCTTGATCGCTTCACTTGAGTTGCCTCTGTTTCCGGATTTCCTTCTTCACCTCGGAATCTACCTCCTTTCCAGGTGCCTGATTCCTTTACTTCCTTCGCGCCTGTTCATTTTCAGTTCTTTCCTGTATCTTCCTCTTCCAGTCCAGTTTCGGATTTCCATGCTTCTCTCCACTATTGGTATGCTCTTGATATTCCTTTTGTGTGTCCCTACCATAATTCCTATGCCACCTATCAACAGTGGCCATCCAGCCACATGTATCGAGTTCATAACTACAGTCATATCGAGTTCATAATCCAGCCATCGTTTACTCATCACTACCTCAAATCTTATCTATTTACATCACTTACCCTAACATTCAATTCTGTACTACCTTATTGACTACAACCTCAGGGTCTAATCGTTTACATCGTATAATCAAGCATGCCTCTTCAACCTCAGTGCCTGCTCACTTGCATCGTTCAATCAAGCACACCACTCCATCAAGCCAATCTGCAGTATTATTCATCTCCTCTTTTGCTCATCTGGAATATCCTCATAAGCTCATATAGATACCCACTGCTGCTCTGACTCATATGTGGATTTACTCCCATCCTTGCTCCCCGTTCTACTATCTCTCATCGAATACTTGAGCAGACCCTATCTAGGTATAGCAGGGTTTTAGTTTCATCGTTCCCTCGAGCATTCCATCATTGACTCTGATGCTACTCATCGACCACAACAACAGGACCTAATTGTTCACATTGCATAATCATGCCTTATCGACCTCAATATCTACGCCCTCGCCTAACTCAATCAGTCATACATATTATCAGATCTTAGGCAACCTCATCAACCTGCCTACCTCCTGCGGTGATCATCACTATCAGTATTCAGTTTGCCTCATGTTCGCATTCGATCTGTGTGCAGCCTCACGTTCTATCTTTGATCTGTGCTTTCTTTTAGGGATCTTCCATATTCCATTATCATCCTCACTATTCATATCCCCTAGTTACCGAATCCTTTCTTTTAAAAAATATACATCCTCAGCTAAAACATCGTCAGCCTGGAGGGAAGGCGACCTAGGCCTTGGATCCCCAGTGGTTTCCTCCTCAGAGGGGGTTTTCCTCTCCTCCGTGCCAATGGTCATAATATTAGTTAGAGTTAGTGATTTCTTCTCGTTAGTTAGTTAGGTTCAGCTGTTGGATGGAGGTGGATGGTGGCCTGGCTTTCCCCTCACTCATCAGGAAGTTAGCCCTTCTCTCCATAAAATTCATTCCTCATCCTCACCTCTTCGATGCTCGACATTTTTGGGTATTCTTTTTGGGCTTCTTCCTAACCTACCTTTAGCCGACGCATTCATTTCCGGCACCTGTGGGGAGGAACCCTCCTCTAGGGGTCCTTGCCTCATACCCCTACAGGGTGGTATATCCCACAGATAGAGAGGCGGAAAGCCACAAAAGTAATCAAGTTACTCAAGCATTATCACATATCTTATCCAGTTGCGTAAGCACATTGAATGGGAGAGCTTTAAGCCCGAGGTTCAGTGGGCAGAGCAACAACGTCACTCCTCCATCGACCTCAAAATGTCACTCATCATGGACTCTCCCAGGATTCGTTTGCATTACCCACCATCCACCCCTCCTCCTCCAGCAGCTTGTCTCTCTTACCCGTGAGCTTCTTCCTAACCAACCTTTAGCCGACACATTCATTTCCGGCACCTGTAGAGGGGGGGGAACCCACCTCTAGGGTTCCTTGCGTCGTACCCCTACAGGGTGGTCTATCCCATGGATAGAGAGGCAGAAAGCCACAAAAGTAATCAAATTACTCAAGCATTATCACATATCTTATCCAGTTGCGTAAGCACATTGAACCAATGTTTTATGTCATTCACATTAATACCTTCATTCTGAAACAGAATTGTGACTTGTTTGATGGCAGACTTTGTCAAAGGGATAGCCCTAAAAGGGAGCCATAAAGCAGTGTATTTTAGTTTTCATAAGAGGCCCAAAATCTGTCCAGGCCTACTGGGATTTTAAAACTGACATCGTATATGGTATCTCCAGGTGCATGTATAAGGGCATATATCTCATTAGAAAAGAAATGAATTGAATTTTTGGCAAGTGTTTTTCCCACATATATCCTATCTGGGGTGCTCTCCAGTCTTCCCAGATACTGTATGCGGCCCGCATTTTTTTGTTGGGCTGGCATAGCATTCTGAAAAACTTGTTCTCTGCGACAAAACTGTGCCCAAAGCTGTGGGGCTTGCAATGCCTCTTTTTGTGTTTTATTTTGTGGGGCTTCTTCTTCTACTCTATCACCCCACGCTAAAATCTGTTCCCTAGGACTCGTATCGCTGCCATCCATCCTAACTTCCCTGGGGGGTGGGGGTGGGGGTGGGGTGTTAGGCCTCACATCCTCCAAGTGTAAGTCCAAATCAGAATCAGTACAAAACATTTTTGCATCTGTTGCTGTTGCTTTTCCTCCTAGGTCTTTGTTTTTATTTCTTATGTTATAGTCTGGGTCAGCTTGCCATACACAACTTTTATTTTGCTTCCAACCAGCCCCTTTAAGTGCTTTATCTACTGACCAAGAAACGTTATCTTGTAGACTTTTTCTTCTTCCTTCCCTAAAAAATCCTGTTTAGGGCTCTCTTCCCCTGCGTTTATACTGTCTGTTTCATTGGTTAAAGGAGTTTGCTTTCCTTTTTCTCCTGTATGCATTTCAGTATTTAAACTGTTGTTATCCCCCTGTTTTTTATTTTGCATATTAATAGTATTTTCACTTATTGTAGTGCTTGTTGTTTTAGACCTGGTTCATCGTGTAGTTCCATTCCTGGGGTTGAGTCTGTACCGCTACTGGATTTGACACTGGGCGTTGGTCGCTATTCAGTCGGCTTGTTTGATGTGACTGCATCACAGTTTCCAGCTGCCGAACTGACAGCTCCTTGCTGCACTGAGACTTTTCCACACAACGTTCAGCAATCTGAGGACCTGTACTTCGCTCCGATTTCTCTTCCAGTGCTTTTAAGAGGCATAGCAATCTCTTCCTTTGTTCTGGTAATAGTTTTTTTACCAGAATATCTTCCGTAAATACCTCTTCGCTATCGGACTGCATGTCAACTAGTAGCACTTCAGTGTCTCCTTCTAATGGTAGTTGTATCTCCTGAGCTGGACCTGCAGAAGCGGAGATCTGCTCTCCTGCAGGTACACCAGCAAACTGAACAAGTCCAGGATTGTCTTCCATGAGACAGCAGCACCCCCTACCTTCCACTGATTCTTCCATCACCCCTGCCACACCAGCACTTCCTCCTCCTCCTCCTCCTCTGTCCGGCTCTAAACTGGGCTCCTCCATTCCGCTCCCAGGAAGTCAAACCCCCTGCAGGCAGAGTAGGGGAATTTCCCTGGTGTCCTGGCCAAATTTCCTCAATTCACTAAAAATACCACCAACAGCTTAATCTGGTTCAATTTCAGGTGGTTACCATCTGTATCCCCCCCCTCCCCCCGGTTGCCCCTGAAAAAGGGACTTCGCCCAGTGGGCCCACCGGATCAACAAAATTCAATAAATAAATAATAAATCTTGTTCCAATACCCTCAATAGAGGGTCCAAACAAAAAATTTACAATAAAGGACTCATGGAACATCCTTGCTTCACCTCTCTTCGAACCTTCACTGAACGTGCGAAACACCCATTAACTAGGGGGAACTGCTGTAGCAGCTGCATAATTAGACATAATCCAGGCCACAAATTTCTGTGGAACTCCATAGGTCTGTAAAGTGTGCGACAAAAGCATATGAGAAATTTTATCAAACACTTTTTCTTGGTCCACAGTTAACACGTATCCATGCAAAATATCTTAATTGCCTAGTTCAACCTTTTCCCTTAACAATAATAAATTATCCGTAATAAATCTGTTTTTTACTGAACGTGTTTGGGATGGTATAATTAAGGTTGGTGCTAAGGTAGCTAATCTTGCAGTTAGAATTTTCATTAATATCTTCACATCTGTATTAAGTCAGCTTAAAGGTCTCCAAGTACTAATATCCTTTCCATCACCTTTCTTAAAAATAAATATCTGTATAGCGTTTCCCCAAATGAGCATCTAATGTATGATGTAACAAAATCCAATTGAAGATTACTTTTAAAATATATGTTAACTCAGTGATGTATTTTTTATAAAATTCTGTAGCCAGATATCCAGGCCTGGGGCAATACCATTTTTTAAAGCTTTCATAGCCTTTACTATTTCTGTCCTTTGGCTTGGTCCCAGCAAAGGTTCAGTAAGATCAGAAGTCACAGGCTGTATTGTTATAGAATGCAAATATTCCCCAATCTGTATAGGACACAGGGCAATTTCTGTGCAGTTTTTGGAGGTAGGTATCAGTAACCTTCAGGATTTTTTTTATTAGTATTAACTTCTTCCCCTGTATCTGTTTTCAAAGAATCCATTACTAGAAGAAATTTGGTCCTTACAGCTTTCAAAAATGTCCTCATGTACGGCTTTACCCGGTGTACATACCCTATGTTCCTGAAACAATGAGGTAGCCCTAGAATATTGTAAACTTTCCATCTCCTCCTTCAAATGCTTTATCTGTGCAGTAGTATAATCACGCTTTCCCTCATTACTTAGAGACATTCCCGTAGCCAACTGGGACCTTAAAGTTAGATATTTCTTATATTGCATAGTATGTGCCTGGGATGCCTGTTGCTGGAATACCTGTTTTATTTCTATTTTGGTATCGGCCCTCCAAGTACTTACATTATCCTCTAGACAGGCTAGAGTCTTTCTTGTTTGTAAAGTCTCCAGGACCACATCATGTATGACTGGATTATCCATTAAAGTACTATTTAATGTCCAGTAACCTTTACCAATAGGCTGCTTTTTCAGTAACCCTAATAAAATACTTAACACCGCATGGTCTGAGGTTTCAATAGGGTGTACTGTAGCCTCATGTAATTTAATATGTTTCGATGAAAAAATATAATCTATGTGGGTTGACAGATGTCCCTCCCGAAACATCTGTCCTACCCCAGAATTTAGCACCTTATAAGAATCCACTAGCCCAGCAGTCTTCAATATTTGTTTTAGACTGTTTGTATCACAGTAATCCTTAACCGTATTTTGACTTCTGTCATCATGATTAAGAGGGCAGTTAATATCCCCTCCCCATAAGGCATGTTTAGACATTAATAGGTAAGGTTTTACCATATTAAAAAGATCCACCCTGTCTTTTTCCCTCTGGGGAGCATATACATTTATCAATCTCCAGTACAATTATCATAAGTAAAATCTATTAATTAAGCTGTACCCAAAAAAATATCTATTACCCTGGTGATAATGAACCCTGTCCCCAGAAAAAGGATACCCAGCCCATCACAGGTCCTTTGTCCAAATGAGAATAAAGGGTCCCCAACACCACAACTTTTGTGCAGCAAGGATCAGGGATTTAGAGTTGAGGCGTGTATCCTGTAAAAGACAAATATCATAACTAGTCTTTCATGATGGACAAAGTCACTAATCGTCTTCTTGCAGCTTTTAAACTATGCATATTTAAAGTGGCCACATTCAGAGTGAAAGGAGAAGTAATTTTAAGAAAAGGATTTTATTTTATTTTCCTCATTTCTTCCTAGTGCTTCTACAAAGCTGGACTCCCAGCTTTGTCCCTTTGCAAACAGGGGGATCCTTCTTCTCTGAAGATTCCTCCGTGATCATTTGCTGAGAAGAAATTGTGGATGAAGATTCAGAATCTTCATCAGCATCTGACACTGTAGATTGATCTTGTAGAATCGAACATCTATTCAATACTCGTGGGGATGATTTTTTTGATGCTTTTGTTGGCTTAGATTTTGCACAGGCTACTATAAGAGGTTGCTTCTTTGTGGCCACAGGTTTTTTTTTTTTGGGGGTGGTATGACAACACTTTCAGGCCTCTGGTTCACCAGTCCTGCTTCAGCAGTTTGTGTCTCAGGATCTGGTGCAACTGTTTGTACTACAGACTCTGGGGGGACAGTGAATTTCCACCATAGTGCAATTTACATGTGATTGTGACAAGTGGGCCTCTGTTGTAGAAGTAGGGGTAGTTGTAGAAACAGGAGTGTTTGTACCTGAGCCCCCTTGATCATTATCAGCAGAAAATACATCCTGTGGACCTACGGTATTTGTTTCTGTGGACTGTGACCTAGCTTGCTGTTTCCTTGAGTGATCAATATCAGTTCTTTGGGCAGCTGTTATAATGTCATCTTGATCCTGCCTATCAGACCTGTTATGTGTAGCCCAGGGACAAGTTCTGTAGGTATGACCACTATCCTCACAAAGGTTACATTTCATTTCTTCAGTGCACTCTTGGCCCACATGTCCAAACCCCAGGCATAGATTACATTTTAACTTGTCACAGGCAGAACTCAAATGCTGAAAAGAGCCACATTTAAAACATGTCTTCGGCTGGCCTGGGTAAAAATGGTGTCCTCTATCCGAGCCTAAGAACAAACTGCTGCGGAGGTGCTGAGCACTCGTTCTTGTCATTTTTAATTTTACTTTATATTTCCATCCCCTGTCCAGATATGTTTGGTGTCAAAAATAGGTTGGGGGGACCCATTACATCACATCTTTGTGAGAGCCAATGCGTAACATCATGTACTAATACACCCTCAATCCGAAATAGAATAATAATTGTTTTAAAAGCTGGTTTAGTGAAAATGGCAACCATAGCTCTGTGAATCGGAGTTTTTCATATTTAACTCAAAATCTGTCCACTCCTTGCGGACATTTAATACTAACATCAAAAATATTGTTCCCAGATATGTGTATTAAAGCATAGATTTCATTTAAAAAAAACTCATATGGTTCTTAATTAAAGTCCATTCAACATGCACCCTATCTGGTGTACTATTCAAACCCCCAATATATTGCATTCAAACTGCATTTTTCCTCTGAGCTGGTAGAGGATGTGTTTGGAAATGATCTTTGTTCCTGAAATTTGCCCATATTGTTTTAGCTTTATCAGCTGCTGACTGCATAGTTTCAGGCAGAGGCCTTTCTTATCCATCTGTTCTCTCCACATTTGTTCTCTAACATTGTGGCTAGTGTTCTCCATTTCACCCTCATCCATATTAGTAGCCAAAAGTGCAGCACTCACTCTGGGAGGGGAATTAACAACGTCCTCGGAGTGCAGTGCTAAGTCAAAATCGTCTGCAAAAGTTTGAGTCTCAAAAGCGGGTTTCAGAACGCTAGATACTTGATTCTTAGAGGAAGGGGGAGCTTCAACATTTACCTGGGAGCCAATTTCTGTCCCTCGAGAAGAGGTTCCTGGTATCGGTAATATGGTGGGATCTGGAACCCATTGCCCCTTTGCAGTTTGTTTCCATTCTGCACTTTTCAATGAGTTCTCAAGTGACCACGCAGTTTTTTTCCCACCAGTGCTTGCCATTTTATGAGCTGAGCTAGAGCACCATTTTCTTAAAAAAGGTCTGGTGCTTGGCATTTGTACTGCAGTAAAAGACGTAGAACTTATCTATTCCGTAGGCAAATCCCCTGAGGTAGGGGGTAAGTTGTTTGTATGACTGTCATTCATAGTGCTTAGATCCATACTTTACGAGCATTCCAGTGGGTCCTCTTGAACTGCATCAGACACCAGCTGATTGTGCGATTGACAGCCGGGCGGGTCCCCGTTTGATACTCCTGTGTCATTCAGTGATTCAGTCTCCCGGCTGTCAGACTGCTGTTCCAGAAGCAGTTCTGGGGAGCATTCCTGTCTAGGAACTTTAGCTTCCAGTGCAACCTGAACAGAAGGTTCTGTGCTTGTAGAAGCCATCAGTGCAATGACCATTTCTCACTTGTGCTTCAACAAAGTTTTAAGCCACTCTTCCTCAGTTTTACCATGAAAGATATTTTCAGGTAATGCAACTGTCTCAATAACAGCTTCTATATGGCCAGGTTCAGATAATTTTTCCTTCTGTTCCTTTGTAGCAGCGATCTCCTCCGCTAGACCTGCAGGGTGGGAGATCAACATCCCGGCAGGTACACCAGCATCCACCTTCTCCACATAATCGTCCACCATCTTGGATGTGTGGCGCCCCCTACCAGTAAATTTTTTTTTACTTTATATTTTGCCTTCTCCCCTGCACTGGAACCCCGCTTCGTCGGGAGAGATGCTCAAGTGCCACCCTAGCAAAGCCTCCTTACCTGGTTCTCTGGCGGACCCCATGGAGTGCAGTACAGGCCTCCCAGGCGGTATGAGGTGGGGCCAGAACACCCCGATGCTTCTTGTTTTGTTGGGTCCCCATCAGTCCAGGTAGGAGGGAACCATTAGGGTCTACAGTGGTGCTTCTTCCCCTCGGCGTTCCGGTGCTGTTTTTCCGGTGATCTGTGGGTGTCGCGTGAGCCCCTGACGTCAAGGCGCATAGTGCTGATGTCCGCGATGTCCTCCTCCTTTTTTTTTCCTTGTCTCTGCGCATGCTGTGCTTCATACCTCCGCCTGGGGTCAGTCTTGCACCGGGACCATGTCCCCCCTCCCTCCCTGGAGAAGGTGAGCTGTTGTGAGGACGTTCAAGCCTTCTCCTCCTGGCCGGCCCTCCAGCTCCCGGGCTCGTTCCCGAACCGGGTCGCTGGCGTCATAATGACAGTCCAGCTGCTGCTACTGAATGGCAGCTTGACTAAGGAAATTTTATTACAATAACTCCATTACATACATCACAAGTATTTTCCAATCATAAATCCGTCACCATACCCCCACACTGTGACTCTATCACCACACTCCTTCCCTTAAACTCACATAATACTCCTTAAAATTGTTTCTATTTCTTAATTATTTATCCATATTTTACAATGAAAGAAAAAACCCTCCACCACACCAACACCTGTGCCCTTGGGTGAACATTCAAGTCACCCCGATACACTTCTCATATGGCATTTTCACAGTGTAAACAGAATGTTTGATATGTCATAATTTTCTGCTGGAACAAAAATTGGCATCTACTCTGCCATAAATAAAATTTAATACATGCAAAGAGAACTCGTATAGTGCTTGGCTCATACCTTGTCAGTAGCTGGGGAAAGTCACCCAACAATATCATATTATACGTCACCTTCCTCAACCATGGCATCTTCCATGTGACTGCTAGGTATTTCAATGCTTCTATAGAATATGAACATTCTGTTAAAAAATGCTCCTGGCTTTCTAGTTGATTTTCACATTCTGGATATAAACAGTTTCTTTCCTCTATTGCCTTGTGTTTATGATTATCCCTTATGCTAATTCTCCCATGAGCACACAACCACTGGACATCCCACATCCTAGTTGGTATTCTTGGGTCTGTTATCTGTTTAATTATCTCCAATTGCATTCCTGCCCGACATTGTTTAAATTCTGGTTCCTCCGGCCCAAGGCTTATTACCACCTCTTGATACAAACCTTTCTGAGTTTTCTGTAAAATCATTTGCTTAGTAACCTTCCATTTAAACATTTTTTGAAATGAACATTTTAAGATATTCCGGTACTGATTTCCCTCCTGTCAATCTGACCATCTGGTTTTCCCACAAAAGTAAAATATCCTTAATATTTTGGGCTACCCAAATCATTGCCAGATTCTGTTTGCTCAGAAACAAGTTTTTCACATTTACAGCCCAAAACATGCAATGAAAAAAACTACCGGATTTATCATTCCACCCCCCTCCCACACCACCTTTCTTTATTGGTATATACGTTAACTACCTTATCAGGGGGTTAAGCCGGCTTCCCCAAAAAAGCTGGAAAAATACTCTCATTATTCTTGCTTCTAAACATACTAGAAGAGGGAACACTGCGCTCACATACAGAAATATGGGGATCAAAAACTGCTTTATGACATACACCCTTTTTTGTTTTGACATCTTCCACCCCTTCCATTTAGCCACTTTCCATTCTCCTAACTGTAAAGATTTTTCCCAATTAAATTTATCCATGTCTCCAGGCCCATAATGTACCCCCAGAATTTTAATTGGTGTAGTCATAACCTCTTGTTGATCATATACCCTTCCTCTTAGTACCATGGCTTTGCTTTTCTGCAGATTTAGACTGGCCCCTGATACCATTCCATATTCCTCCATTTCCCGGAGGATATGTCCCACCCCTTCTTCACGCTTAACCATTACACATACATCATCCACGTATGCTGTTATTTTTATTTCTGACCTCTCCGTTAACCCCATTATTCCCTGTATATCCTGATTGAGCACAATCTTTCTAATAAAAGGGTCTAAAACAAATAAATACAATAACGGACTCAATGGGCATCACTGCCTCACCCCTTTCCTAATTGTAAAACGATTTCCTTGTGGACCTGCTATATTTGACATTATAACTGCATTTGTTTACAGTACTTGAATCCATGCTCTCAATCTTGGAGGTACTCCATATACTTCTAGTGTTTTAAACAAAAACTCGTGACTCATTCTATCAAAGGCCTTCTGTTGATCCAGTGGTAATAAGAACCCTGCTACTCTTTGTGCCTCACAATAATTAATGACATCTCTTATAATGCACATATTTTTTTGGATTTGTCTACCAGGTAAGGCACAAGTTTGCACTGGGTGGATGACCTCAGAAGCTACAATTTTCAATGGATTTTGTAAAATAAAAGCCAACATTTTAAAATCTGCATTTAACAAGCAGATTGGTCTCCAATTTCCTATACTTTCTCTGTCTCCCGATTTAAACAGGTACATTACTAAACCTGTGGTAAATTCGTTTGGCAATGTTTCTTTTGTTAAAAAATATCTAAAGACCTTCCCCAAAATAACTGCCATAATATCTGGAAATAATCTATACCATTTATTTGGGTTCCCATCTGCCCCTGGAGCCATATTTAATTTCAAAGCCTTTCTTGCTTGTTATATTTCTGCCTCTTGTATCTCTGTTTCCTCTGAATCCTTAAATTGTTTCTCTAGATCCAAGCCCTGCAACCTCTCTAAATATGCTCCCATTCTATTCAAGTCCAGTTTTTCATTTTGTGAAAAATCATATAATTGTTTTTCCACTATTGGTAATATACCCTGTATTCCCTCATGCCTCCTCCCCTCCTCATCCCATAATGCTGAGAACTGTACTGTCTCTATTCTTTCCTTACAGGCCTCACATGGGTCACTAATAGGTGCTCTTGGTTTCCCATAGCTAAGTTCTGCCTGCAGAGAATTTGCCCTATTATGTTGCGCTTCTAACATATCTTGCTTCACCTTCCTGATTTGTTCCCCAGGTCTGTTTTTTGTTCATAAGAAGTAGTTAGTAACTTATATAACTGCGTCCTTAGTGTAATGTGGTTCCATGTCAATTGCGCGCAAAACATTTCGGCGTGGTCAGTTACCACGCGGATATTTCAGCGAGATCTTTTTCAGCGTTTAATGATTACAGCGCTAGACATTTCAGCACCTCTTTTGCCGTGCTCATGGCTCTCTAGTCTGTCTCTGTAGCTACCGTTCTCTGTCCCTCTCCCCGGAGCTTTATCCTTTATTTGCCATGACAGCCCAGATGAAATTTAACACTTCCAGTCCCTGCAGCAGCCAGCTAACATCTTCCTGTGTGATCAGAACACTTCACAGTACTCAGCAACAAGAAATAGACATACATTAACAGTAAAACGGATATTTCCAGTAAAATACAAGCTTTGAAATTGGATCGTTCCAGAAGAGTGGGGCTGTCACCAAGAATACCCTCGCACCAGATAGCTTCAAACATGATCTCAGGACAGCCAGAATCAATCCCTTGGAGGAGCACAGTGAGCAGCAGAGAGTATGCCAAACCAAGTGAACCACCTAATTTGTGGCACGCTGCCACCCTGTAGTGTGCTTTCACTTCAATGCTGCCGCGTACCCCAGCTGCGCTAAAATCTTAAGACAAGAGCCCCCTGACCGGGTGCGCTCCCCCGTGGTGCAGCTTTCACCACCCACATCGCCCTCGGCTGCTGCAAGAAATCTTAAGGTACGGTCCTTTTAAAGAAGCCAGAGAATTTTTTAATTTTGGCGCCCACAAACCTCCACTCGGCAAATGGCCGCTTTTCGAGGAGATCTGCACTTGACTGGCCCCCTGAAACAAGCCAAAAGACTTTAGCTTGCTCTACTATTTTCTGGCATGTGACAACTTCTACTGTTTAAACTGTGATTTAGACTGTGATTTAATTTAATTTAATTTTAAATTCTGGCTAGCAAGAACTTCTCCAGTCAGTTTAAACTGTGTCTTAGACTGTGTTTTAATTTTACTTGTGAACTGCTTTGTTTGCATAGCAGACCACATTGCCCCTCTGCAGTTAGTTTGTTATCCCCTTTTCACTATAATTAGAAAACAATGCGCTGTATTTGTTGTGCTCTTAATTGCTCTGTTAGCGGTAATGTTTTTCGCTATGTTTGATGCGCTGAAATGCTTGCGCTTAAACGTTCGCACGAATTGATGTGATACCGTGTAATGTACCTTAAATTTTTCTCATTTATTTTTGCCTTCCCAAATTTCTGATACCATTCCCTGATATCTGCTTTTGTGTCCAGCCACCACCTCCCTAGATCCTCATATTGTGTTAACACTGATGTTCTATAGATTAAAATATCTAACATACACTTTTGTGCTTCAGGCAATGTAATCATGTCCGTATTTAATCTCCATCTGTTCTGCCTCAGTACCTCCGTTATTGGTTTTACCCTTGAAAAATCACTAAATGATCTGAGAGCTCCAGTGGTATGGCTCTTGTCATTTGGATTTGGATGTGCTTGGATACAACAATGTAATCTATTTTTGATGTTAAAGCCCCTTTAACAAATGTATAATTAAACTTTGGATGTGCCTCCTTACTACAATCTACCAGGCTAGCGTGCTCAATGCATGTGTTTAGTTCATTTGTATCACAATAAATTTTTTTACCTTGTGCCTTCCTTGCAGTGACATCCAGGGAGCAGTTAAAATCCCCTACTAAGTACATGTCTCTTGCAGTAGCTAAAAATGGTTTAATCTCATCCAGCAGTTGTACTCTCCCTGCTTTCGTCTGCGGGCTGTACACCACAAGAAACCTGCTTGACCTGCCTTTCCAGATCCCATCCAGAATTAAAACTCTCCCCAATACAAAGTCTATTATGTTCTGGAACTTAAAACCAGACCCAGTAAATAATATACCCACCCCATCCGCCCTATCTTTCCCAAATGACGGTCCCCAGAGCCATTCCTTAGTAGCCAGAGCACTTAATCTTTCACTGGAAAACCATGTTTCTTGTAAAAAACATACATCAGTATTCATATCATGCAAGTACGTTAGTACTGTTCTTCTTTTGTTATTATTTACTATACTATGCACATTTAAGGATATGATGGAAGACACAGTCATGCTTAGTTATTCATCCATCCACCATTCAAAGTCATGCCTTTTTTTTCTTTTTCCCTTCTCTTTTCTCCTGAATTTCCCTTTCAGTCTCAGGGGGTAAGGAGTGCAAGGAGGAAGTGTCAGAGTCTAGATCTCCCAGCTCCATTGACCCCCCCCCCACTAGAGGACCCCAAAACATCATACGGATTATCCATGTCAATTTCCACCGAAGTATCTTTTTGCAGTCT
Source organism: Neoceratodus forsteri (assembly GCA_016271365.2). Lineage (NCBI taxonomy): Eukaryota > Metazoa > Chordata > Ceratodontiformes > Ceratodontidae > Neoceratodus > Neoceratodus forsteri. Next base: position 515,720,410 of record CM028135.1, on the reverse strand, counting down.
TAGGCTCCGTCTCCTAGGGAACGGAGTTTTCCACTCAGGGGAAGATGGTTTTCTGTTCTGCTCCTTATTTTTATCCAGTATGTTTTCATGAGGCTCTCAGGCCTGATCCCCAGCCATTGTGCCTACCTTGCTACTTCCCGGCTCCTCCCTTTGTTGAGCGGTGGACTTGTTTGGGCCTTGTACATCAGTTGGTACTGGAGACTCTAAATCTGCCTGGGTAGTCTCCACTGCCATGCTCCTTTCTTCTGTAGGTGGCTCTGTACTGCTTGCTGCCCCTTTAGTTGCGGGAGAGCGAGGGGGATTTTCATTTGGGGTGTGATGAGGGGGTGCATTTGCCATTTGTTGAGCCTTTTTTATGATGTCATCCTGGTTTATATTTCTGGCTTTATTATGTGCAGCTCATGGGCAGTTTTGAAATATGTGGCCAAAATCATCACAAAGATTGCACCTTGCAAGGTTAGCACACTGCATGCTAACTTGACCCATTTCATTGCACATGCCACATCTCACTTTATCACATACGCTTGCTAAGTGTGATCTGTCCCCACATTTATGACTTGCCTCTGGCTGCCCCGCATAGAACAGTTCTCCTCTGTCCCTTCCGATGAAAAAACTGTTAGGCAAATGCGTTGTCCCCTCCGCCTCCTGTCTCAATTTTACTCTGAATTTCCATGCCCCAGTCCAGAAATATTCCTCGTCTATAACAGCTTCAGGGGCACTCAAGACCTCGCATCTGTGTTGTAACCAGTGAACAGTGTTGCTTACATGTACCCCCCTCATTACGGAACATGACTGTGATAAATTTTATTGTGGGTCTTGTCAGTGGTATGCATATAAAAGGCGTCCAAAGGGGTGAAAATTTTAGTTGGTTGTATTTTGTCTAAAATCTGTCCAGAGCATGGGGAGATCTAAAACTTATGTTGAATGACTCCTCCCCTGATATGTGGATTAAGGCATAAACCTCAGAAACTAAAAAAACGCACTGAATCTTTTAACAATTTTTTCTCCCACATAGACCCTGTCTGGAGTATGATCCAATCCTCCCCTGTACCTTATTCGTACTGCATTTCTTCTGGGAGCTGGTGCTGCAGATGAAAAAAGATCTGCAAATCTTGGTTGTTGAGGCCTACGGGGGGGGGCCTCTTGGTAACTCTTCTGTGTTTTCATCCGGGGGATTCTGCAGGTTCTGGGGATCTGTGGGCCTATATTGAGTAGTATTATTATTATTCTCCTGACCTTGATTCCCCTGGTCTCGGTCCTGAGGGTTCTCTCCAGGATTCATATCCATTTCTGCCTGAGCCCCACCTCTTATCTCTTTTCCCCTCCCAATTTTCTTTCTCCTTGTTGGCCTGTGTCATCGTATTTTTTTCTGCATTTTTGTCTGTAGCCCCTTGTCCCCCATTTTTCTGACTTGTACCTTCTTTTACCACTTCTTCCCTCTTGGCCTGTTCACTCGTGATTTGCCTTAACCCATTTTTTAACTCATTTGTTAAGTCCTGTACCTGGGATGCCTGTCGGGTAACAGGGTCCTTCTCCACTCTCCTTTGGTTTCCCTCCTCTCTGTTTACCTCCAGAAACGTTGTGTCTGTATCAGGGATCCAACCGCCCGTTGGTGCTTTCTGCCACCCTGCTTCTTGCAGAACTTTTTCCGGGGACCACTGTTGTGTGCTAACGTGTGCATCCTTAACTCCAAAAGCCTGCCTGATGATTTCTTGTGCAGGTAAAAGCCTCACTGGTTCTTCTACGAGGCTCGATCGTCTGCTGTCCTCGGCACAACTTGTGCCTGCAATCGCATCCTCACTATTGCTCCCATCGTGCTGGTTCCCTCGCTTTTCTGGGGGTTTTCTTTTTGTGTATCTCTTTTCATCCTCAGCTAACAGCTGGAATAACACAGTTCTTCTCACATCCAGCTCTTTTTCCAGTTGTGTTCCTGCTGTCGTGATGTCCACCGGATTTGTTCCTAAAATGCTGCCATCCACTTTTTCTGATTCAATCTCCGCACGAGTCGTCTGACTCAAAATCCCTTTCACCTTCCTGGGCTCCACTCATATTTTCCTCATATTTCCCTGATGCTCTTCTGCTGGTTCAAAGGCCCAAAACCCGGCCTGCTTCTCCTTGCACTGCGCAGACTCTACAGAGCTCTCCATTCTTGCTCACAGGAAGTCTGTCCCCCTACTGAAAGAACAGTGGAATTTCCCCGGTGTCCTGGCCAAATTTCTCCCAATCACTAAAAATACCTCCAATAGCTTAATCTGGTTCAATTTCAGTTGGTTACCATCTGTATCTCTGTACCTCCCCCCCTGAAAAAGGGAATTCTAGTCTCAGTAGGCCTACCTGGTCAACAAAATTCAATAAATAAATAATAAATAAATATCTCTATGATGTATGGTCGAACATTGTTATGTGCCAAAATCTGTCATTTTACAGTTTTGTTATACCATTGATGTGAGGTAACTATGTTGTTAGCCCATCGATGGTATGTCACATTGATGGTATAACAACCAGAAATTATCTGCGCATGCGCATTTCCCGATCCACCAACCTTACTGAACAGGCCATGGCGGTTACAGCTGGACTCAGTTGATTGCTTCTTCATGAACGTAAGTCTGTCAAGCAGTCACCTTCGAAGCAAGCATCAGTATTTCTCACTGAATGCAAAGCGCTTTAGAGGATGAACAGTGGAATCAAATAATGGAAAAATCTCAAGGGAAAATAGTCCTCCAGTGTAAATTAATATGCAGAAGGCTCACAGTCAAAGATAAAGAAAATGTGAAGGATTTCCAGTTGTTTTACTGTGTGACAAATAATTGGTATGAAAACCATTGCTGATTGTTTCACACACTGATTTTGAACAGTAAGGTGTGTTAAGAAAAATGTCTCAATATTATGTGTGTCTTTCTCTTCTCCTCAGAAGTGTATGTATGTGTGTGTGTGTGTGTGTGTGTGTTGATTGTTTTTTTTTTGTATCGTCTATTTTAGAACCGACCTGTGAGGAACTCTCTCGGGCATCCTCCATTGCCCCCAGCTCTACCTCCATGCCTGAGAGGCCTTCATCTCCTGGCACCAACCCGGCGATACCCCCGGCTCTGAGCCTCCCGAGGTAGAGCCGCCCTATCAACCCAGGGTGCTCCATCTAGAATTAGGCAGGCCAGGCTGGGCTGTGCCCAGGAGAGGAGGGCGACTGGCAGTGGAGTGTGGCTGAGTGAGTGGAGGTGCTGTTGCCTATTCTACTTATAGGTTTCCCCAGGAGTGCGACGTGCATAGACATCCACGCACGGCTGCCCTGCTGACGTCTGCTGCACTCCCGCCCCAATGTTCTGGCTGGTGATCCTGCAGTACCCCCAGTCTCCTTCGGGGGTCGCGAGGACACCGAGCAGTCCCAGGATCCCTCCTCAGGGAGAGGAGAGCAGTCCTCCATATGCTCAGTCCTCTCCCTCCCCTGCCGACCCCCGGCTCCCCGAGTCTGTCTCTGAACCTGGGTCGCCGGCATGGCATGAGGTGTGGCGTCCAGCGCCTCAACCCTCAGCACCACCAGGCTGGCATGTGTGTGTTGATTTATGCAAGCAATAACACACAATAAGGTGTGGGTTATCCCCTGATAAGAGCACGCCCAGGTGTGTTATGAAGCACGAAGTGCGTGCGCCGAGTGCCTTATGCACCTGGGTGTGCTCTTATCAGGAGATAACCCACACCTTGGAGTGTGTTATTGCGCTTATAAAATGGGTTCCCCAAGTAAGTATTTAAGAAAAAAAATTAAATAAAAAGAGGGGAAACATTTTAATAATTTGAGGTTTTATTACCTGATAGTAAAATTGTCCCTCTATTGAGGTACTTTCTGTACTGTGTGATGTCCACTGCATGCCCCCCCGCCACGACACACACACACACACACACACACACACACACAGATACTGGTCAGGATGTCACCTCTCTTTGCATACACTTTTAATTCCTCATTGTCTTCCCCATCTACACATAGTGTTAATCCCCTACTGTTGTCGCTGTTTCCACATAGTGCTAATCTCGCACTGCCGAATTGAGCGGCTGCTTTGATTAAGAGTAGGTAGAGGGCCTTCGTTTTTATGTGTGCTCACAAGTGTGTCCCTTCATGAAGATACAGTTTGTTATTATTTTTTTTTTATATAATTTTTCTTTGGTGTTTGGTTTAATGTTGCTGTTAGTGGCTTGGCTGACCTGCAATGAGCATATCCCATACCGGCCGCCATATAGAGTTGTTTCCAGGTTGGCGTTTTTTTTTTACATTTCTTTTCCTGTGTGGTGCCAATTTATTTTCCTGTGTGGTGCCATCCTGCTTGAATGGCGAGTGTGTCCCTTGAGCTGTGGAAAATAGATGTTGAAGACTGCAGGGGATGGGGAAAGAGACTGGAGGCAGCATGTGGTGAAAGTGAAAGCCGTCTGCACTGAGCGGTTCCCGTTTCAACGGTCGCGGTGCCACTGAGGTATTTATGTTTCTGTTTAACATGGGGAAAAAAACATTCTGGATGAATTTATTAAAATTATTTTTTCATGTACTTTGTGCTTACAGAGAAAGATAGGTTATGTGTTGCTTTATGTCTGCTGTTATAGCAGTGGGGCATTTCGTGGTGGTGCCCGTTGTGTGCCTGCTTTTTAGAATACTTTGCAGCTGTGATAGGTTAATGATTTCTCCTTGTTGTTAGGTCACCCAGGGGAGAAAAGTGCCGGTTGGCATAAATACACACTGATAAGGACACAGCTCAGAGGTTCTTTCAGCCAATGAAATTAAGCCATTTTCTTTACCCATTCTATAATTATTTCATTTATTTTATTTCAGACTTGAAACCTCATCATGAGTATAGTCAGATACAGTAAATAAATGCATGGGTTCCTGTGAACAACACATACAGAATAGTTGATGGGAAACATGCACTACAGGACTGTGAGGGGAATTTGATGACATCGCAACCCCCTCTTCTAGTTTGGTGTCATAAGAAACCTAAATAAAATTACAGTTCAGTTGTTCCCCCCATCACTGTTTTTATAGTGTACTGTGAAAGCAAAACAAATGTTAAACATTATTTAAATTAACTTTTTTGCACATCAATCAATGAGGGGGAAAACAGTCTAGCTTTTAAAGCCAACCATAACACAATAAAATTACCTGCAATAAAACACAGCAAAAATGCAGGGTTTAAATGTATGCTGTTTGAAATTTGTGGAATGCTGTGGACCACTCAGCAACTGCCTGCTGTATGACTTTTAAGCAGTAAGACACATCGGGGCATTGGCTGTGCTGATTTTACCACACGCTCAGGGGTATAGTAAGGCACGAGGGTGTAGGCTGAGTGTTTTCAGCCCCTGGAAGTGTAGAACCAGCACAACCAACACCCCGATGTGTCTTATTGCACATATAAAATGGGTCCATAGGCAATTTTTTTTTAAAGTACACTCTAAAAGTTTTAAATGCCACAATAATTTTAATAAAATATTGATAAAAAATGGAAAATAGTTGCTCCATAGATGTTTTTCACCTTTCAGTCATCTGTCTTTCTACACATTAGTAATAATAATAAACCTTTATTTATTAAGCGCCTTTCAAGTACTAAGGCGCTGTACAATGTTAAAAACAGATTCTGTAAAATATTGCAATTTAAATAAACCATTAATAAAATCATAACAGTTCCTGAAATGCCTGACTCCATAAAAAAGTCTTAAGTGCCTGTTTAAAACTCCCCATGGTCATGCAGTCCCGACGCTGACTGGGCAGATAATTCCAGAGGGTAGAGGCCACAAACACAAAAGCACGGGCCCCAGAAGATTTCAAAACAACCCTCAGAATCTCCAGCAACCCCTCATCAGCTGAGCAGAGCTGTCGCACAGGGGTGTAGGGAACCAGAAGCTCTTTCAAGTAGTCGGGACCAAGTCCATGTAGGGCTTTGTAGGTCAATAGGCCTACCTTAAAGGTGATCCGCCACTGAATCGGCAACCAGTGCAGATCGTGCAGCACAGGGGTGATATGCAAACTCCTCGACACCCCTGTCAACAAACAAGCAGCAGCGTCCGGCACTAGCTGCAAGCGGCGAATATCAACCGATGGAAGCCCCAAGTAAAGGGAGTTGCAGTAGTCAAGGCGAGAAGTCACAAAGGTGTGGACCAATACAGGCAGATCGCTGGACAGAACAAGGTGTTTGACCCTGGCAATGTTCCTAAGATGGTAAAAGGCTGACTTAATGACTGCCGACACCTGATTGCGAAGGGTCGGCCCATCATCAAGCACCACTCCCAGGTCGCGCACCCGTTCTAAGGAAAGGAGCTGAGCGCCCCCCAGAAATAATCCAGAGGGCTGATCAGTCCTCAACCCCTCTATCCTGCGACCTGGGTCCACAACCATAACTTCAGTCTTTCCCGCGTTCAACTTTAACCAGCTCAAATTCATCCAGTCTTGGATTTCAGCAAGACAGTTATTGAATACTGAGAGAGCACTATCCTGGTCGGGGCCAAAAGACAGGTAGAGCTGGGTATCATCAGTATAGCAGTGAAACCGCAGCCCATACAGTGTCTCCGAGGGGTAGCATATACACTGCAAACAACATGGGGGACAGCACCGAGCCCTGAGGTACCCCGCAAAACAGAGAGAAAGGATCAGAGGAAACCACCCCCGACACAACTCTCTGTGGTCTACCAGCTAGGAAAGATGAAAACCATCTGAGCACTGTACTTTACAGGCTACAGATGGACCTCAGGCGCTCGAGCAGCACTCTGTGGTCTACAGTGTCGAAGGCTGAAGAGAGATCAAAGAGTACCAGAATGGAACGGTTTCTCCAATCTCTCGCAATCAGGAGATCATTGAGCACCCGAACCAGAGCAGTCTCAGTACTGTGCCTCTTACGAAAACCTGACTGGAGAGGTTCATAGACATTATGGATGGTCAAATGGTTCTCCAGCTGGTTTGCCACTACTTTCTCAATAACCTTACCTATCAAGGGAAGGTTCGAGATAGGTCTGTAGTTGGCAAAAATGTCCGGGTCCAACGAAGCCTTCTTCAGAAGAGGTGTCACCACCGCCTCTTTCAGGGAGCTTGGAAACTCACCCGATTCCACGGAGCACCGGACAATTTGAGCCAGAAACAGGCCAATGATCTCAAAACAACCCAAAATCGGGGAAGTTGAGCCTGGATCTAAACTACAGCACGTAGGGTGCATCCCCTGGACAATCCGTATAATATCCATAAACTCCAGCAGGTCAAAGGAACTCCAGGAAGTACGGGGAATAGTGACCAAACGCTGACTAACTGCATCCCCCATAGAGTGAGTCATGCGGGTCTCTGACCTGATGTCAGCCACCTTATTCGCAAAGAATTGAGTGAGCTCATCACACTCTTTTTATGAAAAAGCTCAACGGAGCTGCAGACAGGCTGGGTTGCACAACCTGTCCACAGTTCGGAAGAGCTGAGCCGGTCGGTTCTGAACAACGGCGATTTCCCTGGACAGGAACTCTGCCTTCTTACGGGAGATCACTGATTGGTAGAACTGGTAGTGCTCCACCAAACTAAGGTGGTCAACTTCCAGTGTGGATTTCTGCCAACGTCGTTCTAACCTTCGTCCCACACGTCCCAACTCCCTCAAAGACCCATCAAACCAATGGGCCCGAGGGCGGAGTGGGAGGGGATGAACATGGACAGGAGCTATCAAGTCCAGAGCTGAGGAAATGGCCTTATTATAGGCCAGAACCAATGACTCTGGACTAGGGCTGGCATCAGGAAACTCCAAGAGGTCAATCACTGCCGCCAGGTCATCAGGGCTCACATCCCGTAAAGGGTGGTAACTGACCATCTCCACAGGGGCAGACCTATGAAGGGGGGTGCAAAAATTGAACCTCATGGTGTAGTGATCGGACCAACTGACAGGTTCCACCCCCAAGTCAGAGGTCACAATCCCCAGGAGGAAAACCTAATCCAAAGAATGACCGTGAATATGGGTAGCTGAAGAAACAATCTGAGTGAAGCCCAGTGATGTCATCAACTGGAGGAAGTGCTGACCAAACGGCGAGAGTTCATCGATAACCCAGGCATTGAAGTCGCCCAGAACCATCAGTCTGGGCGAATCCAATACCGTAGCCAGCAGCGGCAGTCTGACACTTCCTGCAGGAATGAATTTCTCATCCCTGGGTGGGTGGTAGACGAGAGCTATCCTGCAGCCCACTCCAGCGACCACAGTACATTCAAAGGATTTGGCCTGCTCAACTGGTACACCAGTGAGGCCCAATTCGGTCTTAAAACAGACGCTAACCCCCCCCCCCACGGTTCAGTCTCGGGCGGTGTATCACTGAGTACCCGACTGGTGTTGCTGCCTCCAAAATGGGGCCAGCATTTTCATCCGGCCAGGTCTCGGTGATGTATGCCAGATCAGCTGTTCCAACCAAATCTGCAATAATTGTAGGTTTATTCTTAATGGATCTGGCATTGCATAACACCACCCGAGTTGGACGGGGTTCTTTGAGCCGTCCCAGCTAATTGCCCATCAAAAGAGATGGTGCCCTTGAGTATGGGGACTAGACATGGATTACCACGTTCCAGACTCCATTTCACCCCAGGGCGTTTTCTGGACCTAACCACCCCTATGCGAGAGGGCCACTCTTTCGACCTCCAATGTCCACACTCCCCACTACAACGGTCCCCATCCCTCCTACATACAATGCCCAACGCCCGACAGCGTTGATAAATAAAAAAAAGGTGGGGGTGTGTGAACGGGAGGAGGGCACAGAGAGAGGAGGACGACTAGCATAAGACCGGGGGGACCAACAGGCACATTCCACAAACTAATAACTACAACCAGAACCAAGGCACACAACAGGATCCTAGTTTTCTTGTAAATGACTACCCAAAAATAGTTACAGTATACCCAATAAAAACTCAAATTAAAACCCATAACAAATCACACACATTCTCCCTTACACAATCAATTCTAAAATAATAACCCTGTAACATTAGACACAAATGACAACACTTCCCCACCCTAGAACCCTCTCACAGCTCAGAGAAGGACAAATTTATATTAAACAAACACAAACAAACATCAGTAAACAAAGTAATAATAGTGCAGTCAAAAAAAATGCATGAAGGAATGACCAGCTGGTCCAAGTCCCGATGGTCCTCTCACTACCAGCAGGACTATTAAGAGAGTTCTCAGGAGCGCAATCCCTGGGCAAGCAGTAGAAATAATCTTTCCTTCTGTGATGATAACTGTTGAACCTTAGGCCACTGATGCTCTCACTGTCGAAACCCAAGGATATACTGATTATGGCACTCTCACTGCCAACAGCAAATAAACGTTAAACTTCTTCCGGAAAACAGACAAAAACAAGAATATTAAAACCCTTTCACTGCCCGAAGAATAAGATGAAGAGTCGAACCGTAGCCAGGGGAAGGGAAAAAGTCCAAGGAGGCCTCTTCAGGACCAGTCGGCTCTGCAGCTGGGGAGAGCTCCGAAATTCTGGCCCAGGGCTCATGGTTGAGCTGCGCTAGCTACCATGAGACCCACTATGTGTGTTTTTTCCCCCCATGGACTACAAGAATTCAAAACAGTGTAGAATGCCCCCCCCAACACACATTGAATGGTAACACAGAATACATGAATTCAAAACTCTGCAAAATTCCACTGCCATACACACATAGACACATAACACACACATATCTTAAGTGGAGCCAGAACCTCAGTTTAATATGTTGCAGGGTAAGGAGCAGGGAGTTCTCTGTCAAACTAGTAAGTAAAGGATAGGGATTTGTTTTTGGTTATCAAATAAACACCTGAAATGAAAACCCTGAATGGTTCTTGATTTTTAAATTTGCTTGTGTATGTAACTGTAAAGAACATTTAATTATTTACTTATTTTGTTTAATTTAATGGACTTTAATTGTTAGTGCCTAGTTAAAGGTTTTTATACACGAGTAAAGGTGGCAGCCATGCTTGTGATGAAAATCAGGAATGCATGAAGTAACTATAAAGTGGTGCATGAATTCTGTATGTGAGTTACCCAAATTTCAAATCCTAGTGCCTGAACTTGTTCAGACCTGTGCAGTTGTGGAGAATTAAGATATGGGTCTCAAAACTTGTTAAGACTGTCAGGAAGCAGTATTATTTCCAACACATTTTATAATTATATATACACTGCACATGGCCATGCACAACAGCACATACGTGCCACATGCAACACTTGATTAACAGCTGTAAACCATGCACAACAATGCTGCAGTCTCACTGAATTCTGTTAAAAAAATCCATCATGCACTATAAACAGTGTAACAGATACGAGATCATCAGTACAAGTCTGTCATGTGTGTGATCACTTTTTCCCAGAGATGAAGTGTGGCATCAAATTTAGTTAATACTATTGATATGACATCCAAGACTGAAAATACCATTGTTACGGAATCAGCTCCATGGTACTATGAGATGGAATGTTTGGACGGTTCTGTATACTACAAAAATTAGCAGCTAAGAAACCATGAGTTACAAAGCCTGTATTTCATCTTGGGATTCTTTTGACATCACAACCCATTCAAGACTTGTTATCATGGATTATGATGTCCACATATTACAAACATAGAAACGTCGACAATGAAAAACATCAAAGGTCCATCTAGTCTGCTTGGATTTTCCCTGTCTGCCCCAGGACCTATTGTCCATATGGGGTTTTATCCCTGTCAGTCCCCCTCAACTCCTGTCCCTACTGCTACCAGCCTGAGCAACTACCATGCCCTTCATTCTCTCCCAGCCATGCTTGAAACCAATTGCAGTCTTGGCATTCACCAGCTCCGCTGACAGACTGTTCCATGGCTTCACCACTCTTTCAGTAAAATAGAACTTCTTCACATCTCTTAACGAGCAGCTCCCTAGTAGCTGCTCCCCCCAACGTGAGCGATAACTAACCTGGCCAGGAGTGTGCTGTCAAAATCCTGCATCTTAATTCCCCTTCTGGAAAAAGTTATAGCCCTCGTAATGTTGGCGTTCACTATAGCTGAAAAAAAACAAGCCAACTTCCCAATTCCCAAACCACGCCAGCCCACGCAGCCCTGTTTTGTGATGTCACAAAACGAAGGCTCCGTGAGCGTGCCAAATTCACTTCTATAGGGGCAATATTCCTATACATTTTTATATCACTTATAGTTGCGATTTTCATAAATCAGAGCGATCTATCGACTAATAGGGACCCTATTAGTCATTCGATCTCTTTGATTTATGAAAATCACAACTATAAGTGATCTAAAATAACATTGAAATCTTGCCTATAGAAGTGAATGAGGCTAGCTCACGCGGCCTTCATTTTGTGACATCACCAAGGCACAAGAAATGAAATGAGCTAACATGAAACATGGTTTGGGAGATGGGAAGTCGACTTGTTTTTCAGCTACGATGAACACCGAGTGCGAGGGACTATATTTTTCGAAGAAGTAAACGAAATTGTTGACGGTGCCCTCTGGCCGTGAATATCAGCTCACGTGTGGTAACAGCTGTCCGCTAGAAGGCTGTTCTTTAAACCTTTCCTTTCAGTTTCCACTTGTGACCCTGCATTCTTGACTATATACTCGTGCTTAATAGTTCCATGCAGTTCACCTTGTTCAGTCCCCTAAGGAACTCAAAGATCTCTATCGTATCCTCCTTCTCTTGCCTGCTCTCCAGTGCGTACATGTTCAGTGCCTTGAGACGATCTTGATTAGATTTGCCCTGGTGGCCCTGAATCATCTTGGTCAGCCTGCATTGCAGTCTCCAGTCTGTCCCTGTCCTTCCTTAGGTGAAGACTCCCTGCTTTTCAATTTCACCTGGTTTATCACCACCCTCTGCTGTTTCTCCTTGGACCAGTTTCCTACCATCTATGTCCCTAACCACACCCAGGTTCTCCAGCTTCTTCAGCAGTCTTCTGTGCGGCACTGAATCAAAAATCTTGCTGAAATTGAAGTAGAGTAATTCCACAGCGTGACTCTTATCTGCTACCTTTATTACCTAGTCAAAGAAAACTATCAGGTTGATCTGATAAGACCTTTCTGCCACAAACCCACGCTGTTTACTGTCTTTTAGACCATTGCTCTCTAGGTAATCCACAAGGTCCTCTTTCATCAGTGACTCCATCAGTTTACCCACTATAGAGGTAAGGCTGACATGTATGTATTTCCCTGCTTTCTCTCTGCCCCACCCCACCCTCCCTTGTGTAGTGGGATATGTCCGCTGCCCTTCAGTCTTTTGAAGCTACCCCTGTTTGAATTGAGCTATTAAATAGCCATACTATGTGTTCAGCCAGTTCTGCAGCTAATTCCTTGAGCACTGTTGGGTGCATCCCATCTGGCCCTAGGGCTTTATCTAGTTTTAGGGTGTCAAGCCCCTTCTACAGCCTTTCTCTGGTAAATACTGACTTCCTCATTTCAAGAATGCTTCTGACAGCCGTCTTGATGCCACTTTCAAGCAGGGGCTCTCTGTCTTCCCTTGCAAAGACAGAACAGAAGTAATTGTTAAGGACAGCTTCTTTTTGTTCATCTTCCTCTAGTACCCCAACCCCCTTGTTTCTTCCTTAATATAGCTGAAGAATTGTTTTTACCACCCTCGACCCCCTCTGCAGTATGCAGCTCCATGTCTGTCTTTGCCTCCCTGAGTTGACAGTCCACTTTGCTTCCCTAGTTTTTATTTGGTACTCTCCTCGTTCATCCTCCCTCTCTTTTCTTCTATCTGGTGAAACCCTCACTGCTTCTCTGACCCCTTCTGAGAACCACATTGGTTTCTTGTACTGGTTTCATTTTGTAACAATTCTCATGCATGACTTTGTTGCCTTGAGAATGGTCTCCTTAATTGCCTTCCATTTTTCCTCTACACCTTCGATGCTGTCCACCCTGATCAGTTTGTCTGGATCAGCTCCTTTGTGCTTCTGAAATCTAGGACTTGAGTTTTTAATAGGGGCATTCCTTTTTTTTTTTTAATACTTTGTCCTTGGCTGAGGGAGATTGTGCCTTTGGTTCCCCCTTCCAGCCAGCCTTCACAGCCACTGCCTGGTCACGGCCAGAGCTCACCTCCCCACCGAAGCCCTTCCCAGACTGCATCACAACGGGTACTTACCCCACCACTGCGAAGACCTGGAGGGTGGGCCCAGGAGGGAGCTGACTTGGACACGTCCATCGGGGCAGCCGTCATGCTGCCAAAGGATTTTTCTTATTTATAGGTGGCCCCCCCCCCCAGCACTGGCGTGCAGTGGCATCAGTGATGCTGCAATGCACACTTTTGTATGTCACACGTCAGATGCCGCCAATGCTGTCCTTTTCTATCGGACCCTGAAGCTGCACAGCCCCCAACCACCTCAGCGGTCATTCCACCCACCTCCCTGGAGGAGGAAAGCTTTCCCTGGGATGCTCAGTCCTCCTTTTCCCGGCCAACCCCGGCGATCCGTGCTTGCTTCCGAACATAGGTCGCCGGCATAGCGGGAGATGTGGGGTCCAGCGCCTCAACCCTCAGCAACACTGGGCCAGCTAGTAGGGGCATTCTTGTCCCGAGGGGCAACCTGAACCAAATGGAGTTATGGTTGCTGGACCCCAGTGACTCCCCTTCCCTCACTCTATTCACCATCTCTAAGCTGGTGAGAACCAAATTGAGAATGGGCTCCGGGCTAGTGGGTGGTTAACCAGCTGCACCAGCAGGCAGTCCTGCAATGTATCCAGCAGAGCCTGACATCTAGTGCACCTGGTTGGTGGAATGTCCCAGTCAATATCCAGCAGGATCAGATAGCCCATCCCCACCACTTTCTCCTTCTACACTCCCCTTGCCAGCTCTTCTTAGAGCTCCCTATCTCTCGCTTCTGTTTTTTTCTGGTGGTTTATTGATCACCCTTACCTGTATTTTCTTGCCTTAGGGTGCTGTGAAGTGAACCCACAGTGACTCTGTTTTCCCCTTTGCTGTCTTTGATTTGTCCGACCTCTAGAGCCTCTGTGCTCTCCCTGATACATATCCCCCTTTGCTTTTCCCTCTATCCTATATAAACATTGTATAACCTGGGACTGATAAGTCCCAGTCATTATTTTCTGTGGCCCAAGTTTCTGTGATGTCTACGAGCTCTGCCTCAGTGTCTGCTGCTGTAATCTGCAGACTCCTGGCAGTAAGGCAGACCCCCTGCAACTAGCTTTGCATCCTCTTCTGCTTTTTTGTAATGCTACAGCTTCATTCCTTCCCATGCTCCTTACCTTCTTATTTTTCCTATTGCTTGCACACACTGAGAGCCTGCCCCACCTTTGCCTCTTCCACTGTTCCTTTTTAAACCTCAGCCTTATTTTAACCCAGTTTACTGCTTCCAGTGCCCAGTGTAGGGGGAGCACTAGCTAGGTTCCGCTCCTTCATTCCTTTTACAGTGGTTCCCCTAGCCTCAGTGTACCCCTCAGTCAGTTTAACTCTTTAATATAGAAGACAAACTTCTGCCCTACCGTGTTGGCCCCCTGTTTTGTCAGGTGAAGACCGTTTCTTTTGAAGATCTTCCTGTCCCAAATGTCCCTCCAGTCCCCCAAAAAGTGGTACCCTTTCTCCTGACACCATTCCTGTAACCACCCATTTAGTTCTGCTATCACTTCCTCCTCTCTATCTTTCCACCCCCCCCCCAACTCCACAGAAGGAGGACTGCAGAAAAGGCCAGGGTAGTATGTATTACTAGTGTCATTGGGCTTATTAGCATTATTAGTATTAGGCTTAGAATGCTTGCCTGTTCTTAACCTTGGGTATCCCAAGGCAGGTACATTATGATTAGGATTTGTTACTTTTTCATGTATTAGGCGAAACAAAAAAGTAATGAATAAAGGAGGCAGCAGTTTATGGGGGAGGATTGTCACTAGAGAAGTTAGGGAAGTTCCTTTTCCTCCACAGTGTCAGCTGAAGAGTCCCAAATGGGCAAAAAGAGCAGGACTTCCAGGTTGCCCATTGCCCTAAAAAATCTTCAGTTGGAGAATGTGCCTATGTCACTGAAGCAGGTGTATAGTCTTGGGTGGCCAGGCCACAGTGGAAACACAAAAAATTAAGCAACAGCACACTTACTTTGGAGAAGAGGAGGAGTACCACCAGCTAGAAATTTGCTACATATTTATTACTTAAAAATATTTGAATAGGTTCATCAAAAATAAAATGATTTAAGTGCTTAAATACAATTCCAAATCAGTGTGGTGAACAGAGACTAACCTGTCCCTGTGCTTGTCTCACTAAAGCTTCATCAGGCGGTGTGGTTACTTTGTCTGGTAGCCACTTTTAAATGCAGCTTCTGCAAATTATTGCATTCTGCCACATTAACATGCATGCATGGGCCTTTAAATTTATCTTGGTGATGTCACCATTTTGTATGACTGCATTTCAATGGCTCCAGAGAACTCAAATATACCTTTATATTATCAGTTCTGGTACAAAACTTTATAAATGTAACCATCTGATGAAATTCTTTTTGTGATAGTGATAAAGTACTGGTAGTTAAAAGGTTTGTGTAAGCTAGAGAGCACAAATTTTAACTATCTGGTTTTATAGCCCTAGATAATCCTTCAGGACATGTCCTCAGTTATGCACTCTCTGATTACTCTGGGAGTATCAGAAGATGCCAGCAGAAAAAGACCTCTTGGCCCATCCAGTCTGCTCTCTAATTCCCTACATACAGCTACACAGCAAACTCTACTTAGTCTTCGGACTCCCCCCACCTTACTTTCAGGGTCCCCTTGTACCTATCCCATGCATTCTTGAATCCTGTAAACATTTTAGCCTCCACTATCTCCACTGGGAGGCTGTTCCGTGCATCTACCACCCTCTCCATGAAAAAGTACTTTCTAACATTTCCTCTGAGCCTCCCCTCTTCCACCTTCATAGGGCCTAGTACCAACCCTTGCGGCACCCCACTGGTCACCCTGCCCACTCCAGAGTGTATGCCATTTACTACCACCCTCTGACTCCTGTTTCCTAGCAAGCTCTCCACCCATGTAACTATTCTAGTCCCTACTCCCAGGCTCTCCAGTTGGTTTATCAGTCTTCTGTGAGGAACCATGTCAAAGGCCTTTCTCAAATCCAGGTAGGCCACGTCCATAGCTCCTCCCTGATTCACTTCCCTGGTTACCCAATCAAAGAACTCGATCAGGTTAGTCTGGCAAGACCTCCCGCCTGTGAAAACATGCTGCCTCAGATCCTGTAGACCACCAACGACAAGGTATTCCCTGATCCTTTCCTTCAGTAGTTGTTCCATAACCTTGTCCACCATTGACATCAGGCTGACAGGTCTGTAGTTACCTGCCATCTACTTTGTTCAAGCAAATAAGGCATAAATAGATACAGTCTACGATTTGAGGAACTAAACTGAACTCTTTAAATAGGTAATTTCATCTTTTTTATCTTACCCAAACTTCCAAAGTAACATCTCTTAATTTATTCATAAAGATTTAAAATGACTCTGCACATATTTGCAAGGAGGACAATCCTACTATAGGGTTCAAGCTGAACTTTATATTTGTACTGTTCCAGCTGGTAAAGTGGTACCAGTTTGCACTGGCCCCCCCCCAAAATTGACACTGGTCCCAAGCTATTAGGGAGATTAAAAAGGACTCCCTCTCCCCATCCCATTCCAAATGGCTTCCAGTGGCGCCCTCTCTCTCTTTTCCCCATCTCCATAATTTCTCTTTGGTGTCCAGTGGCACCCTCTCCTCCTCCCTGTAAGTCCTCTCTGATGTCCAGTGGCACCCTCTCCTTCTCCCCGTAAGTCCTCCCTGGTGTACAGTGGCGCCCTCTTCTCCTCCTCATAAGTCCTCCCTGGTGTCCATTGGCACCCTCTCCTTCTCCCCATAATTTCTCCCTGGTGTTCAGTGGCACCCCAAACCCATGACCTCGGTCCCCAGTGGTGGCCGACACCCATCCACTGCTCACCTCCTTGGGCTGCCGCCATCTAACTACCACACCTGTAATAAAAAAAAAAACTATTTGCCCCACCACCCTCAAGTCAAAAACTCACCCACAAGATGACAAGCATTGGTATAAAAATGTTCTGAAGCAGTGTACCACAAATTCCATCTTTTTCAGTCCTGCATTAGTATTTTCATCTCAAGAAGAGGAGGAGGTAGCATCCTTGTGATGTCCACAAAGCAAGATTACATAGAAACATAGAATTTGATGGCAGATAAGGACTGCTTGGCCCACCTAGTCTACCCCGTTTCCTTACCTAATGCATAGGCTACAGATCCTAGTTAACCAATAGCCTACTTCCTCCTACCCCCACTAGAATTGCCTTATGTCTGTCCCATGCATTCTTGAATCCCCCCACTGTTTTTGAGTCCACTACCTCCTCAGGAAGGCTGTTCCATGTATCCACAACCCTCTTTGTGAGAAAATACTTCCTCACATTACCTTTGAGCCGTCCCCCCCCTCTGTCTTCAAATTGTATCCCCTTGTTCTTGCATATCTCTTTTTCTGAAAGATGCTACCATCTTGGACTCTGTTGATTCTCTTGATGTACTTGAAAGTTTCTATCATGTCTCCCCTCTCCCTCCTCTTCTTGAGTGTATACATATAAAGCTTCTTTAATTTCTCTTCGTATGTCTTCTGGTGCAGACCCTGCACCATTTTAGTTGTCCTCTTTTGGTCAGCCTCCATCCTGTCTATGTCCTTGCAGAGATGGGTTCTCCAGAACTGGACGTAGAACTCCAGATGGGGTCTCACCAACTCTCTGTACAGAGGGATAACAACTTCCTGTTTTCTACTGGTGATGCCTCTCTTATGCGTCCCAGTATCCCACCAGCCCTCCTTACTGCCTTCTCACATTGCTTGCCCACCTTAAGGTCATCTGATGTGACTACCCCCAGGTCCCTTTCTATTTCTGTTGTTGTTATTTTCTCAACCCCATTGTGTAATCTTCCCCTGGGTTTTTGTTTCCCAGGTGCATTACTTTGCACTTCTTTGCATTGAATCTAAGCTACCATATATTTGACCATTCCTCCAACCTTGCCAAGTCCCTTTGCATCCTCTCCACCCCACCTTCTGTATCAACCCTGTTGCAGATCTTTGTGTCATCTGCAAAGAGACATACTTTTCCTTCCAGTCCCTCTGCAATGGCACTTATAAAGACATTAAAGAGAACCGGTCCCAGTACTGAACCCTGCGGTACCCCACTAGTAACCCCCCTTTCTTCAGAGTAAACTCTGTTTACTATTACCCGCTGTAGCCTGTTGTACAGCCAATTTTTAACCCAGGCTACCACCTTGGGACCCACTCCAAGGCTAGCTAACTTGTATATTAATCTTTTGTGTGGGACTGTGTCAAATGCCTTGCTAAAGTCTAGGTAGGCCAGATTAATAAAGGTGTTAACTTTTTTAGCCAAGGCAGTAAACAAGCAAACAAAAAACGATCTAGCAACAAGACAAGGATGGGAAGAAGAGTCAAGGAGCTTTAGTACAGCGGTAATGGTACAGGCTACCAAACAGTAGTGGGTAGGGAGCCTGGATTTGATCCTCAGTGTGGAACATTTATTTTTACCTTCAAGCTCCTGAAAAGAATTAAGGAGGTAAGCTGTGAGGAGCTATTTACCAGAAACAGGGAAGCTAGGACATGGGTTCACGAGTGGAGGTTAATGGGGGGAAGGGTTAAAAAAGTTGTGAGGAAGTATTATTTTGCAGAGAGAGTGGTAGAGCTATGGAGTGGTCTACTGGCGGAAGTGGTGGGTGCCAAAACCATAAACAACTTCAGACACATCAGGGATAGAGTCAAGAATATAGTAGCTACTCAGTGGGAAGAGGGAGGTCGAAACACAGAACAAAAGCGGGAATAGTGTAAGCGAAGCCCCCACAGAGACGATAGGTCCCAGGATATGATAGGGTAATAAGGGCAGACTGGATGGTCAGTGAAGACTTTTTCTGCCGTCATCACCTATGTTTCTATAAGAGGACAAGGCTGTTCAAAAAGAGTAAAGGTGGTCCAACTTGGAGAAGAGAAGTAGAGTCAAAAGATAATAAATCTGTCATCTTTTGAATTAACAGAATATAAGTCCTAACTAGAGGATTTTCTTTTGTCCCAACTCCCAAATGTGATCGTTTTTATGTGTAAATAGATGCATATACATTCTTTCATAAAAATGTAGTCATAGAATACTTTGCATTAAAATGCCACTCAGAAATGCAGTCCACAGAAGATACGGAGAGACAGTGTTAGCATTCCTCTGGAAGAGTTGTGTGCGATGGAGACTGCAACTGCTATTGACTCACTGGAACAGAATACTAACATAAAGACATGGAAAGTACAGAGTTTGAATTAAGGGGATGCTGTCAGTCTCATTTGCATCATTTTTAGTTGAACTCCCACATTTTATGACTACTTGCCTTTTTCAAAAATTCATTGAGGTTGGTGGTAATTTTATTTGCTTCCTGTCTTAGTAAAACTGAAAATGCATGCTAGACTAAAGGAGGGTGGTATCACTAGAGTGCATGGTTTGAAGTTGAAAGGTGGAAGGATGAAGGCGGAAAAGAGGAGGAGGTATTTCACTGAGAGGGTGGTGGAACCTTGGAACGTGCTGCCTGGTGAGCTGGTTCTGGCTTCTACGGTGGAGGGGTTCAAGAGAGAGTGGGACAGGTACAGGAAGGGGATGAAGCAGGGGTTGGCCTGGCCCAGGGGGGCTGGGATGGACGGCATGAGAAACAGAAATGCGGTGAGAGGAGAAGGCCTCGGTACCCAACTAGGGTTCTGAGACATGAGCAGACTCGATAGACCATAAGGCTTAATCTGCTGACAAATAGTATGTTAGTATGCTAATAGTGTAGGCTTACAGCCAGCCTTATTTTGTTTTTAAATCATTGCTCTACTCTTACCACATATTACCCGAACATTAGTAACACCCCCAAACAATACAGTCACTCAAGATTAAATAGTCTCCTCTCCTCTCCTCCCACTGTATCATGAGTGGCTAGACTGTGTTAGGGGTGTTCCCAAATCCAGGAAAGATGCATTGGGAGTTTATCAATGACTGTAAACAAACATGTTTTTGTGGGGTAACACCAGTATGGTGGACAGTCCGTTCTTCACTTTAGAAAAGGAAAAAAAGGAATTGGAATCAAACTGATTGTATATCAGCAAATTTTATAGAATGTGAGCAATCATAAAATGCGTTTTAAAACTAGGGACACTTGAGGCCTAAGACAGTGTCCCTTTAAGGGACATTGGAGCCTCAGAACAGGACCAAGTGACTATTGAACTCTGCTAGAACTTCGGAAAGAGGGAAATGTATGTGTAGTAGGTCAGTCTGGGGTATATATTAGGAATAATACAAAATATTCAGGGGTTAAGGAAAATATTTTATGACCCAAATCATCTTTCTGCTTCCTGTCTACTAATCCCTCATTAAGGGTCTGTAAAAAGGTAGTAGTAAAAGAAATTGAAGATCTTTTTACAATGACAAAATCTGTATTGGTCCATCACAATTTGTCCCATGTGGAACAGAAAGCATTGCAAGAACTTTGTTCAATGAAAAATTTAAAATCAGAAGAGGTGACAGCATTGTGATTCTTGACAGAGAAAATATAAACAAATGGTGTTGGAATGATTTACTTTAGGTCACTGAGGAGTAATCCAACTGTTATCTTTGCAAAAGAACTTTGTGGACTTTTGGGAAGGACCTTCAGCTGAGCACAGAGGTCGATGGCTCTGTAGTGTACTTTACTTCTCAAAACAAAAGTTCTGGATAGGACAGGCTGAAACTGCAGCAGCATTTTCTTTTTTCCTTTTTGCTTCTACCCTACCCCCCGACAGACCACTCAGGTTTGCAGATTGTTCAACCCCCACCCGTCGAGCCTTCTCCCATTTCCATCTTCTTTGTTCTCCTATTGGTCCCTTGTCCTGGTAGACCCGGCGTATCCCTCCTTGGGGGGCCCCCTTCCCAGGGGGGCAGAGGAGGGGAGAGAGGGTTCCGCTGCCTTGAATGGGAATGTGGGGGGGTGCTAAGAGGATCGAAGGTGGCTGTGAGAGGCTAAGTGGCACGTGGGGAACGTGGCGACCATCATCCGGTCAAT
This sequence comes from Neoceratodus forsteri, assembly GCA_016271365.2. NCBI lineage: Eukaryota > Metazoa > Chordata > Ceratodontiformes > Ceratodontidae > Neoceratodus > Neoceratodus forsteri. The sequence continues at coordinate 515,699,400 of CM028135.1, read as the reverse complement.
GGGTGGGCGATTTTCTGCCTTTCTGGGTCCCTCCCACAATCGTACGGCTGCAGCAGTGTCCTGGAGGCGAGACCATATGGCAGCATGTTGAGGCCCACGCTGCCTAGAACGCCTCTACTAGTCGCCTCCAGGAGCTGCCTGTTGAGCGGTCCAGTATGGCCCACCCCATCCCTGGGAGGGAAGCATCCAAAGGATGCTCTAACTTCCTCACCGCTGGTCTCCGCCCCGATGTCCAGACTCTGGGTCTGAACACGGGTCACCAGCGTGCCAGAGCGATTCCCCATCACTCAGCGCCACGGAATGAGCCTGCGGCAGCACTTTCGAGAGCCCCAGGCAAAGCTTGAAATTTTTTTAAGAAAAGGAAAAACAGTAGCACAAATCTATGTGCAAGTAATTAGAGATCTTCTCTGAGGACATCTCTGTCCATTAAACCACATCATGGAACTAGCTGTCAGTGTCAGGACCAGCTGGAAACCTTTGCTAGTTGGAACTGTCCAAGTTGATGAACGTCGCCACCGCCTATATAACGTGGGCGGCCCCATCATGCTTCTGTTCTTTCTTCTGCTGTAAACAGCTCATCAGTCCACTGCAAGATGAACACCATTGAATTTCACTATAGAGTGCTGCTACTCCATTTGCCTTTTCTGTTTCAATAGTTAAAATTATTCTTTAGGGCCGGCCTGCCATCACAGCGGTAGCGCTACCGCTTGTGCCGCTGCCCTGGGTTCGGGAACAAGTCCGAGAAATCAGAGGGCCAGCCAGGAGGAAGAAGGCTGAGCATCCGACGGACTGTTCACCTTCTCCAGGAGGGAGGGGGGTAGTGGCTCAGCACTTGACTGACCCCAGGCAGAGTCATGAGGCACAACAAGCACTTAGCCACTTTGTAGAGGGGAGGGGACGTGATGGATGTCGGTGGTTACGCCTGACCTCGGCACAACACTCCAGAAAATGGAAAAATACCCCGGCTCCCTGGAGACCAGCCCGGCACCGGTGACTGGGGATTGGAGGAGAAGCTCTGTAGTGTGTCTGCCACCACTGGACATAGGATGGAGGGGTCTGGGCCTCCCCCTAGACCCCACTTGGGGGGTAATCCGAGGGATGAAGAAAGAAGGAAATGTGAAGAAGTGGAGAGCCCACCGATCTCCAGTGAAGCCTTGATGGATGCCTAGGGAGTCCCTGAGGCAAGGAAGCAGGAGTGGAGAGAAGGGGGCGTATAGACAGTAAGTAAAAAACCCACAAAACTATTGTTTATGCCCCCAACGAAAGAAAAGAAGCTGCTGATCTTCTTTGAGGATATCTCTTTCATCAGGCCACACCAGTGGAACTATAGCCGCCAGGCACTAGGACCACATGGAAACTTCTTTGCTAGCAGTTCACTAGGGGCAGCCCATAATGATGTCAGACGTCGACATCTGCTGTATATAAACGTTGTTGTCCCTTCTCCCCCCCGTCAGTTCTTTTCCCACCATTGGTCATACTCGCCAGACTCCACAGAGATGCCACCACTACAGTTGACTGCTAAATCTTCGATTTTTATACTCTTTCATTATTTTTTCACCTTAGTCACCATCACTTTATCTTAAAGTGCTTGCCATTGTCATGTGTGTTGACAAAGGATGCTGCTAAACTTTTCCGCTACTGCGAGTGTGGTGGAAACATTTACTCCAGCAATGACCATGACGTCTGCATGTGTTGTCTCAGAGAAGCCCGTGATGTTAAGGCCTGCGAGATCTGCCTGAAGTTTTACCAAGCTACCCGGTGATGCCATCAAAAAGCTCTGCACACTTTTCTCCTCTAGCAGCAGGTAGCCAGAATGGAGAGAGAGAGGGCTCCAGGGATCGAGCTCCACCGTGTTACTGGCCCATTCTTTGGGCTCCCAGTCCTCTAGGGCATGGAAGACATCTTCAGGAAAGCACAAACACTGGTAGAGGGAGCAGAGCAAGGCTAAATACCCCCTGGTATGCTCCTGGTTGCCGCTACCCTTGGCGACAACCACTGCAGCCTCGTTGACCACTTCGGTGGCGACGCCTCCTACTGCAGCGGCCTCAGCACCCTTAAGGCTGGCTCTGGCAGTGAATTCTGCCAGACTTTCCACAGCCAGCAAAGGTCGGTCGACGTTGGGGCTGCCACCCCTGTTGATGTCGTAAGTCCTGTTGCTCAGGCCTCAGAACCCTCAGGGTCAGCTGGCAGTGAGTTCTGCTGGACCTACTTTGGCCAGTGATGGCCCATCGATGTCGGGGCTACAGTCTCTCCTGTCGATATCACAAGGTGCCCCTGCACTGCAGGCCACTGGTGACATTCAGACGATGCTGTCCTCCTTTGCAGAGACAGTACCGTGCCTTATACCTCCTCAGCCTACACCAGGCACAATGACGACGGGGCCTCTCAGACCAGCCGCCGCATCTGCGCCTGCTCCGTCGTTGCATCTACACACTTCAGGGCATTGACGTCCTTGCTTCCTTCCCTGTGGCCTCCAGGGCCTGTTGACGAGGATCAGAAATGTAATGCTGACCTCCTTCCACAAGAGGAAGAGAAGGAGGAAGATATGATGGGAGTCCCTCTGATAGCTCTGGCTCCACCATTTCCACCAGGAGTGAGGACTCCACATTGCATACCCTGAGATCCCCTCCTTCATCTGTGTGATGAAGCAACTCCAAATGACTATGGGGTTTGATGCTGAGGAGCAGGACATCACTAGGAGAAATCTGGTAGAGTTCTTGGGGTTACCAGAGTCTCCACCTCTGGTCATTCTTCCCCTATTGGCTGCTTTAGAGGATGCCACCCTGGCCACCTGGCACAGACCAAGCTTGATCCCTGCCATGTCCAGAAAGGTAGATAGACTGTACCAGGCTCTCTCAGGAAAGCCCTTTTTCGCAGGCCAACCTGAGGCAGATTTGGTGGTGATAAAGGCAGTCCATGATAGGTCCGAGGTGCCTAAACATCTCACTTCTCTTCCCCAGATAGAGTCAAGGAAACTGTACCTAATGAGAAAGAGAACTTTTGCCTCTGCCACACTGGGCCTTAGAATATCAAATGTAGAAACATAGAAATTGATGGCAGATAAGGACTGCTAGGCCCACCCAGTCTGCCCATTTTCCCTACCTACAGCAAAAGCCACAGACCCTATTTAATCTCAGGCTTTACCTTCTCGTTCCTCTACAGTACCAGGCCCATATGATTAAATAGCAGAATACCCTCTGGAAGAAGGCTAAAGTAGCAGCCCAGTCCCTCTCAGAGGGTCCTCAGAGGCACGAGATGCTCAAGGCCCTCCAGACTGGTGCTGATGAGGGGAAACACCTCTTAATGTCTTGCAGCAATATAAAAAAAATCTGGCACTCACCAACCAAATTGAAAACGCTGCTTGAAAAAGTCTTAAACAAAAGTGCCAAAGCTTTATTCCAGGTGCTTAAAAAAACATGCCTTGACCTATTTCAGACAAAGTTCCTTTTCCAAAAGACTTTTGAAAAAGGAACTTTTGTCCGAAGTGTGTCAAGGCGTGTTCTTAAGCACCTGGAATGAACTTTGGCACTTTTAACTTTTATTTAAGACTTTTGTGAGCATCGTTTTCAATGTGGTTGGTGAGTGCTGGATTTCTTTGGCATTGCTGGCTGACTGTTTTTTTATCCTAAAGCACCCTATCCTTGTGCGTATACCTTGTTGTGGCACCTTTTAAGGCCAACTATAACATTTCAGATGCTTCAGCTAGAGTTGCTGCGGCTGTCATCTGCATAAGATGGCATTCTTGGTTGAGGGTCTCAGGATTTGCTAGTGATGTTCAGCAGTCCATTCTCAGTGCCCCCTTCAAAGGCTGCAGGCTCTTTGGGGCAGTCATGTAGGATATAATCTCTGACCTACAAGCCTCAGGTATGACTCTGAGGTCAGTCCATTCTCTCTACCACACTCAACTGAGAAGTCAGCAGAGGTGCACTTTCGCAGGACAACCAGTAGAGCTAGGTCAGGAGCCAGGCAACAGAGCAAAAGCAGAGCAGCCTTGCTGGCCCTCACCTCCTCCACAGCTACCCAGTCCAAGGCCCCTAGAGGAGGTGCAGCTGTGGCTGCCGGGTCTGCCTCGGCATGACTCCTTAGACCCCTATCCTTCAGTACAAAATCTAGAGGTGGTGGTAGGGGGTCGCCTCTCCCTCCACCTGGAACAGTGGAGACAGATTACAATGGATGTTTGGGTCCTACAGTTAATAGAACAGGGTCACGCTCTAGAATTTCTGGAGTTGCCTCCAGATTTTCTACCAATTCCCTCAGCTTACCCTCCAAACCACATACCAGGGCTGCTAGAGGAAGTATGTACACTGCTGCACAAGAGGGCGATAGAACCAGATCTTTTTCAGGGGTATCTCAGTCATCAAGTTACACCATAGGAACCTTCGCTGTCGGAGATGGGGAATCCACATGGAAGATTTTCGGCAGTACAACTGGGGCCACCCACGCTGTCGACATCCGCCGATGTCACCAACCCTATATAGGTGTGGGCGGCCCCACTCCCTCCTCAGTTCTGTCCTGCCATTGACTTGCAAGCACAGTGTCTGCGCAAGAGCCATCACAGTGTTTTGCACCTTTTTCGACCTATGGCCATTTTTTTCTTCTACATTTTGCAAAATCTCTTTTGGAGATTTTTTTCCTTTTTTTATGTCAAGAGTTAATCTGTCTTCTTCGCTTTTATGGCGATGCTGCTTTGGGAAGAGGATTACCTCTACAGATGAACACTCCATTTGCGTCTGCTGCCTTGGGCCTGACCCCGAAGTCTCCAACTGTGAGCTCTGCTAGAAATTTAACCAGACAACCCTTAAGTGACGCATGAAGACTCTCAAAAAATTCCTGATGGAGTAGCTTTGGGCAGGGGTCATCTGGGGCTCCAGCTGCTCAGTCAGCCACCAGATCTATGAGCTCCCAGGCCTCTCAGGCCAGAAACAGGTCCTTTTGGGAAAAGTCACAAGAAAAACCAGGATCGCGACTGTCCCCCCCCCCCAGTGGCCATCCCGATCCCCGCCGGCCTCTGCTTCCTCAGCTCTTCGTCGGTGGCAACTGCCCCAATGAAGAGACCTTCTGTCCAGCCGGCCCGGTGGCGCTGAGGTTGAGGCACTGGACGCCACATCTTGAAACCCACGCCCGGCGACCGGAGTTGAGAGCGAGCCGGGCCATGAGGTGGCGAGGGAGGACTGGGATTGAGCATCCGTAGACTGCTCTCCCAGTCCTGGGGTGGGTTGGGGAATCTTGCCGCACTGTAGCAGCTCTTGGGGACGCTCGGGGGCACTACAGGTGCTGGCAATCTGGAGGGGGAACGCGGTGGACATCGGCACGCAGTGCCCGGATGTCACTGCACGTCCGCGTTCAAGGGGACCAATTGGATGAAAATGGCTGGGCGCGACTGTGCAGCTTGATGGCCGCGCTCCGAGCCACCTGGAGGACTTTGGCGGAATCCTGTCGGGGAGGTTCTGGGGCTGTCCTGGCTGGCTGAGGCAGAGGGGGAGCCCTCCAGTGGGATGGCAAGACGGCCGTCCCGGATCCTCCTGGCTGCAGTCTGAGCTACCCAGTTCTCCAGGCGGGTGGAGCCAGCAGCTGGATGCCCCAAGCCAGTAGTGTGCCATAGCAGGTGGCAAAAAGCATTACATAAAAAAAAAAAAGAGACCATCTGTCCAGGTCTCTATTCCTTCCAGACCTATACCGACAGCTTCATCGCCCGATTCCCAGGGCACTCAGCTGTCGACCTCCAATTCATCAGCCCCTCCTCCTTCGACAATGGGCTCATCGTTGATGACTGCCCTGTTGAGGCATGCCTTTTCCTCTCCGAGGGCTGCAGGCTCGTCGGGCTTTCAAGGCAGAGGACCATTGACTTCTGAGCTGTCGAATCCCCCTCCGTTGATGACTATGGATCTGAACGGAGTACTTGTTAAGTTTACTAATGTACTCGTTCAACTGTTTAATGCCTTCAGTAGGCCATTGTTGCTGGCACTGCCAATGATGACTCCGACGTTGACACCTGTTTGTCGCTCCCAGGAAGTTCCCTGTGGACCACCGACAACCATTCCGACGCATGACCCATACAAGGAGGTTGACATCATGGAGGAGTACCATCCTGAGCTCATCCTCCCTGATGATATTGAGGACGAGGAGGAAGAGGAGGAAATCCTCATTTCTGACAGGTCCACTGCCTTGTCAGTCAGTGAGGACTCTGTCAAGCATACCCCAAGGTCTCCCCTTGGGGATGCTACCTTTTTTAATGTCATGAAGCAGCTGTCTGCCACTATTGGCTTCCAGACTGAGGAGGAGGATGTCACCAGGAAAAACCTGGTGGACTTCCTGGAGGTTCCTGAATCTCCCTCCAAGGCCGGCCCCGTGGCGCTGAGGGTTAAGGCGCTGGATGCCACACCTTGCGCCACACCAGCGACCCATGTTCGAGAATGGGCACGGGCTGTTGGGGGTTGGCAGGGGAGGAGAAGGATCGCACATCCGGAGGACTGCTCTCCTTCTCCGGGAAGGGGGGTTTCCCAGTGCTGGCACCGACTGCCACTTGGTGGAGGCTGGGTGACACGGCGCCACACTACAAGGAGCAGAGCTGGGGACAGACGCTCACACATTAGCATCATTGCACGTCCTCAGCTCCTGGGGAGAAAATCCTCTCAAAAAATGCCAGCCCCTGTGTATGGGCGGCTCGATTGCCCGACCCTCCAACCCGACAGTTCCACCTCGGTTGGCCCCACTCGGGAGGAGGCATCCCGGGTGAGGGCTCAGGTCATGGAGCCTGGCGAGCCCGGTCGCATGCAGCTAGGTGCGGCACCAAAAAAAAAAAAAAAAAAAAACTATCCCCCCTCAAGATTATCCCTCCTATGCAGCCAGCCTCGAAGAATTCTGCCACGGCAGCCTGGCACAGACCAGACATGGTACCAGCTATGCCACACAGGGTGGACAAACCTTATAATGCCCCTCAGGGCCTTCCTTATTTTGTTGCCCAGGCTGAAACCGATTCGGTGGTCATCAAGGCAGCCCATGACAGATCTAAGGCACCTAAGCACCTTAGTTCCCTTCCCCCAGATAAGATATCCTGCAGGATTGACCTCTGCGGTAAAAGAGTTTACACCTCCTCTACCTTGGGTCTAAGGATTGTAAACTGCCTATCACATATGGTTAAATTTCAGAATGCTAACTTGAGAAAGGGCAAAGCTGCTGCTCAGGCTCTTTCAGATGGTTCGCAGAAGCAGGAACTGCTCCAGTGTTTGCAAACTATGAAAGATGTCAGTAAACGTCTCCTCAGGGCCCTGTATGACATGGCCGACATAGTGGCCAGGGCAGCTGCCATGAGCATATGCCTCCATAGGCACTCATAGCTCAGGGTCTCTGGATTTGCAGTCGATGTGCAAAATAAGGTGCTTAATGCCCCCCCTTTTTTTTTCACGCCCAACGTGCCCAGGATCCGCCACTCCTTCGGGCAGCCATAGTCCCCCAGCGTCCTCCTACTACTCCTCCCTGGGCCCTCCTCACCCCCATTGTAGCCTGACCCCAGGGTGCCAGTGTAACCCTTCGCTGGGTGGGTCCCCTCCTCCGAGGGAAGGCGCCGTGGGACACACAGCACACTCTTCTCTCAGTCCCGGGGCGCTGTTGAGGTAGGTGGAACTTCCACAGGAGGCCCTTCAGAGGCATTGATAGGCCGGCTGCCATCATCCGGCCAATCCTGGGCTGTTTTTCCATTTTTCTGGTTCCTCCCACTGTTGCGATGCTCGTGCAGTGCTCCCGGTCTCCACTGGGGGCCGCTGCCGAGTGAAGCGTTCCCACTACCCAACCCAGGAGAGGAGAGCAGTCCTGCGGACGCTCAATCCTCGCCTCCCCTGCCGACCCCTGGCACCCCGAGTCCGTTTCCGAACCCGGTCCGCCGGCATGGTTTGAGGTAAGGTGCCAGTGCCTCAGCCCTCTGTGCCACCAGGAAATGCCCCTTTTAATGGCACCAAGTTCTTCGGCCCTGATGTCCAGGACCTCATCAATGATCTGCAGGCCTTTGGCACAGCCATTAAGTCTGTGCATTCTCTCTACCACATTCAGCCTCATGGTTGAGGGTGGCCTACTTTTCATAGACAGGTCAATAGCCAGGCTCAGGCCCCCGCACCCAGGGTAAGTGCAGAGCCCAATCTTCCTTGCTCATCCCTTCCAATGCTGGAGTGGCAACAAAGTGCCCCAGAAGTCATGGGCCAGCCTCCTCTGCTGGTCCGTCCTCAGCTTGACTCCTTGTCAGACCCCCTCTTGGGGTCCAGACCCAGGAGGTGGTGGTCAGAGGTTGGTTTTCCCTTCCATCTGAATCAATGGAGAACCATAACTTCAGATGCATGGATCCTGCAGATCATAGAATCAGGGCATACCCTGGAACTTATCCAGCAGCCTCCAGATACCCCTTCCCCTCCCTCCAACTATCCCCCGGTTCACTTGCCTGTTCTCTGGAAAGAAATACAGTCTCTTCTGCGCAAGCAGGCAATCAAATTGGTACCAAGGTGGCAGAGGAACCAGGGGTTTTATTCCAGGTTCTTCCTGGTCCCCAAAAGACCGGAGGCTGAGGCCCATTTTAGATCTGAAGGACCTCAGTCTCTTTGTCCAGTACAAAAAGTTCCAGATGGTAACTTTGCCAGGTCTCATGTCCCTTTTCAAGACCGGGGACTGGCTCTGTTCACTGGACATGCAGGATGCATATCTGCACATCTGGGTCTTTCCTCCTCACCGGAGGTTTCTTCGCTTTGCCTTTCAGGGCGAGCATTAGCAGTTAAAAGTGCTACCCTTTGGCTTATCCTCTGCGCTGCGTGTCTTTACCAAATGCTTAGCAGTAGTTGCCGCAGCTCTCACGAGAGAGGGTCTGTATGTCTTCCCTTATCTGGACGATTGGCTTCTCAAGGCCCCGTCCAGGGAGCAGCTCTTCCTGACTCTGGAGTGCACTTTACAGTTCTTTCAATCTCTGGGAATAACGGCCAACCTGCCCAAGTCAGTGCTAGTTCCATCCAAAAGACTGCAGTACATCAGAGCAGTTCAGGACTCCGAACAGGGAAAGACCTTTCTGGCCCAAAACACGGCAGAATGCCTTATGGCCCAGGCTCAAGAAGTCACCCAGAGTTGGTACATTCCTGCCAGACTGTACCTCATGCTCTTGGGGCTCACAGCTGCAGCCATTCCCACCATTCCACTGGCCAGGCTTCATATGCGCACCCTTCAGTGGACCCTCAGAGTGCAATGGGACCAGCGTACGGACAAGTTAGACTATCAAGTCCTGATTTCATCCCCAGTTCATAAGGTACTGCAGTGGTGGATGGACCTGCTTCAAGGGGTTCCCTTTCAGATCTCCTTCCCACATCAGATTCTAACCACGGATGCTTTGGGACTAGATTGAGGAGCACACCTGGGTCCCTTTCAAACCCAGGGCTCCTGGTCTGAGTGGGGAGCCACCCTCCACATCAATGTCCTGGAGATGAGAGCGGTGCTCTATGCTTTGCAGGCTTTTCAGGAGCATCTGGCTCCGAGCCAGCTGCTGGTGCAGTCGGACAACCTGAGTGTCGTCTACTACATCAACAAGCAGGGCAGGACTCACTCTTATCCCCTTTGCAGGGAGGCCATGAGAGTGTGATATTGGGCACTAGAGCACAGTCTGACACTCTCAGCAGTCCACATGCCTGGCATCCTAAACACTCTGGTGGATAGTCTCAGCAAGACTCAGTCCAGCATGCACGAATGGGAGCTTCTGTCATCCATAGCAGAAGATCTGTTCAACAGATGGGGTTGTCCAGAGTTGGACCTTTTTGCATCCCGACTCAACGCAAAACTGCCCAATTTCTGCTCGCTAGATCCAGGGCCTGGAGTTTTCTGGTGAGACGCGTTGTCCCTCTCCTGGAGCGGGAGATTTCTTTATGCATTCATAGAAACATAGATGTTGACGGCAGATAAGGTTGCAAGGCCCATCCAGTCTGCCCATTTATTTTTCTACCTAATAAATGTGCCATTGGCCTTTGCTCTGTCAATGGCCTATTTATTCATACTCATCTGTATTGCTCCCTTATGCCTGTCCCACGCCTGTCTGAAGCCCTGCACTGTATTCATATCCACCACTTCCTGAGGTAGGCCGTTTCATGCATCCACCACCCTTTCTGTGAAAAAAGAACTTCTTCACATTACCCCTTAATCGGCCTACCTCTAATCTCATGCTGTGTCCTCTTGTCCTGCTATTTTTCTTATATTGAAACATGTTAGACTATTTCACCTTGTTAATGCCCTTAAGGTGTTTGAGTGTTTCAATCATATCACCTCTCTCCCTTCTTTGCTCTAGGGTATACGTATTGAGCTCAGTTAATTTGCCCTCATATGTTTTCTGATGCAGTCCCTGCACCATCTAGGTTGCCCTCCTCTGGACTGCCTCAATTTGGTTAATGTCCTTGTGAAGATGTGGTCTCCAGTACTGTATGCAGTACTCCAGATGGGGCCTAACCAGTGTCTTGTAAAGAGGGATTATTACCTCCCTCTTCCAACTTGTGATACCCCTACTAATACACCCAACATCTCTCTAGCCTTACCTACTGCTTTAGTGGTCTGCTTGGATGATTTCAGGTCATCAGTGATGATGACACCCAAGTCTCTTCCTTCCCTTGTGACTGCCAGCAACTCCCCTCCCAGCCTGTAGGTGGCTTCAGGGTTTATCTTCCCTATGTGCATGATCTTGCACTTCTTTGCGTTGAACCTCAGTTGCCACTCTTCCGACCATTTTGCTAGTTTATCCAGATCTCTTCTCATTCTGCCCACCCCATCTGGATCATCTACTGTGTTGCAGATCTTGGTGTCATCTGCAAACAGACAAACCTTACCCTCCAGTCCATCTGCAGTGTCACTGATGAAGATATTGAAGAGGACCGTTTCCACTAATACAGAGGGTGCTGATCAAGCTACAAATGGAGGGAGCTAGCATGATTCTGGTAGCTTCATTCTGGCCCCGCCAGATATGGTCCCCTCTGCTTCAGCACCTGGAGGAGGAACCTCCGGTCCCACTGCAGGAATCTACTGACCCAAGATCGGGGGACCCTAGTCTATCCCAACCTTAGGTCCCTCCATCTGCATGTGTGGCTCCTGGTGATGTAGCCATCGCCAGGTTTGGGGTCCTGGTGGCTGCCCGCAAGCCTTCCACCCATGCCACTTATGCCATGAAGTGGAATCAATTTGCCATCTGAGCTGCCAAGTACTCCCTAGACCCTTTCACATGTTCTGTGAAGCATGTCCTGGACTATCTGATTTCTTTATCTGAATCGGGCCTCCGGTGTTTCCCTCTCATGGTCCACTGTTAGGCTGTTTCTACCTTTCATGAGTCCATGGGTGACCGCATGATTGCTCAGCTGGATGTTTCCTGTACCTTCCTTAGGGGCATCCTGCATCTGAAACCCCCAATCTGCTCCCCTGTCCTGGCTTGGGACTTAAATTTTATATTGGAAAAGTTGACCCTATATCCTTTTGAGCCAATCGCAACCTGCTATTTGCGCTTTGTTCTTGGAAAGTGTTGCTTTTGGTTGCCACTACTTCTGCTCAAAGAATTTCAGAGCTTCAGGCCCTCTGGTGTGAAGAGCTTTATTTGATTTTTCACAAAGATAGAGTATCTTTGTGCACAAATCCTAAGTTTTTAACTAAGGTGGTTTCAGAGTTTACACTCAGTCTATCCACCTTCTTGTTTACTTTCCTGAGTGTGCCAATCCAGGGAAAGCACTGCTCCATACACTAGATCTGCGCAGAACTTTGAAGCATTATCTGCTTCAGATTATGGAGTCCAGAAGGTCTAAGCATTTGTTTCTTTCACCCAGGTAGAGAGGGTGCTTCAGTTTCTAAGCAATGTTTATCCAAATAGTTGGCAAATTACATTGTGTTCTGCTATAACAAGTATGACAAAGAATTGCCTAGTGCTGTCAAAGCTCATTCTACAAAAGATATGGCTGCCTCTGTGGCTTGTTTCAAGGGGGTCTCAGCCACTGATATTTGTGCTGCTGCCATCTGCAGAACAGTCCACACTTTTACCAAGCATTACAGTCTGGACACTGCCTCAAGAGCCCGTGCAGGATTTGGCAGGGCTGTGCTACAAGGACTCCTATCTTAGGTTTATGGTGAACCCTCCTCCCAGACTGTCTGTTTGCACCTGTGACTGCTTGGTACTCGTTCCTAAGGTGTAACCTGATGACTGAAATACCCCAGAAGAAGATAGAACAGTTACGTAAGAACTTACCATAACAGTAGATCTTCAAGGGGATCTCAGTCATCAGGTATGATTTCCCTCCCACCGTCCCCCTTCTTGGGGCTCCTGTTCAAGACCTGCCTGTCTGCTGGCTGTATTCCATCATTTCTAGAGCTGGATTCTTCTATCTCTCCTTGGTTCCCCAAGGCGTCAGCCTTGCTCCCTTTGTCTCCAGAGGGAAAGAACTGACGGAGGAGAGGGGCTGCCCATGCCCATATAGGGTTGGTGACGTCGGCAGACGTCAGTGGTGTGAGCAGCTTAGTTGTACTGCTGAAAATATTCCACGTAGATTCCCCGTCTCCGATGGCGAAGGTTCCGATGGTGTAACCTGATGACTGAGATCCCCTCGAAGATCTACTGTTATGGTAAGTTCTTATGTAACTGTTCTTTCCCTGGTCAAGAATGAACCAGGGGTTCTATTCTGATTTCTTCCGAGTGCCGAAATCCACAGGGGACTTGAGGCCCATTCTGGATCTGAGAAATCGGAACTTCTGCATTCAGTACAAGAAGTTCAGAATGGTTACTCCGCAAGGCCTTTTGCTGCTTCTAAAAAAAAGGAGACTGGATATGCTCCCTGGATATGCAGGATGCTTATCTGCATATCAGAATTTGTTCCCTTCATGGGAGATAACCTCAGGATCTTCCTTCGAGGAATGCTGTTGCAACAGGCCACACCAGTAGGACTATGCCAACAGGCACTAGGACCACACAGAAAACTTCTAGCTTGCAGTGTACCACGGGGGACCACCCACTGCCGACGTCAGTCATCTGACGTCAGTACAGGCTATATAGGAGGCCGGTCCCCCACACCACCTGAGTTCTTTTCCCCACCGTCGACCCATGCACGTCGGACCTCATTGAATGTCGCAGCTACAGTCAGCCGCCATTAATCCCGCGATTCTGGTGCTTTTTTATTTTTAATTCTTTTAGTGTAAAACATCAAAATTTTTAGTGCTTTTCCAAAGAGTTTATGTCTTCTACACCACTCCAAGAAGTGCGTCTGCGGCAAACAGATCCCTGAAAAGGACAGAAAAACAAACAGACCACTTCTCTCAGTGCAGTTTAGCCCCTGCAAGGTATATTTTAAATCAAGGATGGAAATGAGAAAGGAAAAGTGTGGTCCACTGGGAACTGAACCTCAGACCTCTGGTATGCCGTTCCAGCGCTCTAACCATTAAGCTACAGGCTTACATGGTCAGAGTACCTGAGGAACTTCCTTAAATCCACACATTCCTTTCTCAAGTGTGTTGCGTAATCCTGCAACTAGGATCCTAGATCCTAATCTGCTAAAATACAGAACACCAGCCTGGCAGTGAGAATTTAGGCAAGCTCTTAAAGACTTTTTGGGAACCCCCATTTGTAGGGGGGTTACACCCTTCCCTGCCTGGAGAAAACTTGGCATCCGCCTCAAGTCTGTACCATCACAATATCAAAAATGCGATATAAACGAGACATATATATCATTAGCTTGTTACATTACTATACCTTTCAATGTACTTCACATTACTACATCCATATTGACAATATTTATGCATGTTTCATACAAGTAATACTGATTCATTTAATAACTTCTTGTACATTAAACAATGTAAGTGGGGGCCCTTCCCTATCAGCTAACTTGGGGCTGGATGGGGCAGGGGCACCATGGTGAGAGGGAAGAACAAGTAACCTGGAGTTGGCCGTCAAGCTCAATCTGGGCAGTGAGTTTGGCGAAACATAAACCCCTTTGTGAACCACGTTGAGAGGCAAATCCACTGGCCTTCCAGGGGAATCATAACTAAAGCGTAGCACTGGCTTGACAGCTCGGCCAGTCTTTCTGGGGGAGCAGCCACAGTCTCTGTACTTTCAGCACTAACTTTGGAGCTTTCGTCACTTGCATGGATGGGAATGTCCAAACTTGGAGCACTGTCAACTCCTTGCTCTGTAGGCTCTGTTTCCACAACACTTTGCTCATTATCTTCTGATGGAGGCCCAGGTTGCTCATTTTGAGGAGGCTGTGGCACAATTAGGCTTTGTGGCACTGAAGAGGGGCTGTCAACACTCTCACATTGTTCTTCAAGTTCTGGTGTGTCACCAGAGAGACTCAGACCATCAGCCCCTTCTTTGGGCAATTCACACAGTTCTACAAAACACAGAGAGTTCGCAACCTCAGACGTAATACTTTGCACTTCACTTTCAGGGAGCATTGGCTCCAAGGATGAAGCTGAGGGGTTAGGCAGTCCAGAAGGCCCAGCTTCATCCCCACAATTAGTCATAGGGTTACCTTGAAACAGCTGACTCAATTCATAGGAGGGGTAATAGGCATTGTCACACTCACTTTCGTCAGAGGTGGACAGACGGTCACTATCATTCTGGGCCTGCTGTGGGGGAACATTAAGTCTGTAACTACTAGGGTAGGTTGACTCTGTCTCTTTTTTGCAGCAGCACGAGTCACTGGCCCAGGGGAATCAATCTCTGATGGTTCAGCCTCAAATATGACTTGGCATATAGGTAGCAAGTGGTTACGGTGCATGGTCTTGACAGCTTTGGAGTTATTCTCTGGTCGCACCTTGTACACTGGTAAATCATTCAACTTTCCAGCTACTACATGGGGAAGATAATGCCACCTAACAGCAATTTTATGCTGCCATGCAGTCCCAAATTGCGTGAATAACACACGGGTCTCCAGGTCAAGCTCTTGAGCCTTTACTTTTTATCATGCCTCTTTGTTGGCGTAGATTTCTTTTGGTGGCCATTGTCTGGACCAGTTGATAGGCATGGTTCAATTGAGCTCTTACTTTCTGTACATACTGTAGGTAATTTTCGGCTTGGACCCCATCTGGAGAGACCCCAAAGCAGACATCAACGGGCAGTCGGGCCTCCCTCCCAAACATGAGGCGGTAGGGGGAGAACCCAGTAGCATCATTTTTTGTGAAATTGTATGCGTGGACCAAGGTGCTAATCTGCTGCTCCACTTAGGTTTGTCTTTGGTGATGGAGGGTGCCCAGCATGTCTAGAAGGGTGCAGTTAAAATGTTATGGTTGAGGGTCCCCCTGTGGGTGATAAGGGGTGGTTCTTGACTTCCACACCCCCCCATAGAGAAAGCATTTCTTTGATTAGTCGACTTTCAAAATCTCTGCCTTGGCCAGAGTGGATCCGCTGAGGGGCACTATAGTGGATGAAGAAATTTTCCGCTAGCACCTTGGCCACAGTAGAGGCCTTTTGATCTTTAGTTGGAAAAGCTTGTGTATACCATGTGAAATGATCCATAACCACTAACACATTGCCAATATTCCACTGATCAGATTCTAAACACAAAAAGTCTGTGCAGACCAGTTCCATGGGGGTGCTGGTAGTAATATTGACAAGGGGGGCAGCTCTCTGAGGCAGGGCTTTCCTTTGCTGGCAACGACTGCAGGTCTTTACATGGTGCTCAACATTGGCCCCCATCTTGGGCCAGTAGAATCGAGATCATACCAAGTCGAGAGTTCTGTCAATATCAAGGTGCCCCATGTGATTGTGGAGGGACCTCAGTACCAAATCTTCAAAGGCCGTGGGCAGGACCAATTGCTGCCTGTTTACTTGACCGCCACGATCCACTGTCTCTCTGTACAGCAACTGATTGAGTAGCTTCAACCTGGGGCCTTCTTTAAACAACAGAGTAGTTCGCAAATCAGGGGAACATATCTTGGACACATCTTTCCCCGCACGCAGGGCATGAAGTGCAGGCTGAATCATAGGATCTTGGGATTTAGCCCACTGAGTTCTGTCATTGTCAAATTGAGGTAGTGCACTAATATCTAGAGCAGACATGTGGCAATAGGCAGCCGGTATGCAGGTTTTAGGAGAGCTCAAGCAATCTACTAAACAGTCCACTGTGTTCGCAGACATCTGTTCATCTCGGTCAAATTTTTGGCACAAGGCTAGGATGTCAGGTTCAGACAGCCTGACCCAATCACTCTTGGAAACTGGCCTTTGTGACAAGGCGTCAGCATCAATATGGTTCAGTCATGGCCTGTATTCAACAGCATAATCATAGGTTAATAAGGCAGAAAACCACTGGTGCCCAGTGGCATCTAATTTAGCTGAAGTCTGTACATAGGTTAATGGGTTATTGTTGGTCTTCACCAATATCTTTGCCCCCATAGAGGTATTCGTGGAACTGGTCGACAATGGCCCATTTTAGCGCAAGGAACTCCAGCTTGTGCACAGGATAGTTTTGCTCCAACGGGGTCAAGCTGCTACTGGCGAAGGCCACTGGTCTCAAACCATCCTCATGGGCTTGATACAGCACAGCTCCTAGACTCTGCAGACTGGCATCCATATGCGGTACATAGGGCTTGTTGGGGTCAGCATAGGTGAGGATGGGGGAGTGGGTGAGCTGGTATATGACTTCGTGAAAGGCTGCTTCACATTCGGGTGTCCAGCGGGGCCCGAAAAGTTCACCTGTGCGGAAGTACACATTCTCTGGTTCTTTGACGGCCCTTTTTTTATATTTATGGTTGATAGGAGGGTAACCCTGGATAAAATTCTAGAGTGGGCGAATCACCTTTGAATAATCTTTTATGAACATGCGGTAGTAGCCACAGAACCCCAGGAAACGGTGTAGTTCTTTCAAATTATGGGGCTGGGGCCAAGTAGTTAGTGATTCAACCTTACTGGGATCAGTCTCTATCCCTTCTGCAGATACTATGTTCTCCACATACTTCACGGAGGTTTGAAAAACTGGCACTTGACAATGGACAGCTTGAGGCCGAAGTCTTCCAATTGGTCTAGGACTTTAAACAGTCGGGTCTCATACTCCTCTAATGTGCGCCCAAACACAATGACATTGTCTAGGTACACTAGACATTCCAACAAGTTCATATCTCCCACCGCATGTTCCATCAGTCGCTGAAAGGTGGCCGGGGCGCCTGAAATCCCCTGTGGCATTCTCAGGAATTCGTAGAACCCCAAAGGACAGATGAAGGCTGTTTTCTCACGGTCCTCCGGGGTCATCGGGATCTGGTAGTATCTGCTGCAAAGATCCAATGCTGAAAACCATTTGTTCCCATTCAAACAATCCAGGGCATCTTGTATATGGGGCATGGTGTATCAGGGATGGTCTGCCGGTTCAGGGTTCGATAATCAACACACATCTTTACCGACCCATTCTTCTTAGCACAACCACAATGGGAGAGGCATATGGGCTCCTTGATTCTTGTACCACACCAGCAGCAAGCATTTCCTGCAGGTGTCTCCTCACATCATCTATGTGTGCTGGGTCGAGACGTCGGGATCTCTCTCGAAATGGCCGGTCATCATGCAGACGTATGTGATGCTCTGCACCCTGGACATACCCCACGTCCCATTCTTTTAATGAAAACACTTGGTCCCTCTGAGCGAGTTTCTTGCTAATTGTAGCCTTCCATTCAGCTGGCAACAGGGAGTCACCAAAGTCAAATAAGTCCGGGTCACTCTCTTTCTCATAGAGCACTTGTTGCTGGGCACACAGTGTCGGCGCAGTGTACTGTAGTTAAGGTGCACCCTCTGTTCACCCGAATCTCCCGATCTGACACATTCTGAATCTGGACCATCACTCGTCGTGCATAGGCATGGGCACTAGCAGGCAAGATGTTGGGTTAGATCAATAATCCCTCTGGCAACTTTCCATCTCCTGGTGCATCCAACATTAATATTTTGTTCTTTATGTTTCTCTCTAGGCGGACTTCTCAATGGATTGTGCACTGGGCGTTGGGGGCCAATACCAAGGATTCAGGTTCCTTTTTCCACACTATCCCCACTGGCTCATCTGGGTCCACTTCATTGGGTCTCTGTTGCCAGTCATAAGCCCTTTTTACTAAGGCTGGAATTCTTAGGGCCTGTCCAGTCAGCTGCCCTTGTTTCTCATGGTAGAGTGGTGCTAGTTTCCAAAACATGTGGGCGTTTGTTCCAATTAACAGGGGAACCCCATCATACAGGCCGGTGGGAGGACACACTAGGTCCAGTGTCTCTACTTGCTCCGCTACACCAGTGACAGTTGCAGGAAAAGACAACCAGAGGCGGGCATATCCTAGATATGGATAAGACTTGTCGCTCAGCCCCCACACATGTAGGCCTTCCAGTGATTGTAAGGCACATCAGATAAGTGTTTGTCATACCAGTCCTGAAAAACGATGGTCACTTACGACCCACTGTCAAGCACGACCCAAGTAGGAATACCATTCACAGCCACATTAGTCTCCATTGAAGGGCCCGCTATCTTGGACCAGTCTGGAGGGACAACAGCAGGGGCCTGGACAGTTGATTTTGCCACAGAGGTGGTTGAGTTAGGATGGCTGAAGCCTTTACTGTGGTCATTTCGTGCACCCCTTGACCACTGACTCATTTTCCAAAGCTCTCCTTGAAGCTGGTTCACCACTTTCTCTAAGTCCTTCTGAGAGTGGCATTCCTTCTTCATATGGCCATCCTTGCCGCAATTGTAACAAATGACACGCTCTCGGGGCATCCTTGGGGAAAACATAGCAGGGGATGCTGGAGCATCGATGGGAGATTGTGATCTGACTTCTGCGGGTAGTGTACCATGTCTCAAAAGTTCCTTTAAGGTAGAGGATGCCTGAGGGTGCACCCCCACCCCCATAACAGTCACGTCCTGACAGGGGTCAGGGTCTCTGTCAGCAGGGGATACCTCAGCGAACGCACCCGGTTGTACTTTTATGACTTCCTTCAGCAACTCCTCCCCCCACCGTTTAGCCCATGGCGTGACACTCTTAGTGGTCTCCATTTTGGAAGGATCTTCCGGTGCCATGATCACTTGGGCTGCACTCACCCCATAATTACAATCTCCCTCTTCACCTTCTACCTCCCGAAGTTCTTTTATCAAGTCACAGTAGTCAGGTGGGTTACTCTCCTATCCTGGAGCCTTAACTGGATGATCTGCAGTTTAGAATGCTTGGCATGTTGCACTATGTGCCCCAATCTCACACAGTTCAAATCACTAGCGGCTATCCCACCTTTCCGGTAAGCTTTCTGCAGAGCTCTTTCTAGGCGAGTAACATACGTAGACAAACTTTCCCCTTCCATTGTTTGATACCTTGGAATTTCCACATCAAAGTCTCCCTTGACTCAATGCTCCCAAAATTGCCTTCAAGTACAGATAGGTACTTCTGAACAGATGCATCAGGGTTTGGGGACCTCAAAAATTTAATGGCTTCAAGGGCGGGGCCCCTCAAACCTTCTATGATTCTTTTCCACTTCTCAGCCTCCGCACACTGCCACTCGGGTACCAAGGGGGTAACATATTCGATCCAGGTCTCCCAGTCATCCTCCCCCTGGGGGGTGGGAAGGGTGCCCGAGAAGATTCTCAACCTTCGGTAGGAGTCGTGACTAATGGTGGGTATGGATATAGGGGCCAGCATTGGCATGGGCACAGAAGGCGGGGCAGTAACAGGTGCTGGAGTGGGAGGGGGTGTTGGGGAAAGAACACCCCCAAGTGGTAGGAACAGTTTCTTCAAGTCCTCTATGGTTTTCCCTTCCTCCAGCAACAACTTAGCAAATTTCTCTTCAAAAGTCTCAGATAATGGTGGGAGCTCATCCTCCCCAGGGTCTTTACTGTTTTTTATTATCACTCTCCAGGCGGCTGGGACCCCTTCTGAGGCAATAGTCTGTGGCACTTTAGAGCTGTCCACGAGGTCGCTACACTCTACCAAGGCTATGAAAGTTTGGGCGATCAAATCAGCCTGTCGACCCACCACCATAGGGTTTTTTAAACATTCAACTTTGGAGAGTGCTTCCTCTACAGTGTCCTTACTGGTACCCAGGAGAATATCCAGTATAAGCAGAGCATTTTGGGGGTCAATCTCCTGCCCAGTACACCACCCCACCAACTGGTGTACAGCCATTTCTACTGGGGTAGCCATTAATCTTTAACAATAATTCGTAATATTTGGCCACTAGAAGGCACAAAATCCCAATGGTGCCTCCAAGATGTAACCTCTAGGTGGTGCTATCCCATGGGCTACTACCCCTGCCTGCTAGTAGCAGGTTAAGGGGACTAGATTCTGCAACGGGTGCCTCCACCTGCAGGTCAGGGTTGTTAGTGGTCAAACTAACCTGGGCACAGCCCTCTGGGACACTGTAACACCCCTCTTTCCCTTCTAGTGGCCTGAGCAATATACGATAATCACTTTAACAGTACTCCTTGTACACCATACAAGTACCCACACTGTTTGCAGTTACCACCAGGGCTGATTCTTCTGGCTCGACCCTGGGGACCCCCTGTAAAACAAGGTTATGCACAGCAAATAGCAAGAGTACAGTACTCTTGGCACAAACTGGAACCACAGTCAGGTTAAATGCAGAAAAAGTCAGATCTGATTTATTCAGGGGACTTGAACAAGGAAGGGGCGTAATCAGGTTGATTGGCTTAAAGGATATATTAATCAAACAGTTATACATGCGCTTTAAGTTCCCACACAGTCACACCTCTGGGTACCCAGGTAGGGAGATGATGGGCTAGCCAGGAACGTTGCAGATGGTTGGGGCCCTGTGATGGAAGAAAGCAACATGCACGATATACACTATTTGTAATCCGGAGCCAGAGGGCTCAGTTCGTGAAAGAAAAAGCAACCAGACAATCAGATGACAACACTTTAGATTTAGCTGTTGTTGCAGGGAGCTACCCAGATGTTTACTCACGATACCCAATACTGGACACAGACAGGATGAAATCGAGACTACAGGTTGTTGAGCTGGAGTGCCCGGAGAAACGAGGCCCACACGAATCACCGAGGTGTCGTTCCTGTTCAAGTGTTGAGCAGGGGGCTGATCCCCAGGCAAGTCTCTCGTCGATGGCTTTCTTTGTGCAGCAGGTAATTGGGCTGGGCCAGTGTGGCAAGGCCCAGGCCCAATGGAGATGATTTTGGATTCAGTCCGTGGGGCTGGATGCAGCTTCCAGCAAGCAGAGTACAGTTCAAACCACAGTGGGGAACCAAATCGTGACCCACTATAAGCACACAACACATTCACATGTAAGGAAATTCCACTGTACCAGGCAAAAGGCTCTCCGGTTGCAATTACAGAGTCTCTGCACAATCCGGGAGTTCAGAGGTGGCTGGAAGTCCAGACAGGCTGATCGAATTCAGCAAATCTTCGGTCTTCTTCAGGTAGGAGCATGGTCACAATTCAGTGGCTTACTTCGCTCTCCAAGTTCGGATTCAGTCCGAAAAAGGCACAAGTTCCCTCTGCAGGCATGTAGACCAAAACTCAGGCCTTTCCACAGTTCTCCTGCGCGAATCTACTATGGATTGCAGCTTGAACTACCTCGAGCTGTTGCTTCTTCACTTCCCAACTTAGATCTGAGACTAGTTACAAGTAGCTTGGGAATTTCCCTAAGATCCAAGAGGTTTGGTTGGCTGATCTGTCTGTCAGTCACAACGAGGGCTCCCCCTCCAGGTTATTTTAGGCGCCAAAATGCAAAAACTACAATTCCTACAAGTTTGACCCCACCAAGCCCCTGTAGGCAGGCTCCATTTTAGAGTCCCAACAGTACTGATTGGTCCATTCTGACAGTCCCAGGCCAAGTAGGTGGAGATAAACAGAACAGTCCTTGCTGCAAAGAAGGCAGGTTAGATCAAACTGCAATATTATTACTACTCTAACAAATGATCAGCAAACAAGCACATCTTCTAACAGAGCTCCCTTTTAGATTAATTAAGACTGCAATCCAGGTAGCTCTTAAAGAGACAGTACACAGAGGCTGTACAGGCACTCTCTGGCAATGCATTTAAACTGCTAAAACACAGAACACCAGCCTGGCAGTGAGCATTTAGGCAAGCTCTTAAAGGCTTTTCGGGAACCCCAATTTGTAGGGGGGTTACATCTCAAAAGGCACATCTATCAAGGGTAGGGGATCCAGGGGCACCTTGTCTTTTCTAGTGACTGGGGCTGCTTTATGATGCTCAACACAGGAATTACAATAGGTAGCAACATCTTCATGAATTCTATTCCAGTAAAATCTGTACCGCAATCTGGCAAGGTTGCGATCTCTCCTTGAGTGACCAGCCATAGGACTATCGTGTGCTATCTGTAACAACTCTGCTCTATACTTCTGTGGTATAATCAATTGTTCTCTGTTCCTGTGTCTGAGGCTTAACCCAAACTCTGTACAGTAACTCATTACATTTTTTAAACATTGGCTCACTCTATTTTGGTTTCACCCCCAGATGCTTAAAATAACCCTAGAGAGAAACATTGTTAGTTTGCTCTGAAACAAAATCACAATCAGTTATCAGTTTAGCTTCAGCATTTTCATATTTTAATCCTTTATGCCCATCAGCTTTTTGTTTTCACTGCTGTTTCAGACGCCTTCTTTCTTTCCTGGACTTCTGGATCTTGGAGCTGTTCTCAAACAAGTCTGAATCAAAGTCACTGAAAAGAAAAGTGTCCCCACCATTTCAGATTTCCTTTGCCTGAGCTCTTGTTACCACTGCTGCTGAAACTGCAGGGTTCAGTTCCTCTTAGATTAACTCAGTAAATCCTGAACAGTCATTTCCGATAATCACGGGTACAGGTAACTTAGGTACTACCCCCACTTTCATTTGGTGCGACACACTCTTAGTGGTCAGAGTCACTTGGGTGGTTGGATAGTATTGAGTGTCCTCGTGGATGCAGATGACACCAGTACCTGGTCCTTTTGCACAGTGTTTTCCCAGCACTTCAACATTCATTAGGGTCTGTCTGCTTCCTGAATCAATGAGTCCCTTTACAGTCTTATCCCCCCATCTTCACATCTGTTAAGTACTTGCCCCAATTTGCCAAGGACAAATCTGCTCCAGTGCCACTCTCCCTACTATGGCAGTTTCTTGCAATATGGCCTGGCTTGTTACAATTATAACAAAGTCTTTGGGGGCAGATTTGTTACCCCCACCAGAGTTCTTATCAGACTTTGAGTTTAAATGGGAAAAAGAGGATCTTACAAGCACAGAGGTGCTTGGCTGTTAGCCGCTGCTGTGGCATGTCTGTCAATTTGGTAGTCCTCGGCCAAAGAAACAGCCTTTTCCACACTTTCTCATCGATGTTCTGTCACCCAGAGCTGCACATCTGTAGGCATGATGTTGATGAATTGCTCCACTGCAGATGTATCGTTGATCTGTGGGACTGTTTTGCCCTCTGGTTAGAGCCATTTAATAATGAGCTCTCTGAGTCGAGTGAAGGCTTCTCGAGGATTGTCGAATGTGTTGTACTTCACGGACCGGAATCTTTGCCTGTAAGTCTCTCCTGAGATATCCTATCTTTTTAGGGTTTCTTTTTTCACAAGGTCATAGTTTTCTGACTGTGCAGTGTCCACACTGCTGTAGGCAAGTTGGGCTTTACCTGTCAGGTAGGGTACCAGTCTGATTGGCCATTGCTGCTTTGGCCATTGGCAGGCTGTGGCAACTCTTTCAGAAGTTGTCAGGTATGCTTCAGTATCATCCGAGGGACACAACTTTGTAAGTTTAATGTCTTTTAAGTTGCTTGTACCTTGTTGCTCTGCTGGACCAGTGCCAAATCCTTCTGCTTTGATAGCTTGCAAGGCATCCAGCCAGCGCTGCTCCTGTCGCTGTATCTCTTTTTTCTTTGTTGCTCCTGTCGCTGCATCTCTTCTCTTCTCTGTTTCTCTGTCTCTTTTTGTTGAATAGCCTACCATTTGAAAATATCCAACAGGCTTTCAGGTTCTGTCACTGCCTGTTCTTTTTCCATAACTTGTGCTCTCATCTTGGACTTCTATCTCTGCTAGTTTGGCTACCATTCTCCTGGTAACCACTCCTAGACTTGCTGCTGCAGAATCCATACCTTTCTCTGTGCTTCCCTGGTACTAGGTCCAGTACCCACACACAAAACTCCTGGCTTAGAGTATGCATGGCGTAAATCCCACTTTGGCTGACACCATCTGCCGTCAAGGCACAGATCAGGAAGCATAGGAAAAACCAGGAGCAGTTTTAGAATTCGCAAAAAGTGTTTGTTAGTACTAGCAGTAACATTAAAAAAATAAAGTTGTTCAGAAAAACTATTTACAAAGGCAGAATAAACAGAGAAGATCCATCAATATTCACAAAATGAAAATGCATGCGCCCTGCAAACAAGTACGGCAATGACAAAAAAAACTAATACTGGAACAGTTCCTAAGACTACTCTTGCTTCTTCTACTCCTGATGTCTGGCAATGTGGATCCCAGCCCTGGCCCTCCAATGACCCAGAATGCTAGACAGTAAAACTTCAGGTCTCGTGTTCTCATCCCTAAACACCTGAAGCTTCCTCCCAAAAATGAACAGTCTCAAGGCCTGTGTCTCTCAACACCACCCTGATGTGATATCTGTTGTAGAAACATGGCATCCTGAAAATACCAGATACTACCATATCCCTGCCTGGCTACACCCTGTACCGACAGGACCGGTGCTCGAAAAGAGGTGGAGGATGTGTCATTTACACCAGAAATACACTCCAGGGGTATGTCATACCCCCACCACCCAGCAATGACAATCTCTAGGTACTAGCCATCAAACTAATGCTAGGAGCACACAACAGAGTGCTCACCCTACTGTCCATATACATCCCACCTAAGCATACCACGCCTGGCATCAACAACCTACTGGACTACATCAGTACGCTGAGCCTAAACACTGAAACAATACTGTTGGGAGACTTCAGTATCAACTGGGTCTCACCTGCTGCTAACACCATCAGAGATACCCATGGCACAATCCACTTCTCCCAACTGGTGGACGTGCTAACTCAAACCAATTACAAGATGGGCACCAGCACACTTTTGGACTGGGTTCTCTCGAAGTACCCTTCCCACATCACAGATCTCACCATGCTCCCTGACTCATGGAGTGACCACTCCCCTGTCAGTTTCCTCTGGAACAACAACTACCACAAACCCCCTGCCAGAACCGTAAAAAAACACCTACTCCTAAAGGGCCACCTTCCGCAGCTAAAGGATGATCTAAAGCAGCAGGACTGGTTGGACCTGTATGGAACCACAGATGTGGACACTGCACTAGATCTCTTTATCTCAAAATTCAGTTCAGCCTGTGAAAAACACGCCCCTGTCACAGAGAGAAAAACAGAGGGCCTATAAATCCCTGGATTACCCCAGAACTACTGGCACAACTAAATTCAAGACACCATCTCTGGCAAACAGCGTGGGCACATGGCACACCAACTAACATCCAAAGGTATAAAAAGGCCCGCATTGAGTGCACAAAGGCAACTTGTGAGGCAAAAAGCAAATTATGCAAGGAAGTGCTCACCAACACCTGGAATAGCAGCAAATCGTTCTGGGCAAATTGAAACAATATCACTGGGAAGGATCCTAAAATAACCCCAGCCATGTTAAATGTTGAGAGCGTCCCTGCCTTGGACCCTCTGCTCATCGCTAACTCTCTGAACCTCACCTTCTCGGATCTC
Organism: Neoceratodus forsteri; assembly: GCA_016271365.2. Lineage (NCBI taxonomy): Eukaryota > Metazoa > Chordata > Ceratodontiformes > Ceratodontidae > Neoceratodus > Neoceratodus forsteri. The sequence continues at coordinate 515,673,752 of CM028135.1, read as the reverse complement.
AGTAGTGTGCTTCCAATGAATTTCTTCAATACTCCTGCTCCATGGGTCAATGAGAAGACCCCAGCAAGACCAAACCAGCCACTCTTAAGTTTCAAACTGGTCTCCAGAGCTGCTGCTAGAAAATACCTTGAAAAAGCCCTCAGCAAATCAAGGCACAGTGGGGACTCTCTCGACCTAAAATTTGTTTGACTAACACTAGATGAGATACTTGGTCCACTGACAAAGATAATTAATCTGTCCCTCTGCCACTCCAAATTCCCCCAAATCTGGAAAGTTACCACGGTCACCCTGGTACACAAAAATGGTGACCGGTCTCTTTAAAACAACTACAGGCTGACTTCTATACTCCCCCCATTCTCCAAGGCCCTTCAAAGGATTGAGGCTGACCAGTTGGTGGAGTACTTCAATCGATGTCAGCTCCTATGCCCAGAATAACATGGTTTCTGAGCTGGCCATAGCACCATCACGGCTCTCCTGGAATTTACCGGATTCATACATAGTGCTCTTAACAAAGGGCACATTGTGGGGGTGGCCTTTGTTGACCTATCAAAGGCATTTGACATGGTCCATCCTGCCCTCCTCCTTGAACGGCTCTTGGACATTATTCTAGTCCCAGAAACCGTAGCATGGTTTTGTAGCTACCTTAGCCTGCGATCATAGTAAGTAAAAATTGGGGACATCCTATCAGAAAGTCAACTGGTCACATCAGGGGTACCACAAGGATCCATACTCGGTCCGTTACTCTTCAGTGTCTTCCTAAATAACCTCCCAGCTGCTTGCAATAGCTGCATGCTCCTCTACACAGATTATGCAGTGATCTTTACTAGCAACCTCGACCCCGCACTTCAGGAATACAACCTCCAGAGCGGCTTCGCGAGCAGCTGAAAAATGGTTCAAAGAGCAAAAACTGGTCATGAACTATAAAAGACCAAGACCATGCTCTTCGCCACTTCCCAAAACAAGCTAAAGGGCTATCCCCTGGCAATTCAGAATGACTCCGGTAACACCCTGGAACTAGTCCCCCATTTCAGGTATCTGGGAATCACACTGGACACTGCCCTGTCTTACACACAGCACATTGACATCACGGTCAAAGCCTTTAACACCAGGATTTGCGTCCTGTACAGGCACAGACATTGCCTGACCTATGAAGCTCTGAACTTGGCAGTTAACAGTTCACTCATCACCTTGATTGACTATGGCCTAGCTGTCTACGGCTCTGCTACTGACACAGCACTCTAACGCCTCTTAACAGCTTTAAACAAAGCCTGCCACCTGCTCACTAATGCCCCAAAACTCACCCACACCTGTGAACTTTATGCGCGATCAGGCTGGCTTCAATTGAAAGAAAGAATACTTTATCAAACCTGCCTATTCGCAGAAAAAGGTCTCGCTAAACTTACTTCCTCAAGGAGTTCTGAGCCTTCTGTCACAACCTATACATGCCAGGCACACCAGGACCTCGACTACACAAGTATTCCATGTGCCCAGGTGCCGCACAACTATGGCCCAGTGATCCTTTGCACACTGGGCCCTTCTGTGAACAAATGGTCTACCATCTGACATCGCCGGAGCCACAACCCTTGGTTCCTTTAAGCGCAAACTCTGTCAGCACCTCACTGACAATAGTACCTGTAGGTTCCCCTGCTAGTCTGCGCCCGCAGCTTTAGTCTGCCTCAGCACTTCCAACCCTGGCCCACCAGGTTAAGTCTTTGCCCAAGCACTTGCCTCCCACCTCCTTTGCCCTGGCACTTGCCTCCCACCCCCACCACTTGGCTGTTTTCTTTCCCTCTGCCCTCCCTGTCCCGGCTCCCACTGCCCCTCCCCACCTCACCCTAACAGTCTGCCACTGCCTCTCTCTCTTCCGCAGGATGCTGGCATTCCATGTACAGTGCCTTAGCACAGTTTGTAAACTGCTTGTCATTGCAATCCATGTACTGTTGAATGTTTTGTACTTTGTATGTATAATTTATTGTAACTATATTGTGTCTTCTTGTATTAATGTATCTGACATGGAACCTCTCAACGAGCATCCACTCACAGGTGTCATCCAAGACTTCAATAAATAAATTTGAGTTTTCCGTCAATCTCCGTGTGTTTCAAAAACATTGAAGCTCTCTCTTACATGTCTTTGCAGCCCTCTTCAACAAGCATCCTGATTTTTTCTAAAATGTTCTTCAAGTTTCAGGCAGGTGCAACAAGAACACAATGTCCCAGAACTGAGGCTCCTTCTCCATAGCTTCTTAAAAAGGGCTTAAAAACTGCTCTCAGGTTAACCCGTTGAGTTCCCGATATCTTTTTGCAATCATCTCAAACTATAATTATATACATTTCAACAGTAACACTATATCATTTCTAAACAAAGGGATCCCAATATCCATTACATTTCCACATAATGATTTGCATATATTTTTATACCAGCAGATATGCAGGGAGCAAAAAGACAGAAACAGCAAGGGAAGACTGAGAGACAGTGAGAGGCAGAGAACTGTATGACTGTCGGGGTGATCAAATCCTAGGTCTCACAGGAAAATTTGGTTGTGCAACCAGACAGACAAGAGACAGGAAAGGAAAGAACAGAACAGATCCCTGCATTCAAACTCTCTATAACAACTAAGACAAGGTCCTATTCAACCCTGTCACACCACTCTACTTACAGTACCCTCCCGCACATCTACCTTTAGTTTGGGAGGAAATTCAAGCTCTTCTTCAAACAAGTGCCATAGAGCCTGTCCCTCAGGCTCAGTGGAGAAGAGGGTTTTACTCTAACTTCTTCCTTGTCCCCAAGAAATCCAGGGATCTCCAGCCCATCCTGGACCTGAGCAGTCTGAATCAGTACATCGAGTACAAATGCTTCTGGATGGTGACCCTTGAAGGGCTACTACCCCTGCTGCACCAGGGGGATTTGCTCTGTTTGCTGACATGCAGGATGCCTATCTGCACAGTCATGCCTTTCCTGCCCATCGTCACTTCCTCCTCTTCCACTTTCAGGGTGCCCATTTCCAGTTTTGGGCCTTTCCTTGGCCCTCCTGGTATTTACCAAATGCTTGGCAGTTGTGGTGGCAGCATTAAGGAGGCAGGGCTTCTGTGTGTTTCCCTACCTGGATGACTGGCTGTTAAAAGGCCTCCCCAAGGGAACACCTGGTTCAGAACCTGGAGTGCACCCTGCACCTATTCCAGGACTTGGGGATCACGGTAAACCTGCCAAAGTCTTGCCTCTCCCCTTGTCAATGTCTTCAGTACATAGGGGCGGTCCTGGATACCAGCCAGGGCAAGGCGTTTTTATCCAAGAACACAGCGGAGCGACTGATGGAGCAGGCCCGTCGAGTTTCCTCCAGCCGGCAGGTTTCTGCCAGGGTTTTCCTGTGACCTCTTGGCCGTATGGCAGCAGCCAATGCCACAGTTCCCCTGGCCCGCCTGCATATGCGGGTCCCTCAGTGGACCTTGAGGTTTCAGTGGGACCAGCATACAGATGACCTGGACCAGATGGTCTTGGTTTCTGACCCGGTCTGGAGGGTTGTGTCGTGGTGGCTCGATACGGCCAACCTCCTTTGGAGGATCCCCTGTCAGCACCTGAACCCCCCCCCAAAAAAGAATTCTCATTACAGATGCATCCAGCCTGGGCTGGGGTGCTCATCTGGCTGATCACCAGTCCCAGGGTATCTGGACTGATGTAGAGCAGGATCTACATATCACTGTCCTGGAGATGCAGGCGGTCCTTTTACGCCCTGCAGGCCTACCAGACTCGTCTCCTTCCAGGCCCGCTGCTGGTGCAGATGGACCATATGTGTGTGGTGTACTACATCAACAAGAAAGGGGGGACCCATTCCTAATCCCTGTGTCTGGAAGCGATGAAAGTGTGGCATTGGGCCATCGAGCATGGTCTGGAGCTTTCGGCCACTCATGTTCCAGACATACAAAACGTCTTGGCTGACAGTCTCAGCCACTCCAGGTCATGGGCTCATGAGTGGGAGCTTCTAATCTTGGTAGTCGAAGATGTCTTCGACAAGTGGGGCCATCCAGAGTTGGATCTGTTTTCTTCCCCACTCAATGCAAAACTTCTGCTTTTCTGCTCACTCGGTCCCGGGGCCTGGAGTTTTCTGGTGAGACGCATTGTCCCTCTCCTGGAAGGGAAGGTTTCTGTATGCCTTTCATCCCTTCCCACTCCTGCAGAGGGTTCTGCTGAAGCTTCAGCTAGAGGGGGCAGAGATGATTCTCATAGCTCCCTTCTGACCACGCCAGATTTGATTTCCCTTGCTGCAACAGCATGCGATGGAGCCTCCGGTGCCCGTGCCCCTGTGCATAGGCGTGCTCTCCCGGTGTTCCATCAAGCCACATTGACGGGAATTCTGTTGATCAGCATTACAGCGACAGCACAATGCTGACAGTCGGCATCGTGCTGTCAGGGGAATCAAGTGTTTTTTGAGGGGGGCTTTGCCCCCCCGCACCTCCCACATTATACATTATCAACTCTGAGTCGGAGTTGTTTCGGGGAGGGGGCGAAATCCACGGAGAAAGCAGTGTCAGCAATACCGCAGACCATTATAGTGAACTGCCAATTTTGTTGCTGTAATGGTCTTTGTGGTATTGTTGCTGTGGCGACGGTATATTCTCTTCCAGGATGAGGGCACCCTGGTCCACCCGGACCTCAAGTCCCTCCATCTCTATGTGTCGCTCCTGTGGACCTAGCTATTGCCTGCTTTAGGGTATCCTCTAGAGTTACTGACATCCTGATGGCAGCCAGAAAACCCTCCACCAAGGCCATTTATACTATAAAATGAAAGCGCTTTCCATTTGGACCACTGCTCGCCACTTGGATCCATTCACCTGCCCAGTGAATCAGGTGTTAGAGTACCTCCTTTCCCTTTCAGATTTAGGCCTGGGGACTCCTCCCTTGAGGTGCACCTTTCTGCCATCTTTGTGTACCATGCACCTATTGAGGGAAAAACTGTCGCCCATCTCGAGGTGTCCTGTACATTCCTATGGGGTACTTTGCATCTGAAATCTCTCATTCGGGACCCAGTCCCTCCATGGGACCTCAATTTTATGTTGGACAAACTCACTTTACCTCCCTTTGAACCAGCCATGGGTTGCAAGCTATGCTTTCTGCCATGTAAAGCGATATTTTTAGTTGCTATTACTTCTGCTCAGAGGATTTCTGAGCTCCAGGCTCTGATGTGTAAAGAGCCTTATTTGTTTTTTCACAAAGACATGCTATCTTTATATACCAGTCCTAAGTTTTTACCTAAGGTGGTATCTGAGTTTACTTTAAATTAATCCATCCACCTTCCAGTTTATTTTCCTGAGTATTCTAATCAGTGGGAGGCCGTACTCCATACTTTAGCTGTTCACAGAACGTTGCAGTATTACATGAACTGCACCAAGTCTTTAAGGAAAAGTTACCAGTTGTTTGTTTCATTTGCCTCCAAGAGAGAGGGATCTCCTGTTTCCAAACAGTGTTTGTCTAAGTGGTTAGTGAATTGCATTGTTTGGTACAACAAGCCCCTTCCGGGGGTGGTTAAGGGCCATTCCACCAGGGGTATGGCTGCCTCCTCAGCATGTTTCAGAAATGTTTCTGCTGTGGCCTGTCAGCGCAGAGGTTGGATTTCTGCTTGCGACACTGGCAACCCGGGTTCGGGAACAGACCTGGATCTTTGGAAGGCCGGCTTGGGGAAGTTGGATTGAGCATCCCATGGACTACTCTCCTTCTCTGGGGGGAGGGCGTGGGATGTCGCCGGTGCCCGGGGGACCCCTGGCGGAGGCCAGGGGTCCCATAGCAGATGGTGCCAACAAGGAGCGCGGGGTGGAACGGATGGTGGCATCATTGCACATTCCCGCCCCCCACAAACAGGGAAAAACCTGCCCACCTGCTGCCTCTATGAAGCCCGCCCCGGCTGCATTTGGCTTCCTTAGGGCTGGGTGCCATGACTCTGCATTGGGGTGCAGTCCAGGGGGTCCCAGGAGGGTGGCTAATGTGGGGGAGCAGCAGCCGTGAGGGTCTGTGACCGGGCGGATGCCTGGCGGTAGGCTGGGCACATAAAATATAAATAGAAAAAAAAAATGTGTCTGCTGATGACATCTGCGCAGCTGCCACCTGGAGTTCTGCCCACACCTTTACAAAGCATTACAGTCTGGACATCGCCTCTAGGTGCAGAGCCAGTTTCAGCCTGGCTGTTCTTCAGGGCCTTCTGTCATGACATCTTGTCTTCTGACTTGTCCTGCTCCTGGAGGTGTTATCGTGGCGATAACCGGTACTGCTTGGGACTCAGTCCTACTAGTGTGGCCTCCTGCAAGAGCCTTCCATGAAGTAAGATAGTACAGTTATGTAAGAATGTACCATAACAGTAGCTGTTCTAAAAAAGCTCTTGCAACAGGCCCTGCTTTCCCTCCCTCCTTTCCTCTTGCTTCCCTTTTTCTATTGCACTTGCTTCTGCCTTTTCTTTGGCTCTCGGGATAACCTCCTCAGTTCTCCATCAGCTGGCTGTGCAAAGCCTCCAGTGGGAGAACTCAGGTGGTGTGGGGGACCGCCCTCCTATATAACTTGTACTGACGTCAGGTGACTGACCTCAGTGGGGGCGGTCCCCCATGGTACACTGCTAGCTAAAAGCTTTCTGTCTGGTCCTGGTGCTTGGTGGCATAGTCGCACCGCTACGGTAACTTCTTACGCAACTGTACTTTTCTGTTTCAGAGGGAGCACTACCAGTTCAGGGTACTGCCTTTTGGCTTGTCATTTGCACCATGGCTATTTACCAAATACTTGGCAGTTGTGGCAGAAGCTCTCAGAAGAGAGGGAATGTATGTCTTCTCCTATCTAGATAACTGGTTGCTCAAAGCACAGTCACAGGAGCAACGGCCTCAGACCCTAATACATACCAGACAGCTGCTCCATATCCTAGGATCATGGTCAACCTGCCCAAGTCAGTCTTGACCCCTTGTCAGCACCTGCAGTACACTGGGGCAGTACTGGACACTGCCCAAGGTTTAGTCTTCTTCCCCAGGACAGGGCAGAGTACCTCATGGCACAGGCCCAGATGGTTTCCAACAACAGGTACTGTATGTCACAGCAGGACATTCCTGAGATTGTTCGGTCTGATGGCAGCACTCATAGTCATGGTACCCCTGGCCACGGTGCACACGAGGATCCCGCAATGGACATTAAGGGTGCAGTGAGATCAGTGCACCGATGACCTAGAACAGCAGGTTCTAGTAACTTCCTCTGTCTGGAAGGTGCTCCAGTGGTGGATGGAACCCAGCAACTTGCCGAAAGGGGTTCCTTTCTTCATTCCTTCCCCTCAGCAGATTCTCACTGCAGATGCTTTGGGGTTGGGCTGGGGGGCACATCTGGGACTTCATCAGACGCAAGAAGCATGGACCAAAGTGGAGACTTCCCTGCACATAAATGTCCTAGAGATGAGAGCCATTCTGTATGCTCTGCAAGCCTTCCAGAACCATCTGTCCTTGGGCCCTCTGCTGATGCAGACAGACAGTATTAATGTGGTACACTACATCAGCAAGCAAGGGGGGGACTCATTCTTACCCTCTGTGCAGGGAAGCGATGAGAGCCTGATACTGGACTCTAAAACACGGTCTAGAACTGTCGGCTGTCCATGCATCAGGCACCCAAAACGCCCTGGCAGACAGGCTAAGCAGGTCGCAGTCCAGAATTCACGAGTGGGAGCTGCTGAGCTCCGTAGTGGAGGACCTGTTAAGCAGATGGGATTGTCCAGAGTTGGACCTTTGTGCATCCCCACTCAATGCAAAACTGCCACTTTGCTGCTCGCTCAATCCAGGGCTTGGAGTTTTCTGGTGAGACATGTCCCTCTCTTGGAAAGGGAAGTTCCTTTACACCTTTCCTCCCCTTCCTCTGATTCAGAGGGTGCTAATCATCTGCTTTATTTCTGCAGCTTCTGCCACAGGGTTCACTATCAATGCTCACTCTGTCACCACTGCCTGGTGGCCTGTCATCGTTGTCGATGTCAGCTGCTATTCCCATTCTGATGCCTCAGATGGGCCTCAGGCCTCTTTCATCAACACATTCGCCATCAGCATTGGTTCCCCCTAGGGTGCCTGCTTCTTCTCTTGACCCGCTATCAGGTCCCATCGACAAGGAGGAGGAACTGGAGTATAATCTAGGTTTAAGGAAGGAAGACTATGAAGTGGAGGAGGGTGAGTAATACTAGCAGGTTTTATTTTTATCTGGCACCCTTCCCCGGGGGTTCAAAGCACCTTTGCAAAGCAAGATACATAAAAGACAGCCTAGACATAAAATATTTCTCAACAAAACAAATAACCTATAATTAAATTAAAAAATAAACTGACTATAATGGCCTGAATTTTGTAAAAATATAAACAGCTAATTCAGTAACTAACTAACTAAATAAGTTAATAAATAAAAGACAACCGGGATGTAATATGACAGAAACAGGATTTAGTCCCAGAAAGCCTGTATGAACAGAATTATCTTAAAGCAGCCGTATTTGTTACCAAAAAAAAATCATCATATAGTTTTTAGCAAAAATGTATTTATGACATCCTAAGAGTCATACTTAGTATATTTTTAGTTTTCTCAGATATTTTTGAAACCGGTTTTATAGCTAATTTTGTAATTAATGACTCATGTCATTAAAGATGGCTTCCAGTCGCCATTTTTAAAAAATCTGCTGAGATTACTTGTTGAATATACAAGCTAGATTCATACAGTAAATGTATTAGGATGGTGCTGTCATGGTTCCACCAAGCCGCATCGACAGGAATTTTGTCAGTCAGCATTACAGCGACGGCACAGTGCCGACAGTCAGCCTTGTGCCATCAAGGGAAGCAAGTGTTTTTTGAGGGGGGGGGCTTTGCCCCCTGCACCCCACATACAGGAGACTGCATGCCCCACATTAGAGATTATCAAGTCCGAGTTGGAGTTGTTTCAGAGAGGGGGGGTGAAATCCATGGAGAAAGCAGTGTCGGCAGTACCATGGACCATTACAATGAACTGACGATTTTGTTGCTGTAATGGTCTTCGCAGTATTTCCGTCACTTTGGCAGCGGTATACATTATTAGTATGGAGCTGTCACATATTTCTGATGGTAAAGAGCACAGCGCTACTAAGATAGTAAATTTTTTCATGGCGGGCATGGTGCCGGAGTGGGCACTTAAAAACTTCAGTATCCCATATTTTGGTCCAGGAATGAAAGAATAAACAGTACAACACTGTACCAAGATACTTAATTTTTTTATGGCGGGCATGGCGCAGGAGTGGGTACTTATAAAAATGTCAATATCTTGTATCTTTGTCCGGGAATGAAAGAAAAAAAAAATGTATCTTGATGGTTTTGTCAGATGAACCTTTTTTCTGGAAAAACTATACGGTTACTAACAATACTGCTGCTTTAAGTCCCTCTGTAAAGTCCTCCACTGAGGAGGCCTCCCTTAAGGCCCTCGAGAGTGAGTTCACAAGACCGGGCCTGCCTCTTCAAAGGCCCTCTCTCAAGGTTTTCAGCCTGGCTTTGGGTGTTACAAGGAGGCCCTCCTCAATGGAGCGGGCAGGGCATGAAGACATGTATGGATTTAGGAGGTTTGTCAGATAACCTGGGCACAACCTTTGTAGGGCCTTAAAAGACAGTAAACCAACTTTGAAGAACATACACCATTTTACCAGCAGCCAGTGCAGATCACGCAGTGCTAGGGAGACGTGACTCGATCTCAAAAGCCAGTCAGGAACCTAGCAGTTGTGTTCTGCACCAACTGCAGGTGCTGTAGCGTACACCCACTGACCCCAAGATACAGAGCATTGCAGTAGTCGAGCCTTGGAGTAACAAAAAGCATGTACTAACAACGTCAAGCCTGCAGGGGGGATAGGGATCTTAATCTGGCTGATGTTCCTGAGCTGGTAAAGGCCAAAAGTCATTCCAGACTGCTGCCAACACCTGAGCCTCAAATGTCAGTTCTTCATCCAGAATGACCCCCCAGATTTTTCACCTTTGTGGCCAGCTTAGAAGAACCGATCAAGGCCCTGTCTCCCTCTCGGTAGCTGCCATGCCTCCCCTTTGACCGGGCTCAACTCACTGATACTTCAGTCTTGTCTGGGTTGGGTCTCAGCCAGCTTGATGACATCCAGTCCTGGATCTCAGCCAGGTAGCTGTTAAGCACATCAACTACACTAGACATCTTTGCTGCAAAAGAAGAGATAGAGCTGGGTATCATCTGCATGGCAATGAAACCTAAGTCCATGCTGTCTAATGATCCTTTCTAGGGGTAGCGTGTACACCGCAAACAACATTTGTGAAAGGATCTAATCCTGGAATACACCACAGGGCAGTGCCATCAAGGGTAAGGAGAAATTCCCCAATGCTGCTTTCCGTGACCTGCCGCTGAGGTAGGTTTCAGACCAGTAGATGACTTTGCAAGTGAGTTCTACACACCACTTCAGTTGATCCAGTAACAGCCCATGGTCCACACTGTCAAAGGCTGAAGAGAGGTCTAGGAGACCGAGAAATGACTGATCTTCCTCAGGGATATCTCTGTCATCAGGTCACACCTAAAAAACTTAGACGTCAGGCACTAGGATCCCATGGAAGCTTTTCTGCAGTAGTTTACCGGGGCTGCCAATGCTGACATCAGGCTCCTGCACCACACACCCTGGCTGTATAAGTGTAGGCAGCCCTGCTCCCTCCTCAGTTTTTCCCACCGTTGACCATTCTTGCACGGACTCTGGGAAAGCTTCGTCACTCAGTTCGACCACCATTTTTACTTACTTTTTTCTTTTACTTACCTGTCTAATCACTTTTATATAAAGTGATTCCTTTCTCCTTTGTATGTCGACAACTACTCCTTCGTTGGCTCTTTTCTGTCGCTGTCACTGCGGAAGGAAAATCTCCTCCCCTGATGAACACCAGCTTTGTGTCTGCTGTCTTAGACCCAGCCACAACGTCCTGACCTGTGAGTCTTGCCAGAAATTTAACCTCACCACCTGGTGCTGACACAAGAAAGCCCTGGATAAGTTCCTTGTGGAGCAACAGGCAGCAAGTGGAGAGCAGAGGTCTTCTGTAGCACCCCCCACCCAGTCACTGGCATCCTCTTTGGGCTCACACGCCACCATGGCCTGGGACAAATCCTCAGGGAAACCCTCTCAATGGGACAAGGAACTGTCTAAAGACTGCTCCCCTCATCAGCTATCCCGGTTCCCACTGGTTTCCTCTTTTTCCTCTCCAGGGATTGCCCTGTTAATGGCTTTGGCATCAACACCTTGCCCCGTACAAGCCTCTGCTTCTTTCAGGCCCCCACTGTGGATTCCTCTCCTGGCCATCATAGGGCTGTGGAGGGGTCATTGGCTTCTGGGTCGTCGGCCCCCACCCCAGCGTCGAGACCCCTCGAGCCTCGAGGTCCACCAGTGCAGGGCGTTACCACTACCACTTCAGTTAGCGGGTCGTCGCCTGACCAGGGCCTTGCATCCCCTCCGTCGACATCTGTATTGATGACAATTCCTTTTCCTGGCATCAACTTCAATACTATACTTACCTCTATCACAACATCTCTCTTCCAGCAGCTAATTCCACAATCCGGGCTATCATTGCCTGTGTTGTTGTCAGCTGTTTCGGTGTCAATGCCAGTTCGACCTGTGCACCTTGCACCCTCAGAGCCGTCAGTGTGACATTTGTCAGTCTCTGCCTCAGAGCAAACCGACATTGAAGAGGAGCACCATCCTGATCTTATGCTCCCTGAGGAAGAGGATGATGCTGATGTGGAAACCTCTGACAGGTCCACTGTCTCCTCAGGGAGTGAGGAGTCTGTCAAGCACACTCCTAGGTCCCCCCCAACCCCTCCTTTTTGTACATCAGGAAGCAGCTCTCCTCCACCATGGGTTTCCAAACAGAGGAGGAGGATGAAACCAGCTGGAATCTGGTGGACTTCCTGGTGATTCCTGAGTCTCCACCAAAGATGATTACTCTCCTGCTGCCAGCCTTAAATGATGCAGTCACTGCAGCATTGTGCCTGCCCAGTATGGTGCCAGCCTTGCTCAGGAAGGCTCACGAGCTCTATCAGGTGCCTCAGGAGTTGAGTTGCCCTTCTATGTGGCCCAACCTGAGATCGACTCTGTGGTCATCAAAGCTGCTCATGACAGAACTAAGGCCCCTAAGCACCTTAGCACCCTGTCCCTCGACCATGAATCCAGGAGATTGGATCTCTAGGGCAAGAGGACTTTTGCCTCGGCCACCCTTGGCCTTAGGATTGCCAATTATTGGGCTCACCTTATTAATTACCAAAACACCCTTTGGAGGAAGTGCAGAGTGGCTGCTCAGGCCATCCCTGAGGGTTCTCACAAGCAGGAGCTTCTCAAGGTATTTCAGGCCTCAGAGAATGTTTGTTATCATCTCCTCAGAGTCACCTATGATATGGCTGATACTACAGCCAGGGCAGCTTCCTCTGTTATTTGCCGCAGGCGGTACTCCTTGCTGAAGGTTTCTAGCATTGCGAATGATGTCCAGCAAAAAGTGTTAAATGCCCCTTTTGTGAGTCACAAGCTGTTTGGTCCAGAAGTGCAGGATATTATCAATGAACTGTAGGCTTCTGGCAGGGCCATCCAGTCTGTTCACTCCTTGTATCATATCCAGCCCAGGAGTAGGTCGAGATCATCCTTTCGGAATGTCACTCACAAGTCGGGTCTTAGAGCCAAGCTTCAGGGCAAATGCAGAGTCAGCTCAGCCTTGCCTGCTCCCTCTTCCTCTGCTGGCCCCTCTGCCAAGCAATCCAGAGGAGGGGGTTGGCCCCGGCCACTGGTTCAGCCTCCCCCTGACTCCTTGACAGACCCCCCCCCTCCTTCCTCAAGCTAGGAGGGGTGGTCAGAGGCCAATTCTCCATCCATTTGTCCTAATGGAGAACCATCACAACAGATGCTTGGATCTTGCAGATAATTGAATAGGGCCATGCTCTTGAGCTTCTAGAGCAGCCTCCAGACATTCCCCCAGTCCCCCTGATTTACCCTCCAGATCACACACAGGTGCTCAGGAAGGAAGTCCTTACCTTGCTGCGCAGACAGGCCATAGAACCAGTGCCCAGGCAGCAAAGGAACAAGGGGTTCTGCTCCAGGTTCTTCCTGGTTTCCAAATGAACAGAGGTCTTGAGGCCCATTCCAGACCTCGAGGAACTGAACCTTTTTATCTAGTGCAGAAGTTTCCAGATGGTCACTTTGCATGGCCTTCTTCCTGCTGCTCAAGCGGGGCGACTGACTATGCTACCTTGATATGCAAGATGCCTACCTGCATATCATGGTTTGCCCCCCTCACAGGAGGTACCTGTGGTTCCTGTTCCTGTGGGAGCAGTACCAATTCAGGGTATTGCCCTTTGGCTTATTTTCTGTGCCACGGGTATTTACCAAGTGCTTAGCAGCTGTAGCAGCAGCCCTTCGGCGCAAAGGCCTCTATGTGTTCCCATATCTGGACAATTGATACTGAAAGCTCAGTCCAGGGAGTGCCCATTGGTGACTCTAGAGTGCACTCTGCAGTTATTCCAGTTCTTGGGCATCATGGTCATTTGGCTCAAGTCTGTGTTGACTCCTTCTTAGAGACTGCAATATATATAGGGGCAGTTCTAGACTCTACTCAGGGCAAGGCCTTCCTTCCTCAAGACAGGTTGGACTACCTTATTGCCCAGGCCCAGGAGGTGGCTCAGAGCTGGCATGTCCCAGCCAGAACATTCCTCCATCTCCTAGGCCTCATGGCTGTGGCCATTGTCATGGTCCCTTTGGCCAGGTTACACATGAGGATTCTGCAGTGGACCCACAGAGTTCAGTGGGATCAGCACTCAGACAATTTAGATTAACTGGTCCTTGTCTCCTCACCAGTACATAAAGTGCTTCACTGGTGGATGGACCCAGCCAATCTCTTAAAGGGAGTCACCTTTTTTTATCCCCCACTCCTCACCAAATCCTCACCACGGATGCTTTGGGTCTGGGTTGGGAGCCCATCTAGGCCCTTATCAGACCCAGGGTCTCCAGTCCCGCTGGTAGGGTTGCCTCCACAAAAATGTCTTAGAAATTAGGGCAGTTCTGTATGCCTTACAGGCCTTCCAGAACCATCTCTCTCTCTCTCTCTCTGGGTCCTCTGTTAGTGTAGTCAGACAACCTCAGTGTGGTCTATTACATCAGCAAGCAAGGGGGGACCCATTCCTACCCCGTGTGCCATGAAGCAATGAGGGTTTGGTCCTGGGATCTAGGTCATGGTCTAGAGTTGTCAGCCATCCATGTGCCAAGTGCCCAGAACTTCCTGGTGGACAGCCTCAGCAGGTTACAGTTCAGGGTGCACAAGTGGGAGCTGCTGACCTCGGTCGTCGAAGACCTGTTTGACAGGTGGGGTCATCCAGAGCTGGACCTTTTTGCATTCCCACTCAATGCAAAACTGCTGTGTTTCTGCTCACTAGATCCAGGGCCTGGAGTTTATTGCCGAGACGCATTGTTCCTGTCCTGGAAAGGGAGGATGATCTTTGGGGTATCTCAGTCATCAGGTTTCACCATAGGAACTTCATCGTCGATGAAGCAGGATCCACACAGGAGATTTTCAGCAGTACAGCTGGGGCCACCCACGCCAACGTCACATGATGACATTGCCAATCCTGTAAGGGTGTGAGTGGCCCCGCTCCCACCTCAGTTCTTTCCCGCTGTCAACTTGCTCACACAGGTCTCCGCGTAAGCTCTGTTGCAGTTTTGTGCCTTTTTCAGGCTACAGTTTTTTCTTTTCATTTACCTTAGAATCTTTTTTTTAAAAAGAGATTCCTTTATTTTATTTTGAGAATTAATTCTTCGACTTCTCTCTTCTGTTGCTGCCGCAGTGGAAAGAAGATTGCCTCCACAGATGAACACTCTCTCTGTGTCTGCTGTCTTGGGCCTGACCACAAAGTCTCTGACTGTGAGCTCTACCAGAAGTGTAATCAAACAACCCTCAGGCGATGCAAAAAGGATCTTAAAAATGTTCTAATGGAGCAACAGGTAGCCAGTTCTGAGCAGGGGTCCCAGCCTCTCAGTTGCCAGCAGGGTTGTCGAGCTCCCTGGCCTCTAAGACCCGAGACAAGTCCTCGGGGGTCACAAAAAGGATCGAGATCAGGACCACTTCCCTGGCAGTGGTCTCACTCCCCGACAGCCTCTTCTCTTTCGTCTGGGGATTCTTCTTTGGCTACGGCTGCAGCGACACATAAGTCCAGTGTCCAGGTCTCTGTGCCCAGCAGACCCATACCGACAGCGCCTCTACCTGATACCCAGGGCGGTTGGCCATTAACCACTGGGTTGTTGTCAACTGCTCTCACAACGAGGCTTGATCCCAGTCCAGGCCCTTGGGTTGCAGCTTCTTCAACTCCTCAGGGTGCCTCCGACAGGTCATCGCTACCTGCACTGTGACCCCCCCCCCCATTGATGCAGTCTTCGACAGTCGTTGACCTTAACGATATCTTGACTGAATTCACTTCGGTGATTGTTCACCAGCTTGATGCCTTTAGGACTTTGCTGCTGATGCCATCAATGGCAGCTTCGTCGTCAACTCCTCCTAGACGCTCACGGGTGGTCTCCCATGGGCCATCATCGGTCCTTCAAACGTCAGACCTGGATCTCAAAGAGGCTGACGTCAAAGAAGAGTACCATCCTGATCTCATTCATCCTGATTAAGAAGAGGAGGAAGAGGAAGAGGAGGACCACCTCTCTTCTGACAGGTCCATTGCTTCTTCTATTAGCAAGGACTCTTTCAATCACACCCCTAGGTCTCCTCCAGAGGACCCCACCTTCTTCAATATTATGAAGCAGCTGTCCTCAGCTATGGGGTTCCACACTGAGGAAGTGGATGTCACCAGGAAGGATTTAGTAGACTTCCTGGAGATCTCAGAGTCTCCTCCAAAGATCATTCATCCTAGTTTGTGTGCTTTTAGGAATGCCACTACAGCAGCCTGGCACATGCCTGACATGGTGCCAGCCATGCCTCGTAGGGCAGATAAACTTTATCCTGCCCCACAGGGCTTTCCTCATTATGTTGCCCAGACTGAAACTGATTCAGTGGTTATTAAGGCAGCTCATGAGGGGTCTAAGGTGCCTAAGTACCTTGGCTTCCTCTCCCCTGGCAAGGAGTCACGCAGGATTGACCTTTGGGTTAAGAGGGTTTATGCATCCTCCACCCTAGAGCTGAAGAGTGCTAATTACCTGTCCCATATGGTAAAGTACCAAAACACTAACTGGAGGAAGGGCAAAGCTGCTGCCCAAGCCCTCCCAGAAGGTACACAGAAGTAGGAGATTCTAAAATGCTTGCAAGCCAGTGAGGATATTAGTAAGCACCACCTGAGGGCACTCTGTGATATTTCAGACACTATTGCCAGGGCTGCTGCCACCAGCATTTGCCTACATAGGCACTCCTGGCTGAGGGTCTCTGGATTTGCTACTGATATTCAGCAGGAGGTGCTTAATGCCCCCTTTAATGGCTCTAAGCTTTTTGGTCTAGTTGTCCAGGACATCATCAGTGACCTACAGGCATCTGGCAGGGCTGTGGAATCTGTTCACTTGCTCTACTGTATGTAACCTAAGAGCAGGCAGTGTCCTACTTTTTGTAAGGCACCCAATAGACCAGGAGCAGCCTGTTGGCCTCTTGGCAAATGCAGAGCCTCCGCCGCTTTGCCCGCTTCCTCCATTACTAGAGCTGCGGCCAAGCATCCCAGAAGTGATGGACTATCCCCAGTAGCTGGATCCCCCTCCACTTGACTCCTTGCCTGACCCCCCCTCTTCTGGTCCCCGACCAAGACGTGGTGGTCGGAGGTCAGTTTTCCCTCCATCTCAATCAATGGAGAACCATTACAGTGGATACTTGGATTCTACAAATCATAGAAAGGGGTCACATTCTGGACCTCACTAAGCAACCCCAGAGACTCCCCCTCTGCCCTCCAACTACCCCCTAGCCCACCTAGTTGTTCTCCAGGAGAAGGTTCAGTCCCTTCTACACAAGCAGGCCACAGAGCTAGTGCTGAGGCACCAGAGGAACAAAGGGTTTATTCCAGACTGGAGATCTGAGGCCCATCCTAGATTTAAAGGATCTCAATCTGTATGTCCGGTAAAAAAGTTTTGGATGGCAACTTTGCCAGGTCTGATGCCCCTTCTTAAACAAGGCAACTGGCTGTTTTCTGTGAACATGCAGAATGCATAACTGCACATCTAGGTGTTTCCTCCTCACAGGAGGATTCTCCAGTTCCTTTTTCAGGACAAGCATTACCAGTTCAAGGTGCTGCCCTTTGGCTTGTCCTCTGTGCCGTGGGTCTTTACCAAGTGCTTAGCAGCAGTGGCTGTGGCCCTCAGAAGGCAGGGAATGTACATTTTCCTGTACTTAGATGATTGGCTACTAAAGGCCCCATCCAGAGAGTTGCTTCTGAGGACCTTAGAGGGAACTCTCCAGTTGTTTCTCTCCCTGGGCATTACCATCATTCTGCCCAAGTTGATAATTGGTGCCATCCCAAAGACTGCAATACACAGAGGCGGTTCTAGATTTGGCACAGAGGAAGTCCTTTCTGCCTCAGGCCAGGGCAGAATGCCTTCTTCCTCAGGCTCAGGAGGTGGCCCAGAGCTGTTACATCCCAGCCAGCGTGCACCGGAGACTGTTGGATCTGATGGTGTCGGTTATACCCACTGTTTCACTGGCCAGGCTCCATATGCTCAGTCTCCAGTGGACTCTTCTAGTTCAGTGGGACCAGTGTATGGATGACCCAGATCAGTTTGTGCTGGTCTCTTCTCCATTCCACAAAGTATTCCAGTGGGGGATGGTTTCCCTCAGTTTTCTGCAGGGAGTTCCATGTAAGAGCTCATCACCACATCAAATCCTCACCACAGATGCCTCCGGTTTGGGCTGGGGGGGCTCACCTGGGCCCCTTTGAAACTAAGGGTTCCAGGTCCCAGATTAAGAGAACCTCAGTGTAGTATACTATATTAACAAGCGGGGGGGAAGCATTCCTACCCCTGTGCAGGGAGGCCATGAGAGTGAGGTATTGGGCATTGGACCACAGTCTGATGCTTTCAGTGGTCCATGTTCCAGGAGTGCTAAACACTCTGTCGGACAGCCTCAGCCAGACTGAGTCCAGCATGTATGAGTAGGAACTCCTCTCATCCATCGTAGAAGAGCTGTTCAACAGATGGGGTCATCCAGAGTTGGACCTTTTTGCATCCCCACTCAACGCAAAGCAGCCCAGTTTCTGCTCGCTAGATCCAGGGCCTGGAGTTTTCTGGTGAGATGCATTGTCCTTCTCCTGGAGCAGCAGATTTCTTTATGTCTTCTCCCGGTTTTCCTCTAATCCAGAGGGTGCTAATCAAGCGGCAGATGGTGGAGGCCACCATGATCCCTGGTAGCCCCATTCTGACCCCGCCAGATATGCTTTCCTCTTCTACAGTGGCTGGCGGAGGAACCTCCAGTCTCCTCCCCCTCTGCAGGAATCTGCTGACCCAGGATCAAGGGACCTTGGTCCATCCCAATCTCAGGTCCCTCCATTTTCACGCTTGGATCCTGAGGATGTAGCCATCACCAGATTTGGGGTTTCCAACAGAGTGGTGGATGTCCTATTGGCCACCTGAAAGCCTTCAACCCGAGCCACTTATGCCATGAAGTGGAAATGGTTTGCCATATGGGCTGCCAAGCATAATCTGGACCATTTTGCCTGTCTGGTGAACCAGATTCTGGACTACCTGATCTCTTTGTCTGACTCAGGTCTCCAGTACTTCT
Source organism: Neoceratodus forsteri (assembly GCA_016271365.2). Classification (NCBI taxonomy): domain Eukaryota; kingdom Metazoa; phylum Chordata; order Ceratodontiformes; family Ceratodontidae; genus Neoceratodus; species Neoceratodus forsteri. Next base: position 515,655,035 of record CM028135.1, on the reverse strand, counting down.
CCCTCAAGGTACACCTTTTGGCTGTTTCTGCTTTTCACAAGCCTGTGGGTAACCATACCATTGCTCAGCTGGATGTCTCCCATACCCCATTGAGATGCATGCTGCATCTGAAACCTCCAATCCGTTCTCCTGTCCAGGCTTGGGATTTAAATTTTGTTTTGGAGAAGTTGACCTTGTCTCCTTTTGAGCCGGCTGCAACATGCAAGCTACACTTTCTTTCCAGGAAAGCATTATTTTTAGTTTGTATTACTTCTGCTCGAAGAATTTCAGAGCTTCAGGCCCTCTGGTGTGAGGAGCCTTATTTGATTTTCCACAAAGATAGGGTGTCTTTGCACACAAATCCTAAGTTTCTTTCTAAGGTGGTGTCTGAGTTTACACTGAACCAATCTATCCATCTTCCTGTTTATGTTCCTTGAGTGTGCCAATCCAGGGGAAACACTGCTCCATTCGTTAGATGTGCGCAGAACGTTGAACTACTACCTGCTCCTAACCAAGGAATGTGGAAAGTTGAAGCAGTTATTTGTTTCTTTCAGCCTAGGTAGAGAGGGCTTTCAGGTTTCCAAACAATGTTTGTCCAAATGGTTGGCTAACTGCATTGTGTTCTGCTACAACAAGTATGGTAAAGAACTGCCTGGAGCTGTCAAAGCTCATTCCACATGAGGCATGGCTACCTCTGTGGCTTGTTTCCAAGGGTTCTCAGCCCCTGACTTTTGTGTGGCTGCCACCTGGAGTACTGTCCACACTTTTACCAAGCACTGCAGTCTGAGCATTACCTCTAGAGCCTGCGTATAGGATTTAGCAGGGCTTTGTTGCAGGGCCTTCTGTCTTTATTTATTTATTGAATTCTAGGATTACAAAATACCTTTGAGCAGGGACTGCTTGTTTACAAAGGTTACACGTCAGGGATGGAAGGAAGCATACGTACAGAGGTTGACAGAATTACATATAGTTACAGTAAAGAAAAAGAATAAAGAGGCTGAGGCTTAGTTAATTACAGTGCCTCAAAAAGAGCCAGTGTTAGGTGGAATGAGATCACATCCAAGGGCAAACTATAATGTAAGAGCTGCTGGTGAGAGGGTAGGAAGGTGGGGGTAGGCAGGCTGTTGTCGAAGGGTGGGAGAGAAGATGGAGCACAGAATAGGGGGAGGGAGGAAATTGTCAGGTAAGTGCCAGGAAGGAGGGGTGGGTGTGGGGGAGGGGGGAGGGGTGAGAAAGGGGGACAGGGGAAGGATGGCATGGCAGAAGGGCGGTTGCTGAGCTGACTAAAGTAACGTGCAGGGAGCATAGGATCCTAGGTTAGGTGAAGCAGTCACAATGGCTAGTTGAAGTGAGGTGTAGATGGAGTTGTCCTTTGAAGGAGCCAAGAGCAGCAGCTGTAAGTGTTTCTTTGTTGAGAGTATTGTACCACTGTGGGGCTCTGTGGGCAAAAGCTCTCTGGCCCTTTGTAGTCCAGCATCTGGGAACCAGGAAGGTTTCTCGTTGTGAACTTTGAATATGCTGGGTGCTGTGGTGGTTAGTGAGGAGCTTTACAACACCAGGTGCCATGATCCCGAGGAGCACTTTTTTAGCTAAAAGGCAGGTATGATACTGGATCTGGCTGAGGAGAGGAAGCCATCCGGCCTGCACATGAAGGTCACATGTGTGTGTACGTTGGTCGGCCCCCGTTAGCAACCTGCATGCTTTATTGAGTGCAAGCGCAATTCTGAGGAGGGCAGATGCAGAGGCAGAGTCGTAGATTGCTAGACCATAATCAACGATGGAGGTGACGGAGCTGTAGATAGCCAGCTAGAGTGTGTCAGCAGTCATGCAGTGTTTGTGCCTGTATAGCAGACCTATACGGGTATTGGTGGCTTTTGCGATATAATCAATGTGCTTATGGTAGGAGAGGAAACTGTCCAGTGTAATGCCCAGGTATTTAAATTCAGGAACATGTTCAAGTATGGTCTCCATTTGGTTTTTGATGGAGAGGGTCAAAGATTTGTACTTGCTCCTAGCATTGTAGAAAGTCATCACCTTGGTTTTGTTATGGTTCAGGATCAGTTTGTGTGCCTTGAACCATTCTTCAGTGTGCCTGAATTCAAGCTGTATTTGTTTCTCAAGGAGCTCTGCGTCTTGATGGCTAGAGAACATGACTGTGCCATCGGCGTAGAGTAGTAATTTCTTATGACAGACACTGGGGAGATAGTTCAGGAAGAGGCTAAAGAGTAGTGGTCCTAGGATGGACCCCTGTAGGATACCCGAGAGGACGGGCTTTTCCACCGAGGAGACACCGGTGATCTTGACCCGCTGGACCCTCCCCCCAAGGTAACTTGAGAACCAGAATAGTGTGTCTTCGGAGAGCCCAATGTTTGATAGCTGTTTGAGTAAGAGTGGATGGTTGACAGTATCAAAGGCTTTCATAAGGTCAATGAATACTGCCCCCACACAGTTTCCTTGATTGAGAGTGGTGTGGATGAATCCCGTGAATTCTAGTAGTGCAGTGGTGGTGCTGTGCCCTTTACGAAAGCCATGTTGCTCAGGGCATTGGATGTCATATTGTTCCAGGTACTCAACTAGCTGGTCTGATGCAATGCGCTCCAGGGCTTTGGACAGAGGGGGGAGGATGGAGATAGGTCTGTAGTTGGTGTGTAGCATTTTATCTCCACTTTTGAGTACCGGTGTGATGGTCGCCTGCTTCCAGCAAGATGGGAACTGGGACAACCTTAGCGATAGGTTGAAGATCTTTGTCAGGGATACAAGGATTTCATCAAGGACCAGCGTTAACAGCTTCAGGTCGAGGGAGTCACCACTATGGCCTGTGTTCTGGATGGTCTTCCAAATATAGGTTCTGGCTAAGTGCACTGGGATCTCCTTGAAATAAAATTGATCAGTCAAGTGTAGAAGTGGAACAGTGTCAGGAGGGTTCCTAGCAGAGGGGCATTGAAGAAGTCAGGTGGGAGGACGCTATCCAAGTTGGAGAACGCATTGTTAAAGGTATTGGTGATTGTGTACAGGTCTAGTGTAGGTGTACCCTTTATGTTAAGCAAGGTGGGAGGTGTCTTTGGATCTTTGCCTGTAAGGTCTTTCAAGTTACTCCAGAATTTTTTTCCATCACCCCAGGAGTTGGAGAGAGCCTCCTATGTTTGAGTAAAGCGATTAGTTTCGGGGTTAACCAGGGGTTAGTTCTTCCCCTGACCTTCAACTTTTTGAGTGGTGCAAAGATATTGCAGGCCACAGTAAAGTGGTTGATGAAAAGGTCAAGGGCTTGGTTAACATCTGCAGAGGAGTCAGTTGATGTCCAGTCCAGGTGGCTTAGATGTTCTTTTAGTAACCCAAGGTTCCCCTCCTTTAACACCCTTGTGTGGATTATTTTGGGAGGGGGCTTAATTTGTTTGGCCAGGTGCAGGTAACAGGTGAGTGGTCACTGAAAGCGTCAGGGAGCACTGTGACTTTGGAAATTCATTCAGGGTGATTAGAAAGGATCCAGTCCAGAAGTGTGTGTGATCCTGTCCTATAGTTGCACCTGGTGGGGGTGGTAACAAGCTGGGTGAGGTTCTGCACAGTGACAGCAGCCTTAAGGTGCTGGCCTCCGGCAAGAGACAATTTATTTTGAAGTTGCCGAGAATTATGATTTCAGAGTTATGGTGTATCCCTCTTATGCTTTCCATGACGTTAACAAATCCATTGGCTTGGTCCTAAGAGGGTAGGTAAATGGAGGCTATGGTGAGCTCTATGTTGTGCGCCCAGAGTAGAACTTTGATAGCGAGAACCTATGAAGGGGGTTTAGGGTTTGAGAAGGGAATGACATGACCCAGGTAGGATTCCCTCAAGTAGATGGCACATCCCCCCCCTCGTTTAGCAATTCTGTCCTGACTGAATATAGTGTATCCAGGGATGGAGACTGCAGTATCTAGTATCTTGAGGTTGAGCCAAGTTTTGACAACAGAGAGGACATCAGGGTTATGTTGCTGTACCCAGGTTTGTAGATTTGTAGATTGTGGAGTTTGTTGATGAGGCTACAGACATTGATTGAAGCCAGTGTGAGGGTCCCCTCCTGCCTTTTCATGGTATGGGGTTTCTGTCCGGTAGGCCCCGGGTTGGGATGAACATTGCCAGGTAACAGAAGTAGCATTAGTAATATCCTGAGAAGGTATGCTTTAAGCATTTTGCAGCCAAGTTTGATTATAGGGCATCTAGATCTATTGGTCCTGCTGGTCCACATTTGCCCTGTGAAGTTGCAGAGCGCATAAAATATAGCGCTTGTTTCAGGGGTGGCACATGCTTGAAGGTCCAGAAGATAGCCAAGGTGCCAGATTGGGTTGCAGTGGAGCAAGGTATATCTAGTATGGGTCCCTGTGATCATACCTCATGTGTAGTGCAAGGAATTTAATGGCACATCCCAGTGTGGATTATGGCTGCTAGTGTCTACAGGGACAGGAGGGCAGTGCAACATCATTACTCCCACTGTTATCAGCTGGCAAGCCAGCTTAGCAGAAGTCATGGTTAATCTGCTGAGGGCGATTACAGCAGTGCAGAGGGGAAAGAACGTTGCAGTAGGACTGCGCTAAGCTATATATTTCTATAGTCTGTTATGACATGCACAGACAGGTGGGTGGAGCTTTTAGCAGAGAAAGGTTAGGCCAGTAGGGAGATAGAGCCCCGGGGAGGGGAGTGGCCAGAGTGTATTTAATGGAGGTCTGGGAGGGTGTGGGGGGAGGGAGAGAAAGGAGTTAAGAGAGCGAGAAAATAAAAAAATAGAGCCGACTTTTAGCAGGGGAACCGCACCAGTAGGAAAGGCGCTGGAGCAATCATGAGCCACTCAGTAGAACACTGCATCAATCAGAGTACAGCTCAGTGTTTTCGGAGCTTTATTGGTCGTACCTTAGTGGGGAATCCAGCTCAGGGAACCAGGAGGTCAGGCAGTGTGGTCCCGATGAGTCGGGGTGCCTTCCAAGGGGCGGCTGTAGAGCACCACTGGGCGCGGGTGATCCTCCATGTGGCAGAGACCCCTGGTAAAAGACAGAGGTGGAAACAGTCTTAAGCTTAAAGATGGCCTTCCTCCCAGATGGTTTGTTTGCACCTGTAACTGCATGGGACTCGCTCCTGCGGTGAGACCTGATGACTGAGATACCACTGAAGAAGATAGAACAGTTACGTAAGAACTTACCGTAACAGTAGATCTTCGAGGGGATCTCAGTCATCGGGTCTGTTTCCTTCCCACCATTCCCCTCTTGTGGGGCTCTTTTCTGGAACTGGCTGTCTGGTGCATCTACCCTTTCTTTTTGGGCCTGAGCACCTCTCTCTCTCTCTCTCCTCTGTCCCCTTGGCTAGAGCTGTGCTCCCTTTGTCTCTGGGAGAAAGAACTGAGGAGGGAGTGGGGCTGCTCACGCCTTTATAGGGACGACGGCGTGGGTGGCCCCAGTTGCACTGCTGATAATCTTTCGTATGGATTCTGCTTCACCGACTGTGAAGTTCCTATGGTGAGACCTGATGACTGAGATCCCCTTGAAGATCTACTGTTACGGTAAGTTCTTATGTAGCTGTTCTTTTCTTTACGCATTCCATCCCTTACCTCTGATTCATAGGGTTCTCATCAAGCTACAGATGGAGGGTGCTACCCTAATTCTGGTGACTCCATTTTGGTCACAGCTGAAATGGTTTCCATTACTGCAACAGTTGGCTGTGGAACCTCCGGTTCCCCTGCCCCTCTGCCATGACCTGCTGACTCAAGCCCAGGGGAACCTGGTCCAGCCAGACTTCAAGTCCCTCCACCTGCATGCATGGCTTCTGAAGACATAACCATTGCGAGGTTTGAAGTGTCTCAGAAGGTGGCTGCCAGAAAACCTTCCACCAGGGCCAGTTACTCAAGAAGTGGAAGTGGTTTGCTATCTGGGCTGCTTCTCATGACCTGGACCATTTCACCTATCCAGTGAACCAGTTCTTGGATTATCTCCTGACCTTGTCTGATGCAGGTCTCAAATACTCCTCACTTAAAGTACACCTGTCAGCCACATCAACCTTTCATGTGTCTGTTGATGGCCATACTGTGGCACAGCTGGATGTGGCCCATACTTCTCTGAATGGCATTCTAGACTTGAAGCCTCCTATCCGTAACCCAGACCAGTTCTGGCGTGGGACCTGAATTTTGTTTTGGAGAAGCTGACCCTGCCTCCTTTGGAGCTAGCCGCATCTTGTGAGCTACGCTTTCTGTTGTGGAAAGTATTATTTTTAGTTGCCATTATTTCTGCTCAAAAAATGTCAGAGCTACAGGATCTCGTGTGAGCAGCCTTATTTGATTTTCCATAAAGACAGGTCTCTTTGCATACTTGCCCTAAGTTTCTTCCTAAGGTAGTGTCTGAGTTTACCCTAAATCAATCCATTCACCTGCCCATTTATCTAGAGCATGCCAATCCTGGGGAAGCATTGCTGCACACTTTAGATGTGCATAGAATTTTGTATTACTATACACACCGTTCAAGGACTGCAGGAAGTCCAAACAGCTGTTTGTTTCTTTCGCTCCTGGCAGACAGGGGGCTCCAATTTCAAAACAGTGCTTGTTCAAATGGTGAGCTATATTATTTTTTGTTGCAGAGTACAGTAAGGAACTTCCTGGGGTTGTTTGGGGCCATTCCATCAGGGGGATGGCCACTTCAGTTGCCTATTTCAGGGGCATGTCTGGAGCCGAGATTTGCGCTGCTGCCACTTGGAGTACTGTCTACACATTCACCAAGCACTACAGTCTGCACATTGCCTCCAGAAGAAGGGCAGGCTTTGGCCTTGCTGTGCTTTAGGGCCTTTTTTCTTCAGCCTATGGCCTCCTGCCACCCAGACTGTCCTTGCTCTTAGCACTGCTTGGGACTTGTTCCTTAGGTGTGACCTGATGACAGATATACTTAATGAAACAGAGAGATAAGTGCTGGATAAACTACAAAACCTCCAGCGACATCCATGACCTCATTGAATATCGCCGGCTTAGAAACTCCTGCAAGTCTGCCATACGCGCCGTCAAGAGCGAGTTCTGTAAAACTGCCATGCTGAACTCGGCTTACAACCCCCGGCGCTTCTGGCAAAACATTAAAAATATGGTCGGAGGGCCTGCCAAGAATTCGGTCGCCGACATGAATGTTGAGGGGGCTAACTGTACCAACCCCCAGACCATAGCCTCAGCATTCAACGGCTTGTTCTCTGAACTGCCACCCCCCAGCCCTGCCGCCCCACCCCGAACCTCTGGTCCCTCCCACATCCCCCCAACCACCTTTTTACCTTAAACTAATCTCTGTTAGAGAGACTCAAGCTCTTCTTGCTGGTCTTTCACACCACACAGGGGCGGGATATGATAACCTTGAGCCAAAGTTACTTAGTCTGGGGGCGCCCCTCCTCGCCCGGCTGAATACTCACATTTTCAACTCCTCCCTGACCTCGGGCAGTTTACCTGATGTTTGGAAAGTGGCCAAGGTTGTCCCGGTGTTTAAGCACGGTGACCCCAAGGAGATGAACAATTATCACCCCATTGCCATAATCTCTGCTACCAGCAAGCTACTTGAAAAGGCCATAGCTGGACACATCTCCCATTACCTGCAGGAGTATGCAGTTCTCTCCCCTGCACAGCATGGGTTCAGGAAGGGGCACAGCATAGCGACCGCCATTGCCGTAGTCACCTCAGAGATCAGATCTGCGATGGACCTTGGTAAATTGACTGGAGCCATCTTTGTCGACCTCTCCAAGGCCTTCGACCGGGTCGACCACGACCTCCTTCACTCCACTTTACTCTTGGTTGGCTTCTCCCCCAGCCCTTGCCTGGTCTCCAACTACCTGGGGGGCAGACAGCAATACACATGTTTCAACCGTGCCCTATCGGATCTTTCCCCAGTCCATTGCGGAGTCCCCCAAGGGTCCGTTCTTGGTCCCATTCTGTTCTCCCTCTACGTAAATAAACTCCCCTCCGCTGTTACCCTCGGGTCTGCCACACTCTATCCGGATGACTTTGTACTATTATCTAGCTCCCAGGACATCGCTACTATTAACTCCCAACTCAATTCAGACTTTGGGCGTATCCGTAACTGACTCGTGGGACACAAGCTCACTGTTATCCTAAACAAGTCCCATGCCATGTTATTCGGTTCAGTGGCCAAAAACCACCTCCTGCCCTTCCCCCCTTGTCATCCACGGGGGAAATGGCTCCCTCCTGCCGGTCCTGGAATCCGCGCGGTATCTAGGTGTGACCCTTGATCCTCAGCTTGATCTCACTGAGGATCTCCGGAACATCTGCAAAGCTTCAAACTGCAAGCTTGGCCTAGCCTACAGGGCAAAGGACTGCCTCACTCCGGCTGCCCGGCTCGCCATAGCCAGGGGGGATTCTCTTACCTACACTCTGTTGTGGGCTTGTTGCCTTTGCACTGGTCTCGTACACCAGACTAGCAAAGTGGGATACGGCTTACAACAACATATGTCGCTTCGCCCTCTCTGCACCGCGCCTTGCGCACCGTTGTGACCTCTATGCCCGACTAGAGTGGCTCCCGCCTGAAAAACACTGAGCCTTTGTCCTTGGCAACTTTGTGGACAACATAGTCCGTACCTCATGCCCCTTTGCTCTTGCAATTCCCTTCAAACACTGCACCCCAGCCTAGCACCTCAGATCTAGCTCAACCCAGGTCTGCACAGTCCCGAGGACCCGCTCCCTCACTGGTGACCGGGCCTTCTCTGTCTACGCTCCGAGACTTTGGAACTCCTTCCCCACCCTAGTCCAGGCCGCCCCCTCTCAGCCCGACTTCAAACCTTCCCTATGGAGGTTCCTCAGAGCTGCCTTCACTTGCCTTTGTGCCCACTAGATGCAGGGGAGTCCTTCCCTCTCCCATGACACCCTTCCCCCAGGCTGAAATTGGCCCCCGCCACTCTCCACTATAGCACTTACTTCCTTACCCACTAGCTCCCTTCTTAGTAAGCACTTAGACACCCCCACGCTACCTTGTCTTGCCCTCTAGGATGCAACCGTTGGGGGCAGTTCTCGTCCCTCAGCCGGAGCCCTGTCTTTGTCGTGTGTGTCTCCTCCCCCCACCCATACCCTAACCTCCTGCCTCCCCAAACTTCCATGGAACCTTGTGTTCGATTTGTCCTCCTTACTGTATCTTGCATGATACCATTGTCTTCTCTACCATTTAATGCAAGTTGTATTTGTTTCTTGTTTCTATCTCTGATTCTGTACCACGTCTCCATTTTGTACTCTGGCTCCACATGTTCCATGGGCCCGTGTGTTACCATGACAATGTACCTGTGTACTCTGGCTCCACATGTTCCGTATGCCTGTGTGTTACCATGACAATGTACCTTGTTTGCTGTTTTGTAATTTGCTGTACCATACATTTTTTTTCTTTTCTGTATTGTAATCCTCCCGGGTCACACCTGAAAATAGACACTTGTTGTCTAGTGCGCCTACCTGGGTAACAAAAACAAATAAATAAATAAATATTCCCAAAGAAGATCGAACAGTTATGTAAGACCTTACCATAACAGTAGATCTTCAAGGGAATCCCTGTCATCAGGTCATGCCGTCCCTCCCTCCATCACCCTTTCCCTATTTCTCTCTCCAGCTTGGCTGTCCTATTGCTCCAGCCTTTCTGCTTGCTGGGCACCTTCTCTCTCTCCCCTCAGTTCCCTAGTGGGATTCCTTTCTCTCATGGCCTCTGGCTAGCGAAAGAATTGAGGAGGGAGCGGGGCCGCCTGCGCTTGTATATGTTGTGTGTGTGACGTCGGAGCCTGATGTCAGTGTGGGGAGTCCATAGTAGACTGCTGCAGGAAAGCTTCCATGGGATCCTAGTGTCTGATGGCTAAGTTCCTTAGGTGTGACCTGATGACAGAGATTCCCTTGAAGATCTACTGTTATGGTAAGTTCTTATGTAACTGTTCTCTCTCTTGCATCCCTCGCCCTAAGGAGGTTATTGCACATCCTGACAAATGCAGTCTTTGTGCTATGCCAAGCCCTGAACCCAGACTGGAGAGGCTCATAAATGTCAAGTGCGGTGTCCCTCGAGCTGCTGCACAGGTACCTTCTCGATAGCCTTGCCCAGAAAGGGCAGGTTAGAGACGGGTCGATAATTCGCCAGAACATCCAGGTCTACAGATGTTTTTTTTTCAGAAGGAATTTCTCCAGTGCATCTTTCATTGTTACTGGAACCACCACCCCGATAAGGTGTACTGGATAATCTTCATGAACACCAGGCTTATCTGACCAGTACAGCTCCTTAGTCGAGTTGGTCTTGGATTCAGTTCACAAAATGTTGGCTTCAGCTCCAAGATCACCTCACAGACCTTTTCTAACATCACTGACTTAAACTCTCTCCAAGACCACTGACTGCGTCTGAAACTCAGTAGCCCTCCCTTGCTATGCTGTGACTGCCGAGTTGGCAAGATCACTGCCTGAATAGAGGACACCCTGTCTGAGAAAAATCGAGCAAGCTCCTCACATTTAGTGAGTGAAAATGCACTCATGGGCTCTAGGCAGGCCAGATGGAGAAGACCATCCATAGTCTGGAAGAGCTGATCCACTCAGTTCTTCCCAGCAGCAATCTTCTTAGACAGAAAACGTGCCTTCTTTTGGATGATTGCACTTTGATACTCATCATAGTGTGTAATTTATTTATTTTTTGTTAACCAGGTAAGTGCACTAGGGAAACAGTGCCTGTTTTCAGGCATGACCCAGGAGAATTACACAACAAATGCAATAAAAGGTGAAATTTCATACATTAGAAAACAGTTGTACTGTAGGCGTGACAGGGAGGAGGCATGGCAACAGAGAAGGGGAAGTACATATAAGGCAACAGCAGCATTTGAATTTAACAATATGGCAAGTAATAAGTGGCTAAATAGTATAACTAACAAAAACTTTGTAGTACAGAGGAAAAGAAAGATAAAGTTTAAACAAAACAGCACCAGTGTCCACGAAGGTATTGATTATACATTGACACTGAAGATATTATACAGACATATAGATATTTGTATATAAAAACATTTATGCGTGCATTTCAGAGATTGCCCAGATTAAGTGACGTGTACAGCATGCCAAATTCAGTAGATGTTCACAATAATTGGGATGAAAACTAGGCCCAGAGGGACGCCAGTGTATATCAGGTGGTATGGAGTTCCATAGCTTAGGGGCTACACAGGTGAAGGACGATTACCAAGCATAAGTTTTAATTTTAGGAACAGCCAGTAACGCCTTATCACATGACCTTCAGGGATAGGCATTGTTTGCAGGTTAAAGTAGTGAAGCCAGGGATTTGGGCAGCCCACCCTTTATAATGTTAAAGATAACTCCTCCAAAGTTATAATCATGAACGGAGGACGGGGGTACCCAGTCTAGCATGTCGTACTATTACAGTTCAATCTGATGTCATTAGAGGACCGGAGACTTAGAGGTGATCTTTTATTCACGTGGGATATCATTCATGATTCCTGTCTATCAGCTGATTTTAAGCAGGTTTGCGTTAATGCAAGAGGCCATCCTTTGCAATTAGCAAGAAGTAAATGTAACACAAAAAAGAGAGCATATTATTTCTCTCAAAGAATTATTAGGCCATGGAACATGTTGCCTCTGACAGTTATTGTTAGTAACAACAAGATAATTTTCAAAAATAAATTGGATAATTACATGAAATCAGGCAACCATTTAACCTACTGTATGTAAGCCTTGAAGCTCAATGGGCCTCACAGCCTTTTGCTCCATTCAAGTTCTTAGTTTGGTTCTTAGTAAAACAGTGATGGGTGAGTCAGTGAGATGCAGAAGTTAAACGACAGATACTGGTATTATTGAAAGTGACATCCCACCTTAGGAGAGTTGACTTTGAGGCAGACAAGAACACAGGGGCACCATATGTGAGCTTGGGGAGGAGCATCCCTTGTGCAATGGCATGATGATCTTGTGAAGTGAGGTTTTGACCCACTTTATAGGAGGTAGCCAGCATAGTTTAGATTTGCAGACACTAATGATATGAGATGAGTAGTCTTGAGAGGGGTCAAGGGTGACTTCAAGGTATGTGAAGGTAGAAACTAAAGAGACTAATGTGCCGTCATGATAAATTATAGGGTATACTCTTAATTTGGCTGACGTACCTAACAGCATAGACTGTGTTTTTGACATGTTAAGAATCAGCTTATTAGTAGACAGCCAGGAGTGCACGGACTGTAGATCAGCTGTTATGTTTTGGTTGATTTGAGTAATACTATTGGAGCAAGTATAAAGTACCAAATCATCAGCATACAAGATTGCAGAGCAGTGGGATAGGCATTGACTTATGTCATTTATATGTAGGGTAAAAAGAAGTGGTCCTAAAATAGAACCCTGTGGGATAACACCATGGTTGGAGCGGGGTTGGAGAGGGAAGTTTTGTAAATAACTCTCTGTAATCTAGGTGACAGATAGTTATAGAATCAGGGGAGAGCTTTTTACGAGATTCCCGGGTTTGCTAGCTTGTCAGCTAGTAAGCTGTGATTCACAGGATCAAATGCCTTCATCAGGTCAATAAAGATGGCACCAGTAAGCTGGCCCAGTGGCATGGAAAGCTGGGACATTCAGTGCCTTACCTTGTGCCATGCCAGTGATCCATGTTTGGGAACGAGCACAGGTTGCCGGGGGTTGGTGTGGAGGGAGAAGATCGAGCATCCAATGGACTGCTCTCCTCTTCTATGGGATGGGGGGATTCACTGGCATGCTCCATGGGGGCCATCTGATGGAGGCCGGGTGGCAGTGCCACAATTGAGTAGCACAGTATTGGAGTTGCGATTATGTAGTGCATGTGCACCCCCCCCATGCACACGCTCTTGCAGCTGCCATGGCAGGGGAGAAAATACAGAGAAAAATGATGGTCATGGGCTTCGTGAAGCCCTGCCTGCCTGACCTTGCCCCGCTCTGTCACCGGTACACAGGACTCCTAATCTGGACACAGGATCACTGGGTGGAAGAAGGATGGCTCTCCCCTTCCTGGCCCCACCACAGGGACAGTCTGTAAGGATATGGGGCTCAGCAAGACTGGTGGACAGCAGACGGATGAGGGAGATAGGTACAGGGCTGAGCCAGCAGCCGTGGTGAACAGGAGTAGAAAATGGATATGGAAAAAAGAAATAAAAAAGATGGCACAAGTAAGGTCACCAGTGTCCCTTGCTAGAGCAGTACTGTTTGTAAGGGTGAGGAAGGCTGTGGAGGTGCTGTGGCTTTTCTGAAAGCTGTGTTGTGAGAGGATAGAAGGTCGTAAGTGGAGGGATAATGTGTGAGTTGTGAGGTCACTACCTTTTCAAGTAATTTATGTAGGGCAGGGAAGATGGCAATTTGTCTATAGTTTTGAAATAATTTAGGATCTCCTTTTTTTAAAAGCAGGTTCAACTTGAGAGGATGTCCATAAATCAGGCACAGTGCCGGTCATTAAGGAGAGGTTGACTGTTATCTAACCCTTTAGCAGAAATCTTTAGGAGCTTGGGTTTGAAACCATCCAAGCCAGCTAACTTGGAGACAGGAATCTGCAGCAGACGCATATGCATCTCTGCAGTGCTGATGTATTTAAAATAAAAAGGAGGCTGCGCTGTATCTTCAGGGGGCTTAGGGAGGGTGTCACTGCCAGTTGTGGAGGAGGACACATGAGGGAAGACTTGTGTGTAAGAGGAGAGATCAGAGAAGTAGCTGTTAAACTCATTGGCAGTGGTATTGTCATTATTACAACTTGCCCCATTCAACACCAAGTCAGAGGAGGCGTGATCCCCTAGTTTGCCTAACATGTTCCTGTTGTGTTTCCAGAAAAGCCTAAGGGTTTGGGCAGAAGAATTTAGGAGTCTCTTGCAATGTGCACTTTTTTCCCCTGATAGATCTTTTACAGACATTCCACAGAGTTCTGTATATAGTCCAGTTTAGGGAAGGAGGAGACATTAAAATCACTCCCCTTTTTGTCTCGTTCTATAACCTTGGTTAGTAGTGTATGAGCCAACCATCTGTCTTCCTAGGCCCTGGATCTCCTCCAATAATGCGTCAGCCTCTACCCCTTTATTTTCATCTCTCTTAGCTCACCATTGTACCACGGTGAGCCTAGGTTTGAAACCAGGGGGCATACTCAAGTTGGTGCAACAAATCGTAGTCTGCACTGATAGCCTTATTATAGGTCACCACAGCTTCCTCCAATCCACCACGCTTGCCGCCATCATACCAGAAATGTCTAGAACCGCCAAGAGTCTCTCTGGCTGAAGCCCACACAGGCTCAGTGTATTACCTGCTGTGACAAGGAGGGCAGATGAACAATATCCTACACCTTCTGCTAAGCCTTATTATGTTTTGCAGCTAGAGACAGACTTGGTAGTTATTAAGGTTGCTCTTTTTTTCTTTTTGCTAAATTTTTTTTTTTATATTGGAAAAACCATACAATCCAGAACAGCAATATCACAATCAGATACATAGCATAATTACAGTAGTGCATTTAGTTGACTCTTGCATTACAGTAGTGAAGGGTACCCTGCTCTGAAACCTTGGAGTACTGTGTAGTTTAAACAGTAATGTATTAGCCCATTACCTCAGTGGACTTAGGCCACCCCCAAATTAGTATAAGCTAGAGTGTTTCATAAAACCCTTCAGTCAGTTTGGCCATAACAGTTAGGATTTAAATCTAAGTCACATGTCTAACCTGCTATGCATCAAACAAATTGATAGCGAACTTTTGGCATCTAACAAACAAGTAATTAGTAAAACTCTTTCGGCAGCTCGTGATCTTTTTTTTGCTTTATTTCTTTATGCTCCTCCATCCCCTCTACTGGCCACTCCAGGTGCCTCATTATACGAGCTCTCTTGCACCATGTAGAGAGTCCAGAAAATTGGATGCAATAGGCAAGAGGACCTATGCTTCAGTGTCCTTTAGCTTCAGAATTGTCATCAATCAGGCTTATTTGATTAAATCTCAGAATAGCCTGTGGAAGTGTACAGCTGCCATGGCTGACAAGCTGCCTGATGGGCCAGTCAAAACTGAAGTCCAGCAGAGTGTTGCTCATGGTTTGAAAGCAGGTAAACACCTGATAGTCAGCTTATTATGCCTCTGATGCTTCAGCTCATATGGCAGCCTCTTGCATTTGCCTTCACCAGCACTTGTGGCTACGTGTTGCTGGCTTTCCAGCTGATGTACAGCAGTCGGTACTTATTGCTCCCTTTAGAGATAAGCAGCTTTTTGATACCAGTGTGGAATGTGCTCTGTGGGATCTGCAGACCTCAAAAATGACTCTCCATTCCTGGCACATTTTAAATCCAAAGTCCTAGGGTCATGGCAGGTGTTCCTTTCATAGGCCCTATGCCTGCCCAGGTAAAGGCTGTTTCAGAGGTCCTGGTCGTGGGTCACAGCAGGTTGCTGCCTCCTCTCAGGACCCTTTGTCTCCCATTGCTCATGCCAGTGTCACCAAAAGTGCAGGTGGTGGTGGCACACCAGCAGCCTCCTGGAGCCTTCTGACTCCCTCCCCCACCCCTACAGACCAGGGAATCCTTGTGGGAGGCCGCATCTCCCTCTTTCTTCCAAAGTGCAGGTAGATTACCACAGATACAAACCAGAAAGCTGCACTCCAAAAAAGTACACTGCTCAGTCACACTTTTTGCAATTCAGAAGCATTTACTACAAACAGTTTATTCAGAAAATTGAGCAGCAGTCAGTCACCTATATGAACTAACACCCCGGGGCTTCGCCTGTAAGGCTTCATCAATTTTTTAATAAATTGTTTGCAATAAATGCTTTTGAACTACAAAATGTATGACTGAGCAGTGTACTCTTTTGGAGTGCAGTTTTTTGTTTTTTACTTATGAGAGTCTGGGGTAGCCATCCCAGGGCTGCACCCACCTAGGATCTGCTGGAACGCATCTACTGTTTTGGGACCAGATTACATAGATGGCCGGGGAGTGGGGGTTGATTTAATCAGGACACACCTTAAAACTCCTCTCCATCCCTCCAGTGCATCCTCCCTTACTAAACAGACATCCTCCTGAACATCTCACCCTTTTGCTTGAGGAGGTAACCCCTGCTTTGCTAAAGTGCCATAGAACCAGTCTCACCTGCGGAACTGAATTAGGGATGTTATTCCCAATACTTCCTTATACTAAAATGGACTGGAGATTTACACTCCATTCTGGACTATTGGGCCTTAATCTGTTTATAGCATACAAAGTTCCAGATGGTCTCCCTCTAGTCCCTGCTGGGCCTGTCACTGCAAGGGGATTGGCTGTGTGTCTTGGACATGATGACTACTTACCTTCATATCAAGGTAAGGAAAAAAATTGACAATACTTGCAAGTTATGCCTATAGTCACTTTCACTGTCAATTTTGTGTATTGCCATGTGGCTTATCATCCGCACCTTGTGTCTTTACCAGGTACTTTGCAGTGGCTGCAGCAGCCCTCTGCAGGGATTGCTTATATGTTTTACCTTACCTCAACAATTGGCTACTGAAGGCTCTATCGCAGCAGACAGTTGCGTACACACTGTTCAGCACCTGACAGCTCTTTGAGCAGTTGGACATTCTAATGAGTGAGCCAAAATCAGTATTCACTCCATGCTAGCATCTGCAATATATAGGAGCTGTTCTGGATATGGAGAGGAGTGGGAAGGGCAATTCTTTCTTCGGACCATGCAGTGGCATTGGTTACCCAGGCTTGCTTAGTCTCATCCAGGTACCTATTGCAGCTGATTGGCCTGGTGGCTTTTGTGATCCTAACTCTCCCGCTGGGTCAGCTGCTGTCACAGACTCGTTCTCTCTCAGAACTTAGTCAGCACTGTTAACAGTTTTCAGAACCCTTCAGCCTCCTGACAGGGTTACCTTGGTATGTTGCCACCACTCAACTGCAATCTCACTCTGGGTATCTCTAGGTCTGAATCAGACTAGACAGAGCCACCGATCACACAGTACAGTGCTCCTTACCAAAGGGCAAACTACCCACCCTTTTTTTGTCGCATCTGAGAAAACTTTACCTTAGATATGGTAACTTTGCAGCCTGTTTGTTCGGAAATGGATAACAGGCCCAGTAATTTACCCCTGGTTGTCTGTCTTTGAAATTATTCTGTAACAGAAAGCATGAAGTATATAAAAATAACATGTAATACTCCATGATATATACATGTCTTTCAGGATAATACACACTAAAGACTATGGAAATATTGTATTTCTACAGAGATAAAAATAAACACATTTGAAAAGATAGAGGGCACATAAAAGAGCCCAACTCAAAGCTATCTAAGTTCTGAGTAGAAGAAACTTACCCTCAACTGGGACATGTTGATTTATGGTAGATTCGAACCCATGATGTTGATTGTTCAAAATCTCAAACATAATTGGACTAAAGGTAAGTACCAGAGGGGATGCTGGAAAAGGGGAAGGGGGAAGGTAAAGGTATGGAAGGTGGTCACTGCGAATGCTAGGAGTCTGTGGAATAAAATTGCGGAGCTACAGACTCTAATGGCAGAGGGGTAGGTGGATATGGCGGCCATCACCGAAACTTGGGCCACCCAACCCCAAGACTGGGATCTGTCGGTACCAGGGTACAGGATATTCCGCAAGGTTTGGGAGAATGGGAAAGGGCGGTGGCACTGTATGTGAGAGAAGGACTGAATTGTGTACCGGAGGAAGGGGAGGAGTGCAGTACAGAGTCACTGTGGATGCAGATCCATGATTCCAAGAACAGGACTCTCAGAAGGGGGGTGGTATATAGTCCACCCTCGCAGACAGAAAAGTTAGACAGGGAACTGGCGGGACAGATCAGGAGGACCTGCGGAAGGGGAGGGTGGTGATCGTGGGGGACTTCAACCTGCTGGGGGTGGATTGGAGTGCCCCAGCCAGCAAGAATAGAAGTGAGCAGTTACTGCTGGATGCCTTCCAGGCAGGGGTGCCGATAGAAATTTCCAGGCCCGGGACACACCTTTAGGTCTGGGGCCCCACTCCCATCCCCAAGACATATAAATGTGTAAATCTGGGCCCCTCTGAGCCACCTGGGCCTGGGACAGTTGTCCTGGCTGTCCACCCCTGTCGGCACCTCTGCTTCCAGGACAGCTTCCTGATGCAAATGGTCGGAGAACCAACTAGACTAGGGAACACCCTTTACCTCGTACTGGTTAATAAGGAGTCTGTGAGGGAACGGAGAGTGGAAGAGCCGCTAGCAGGGAGTGACCACCGCTCAGTATGGTTAACGTTGAATGTGGATAAGGAAGAAGTGGAATCCAGTATAAGGGTGCTGGACTTCAGGAGGGTGGACTTCGGGAGGATGTGGGAATTGGTAAAAGGGTACCTGGCCAGAATCCAACCGGGAATGGACACTAACCAGAGGTGGGAGCTCATAAAGCTGGGCATAGTGGAGGCAACCAAAACCTGCAGCAGGGCCAAGAGTAAGAGGGCGAGGGCAAAGAAACCTAGCTTGGGGGGGTCATGGATAAGGTAAGGATGAAAAGAGCCGCATTTAGGAGGTACAAAAAAAACATGGTGGGGAGGACAGGGAGGAGTGTCTGAAGGAGTCGAAAGAGGTGACAAAGGTAGTAAGGGCAGCCAAGGCGTCTAAGGAGCTCAGGCTGGCGCAGGGAATTGAGGGGGAGAAGGACTTCTTCAGGTACATCAAGGAGAAAAGGAACTGTAAAGACCATATCATATAGTAAGGATTGAGAGGGAGGGTGGGTAGAAATGGGGTGAAAAGGCAGAAGTGCTAAATGACTACTTCTGCTCAGTATTTACCGAAGAGAAGGGGGAGATACCCAAGGGAGGGTGGAAGGACAGGAATGGAGGGGGAGGGGGTAACAGATTTGATAATAATGGAGGGCAGGGTTTTGGAGGGCTTGAGGGCACTGAGGGTGGATAAGGCACAAGGGCCGGATGGCATTCACCCCAGGGTGCTAAGGGAGCTGGCAGAGGTACTGGCAGGACCCGTGGCTGACCTATTCAAAGCCTCACTGGACTCAGGGTGTGTACCTCAGGATTAGAGAATGGCTCACGTGGCACCCCTCCATAAGAGTGGCCCCAAAGATGAACCCAGGAACTACAGTACGGTGAGTTTCACTTCCATTGAGGGGAAGCTGATGGAGACAATCCTGAAGGAGAGGCTGGTGTCCCTTCTGGAGGTCAGTGGGCTGCACAACAGTAGACAGCATGGCTGTGTCACTGGCAGATCCTGCCAGACCAACCTGGTGGAGTACTATGAGTGGGTAACTAGGCAATTGGAGAGGGGACATGCAGTGGATGTCTTTTACCTGGACTTCAGTAAGGCATTCGACTTGGTACCGCATGGGAGGCTAGGAAGTAAGCTAGAAGGCACAGGAGCAGGTGCAAAGCTGGTAGGGTGGGTAGTGAACTGGCTGCAGAGCAGGCAGCAGAGAGTGGTGGTGGGTCAGGAGCTCTCATCCCCAAGGGCGGTAACAAGCAGAGTCCTGCAGGGATCGGTGATGGGACCGGTGTTGTTTGGGATATTCATTGCAGACATTTCATTGGGCATCAAGTGCAGGATCAGTCTGTTTGCTTTTGACACCAAGATGAGGGCAGTGGTAGATGACCTAGAGGGTTGGCAAGAGTTGCAGGATGATCTGGCAAAGCTGGAGGCCTGATCGAACACATGGCAACTAGGGTTCATTGCCACAAAATGCAAGGTGTTGCATTTTTGGGCGAAAAACCCAAGGAGGAGCTACCAGCTGAAGGGGTGAAGCTAGCCGTGACAGAGGAGGAGAAGGATCTGGGGGTGCTCATTATGGGATTGATGAAGAACTCAGCACAATCTAGAAAGGCAGCTGCAAAGGCCAACAAAATTGTGGGTTGTATTGCCAGGGGTATATCCTCAAGGAGGAGGGAGGTGATTCTGCCCTTGTACAGATCACCGGTCAGGCCACACATGGAGTACTGCGTGCAGTTTTTGTGCCCGTACCTGAGGAAGGACATCAGGCTATTGAGGGGCAGGCATGCAAAAAAAGATGATTCAGGGCTTGGGGACTTACCATAAGAGTGTAGGCTGAGGGAGTTGAACATCTATTCACTGGAGGAGAGGAAGGACAGGGGTGATATTATTGAAACCTTAAAGTACATGAAAGGAATGAACAAGACGGGTATGGAGGGACTTTACAAAGTAAGAGAGGGGAGGGTCACTCAAGGCCATGGTATGAGATTGGAAGGGGGGAAGGTTCAAGAGGGAGATGAGGAGATACATTTTTACGGAAAGAGTGGTGGCCAGGTGGAATGCGTTACTGGTGGATATGGTATCCTGTAGAACAATGGGTGGTTTCAAAAGTGGCTGGGGCAGGGCAAAAGGATGGTCATGAGTGGGGGAAGGGAGGGAGGGCAGCTGCAGAATAGGGATGCTAGCTGCACAATTAAGCAGACTTGATAGACCATAATTTCTTTAACTGCTGGCTATTTTCGTATGTTCGTAATTGACTCTTTCATGATAAACACACAAAATTACCTTTGGCTGGCTTGCCAGCTACACTCACATCATCACACAAGCCTCTCTGAGATCACATCCTGGACCTACTCTTTTGATCTCTGGGGACCACCCTCTTCTAGAATGGGTTGAAACTGGTTTTGTGGATTGAAGCCTGGCCCTTTTGTTATCCTGGCTATCTAGAAGAAAAAAAAAGCATTTATATCGTGCTTTTCATACACAATATGTCCCAAAGCACTTTACAAGGAATGCTAGACTGGTAGTGAAGTGACTGAATGTGTAGTGGTGGCCATATCACGCATCAGCACCCACACATAACCTGGACAGTTGCATGAACCGGTTTTATGGGAAGTGGAATATGGGCTAAGACACCGGGAATGTCCCAGACTCTTTGCGAAGAATGCCTTGGGTTCTTTTACTTCCACCAGGACAGCACCAGGATGGGTATAAGGGGCCTCATTTTTCTTAATATCTCATTCGAAGGACGGCACACCCCAACAGTACAGCACCCCCCAATACTGCACTTGGGTGCCAGCAGTTTTTAAGAATGAGTCCAATGCCAGTGTGGGATGAGAACCCACAACCTTCTGGTCCAGAGGCGAATGTGCTACTATCTGAGCCATGTTGACATGTAGTAGCAGGAAACCGTCTTACTCTGCCCTGATCCCATTTATATTCAAAAATATGTATTTTTATCATGAAACTGATTCAGCCCTTTGAAGTCTAACCAAAGCAAAAACCTTTTATAGAACAGGAAAAGGACTGCTTGCACAAAGGTCCCTCCTAGCTGAGTGTCCCAAGGCCTAGGAATGCAATATAAGGCAATTTTTCAGTTCTCCCTATACATCCCACAACTGAAATATTTTACACGCACCATAACTATGAAGAGTGCCAGCCTGGTGGTGCGGAGGTTTTAGGTGCTGGACACCACACCGGGTATGGGAATGGACTCAGGCCGCCGGGGGTTGGCAGGGAAGGGAAGGGTTTGAACATCTGGAGGGCTGCTCTCCCTTTCCAGAGGGGATCAGGGCCAAGCACCGCTCCTTAGCGGCCCGAGATGGAGATCGGGGGCAGTGCAAGGAACACGTGGTGCAGTGACTAGGAGGTGGAGCGGAGGCGGAAGTCATCACATGCCAGGATGTCATTGCAGGACCGCGCTCCAGGGGGAAACCACAAACACAAAATACCCTGGAGGACCAGGGAGGTGACAAAGGCACCAGGGACCTAGCCCACATCCCCAGCGACGGACCATCCCTCCAACGATGCCCCAAGGCCCTTGACCGGGACTGACCCTCTAATTACAGAAAGGCCACCAGGTAGATGGGCCGGTCCCTCCCCAGGAGGTGATCCAGGGGGCTGGAAGGTACTGGAAGAGGGTCCCGGAACAGGGAGGTCTCCGGTAGGGGAGCAGAGGTGACGGTCGAGCGGGCACTTCTGAGAGATGCCCTGGTCCACCAGTGTGACTAAATAGAGTCTAAAAAAAAAACCACTATTACGATAAAGACAGTTCCTGGGTGTTATATCTGATCTTGCTTCGAGATTCGCTCTTGCAGCAGGTAATACCTTTAGGACTGAAGCCGGCAGGCGCCAGGAACCCACAGAAAACTTCTAGCTAGCAGTATCCAGTGGGGGACCACCCACTATGTCAGCCTGCCCTTGACATCACATGTGGTATAAAAGGGGTGGTCCCCCAGCCATCTCCGGCTCTTTTTCTGCTTTCAGCCATGCAAGTTGGACCTCCATGGACACCATCAGCTAGTCGACTGCCATTTTCACTGTGCTAGCTTGCATTTTGTTATTTTACCCCAAATCAGTGATTTCCTCGCCGATTTTCTTGCATGCCATCTTCATCTCCATCCTTCTCGAACGAGAGGCGGCAATCTAAGTGTGCATGCGGCAAGCAGATTCCCCACAAGGATGTCCATTCAGCCTGTCTCTTCTGCCTAGGCCCGGACCACAACATTCAGGCCTGCCGACATTGCCAAGACTTTAACCAGCGCACATGGCTCCATCGCCAGAAGACCATCGAAGCCTTCCTGCTTTCCAAGAAGCTATATGAAATGGAGAAGGAGCTTCAGCGCAAGACTTCTTTATCCTCACCGGCCTCTAGGACCTCCACATCGTTTTTTCTCATAAAGAGAAGAAACTGAGCGTCAAACACAAGCACCAGGAAAAACACAAGGAGAGATCCGGGGCAGAAGATCGTTCATGGTCCCCGACTAAGTCAGAGACCGCTTCAGGCTCGTCCCCCCGCAGGGGGTCCACCTCTACCACTGTGGCTGCCCTTTCACCCTTTGGGCTCCCGATGACCAAACCTCCCTCCCTTATTTCCATAGTGAGAGAAGGTTCTTCGGGGCATGGGAAGTCCTCCCCTGCCTCTCAGCCTCTTAAGCTTAGGCCCATCGTTCCTGCGGACTTTAAGCCAAGTGGCTTGGCCAGTGGTTCTTTGGGTGGCAGGCCTTTGCTTGTCACTATCTCCGGTGAGGGTGTCCACTGAGTATGCCCCGATGTCAGGGGCCAACACTACCAGGCAACACCCGGGACCATCACTCTCTGCCTCTGGCAAAGACGGATGTTCGTCCCGCTCAGGAGCTAGCTTCCCTATTCAGGTGACACTGCTCAGGCAGCCACTGGCTGAGTCCCTGGCCTGGCCTCAGCCAACGCCGGTTCCCTCTATGCCGGTTACCCCATCGCCACCTAATTCTCCAAAGTCACTATTGGGGCCTGATGCCCCTCCTCACCCGGCGCTAGAGGGTCTGACCCCCAATGATCAGACGTCTGTTCCAGGTCGCCCGATGCCAGAGAATCCTATCTCCCTGGGTCCGACCCCAGGTAACCCAGTTCAGCCTCCACCGACACCCGGGTTACCTCAACCTGATGACAAGACACCGGGGCCCTCCAAGCCTAACCATCCAACGCCGGTCACACCAGCTTTGCTGCAAGATCCACCACAGGCCCTGAATTACCTTACTTTAAGGATAAAGAGGCTCCCAAAGCACTTCCTCAGCCAGTCCCCGAGGGGCCGCCTTCACCCATGCCTCAAGTCCACCCACCTACTCCTTCTCCCAGGTGGCCTATGCCAACGCTGGATGAGGGTGATACCCCCTCTCCTGAGGTTTGGCTGTGTAAGCACCCTTGCTCGCCCTCTCCCTCCCTAGACTCGGAGGATTTGGACAGGTACTCCCACTCCTCTTCCAGCCGAGGGGACGCAGGCCTGCCATTGGAGCTGGAAGGAGGCAAAGACCCCCCCTAGCTTCCTGCCCGATGACCATACATTCATGGATGCGATGCGTCACATACAGCAACTGAACGGCTGGGACCCAGAACGAAAATATTTGGCCACCTTTCTAAGGAAAAAGGACACCTTGCCTATGGTTGTCCCTCCTGTGCTCGAATCCTACAAGCATATCAACAAGATTGCTTGGAAGCACCCCTTTTCTATGCCAGTGATCTCCACGAAATCTGACCAGCTATATACCATATCCAGAGAAGACCCCTTCTGTGGGGAGCAACCAGAGGTGGACTCAGTTGTGATTAACCCAACCCACGACAGGTCCAGATGCCCCAGGTACCTCACTACACAACCACCAGATAAAGACTACACAGTTTGACTATCTGGCCAGGAAGGTATACTCCTCGGCCACATGTGCCATATGCTCCCAAAACTTCCTTGCCCACATGGTTCAGTACCAGAATGTCTTGTGGGACAAGGTGGTGGAGGCTGCCCAGGCCATGCCAAATTGCCCAGAGAGGGCAGAGCTGATGGCTATTCTCAAGTCGGGCTTGGATGTTGGTAATCATGTCCTGAGTGCATCCTATGATACACTGGACTCAGCTGGTATGGCCGCTGCCTTTGCAGTCTGTATCTGGGTTTGCCCTGGATGTCCAATCCAAGATTATGGATGCCTCCCTTCAGAGGGCTGGTCCTGTTTGGTGAAGACTCCCAGAACATCATTACCTGTTTACAGGAATCTGGGAAAGTCATTAGATCTGTGCATGCAAAGTACAAATCGCAACCTAAGCAGCCTTGCAAGCAGTCCTTTTGCAGGAATGCTAGACAACAACCCAGAGGACAGCAACAGAGAGCAGGTTTTAAGTGAAAAGCCTCCACCCCTGCCACTGGAGGTTCAGTCCATCGGAGCCCCCAAACATTCCAGCCTGTGCCACCTCTCCCCAGCTCCTTAGCCTGACTTGTTGCCTGGTTCCCCCCCCCTGGCCGAGGCCTTAGGAGAGGTGGTGGGGGGTCATTTTCCTTGCACATAGAAGGGTGGCATCGGATAACCACAGGCCAGTGGGTTCTGCAGCTTATCGAGAGAGGGCAGACACTTCTGTGTTCACTGAGCTTCCTCCAGACAACCCTCCGATTCCATCCCATTACTCTTAGGCCCACAGCACTCTCATCGCAGAGGAAATCAAGGCCCTCCTACAGAAACAGGTCACAGAGCCTGTCCCCCCAGCACAACAGGGGAAAGGGTTTTACTCCCATTCCTTTTTGTGCCAAAGAAACCGGGGTCTCTGCATCCAATCCTAGACCTGAGCCACCTGAATCAGTATATCAAGTAAAAAAAAATTCAGGATGGTCACTCTGAAAGTTCTGCTTCCTCTTCTTTATCAAGGGGGTTGGTTATGCTCCCTGGACATGCAGGATGCATACCTCCACATTCTGATTTTTCAGCCACACAAGAGGTTCCTTCACTTCTGCTTCAAAGGACGCCACTATCAGTTCAGGGCTCTGCCTTTTGGCCTGTCCTCGGCCCCCAGAATATTCAGCAAATGCCTTGCAGTACTGGCTGCCACTCTCAATAGGTAGGGGCATTATGTCTTCCCCTACCTAGACAACTGGCTCCTAACCGCTCCCACCAGGGACCGACTGCTGAGCACCATGCAGGCCACCTTCCACCTGTTTCAGGACCTGGGGGTAACCTTGAAACTTTCCAAGTCCTCCCTTTGGCCAAGTCAATGGCTGCAATACATAAGGGCAGTTTTGGACACAAGTCTTTCTTCCTCAAGACAGAGCGGAGCGGCTCCAGATACAAGCTCGACAGTTCTCATCCACCCATCAAGTCTCAGTCAGGACTGTCCTCAGACTTTTGGGACACATGGCAGCCGCCATTGCCACAGTCCCTCAGGCCAGACTGTGCATGAGAGTGATCCAGTGGAGCCTAAGAGTTCAATGGGATCAACGGTCAGACGACTTAGACCAACCAGTCTTGGTGTCCAACCTAGTCAGGTAAGCCCTAGCATGGTGGTTAAATTCCTCCAACCTTTCCAGAGAAGTCTGTCTCCAGAAGGAACCCGCTGGACAGATCTTGACCATGAATATGTCAGGCTACGGCTGGAGAGCTCACCTGGGAGATTGCCAGATCCAAAGGTCTTGGAACCAGCAAGAGTTTCATCTCCATATTGACATTCTGGAGATGAGGGCAGTCCTCTGTGCCCTTTGGGCCTTTCAGACAGTTCTGCTACCTGGACCCCTGTTGATACAAACAGACAACATGTTGGTGGTATTTTACGTCAACAAGTGGGGGCCGGGGGACGACTCATTCCTATCCCTAAGCAGAGAAGCCATGCGAGTGTGGACATGGGCTGTGGACCATCACTTAGACTTGTCAGCAGTACACCTTCTGAGCATCCAAAACACCCTGGTTGACAGCCTAAGTCAGTCTCGGTCCAGAGCCCATGAGTGGGAGCTTCATCCCTCAGTAGCAGAAGATCTTTTCAACAGATGGAGTTGTCCAAACTTGGATCTATGTGCCTCCCCATCCAATGCAAAACTGCCCAGTTTCTGCTCGCTAGATCCAGGGCCTGGTGTTTTCTGGTGAGACATGTTGTCCCTCTCCTGAACGGGGAGGTTCCTTTATGTGTTCCCTCCCTTCCCTCCGCTGCAGAGGGTCCTCCTCAAGCTACAGTCGGAGGGGGTAGACATGATCCTAGTGGCACCCTTCTGCCACACTAGATTTGGTTTCCACTGCTTCAGCAGCTGGCTGTGGAGCCTCCGGTTTCCCTGCTCCTTCAATCAGACTTGCTGTCCCAGGAACAGGGAACCCTATTCCATTCGGATCTCAGATCTCTACATCTCCATGCTTGGCTCCTGCAGAACTAGCCATCTCCAGATCTGGGGTATCATCCAGAGTAGCAGATGTCCTAGTGGCAGCCAGAAAACTCTCCACTAGGGCAACTTACGCAATGAAATGGAAGTGGTTCTACATCTGGGTCACTGCCTGGCATCTAGGCCGGTTCTCCTGCCCAGTGAACTTGGTATTGGAGTACCTCCTCTCGGTATGCGATGCAGGACACAGCTGCTCTTCACTCAAGGTGCACTTGTCTGTCATTTCAGCCTACTGTGTGCCTATTGTGGGCAAGGCTGTTGCCCAGCTGGACCTTCCCCGTACCTTTCTACAGGGCATTCCACACTTGAAGCCTCCCATCCGGGATCCTGTCCTGCCATGGGAGCTTTTGTTTGCCCTAGAAAAGCTCACATTGCCTTCCTTTGCACCAGCCACAAGTTGTGAGCTATGCTTTCTGTCGTGGAAAGCGTTATTTTTTAGTTGCTATTACTTCTGCTTGAAGGATTTCTGAGCTTCGGGCCCTGATGTGTAATGAGCCTTATTTGGTTTTTCACAAGGACAGGGTGTCCTTGAGAACTAATTCTATGTTTCTTCCAAAGGTGATGTCTGAGTTTACTTTGAATCAGAACATCCACCTTATGGTATATTACCCAGAGTTCTCGAATGGTGGGGCGGCATTGCTGCTTACTCTGGAAGTTCACAGGGCACTTTGTTATTATTTGGAGTGCACCCGACCTACTAGAAAATCTGATCAATTGTTTGTTTCTTTCACCCCCGAATGGTAGGGGCTCCCATTTCTAAACAGTGTTTATTCAAATGGTTGGTTAATTGTATTGTGTTTTGCTACAGTAAGTACAAAAAATACCCTTACCAGGATCAGTTAAGGGTCACAGCACGGCTGCTTCTTTTGCCTCATTGAGAAATCTATCTGTTACTGACATTTGTGCAGCTGACACTTGGAGTTATGGCCACACCTTTGTGAAACACTACAGTCTTGGACATTGTTTCTCGCCGCAGAGCGGGTTTTGGACTTGCAGTCCTTCAGGGCCTCCTGTCCTAATTTATTTAGGAGACTTCTACCTCCACCCTTCTGACCGGGGTCTCTCCTTACTGCTTGGGACTCAGTCCTAAAGGTGTTACCTGCTGCAAGAGCAAATCTCGAAGTAAGATAGTACAGCTACGTAAGAGCTTAATGTAACAGTAGATCTTCGAGAGGAGCTCTTGCAGCAGGTACTGTACTTCCCCTCCTGTCTTTTCCCCTGGTAACTACTTCTCCATCACAGATACTTTCATTCCTCGGTTCTCGTTTTTTCATCTATATGCTAGGTCTCCGACGGGGTAACTGGAGATGGGCTTGGGGACTGCCCCATTTATACCATACATGACATAGGGGGCAGTCCCCCGCTGGGTCCTGCTAGCTAGAAGTTTTCTGTGGGGTCCTGGCACCTGCCAATTTCAGTCCTAAAGGTGTTACCTACTGCAAGAGCTCCTCATGAAGATCTACTGTTACGATAAGTTCTTGCGTAACTGTACTTTATTGCTGCATATGAAGATACGGCAAAGGTTCCTCCGTGTCCAGTGAACTCAACTTCGGGATGATCTGGAGTGTCTCATACAAGTGACTCCTCCTCTTCATTAGTCTCTTCCTTGGTGGTGGACTGCTCCAAACCAGAGACAGGATCACTGTTTCTTTACGCCTTGCCACTCTTAGTGCTGATGACTGATACCTCGGGCTCCAGATGGGGTGCCCATCTCGGATTGTTTCAAATACATGGTCAGTGGTCCTCCTTGGATCGTGCTCATCACAGCAGTATTCTGGAGAGAGACGCTGTTCTGCTTAGCCTACAGACCTTCATAGCCCTTTTCTGGGGTCACTCTTTGTTGGTCCACACTAACAACCTTTTAGTAATGTACTACATCAACTGTGAAGGCAGGGTTCATTCCTACCCTCTTTGCAGGGAAGCAGTGAGGGTCTGGCATTTGGCCATGGGTGCGATATCTTCCTCACAGCCATATTTCCGCCCAGTACCCTTAACGCCCTAGCAGATTGCCTTAGCGGGTCCCTGGTGCTGCCCCACGAGTGGGAACTCGCAGACTCTGTCCTGGCCGACCTGTTCAAAAAACTGCAATGGCAGTTCTTTTCTTTCCCCATAAGCCATCTCTTTAGTGCACGATCTGTGCTTCCACAGCCCTGCCTGTTTGATTACATTGACCCAAGGGCGTAGGCAGGCATACTTACTGTACACATTCTTGTACACTTTTGTTGAGCACCTGTCACAAACTATATGCCTTTCTGTTAACATTATTATTTTAACTGAGTTGGTGTAGGCCACTGAGGAGTGCCTCTGTTTAAACTTCTGTTGTTAAGGAGACAGATATACAGTACATATAACCTCATTAGAGAGTAAAGGAAACAACTGACAACAATCTGATTTGTTTGGAAGGGGTTAGCAGCTGGAGAGTGTGTGTAAATTTTTTAATGGGGTGGGGTAGCTGTTGGAGATTGTGTGTACAAAACCTAGCTTTCTGGCTACACCCCTGCACCTCTCCCCACCGCTTCAGCGCATGGGGTGCAATACAATAGCAGGCTCAGCAGAACATGAAGAAAAGTCTTTCTCTAGTTCTGCTGCAGGCTCTTTCTTCCTCTGCCCCCCCCCCACTTCAGCGCATGACACGCTTGCTCATGCACTCTACAGGCTTACAGCTCAGCATGCAACGTGTTTCCATTTTCTGTTTTATTTATTTTTTAACAAGCCCCCCAACCATCATTTTATGTATGACATGCGCTGTAAGGGCTCACTACTGCCACAGCAGCCAGGTGTCCAAACCAGCACAGTGCATTTCCAGGGCTAGAAGTACTTTTCCATGGAAATCTGGAAAAGTAGTACAGCATTTTGGGCTCTGCGTTCTATAGGCATCGATGACACATGTCAACATGGATGGCCCCAGCTAACAAAAGTTTCCGGCTGGACCTGATACTGATGGCTTACACTAATATGATGTGGCTCAGTGGATGAGATTCACTTGAAGATTTACTGTTATGGTAAGTAGCCATTCTTTAACACCACTTAGTCCTGATGAAATGGCAGCAAGCCATGAAATGTTGACAGTTGGTATTCTAAGGTGGATGTGAATTGAACTAGAGACTTAAACAGGAGTTGAACCTTTGTCATTTTTGTTTTTTGATTGCCTTCATTGGCAGGTATATGTGTATGGGGCTAATATATAGCATATATTATAGCCCCATATATGTATACCTGCCAGAAAAGATAATCTTAAGTACATTTAGGTGGCCTCTCTCCCTGATCCTGTTATATGCTCCATAGAGGACCTGCAGCCCCATTCCCTACTTCACATTATAATTACGCTGTTTTTAGGGGTGAGGCTGCAGCACTCATCAGCCGCTCGGCTCATACACAGAAGTTATGAGCTGGGCTTGATGGAGACTATAACTTTTTCACCAATTGTTAAAAAAACAATTAAATATGGCTCGAATAGCTCCTATGGCAGGTAACTCCATTGTATGGGCTGCCTGTCAGAATCGTGTTAGTGGCTGTTTAAGTCTGAGCAAGTCTAGGCTTTTTAAAGCAAGTTTACCACTACTCTCTGATAAAGTTGTGGGTGCCACAAAATGGTGGCATTAGTTTGGTGGCACAATGGATTTGGATATTTAAGTTAACCAAGGAGTGGAGACTTCAGCCAAAATGTTACACTCATTGGGCATGTTTAGGCCTTGTTGCTTTTATAGTTTCAACTGACCCATCATCCTTGATGTCAAGAGAGAATCTCGGCTGCAGTCTGTGCATGCTAACAGAACACATGTGTGGTGACTGTCCACCTTCACTACTGTATATTAAACAGGAAGGGAGGCTCTCAGTAAAATCCCTTTTAAGGGCTTCGGGGCAGATACAATGATAGTCTGATTACATTTTAATCTTAATTGGGTTTTTATAGCACCTTTCATATACATTGTATCCCAAAGCACTTAAGCATTGAGTTAGATATTGTTAGTGCAGGGACTGTATGTGGTATACATGCAGTAGCCAACACACACAGTTTTATCATACTGTATCAGTATGATCTGTCTTATCGTGATAAGGGATTTTGCCCAGGCCACTAGGGATAACTCTGGTATTATTTTCAGAAAGTGCCATAGGATCTTTAACGCCCACCAGGGCAGGCCTCAGAGGTGGGCAGAAGGGATGTTAGTGTTACGTCTTATCCAAAAGATGGCACCTGCAACAGTGCACCTCCCAGTACAGCACTGAAGTGTCAGTATTGGATATTAGATGCCTGAAGCAATCATTCAAGAGCATCTGATCTAGCATTTCATACAGAGTCACTCAGGCATGAAGCCAGGCAGAGAGCAAAAAGAAGAGAGAAGAGCTAATTTAAAAAGCCCCGTTAAAGCATGTGTAGAGGCAAATCATTTTAAAAGTCATTTTAAGGGCTATGAAGGAGCAAATAATTAAAATGCCTTTTAATGGCCATGAAGTACTGGAGCATGCAACTTTAAAAAGCGCCTTTTTGGGATATCAAGTATTGGGGACATATACAAAAGCAATGTTGGGAACGTAACACATTAGTGGGCATCTTTTTAATTCAGTGCAAGTCATTTTATATTGTGACTTTCACACAGTGTATCACAAAATGCATTGCAAAACACAAAGAGAACAAAACATTAGATACAGTGATAAATACTCAGATTAAGCATACGGAATATACAGCATTTAAAGGGAAATGATCAGCACCAAGGGCCACACACCCAAGTTTCGGGCTGCTCCCAAATTGCGCTTTGCGTGCAAAAACATGTTTTTTTACTTACCATTTACTGTAGTACACTAGAGTGTATCAAACTAATTTTGGTTACTTTCAGGCTGACATTTTTTGTAACTGCATAGCCATGAATCCCTGCAACTGACATCAGAGCTGGACTGCAGCAGTGGAAGATTCAGTAGCCTGCACCACATGTTAAAGCTTTTATAAGCTCGTATCTCATGTTTTCCAGTCCCACTGTTCTCCTGGGACTAAGTATAATCCTCTGTGGCTATACTTAGCCCTGGGAGGACAGCGGGACCAGCAAACAAAACCTTAGTGCTTATATATACTCTGACATGCACTGCTGCAGAATATTCAGTCTCCCACTACAGCAGTCCTGCTCTGATGTCAGCTGCAGGGGATTCTAGGATTTGTACTGACAGAAAATTTCAGCCTGGAAGTATTAAGCAAAACTAGTCTGACACAATGTACTATACTACAGTAATGTAGAGAAAAAAACAAAAAATATGTTGCAGACGATACCTTTTATTTTATATATTGGATTATTTCAGTGGCAGTCAGTACTGTTTAGGGCATGCAAACTACAGCAAAAAGTAACTAAACAAAACAAAAAAAAAAGGTTTTGCATGTGTAACCCCCCTGCAAATGGGGGTTCCCAAAAGACTTCCAGGAGCTTGCTTGAGTGCTCCAAGCCTGAATGGTGTTTGGCATTTAAGCCATTTATCAGTGAGTGTTTTTAGAACCTCTGGTACTGTCTCTTTAAGAGCTGTCTGCTTGCAGACATAATTAGTTTGTATGGGGGACTGTGTGTTTCTTTGATTGAGTACCACCAAGCTGCTGCCAATTCACTTCATTTTTGCAGTCACTAGAGTGCAAAGGGAACCTATCTGAAAGATGTAACTGTTTGCCAGAAATTATTTAGAGTAATAATGAAATTACAGTTTGTCTAACCTGCTTTCTTTGCAGTCAGAACTCTGTCTGCTGGTTCCCATTCTAGTTTTGAACTGCTGAACTGGACCAATCAGTGTGGGTAAGCTAGCTCTAAAATGGTGCCTTGACGAATCAGAACTTGACTCATAATCTGAGCCAGCCACAAGAGGATTGTATGGGCAGTGACTCTGGGAGATGTAGTTTAGACTTCAGTGCCTTTTGGACCAACAGCAGCAGTCTATTGTGAGTGACAGCCAATCCAGTCAAGAACTGGGAGGAACTCAAAGGAAATGCCCGGTTTTGTCGGTTGGAGTTGAGTTGAGCTTTGGCAGTGAAGAAGGAAGGAGCCCTGTGCTTTTTCAGTGTGCAGCTTTAGTCAAAAACGTGTAAGGCCCAGAGTTCCGTCTGCAGCTTGTTAGGACTGAACTGGCCCTGTGAAAAGAGAATCAAAGGATCTCTGAAGAGTAGAAACCAGGCTCACCCTGTAGAAGACTGGAGGAATTGCTGAAAATTACACTGGTCTGTCAGGAACTGAATCTGCTGTGTGTTCTCCCGGTATTGTGCAGTAATTACGATCGGGATACAGATGCAGCCTGCCTGGTATAGTGCTTTTTATGGATGTGTGAAGAGGTTTGTGTACCTCAAGAGCCCTGCTGATATTGAAGGACCCTATCTTATTTGGAGGTCGTGGAGTACTAATTCAGGGTCACTCCCTTTGAATTGCCACATTAAATCCAAATGGAATTACTGTACTGTTGACTGTTTAATTCTCCTTTCTCTGTGTGAAAGGGCCCCTACCAGCTGCCACGGTTTGGACCAGCCACTAGGGCTTGGGTACCTAGGGACAGTAACTGATAGGGATAGGCCTGTGCACAGAGCCATAGGTAGATTATTAGAGTGATAAGCTAATTAACCTGATTTCCCTGTCCTTGTTATATTCCCCTAAATAAATCAGAGCTGCTTGTTTCAGCAAAGTTATACTGCCTGAGGTATTTGTCTCATGTTAAAGTACTGTACTGTGATTGTTGCACTGTATCTCATTTCACAGGAGGTCCCAGTGCTGAACCAGACCTGGGGTAAGTGTATACTGTGAAGGTAATTTGATATATTGTGTGGGCCACTAGTGGGAAGAAAGGGGGTTGCAGTGTCCCAGAGGGCTGTGACCAAGTTAGTTTAACTATTGCAAACCCTGACCTCTGGGTGGAGGCACCCGCCATTGGATCCAGGCCCTCAACCTGTTAGTGGCAAATCAGGCAGGGGTAGTAGCCCCTGGGATAGCGCCTATCTAGGGGTTGACATCTTGAGGCTCACCGCTGGATTGTGTGTCCTCTAGTGGCCATATTTACGAACCACTGTTAAGAAAAAATGGGTACCCGACAGAAGTGGCTGTGCACCGGCTGGTGGAGGTGTACTGGGAGGAGATCGACCCCCAAAAGCATATGCTTATCCTGGACATCCCCTGGGTATCAATACGGACACTGTGCAGGGAGTACTTTCCAAGGTGGAAGGTTTACAAAACCCTGTGGTGGTGGGTCGGCATGCTAATCTGCTCACCCACACTTTCCTGGCCCTAGTAGAGTTTAAGGATCCCATAGATAGCTCCAAAGTGCCACAGACCATTACCCCAGAGGGAGCCCTCACTGCTTGGAGAGTGATAACTAAGGACAGTAAAGACCCGGGGAATCAGCCTCACCACTATCTGAAACTTTGAGGAGAAATTTGCTGAATGGTTGCTGGGAGAGGGAAAACTGTGGAGGACTTGAAGAAACTATTCTTGCCACCTGGGGTGTTCCTCCCCAACACCCTCTCCTGCTCCAGTGCCCGTAATGGTGGCTGAACCAATGCAGACTCCTATTTCTGCACCTGCCATTAGTCACGACTCTACAAGGTTGAGGATCTCTCTGGCACCTCCCCACCCCCCAAGGAGGATGACTGGGAGACCTGGATAGACTATGTTGCCCCCAAGTGCTAGAATGGCAATGCTCGGAAGGCGAAAAGCTAGAAGAGGGTTAGTGAGAGCCTCCGAGGTCCTGCCCTGGCTACCATCCGTGCAAAACGGGCCAGTAACCCTGAAGTGACTGCACAGGCCTATCTTGAGGCCTTGGAGAATGTGTAGGGAGCCCAGATTCTGATGAGGACCTATGGTGGAGAGTAAGAAATGCACAACAGTACCAAGGGAGTTGTTGTCTGTGTATGTCTCGCTGGAAAATTGTTGCAAGAATGCCTCAGAAAGTAGTTTGCCAGCGATTGAACTGGACCCAACCAGACTGGACAGAATCCTTAAGTCTGCCCCTTCTCAGAACTGCTGTTGCTTCAGTTACGCCTGGCAATCGACGGAATCCCACCCTCCTATGATGAGTTAATGAGAGAAATTGAGGAGTTGAGAAAAGCGACCTCGGAGGTACCTGCACCAACAGCTGTGGCTACTGACCGAGTGACTGAGGGTGACCCATCAAGTGAAGTTCAGGGCAGAGGTTGACAGTCAATGAGTGCTCTGACAAGGAAAAGATATGCCACAATGGGGCAACTGTTGAGAGAGATCCGAATTCAAAACAGTCCCTTTATGAAGGCCACGCCTGCAAGTCACGGGCCCTGACCTATATCCGACTGCATCTGCTATGGGGTGGGGTACCCACCCATGTATCTCCTGCTGATAACAGCTCCAAACTCAATTCCTTGACCATGGAAGTGGAAAACTGACGAGATGTCTCCAAATGCTTATCACGCCAAGCAGACAGAGATGGCACCCAGGTTTCCAGTTATACTCCGCCCTGGCTCCCAGTGTGGCGTCGCCAGCTCAAACTCCAGAAAGTATGTTTTGCTATAATTGTGGGAAAGATGGGCACATGAAAGGGAATGCCAGTCCCCAAAAGACACTTGACAAAGTTGCATATAGGCTACAAGGAGAGCTTCGGAGAACAAATCAGTGGTTAAGAGGTGCACGACATGATCCCAGTGAGGGCACCAAAATGCTAATTCACGTCCTTTGTGGCAAGGTCAGTTGCCCAGGTCCCCACTACCGCCTCTCCAGACTGGTCCAGAATAGTGGGTCCTCCATGGAGACCACTGTAAAGGTGAAGGAGTGTCTACAAGAGCTGTATTAGACAGTGGCTCCCAAGTGACAATTATGTTCCAGGATTGGTATCAGAAGCATTTGTCAGACATACCCTTACAACCATTAGAAGGACTGCATGTATGGGGTTAAGTGGAGAAGGCCTACCCCTATTCCGGTATATCCAATTTGGCTGTCTTTCCCCACCTCCGTGGCTGGAGTGGCCGAACAAGTAGAGACCCTAGCCTTAGTGTGTCCCCCACTGGACTGTATGATGGTGTCCCTTTGTTGATTGAACAAATGCTCATATGTTCGGAAGGCTGGCACAGTTGTGTTATGAAAACAGGGTCAAAGACTAGTAGAGCTTTAAGAGTTCCGCTTTAATTAAGAAGGCCTATGAGGCACAGAGAGATGCTGAAAAACAGAACCAGAGGAACCGGTCGGAATTGTATGGAAGAAGGATCCTGAGTCTCTGATCCTGGCACCAAATGCCCAGTGTACCTTACAGGAGAGGTCCGTATCAGAAAGGATGTTAAGAATAAAATATTAATGTTGGATGCACCAGGCTATGGAAAATTGCCAGAGGGACTGCTGGTCAAGCCTTGTATTTTGCCCGCTAGAGCCCATGCTTATGCCAGAAGGGTAATGGTCCAAGTTCATAATGTGTCTGAAAGAGACATTCGAGTAAACAGAGGTTGCATCCTGGCTAATGTGCATTGTGCAGACACTGCAGTGCTACCCAGCAGCAAGAGTTCAAGGAAGAATGACAGAGTAACGCCTGACTTGTTTGATTTGACTCCCGCTGCCAGCTGAATGGAAAGTGAGGATCAGTGAGAAGCTTGCCCAGAGAGACCAGGTGTTTTCTTTAAAGGAATGGGATGTAGGATGCGTGCAAGGAGCTGAGCACAATATCCGGCTGCATGACGAAAGACCATTTCGTGAGAGGTCTCACGCCTGGCACCTGCTGACATAGATGATGTGAGACGGCATCTGCAAGATGTTAGCTGCTGGTGTAATACAAGAATCCAGAAGCCCTTATGCTTCCCCATTGTGGTAGTGAGGAAAAGAATGGAACAGTAAGGATGTGTGTGGATTATCGCACCTTAAACCGGGCGGACTATCCCTGATCAGTACACAATGCCCGCATTCAGGATGCTTTGGACTGCCTAAACGGGAGCAAGTGGTTCTCTGTGCTGGATCTCCGCAGGGTACTACCAGATCCCGACGGCCCCAGAGGACCGTGAGAAGACGGCTCCTTATCTGTCCGCTTGGTCTTATGAATTCATGAGGATGCCTCAAGGGATTTCAGGTGCCCCAGCCACTTTTCAACGATTGATGGAGTGCAGTGGGGACATGAACTACTAGAGTGCCTGGTATACCTAGATGATGTTATTGTGTTTGGCAGCTCACTGGAGGAACATGAGAGCAGATTATTTAAGGTATTGGACCGACTGGAGGACTTTGGCCTTAAACTGTCCATTGATAAGTGTCAATTCTTTCAAACATCAGTAAAGTATGTGGGACACATAGTATCCACCGAGGAATAGAGACCACCCAAGTAAAGTTGAGGCCTTGACCACCTGGCCACAGCCCAAAAATCTAAAAAACTGCAAAGATTCCTGGGATTCTGTGGTTATTATCGGCGTCATCAAGGACTATTCAAGAGTGATCCGCCTTTACTTAACCTTACTCAAGGGTATCCCCCAACCCACAAAAATACCAAAAGTCAGCGCCCTCAAGACTGAAAGAGTGTATTTTCATCCGAGTGAAGTATTTGGGGCCCGCTGGACTCCTGATTGTGAGACTGCTTTTCATGAGATCATATATCAACTTACCCATGCTCCAGTGCTGGCCTATGCCGATCCAAGAAACCTTACGTCCTGCACACTGATGCTAGCTTGCAAGGGTTGGGGCTGTGTTTGTACCAAGAGCACGAGAATGGCCTGAGACCAGTGGCCTTTGCCAGTAGAAGCCTGACCCCATCCGAAAAGAACTATCCTGTACATAAGTTAGAGTTCCTAGCTTTGAAGTGGGCTATTGTTGACCAATTCCATGAGTACTTGTATGGGGCTAAAATACTAGTAAAACTGACAATAATCCTTTGACCTATGTGCAGACCTCAGCTAAGTTGGATGCCACTGGCCATAGGTGGCTTTCTGCATTATCTACATATGACTATGTCTCGAATACCGAGCAGGTCTGAACCACATAGATGCTGATGCTCTCTCCCGGAGGCCTGTTCCCTCAGAATGATTGGGTCCGATTGGCAGAACCTGACATTCGGGCACTGTACCAGAAGTTTGACAGGGAGGAACAAATGTCCACGGACGTAGTGGACTGCATGGTGGATTGCTTGGGAGCCTCTGAGAATTGCATACCTGCTGCTTATTGCCACTTTTCTAAAATAGACATTGGTGCACTGCCTCAGCTGGACAATGACAGTATTCGGTGGCTCAATCCCTGATCCCATGATCAAAGCAACTTTAGAAGCCCTCTATGCAGGAAAAGATGTGTCCAAATTACGCTCCACTGATTTGAGAACTGCACTGTTATACAAAGAAGGTCCTAAGTTGAAACTGATCAATAAACTGTTATACAGAGAAACAGTAGACAGAGGGGACAAGTAGACAAACAACAACTAGTGCTGCCCACTGCCTTCGAGACTCAGTACTGAGGTCCTTGCACAACCACATGGGGCAACCTTGGTATAGACAGAACACTTGACTTGGTGAGATCCAG
The DNA here is from genome assembly GCA_016271365.2 of Neoceratodus forsteri. Classification (NCBI taxonomy): domain Eukaryota; kingdom Metazoa; phylum Chordata; order Ceratodontiformes; family Ceratodontidae; genus Neoceratodus; species Neoceratodus forsteri. The sequence goes on along the minus strand of CM028135.1, from coordinate 515,617,081 downwards.
ATTCTATTGGCCTAAGATGGGGGCTGATGTGGAGCAACACATTCAACTTGTAGTCGCTGCTTACAGAGGAAAGCTTTACCCCAGAGGGCTGCCCCTTGTTAACATCACCACCAGTGCACCCATGGAGCTGGTCTGTATTGATTTTCTGAGTTTGGAGTCAGATCGAAGAAATATCAGTAATGTGCTGGTGGTCACTGACCATTTCACCAGATATGCCCAAGCTTTCCCCACCAAAGACCAGAAAGCATCCACTGTGGCCAAAGTACTTGTAGAAAACTTTTGTTCACTATGGGGCTCCACAAAGAATCCATTCTGATCAAGGGAGAGACTTTGAGAGTCGCCTGATCAAAGAGATGCTTTCTCTGTGGGAGTGCGAAAGTCCAGAACCACTCCTTACCACCCCAGGGACCCACAGCCTGAACGTTTCAACCGCGACTTTGCTAGATATGCTAGGCACCCTGCACCCAAAGGACAAGCCTAGATGGAGCCAACAAATTAGCACCCTGGTACATGCTTATAACTGCACCAAAAGTGATGCCACTGGATTCTCCCCACCGCCTGATGTTTGGAAGAGAAGCTCGACTACCAGTAGATGTGTGTTTTGGGGTCTCTCCTGATGGGGTTCAAGCTGACAACTATTTACAGTATGTGCAAAAGTTAAAGGCCCAGCTAACTCATGTACTAACTGGCTCAAACCATGGCTGCCAAAAGAAATCTGGCCAACAAAGAAAGGTATGATAAAAAGGTGAAAGCACAGGAACTCCAGGAGGAGATCGGTATTGCTAAGAAATCTGGGACTGCATGGCAAGCACAAGATTGCTGACAGATGGCACCATCTCCTCACATTGTAGTGGGCAAACTAGATGATCTGCCAGTGTACAAAGTAAGGCCTGAGAATAATTAAAAGATGTAAAAACATTGCATAGAAATCATTTACTGCCCATTGGACAAATCTTAATTGAGTCTGAGCCCCTAGAAGATGCCCCCTCTGGACCAGTGACTAGAGCTGCTGCTAAGAAAAGATCAAGAAAGTCTGCACCTACAGAAGCAAAGTTAAAGTGTTCCACTCCACAAGTCCCAGTTGAGCATGACTGTCAGTCCATATCGGAAGAAAGTGAGAGTGACTTTGAATACTATCCTTCTTCTGAACTGAGTCAATTGTTTGGGGCAATCCCTAGTCAATACTGGAGATGAAGCTGGGCCTTCTGGACTGTCTAAGCCCCAGCTTCATCCCTGGGCAATGCTCCCAGAAAGTGAAGTGCAAAGCATCAGATCAGATGAAATGGAATCATTGTGCATGGTTGAACTGTTTGAGCTTTCAGGGAGGAAAATGATAGATTAGGGCAGACTGGTGATACACCCGAACAAGAAGAGTATTTTAGTGCCCTGACAGTCCACTGCCAGTGTCCGAAAGCTCTCCATGCGAGCCAAATGTTGTGGACTCAGAAACTGTAACTCCTGGAGCTGAAAGTGCCCCTAAGTTCTAGCCTCTCTACCCCATGGAGACTCCCCTGACAAGTGAGGACAATGCTGAAAATGAGGCTCAGAGTGCAGAGACTATAACAGTTCCCCTAGAAAGACTGGTCGAGCTGTAAAGCCTGTGGTGCACCTCAGTTATGATTCACTTGGGAGGCCTGTGGACTTGCCTCTCAATGTTGTCCATAAAGGAGTGTATGTGTCCCGAGCTCATTGCCCAAACTGAGCATCAGTGCTAACCCAAGTTACTTGTGTTGCCCTCTAAGTATGGTGCCCTTGCCCCATCCAGCCCCAAGGTAACTGATAGGGAAGGGCCCCCTCTCTTCAGGTTTCATGTACAAGAGGTAATAACTTGAGTTATGGTACAATGTGTATATAATACTGTGTAAAGAGTGACGTACTGCAATGTTTCAGAAATGTGTTCTTGGTAAAATGATATATTGACTGATGATTACATGTGCGAGCCTAATGCAAATGTATATGGTTGCAGTTGAAACTTATGGGGGTACTTGCTTGACGCGGACGTCAAGCTTTCCCAGGCCAGGAAGGGTGTAACCCCCCTGCAAATGGGGGTTCCCAAAAGACTTCCAGGAGCTTGCTTGAGTGCTCCAAGCCTGAATGGTGTTTGGCATTTAAGCCATTTATCAGTGAGTGTTTTTAGAACCTCTGGTACTGTCTCTTTAAGAGCTGTCTGCTTGCAGACATAATTAGTTTGTATGGGGGACTGTGTGTTTCTTTGATTGAGTACCACTCAAGCTGCTGCCAATTCACTTCATTTTGCAGTCACTAGGAGTGCAAAGGAACCTATCTGAAAGATGTAACTGTTTGCCAGAAATTATTTAGAGTAATAATGAAATTACAGTTTGTCTAACCTGCTTTCTTGCAGTCAGAACTGTGTCTGCTGGTTCCCCATTCTAGTTTTGAACTGCTGAACTGGACCAATCAGGTGGGGTAAGCTAGCTCTAAAATGGTGCCTTGACGAATCAGAACTTGGACTCATAATCTGAGCCAGCCACAAGAGAGGATTGTATGGGCAGTGACTCTGGGAGATGTAGTTTAGACTTCAGTGCCTTTTGGACCAACAGCAGCAGTCTATTGTGAGTGACAGCCAATCCAGTCAAGAACTGGGAGGAACTCAAAGGAAATGCCCGGTTTGTCGGTTGGAGTTGAGTTGAGCTTTGGCAGTGAAGAAGGAAGGAGCCCTGTGCTTTTTCAGTGTGCAGTTTTAGTCAAAAACGTGTAAGGCCCAGAGTTCGGTCTGCAGCTTGTTAGGACTGAACTGTCCTGTGAAAAGAATCAAAGGATCTCTGAAGAGTAGAAACCAGGCTCACCCTGTAGAAGACTGGAGGAATTGCTGAAAATTACACCCGGTCTGTCAGGAACTGAATCTGCTGTGTGTTCTCCCGGTATTGTGCAGTAATTGCGATCGGGATACAGATGCAGCCTGCCTGTATAGTGCTTTCTTTATATGGATGTGTGAAGAGGTTTTGTGTACCTCAAGTGAGCCCTGCTGATATTGAAGGACCCTATCTTATTTGGAGGTCGTGAGTACTAATTCAGGGTCACTCCCTGTTGAATTGCCACATTAAATCCAAATGGAATTACTGTACTGCTGACTGTTTAATTCTCCTTTTCTCTGTGTGAAAGGGCCCCTACCAGCTGCCACGGTTTGGACTAGCCACTGGGCTTGGGTACCCAGGGACAGTAACTGATAGGGATGAGCCTGTGCACAGAGCCATAGGTAGATTATTAGAGTGATAAGCTAATTAACCTGATTTCCCCTGTCCTTGTTATATTCCCCTAAATAAATCAGAGCTGCTTGTTTCAGCAAAGTTATACTGCCTGAGGTATTTGTCTATGTTAAAGTACTGTACTGTGATTGTTGCACTGTATCTCATTTCACAGGAGGTCCCAGTGCGGAACCAGACCTGGGGGTAAGTGTATACTGTGAAGGTAATTCTGATATATTGTGTGGGCCACTAGTGGGAAGAAAGGGGGGTTGCAGTGTCCCAGAGGGCTGTGACCAAGTTAGTTTAACTATTGCAAACCCTGACCTCTGGGTGGAGGCACCCGCCATTGGATCCAGGCCCCTCAACCTGTTAGTGGCAAATCAGGCAGGGGTAGTAGCCCCTGGGATAGCGCCATCTAGGGGTTACACATGCAAAGAGCAAATTGGGACCAGCCCCACAGTTGGATGTGGAGCTCTTCATGCTGACTGTTCCCCTTTAAAACTGAAAATTGATTCACTAATACAGGATGTACAGGACAGTGCAAGTACTATAGTATATACTACGCGCGTGTCAACGGTTATAAGCCATGGAGAAAAGATGGGGACTTGAAATGGGAAAGGGAGTCAGCTGTTTGAAATTTACGGGGGAAATTAAATGTCAAATTACATGCCACCAAAGAAAGGCATGTACATGTTCCTGAATGTCATACCCATTAAGGATATAGGGGTATAGTGTATGAGGAAGGAAACAGACCACAAGATAAGAGATACTGGATGACTTACACTACAGACATTCCAGCTTATACAGTAATTCCTCTCTGACAGGGAGATTCAACCTGCTATAGCACATGATACTGACATTGATTTTTCCACTTTGTCATTAATGACAGATGGATGCATTGGGACAAAGCAGCAATCCTTCAAATTTGCCATCAGCCGGCAACATGGACTGGAAGTTCTCCTGCAGTACCCTGGTATGTCTTGTAACACTCTGGATTATTTCAGTGGCAGTCAGTACTGTTTAGGGCATGCAAACGACTGACATCAAAACAGGGAATGAAATTTCTAAAATTAGGTACTGTTTTGTGTTGCTGCAGAATTTATTTATTTAAAGGTTTTGGCCATGAATGCCACCCTGAGCTGGAAATGAGCTATAAACAGCTCATTTCAAGGTGCCTGAGGGGGGACATGCGAGATTTTACAAACAATAAATAAGGAAATGCAAATGATGAGTATTAAAACAGTAGTCAATGTGTGGTAATCTTCAAGCAGAGGTAAAAACAGCACTATATAATGTATCAAATAATCTGTAATAAAATAACAAGATCAGGCCAGCTGACAGGGACAGGGCAGCATACAAGAGGAAATTGGGGGGT